>JAIVEN010000002.1:31405000-32810000 GCA_026686845.1 Adenanthera pavonina
AATAAATTAATGATTTTTATAATTTTTTTATATAATTTATTCGCTCCATTAATTAAAATATGTTTTTCCACTTTTATTTTTGCATTTAGACTATTTTTATCAGAAATAATATAAATAATTTAAATCATAGTAAGAGTATTAATGTAATGTTATAAAAGGAAATTTATTCAGGTTCTTAATATATATTAATTTAATTATTTATTTTTTTCCATTTTATACTGTCGATTATGAAAATTAATTTTATTGTGTTGTAATCTGAAATTTAACACTGGTAAGGGTGGTCAAAAAAACGTAAGTAAGAGATATTTTGAAAAAAGTTGAGTGATCAAGACTGTCACCTTTTCTCTTTAGACTATAGCCATCAAATTTGGCAGGCTGCTATCAATCAAGGATCAACCTATGGATATCCATAATGCCGTATGTAATTATTATCACTCATAATACTCTTATCCACCCATAATCGACCAAGCTCTACATCCAATAAAAATATAAATATATGATGGCCGACAAATAATATAAATATAGTTTTATAAAATCAAACTTTTTTTTTCACCGAATGGACAATCAAACACTGAACTCTAAATGGGATAAAACTCTCTAATGTGTCTTTTTTTTAATTTATAAAGGTCAAATTTAAAATTTTATTTAAAAAATATTGAGTCTCTTAACCTTCACTTCAGCTATTAATGGATAACTCAATATTTTGAAGACAAGAAAAAATTGAATAATTTTTAGGTCACACACTCCTCGGGGGATAATAAGGAACCACTAAAATGATTTAGCCCATAATTTGGTATGCAAAAACTGAAATAAAATAAAAATGATTTAAAAAAATTTTACAAAAACAAAATATGTTTTATGCCTTTAAATAAAAATAAAAAAAGGCAATGCTTATTAAATAATAATACACATTTTATTCCTTTATATGAGATAGAATTTTTTATGAAAACTCTTTATAAAAGATAAAGAAGTATTTATGAGTATTTTTTATTGCTTTCCATAAATCTGCTCTACAAATATCCATATCTCTTTTTAATGTGATGATTAATGTGTTTAGTTTTTGAATGTTTAGTAAAATTCTGAAAAAAATAAAAAACTCTTAATTAATTTTGACTATTTTTTTAATTTATATAATTCAATTAAAAATATCTTATAAAAATGAAGGGATAAAGTAATAGGAATGCAAAAGGCTTTTTTTGATCATGAAAAAAATCCCTTTCCATCTGGTAATTAACCAAACGGGTTGAGTTAACGCATGGATTTCGTTCAAGATAGGCACCAAAAATGTCAAACATAAGACTCGGTATGCCATCCCAGAAGCTATAGTTTGTATAAGCTAACGAGCCCTTTAAAAATATATCTTTTAATTTAGTTGATTAATTAATAATTAGAATGTGTGTAATTTTTTTTTCAATTTTATTTTTATCTTAGCTAACGAATTGTCAAAGTTTACGATTCAATTCTAAATGAAAATAAGACGAAGAGGCACCGTGGGAAAAACTCCAATGATTAAGGAATCAAGTTCAAAATGATAATTTGCATTGGACTGAACTCAAAGTCTACTTATGTATTATGTATACCGTACACTACGTTTAGACAAAACAGAGAACGATGAAAAGGACAAAGAAGAAGGAGGAAAAGTAGACTTTGAAATACCCATAAAATTAGAGGAAAAAACAAAACAAAGTCACATCCACATTTACGTTGCATGGTGATAATTTGAGTGCATGTAGCTGTCTTGACCTAATAATCACAAAAAAAAAAAAAGAAGAAGAAGAAGAAGAAGTTATTAAGCAATGGACAATATAGCTGGCATTTATAATGTCTCTGTGGTGCCGTATTAGTCTTTCCGTTTCTCACTTTGCTTGCTTCCTCCATATTCTCAGACATTATACAATGGCCGTCAATTTTAAGAGTCTATTTTTTTTTTTTTCCAAAGAGTCCTTTTTCCAATAAAATTGTTTGTTTTTTTAAGTTGGTTTGACCCAACTCCTAACATAATATTAACATGTAAGAGAAAACAGGATCACATCACCATCTGATCTAAGGTAAAAGAAGTTGGGCCTATGGCTTAGCAAAGCTTGGGTTTGGGTTGGCATCATGGGCTAATTAAGAGTGAAGTAAAGCAGTTAGATACAAGAATTAGCCGTTACTAAGCTAAATATAACGTTCATCTACTGCATTAAATATGTGCCAAAACTTAGTCAAATAAGCTAGTTAGACACATATCTTAACATTAAACCAAGTTAGATGAATAAGTATATCCCTTAGTAGACTATTGAGTTGTGATTTGAATTTCAGAGGTTAAGCTCAGGTAGGATATTGGGAAAAGCTACCCAAGATAGTCACTAAGCTGTTATTCCATGGAAACCAGAAGCCTAAGTTCATGGTTAGAAAAATAAACTATCTAGGATATTACTCATTATTCTAACAAGTTTTAAGTAATCAAAACTATGTTTTTGAAAAAGCACTCTTAGTCCACTAAACATACTATTACAGATATGAAAAATACTTTAAGATACCAAGATATCAAACTATCCTCCGTAAAACATCAGACTATGAAGGAAACACAAAAACGTTTCACTTCATGTTGCAGTAGCTTATTTTATAAGGTGGGTAGAATATTCTACTAAGCATTAACTCATAAATGAACACCAAGGAACAACTTATGATATTCTACTAACCTCTTAGTCTTAGTCCAAAAATCTCAATACCAGGGTCAAGAGCAAGAATAAGACTAGGTTGTTAATGAAATATCCACCCTAACTTAGTTGAATAAGGTAGTTTTTGTAGGACCCATAATTTTAATATTAGAATTTTAAAGCTTTTGAGTTTTAGATTAATGAAATGATAATGGATATTTAAAAAAATATAATTTTTTTACGAATTATGGAGGCTTTCATAACCCAAAGAAATCCAAGCAAAGACCCTAGAAACCCAAAGCTAAAAAAGAGAAGCAAATAAATAAATAAATTGTTATACATACACACAAATATATATATATATATTAGTAATAAAAAAATAAAAAAGAGAGAGAGAGGAAAGGCATTTCCCTTGAATGAAAGAAGGCATAATGCCTTCTTATTAAAGGGAAAGAAAGGTCACAGAGGGGTGACCAATTTGAAAAGAAAGGAAGGGGAAGAAAGAAATGGGTCGTAGGAGCAGCAATTGAGGGGAAGAAATCTTGTGCTAGGGCTCAAAATTTTGATGAAATCTTAGAGTAAAATCATAAGATAATAATCTCTTTCACTTCTTTCCCCTTCCCTCCTTTGTTTCTAGCACTCTTCATGGTTGGGGAGAAGCTTGATTTTACATTTTTAGACTTGGCTTGCTTGGGGGCTGTTAGAAAAGTTTAGGAATAATGTTTTGATCTTTACTTTGCTTTGGATACCATGGTATTGAATGAGTTCACAAGTTATATGTTGAAACTTTGGGGTTTGAGTAATGAACCCTAGATGGGTCTTCAAGGAATAACAATAATGCTTAGTTGTATAGCTATAAAATTCTTATCATAAGCTTCATTGGATGCTTAGGAGTGTGTATATCAAGTGTTATGGGGATTATAGTTGATTTGAGTTATATTTTCTAACTCAAAATTTTCTAGGTTTTATTGGGTACTTGAAAATTGTGAATTTGTGAACCTCAAATGGTTTATCTATAAGTTGGTCTTTGAAAATGGATAATATGTGAGCAAAGTTTAGTGGAATATAGATTTGATTTGTTATATAAACAAATTACTTGAGGATGATACATATTTGGATCATTAAATTGTGAAAGTTTATAAAATTTAATTGGGATTTTCTTGTTTAATAATTGTGAAATCTTTATATATATATATATATATCTTGGGATAATCATTGGAGAGTATGCAAAGTCTCATTAAGTTTGGAGTTGATTTCTGTATAAATAGTTTACTTCAAAGTATGGCTTAAATCTGCGTTTTGGACTGTAATAAATCAAATGAAAACCTTATATGGTTAGAAGAATTACTTTGAACTAATTTAAGATGAGTAAACAAGTTAAGATTTGATAGAAAAGTTTAAAATATGGTTATGGACTAATACTGATGAGTAATGCTAACTTGTGCATCAACTTTGTAGTGCTTGGAGACAAGTTTGAGGCTTAATTGGTGGTATTGGGCACTTGAACAATTGGGATAATGGATGGAAGGTAACCTTGGTTATTTGGTATTTTTTACTTCATAATAAATTTTAAATGAATTTATACTTTAATATGCACATGGTACCATCAACAATCCGTATGCACGTACCTATTCGATATATATATATATATATATTTAGGGATGTTAGAATTAGTGAATGGTGGTTATGTAGATACATACAACTAATTGTATGATTAATAAATGTGAATCTCTGGTTATTAAATTGTGATTGCTTACGAATTTTTGGAATGCTTGCGACTAGCAATATAATTAAAAAAGGTGAAACTTTGGTTGTGAATTGTAATTGCTTTAGTGACTATTGATATGTATGTGACTAGTTGTATAAATAATAAATATAAATTTTTAGTTATTGAATAGTTGATGCATTTGGCAAGGTGTGGGTATGGTTTCAGGTGGACCTCATGGTTGTGTCCTAATCATTGTATTGGGCTTGTGGACCTCACAGTTATATTTTAGCTTTTAGTAGGATGTGGACCTCGTAGTTGTGTCTTGCCCATTATGATTTGTTAATCTATATGTTGACAAGATGTAATTGAACATATAATGGGTTGTGGATCTCTTGTTTATGTCTTAGTTATTGTATAGACTAGGTGGACCTCATGGTTGTGTCCTAGTTACTAATAGTATGTTGACCTCTTGATTGTGTCCTAACTACTGTAAAAGTATATGGATCTCATGGTTGTTCTGCCTATTATGAATTCTAAAATTGCATGTGATAAACTTCTAATTATTTATAAATCCTTGGTTTCAAGATAAGTCCTAAGATCTACTATTAATTACTCCCTCCAGTCCACATTATAAGACATTTTGTATCAATTACATGCATATTAAGAAAATCATTTTTTCAACTAAAATCAATACAAAACGTATCTGTATTTCCTATTTTTACCCTAATTAAATACTCCATTCCATTATCATTGTAAGGTTATAAATGAAGAGAGAGGAAGCATTAAAGACAGGGGTAAAATAGGAAGAAAAATATCCAATACCCTATATTTTAGATAAAAAATTTATCATACAAAATGTCTTATAATATGGATTGAAGAGAGTATACTTTGAGTAGAAGCTCAATAGATGGTTAAGTTGAATGCTTGAATTATGAACTTAGCATCAACTCAAGGTTACATGTAATAATTATCATTTTTGTTTTAACTATATTCATTCAATTAACTTAATTAAATTTGTGATAATTATAATTTTTGTTTCCTTGGTTATTGTGATTGTTATCTCACTTTGAATTTCCATTTCTTTTAGGAAGAGACTCAAACTCAAGAAGGGAAAGCAACTAGAGGTGTGATGCTCGTTATATTCGTGAGAAAATAGTGTTTTTCACAATTGATGGTACAATTTAATATATAGTGGCATCATGTTAGAGGAATTGGCCAAGTGTAGGGGTTATGAACCCTAATATATTATTGTTGGATAGTTATAATTATCAAATTAAGTTGAAATTGTTATAATGTGTTTCTTGGAAATAATATTTGTTGTAAATGATTCGGTTTTATTTGGAAATAAGTTAATAGAATTTAAGTATGATTAGTCCATGTAAAATTTCTCCTAATAAACGTTTGGTTTACACTTTTTATTGGTAGTTAAACAGGAATTTTAGTATCTTATAGTGAAATATTGAGTTTGTTTTGTCTATAAATAGTTTAAATTTATTAAAATTTTGATTTTCTCCAAATTTATTATAAATTAACACTAAATTGGGTTCTTAAATTATTATTTATAATAGGGATTTACAATTTTGGCATAAAGATAATTTGAAAACAATGAGCTAGCCACTAAAACTTAATCAATACGCTTATCTAAGATTAGTGGTAAGAAAACTAAGTAAATTAAAAACATTAACTACCACCAAACTAAGTGAAAAATAAAATTACATAAAGAGCAAAGTCTTCTCAAGTTAAACTCCATCTTTCACTTAGTCAATCTATAATATCCCTATTTTACTAAATATCATAAAATACATAGAAAAATAACAAAATCTAAGATACATGGATATATATGATAAAGGGTAAATAGGTCATTTTCCCAAGTTAGAACGGAAAATGAGGAATTTATATTTTGTCTTAGGAAAGAAAACTTTTATGCATTATAGTCCTTAAAAAGGGGGAGAATTCTATGTATTTTAGTCTTTAGGAAAAATTACAAGAAATGACCCAAAAGAAATAAAAATTATAATTTAACTTGGATCAAGGGAAATTTTGTAAATATTAAAAATTACTGTCAAAACAAAATACGCAGTGAGCTGAACCCAATGATATATTGCATAGAGGTTAATTGATTCAAAATGAAGAAATAATTAATGTTAAGTGTTAAAAAGTAATTTTATACCGAAAAAGAGTTTGTGGTCCCCACAGATGGCAAAAAGTTGATAGGAATAGTATATGTGCCCCCACGCAAATAGTATTTGGGACAAGATAATTAGAAGAACTCAAATATAAATTTAGAATAGTCCTGTATCCATAAAATAATAAAATACCACAAAAAGTAACTTTATTGGTCATGGTAAAAATTAATCGGTACACGATATATTTGGACCAAGAAAAATATGCAGTATTTGACACTCTTTCCTCCTTATTGGCGCCACAGTTGAGCATGTGATGCATATGATTTTTGGACAATACTTCTTTAAGAAGTATGCATAAAAGTAAACATAATTAGTTAACTAAGGTTAGATTAAAGTAAAACATGGTTAGCAAGTTGATTAAGTTGGTTAATATTTCTCTCTCCTCTCATTTTTCATGCCATCTTCAACTACAATTAGAGAGAAAAAGCTCCAAGAAAACCCGAGAAAAGAGAAGAGAAAAAGAAGAGAAAGCTTGAGAAAATCAAGGAATCAAGTGTAAAGGTAAGTTTTATGCTATCTAGCTTGTTATCTCAAGTAATTTCATGAAGTATTTTTCTTCCTCTCTCCATGCTAGATTTCGGCCAAACCTTAGGTTACATAGAAGATGAGTTTTCATGCAATAAACCTAGGAGAAACACTCAACTAGCCACTTGAAACATGATTTTGGAAGTAGTTTATTGTATTTCAATGCAAATCATTTTTTGCTATTTTTCTCATAGATTTTGACCAAATAGGGATTCCATTTAGAGTTGGAATTTCATGATTTTGAGGTAAAAAATGGAATCCTTTGGTCCAAATTAGTTAAGAACAAGTGTTCGTTTCAAGAAAAACCAAAAGGAAAGCAATATAGAAAATTTAGGGTTTAGTGAGAACTTTATGAAGGAAGACATGAAATTAGTTGCTTCTGGGCTCGTGTAATATTGTATTTAGGTTCAAGGAAGTTGTGGAAGACTTAGAAAGTGGTGTACCAAAGGTGAAAAGCAAGAGAAGCCATAAAGGTAGCATTTTACCTTTTTATACATTATATTGTCCTATGTTGATTTTATGAACTCTGTGACTTGTCTTGATGCCATGTTAATATTTTGTGATTGTTGGATATATATATATATATATATATGAAGGGGTAATTGACCTCAGGATATCCAATTTGTAAAGGGAAACTCTACCAAAATTTTTATAAATTATCATGTCAGTTTATGTTTCTATAAGAATGAATGATATTCTCATGATTTATATGATAATATGATTGCATGAATGGAAATGCTACTGAGATTCTTTGAATCTCACTCTTCCAAATATTTAATATGCTTAGGGATTAGCTATGGCAAGGCTTCCAAAGAGGAAAAAGGCAAGGAGAAACAAGTTAATAATAAAGATGAATATCCTTGCAATGATATTTTATTTTGAGCTATGTAAATTTATGAGTGTGGTCTTAAATTTTTACTTAGAGGTTATCATGTCCCTTTAGGTCTTATATAATGTATGGTATGATATGAGAACAAGTTATGGCCATGGAAGTATGTTATGACTTTATTTTGCAAAAGTATGGGATGTAAATGGTCATTTTGACCTCTTGTTGATAATGTAGTCACTGTTTGGATGAATTGTTATAGAATATATGAGTGTTATATATGGTTGAAACTAGACAAGATGAGCTTTTCATGGAACTAAAAAGCACATGATTTGGATGTGTGTATAATTTATTATGATTTTTCAAAATTAGTGTCAAAAAACTGAAAAGTTGAAAAATGACTAAATGAACAGTAAAATTTACATAATTTACTGTACTGATTAGCATGATCCTAACTCTTTTTCTTATTTTTTCTATGTAGATAATGTTTTAAGCTACTTTAAAGACTTGAATCACTACCATATGATTTTTATAGAATTAGTTATGAATTTCCAAAATTTGGTTAGTAAAAGGATTATGACTATATGAACAATATCGAATTTTGTGAAAATTTTGTTTTATCATTTTATGTGATTCAAACTTCTAATTATGCATAAATGGGCTCTATTATAGTATAATATATGGGAGTAAGGACTAATGTTAAGGTGTTATATAATCTCTTTTTTTCAACTTTGTACTCCCTTGATATGATATAGTCTAATTTGCAACTCTAGGTGTTTTGGAACTCATCAAAATCTTCATTTATCTAACAAAGATAATGTATTTCTATGTTTTGCTTCTCTTTTTGGAAATATATATAGATGAACCGCTATTCATATTTTTCTTCAAGTGAAGTTGTAGCTAGTGGTGGATCAATTTTTGTTCGAATCCATTGGAAGGCATAAGCATTCTGAGCACAACATACTTTCATATATCTATTGACTGTTTTGTTGTGGACTAAATTCACATTATCAAATCCAAAGGCCTACCATGTGAGCATACTCCTTCTTGAGGGCTGTGAATACCATATTTTAAGTAAATTAATAATCATCATGAAGTTTCAAGATACATGCAAGTTTTGAAAAAACAAAAAACAAAACCAAAAAATAATTATAAAATTAAATCATTTTTAAATTTCCTTTTAACTTTTAGATATTGTTTCGTTTAAATCTCAATTTTTTTAAAAAAAGAAACTTTTGAAATTAAAACTTGAGTCTAAAATAAGAAAATCAATCAATATATATATATATATTGATATCAATATAAATCTAGTAGTATATCTATATATATAGTTAATGATTAAAAAGAAAGAAAGAATAAACAAAAAGCAATAAATGAAACATTCAGAAAAAGGTAAAGAAATAGGCATTAAATTGCTCAAGACTTTAGCATTTCACCCCAAACCCTAAGGCCCCAAGTCAGTCTCACAACAGTGGCGGTGGAAAGAGCAACATGGTCTGCTTCATTTGTCTCTTGGTCCCTTGCTGAGGTAGAAAGTTGTGATAAAGAGTAAAGTGAGCAATGGTCCTATGTAGTACAATTCGATACAACATAGTGGTAGCACACAAAATGAAATCAAGTAGCGGAAGGATGATTTGAATAAGGATGATGAATGTTGGGATGGCGAGGGTGACACATGAATGAGAGCCACTTTTCCATGCTCAAACCCGTTTATAAAAGGGTAGAGGTGACCCTAAGGGAAGGCAATTTGGAGAAAGGTGTAGAGAGAGAGAGATGAGAGCGTTTGAAAGAGGCTAAGAATGAGTGTGAAAAGAAGAAGAGGAATTGAGGAGAAAGAGCCAGTAGGTCCAGTGGGAAGATGCAAAGCTTGGAATTCTAACAACATCTCTTGATAGCAAATTTCTGTTATGAAAGTCTGGTTAAAGGGGATGAGGATATAGAATTTTAATTTGGATTTCTAGAATTGGTCTCTTTCTTTCTTCTGTTTCAAGTGTTGTTAGTAAATTTTTAGTAGCCTTTATTGAATTTAGGGTTGTTAAGCTTTTTGTTGGTATGACAGTTAGAAGAGTTTTGTGCAGCTTGTTATCAAATCCTGGATTACATATTGAAGAAGGAATTTCAGATAATATTAGAAAAAATAAAAAAATGTGGAATTTTTCAAATAAAAATTATTTGATTTTTTTATTATTGACAAATAAAATTACTTATTTTACTAGCTCTATCAATAATAATTAAACATAATAATTTTAATACACTTACTATTAAAAAATTAAATTTTCACAATTTATATGTTGCTATTGTGATTGGACATATAGCAAAGGAAGCATATTGTTCATATTTTGAAATTTCAGTTTTGTAATTATGGAAGAGTTATTGAATATAAAATAACACTTCAATAAATCAATACTATAATAGATTAGAGATTTTGTGTAAAAGAAAACATAAATGGAGAAAGAAAGCATATATTATCTTGTTCTAATACCATTGGAAAAAAAATCAAAAAAGATTTTAAAATCAAATGTATCATAAAACTCTAGAAATCTATAAAGCCAAAAAATACATCCACTTCACATCTGATACCAATTGAAAGAAATTATGATTGTCAGTTCTTATAATAGATTATTTTATAGTGTGCATATAAGGTTTCTCCCTTATCTTTTTTTGTACCAACTTTTATTGCTTCAAAAGGAGTTGCAAAAGGTGCTTGAGGGAATAATGCTAAGGGAGCTTAAAAAAAATAAAGATTATTATTCAAACTATTTTTTATGGCAATCATATAATTCCTATTGAGGGCTTAAGAAAACAATGGAAAATAGTATTTAGTTTAAAATATAATAGTATGAAAATGCAGGAAAAGAACTAGCCATTTCTCCTTGCACGTTGTGTAACATTTCAAGGAATTTAAAATATTTAGAAATATATTGGGAATTTGTAAAAATTGGCAGACACCATTTTGCATGAAAAATGGCAAAGAGGTTATTTTTTCCGATCAGACAGAAAAATAAGAAATTATGTTTTTGCCCTTACAGAATTGTACAAATGACATCTATGTCCCTAATTTTATTAAAATCACAGGGATGAGATGAGAAAATCCCTTGGAGAAAATTACACTTAATGACCCGAAAGTTTCAGAAATTATAATTTAAACCCGGATCAAGGGCAATTTTGTAAATATACAAAATTACTGTCAAAACGAAGCCCTCAACGAGAGAAGTCTAATGATATATGGCACTGAGGGTTAATGTTCAAGAATAAAGAAATAATCAGTACCGAGTGTCCAAAAGTAATAGTAAACCGATAAAGTCAACTGTGGGTCTTACCAATGGTTAAAAAGAAACTGGGTCAGGATATGGATTATACACAGATACCATTTGTGTCAGGATAATTATGGAAATATGAAAATAAAATTTGAATAGTCCTGTAGCTCAAAAATACTAATTTACCATAAAAAGTAGTTTTATCGGTATGGTTAAAAATACCTGGTTCAAGATATATCTAGACCAGGAAAAATTAAGCAATTTTGGAAACTTAAAGCACTCACTCTCTGCGTGAAAATTGGGCAGCCTGGGCAGTCAATTCTTGCCCCAAAACTTGCTCCAGAAGGAGTTGAATATTTTGCCAAAAAGTAACTTAAGTTGGTTAAGTGTTAAACATGATTAAGCTATATGATTAAGTCACTTAACCACCCATTTTCCACCCATTCTGCACGTTCACTTCCAGTAGCAAAATAGAAGAGAAAAATGAAAGGGAGAAGAGAGAAAAGAGAGAACAAAGAAGAGGGAACTCAAGGGAATTGAAAGTTCAACCATTGGTAAGTGACTTCTCTATTTCAAGCTTGTTAGTTGTAAGGTTTGAAGCATGGTTCTTGGATTAGAATTTCTTCCTCACTCCCTTAGGGTTTCAGTCAAACATGATTTAGCAAGGAAATGAATTTACCATAGAACATGGGGGAAATGCTAGGATACTCATTTAAAGCTTGAATATGTTGGTAGTTTGATGTATCATGAAGTATATCAATTTCCTCCTATTTTCTATGATTTTTAGCCAATTACTGTTCACACTTAGAGTTGGAATTTCATGTTTATGATGCCAAAAATGAGTTCCTTATAGTGAAAAACCTTAGGAACAAGTGATGGTTTCATGAACAAGCTTAAGATTAAGGAAGTGAAAATTTTAGGTTTTTGAAGTTTAATTCGGAATGAACAGTAACCGAGTTAAAGATGGAATTTGGTAATTCTGAGGAAATATTTGGATTCCTCATGAAAAATTACATGAAATAGAGGTATAATTCATCATGTTTGAGCTAGGAATGAATTTTTGGTGAATTTTTGAAGAATTAGGGTTTCATAAACACTTTTTGAAGAAAGTCATGGAACCATTAGCTTGAGTAGTTGTTTGATGATGCATTAGGACTTGAAGAAGCCCGAGGAAGCTAGTGGGAGCATTGGTATCAAGTGGAGGAGTAAGAAAAAGCATGAAGATAGCAATTTACCTATTCTTGTCTTATATTGTCATGTGATTTTCAAGGAGTTTGATGACTTACCTATTGTTTGATATGATCAATTGTGATGCTTTGAGAATGTTGGCTGAGTTAATTGAGGGGTTTTGAGACCCCGGGATGTCCAAAATACAAAATGAAACTCTACCAAAATTTTTGTAAAATATTATGGCATGAATGTTTAAAAGTATCCATTTGATGTTTTATGATGATTATATGCTTAATGTGATAATATGATTGCATGAATGGTGATTGCTATTAAGATTCTTTAAATCTCACCCTCCTTCAATGACTAACCATGCTAGGGAGAACCAATGCAAAAGAGCTAAGGATGGAGTAAAAGGCATGAAGAAGAAAATGATGAGTTGTTGATGTGCAAGTTATCATGGTATAATATGAATTATTATTTGTGCCTTGTTTTATATGAAGTTGTAAAATAGTTAATAATATGTTAATGTTGTAGAAAATATATGAAAATTTCCAGTTCTGGATATTGTGATATTAAGTTATGTTCTACCAAGTTTCATGCCAAAATGAGTTCATTTACAAGGGTTTTGGCAAGCAAATGACAATGTAGACTGAAACAGGGCATTTTCTAGACATGTCTGTCTCATTCACCCTTGTTCTATACTTAATGTGAGGTTAGATTTATGATATTTTTATTCTAGATATAGGGCATCTCAAGCTTTAATAGGAGACCTAATTCACACCATTTGGAGTTGTATACAATTAATGGTGATTTTTCAAATTTACAATTCAGAACAGGACAAGAATGGGAAAACTCAAAACTGAAAGTAAGTACTGGAAATTTCAAAGGATAACATAAAGTTGTATAGAGCTCCAAAAATTCAGTTGTTTATATGTATAAAAAGATCTATGTCTTAATATTCATATGCCACTAATTTTGAAGTGATTGGAGTTATAGAACAAGAGATATGTAAGTTTTCCCAAAACTGTTCCAGAAAGGGTTGGATTCTGACCCTTCATGATTTAAATTAAAGTTATGCCCTGTGTAAGTGAAATAAATGTATAAAAACAATATGTCTATAAGTAGAAATGTATAGATTTTGAATGACATAGAGTATGCATAATTTGGAATAGAATAAAATGGAATATGATTTTTCAAAATTGAGGTTAGAAAACTGGAAGATAGAAAAATGACCAAATAAACAGTAAATATCCACAAAATTACTGTACAAATTGGCCAAATGAAGTTACTGTTTTATATTTTTTCCATGTAGATCTGATTTTAATAAAATTTTAGAGACTTTAATCACCTTAGGATAATTTTTCTATATTTAGTTATGAATTTTCAAAGTTCATCAGGTAAAAGGGAAATTGCCAAATGAACAGTACCCCGAATTTTGAAAAATTCTGTTTTTATTATATTACAATTCTAGTCTCTAAACTATGATGAAATATATCTAAAATGATCTAATACTTGGGAAATGAGCCCTAAATTAAGGTGTTACACGTTGCACGGGACAAATGACGGCAAATAGATCACTTGAAAACAATATTTATACTACAATTTATATAAACATGTAAGAAGATTAACCATATTTTATTTGACAAGAAATATGAAGATAATTAAAAACATGATGTAAGTAGTAAATTGTATGTTTGAAGTTTTGTAAAAGTTTTACAGAAATCATTATAAGTTATTTATTTTGAAACATGTAGAATGATTATTCTAATTTAAGAATAGCTATTATACAACCCGTGCGATGCACGGGGTCAATAAGACTAACTACATTTTTTAAATATGATAAATGATAAAATTATACATATAAATGGAGGGCACAATAGCATTGTAAATTGTTTAATTCATAAAGAATATTAAGTGACCATAAAGTATAGATTAATACAAAATAATCAAGTGAGATTATTAAACATTTCTTTGTAAACAACATTTGTGGTTGTGTCACTTCAATTGCCATCTTGATCTAGAATCAATATTTTCAATCCACTTTTAGATCATACACATGATAAAGCAACATAAAGTTGCCATGAGTGAAAACTGGTCTTGGTAAGTACAAACCCACATTGCATAGACTTTGCCCTTGACTTTTGTTAATTATCATAGCAAAAGCTAACATTTTAGGAAATTGACGTCGCTTCATAATAAATAGCAATCTTGAATATGATGGAATCATAGATATTCTGGGTATACAAAATTTCATTCCTTCATTGATCCAGACATGACTTTAGCTTGAAGTACATGTAACACCCCTCATGATATCTTTCTTGGCTTTTTGTTTAGGACCGGAGAAAACAGGATGGAGGAAGGCTCAAGTGGAGTCTAGAAGAGCTCCACGCTGTGGCAAGTAGTAGGGCTGTCGTGGCGAAGAACCATTCCAGTGGCGTTGTTTCAGCTAAAACTGGCGGAGCCGCGGCGAGATGTTTGGAGCCGCGGCGAGATGTTTGGAGCCGCAGTGAGGATCAAGAATTTTGTTTAAATCCGAATCATTTCGGATGATCGAAAAGAAAGAAAACGGAGGGAGCGACGAGAAGCTTTGCTAGGGTTCATGATTTTCGGCATTTGGGAGTTGTTTTCAGCCTCTAGAAGCTTGGATTCAAGTTAATAAGTATTCTCTACTCCTCCCTCTCTATTTTCTTTGGTTGGAATTTGGGGTTTTCGGTTTTGAGGTTGGATCTTCGGTTTTGGCCAAAATCCACTGATTGAAATAGATGAAATGGGGTTAATGAAGTGTGTTGTGGTATTCTTGTTATTTGGATATGAGTTTTGAAGGATTTATATATGATTTGAGCTTAACCCTAGGTTGTGTTCGGTTAGGGCTCTTAGGAATCTGAAGTGTATGGGATTGTTTGGTGTTTTAATGGTTCCTAGGATTTTTTTTTGATGCATGAAAGGGGTGTTGAAACCTTGGGTTAGGCTTAAAGTAGTTGAATTGTGATGTTTGGATATTTGGTATATGTGGTTATTTGAGATATTGCGGTATTGTGAAGGTTATTGGTCAATCGAGAAGGGGTTCATGCGTGCTGGACAACTCGAGAAGTTCATGGAATTCGCGTGTATGGTATTGACAACCTGAGGTAACCAGGTGTTTGTTTGTTCGTATTGTATTGTATGATAGTATGTATATTTGTGTATATATGCATGTTTCTTTCATACCACGATATAGATATGTTTGTGTGTACTGTTTTCTATATATCATGGTATGCACACAGTGAGATGATGATTATGATGATTATGATGATGATTATGATGATGACATGACATTGTGATATGATGATGATGAGTATATGATGATACTTGAGCATCACCACATAATATTGTAGGATTGCGATATATGGTGGATTGGGTGGTGATGATGATACGATATATGATGATATATGTTAGGGAGGATAAGGATGAAATATATGTATGTTAGGAAGGATAAGGATAGGATCCCTATCGCCTCCTATGGCTAGGAGGGGAAAGGCGCGCAGTAGACTGCATCTTCCCTAAATCGCTGCCAATTCGTGCTGGGAAAGAGGAAGGAGAGCCACGGTCCGAGCATTAGTGTTACCTTTGGCTGGGTGTACTAATGAGAGGTGACCTTGGTGATGTCCCGGAATCAGTCTTCACTGACTGTTGGAAGGGAGTTGCCTATACGAAATGTCCTATTATGAAGATAGCCTGTGGTTCTAGCTGTCTGCGAGGGAAACATGCATACCATTTATTTCACATTACATTCATGAGTTGCATGAGATATATGTATATACATGTGTGTGTGGTTGTCCCCGGTTATTAAGACATTGTCTCACACCCCTCTCCTATGAACTAACCTTTTAGGTGACGGTTCTGGCACTAGTTCGGAAAAGACGTGGGAGTAGCTACGTGTGTGAGAATAGTCTATGTAGTATTTGTAAATTGAATAATGTATCTTATGCCAAGTAGGATAGAAGGTTTTGTAATGGATATATGACATTGATAAGGATTGTTATGGATGTATGTATGGTTATGTATGTTGTATGTATGTGTTAGGTATGTTGAAAGTTGGAATTGGGCTGGATTGTGGTGTTTAGGGCCTGTAGCCCATTTTGTCATATAGGGGTTCCAAGGGGTCAAATCTCATACGAGTAGTTCCTTTGGGGTGAAACCTCTTTGGACAAGTTGGTTTAGGGGTTTTGGACTTGTATGAATGGTCTTTGAGTGACCAATTGCCTTTGGTGGCAATTGGAGGTTGTTAGTGGTGAGGTCAATAAGTGGCCAAAACGGTGTCAAGGGTCCAGAATCTCCATACGAAGTTAGTTTAAGGTGAAAGTGATGTCTATAGCTAGATTGTGACTATATTAACTTGTAGGAGTTGGAGTCAAGTCAGTTGGAGGTCGGAGCATAAAGTTATGCTCATCGGAAGCTCACCCTGAAGTGTAGAATTTGCTGATATAGAAAACCAGCAGGGGGCGCTATGGCACAAGGTAGCAGGCTGCGGCGCCACAATGTCCAGAAGCGATGGAGAAACAAGGAGGCCGGAGCCACGGTGGTACTATAGCGGCCTTGGTCCCAGCCCTATTTTTGATGTTGTTTAGTTCATTTCCGCTGTTCTGAAGTTTTAAAGTGTTGTTTTGAGATGTCGGGGTTGTGTTTGGTTGAATTTTGGAGTTTTTGGTCAAGTTAGGAGGTGTCAGGAGGTATGGTGTTACAGTACATGCTTGCTAGATTGTGTAACAATGAGACGGGTGCCATTACAAAGACCTAATGACTTGTCAATATTTATCATGGGAGTAATAGGTGCACCAACCTTTAAATTAATTTCATGATTAGAAAGACCTAATTTGGAAATTGAATTCAAAAATTCAGTGGAATAGAGATCATCAACAGAATCCATATTGCAATTTTTCTTAATTATACTATCTGAACTATAGTACCTCATATCTTCCCCTGGTAATAAAGACAACATATATTCATTAATATTATTAACAATAGACAAAGTAAGGGCTATTATAGCTATATCTCTGAAGTAAGATGATATGTTTAAATTCTCATAGAGATTCAGATAATTAGCTTCTACTATTGATTTGATAGGATCGTCTGACACATACAATAACAAATCTTCAAGAATTTTGATATTAGTGTTCCCATCATTAGTATCAGTACGTGTTCCATCATCTATAGAAAAAATCCAATCAGAAAACTCTTGTATTTCTCTATTGGCATAAGATGAATTTGTTACAAAGAGTCTCATATTTCTTGTCAGAGTAAATAGTTTATAGTGATCCCAAATGTAAGATGAATTAATAGTAGAAAACACTATATCCTCCCGAGTCCCTCTTGGTATCACAAGTAGAATTCGTCTAAAATCCCCACCAATATAACTACCTTACCTCCAAAAGGGAGATTCACAACTAATGGATTGGATAGTTTTAAGATATCTCTTAAGTTACGATCAAGAGCCTCAAAGCAAAATTTATTAGCCATAGGTTAAGGAAGTATGAACCAATAGCTCAGCAAGATAACTACCTTGTTTTATATTGCATATAGTATCTTCATGAACATCAAGAGGTATACAGAATTGAGAATGAGCAGTTTTTCTACCAGGTAGTAATAAAGAAGCAATATCACTTTATATTACATTTAAAACAATTTTGCCCTGGAATTTTAAAGAGGTTGAAAGCGTATTCCATACATATGGTTTACCAGTTCCTCCATATCCAAAAACAAAGAATACTCCTCCTTTCCCAGAGTCAACAACTAAAACAATGTTATTATAAATTCTCAATTGTTCAAGAGTTAAGGATTTAATCAATGCATGCAATTGATTAGCAAGAGCAGCTCTATTATAGTTTAATTCTACTTGGATCAACTTGTTCATGCTTACATTTATGCTTGTTGTGTTGGGAACAGGCATAGAATGGAAATTAATAAGGCTCTTACCATTCGATTGTAAAATACTCAATTTCTATAAGAGTAAAGTTTTGAATTTCTTCATCTCTGATAGGTGCAATCTTGTGGAAAAAAATATATATTAATATATAATACCTTTTGAAATGACTTACATCATAAATGTAATTGAATTATTAAATTGATTATTTATATAAAAATAATTGAGTATATATTTGAAATAAACCTTGATATCATGTTATAGATCTTTGTTTATACAATATGTTGTCTGAAAGGAATTGCCATGTTTTCTCCCATACAAACTCTGGTCTTAACATAAAGCTAGACAAAAGAGAAATACAATATAACCTTCGAAGAAACTCTGCAGTAGCCCAATGACTTGCTTCTATAATTCCATCTATGTATTCCTTATCATCATCTAACAACCCAAGTACATAACATGCATATCTAAAAGTAGGAGAAACAATTTCATCAATTGTTCTAATGCTTTCATAAGATATACAACCTCGAACTATAATTAATAAAGTTTGCAACTAGTACAATTCATCATTGCTAGGTGGAGTAAAATATAGTCTTCCAATTGAAAATCCTTTCTTCCTAAGAGTTCACTCATGGTTTTTCTTCTTGTACAAAAATTTAGTTGGGAATTCATGGTAACACAAGTGCTTTGCTAAATCTTTATACTTAATATTAGCTTGAAACCAAGCAAAAAACATGGTGTTCTTGTTTGAACTTCTTTCTAGTGCCGAATCAAGTGACTCATCATCATCAAGTACGACAGCTTATTGATCTACCAAATGAAAAGATAACCTTTCCACAGACGTTTTCCTATAATTGATATCAAAAGAAAATATTCTCCAAATAGCCTCACAGGGAGATAGATATCTACAATCATAGTACAGTTTTATCTCATCATGTATTCTATCACGATTATTGTCTTGTGAATCAATACAAAAAGCCATCATGACCATATCATGTCCTTTGTTCACATACTTAAATAAATATTTAATTGATTGAGCATGATTGCAACGCTTAATGTTTGTGTGAGCATTGTACTTTAGCAACAAATATGGATTATAAGAGGTAATAAATCTGTTATCTAGTTCAACACCATTTTTTATTATGGTTACACCATTATCTGACCTTTTGTACCGGGATATCCATCTTCATCAATTATTGTGCTACCATTGAATGCCTTTGGATAATGCTTGGAGCATTCTTCATCAACCATACATGGTAAATTTAGATTCATTGAGCCATAAGGTCCATAAATCATAAAAGTGCTGATAGTTTCAAATAGACTAGGATTCTTATTTTTATCTGAAATTTCAGTTGATATTATTTTGTCTATATCACTTGATGAGGGGAACTTGTTATTATTACATAAGAACACCAGAACATAAGCATGTGGTAAACCATGCTTCTGAAACTCTATTGTATATAGAGCTACAATGATAATAAAATATTATTAGTAATATGAAGTTTAATATTGTACAAATAAATTAGTATAACCATAGAAATAATTTATAAGAATAGTACATGCCTTCACCTTCCCAAAGATCTCATTTTTCCTTATTTCTTTTACCATCATATCCAACTTCAACTTAAAAGTTTTAACTATAGCATCTGGATGATCCTCAATAAGCAAATTCTTATCCTCCAAAAGTCTAGTTATTTCAAGCCATTTAGGGTTGCATGTGAATATTATAAATAAATCTGGATATCCTATCCACTTGCATATTGCCATTGCATCTTGATAATTTTGGATAGTATAACGAACACCACCAGTAAATGATGATGGGAGAATTATTCTTTTTCTTAAAGACAATGGTGTATTCTCACCTCTCAACACAACATCTAGAAGGCCTTTGTATAATTCAACTCTCAACTTCTATTGATTATTCTTTATAAACGACAACCTTTGGGATTCAATCATTGCATACCCATCAACCAAAAATTGCTGGAACAATTTTCCTGAATGAAGGATTAATGATGTATCACCATGACGATCTTGAATCTTGTATATAAGATATTCTCGCAATATCAATTTGTTATTTTTACCATGTGTGCTCAGCATATTATCATTATACAAAATGTCATCTCAATAACCATCCTCACCATACACATATAACAATGGATATTGCATTGGCAAGTATAGTGGATGAGTTTTATGTATCCGTTCTAGCAACCCTAACTTGTATTGAACAATAATATCTCTATCAGATTTTGTAGATCCAATATCCCTAACTATTAATGTTGCAATTTCATTTGTAATAGTAGGAAGATTATATCTCTTGCCATCTTTGCCACATTTATGAATCAATCTAATTTTCACTTGCTTAGTTTGATTTATGCCTAACATGTCTTAAGCCACGTGAAATGTTTGCACAAGAACATTATGCTCATCCAGTATATCTTTAAGCTATTGAATCATATCTAATTGAAGTATACTATCTTTATCTTTCCCCCTACATACAAAAACATAAATAATACAACAAATGAATAAAAAATAAAAAGTAAAAAGCTCTATATGACATGTAAAATGAAGTATTATATATGACATGTAAAATAAAGTACCATGTATTACCCAAATGAATGAATTCTCTTGGATATTTCATTGATTGTGTCATAAATGTAAAGTTGTGTGAATCTTGGAACCATTCCATCCGTAGGAAGAATACTTCCAATAAGATGGACATTCTATCCCATTATTCTATATACATATGGACCACGACCATTATTGATTTCTTTGTCAATTTTCCATTCCATAGAAATAAATGTGAACATCATATTATATACCCTGATGTTATCATGAAAATGTTTGTTTATGGCGTCATTCCCATTAAAAAGCCTATCAAGTATGTATGGAGAAGCTTGTGATGAAGGAAGTTGAATCTTTTCTTCTTGCACCATCTTTCCTTGTCCTTTCATTGAACCAAAAATTTTGCATTGCAAAACTAACATGTATAAATTTGATCTCTGAGATCACAATATTCTACAAAAAATATATATGTATATAGTTTATTGAATTTGCATTTGGTATTGATTTAATAAAGACATACACTAAAATAACAACTTGTACCAAAAAAAAATATTGAATATTGTACCTGGGTGAGCATATGATATATATGCTGGATAGTTATCTATCAACATTTGAAACATTAAAAATGGAATTAATACAAAAATAATCTTTATAAGTAAAATAATACCATGATAAACACAATCAATATATCCTACTTTCTTCATCAGTGTCATCTTCAAATATAATTGGATTGGTAAACAATTGGTCTTCAAAATTTTCTTATATAACTGTAAACATATTACAATTTTAACAAAGTAAGACTAATAGATATTGGTTATAATAATTAAATATAGAATGTAAATGAGCATTTATTAAATAATTAAATTATAATTTTTTTTCATAATCTTGATAAAACACACAATTAAAAATATTGTGAAATATTAGGAATCAAACATGCTTTCTTTGTAATAGCTTGAATGGAATATCCAACCGTTGAATTGGCAAAATTATTATAGTAAACAATAGATGATGAATTTGAGCTTTATTATCCATCCTCTCAATGGAATCTACCAAAATAAATTTAAATGCTTAAATTAGCAATCAAGTACAAATACAAACTAAAAAGTAATCTATCTATAATGCACTAATGTATTACTATTAGTTATTAAAGTAATAACCTATCATGTTTGAATAAAATAATAAACTTTTTCATATACATAATGAATATTCTTTGTAGAATCATTAATATATTTTACTATAATGTAATCTTGAGTTTGAGATAATAAGGAGTCTTGATCAACACGTGATAGCCCAGTTGTTTCAAGAGGAGATTTCCTATGCTGATATTCCTATGATGCTGGTGTTTTGTTTTCTCTTTTGATGTGAGTTCATCTTTAATTAGAAATTATAAGATTCATTATGTTAATATATGAGAGATAATATATATAAACACTCATTTAATATATACAGCGATAAATATATATAATGAAAATAATATCATGTCTTTGGATAGAATTTCCAATATTTGTGATGCTGGACAATGGAGAATGTTCAATATATATATCATTGCATGAAGAAACATCACCATTTTTCTCTGATCTATTCATACACTCTATTAAAAAGAGTGACCCAATTTATATCATGATATATTTTATGTGTTAAATATAAAAACCATAATTTATAATTATAGAAAGTACTTATTGCAATACTTACTCTTTCTCCTCATGATTTCAATTCAATTCCAACGTGCAGCAACCTGTCCTAACCTATAATGAATTTTATTTATCAAAATTTTATATATTAGTAATTCAATTTTTCTAGGAGAAATTATACAAAAAAATTAAATTAAATTAAATTGATTAAACCAAAAAATACAACTATAGGAAATTAGACTATAAATATGATACAAATAATACACTCAAACTTAATTCACCATTCCTATCAGAACTCACCATTTGAAAACTTAATTCACCATTTGTTGTCTCCATTTGTGTTAGATGAGTATGTATTTCAGTTGATATAGACAACCTAAAAGTATTCTGATTCGATCCATCCATAGTTAATCATACTGAAAATATAAAATAGAAATTGTGAAAACAATAATACCTTATTTTGGAAAAAAAATAACATCTTGTGTTATTGTTAATAATTATCATCATTGTCATAGAGTAGTCTACAGTCCAATATTATTTTCTAAAGCACCAAAATAGCATAACACTTTAGATTTGGAGTTTAATAAAATAACATGTTTAATGATAAAATTATACATATAATTGGCGAACAAAATAACATTACAAAGTATTTAATGTATTAATAATAAGTGATTATAAAGAAAATAATAATGTAAAACTATTAGTTAAGATTATAAAAATTATTTTGTACACAATATTTGAAGTTGTGTCATTTAAATTACTATCTTTATCTAAAATCATTATCTTCAATCCACTTATAGATCGTACACACAATATAATAATATAGAGTTGTCTATCTATAAATACAGGTTTTAGCAAGTATAAACACATGCTGCATAGACTTTGCCTCTAACTCTTATTTATGGTCATAACAAAAGCTAACATTATAAGAAATTATCATCTTTTCATATTAAATAGTAGTCTTAAATCTGATGGAATTATGGATACAAACTTTCAACCGTTCATGTATTTGATCCAAACATGATTTTAACTTGAAATACTATATACTTACTAGTTTGTGTAACAATGAGATTAGTGTTATTACAAAAACCCAATGACTTGTTAATATTCCTCATGAAAATAATAAGTGCTCCAACATTTAACCTAATTTCATGATTTGGAAAACCTGATTTGGAAACTGAATTCAACAATTTAGTGAAATAAAGATTATTAACAAAATCCACATTGTTATTTTCCTTTAATATACTATCAAAATCATAGTACGCCATATCTTCATCTGCTAATAAACATAACATGTATTTATTAACATTATCAAACAGACAAAGTGTGGGCTGATATAGTTCTATCTCATAAATAAGATAAAATATTTAATTTCTCATGGAGATTTGAATGTGGTCACTACAATTGATATGATATGATTATTTGAGATGTCCAATAAAAAATTATAAGGAATTTTAATATCAGTGATCCTATCATTAGGATCAGTAATTATTCTATCACCTATAGAAAGAATCCCGTGACCAAATTCTTATATTTCTCTATTAACAAAAGATGAATTTATTGGAAGGAATCTTATATTTTTTGTAAGAGTAAAGAATTTATATTGATTTCAGACGTAAGATAAATTAATGGTAGTCAGAACTATATCCACATAAATCCTTATTGGTATTACAAGCATAATTTGTCTAAAATCCCCACCAAATATAACTACTTTACCTTCAAAAGGAAGATTCATAGCTGAAGAATTGGATAGTTTTAAAATATATCTAAGGCTGTAATCGTGAGCCTCAAAACAAAATTTGTTGGCAATAGGTGCTTCATTCCATATAATTAGTGAAATATGAACCAACAACTCAGCAAGATGACTACACTGCTTTATATTGCATATAGTATCTTCATGAACATCAAGAGATATGTAGAATTGTAGATGCACAGTTCTTCCACTTGGCAATAATAAAGAAGCAATGTCATTTGATACTACATTAAGAACAATTTTGTTCTTGGATCTAAAAGAGGTTGAAAAAGGATTTCATACATATGTTTTACCAGTGTCTCCATATCTATAAACAAAAAGTACTCTTCCTTTCCCAGATATATATAATAGGAAAGTATAAAAATTTCTATACATCCCGAAAAGTGTATGTCAAATAACTATACACAATATAACACTATATATATAATGGTATAAACCAAATACATGAACTATATGAAAATATATATATATATATAAAATCTCTAATGAATATTTTAGAGTATTATTCTATTAAACAAATGTTCTCAACATATTCAATATATGTGAACTTGGATGAAATCTTTCAATCTGAGTGACAATGGTCATCGATCATGCATAAAATAGATTATAGAATTAGTTGGAAATATCATCCGCATTAGAATGTAAGTTACATTATCTTCAAATCCTCCTTTCTGCAATTTTATTAGAGATCATATTGATTTTCTAGCAATGTTTTGTAAAGCATTTGCATAGTATTTATTTTCAAGGAACCTATTCACAATTTAAATATGTTAGATAAGCTGGCTTCCCAAGAGGGGGGTGAATTGGGAAGATTGAAAATTTTCTGCAAATTGTCAAGAGGGTGAAGGAAGCAAAGTATGATGGTAAAACAGAGTATAAAAGAATAAGCTGTAAAAGTATCAGTAGGGAAGAGAAAACTCAGATCTTTATCCTAGTTCGGTCTCTCCACTTGACCTACGTCCAGTCCCCAAGTCACCATTTGAGATTTTTCACTATTCTGCAAGAATTCAGTGGGCTTCTTGCAAATGCCTCAGTACAAAGATGATGCTCTGTTTCTAAATCTCACTCTTTCACTCTATGCACTCTTACTAAGTGCTTCCCCAATCCCTTGTGATATCCCTTCATAAGAAAATCTTTCTTCCAGATGAAGATAAGATTGTTTACAATGAATAGACTCTCTTAAATAGAGTGAATATGAAAGTTGGAGTACAAATATTTAAGTGTGAGAGTAAGAGACTTTGAGTAAATGATTTGGCAGAGTTTCAGTATATACAAAGTTAAAATTGTTACCCACAACTTCAAATGATGTTATATTTATATATTTAGGTCTCAACTATACGTTAGAGACAAAAACTATCATTTGGAGAAGTTATCCAACGGTTACTCTGAAAAACTATCCGTTAACCAACCGCATTTAATGCTTCTGACATTCTGAAATTCAAATTTCAGTTGGTCAACAGATGAATTTCACAGAAACTGAAGGCTAAATATATTAACGTTGAATGCCCGAAGTTCGTCTGTCATGAAGTGAAGTTTGAATTTTGATATTTGGAAAATGTTTCTATGTTGTGACATACGAATTTTCAAGTAGAAAGTTTTTCTGTTAAGTATGAACAGTATTTTCAATTTGCTACAGTGCCTTCGAAATTCAAATTTTGGAACCCCAAAATTCGTCTGTCCGTCGCTGGTTTATAAAGCACAGTAGTTCATATAATTCAAAATTTGAATTTTCAAAGGGAAAAGTTAGTCTGTCAGAGAGACCTCTTTTCAGACTTACTTCAAACTTCAAATTTATAAATACTGTCATTCGTATGTCCAAATATCATTGCAACAGACTCACAAGCTTAGTTTCTAAAATTCAAATTTTCATGTTCAAAGTTCGTCTGTCAGTGAGCAATTTTGAAGTCCAATCTAAACTTGACTTTAGATGAACTTTGACATAATTTCGGACGAATTTCTTCATTTTTCATAAGTTACATTTTGTCTGAAATTTGAATTTTCAAAACCCAAAGTTCATTTGTTACTGAAAGCTCCTTTCAGACACTTATCAAAATTCAAATTTTCTCAAGTCAAAATTCGTCTGTCAGAGAAGCCTCTTTTCAAACTTGTTTATTTTCAATACGAAATTCAAATTTCCAAGGCCAAAGTTCAAATTTTCAAAGTGACAGATTAGTATAAACCTTTCAAACTTCGTCTGTTGGTAGGTGTTTTTCAAATATTCCATGATTTAACATAGAATCAAAGTTTTAAAACATCTTTTCACCAAATTAAAGTCTTTTACTCAAATCAAAACATCCTACATCTATTCTTGCACCTATTTCTCCAGAATTTCTTCACTTGAAACATTTTGTGCACCTTTAATATCTTTATTCCAAGCTCTTGAAGGTTGGTTTGAAATCATCAAAACTCTTGATTCAACAAAATATATATGTGTAAGAAAGAAACTTTGCTAACAGAAGAGTGGATTTGTCAAAAGATCAAACAATGTAATCCCAAATATGTAAATATTATGTGATGATAAATTAAATATTGAATTAAACACACACATACATATATATATGAATATATTTGTAGATATATGTATATATTAGAGTTGAGTTACATAAAAAGTTAGATGACTATTATTAAACAAATTAAGATAATCCGATTGTAATTTATAAGAAATTAGATGGCCAACCTTAAAATTGCACATACTCACATCTATAAATATTCTGATTGTAATCATTAATCAAATGTATATAGAAGAAACATTAATAATGGAGTAAATTAAACACAGTAAAGGATGACTCTCTCAACACAACATATGAAGAATTACAGCAGACGAAAAAAGGTCTATCAAACACGATGAAAGACGATCACGCTAATTCATTTTGAATTGATACAATTATTTATAGAATAGAAAGATAACATATCAATTTTAATATTAATTAAATGATAAATCTGCAAATATCAAGTAGAATATTGTAGATAGATAAAATATTATTTTACATATATAAATTCTTTAAAATTTTTGAATAGGTCTGCAACATCAAGTAAGCAATCACAAAAATTCTTAAATTAAATTATTTACAAATAATAATGAAAAACTGTTTTAATTGAAATAAGCAAAAATATATTTTTAATCCTTTAACTTTACACTAAGTTTCATTTTGATCTTTTAAATTTATTTTATTTCTTTTTAATCCTTTAACTTTTAAAATATAATCAAAATTTTTTCCATAATTAACACGGTTAACTATATTAGTAAAAAATACTGATAAATCATTTCTAAATGCTAGCAAAGCACTTTCTAAATGTTTACATATTTATCCAACTCATTTTTCATGACAAACAAATCTAAGATTAATGTTTTGTTTAGAAGTCTTATTTGTAATTATTTATTTTTAATCTTTTAATTTAATTAAAAAATATTTTAAACCCAAGATTAATGAGAAATATTGATGAATTGATAGTAAAAATTGACATGTCAATATTGAATAATGTATTGTCAGCATTTCTATTAACATAATTAACGATGTTAGTAATAGGGAAACGTTTGATTATATTTTGAAAATTAAAGAATTAAAAAAAAAAGAAAATAAAGTTAAGGAATCAAAATGAAACTTAGTGTAAAATTGTAAGACCAAAAGTATACTTTTACCATTGAAATATAACTATTAATTAAGTTTAACAAATGGTTTAATATATATATATATATACATGTATATAAATTATTTGAATAATAGTATAATTTAAATTTAAATAATAGCATAAATATCATGAATAGGTCAAAGATAATAATATATTATCTTTTGAGATTTTATACATTTTTTATTAATGATTTTAAATCTATTATCTTTTTATATTTTCTATATTTTATATTATAGTTAGTTTAAAATTAATTGATTTTCCTATTTTGATTGAAATATATTTTTTATGATACATTTACAAATATATTTATAGAAAAAAATCATGATTCAATTAATAAAAATAATTTAATTTTGATTGCAATCATGTACTATCATAATAGCCTATTATAAAGAGCACTTTTGGATGAAAATAAATCACTCACAACTAATTTAAAAATTATAAATTTAATATATAATCATGTAAAACATATGAAAATTAAGAAAAATATGACCATAATTTATTTTCTCATCATTCAATGAAAGATATGTTGATTTTATTATTTTTTTTATTTTTTTCCAGCTTGATTTTATTATCTGTTACAAAGACAATATTAATTAAAATTACTTTTTCAAACTATAAATTCGCATATTTTAATTTTTATTTGGAAATAATAGTAAATAACAAAAAAATAATATAATAATATTAAATTTAAGATGGATGATCATCAATTTATACAAACCTAATAAATTAATTGAAAACATCAATTAATATTGAAAGTTGTTGAAAAAAATTAAATGTCATTAAACACATAAGCGTTAAAATTCAGAATTTCTTATTTTTTTTTAAAACTGACGTGGTAGCATGGGCTTCTAACTTTTTGTTATATTTTTTTTATATATAATATATTGCATAAGTAATATTTAAATAAAAAAATCTCATAAAATTTATGTAGGAGCTAAATTGTGTTATCTATAAAAAATTGTTTTAAAAATTATAAAGAGTCAGCTTTTTCTTTGATGATAATAATTTTGTTAAGATGTATGAATAAAATAAAATTTAAATAAATAAAAAATATATTGTACAATCATGAATAACCATCAATCTATATCAAATCACTTTTTTTTTAAATTATAGATTTTATTGAAGCTATAGATTTTATTTTCCTTGATTTTTATTTAGTTTGAAATGATAATTTAATTAAATGAATTCTTAAATTTTAAAATTTGAACTCAAATTGTCATAAATTAAGTAATCAATTTTTGCCCTTAATACCTAGGATATTGCACACAAAATCTATTCATAGAATTGATTTTATGGTCTAAGATTAATTTGTAGCAATTTACCTATGTATATAGCATTTAATATGAAAAAATATTTATTAGAAATATCATAATCTATAAAATTGAATTAAGTTGAAATCTAAAATTACATTAAATACAAATTGATTTGCTAAAGATAATTTTATTTTAATATATTCATTCAAATATAACTGAAAAAAATTAAATCACCAAATTACCGAACAAAATTAATGGTCATTAGTTATGTTTTCTATTCAAATTTATTAAATAATTATTGATTTAAAATTTCATTTAAATTATTAAGTTAGTCTTAATTAAAATTCTTATTAATTTGATTAATTTGACAATTGAATGATTTAATATTGATTTAAAAATTTATATTAATTAGAAAATTTGTTGAATTATATGATTTAATGTTAATTAAAATTAGAGTAATTTATTATAGTTTTCATATATAAATTTTTAACTAAATAAAATATACAATCTATTATATATACAAAATCAACGGATTGAATACATCATTAAAATAAATCTATTATATTGTATTAATTATATAATTTATTAATTGAAAATTTTGAGTTGCTTAACTTAAAAATTGGTAGTTAACCATCTGAACTCCCATTTATTTTAATGGCATGTTGATATGAAGGTGAAAAATAATAATAATCATAATCCATTAATCTATTTCTATTAATTTGTTATCACCAAATCTACTAATATCATCTGTTAAAAGAATAATATTATTATTGACTAATTAAGCGATATTTATGACCACCAAATTTTTACTATATCTTAATAATTTTTTCTATAAAGAAATTAATAAAGAAACTCAAAAGTTTCATGTATTTCATATCTTGCAAATTTTATCATTTAAATATTCATCCCATAAAAAAAACTTAACGATTTTTATATAATAGATATATACTATCAAGAAGTTTACAATATCATATATAATATTAAATAATCAAAAAAACTATTTTTATATATTAAATTTTGGAAATATTTTTATAACAATCTTTTTAAATTTTTGAAGAATCTCAACTATTTAAAATTAACATTTTTTTATTTTATCACTTAAATGGTTATAATATAATTAAACATTCAAATGATACGTTTCAATAAAAAACAATGAATATATAAAAAGAAGATATTTATAGTTAATTAATAATAATAAAATAAAAAGATAAATTTCAATATAACAACTTTAAACACACATACTTATTATTTCAATTATTATCTTCACCCTCCTTTGTTGCTTGCCATCCTCGGCTACTCAATCTCTCTAATCCCACTTAATTTGCCAATGACATCTATAACAAATTGGTTAGTGATAAATAAATTTATACATATCACAAACTAAAATGTAAAATTGAATATAATTAAAATTATTCATACTAACTAAAAAACGATAATCTGAATTATAGGATTTCATTAAAAGAAGTAAACAAAAAACCATATAGATGTATATCTCCATTATCAACTTGTAATTGCATATAGGTTGAATATTAGAAATGTAATTTGAATTCATGATTAGTAGTGTGGTATGAATTGACATTATTTCTAACAACAAATATCTTTATAATGTATATTTTGCCCTCCTTCAATATATCTTTAAACTTGAAGAAGAACACTTTTTTTATCACTTCATGAATACGATCACCCTAATTTAACATAAAAAATAAAAAAAGTTAGAGACAATAACATAACCACTATAGTGCAATATATACACTATACATTAAAAACTTATATCAGTATCTTGCAAAATTAACTCAATTGAGTTATAATCATTTGGTGAATGATGTAAGGACATTTTCTATAACCGTATAACTCTAACTTTAATTTGCCAATCATGTCTCAAAGAATTGATAGCCCTCATAGCATCATAAGACACCTTACGAACGTTCCTGGAAATGAAGAAACAATGAAAAAAATAAAAATAAATAAATTATGACAATAACTACTTGATGTACGATGAAAATTGTGGTATGAAGCCAAATAGGAATACTGATTTTATAGAAAAAAATACCGCATCACAATAATAAAAAAAGAATCAATTTCGATTGTAATCATATCATAACAACATTTCTCAAATATCACTCAACAAACAAAAACAACTTAAAAATAAATAATTTAACCATTAGATATTATAAATAAAATAAACAATAGGATAAAATATAAAAAATAAATATAATATGTTCATAAATAAACATATGTCAACCAAAAGAAAAAAAGATTGCCATAATAATTTCTAAATCTCATATCTTAACTGCTCTTAAGATATAATAATAAATAACTAACAATATAATCTCACAAATTGATTTATGGATGAATATAAATTATTGATTTATAATAATATCTAAAAGTGTAAATTCTGATATCCTAATTACTTTTAAGATATAATAGTAAATATCTAATATAAAATCTTTAAAATAATAACTGAAATTTTACCAATTTTTTCCAAAATGTTGATGTAGAGGCATGAGGTTTCAGCTTTTGGTTTTACTTTTATAATTAACTATATATATTTACTTTTAGAGTAGTCTACAGTCCAATATTAATCCCGTGTATCGCATGGAAAGGGGAAGAGGAAGAATTAGAGGATGAGGAGGAAGGAGGATGAAAAAGTGGAGAATGAAGAAGAAGAGAAGCTAGTAGAATACAAGGGAAAAAAAAGGAGACAAGGAATGTAATCTTCTCCAATAATTTACTTGAAATATCATAAGAATCAATATATTAGAAGAGGAATGTAATGTATATTATATTGTTATTTTTTTTTGTTCTTTGGGTATTTGAAAATTTAAATGAGTTGGGTTTCGAGGATTATTAGAATTAAAGGAAGCTTTAAAGTTTAAAGAGTGCTTCCAGGCAGTGGCGAACCTAAGACCTGGGACCAGTGGGAGCAACCTAATATGAAGAAGATTTAATTTAATAATCTCTCAATTCTCTCTCTCATTAATTTGGATTTTAGAAAATAAAATAATATTCGTTATAAAAATTATTTGAGGATTTAAGTTAGTTGGTCTTTTCTCTTACATATCTGTATTTATTGAACTTAATAAAATCCTTACAAAAACTTTGAACTATATATCCAAAAAAATTGAATAAAAATGTATTCAAAACTTGAGTTTAGAGGTTAAAAAAAATAAAACTTGAATCTAGTGGGGTCAAAATATCAAAATTAATGGTGTCAAAATGCTAAAACTTAACACTATAGCATATAATTTTTTCAAGTTGAGGGGGGTTAACTGACCCCCCTCATTTACATGTAGGTCCGTCTCTGCTTACAGGGGAATTTATAAATTACCTATCAATGAGGCCCTCATATTGGTAGCGACATTCGAACCCACACCTATATATGGGATATGAGTCGCAATTTTACTAACTAAATCAATCTTCATTAGCTATTAATGTTATTTTTTCGCTTTTGCTCCTATTTGTTGATTTATTTGTTGTCTAAATATGTATAATTTTCCACACTTTTTTTTTGCATTGTAAACTTTGACATATTCGATACTTCTCACATTTATTATTATAATGAAAACACTGAGAAATAGCAATAACATTTTTATTGAAAATTATGTAATTGTAGTTATGCTATGCATAGATATTATTATTATTATCATCTTTACTAAATACTTCATAATGAGAATAAGAGGAGCTGGTAGAATACAAGGGAAAAAAAGAAGACAAGAAATGTAATTTTCTTCAATAATTTACTTGAAATATCATAAGAATTAATATATTAGAAGAGGAATGTGATGTATATTATATTGCTAATATTATTATTTTTTGTTTTTTGGTATTTGAAAATTTAAATGAGTTGGGTCTTGAGAGTTATTAGAGTTAAGGCAAGCCTTAAAATTTAAAGAGTATTTACAGGGGAACTTGTAAATTACATACCAATGATACTCTCATATTGGCATCGACATTCAAACCCACACCTATATGAGGTATGAGTTACACTTTTACTAACTAACTAAACCTTCATTGGCTATTAATGTTATTTTTTCACTTATGCTTCTATTTGTTGTCTAAATATGTATAATTTTTTTCACTTATTTTGTTGCATTGTAAACTTTGACATATTCAATGATTCTCACATTTATTATTATAATGAAAACTTTTACTAAAATTACTTCTTATTATAAAGTATTTAGTACATATAATAATAATATCTATGCATGGCACAAGTACAATTACTTAATTTTCAATAAAAATGTTATTGTTATTTGTTCGTGTTTTTGTTATATATAAATGTTTTTCAAATATTCATTTTTTTAGACTTACCAAATGAACATGTGTATTGCACGGGTATATATCTAATTAAGGACAAGAAACAAATTTATTTTCATAGCAAAATATTTCTAATTATGATGATGCGAGATATAACATAACTTTAGTATTTTTTTTCTTTTTTATAATTTTTTGTGTTTTTATGATGTTTCAATAATTAAACTTTTCTTTTATATATTAGGTGACTTATTAAAGTTTTTTTTAAATTGAAATTGAAGAATTGGAAAAAAATTGAAATATCATTTTCCATAGTTAAAAGTCTAAAAATTAATATTATGTTTAAAATTATTTATTAAAAACATGGAAAGTGAGCAAACCCGTTTAACCCATCAGTTCGCACTTAGTAGATTAGACTATAAAAATTTCAGCCTATTAGAAAGTTGGTTAGTCTATGCTATCCCTCATTATTCTTGACTTCCAGTGGGCATTCGAAGCTCTAAAATTGGAATGCTTAAAATCTATTATAATTAGATTGATATTTTGATATAATTGCTATATAAAATTTTTTAATAATTATTAAATGTTGATTAATTTTTCATACTTTGGTGAAAGTTTAAGGCATGTTAAAGTAAAATAAAAGTTATATGAAATTTTTTATAAAAAAATTGTATGAAAATTTATTCTCACTTATAGTCATATGTTATAAGGAAACAATTTTTCTATCAAAATTATTATTGGTGTATTTGTTGATAGTTTAATGTTAATTGATTATGTTATTATTTTCTTTTTACTAACCTTTGATTATGTTACATTGAAATGCATATATTTTGTTCCCTTATAGGAATAATTAGATTTTTTGCTTGGGTAGACTAATTAATTCATTTTTTCAAATTTTGAATTGGAATTTCAATCTTTAACAATCAAACTAAACAATTTAAATATTTTATTCAAATATTAAGGGTTAAAATATGTCTTTGTAGTATGCAAAATAATTAATAGTAGGGTGTTCATAATAGTTGTATGGATCAATATGTTAATTAAACTGATGAACATATTATAAGTTAAGGGTTGAACAAGTTAAATAATTTAATTCACCATAGATCACAAGTTGAAAGAGCAAATTGATTACGAGTCAACCAATTGTATGAAATAACAGAAGAATCTTATAAATTACATGTTGAATGAGTTAAATAAATTGATCCATCAGAGATTACGATTCAACCAATCGACCAAGTCAACCAATTATAAATTATAGGTAAATCCAGTTAAATAATTTAATTTACCACAGATAAGATATAAATTCAAAATTATCAAAATGCAGTGATAAACAAATTCTGCATTGAAAATGTTGTATTTCATATATATGAGGATATTAGAATGGTTAATGATGTATATCCTTACTTTCTTAAAGTATGCTATGTGCTTGAATTGTTAGACAATGATAAAAAATATATCCATGACATAATGGAAGTTAGACATTGGATCCTAGCAATTTTGATTGTTATAGAAATTTTGATTATTAATGAGGATGATCACACAAAAGATATACCTCTAATATTATATTTAGAGAAATATTTCACAAATTATGTAATTAGGTTTATTACATGTATCCTAGATATTGCTATCTATTTATATTCAATTCCCAAATATTATTTAATATATACTAAATAGTTTGACTTTTTTATTATTGTAGTAACAAACAAACTAAAAATTTAACACATACAACTGTAAAGCTTAATTTGGATTTAAGTAACTTATTTTAATAATTAAAACTTTTTAAAACTTTCATGTAACTTGCTGAGGCCTGTATTTATAAATGGTCAATTGTATATTGCAGTATTTTGTGTGTGTAGCAGAGAATGTTTGAAGATATTATTTTTTGATGAGAAAGACAGGAAAAAGATACAACCTCTAATGTTATGTATAGAAAAATATTCAAAAACTTATTTGATTAAGTTTTATTGTGTGCCTTGTGTATGTTATTGTTTATTTAATTTGATACTTAATCTTATTTGTTTAATTTAGATTAAGTAATTTATTTTAATAATTAACTTTTAAAATTTTCATGTAACATAATAATTTAACATGATGATTAGTTTTATTAACTATAACTATGTATACCTATTATTAATTTGAAATATTAATGTAATATTAGAATTAAATATAATATTAATGTAATATGTGAATTAAATATAAAGATTGATGTTATTATCTATTATATATGATCATTTTTTATTTTAAAGAATATCCCGTGCATTGCACGGGTTACATACTAGTAATATCTAAAAGTCTAAATCTCGATATCTTAACTGCTCTTAAGATATATTAGTAAATAACAATATTTACTATATTAAAAAAATACCACATCACAATATTAAAAAAATTAATTTCGATTGCAATTATATCATAACAACATTTCCTAAATATCACTCAATAAACAAAAACTTAACAACAAATAGCTTAACCATTATACATTATAAATAAATCAAACAATAGGATAAACCACAAAAAATAAATATAATATGTTCATAAATAAACGTATGTCAACAAAAAAAAAAGATTGCCATAATAATTTCTAAATGTCATATCTTAACCGCTCTTAAGATATAATAGTAAATAACTAACAATATAATCTCACAAATTGATTTATGGATAAATATAAACTATTGATTTATTATAATATTTAAAAGTCTAAATCATGATATCTTAATTGCTCTTAAAATATAATAGTAAATAACTAATATAAAATATTAAAAATAATAACTCAAATTTTACTAATTTTTTCCGAAATGATGAAATGGAGGCCTGAGGTTCCAGCTTTTGGTTTTACTTTTATATATATAATAGATTTGCATAATGAGAATATATATATATATATATATTATAACAACATTTCCCAAATATCACTCAACAAATTAAAACAACTTAAAAACAAATAGTTTAACTATTATACATTATAAATAAAATAATCAATAGGATAAAACACAAAAAATAAATATAATATGTTCATAAATAAACGTATATCAATCAAAAGAAAAAAGATTGTCACAACAATTTCTAAATCTCATATCTTAACTGCTCTTAAGATATAATAATGAATAACTAACAATATAATCTCACAAATTAAGTTATGGATAAATATAAACTATTGATTTATAATAATATTTAAAAGTCTAAATCCCGATATCTTAATTACTCTTAATATATATTAGTAAATAACAATATTTACTATATTAAAAAAATAACACATCACAATATTAAAAAAAATTAATTTCGATTGCAATTATATCATAACAACATTTTCTAAATATCACTCAACAAACAAAAACAACTTAAAAACAAATAGTTTAAACATTATACACTATAAATAAAACAAACAATAGGATAAAACACAAAAAATAAATATAATATGTTCATAAATAAACGTATGTAAAAAAAAAAGATTGACATAACAATTTCTAAATCATATATCTTAACTGCTCTTAAGATATAATAGTAAATAACTAACAATATAATCTTACAAATTGATTTATGGATAAATATAAACTATTGATTTATAATAATATCTAAAAGTTTAAATCACGATATCTTAATTGCTCTTAAGAGATAATAGTAAATAACTAATATAAAATCTCAAAAATAATAACTCAAAATTTACTAATTTTTTCCAAAATGATGACGTGGATGCCTGAGGTTATAGCTTTTTATTCTACTTTTATATATATAATAGATAACTTTTTTTTACCATAGATTTAATAACTTAAACCTTTATACATTGACAATTATAATTTTTTAATTATTAAATTTAGAATTGTTAATTCAGATATTTTGATGATTCTAAAACAAATGAGCTTGAAGATCCAATATTAAAGGAATACAAGAGAAATGAAGAACAAAGTTGGAGTTTCCTGAAGATTGAAGGGTTGTTTCACATGCTTTAAGAAATTATTTGTAAAAGAAGGTAGTTGAGCTTTGATTTTCAATTAACCCAATATTAAATGAGATAACTAATTGAATGATTAATGATTAGCTCACGATTTCAAAATGGTTTTCAAGAGAAGAGCTATCTTATGAGGATAAAGCTTCAATATCAAAATGATTCTAAGGATTCAATTAGTTTTCCATGTTTTAGCTTATAGGGACAAGGTCTTAATTTCAAAGATGTTTCTAAGTATTTACCCTATTTTCAAGAAAATATTTTCCCTTATATGTATAACCATTGAAGGTTATGAGGATAAAGACTCAATCTAAAAGCTTTTCCAAAGTCCATTATTCAATTTCATGAAAAGGGATTTAGGTTATCCGCATAACACAACTTAGGGATCAAGTTCTCAAGTCTGTCCAAGGGGTTATCCTGATGAGGTAGGCATCTTATCCGCATAAGGAAGTGAACAATGAAAGCAAGTGGTACTGTACAGCCTGTTATTCACATAACCTAGGGAGGTTGTCTGCATAACGTGTGTAACAAAGTACTTGAACTCTTCTCTATTAAAAGGTTATCCGCATAACCTAGAGAGGTTATCTGCATAACCCATTCTTCAGAATACTTGAACCTTCCTCGGGAAAACAGGTTATTCGCATAACCTAGGGAGATTATCCGCATAACCTATATTTCAGAATACTTGAACTTTCCTTAGGTAAACAGGTTATCCGCATAACCTTGGGAGGTTATCTTGATAACCTAAGTTTCATAAAAACTCAGTTTGATAAAAACTTAACGTTATCCTAATAACTGAGTGTGTTTTCATGAAAATGATTTTGAGCTAAAACTTAGTCATTCTGGGTAGCACGTTATCCGCATAACCTAGTTAGGTTATCCACATAACGAAAGCTCTACGTTGAAAACAAAGGCAAATAGTTACTTGTTATTCGCATAACCTAAGGAGGTTATCCTTATAATCTCTGTCAGGTGCATTTAATGTGGTAGATAAATGGCTATTTTACTGAGAGTAATGGCTAATCTTTGTTTTTAACGGATAGTTTTGCCCTAAAACTATAAATAGGATCTCATTTAAGTTGAAAAATGAGAAAAACAATATATACTTCAAAACTCTACTGATTCAATTATTGATTCATTCAAAGCTTACCTACCCTCTGTTTTGCTCATTCATTGTATCTTAACTTTCATATCTACTCTTTTGAGAAAGTTTTCATTATGTAAACATCTAATCTAAACACTTGTAGAGAGTACTTAGTGTGAGATTACACTAGGGAAGATAGTTTTACTCTTGAGTGAGAATCGTGAGTGAACTTGTTTCAGTCCAAAGTTCGGGCTGGTATCATACTGCGGTCATTGCAAGAACTCATTCAAATCTTACAAGAGATAGTAGAGAAATCTCAAGTGGTGGCTTGGGGACTAGACGTAGGTTAAGTGGAATAGACTGAACCAGGATAAACTACTGAGTTTTCTTCCCTTTACTCTTTATTTCTTATACTCTGTTTTCAGTAATCTTTTAGTATCATTATTGTATTTCATCTTTGCAGAAAAATTTTAATCTTCCTAATTCAACCCCCCCTTTTGGGAAACCAGCTGAACTAATAAGAATGACAATAGAGTTTATGTAAACATGAATAAAGATTAACTATATTTTTGTTGCCAACCAAAAAATTTGCTGTCATCATATTTGACTTAAATATCATCATATATGCATTATATACACAAAGTAAACTTATAGAAATAATATTATGACGCAACAATGTGTTCAGTTAATATATATATATATATAGGAAGTTGAATTGATTGAATTGAACTCAACCATCAATAATCACCATCGGTAGCCATATACATTGCAGACTGAGAGAAAGTGGCTCTTTCTATGTTGTTGTCCCAGTTTGTCAAGTGGAACTTCGAGTTTTACAACCATCAATAAGCTTAAATTCCTTTTGTTTGTGTGTTGTCCCTTTCTATGTTGTTGTTATAGTTTGTCAAGTGGAACTTCGAGTTTTACTCAATAATGAATCTGTAACCAAGGCATGAAGGCACAAGCTATCACTATGGGTTAGGAAGAAGGTGAATTGGTAAGTCAACTTCTTGAAGAGGACCATTACTACTATATCAGCAATTTCACTGTTAGAATGAGCATGTTTGAAAGTTTTGGGAAGGAACTTGCTATTAGAATTTAGTTTGACTGTACAATCAACATTCAGCAGTGCTTTAAGGATCTTCCCTCATATTCGTTTCAATTTACATCTGTACCAGGCATTCTTCAATTGGCTGCACATCAAGAACATATCGTAGATAATATGTATTAGGTTTGCTGACTTTCCAAGAAGGGGGAGAATTGAAAAATTCAAAATATTTCTGCAAAAATGTGATAGAGTAGTGATAGTAAAAGTTTTGCAAAAAAACAGAGTACAGAGGAATAAAGCAAATGCAAGGTAAAAGAGGAAAAGACACTGAAATTTATCCTGATTTGGTCTTGACCACTTATCCTCAAGCCACCACTTGAGATTTCCCACTATTTTGCAAGAATTGAATTGGCTCCTTGCAATGCCACAGTATAAGCTTATGCTCTGTTCTAAGAGCTCTCAAATATATAATCTGCACTCTTACAAAGTGTTTCCCAAATCCCTTGTGAAAACTCCTCATAAGAAAATTCTTCTTCCAGATGAAGAAAAGATTTTATACAGAATGAAAAACTCTCTAATATAGAGTAATTATGACTGTTGAAGTGCAATAAATGAAATATGAGTATATAAAATTCTTTGACTAAGAATTTCGGTAGACTTTCAGTATTTACAGCATAAATTCATTACCCACAACTTCAAATGAAGTTCTATTTATAGATTTGTAACTTAACTATACATTAGACACAAGATCTAGCCGTTAGGGATATTATCCAACGGTTACTCTGCAAAACTAGTAGTTCACCAACCGCATTTAATGCGTCTGACACACTGAAATTCAAATTTTGGGTGCCAATAGACAAATTTCACGGAGACCATAGGCTAAAGCTTTAATGTTGAACTTCCAAAATTTGTCTGTTCAAGAGTGAAATTTGAATTTTGATTTTGTCAAATATATCCCATGTTAAAACATGCAAATGTTTATATTCCAAGTACATCTGTTGAGTATGAACAGTTATCTCATGTTTTTACAGTGCACTCAAAATTTGAATTTTGGGAGGCTAAAATTCGTCTGTCTGTGATAAGCTTAACATAGCACATAAGTTCTACTTTGAGAAATTCAAATTTTGTACTTTCAAGATTCATCTGTCAGAGACACCTCTAATCAGACTCACAAGTCTTCATTCCAAAATTTGAATTTTGAAAACCAAAATTTGTCTATCAGAGAGACTATTTTTAAACTCTTTTTGCTTTTCAATATCAGACGAACTTTGACATGACTTCAGATGAATTTTACACATTCCACTAACTATGCTTGACTCCAAATTTGAATTTCAACACTTGAAATTCATCTGTCAGAGGTGATACCTCTGGAACTTCAAATTTCAGTTAGCAAAATTTGAATTTTCAATAAAGTTTAATAATTCAAAATTCATCTGTTAGTAAGTGTTTTTCAAATTTTACATATATTAACATAAGATAACGTGAAAAATAGATATTTAAACACAGTGAGAGTTTGAGTTAGTAAAATTAAAGCCTTTTACCCTCTGTAAAAAGTGAGAAATCCTATCAACCAATTCTTCACCCATTTATTCTTGGATTTCTTCACTTGAATGCTCTTATGCTCCTTTGATATTTTCCTTGCAAGCTCTAGTTGTTTAGATTTATCAAAACACTTGATTCAACATACTCCCCCTTTTTGATGATGACAAAATAACTCGCAAACTGGATTAGTACTTGGATTTGCTTCTAAGAGCTTCCCCTCAATATAGCATTAAATTTTAAAGATAAATACAACATATATACGAGAGCAAAAGGAAAATATGAGGTCATATTGCATTGATTAGTAAAAGTTCAATACATAGATTCAGCAAGTACATGATACTACAAAATTAACATTTAAGTACAAGAATGTAAGATTAACATTTCAATACAAGAGATACTGCAACAAAAACAGATAGAAACAAGCAGCCCTAAGATCTAAGCTCTAAGGATCTAGCAATCATTTCTTCTTGGACTTGGACTTCTTGCCATAGGTCTTACCATATTGCCTAGCTTCAGGCTTCCCAGTTTGCTCAGTTTGTTTGTCCTCCCTTTTGGCATCATCAGGATCTGGATAGGAGGAGGAATTTGTGACATGGGAATAGCATGAAGAGGGACAGGAATGAATGGCATTAAGGAGGGGATCTAAGGAAGAGGTGCTGAGTCTTTGTCAGCATCATCTTCCTCATCAGATACTTTGAGGAGTTCTTGTATTTCCCTTCTAGTGTTTGCCAATCGAGCTCTTTGCTCCTCTGTCAGACCATATTTGGAAGATAGAGGCTAAGGGATAGGAGGAAACATATCATCAAGTTTTTTCTTCTGAATTTTGCATAATGGCATCATGTGCAATAGTAGCAACATCTACGTAAGGGACAAGGCTTCTTTTCTCATTTAGTATAGCCTGGATGATGGGTGCAGAAGTGATGGTTGTAATTAATTTCTCCATTTGCTCAGATTCTTGGCATAACAAAATTGAGTCCTGAGCAACATCCTCCATTATAGGCTCGTGAGTGCCTTTTTCCTGAGGGGCCTCTTTCTCCACGGCATAGTCTAAGGGTGGACCAAGGCTTGTCTCATTACTGGAGGCTTGAGGGGTAGCAATAGTGTCAGCAGCCTTAGCGGTAGCTTCAGTAGCAAAATGCTTAGGGGATTTTAGTTCAAATGGACTTGGAGGTTCGAAAGAGATAGATTTGGTAGGCTTAGAGGGTTCAGGCTGATATGGAGGAGCTGAGGTGGAGGGAACAACACTTTTTATGTCTTCATAGGCACCAGCAATCACTTTTATGTTCTTGGCCAATTGTGTGATCTGATCCTGTATGTGAGCACACTTGGCATTTTGCTCTTCTCTGATGCTCAGTAGAACATAGATAAGCTATCATATAGCTTAGTGACTTTGGTTTGCTTGGGCCAGGTGGATGGTATGGAGGGTTAAGGTGGTTGAATGGGTTTTAATGGAGTAGAAACAAGAAGAGCATAGTCTTGAACACCTTATTCAGAAGGAGAGAGAATAAGCCTTCACTGAGAGTAATAAAGCCCTCTGATTTGAGCGTTCAAGCCAGGGTCCTACACTACATTGTGTCGAGGATCATCTTTAACAAAGGAGGAAGCTTTAACTTGATTACAAGGGCAGAGGCTCATGTAATAACTGATCTAATGCATGGAAAGTTGCTAAATCTGGGCTATGTCATCTTCCAGCATATGCTCAAGGCAAGGGATCAAAGGACTTCATTGATTGTCTCATCAAAGAGCCACAGAGTTTTGGACCTTCGATAAACCTGCCATCTCCTCTTTCTGCTATTGTATGACAGAACAGCATACCATGTTTTGATTACCTCATCATCATACCTTTCTTTAATCTCTAACAGATTCTTATATCTCACCAGCCTTAACCTAACATCAAAATTATTGGAAATCAGAAAATCTTCCAAGTTGGTACAATGAGGATTGATTGCTTTCTTACTGACAAACTTAGTGGTGTACTCCTCCAATATCTAGGCAATGCTACATAGAGGTTTTGTTGTCAGTTGCAGTTCCTTTGACTCTGTGCTGGAAGAAGATACAATAAGGGCTGGTTTCTTTGATTCAACCTTGGGTTTGGTTTTCTACTTTTTGGAAGATGTTCCCTTGTTGGATTCGCCTTTTGCTTTTCTTTGTTTTACCTTCCTTAGACACATACTGGGACTTGACAACCCTTTTGGGTCTGGACTTCTCTCTACCAATGTTGGGATTCTTAACCCTAACCATATTCATGATAGGTTGTTGATGAAAGATGCTAGGAAGGGGTTTTTTAAGGTGCGAGTAAGAGTTTAATCGGTGAAAAATAAAGATTCACGGATGGAATTAATGAGAAATTAAGAGAGGAGGAAAACAGATTTGAGAGAGAGACGAATAGGGTTGCGTCTGTTCAGAGCGAGACCCTTCGGTTTAGCTTATGTAACCATTCAACAAACAAATTTTAAGGGCCAAAATTCAAATTTTGAGCAATTACGTTGCTTTACAAATGAAGAAGGCTGTCTGATAGACAAATTTTCATCTTTAAAATTCGTCTGTCAGTGGCTTAGTTCAGAGCACATTTCTCAATAGATGAACTTTGAGTCATCAAAGTTCAAATTTAAAGAGATCAATCATGATGCAAACAAAGAAGGAGAAGGTTAATAGACGAATTTTAGCCCTGAAATTTGTCTAACAGGGACTTATCATGTATGTATACTTCAACATACGAATATTGTGCTCTAAAAGTTTGAATTTTGAGGATTCATTGCGAGGCACACAAGCAAAGAATGTTCAACAGACGAATTTTGAGATTCAAAAATTTGAATTTTAAGGCTTTGTAAAGAGATTTTTTAAATGCGAGTTTTGAGTTATTAAAATTCGTATGTTGAACACTTAAACACAGTCAACATTTATATTATCTTTTAGAAATTTGTATTTTTGCCAATCAACAGATGAATTTTGAACAAGCTGAAAGTACTATAGTAACATGTGAGGTATTGAAATGCATCTGTTTAGCCCTTAGGTTCAAATTTTAAGCATGCCAGTTCATTCAAAATCATAATCTAGCATGAAAATTCATCAAATAACATTCAAAATGTGAATTTCAAATAACTGAACTTACAGATAGTGCTTGAGAATTCGAATTTCCAACTCTGCTTCAGCACCTATTGACTACGTAGGTCTGATAAACTCCATTATGTTGATATTGGCTATCATTCAAGTTCATGAGGAGTTCTATTCCAAATTCTCTCCTGATCTTACAGTATCTGTCCTCTATAGGTGGCTTTGTCAAGATGTCTGCTAGCTGTTCTTCAGTGGGCACAAATTCTAACTTGATTTCTCCTTTCAAAACATGGTCCCGTATGAAGTGATGTCTAACTTCAATGTGTTTTATCCTTGAATGCATGATTGGATTCTTTGTGATATTGATGGCACTTTGATTATCACTTTTTATTTGTATTTCCTTCATTTCAATCTCAAGATCTTCAAGTTGCTGCTTTATACAAAGGACTTGTATATATTCAGCTTCAGTTGTGGAGAGCTATACTATTTTGCCTTTTGCTGAACCATGAAACCAAGGATCCTTGTAGAAATGGGCACATTCCACTTGTGCTTTTTCTATCAGTTTTAGATCCAGCAAAGTCAGCATCAATATATCCTATGAGCTCTTCTCCATTGCCCTTTGGATACCAAAGTCCCATATGAGATGTTCCAATTAGATATCTAAAAATTCTCTTCACAGTTGTTGCATGAGACTCTTTGGAGCATGATTGGAACCTTGCACACATGCAAACATTGAACATGATGTTAGGTCTACTTGTTGTTAGATATAATAAGGAACCAATCATTCTTCGATATTGAGTTATATCAAAAGGCTTTCTTTGTTCATCGATGTCAAGCTTTGTTGCCGAGGCCATAGGAGTTTCCATTGATTTGGTGTTTTCCATTCTAAATTTCTTCAGCAGCTCTTTCAGATACTTTGATTGATTGAGGAAGATTCTATCATCACATTGTTTAATTTGCAATCTAAGGAAGAAGTTAAGCTCACCCATAATTGACATCTCAAATTCGCTCTGCATTAACTTAGAGAAATTCTTGCAAAGAGATTCATTAGTAGCACCAAATATGATATCATCAACATAAATTTGTACAATAAGCAAGTCTTTATTTTCCTTTTTAGTAAACAATATTGTATCTACTTTTCCTCTATTAAATCCCTTTTCAATTAGAAAATTGCTTAGCCTTTCATACAATGCTTTAAGTACCTGTTTTAAGCCATAGAGAGCTTTTTTCAGTTTATATACATGGTTTGGTTTAGTTGAATCCTCAAAATTTGGAGGTTGATCAACATAAACTTCTTCCATGATATAATGATTTAGAAAGGCATTTTTTACATCCATTTGATACATTATATCTTATATGCATACATAGGCTAAGAGAATCCTTATTGCCTCCAATCTTGCAATTGTAGCAAAAGTTTCCTCATAATCTATGCCTTTCTCCTGATAATATCCTTTGGCTACAATCTAACTTTGTTTCTAATAATTGTTCATGATTCATTAAGTTTATTTTTGAATACCCATTTAATTCCAATAATTGGGTGATCCTTGGGTATAGGCACTAAATCCCAAACTTGATTTTTTTCAAACTGATTAGGTTCTTCTTGCATAGCCAATATCCAATACTCATCAGTTAAGACTTCTTCAGTACACTTAGGTTCAATTTGAGAAATAAATGCACAGTTATTTATTTGATCCCTAAGTTGTCTTCTGATTTTAACATTCTCTTGAACATCCTCAATCACTTGATCAACTGGATGACTCCTTTGATATCTCTAAGCTCTAAGAAGTTCTTGAGAAATTTCTTCATTATTATCAACTTCTACATCTTTCTCCTGAATATCTTCCTTTAAATTAGCATATTCTAATATTTTTGGAGGTTTAGTTTCATTTTCTTTATAGATGCTTAAATTTTTAAGACTTGAGATTAGCTTATCCTTTTCTAACTCAGGTTTAGCAATAGTTTCATTTTCTATGAACACTACATGCATAGACTCTTCTATTATCTTAGGCCTTTTGTTGAACACTTTATACGCTTTACTCCTATTTGAGTAGCCAAGAAATATACCTTCTTTTGACTTTGCATCAAGCTGACCCAAGTTTTCCTTGCTATTGTTGTGTAGTAGGTGCATCCAAAAACATGTAGATGAGAGAGGTTGGGCTTTCTTCCCTTATACAGCTTGTATGGTGTTTTGCCTAGAATGAGTCTGATGTAGGCTCTGTTCATCAGATAGCATGCTGCATTTATTGCATCTTCCCAAAAGTACTTTGGCAATCCTTTTTCATTCAGCATTGCACGAGCTATCTCTTCCAACACTCTATTCTTCTTCTCCACAACTCTATTCTGTTGAGGTGTCCTTGGGGCAGAGAAGTTGTGCTTTATTCCTTTTTCTTCATAGTAGTTAGCAAATTGAGCATTTTCAAACTCACCACTATGATATGTTCTAATACATACAATAGAGCAACCTTTCTCATTTTGGACTTTCTTAGCTAAGATCAAGAATGCTTCAAATGTTTCATCTTTAGAGGAAAGAAATAATGTCTAGGTAAATCTGGAAAAGTCATCTACTACAACAAGTACATACAGATTACCACCAATACTTTTGACACGACTAGGACCTATTAAATCCATGTGAAGCAATTCCAATGGTTTAGTTGTAGAGATAACATTTTTAGGTTTGAATGAGGACTTTGTTTGTTTCCCTTAAGGTAAGCATTGCATTCTTTGTCCTTTTCAAACTTAATGTTGGGTAATCTAAGAACAAGTTTATTTTTAATGAGTTTGTTTAATTGATACATGCTACCATGTGCTAGTCTCCTATGCCATAACTAACTCATTATTTTCACTAATTAAACATATTGAGTCTAGAGTAGGTAATTCATCTAAATTGATAGTATAATAGTTACTATCTTTTTATGCCTTGAGAATGACCTTATGGTCACTTTTTCTGATGACCTTGCAGTAGTTGGAATCGAACAGGATCCAGTTGTCTTTATCACAGGTTTGGCTTACACTTAGCAGATTGTGATTAAGTCCTATTACAAATAGCAATCCTTCTATTGATGTTTCTGGGTTTCTTCCCACAATTCCAATGCCAACTATATTGCCACACTAGTCATCACCAAAGGTAACTTTTCCTCCCTTTTTGTCTCTCAACATAATGAACTTTTCTTTGTCTCCAACCATGTGTCTCGAGCAGGTACTATCCATATACCATTTGTTGCTTTTCTTGGCCTTAACTTGCAAAATAGATTTTATTTCTTTTTTTTTAGGTACCCATATTTACTAGGGTCCTTTCCTGTTAGTTTTTCCCTTGGGTACTGAAGTACCTTTGAGAACCCATTTCATCCTATTGCCATTGCCTTCCTTCTTGTATACACAGGAGGAGGATGTATAACCTTTCTTATTACAGAAGTGACAAGTGGAGAAAGGGCTTAATGAAAGAGATGCAGGTATGAAGTAATGCAAATAATATCTATCATTTTGACTCTTTGGTGCAAGATATGATTCTATGTTTTGTGCTGACTTAACACCATTAGCATGTGAAAAATTTCTTAGATAAAGATTTTGTTTCTTGCATTTCAATTTTTCTTTAACAGCATAAAGATCATATCCTAGAGCAGCTTTACTTTGACTAACTATGTGTGCCCCTAGTATTATCGTTAGCATATCTTGCCCTTTAGTGAATTTGGCTAGGGTCTTATGGAGATAGGCATTTTTATCTTTTAACTCACTGCATAAAGTGCAAACAGATGTTGTAGAAGGAGCAGATGCAGTACAGGATACATGTGACTCTTTTTCAAATTTGCTTATTTTCTTTTTAGCCAAATGCAACTGCTTAAACACTTTGACAAACTCAAACATTAATTCATTGAATGATTTATGTAGTTTAGTGTAGGATGGTTTATAATTATTTACCTCTAACTTACTATTATTGTCTTGATTCTTTTCCTCTTCTTTTGCTTCTTGAGCCATCAAGCAAAGATTGGCAATTTCATCATCTTCTGCTACTTCTTTTTCATCTGAGCTATCTCCCCAAATGGATGATACAAAGGCTTTCTTCTTTCTCCCTTTCTCAGTCTTCTTGTCTTTTCCTTGCTTCTTGGCCAACATAGGACACTCCCATTTCATGTGTCCAAGCTTCTTACATTCATAGCATATGATGGGATTATTGCTTTCTCTCTTGCTACTAGTGGCTCCATCCTTGTTTATGAACTTTCTAAATTTCTTCTTCTCATAATTTTCCCAAATTTCTTTTCCAGCATGGCCATTGTTTCTTCATCAAGCTCAACATCTTCTTCAGAGTCATCATCTTCTGATTCTACTTTGAGAGCTAGGCTTTTCTTCTTCTTTTCTTGTCCTGCTTCTTTAAGTGCTTTCAGTTTGCCCTCATATTCCTCAAGACTGCCAAAGAGTGTTGTCACAGAGGCCACTGATTCTCCTCTAGCTTCCTCTATAGTAGTCACTTTTGGTTGCCATTTGATAGGTAGGGCCTTGAGGATTTTCCTAACCTTTTTTGGTTGTGTGTACTCTTTGCCAAGGCTCTTCAGCTGGTTCACAATGAGAGTGAATCTCTTCTGTAGATCTTTGATGCTTTCATCTTCCTTCATTCTAAAGCTCTCATACTCACCAATGCAGGAATTTATTTTATTTTCTCTTACTCCAGTTGTTCCTTCATGGGTAATTTTCAGAGTGCCCCACATCCCTTTTGCTGTAGTACATTCTGACACTCTGTAGAATTCATCCTGGTTAAGAGCACTGACCAGATAGTGTTTTGCTTTGTAGTTGAGCATGACTCTTCTCCTATCTTCATCATTCCATTCCTCCTCTAGCTTCTCTTTTTACTTGCTATCATCTTGCAGTTTCATTAAGACAAAGTCTCCTTTTTAGATGACTGACTAGATATCTATGTCAATGAATTAGAGATAAATTTGCATCCTTATCTTCCAGTGTCCATAATGTTCTCCACTGAACTCAGGAGATTTGCTGGTGTTGTTTCTTTCGGGTAGAATGTTCTCTCCAAAGCCAGCCATATATTCTTCCAGATTGTTAGATCCTTTAGTTGGGAGTCCGAGCTTTGATACCACTTGTTAGGTTTGCTGGCTTCCCAAGATGGGGTAAATTAGGAAGTTCAAAATTTTTTTGCAAAAATGTGATAGAGTAGTGATAGTAGAATTTTGGTAGAAAATAGAGTACATAGAAATAAAGCAAATGCTAGGTAAAAGAGGAAAGGACATTGAAATTTATCCTGGTTTGGTCTTGATCACTTGACCTATGTCTAGTTTTCAAGCCACCACTTGAGATTTTCCACTATTTTGCAAGAATTGAATTGGCTCCTTGCAATGCCACAGTATAAGCTTATGCTCTGTTCTAAGAGCTCTCAAATATATAATATGCACTCTTACAAAGTGTTTCCCAAATCCCTTGTGAAAACTCCTCATAAGAAAATTCTTCTTCCAGATGAAGAAAAGATTTTATACAGAATGAAAAACTCTCTAATATAGAGTAATTATGACTGTTGAAGTGCAATAAATGAAATATGAGTATATAAAATTCTTTGACTAAGAATTTCGGTAGACTTTCAGTATTTACAGCATAAATTCATTACCCACAACTTCAAATGAAGTTCTATTTATAGATTTGTAACTTAACTATACATTAGACACAAGATCTAGCCGTTAGGGATATTATCCAACGGTTACTCTGCAAAACTAGTAGTTCACCAACCGCATTTAATGCGTCTGACACACTGAAATTCAAATTTTGGGTGCCAATAGACAAATTTCACGGAGACCATAGGCTAAAGCTTTAATGTTGAACTTCCAAAATTTGTCTGTTCAAGAGTGAAATTTGAATTTTGACTTTGTCAAATATATCCCATGTTAAAACATGCAAATGTTTATATTCCAAGTACATCTGTTGAGTATGAACAGTTATCTCATGTTTTTACAGTGCACTCAAAATTTGAATTTTGGGAGGCTAAAATTCGTCTGTCAGTGACAAGCTTAACATAGCACATAAGTTCTACTTTGAGAAATTCGAATTTTGTACTTTCAAGATTCATCTGTCAGAGACACCTCTAATCAGACTCACAAGTCTTCATTCCAAAATTTGAATTTTGAAAACCAAAATTTGTCTCTCAGAGAGACTATTTTTAAACTCTTTTTGCTTTTCAATATCAGACGAACTTTGACATAACTTTAGATGAATTTTACACATTCCACTAACTATGCTTGACTCCAAATTTGAATTTTAACACTTGAAATTTATCTGTTAGAAGTGATACCTCTGGAACTTCAAATTTCAGTCAGCAAAGTTTGAATTTTCAATAAAGTTTAATAACTCAAAATTCATTTGTTAGACAGTATTTTTCAAATTTTACATATGTTAACATAGGATAACGTGAAAAACATATATTTAAACATAGTGAGAGTTTAAGTAAGTAAAATCAAAGTCTTTTACTTTGTGTACAAAGTGAGAAATCCTATCAACTAATTATTCACCAATTTATTCTTGGATTTCTTCACTTGAATACTCTTATACTCATTTGATATTTTCCTTCCAAACTCTAGTTATTTAGATTCATCAAAACACTTGATTCAATAATATGACGGTTATCTTTATATGATTGGTTGTTCATTCTTTTTGTTGTTGAAATTTATATAATTATCCACCATTTAATAATATTCATTCTTTTCCCATTACTTTAGATGCTTATGGTATTGTAAGCAACATCAGTGGATTGATGCCTTGCACATACCGTGGGCCTTGGGATGATCACATTAAGTTCTAGATCTCTGATTCAAGGTAAAATGATTTTTTTTTATAAAATAAATTGCATTATTTTCCCATAAAATTTTATTTGATATGTTTCTGCATGAGTACATGTCAGAGGGGGAGTTGGAAGCTGTGAATTTTTTGATGATGCTGGAATCTACTATGTAGCTATTACATATGATGAAGGTAATTATCTTATGTTGATTAAAGTTTATCATATCTTCCCTATCTTGCCCAAAAAATTTATATTTCTATTCTTCCTATAACAAACAATCATGTGATGCTGAGTAACAACTACATTGAGAAGACAATTATTTCTTGATCCTAATATTGAAGAAGTTCGTTAGCTGAGAGCTTAGGGCTGTATATGTAGGCTGCAAGTAGTAGTTACTTTTGCAGATCTTTAATACAAACCTCACTTCTCTTTTATTTCAAGATTACAATTATGAATTTAAATCATAAATAATATGAAATCCTTATAACATATTTTAGCAACTTGTAATTCACCATAACTAATTTACATAATCACCCTAATTATCTATATATCATTAAATATAAGTTTCATTAATAGTAATATAAATTTTTTAAATCTAATTTGACAATTTCATAAAGTAACAAAATAAATATAGGGATTTAATTTCATTTTTTAACAATAACACATTATGAACTTTCAACACACAATTAATAAATGTGTTGATTATAAAAAGCAATGTTAAGAAAATCGGACCAGCCATTGAACCGGACAAGGTACCAGTTCAAAGGTTCAATGGTTTGATCGGAGATCTAACCGGATCAAAATGGTTATAATTAAATTAATATATTTTAATTACATATTAATTGTTATTTGAAATAAAAAGTAAATTTCAAATAAACATATAATATTGCAAAAAATTAATAATAATACAATAAACAAAAAATAAGAAAATCCAAAAATAAAAAACAAAAAAAAGAATTACATATACTAGTTTCTTTTATACTTTATGCTAATTAAAAATAAATAAATAATAGTGAAGAGAAAAAAATAATAATAAATAATAACAAATGCGAATGGCACGTGGTTTGAAAAAAGGGGGAAGTTTTTTTTTTTACAATATGAATCACCTTTTTATATAAGAAATGGAAAAAAGATGAGACAATAAATAAAGTCTATGGCTTCCCAAAATTATGCATTGATACATGTATTAGACAGTCTGCAAGTGCAAATGACTCCAACTGTCCAATGTTAATATTTTTGTTTTAGACTGAGACTCCAACACTAACATTAAATGGAGAGAAGGGTGAGAGTTTTTTTTTCTTTTACATATAGAGATAACCTTAGATGTTGACAGATTGTAAATGTTGCTTTTAGCCTTTTAGCCTGTACTCCTCTGACTAAGAAACTTCAAATTTTAGAAGGGAAGTATATATTTTTTCTTACATTTAATCCATTCTTCCTCTTTCTTCCATCCCTAATGTCTTTCATCCTCTCCCTCTTCCCTCTTCTTTTTCTCCGATCCCCTACATCTTTTCTTTTCCTTCATCCTTCTTTCATTTTTTCCTTCTTCATCTTCATCCTCTTCTTACCTCTTTCTTCTTTTTCATCTTCACTACATATTTTCTTTCTTCTTTCTTTCTTCTTCATTTTCATCTTCTTTATTCTTTTTTTTCTTCTAGTCATTTGCTTTTCTTCATCATCTGCGATTCTTCTTCTCAACATGCGAGTTTGGTTTTTTCTTTTTTCTTTTTACTTCAACCGGCTAAACTGGTCAACCCATTGGTTTTACCGGTTTAAGACCAGGTTGACCAATTTTTGGTCGGTTTACACACCCTCCGGTTGCCCCTTGTATTTCGGACTAGACAAGTGCCGGTTCCTGGTCAAACCAATCGAACCGATCGGTCAGGTCCGGTCCAGTTTCCAGAATAATAATAAAAAGCAAAATACTTAATATAGTGTATTAAAATTATCATTAATGTATTATAATACTAAATAGATTTCGATCATCAAAATTTTATTTTGATCTATCTATTATGATAAAATGATTATGTCAAAAACATACATATATTAATGTTTATTGAATCATTGTATTGAATTTCTTACAGTAAGAGATGACTAATGTTAATCGGATAAAAAAAGACTATTGATATTAAATTGTTTATGGAAATAAAAATAAAATTCGACAAAATCAATTAGCAATAAAAAGGACAGCATATATATGTTGACAAAGAAATATGTCATTACAATATGACTTATTTTTAAAAGGTATAAAAAGCATTAAAAATGCTCCTAAACATTAATATTCTGATCATGAGATTTGAATAGCTTATTGAATTCTATCATTTGAACCACCACATGCACGTTTCTGGTTTTGCTAAATACATTGATATTCCTAGTATGAACCTCGAAGATGAGTCTCTTTCCAATACATTGTGTAACATCATTAACAGTACCATTATCCTAAATTAATAAAACAATAGAAAAATAATATAATTAAAATAACAAACATTGGGAGTTAATAATTGAATAATAACTGTATAGTTTATGTGTATTTATTTATTTATTTTGGTATAACAACAAATCAACATACTTTTATAAATTATTTCTTAATAAAAAAATCCAAATTACGTTGTACAAAGAATTCATGAGCTTAACTGGTGTGCAATTCATGAAACGTGAAATCTCACGGTGAAAGGCAATGAAATTAATTGATCTAGACTCATCAGTTACTCGAAGATTAATATTGTACCTGTGGGACAATTAAATAAATTTAGCCGATGATAAGAATAAATAAATTGAATTATGCTATTTATTTACATGTATTATTTCCAATTCCAACATCATTAGTTACAAAACATAAACTATATACCTAGGAATGGTTGATTTAATGAATTCGTCACAACTTGGACTATAAAAACCATTTCTGTTGTGAAGAACTTGCATTAAAAATCTATAGCATGACTTACAAAACCACTTATGCTGCACATTAATCCCTTCTACTATCGCTATCATTGTATATGTACCTGTAAAATGGTAAACAATTGACTTAAATCACAAAAAAAAAAGTGAAATTAATTATAAGAAGATAATTACATATTTGAGAAGCCTCAAACAATTTGTTTAAATTAATAAATAAATACTTCATGAAAAATGGATCAAGTACACTAACAGACCAAATTTTGCACACTAAACGATTCTGCTTTAACTCAATAGGAGTTAAGCATGAAAGAATTTGCACCATCACATTTTCAGGCAAACCCCTACCATTCTCAAATAACTCCATCCTGCAAATATTAATTCTACATTAGTAAATACAAAAAGAAAAGCATTACTGATATAAGAGATACGTGATAGCACATAAAATGAAGAAACAAACATTAGATGCTTCAAAATGTTTACCACAAGCAATGATGTGCACATTTGAATTTGAGATGATGGATGTCAATAACAATAGGCTATTTATAGGGAAAAAAGATCAATGCACATACAAATTAGATAATAAAATATATAATATTTGATGTGATATGGATCAATGCCATTAATGTAATTGACAAAAGAAATCAAATGATATCCACTAATTGCATGCTAATGCTTTTATATCATATGAACAATGATTGAGGAAGTAATAATAAAAAGTTGACCATTACAAATTTAAATTTCATATTACAAATTTGAATTCAAATGCTTCACCTATAATTAAAAACAATATTTAATATCAATATGTCATTTAATGGAAATAGAGTTTATAAGCATTAATCACCTCAATATAAATTGAATTCAAATAATGATTTAGTTTGATCATGAAAGAAGACAAATCAACATTCATAAAGGATGGCACAACAAATATTCCTATTTTGTAGACCATGCTGAAGTGGCACGTTGTGGTTCCAGCTTTGAACCCTACTTTTAGATATATAATAGATAGCATTCCCCTTTGTAATATTTTTTTTACCTTTATTACCTAAACAACAATTAAAGTGTCCCAGAATAATGCGCATGCTACTAACAAATAGCATTCCCTTTAAAATTTTTTCCATCTCTCTAAAACCAGCAAACTTTTGATTGTGTTCCACTGAATTATTAATTGGTTATATATTGAAATTCCTTTTGTCTATTGTATAGCTTTTGCTTATAAACCTTAATCTGAGATAAATTTTCTTGGTTAGGTAATAAAGGTAGAAAATTTTTTTTCTACATATTAATGTAATATTAGATACAGACCAAATGCAATTTTGGATCAAGTTTCACTTAGACTTCTACATCCGTAATGAAGTGAATGATGATATGCTCATAACCTACATAGTTTTGCTTAGACTTGAATGTATGTATTAGTTTAAGAAAATTGTGTCACTAGAAACATTCTATCATATTAACCAATCATCTTATACTGAACATAAGAAAATGGAAATAAAAGGGCAGTCGAAAGAAAATGGATAAATCAATCACGTCTTTTAAACTTCTTCAACCTCAGGCAAATTAGGATTGAACCAAATCTTAGTAACATACTAAGAATTACATATTTCAAGTAGTCTTGATCATATTATTAATGGATGTGAGCATAAACTACATAAAAAAAAAATCTTTTGACATAAAATCAATATTTTTTAGAATACCATTATTTGGCTTCAACCGTGCAAGCTGCATGACCGCAACAATAGGAGTGTCAATGTCATCTTCTTTTGAGGAGAAAGTAGATCTCGCACATTCACCAAAAAGAGTCACATTGACAGTGTTATTCCTACCCCCCAAAAAACTCAAATGCATCATAATCGTTCACACCCAAAAATCTAAGAATCCAAGAAGTATACAAAAAAAATATAAAGAACAAAGCATATGAAACATGGTGATGATAATAACTCATGGTCTGATAGATTAAAGCAAAGTCTATGATTCATTTGGTCATCCCTTCCAAATTCCTCAAGTGCACCAATATTTTAACACATGTAATGACATATGTATGGTAGGAGCACAAACAACAACATTTGTGTCAAAGTTCAACTTGTGTGAAAAATAAATAGAATTTATACAGATAGAATTGAAAAAAAACCTATCAGCATATCCATTCATGCAGAACCATTGACAATGTCACCAAGTGCTACAAAGTTAAAACATTGAGTTGGAAGAGTAGAATCATATTCTTGACATTCCTCTATAGTTGTGAAAAGATGGAAAGTGATTTTGTGGGAGTGTGATGCAGCATGAAAAGTAACATTATTATCAAACATATCAAATTCTCAATTAAGTAGCACTTCCCTTCTACAGGAGACTTGCCACAATTCCTTTTTGAAAATGCTTGCTTGTATCTTTGTACCCTATAGTAAAAAACACAGGACATATAAGGAAATGCAAGAGCATAAAAAATAAAGAAAATGAAAGGGAAAAATGTAGAAGATGGAAACCTCTTGATCAACTAGTAGCATGGAAATCCCAGACATAGTTTGAGGTGAGCTCTGGTTCTTCAAAGTCCACCTACGCAGTATTCAAACAACAATGGACCAGATTTCTCATCCAGAATCCACATCTTTAAGTAGATGAATTTCATTGGCATACATTATTGATCAAAGCAATTATATTGAGCAAACAAAGGAAGAGTACAAGAAGACAAATGAAAAAGTGAAAGAAAATTAGTAATCTCCGATCAATATAAATAGAAGAAAAATGAAAGTTTCAATGTAAAGTTTCAAATTTGAAATTCCCCTCTAAGAAATGAAGCCAGCTACATTGGGAATTTGGGAAATAACTTTGAGATCTGAAGCCCTCATAATGATCAAAGAATTTCATCCTTCTGGTAGGTGGATGCTCATGATAATACTTTTTCAACATGGGAAATTGACACTAGTCTTAATGTGCCGCCTAAAAATTGACGTAGCTCAATGACCAAGAGAAACTATATTAATCGGTTTAAAAAAAGAAGAAGAAGAAAGTACATTTGTCTACATATATACTGATATATATTAGTTTAGGAATTAATAAATTAAAAATTAAGAAATTCAGATAGCATTCATTGATAGAGCATAGAGTCAAAAGCAAGCTAAGCCAGATAAGCCATACTTATGAATAGTATCAATTTATCCAGATTCTTATGTTATATAATTGATAATATCACTTATCCAAAATGTGTAACCAAAAATAGGACTTTGTGATCACATTTATGAATTTGTGGATTTGAACTGCATTTATTGGTCCAATGCAATAATAAAAAGCATAATTTGTTTATAAAAAAAGGTAACTTCAATTTTAGATGAAAACAAGATAAGATCCTCAATGCTTTGCCCTTCAAAAAGCCACAAAGCATCTAGGATCGATAGTGACTCCCATTAAGAGAGCAAGTGATGAGAGAGAGAGAGAGAGAGAGAGAGCAAATGGGAGTTACTCCCATTAAGCAATGACAGACAAGTAAGAGCACCATCCCATGAAAGACAGGATGATACGATGTTCTTACCCATCTCATCTTTTCTTTTTCAAGTACCGCAATAAAACAAAACAAATCAACTTTTTGATTATTGAGAATTAGCATATCATCTTCAATATAAAAATTATCAATTTTTCTTGTTGATTATATGAAATTTCAAGGATGAGGATGAGTTAGTGCAAAATGAAAAAAAGATGAAGATGAATCACATTGTTGTGATTTAAACAATAAACCTTCTTATTTATTATGTTTGTTGATAATATTATATTTATTTAAAATATACTTCTTACTGTAAAAGAAAAATATAGATCTTTTATAAATTTTTTTATATTTTTAAATATATAAAATCATATACACTTTTATATTTCTCATATCATTTTTTAAAATTTTCCAAAAATTTATAATATAAAATGAAAAAATTATCATAATCATCACCATCAATGTAAAAATGAAAAAGAATATAGGAATATGTATCATTTTAGAGGAGGGCCTCATATATTATAGAATTTGAGATAAACTGCATTAATTATGGATAATGAGTAATATGACTTTTTATAAATTCCACAATAAAGTGTTTGTGAAATTATTCATCTTATGAGTAGTGTGATTTATGAGAGTTGTTAATATATATTGATTAATATGGATATGTCACACTTCATAAATATTAATAGTAGTTTAAAAAATGCTACCATTGTAAAAATATTTAAAAAGAATATACTATAAAATGTAACGTACTGATTCATTTCACAAGAAAGAAAGTTTGATAAAAAATAATTTCACAAAAAAATGGAGAATACAACTATATCTTTTATACAAGCTTAACTAGAAAATTAAATATTGGGCCCTATATATATTAGTTGAATTTCAAAGAACGATCTAAGAAATTGAAGCCTAGTAACACAATAAACAAACTAAAACTCGGTGCAAAGAAAGTTATTCCATACTACACGCAGCTTGAGAGTAGCCTTTCAAAGCCTCATTCCTAACTCATACTTACACAACCAAAGAGCAATGTGAGAGAGATGGTGAGAGGGAGAGAGGAATTCATTCCACCCTCTCTCTCTATATAGGCCAAGCTAAGTATTATTGTATTCTTGCTCCATACTCGCTCATTCTCTTTGCTTTCTTCTTTTTTCTTTGAGATTTACTCTCACATTTACCATCATGTTCAAAAGGTCTTTCAATGTGCTCCTTTGAGCCACAAAACATATGGGTTCTTTTCCTCATTGGACATTTCTAATAACTCCGCTTCCCTCACGTCCATCTCTAGTACCTTTGCTTCCCTCATGTCTAGACAAGGTGGTGTATGTGGTGCCTCTCCTTTCCTTCCATAGGCAAAATGGGTTCTTATAGTTTATATGTTGTTATTGTGATTGAGGCTATAGTAAGCGAGCATATGGTTCATATTTTGAAATTTAAGTTTTGTAATTATTGAAGAGTTATTGAATATGAAATAACACTTCAATAAAAATAACACTTCAATAAATCAATACAGTATGAGAGACTCTGTGTAAAATAAAATATAAATGGAGAAAGAAAACATATATATTTTCTTGTTCTAATACCAACCCAAAAAATTTTAAAAAAATTAAACTAAAATATATCATAAAACTCTGGAAATCTATAAAACCAAAAATCACATCTACTATATGATACCTATTGAAAGAAATTATTATTGTTGATTCTTATAGTAGATTATTTTATAGTGTGCATATAAAGTTTCTCCCTAATAATTTTTCCTACCAATTTTTATCACTTCAAAATGAGTTGCAAAAGTTGCTTGAGGAAAAAATACTAGGGGATCTTAAGAAAACAATGGATAATATTGTTTGGAGAATATTATCCAAACAATATTTTTATGGCAATTGTCCAATTCTAGTTAGGTATGATATTAAAAATCTTTCAATATTATGAATATTCTCCACCAATATTAAGTAAAAGAGTTTTGAGATTAGCAGTGCTAACATTTCTCACGTATGAGATTATCTATTTGCGGTGATTACATTTACAAGAGTTAAGATATGAGGATAACATATTTCCACATTTTGCTTCTCTTTCTGGGACTATATATAGATAAATCACTATTCAGTTTTTTCTTCAAGTAGAGTTATAACTTATGGTGGATCAATTTGGTCCACATCCAATTGAAAGGTTTGAGCGTTCTATGCAATTTACTTTCGTGTATTTGATGACTATTTTGTGTTAGGCTGAGTTTTCATTATCATATCTAGAGATGGACCTAGTGAGCATGATTTTTCTTGAGAGTCAACTTAGGGTAATGCAACATACAATTGGTGAAAGAAAATTGAGATGAAACTAGAATAATCAAAACAAATATGGATTTTTTTCAAATAACAATTTTTTTTATTATTGATCAATAAAATTACTTATTTTCTTATATTCAATCAATAATAGTAATTAAATATAATAATTTCAATACACTTATTATTAAAAAGTAGATTTTCACTATTTACATGCTATTACTCTGATTAAAGCGATTGAAAGTGGAGCAGATAGTTCATATTTTGAAATTTAAATTTTGTAATTATGCAAGAGTTATTAAATATGAAATAACATTTTCAAAAATCACTTCTATGAAAGATGAGGGATTTTGTATAAAATAAAATATAAATGAAGAGCAAAAACATATATTACCTTGTTTTGATTCCAAGTGAAAATATTTAGAAAAAAATAAGATTTTAAAATCAAATGCATAATAAAACTCTAAAATTCTGTAAAAAATTAAAAACACATCCATTGTAGACCTAATACTGGATGAAATAAATTATGATTAGTGGTCTTCATTGTATATTATTTTACAGTGTGCATACAAGGTTTCTTCCTAATCTCTCTCCATATGAATTTCATCATTTCAAAAGGAACTTAAGGGAGTAATGCTAAGGGAGCTTTAGAAGATAATGGGTGTCTTTACCCTAACAATAATTTTTTATGACAATTATTTTATTCCATTTAGTTATTATGCAAGAGACAATTCCATGTATATGAGATGATTCACTTGTGACAATTCCATTCACAACAATGGAGAAGTGAGGATAACATTTTCCTGTATTTTGATTATCTTTTTGGGATTATATATAAATGAATCACTATTTAATTTTTTCCTTTAAAAGGAGTTGTAACTTGTAGTGGATCAAGTTTGCATTATCATATTTAGATATAGACCTTGTGAGTAAGCTCTTTCTTGAGAGCAAAATTAGGATAATGCAGTGTATAGGTTGTTGAAGTAAATTTGAGATGATATTAGAATAATTAAAAACAAAATGTGGAATTTTTCAAATAAAAAATATTTTATTTTTATTATTGATAAATAAAATTAATTTTTTAAATATATTCTGTTAATAATAATTGAGCATAATAATTTCAATATACTTATTATTAAAAATTAATAATCATCATATTTTATTTTTTTAAATGTGAGATATTTTAAGCATTTCATATTTTTATTTCCTTTTTTATTTCTATCGATATGTAAACCAAACAATTTTTCCCATCAAACATATATGATTTTCTTAGCATATCAAACATTTTTTCAATTACATCTTTCATTTTATTTCCTTTCTATTTCGTTCCTCTTTGTTCCTTTCATTTCTCTCAATTTATTTTCTGCAAATCAAATGGGCCATAAAAATTTATAAGTTTGCATAACACATATACTTTGGCTCTAATACCAATTAGAAGAATTTATGATTGTTGGCTTCCAAAATAGATTATTCTAATGCATACATAGTGCATTCCTTTAGCAAATTATTATCTTGATTCCACTCGTATGCTTCTTGGGAAGAATAATGTTATACAAACAATTGACAAAAATGTATTGAAGCTGAAAAGGAACTTGAAAACTAGGAGGTTTTTTCATGTTGAAGAAGTTAGATTTCATCCAACTCATCCACAAAGTTTAAGTTGTTTTTTCATGCTAACCTTTTGAATTTGTATCATTCAAAGACATTGCAAAAGGACATAAAAAAAAATTGGGACCTCCAAGGAAACTATAGTCTTTAGTTTAAGCCTCTTTCTTGTCATAAGATTAGAGAGAAGTACTCAATTTTAGAAGTAAAAAACATAGAAGCTATGTTGGAGAAATTTAGGAATGAATAGACAATAATAAGTTGTTCTATCATGTCAGATGGGTGGACTAATAAGCAAAATGTGTTCAATTTTCAATTTCATAGTAAACAATCCTAAAGGAACATTATTTTTATATTCATTGAATACTTCTAATATCTGTAAGACTACTGACAAAGTTTATGAATTGCTTGATGAGGTTGTTGAGGAAGTGAGAGAGAAAAATATAGTGCAAATAATAGCGAATAATGCTGCAAATTATAAAGCAACTAGACAAAAATCAATGAAAAAGAGAAAACATTTATATTGGACACCATGTGCAGCCTGTTGTATTGATATGATGTTCAAGGACTTTGAAAAAAAATTATGTTGCACCAAGAAACCAAAAGTAAGAGTAGGATATTCATTAGCTTTTCAAAGAAATTTATAACACCCTACATCCAAACACCTCCAAACTCGACCACAAACTTTAAAATTCAACCAAACACAACTCAAACATCTCAAAATAACTTCTCAAAACTTCAGAGTAGCGGAAACGATGGGCCGGGGCCATGACCACTACAGTACCATCGTGGCTCCGACCTCCCCTATTTTGTAAGCGTTTCTGCCTCCACTAGCACCGCGGCCTGGACCCTGGTGCCACAGCACCCCTTGCTGGTTTCCACACCAGCAAAAACTCAACATCAGGGCAAACTTCCGACACACATAACTTTATGCTCCAACCTCTGATTGACTTGATTCAAACTTTACAAGTCAATCTAGTCTCAATCTATCCATAGACACCAACTTTACCTCAATCAAACTCCGTATGGAGATTCTGGATCCCTGACACCATTTTGGCCACTTATTGACCAAAACTCATCACTAACAACCTCCAATTGCCACCAAAGGCAAATGGTCACCCAAAGACCATTCATGCAGGTCCAAAACCCCCAAACCAACTTGTCCAAAGAGGTTTCACCTCAAAAGAACCACTCCTATGAGATTTGACCCCCTTAAACCCTAACTTGATAAAATGGGCTACAGGCCCTAAAATACAGCAACTAGGCCCGAATCCACTCTAGGCTCACAAACACCACTGTACTGACTTCTCAACATCCAAAACGATGTAAACGCCACAATACAACATACACAATTCCACATACATAACCATACATACAACATCCATCCATACAATCCATATCCATATCCATATCATACATCCATTACAAAACATTCTATCCTACTTGACACAAGATACATATCCAAAATACACATAGACTACATAGACCTAGTATCCCCACGTCCGATGCTACTCACGCGTCTTCTCCAGACTAGTGCCAGAACCGTCACTTGAAAGGTTAGTCATGGGAGAGGGGTGTGAGATAATGTCCCAGTAACCAGGATCAACCACATACAATATATATATATGTATTGACCCACACAGTCATGCAATGCAATGCTAATGAATGGTATGCATGTTTTCCCTCATACACGACTAGAATCACGAGCTGTCGTCATCACAAGACATTTCAATAGATGATTCCCTTCCAACAGTCGGTGAAGACTGATTCCGGGACATCACCAAGCCTACCTTACCCTAACGCAACCTAGCCAATGGCTACACTAGAGCTCGGATCTTGGCTCTCCTTCCCTTAGACTATCACGAATTAATGGTGATTTAGGGAAGGTGCAACCCTAAATCCACTGCCACCTAGCTTTCCCAAGGAGAGGATTTAGTGATAGGGATATATATCATATTATCCTCTGCCGGCTGGCTCTCCCATGGAGAGGATATAGCGACAGGGATCTTTATCATATCATCATCTCATATCATATCATTATCACCTCATCATCAATCTCTCACTATGCAAACATATGGTGATGATGCCAATATCATGCCAACATGTCTTTACACACATATATATATCATTATCATCACAAGCATCATATGGACATGCAAGCATGCAATGGTATGGGGATGTTACACATCATACATACACTACATATACTATCATCACATATCAACTAGTCGTGCATACCACGATATATAGAAAAATCATACACATACACAATCAATATCATGGTATGAAAAGGAACATGTATATATATATACATATATAATCACATAAAACAAACACCCGGTTACCTCAAGTGTCAATATCACACACACGGATTCCACGAACTTCTCAAGTTGTCCAACACGCTTGAACCCCTCTCAGGCTACTAAACAACCTTCACAATACCACAATTCCTCAATTAACATAACATACAAATAACCAAACATCACAATTCAACCAATTTAGTCTAACCCAAGGTTCCAACACCCCTTTTATGCATCAATAAGTTCTTGAGAACCATTCAAACACTACTCAACCACATACACTTCGCATTCCCAAGAGCTATAACCGAAAACAACCTATGATTAAGCTCAAATCATGCATAAACCCTTCAAAACTCACATCCAAATAACAAGAACACCAAAACACACTTCCTTAACCCTATATTGTCCATTTCAATCAGTGGATTTCAGCCAGAACTAAAGATCCAAACTTATAACCAAAAAACCCCAAGTTTCACCCGAAGAAAATGGAGAAAGAGGAGTAAAAATCACTTACCAACTTGAATCCAAGCTTCCAGAGGCGGAAAACAACTTCCAATGGCCGAAAATGGAAAACCCTAGTAGAGCTCCTCATTGCTCCCTCCGTTTCTTTTCTTTCCTTCCCGTTCGACTGACCAAAATGTTTCTGATTTAAATAAAAAATCGACTCTCGTTGCGGCTCCAGGGTAGCTCGTCGCGATGCCACCTCATTCAGTCATAAACACGCCACTGGAATTAGCTCTTGCTGTGGTGGCCCTGCTTCTCGCCGCGGCGTGGAGCTCAATTTTTCCTCCACTTCATCCTTTTTCCATCCTGTCTCCTCCGGTTATGCACACAATATCAAAACAAAGTCATGAGGGGTGTTACAAAATTCACAACTGGGTAAGATTTAATTAGACTTGTTGCAACATAATTTACCACTTCATATTTTACGATAACATATCATGGTGAGCATAAGGCAACATTAAAAATCTTGTTTGGTTATAAGGAGTAGAAAGATAATAAGTTTTCATCTAATATAAGATGGAAGGGAAGTGCTGAGAAGTGTTTTGGATAATAATTTGTAGAAGAATATCATAATATGCCTTAAGGCTGCTCCTCCTCTCATTAAAGTTCTTCACATGGTATATTCAAATGAAAACCATCAATAGGATTCATATATATGAAGTAATGAAATGTGCAAAGTAAAAGATTAAAACAATTTCAATAATATAAAAAAAATGTAAATAGTAAATTTAGTTTTTGTGTTTAATTTTATTTTTTGACTTTGATTTATTTTTATCATTTGTATTTTGATTTTGATTTTTATTATTTATTGTGTTATGAACAAATATTAAAAACAATTGATGAGAGTAGAAAGCTCAATTACATAGGCCTTCACATATAGCTACATACTACCTTAAGCCTCATTTTTCACTATAATATTGATTTCATACTTGATTATGGGATTAAAATTGACAAGAATGGTTGAAGATCAAGATGAAAGAAATAAAATTGAGTATCAATTAACTTACTTCCACTATACAAGAGTTATGTTTGGACGTGACACTGCATAAGCATTAAGAACAAAAATGCCTCCAATAGAATAGTGAGATTCTTATGGAGATGGATACTCAATATGTAAAAATAAATCTCAATATGCATTCTTAACTGATATTGTAGCTCTTCTAGTTATGAATGTAGTTAGAGAGCCTTTGAGATGGTAACTAAAAATTTTGAAATACTTTTATTTTATTATATTCACTTTCATTTTGTTTGAATATTAGAATAATGATGATTTTATTTTTTTTCATTTTGTTTAGATTTATATTAAGAAAAGGAATCATTTGCACCAAAAGAAGATAAACAACTTGGCATTTATAATGAGCAATTTGAAATTAATGAGAAAGGAAAATAGTAGGTCTTATCTTTATGACTTTAATGGTATTCATTAATGAATGATTGAAGGGAGGATAAATGAATATTAGAGGAAGAATATGATGAGACTGATCAAATTACTGAAAATATTGATAATTCTACTCTTGAGCAAGAGATAGAGCTTGATGGTCATTTTGAGGTTAATTTAAATATTAATATTTAGATGACGATAATATGAATATGACCTAATGGTGATGATGCAATTGGAGCTTATGCTTGGTGATGCTAAAGAATTGGAAGATGATGGAGACAATGATAATCAAACATTTGAAGATCTTTATTGAATTTTTATTTATATATTTTATATTTGATTATGCTCTATGACTTTATCTGTGGATTTAATTGAAATTTATATATAAAATACTACAAATTATGGAATATAGATGACTCTATTTTAAATTAGTGTGATTTGGATTATGTTTTAATTATGTAAGTACATATTTTAATAATGTTTATTGATAAAGATAAACTCTTACAAGTTGACTTTATGAGTTTATATCCCCTTATTATGAGTTCACCTAAACTTACGAGTTTGACAACCTCAAGTCTAATATTTTTATACTTCATCTATATTATCAAATTCCATTCTTATTTTAAGAGTTAACTCATTAACCTATTGGTTGTGTTAAATAAGTAAATATAAAGCACTTAATAAAATATATGTAAATAATCCTGGTAAAAAAACAATATATAAATAAGGTAGTGTTTAAAGCAATATAAAAAACTTTACCTTTTGTTATGACTATTAGATAAGATATTAGTGTTTATATTATGATATTGTTTAGATATAGATACTATAGATATATTTAATGGTATTATTCTCCTCAAAATTAGGATAGAATATTTTGTTATGTTTTACTAAACCTAGTTAAGATTATGTAATATGTTATAATCTTCATCATTACAAAATAATAGTTAGGGGCTAGTAGTACATTACTCTCTAAAGCCCTAATTCATTATAACCTTATTTGCCTACCAAGTATTGTTGACTTGGTATTAGAGCCTTCATGGCTAACTACCCAACCCAAATACACGATCCTAGTCTTGTTACTTCCACCTTAATGTTTAGTTGTCCTCCACTGTACATAGTCACTTTCATCTGTGACTCACACCAAGCCTTTTCTTCATTATTGCTTCTATGCAAATGCTTCCACATATTTGAACCCGACCTTCTTCACCTTCGTTCCTTTTTTCCAGCTCTCACCACCACTCTTCTTTATCCTATCAGTCTTTATCATCATTTTCTTCAAGCTTTTCTTGATTTTCACAATTTCTCTCCCATGGTTGTGATCATAGAGACGCCTTCTACAAGCTTTTACTACAACTGAAGTCACCAATGCTACTTCAAAGGCTACTTTGTTCAATTCTTTTATGTCTCATGCTATATCTGTCAAGTTGGACATATCAAATCACATGTTGTAGCATTCATTGGTGTTTCTTGTGATCAAAGGAAACAAACTTGATGGCTTCCTTGATGGTGCAAAGGTATGCCCTACTCCATTTATCAATGGAGGTGAGACAACTAGAGCTAATCCTGCATATAAAGAACGGGTCACCATTGATTAACCCTTGTTAGGGTGGCTCCATAATTCCATGACTGTTGAAGTTGCCATTCAACGAATTTACCTCATAAATTCTACTGAATTATGGAAAAATGTAAAGGATCTTTTTGGTGCTCAGTTATGAGCATGAAATACTATGCTTCAATCAGAATTTCAGTGCACAAGAAAGAATATTTGAACAAGGTGAAGACTCTTGCTAACAGCTTAGGAGTGACAGGTAGCCCTATTCCATTAAATGATTTCGTCTTACAAACTCTTTCTTGTCTTGATGCAAAGTACAACGCCATATTAGTTTGAGTGTTAAATAAAATAGAGTTGTCTTGGGTAGAGTTACAAGCCTATCTTCTCATATTTGAGAACAAGCCTGAGCAATTGAGTTAGTTCTCAAATTTATCATTGAACAACCCAATGGTGAATTTTGTAAGGAATGACACAAGAAAGGTTGCTCAAGGTTTCTAGTGTGGTAACAATTCCAAAGGCAATTGAGGTAGAGGAAGAGAAAGATCCTCTAGGAATAGAGTTTTCTGTTAGGGATGCAATCGTCTTAGGCATAAGGCAAATGTTTACTACTACAAATTTGACAAAAGTTTTCAGTCTAGTGAAGCTTCTAAAGGAGGTGGAGTGAATGAAAATTGTCTTAGCATGGCTTTTCTTGCTACACCTCAAATTTTAGCAAATGTTTCATGGATGCAGATAGTGGTGCCACTAGCCATGTCACTTCCAATATTAATCATTCATAACACCCTAGGCCCACAAATGGTAAGATCTTTATCACTGTTTGGTAATGGTGAAAGAATCCTTGTTGAAAAAATAGGGTTTGGAAAAATTACTAACTCGAAGGGTTATTCTCTTAAACTTAAGGACATTTTTTATGCACCTCGTATTGCCAAAAATATATTAAGTGTTCCTAGACTTGTTTATGATAATGATGCATTAGTAATATTTGACATTGGTGGTTGTTATGTGAAAGACAAGAATACTAGATGTAACATCCCTATTTTTCTATATGTATTTCATGACCAAATAATGATATGAATTTGTGCTGAATTAATTTATGATGCTTGAGAAAGATTAAAAATAAGATTAAGTAGGTTTAAGGTCCAAAATATTATAAAAATATTAAAAAAAAAGGGGCTTAAAGGGAAAAATGGTTATTTTCTCAAAGGGTAAAAGCAAATTGATCATTTTACAAAATAGAGAGAAAATAATATTATAATACTCTGATGCATGTTAAAAGTACAAGTAATATTATATATGTGGGTCTGAAGAAGAAAAAATACATGTCCGGTAAACTGGGTCCCATGTGAATAGTAAATACTACCGAATAAGATGAATAATAAAAGTAAGTAAGACAGATGAACCCTACATAAAAAACTAAAGAGAAAAAGATAATAGGTCCCACAAATAAAATAAACAAAAAAAATGAAGAATATAATAGAAAACTCATAAAAAAGTAGTCAAACCAAAGCCAAATTGATATGAAAAAGTTAAAAAGTATGTAAGGTTTAGTATAATATAAGTTTTGATGATGACAAATATAGAGTAATAAGGAACAAATGCATTATATGTATCTGACATATATAATGTTCCTTAAAGAAGTAAATACATATTAGCATGTATCTAATTATGGTTATAATACATATATCATGCTATGTGTAAATATATCTACTGTACTTTTACAATGAATAATATAAGTTGGATATATAAACTGGACTAACCACTTGGTTTGTAAGTGTAATATATTAAATGTAGGATGGTCCAAGTAAAAAGAGTGAGCATTGGAATATAGAAATGGAAATCAATATCATAACTCACTCAAGAAAGAAGAAAAGAAAGGATGCTCCAAAAATGGAAGATCAGAAGGGAGCATGCCAAGAAGGAAATGACTAAGTGGAAGTGGAACTCAACATTTGAAGACCTAGTCACTAGGTATATTTTACTTTCACTTAGGTCTTGAGGTGGGATTAATCTTTGAAAATTACTTAATCTTGTTACCATATGTTTTAAATGAGTTAGATTAATTAAATTTGATGTTAGCATAAGTTAGATTTGAAAAAACTCTGATGATAGACAAATTTTGAGAAGTTAAACTTTATATACTTTGTGAAAATATGAACTTTGCTGACTGAAATTTGAAGTTCCAGAGATATTACCTCTGACAGACGAATTTCAGGTGTTGAAATTCGAATTTCGAGTCAAGCATAGTTAGTGAAATCTGGTTTTCAAGAATCTAGAGTTTGACCTTTGATTAGTGTTTTTAATATATCTCTCAAAATAAATATTTCTTTGATGTAAAACTTATTTCATATGAAAATAGACTTAATAAGATTTTCAAAGAAGGTTATTTCACTCAAAATGAAGGTCATATGAAAAAGCTATGGTTATTTAAAGTTGAGTAGTGAGATATGAATTTTCAGTTTTGACCTCTTATCACTATTTCGATCATATCTCACAAAATAAGTTTGTTTTTAAAGTGAAACTTATTTCATTTGAAAGTAGACATTGAGAGATTTCTAACCATAGGTCATTTGCTTAATTTGGAGTTAAAATAAGAGAGTTATGGCTTCTGAAAAATTATCTACAGTGCAAAATTAAAAGTTACGAAGGTTCCGTTGCGATAGACGAATTTTGGGCCTCCGAAATTCAAATTTCGAAGAGAACCTTCGTGCAAAGTTGACCTTGCCACTGACAGACAAATTTTGGCTTCCAAAATTCGAACTTTAGGTCCAACAAACGAATTTTAGCTTTCAAAATTCGAATTTCGAAACACCAGAATGTGAAAATACTTCCAGAAAAGCCAACAGACGAATTTTGATATCTAAAATTCGAACTTCAAGTATAACAGACAAATTTTGACTTTGAAAATTTGAATTTTGAATATTCAGAAACACAAAAATACTTCTGGAATAGCCAACAGATGAATTTTCACATCCAAAATTCAAATTTTGAAAGGAACAACTTGTGACATATTGAGTTGCTCACTAACAGACGAATTTTGGGGTTCCAAAATTCGAATTTCGAAGGCACTATAGCAAATTAAATTTACTGTTCACACTTGACAGAATTACTTTAAACTTGAAAATTTGTATGTTCCAACATACAAACATTTGTCAAGATGAAAATTCGAATTTCAGCTTTGAACAGACGAACTTCAAAGTTCAATGCTAAAAACTTTAACTTACGGTTTCTTCGAAATTCGTCTGTTGACATCCAAAATTCGAATTTCAGAATGTCAGAAACATTAAATGTGGTTGGTAAACGGCTAGGTTTGCAGAGTAACCGTTGGGTAACGTCTCTAACGGCTAGATCTTGTGTCTAACATCTAATTACACTACAAAACTATAAATATAACATCATTTGAACTTATGGGTAACAATCTTAAGAGAGCTTATGCGAAAATGCTGCTAAAACTTGTAAAATCTTTCTATCTTAGCATTGTTTGAGAAACCCATCTCAATAGAGTGAACTTTCAATGTATTATCTACTCTTCAAGAGAGTTTTCATTCTGTAAACATTTCTTTCTACATATTCCGGGTAGAATCTTAGTGTGGGGAAACACTAAGGGATTTACACATCTTGTAAGGGTGTGAGGAGAGTGGTTTCACAAGTGCCTACTGAAACTTGTGAGAATGTACTGAGGCTTCACAGGTGCCCGGATCAAACCTGTGGGATATAGTGAAAAATCTCAAGTGGTGGCTTGGGAACTGGATGTAGGCCAAGTGGTTTGGCTGAACCAGTATAAATCATTGTGTATTGTTCTTTATCTTCTCTACTCAGCTGCTGCACACAACCATCTCTGTTTATCCCTGTTTTGCTGAACTCTTAGTGAAATTGGGTTGTGTTCCAAAAAGAGTGAAAATCTTGCATCACCCAATTCACCCCCCCTCTTGGGTGACCAGCCAACCTAACAAAGTACACTTTCCCTCTCTTGCTCCTAAAAACCAAAATTTGGAGGGAAAAGTTAGACAAAAATGCCATTCCCTACTCCTCTCACAATGCCAAAATATCTTGGAGTAAAATGGTAAAGTGATTTAATTAATTCAAGGATAATTAATGGCCCTTGGATCAAAAGAAAATCCAATGGCCAAAATTCATTCATGATCCCTATAAATAGCCCCAAGCTCCCTTCCCTTTTTACTCATTCAGTTGAAGGATTGGGAAGGTTAGAGAGAGAGGGAGGAAGGCGTGCTAGAGAATGAAAGAGAGAGTGAGGCCAAGAAAGAGGGAGAGGAAGAGAGAAAGAAGGAGAGGAGGAAAGGGAGAAGGAACACAAGGAAGCAAGGTCTCCAAAGGCAAGTTTCCTCTTTCCTACCTCTTTAGTGTTTCTTTCCTTTTTGTGTTAGTTCTGCTGGCTTCCCAAGAGGGAGGTGAATTGAGACGTTTGAAAATTTTCTGCAAAATTATAAGAAAGCAGTGAAAGCAAAAGTTAAAGAAAAATAGAGTGCAAAATGTAATAAGGCAATAAGCAAGGTATAAGAAGAAGGACACAAGAATTTATCCTGGTTCGTTCTCTTTCTCTTGACCTACGTCCAGTCCTCAAGCCACCACTTGAGATTTTCCTTTATCTTGCAAGAATTCAGTAGGCTCCTTGCAATGCCACAGGACAACTTTATGCTCTGTTCCAAGATCTTACATTTTCACTCTCTACACTCTAACTAAATGCTTCCCAAATCCCTTGTGAAGTCCCCTCACAAGAAAATCTTTCTTCCATATGAAGATAAGATTGTTTACAATAAGAGAAACTTTCTAATACAGAGTATATTTGATAGTTGAAGAGCAATAAATGAGGTGTGTGACAATAGAAGGTTTTGACTGAAGAATTTGGTAGAGTTTCAGTATATACAACGTAAAAATTGTTTTAACACCTTCAAATGAAGTTCTATGTATAGATTTATGTCTTAACTATACGTTAGAGACAAGATCTAGCCGTTAGAGACATTGCTAAATGGTTACTCTGTAAAACTATCCGTTCACCAACTGCATTTGATGCGTTTGACATCCAAAGTTTAAATTTGGGGTGTCAACAGATGAATTTCGTAGAGACCATAAGTTAAAGACTTTAACGTTGAACTTCGAAGTTCATCTGTTCAAAGGTAAAATTTGAATTTTCATCTTGCCAAATATTTCCCATGTTGGAACATATGAATTTTCAAGTTTAAAGTTCTTCTGAAAAGTGTGAATAATTGTTCCATATTGATACAATGCATTCAAAGTTCAAATTTTGGTGTCCCAAAATTTGTAAATTCGTCTGTCAGTGACCAACTCAATATGGCACAAAAGTTCTTCTTTTTTAAATTCAAATTTTGAGCCTTCAAAGTTCGTCTGTTAGAAAGACCTCTTATCAGGCTTATACGTTTTCATTCCAAAATTTGAATTTTTAAAACTAAAGTTCGTTTGTCAAAGGGACTGACTTAGAACTCTTTTTACACTCTAATTTTAGATGAACTTTGTCAAGGCTTCAGACGAATTTTTCATTTTCACAAATTATCTTTGACTCGAAATTTGAATTTTCACAGGCTGAAATTCGTCTGTCAGAGGCAATAACTTTGTAAGTTCGAATTTCAGCTATCAAAATTTGAATTTTCAAGGCATCATATGAATTTTAATAGTTCAAAATTTGTCTGTTAGTGAGTATTTTTCAAAAATATTGTAAGTTAACATAGGATTTGTTTAAAAACACATTTTAAAAATATTGGGTGAAAGATCAAAGCATTTTACTTTTGTGAATACAGTGAGAAATCCTACAAACTAATCTTGTGCTTATTTCTTCTCAGATTTCTTCACTTGAGATCTCTTGTACTCCTTTGATATCTTCCTTCCAAGCTCCAGTTGTTTGGAATCATAAAAAAAAACACTTGATTCAACATCTTGTTTAGCATGTTTTGGGTTAGGGTTTGGATGCATTTTCTCCTCCTTCCTTGTTCCCTTCATGCCTCGGCCTCGAGCAAGAAAGGCATAGGAAGTTTGTGTTTCATTTAAACATTATTGCAATGAGTTTCTGAGGATGAAACTAGTCTAGAATGCATGAATGATTGGCCAAGAGAATGAGTTTTTCGACTTGGGTATCATGCTAGAAGCAAGCATATTGTACTTGATGTTCATTTTATTAGAGAGTACTAGCCAAACAACTTGAGATCATATATATTCCTATAGCTGACCAAATAGTAGATTGTTTGACAAAGTCGCTCATGCACATGCGTTTTGGATTACTACAAGTACTACAAGACAAGCTTGGAGTCTGTGAAACATCCTCCAGCTTGAGAGGAGGTGTTACAGCTATCAAATAAGATATTAGTGTTTATTTTATAATATTGTTTAGATATAGATATTGTAGATATATTTAATGATATTATTGTCCTTAAAACTAGGATAGAATGTTTTGTTATGATTACTCAACCTAGTTAAGATTATGTAATCTGTTGCAATCATACTCATTATAAATAATAGTTAGGAGCTAGCAATATGTTATTCATTGAAGCTCTAATTCACTATAATCTTGTTTGCCTACATTCACTATAATCTTGTTTGCCCACCAAGTATTGTTGACCCCTTTCTGTCATAAAATATATTTTAAACTCTTCCTTACAAATAGCCCCTTCAATCAACTTTTATTTCAAGTTTATGTTGTTCAAATAAGCAACCATTGTTTTGCAAAAAAGAAAAATCAGAATAGCAATGAAGATAGCACAAAACAAAGACAAAATACAGCAAAGCGAACAGAGACAAAGAAAATGATGAACAAGATGGAATATAGTTGGACAAAGAAGAAGATATTATACATCCCTTTAAAACTTTCATTTTTTAACCCCTCCAATCAGTAATTTCAAATTATTAGGATTAAAAAAGACTCCACAAAACTCACCTCCATTGTAGACAATGAAAGCACAATTTTCCCGCCGAGTGAACCAATCGAGATAGTCTACAGGCATATTTGGTATGCATAAAATTTTTTGAGAGAATGGGAATGGGAAAGGGAATGTGAATGGAAATGGGAATGAATTTTAAAAATACGTTTAGTATGTTAGAAAAAATTAATGGAATTTTAATCTAAACTTTGTTTGATATGCGTATTTTAATGATGGAATGGAAGTTACAAGATAATAAAAGATCAAAATACCTTGATAAAATAATAATGAAAAATTGCTTTTAAAAAAAACAAATGAAAATATTGTTCGTTGGAGATGATGCAACAAAGGTGAGGGAGATGGCGATCGTTTGAACTATGAAACGGAGGTGATGGTGGTGAGATTGACAACAGAGGTGACTGATCTTGGATGTTCAGTTTGTGACCTTCACAAGTTTGCAATGATGGAGCATGGCCAGACCTATGACGACATTGACAGTGGAGCACAATGATGGAGCACAGCCAGAATGAGGCAAAACATGTTAGATTAGCTCGGTGTAAAAAGAGGAAGGGGGAGAGTGACAAAGGATGAGGGAGAGAACGACGAAGGATGAAGGACAAGGGAATGACGATGATGGGTTGATAGATCTGTGTTGCCGATGCCGAGGAAGAGACTGTGAGGGATGGGTTTATGTTGGAAATTTACTTCATGCGTAGGGTTATTTTGGTAAGAAAAAATAGGATTCCTTGAAAAGTTTTCATTTTCTTTAGATCTCCACATGAATGCTCCTTCCTTTATGTATAGGAATAACTTTTTCTTAGAAACATTAATTCAAGCATATTAAACCTAGTAATTTTTACATTTCCTCTCCCTCATCCTTTCCTCATACTAGATTGATGTGTACCAAATGGGCCCTCACACAAATGAAGATGATGCTGATGTATAGGAAGGAAAAGTAAAAAGGAAATTCAACAACTCGGACCTCTCAAAGTCGATGGTTTGCATTCGCTTTCATTTTATTGTCTGACATGGCAAGATCTGATCCATAGAAGAAATGGACGGTTGGATTTTGGGGAGTTTAATTAAGTTTAATAAAATTATATTTTCCGGGCATATTTAAACCCGTGATCGGATGATGAAGTTTCAAACCTGGGGATGGCTACGACGGTGTCGGTTGAGACACCGGAAACCGGCAAGGCAGAGATGGTGGAGGACAAGCTCACTAGTCTTCCCGATGAAATTCTTCAATACGTTTTCTCATTTCTCGAGACGAAGATGGCAGTCCAAACCAGTGTTGTCTGCAAGAGATTGAGGTACCTTTGGATTTCCCTTCCTGTCCTCAGCATCGACAGTGAGTGCTTCCGTTATTACTCTTCCTTCTCGAATTTCGTTGTCTCTGTTCTTTCTCGCAAAGACGCCTCAATCAGCATTTGCAAGTTCTGGTTCGATATATCTAACCCCATTTACTCTTCCATTCAAATGTGCATAGATAGCCATGATTTATTTGAGCCTCTTGTGAAGAGGGTCATCGATCATGTTGTCGATCATGGGGTTCAACATTTGAGTCTGCATTTTCCTCGCATTGTGGATGAATTGCCCCAGCTTTTCTATTGCCAATCCTTGAAAACCCTTGAATTGCTCGAAATTATTGTTCTGCTCAACAAAAACTTGGATTTTCTTACCTTGACCACTTTACATCTTGTGAAATGCTCATTTATACTGGATGGGGAAGGTACCTTAGATCCTTTTCAATGTTGTTTCAATTTGAAACATTTACTGATAAGTGATTGTCGAATTCCGTCTAGAGTTACAGTTTTTGAAATTTCTGCACCTCAGCTCACAAACTTGACAATATCAAGGATGGAACATGTTCGAAATCTTAATCCAAACTGTAAGATTGTTTTTTCTTCAACAAATATAACATCTTTCAAATTTGTTGACTCCCATATTCTCGAGTTCTCCATTCCTGCCCTTCCCTTCATTGAGAGCCTAGATATTGATGCTGTTCCAGCTGATTATCTATTTGGTACCGTACGAAAGGCAAAAAGAAAGTTCATTTCTCATTTGATTGAAATGTTGCGAGCAGTTGGTGGTGCAGAGATTGTGATTTTATCTTTTGAAACTATAAGTGTGAGTGTAATCTACTTTGCTTACGTTCTTTTGGACTTTGTGTAGTTCCTTTTTTTGTTTTAATGGACTGAGTATTGTTGTTCTATGGTGGAATTCTTCCTCTCTGGTTGTGCAGATGCTTTCCAAGTTTCCTGATGTTGTACATTGTCCGTCTCCTTTTAGTAGGATGAAAGTTTTAAAAGTTAAAGTGCCACATGGACCCAGCTCCTTCACCATCCCTGTCGAGGTCATAACCTTCCTGTTTAGTGGATCTCCAGCTAAAGATTTCCAGGTGGAATACATTGAGGTATCTGTTGAACCACAGTTTTCTCTTTATCGGTATAAACATATTGAAGAGTATTTGTGCAATAGTAAAACTGTCTCATTGAACATTTTTCACCGCTGGCTTCATTCTTCATACGTTGGCATTCTATAATCTTTTTTAATTTGACATTTGTTATTATATCAAATGTTACATAAGAAGCAGCAATGGTTTATAAATGATGCTAACTACCAATAACTTATCTAACTCAGTTGGAGTTATTTACTATCTCCACTTGGGTAAATATGCGTTTTGGTATATTGCATCCACATAATTTCATGCAGGAAAGTACAATGAAATAATGCACCAGTACCCTGCTTAGTTGGCAGTGACCATTTCACGAGGATGTCCAAATTTTTCTACCTGTTGGTAGATACCAACTAAGCAGAGTTCTAGTGCATTTTAAGTGCTGAAGAACTTTTTGTAAATCTGATAAGAAAGTGCAATGGCAAATTTGGCTTCACTCACAATTTGTGCTTTTGTGACAGAAGCGCCAAGGAAGAGAACAAGAGAGGTTAAATGTCTGGTTTTGGTGAAATTATAAGGTATCGAGTTCAAGTTATCTATTGTCTTATTATTTTTTTCATGGCATTGGTATTTGTAAATAAGTTCCTTGGTGATAAAATCAACTAGTCAAATCTAAGGATCCATGATCAGTTAACTACTTTTTAAACTGCTAATATGGATGCATTGAACTTAAAAGATATGTCTAATAAATGCTTATGACTCTGAGAACGCCAATTAACTTACTCATATATTTTTTCACCTAAAATAAAAATTGATAATATTTTATTGCCAAAGGCCGTCCTTAAAATTGATAACTTTGCAGAATGAAGATATTTATATAGTCTATGGTGTTTGTATGCTTTCTTTCTTTCTTTTTTTTTGTAAGTATAGACTCTTTTTTTTCACTCTCCATTGAAATGGATATTTTATGTTGAAATCTTACATTGGTTGGACAAACTAATTCAAGATACTTTAGGCTACAAGTTGCATGACAGGGATAATTGCTGTTTGGGTATTGCAAAATGCTTAAGGAAGCATACTTAGATTATGGATTCATGGGGAAGGAGGAGTTTGAGAAGGGACTCTATCTCTGGCTTCTTTTTTCTAGTGGTGGATGTGCTATGTACAATGATTGTGAGGGCCGTTGATACTTGGTAGAGATCTTTGTTGTGGACATTAAGGTAGGTTTTGAGGATATTGTAGCATCCCATCTTTAGTTTGCAAATGATATTGTTCTCTTTCTAGAATAGGAAAGAGCAAGTCTTTTGAATTCTCTTAAGGTTATATTCAGTTGTTTTTGGGAAAGGGAGAAAAGTGCAGAAAAAGTGAGATGATTTTTTTGTGCAATGTCTATTATATTTCTGTTATCATTATTCAACAGTGTCCATTTTTTTTTTCTACTTATTTTACACAAGGGCATGAGGATCATTTTATATTGCATTCTCATTTCCTTTCCCTTTTCATTTCAAAGATTATGCATACCAAATATATCCTTAGTGTTCTGTGTGTTCTGAAACCTGAAAAAATGTAAAATACAACTATTTTTTTAGGGGGTAAAAAGAGAGCTATCAACTGAACGATAGAGTTATAGACAGAAGAAGGGTGAGAATAGGAGCTTTGAAAGAGAGAAGCCAAGGAGAATGGCTAAAAGAACTTACAGAACGTTCTACTGCTTTTCTGTGCTGCTAACTTACAGAATTTACTGACTCATTGCGTCTGGTTTGTTGTTGTACATGGCTGACTTACTGAACTTTCTTGTGCATCTGGTTGTTTGTTGTTCTTAACTTCTTGTGCATTATTGACTTTCTTGTGCTTTGCATTGCTGATTGCTGATTTCCAGAACGTTCTTGTGTTATGCGTTGCTGACTTGCTGCATCTGGTCCCTTTGATTATTTAAATATGTTTACAAAACCCTTATATACTAATAACTTATATAATAAACTAAGATCTAATGTAATATTTTAAATTTAAACCTTTCCTATTTAATATACTCCCTCTAGTCCATTTTATAAGGGACCTTCCAGAAGTTTTTTCTTATCCTTTTTATAAGGGACCTTGTAATGTTTAGTAAGATTCTTCTTATTTTGCCCCTCATTATTTATTTCTTCTCATAAATTATTATTGGATTTTTTGGATGAAAGAGGCATTTTCAATTGGTTAATTGGTTTCACGCTTTTCAACTTAATAATGATTGAAAGTCTCATTTAATGTGGATTGCATTATTATAATAAATAGGGGTAAAAAAGGATGTTTTGTCTTTTTTTTTTTAAGATTTTAGGAAAATAACTAACTTCTTTAATCTAGATAAAGTAATTGGAAGTCTTTTATAAAAAGGACCGGAGGGAGTAACTTCTATAATATTTGTTTAGAACACCTTCAGCGTTTTTGCTCTAAAAAAGAAAACTCCTGCAGCCAGCATTACCCTTCCTCCTGTTCTTCCAGGTGCCAAAGGTACTTGTCTTCTACCTAGAAAAGGACTGAGCCCAACCAGTGCCTCTCTTCATTCGAGAGGCGCTAAGGGTGTTTGTTGCCTTGCCTTAGCACCTTAACCTTGATGTCATCTCAAAAACAAAAGTTTCCCTTAAATGGAAACCCATTTAGTTAAGAAATAATACCCAACAACTGACATGCTGCAAATTTTAACTTTGACAAAGCATTGTCTTCTCCCAATATATTATGTGCACGAACAGTGCAGAGGTTGGAGTACAGTTATAACTACATTGTTGAAGGGACCACTTTCTTATGGGAAAAAATTGTCTCTGATTAGAATTAGATAATTAGAATTCAATTTATCCACAGGATTTAGAGCATTTTCTCCTTATATGGTGCAAAGGTTTTGGCAGAACAAAGGGGTGCAGGTCTTTGTTTGGAATTGAATATATATAGATTTCTTTTATTAATAAAAGATGGACTAGTTTTAGTGATATGCAATAGGAAACTATTTATTTTATTAAAGGGCAGACCCATTGTGGTTAGAATCGGATCGAATTGGTCAAGATCAGTGAACCGGTGCTAGTACTAGTCTAAAACTTTATAGAACTAGCCAAAAAGAGAACTGATTAAGACTTAGCCAAATCAGTAAAAAATTAGCAAAAACTGGGAAAAGTAAAAACCTAGAAAATTGGTCAGTTACTGGTTTGATCGGTTTAGATAATTTATAAGTTTTTTTCTTAAAAATTTTAGTTTTAGGAGAAAATAACGATATTTTTAGTACAAAATAACATTATTCTTTAGATAAATTTTTTTATTTTTATATTACAATATTATATACGCATTACTTTGGTATATAATTATTAACAATTATAAATTTACTTAACAAATAATATGATGAGGGATATGGATCAATAGTTGACTATTTTGAATTCAATAGGTGAATATAAATGAATATTAATTTTTTTAGATTTAAATATTAATTTATGGAACTTGTTAGTAATAGTTTTTTTTAATTTTTATATAATGTATAACATATAAAATTAAAAATATATTAATTTTTTTTATTGGCTTAATCACGATTTAATCACTATTGAATTGATAAATCTTAAACTAGTATCTTGATCAATTCAATGACCAGTCCAATTTTCAAAACGCTGGGTAGACCTTTTGGATGGGAGGAGGACATAGTATGCTTAAGAGTACCAATAAAGGTTTTGATTCATTCCCATGAACTACAACGATTTTAGTCTTAGATATGGAGGAAAAGGGAGAAATGCTAAATGTGAGCACTGTTACTGCTCAATTTTCAATAAATTAAGGGAACGTGAAAGATATAAATTTAAATTATCTTCAACAGGTACTCTCAAGTTACATTAAAAAATTTTATCTACAAGTAGTGACCAAGATTCAAGCCCTACTAATGTTAAAAAGAAAAAATATCTTTATCTACTTAAATGAAAAACTTGGTTGCTCTCTACTTTTGGCTCCTGGATATATAATGTGATTGAAAGACCCATTCAAAGTATCTGTGAGGCCTCTTATTGGTGGTACTGGACATTTAATTTGAATCGTTCAACGCATATTAGGTTTAGTCTCCTAAATTTGAGCTTCATCTTTTCCGGGCCATGTGGTTGTGCCCTTTGTAGTTGCCTAACTTAACTGCTTGATCATTCCATAATGCTTGATAAAGTTTATGAAGCAGTTACATGATAAGATAGTTATCTTTTCTATCGGAGGAGGGATCTCCTGGATTTGAAAAATCCTGTAATAAGCTTCTGTTAAGTGATTAACATAGACAGGACATTAAATGTACATTTGTGGGCTGTTTATAAGTCAAGTGTATCAAATTGATATTATGTCATATTCATTTTAAGGGAAGACTAAATTAGGTCTCTTGCTTTGTATGAAGCCTAAAGAATAAGCTATACTATTCACATCTTGTAAATAGTATGACTTGCTTGAAATTACACGTGCGTGTGCACACATACACATACTGCATACTAGCATGCTCAAATTAAATATTATTGTTAGCTGGGCTGGATCATATTTGTTTAAGAATAATGATGTATTCTATCAAGTCACAAAAATGATACAAACTCGATCCTACAGGGAGCTATCATTTCAGCTTGTGTAACATTTTTGTTATTAGCCATGGAATGGTATTGTTGATACCACCATTCTGGCAGCACAGATCCTCCAAAGTGAAGATCTGTGAATTTCACTGAGGTTTGCCTAATCAAGGAGAGATGAGATTTCATTAAAAGAAACTAAATTTAGCAAATTTCAGAATCTTACTCCAGAGGATTCATTCTCCATGTTCTGGAAGCTGGCAAGCCAGATCTCTGCATACTGATTTGGGTGATTTTCTGGCCGTGTAGGTGGAAGATGTAGCTCCTAAAGTTGGCTTCTGAAAGCCTGTTCAAACATGTACAGAGTTGGAGTAATGACCTGAGAAATCAATACTTCGGGTAATACTCAAACAAAGTAGCTTCATTATGAACAACATTTTGTTTTGGTAAAGATTGTTTCAGTGATACCATGAGTATGAAGGTAGGGACAAAGAATCATAGGGTATTGCACTGATAGGAGTACAAGTCAAGCTTTGAACTGAGTTTATGTCATTGGTTTTTTCTGATTGTTTCTGAGGTGGAAAGCACCATATGGTTCAAAATTTATGACTTTTTTTTTTTTTCCTCTCTCCTTTTGATAGCGTAACTTTCTTGAAGCAGGGATATAGTCATCAGTGACATAATTTGTAAGATTATAAAGTACATAATTTGTAAGATTATAAAGTAGCAACTTATGCTTAACCCACCACAGTTTGTTTATATACACCGGGTAGGATGCCGTAAGAGAAATTCAAGAAGTAAACGCTTATTTTGCCTCACATCTTTCCATATGATTTGTATATTTGTATCACCATGTTTAGGGGGAGTTTAAAGCATGGAAATCCTTCTTATTGGCAAAATTTATGCCCCATTTGGTATTTTTGAACAACTCAGTTTTGAAGTCACTTCCATCAAAATGGGGAGAAGTGGCTTCCTCGCTTTTGACCAAATAAGTGTCTAGGCTTCTAGGAAACTCCCCTTTTGTGACATTTTTGGCCTTATTCAACAAATTTTCAGACAACTTTGACCCTCACTCAACTGAAGTTGTTGACAAAGCTCTCCAGCAAACGGTGACCTCCGATCAGCAATTAGGAAGTTCCAACAACCAAAACCTCAACCTCCTTCGACTAAAGATCATTAGACAGCAAACACGACTAGCAACGAAGACCCACTACGAACTCCACACAACAAACAAGAAGAAAATTAACTAGCAAACTTGGTGATAAGTTTGTTGTAACATGATTTATATTTGGTGATAAGTATGTTTGAAGAATCTTTTGCAATGGCTGGCAAACATTGGTTTACAAACATTAGTTTTGCAAATCTTGTGTTTGCTACTTTTTAAACATCATTTCACAAATTGAAGTTTACTCCCTGATTGTACTTTTAACCAATGGAGTGAAGAAATTACTTTTCAATTTTATAAATGTATTTTTATTTCATAATTATATTATCAAACTTACAATTAATTATAAAATAAAAGTAAGTTTGTAAACTTAAAAGTAAGCTCAACACATTGATTGTTAAAATAAGAAATTTATTGATCAAACTTGGGCTTAGAGACAAGTAAATTTGCAAAATGAAATTCATAGAAGGTCCAAACAACAATTTAACTAAAATATGGTTTTGAAAGCCAAACTGAAAATTGAACAGGCGCGAATTCATCGTTAACATCGGGTTTGGTGGGTAGTTGCATTGCTTGCATCGGAGTGGGTGTTTGTAGAACTTAGTTTTGTGAGAACGCCCCCTTAGAGGTTGCAGTTGCTGGTGTGGTTCACTTAGTTGAGCGTAGTTCAAGTTGGTGGTGAAGAATGGATTTGATGAGTGATTGTTGAGCGAGATTCAATTTGGATTTTGGGGTTTGGAAATTTTTAAATAAGGGTAGTACTGTTATTATAGATTATTTAACTTTCCTTCCATCAATTTAATACACATACCAAACAAAAATTATACCATCATTCAATTTATTTTTTAATGGATCAAACATATTCTTAAGTTCCAGTTCCACTCCTTTTTTTTTTAATTCCAACCTGGTAGTTGGTGAGGAAGTTGAATGGTGGCTTATGATTCTGCATTTGTGGCTTATATATATATATGTATGTATGTATGTATGTATGTATGTATGTATGTATGTATGTATGTCCCAGGTTGACACTGGGTTTAATATGCTTTTAACTTTCTTTACTATAGTAATTAGTAAGGGCATTAGGGAGTTCATTTTGATGAACCTTTTCATTTCTTTCCTTGCAACTTCTATGAATTTTATTTTCCTTATACAAAAAGTGAAAAACATTTTTTTTTTAATTCTGGCCAATTTTTTGTTCATTTATAAAGTTATTTTGATTCGGTGGCGTAAGAGATATATTTTTCATTTATAAAAATTATTTTTGCTTTAATTGATTTCTATTTGATTTTATTTTGCCTATCAAATGAGCTAAAAATGTGTTTGGCTTCATTTTTCTTTTTTCGGGTGAACACAATGTGTTTGGCGAGCCTACCAAAATCATTGAAGATGGTGCCATTTAAGACATTTATAACCTGTTTGGTTGTAATTCAAATTTTTATTTATTTATTTATTTATTATTTTTTGTATTATCAATTGATCTCCAAAAAGTTATATTGAACTCTAATTAATCTGAATATAATTAGGTCGGATCACATTGGTGTGGAACTCTCTCAGTAACAATTTTTTTTCATACACAACTTGAATACCTTAAAAAAAACAAACGATTGAACCACTTAAACTAATTGCATTGGTATTATTTTAATTTTTTTTCCTCCAAAATGAGTTTCTGAAAGTAAATTTGTGAAAAGGAAGTTAGCTTTCACTTAAATCTAAAAAGAGGTCCTTGGAGAGTAAAATATCGTCTTGAAACTTTTTCAGTCAATTTTAAAAGATGATTTATTTACACAACTCTTCCTTTATTATGAGATATACATATATATTTTTTTTCTTGATAAAACAGAGGTGTCATAAATTGTAATAAAAAATTGCTTTCGACATATCTAAAACCAATTTTAACAGTGGAACTGTGAAAGACTTTAACCACTCACAAGATAAAACTTTTTTGATGCATTATACAAATTCAACACTTACACGAGAATTTTATTTTGACTTATATCTTTTTATTGGTGACCACTAATATCTATTTTTTATATGGTTAAAAAATCTATTTTAAAGAAAGAAGAAGCATTACACGAAAATAGTAATTAGAAGGATTAAAGCAGCATTTTTATTGTTCTTTCAATTTAATAAGAACAAAAATTAAATAAAGAAAAAATGAAAAATAGTAATAGGCAGAGTCGGAGACTTGTAGAAACGTGGGCTTTCTGAATAACACTCTTTGTTTTTATTTTCATTAGTAGAGTCTCATTACATTCAATGTCGAAGCCCAATAAATATACAATACAAGAATCAATCAAGAAAATCTAAACAATATCATAACTACAAAATAATAAACTAAAATAAAACTATTATTTTTCTACACTCCCCCTCAAGTTAGGACCTAATAAATTCAAGGACCCTTAACTTGCTCATGATCCTCTCATGATCTTTCTTTCCTATAGCTTTAGTAAGCACATCCGCTTCTTGATTTGTTGATCTTACATGAATCAAAGAAATCAGTTTCTGGTGCAATTTTTCTCTAATAAAATGATAATCAATCTTTATATGCTTTGTCCTCTATTAAAAATAGGATTTATAGCTATATGTATTGCTGCCCTACTATCACAATAGACCTAAGCTTGACTTGTCACTAGGATGCCCAGATCTTTTAATAATCCTCGGACCCATATAATTTCAGACCAACTAATCCTAAGGTCCTATATTCAGCTTTTACAGAAGACCTTGAAACAGTACTTTGTTTCTTTGATTTCCAAGAGACAATTGAATCTCTTAGTTTCATCAAATAGCCTGTAACTAATTTCCTAGACATCGGACATGCTGCCCAATCTGAATCACAGAAGCGGTTTAGCTCTAGTTTACTTGAAGAGGATAGTAATATACCAAGGGATGGAGTCCCTTTAAGGTATCTAACTATCTTCACTACAGCAACCATGTGTGAATCCTTTGGTCTAGCCATAAATTGACTCAATACCTGCACAGGAAAGCATATATCAACTCGAGTAATTGTTAGATATAGTAATCTCCCAATCAGTCTCCTATATGCTCCCGGATCATTAAGATATTTATCCTTATCACTCTCCTCCTCATCTAACTTAAGATTCTGTTCCATTGGTACCCCTAAAGGCCTAGCTCCACTCATTCCCATCTCCCTTATTAAGTCAAGGGTATACTTCCTTTGATTTAGCACAATGCCACTTTCAGCTTTGCTTGACTCAAGTCCTAAGAAGTACTTTAATACTCCTAAGTCTTTCATTTTAAACTAACTGTTCAAGTATGCTTTAACATTATCAATTCCTTTTATAGAACTACTAGTAATAACTAAATCATCTACATAGGCTAAACAATAACTAAACCATCTTCTTGTTCCTTAAAGAAAAGAGAGTAATCATATTTACTTTGTCTGAATCCTCCTTCTACTAAAGCCTGAGTTAACTTGGCATTCCATTATCTAGAAGCTTGTTTTAGCCCATATGATGATTTAGTTAATTTGCATACTTTGTTTATTACATCAACATTAATTCCTTGAGGTACATGCATGTAAACTTCCTCATTCAAGTCTCCTTGCAAAAATGCATTATGCACATCCATTTTATTTAGATTCCAATTAAGTATAGCAGCAAGAGAAATAATAAATCTAAGAGTCACCATTTTAACCACAAGAAAATGTTTCATAGTAATATATACCTTCCTTTTGGTTAAATCCCTTGGCGACTAATCTAGCTTTATATCTCTCTATACTGCCATCAACTTTGTATTTTATTTTATATACCCATTTAAAACCTATTGGTTTCTTATTAAGAGGCAAGCTCACAATCTCCCAGGTATGATTATCTTCTTGAGCTTTAATTTCTTCATTCATTGTTTTAACCCATTTTTCATCCCTTTCCACTTCATCATAAGTTCTTGGTTCAATATTAGAATCTATAATAAACATATATCCTTTATGCGTAGAATTAATTTTATTATAACACATATAATCATGCATATGATATCTAACATACTTTCCAATATTAAAACCAAAAACTTTATTACTAGAGGGATTTAATAAACTTTCAGTATGCATAGAAAACTCATAATCTCAGAGCCAACTGGGGGCCTTCTATCCCTTATAAGTCTGTTGCTCTCCCCAACAACTTGTCTCGGCTCCTCATTGATTGCCTCATCTTGTTCTATATTTTCTAAATCTAAATTCACTTGTATATCAGGATTAACAACAACAGATTCTTCATAATCAAACAAAAATGGTTCATTTAATTGTATACTAACGCCCCTTTGATTATTGCTCTATATGTCTTTAAAAGGAAATTTATTTTCAACAAACTTAACATGCCTACTAACCAACATACTTTTAGTTTTTATGTTATAAAGAATAAATCCCTTTTGAGCTGTTGGATATCCCATAAAAACACATGGATCAACCCTTGGCTCAAATTTATCTTTGTTATTTATGTTAGTGAAAAAGGCAAGACACCCAAAAACCTTCAAATAATTAATATCAGGCATATTACCATAAACAATTTCGGATGGGGTTTTGTTTCCTAAAACCTTTGAGGGAGTCCTATTTATTAGATATAATGCAGCTTTAATACTTTCCCCCCAAAATTGCAAAGGTACCCCAGATTGAAAAATAAGACATCTAGCCACTTCTAACAAATGCCTATACTTCCTTTCTACTACCCCGTTCTGTTGAGGTGTATATGGGCAAGTAGTTTCATGAATAATGCCTTTATCAATCAAATAACTTTTCATCTCAATATTGACAAATTATGTACCATTGTCACTCCTAACCCCTTTTATTTTTGCAAAAAATTGAGTTAAAACATATGCAATAAAAGATTTAACATGTCCAACAATTTCAGATTTATTTGTCATCAAGAGGACCTAGGTTCCACTAGAGAAATCATCCACAGTAGTAAAAAAAAAATCTATAACCTTGATGTGTAGGAACCCTATAAGGTCCCCATACATCGATATGTAATAATTCAAAAGAATATTTTGTTTTATTAATGCTATCAGGAAAGAGCAACTGAGTCTATTTTGACTTCATACAAATATCACAAAATGTATTTGGTCCATCAGATCTTCTAACAATATTTAAATGTCTCAAAACACTTAATAGGGCATGTCGTAATCTACAATGCCAAACATTATGATCTGCAGCAGCAAAACTGCAATTTTGAACAGAGAATACAGTATGTAGAACTTTCTCTTCATGAGCTATATAAAGCTCATTGTCTATTCTACCAATTCCTCTGACCTTCCCAGCTGTCATATCCTGCAAAGTGACAAAATCAGGAAAGAAGGACACTATACACATACGTGTTTTAGTTAGCTTGTGTATAAAAACTAAATTGAAATATAATCCTGGTACATATAAAACACCCTCAAGGACCAATATTATTAAGAATAGTCACACTCCCTATATGCGTCACACGAACCCTTGATCCATTTGACAATTTTACAATTTAGGTGGACTAGTGTAGATTTCATATTTATCATACAACTCTAGACTACAGACTATATGACAACTAGCACCATAGTCACGAATCCAATCAGTTATATACAATTTAATAGAGAGAGTTTTATCCAAACCTGATGTGGCTATCATTACATTGACATCTACTTCCTTAGTGTCTTTCTTAAGCAGCTCAAGCATCTGCTCATATTGTTGGACTGTGAAGCTTGGAGGAACAACTGTTATTACTTCAATCGAGGAAGAAAAACCCAAACTTGTGGTTGGTTCATCCACAGCCTGACTAGCCTACGATTCTTGCATTCTCCCCCTTCCTCCATTAGCTCTAAATCCTGGAGGAAACTCGATGAGCCAATAGCAGTTCTCCTTGCGATGACCCTTTTACTTGCAACTTGTACATTTTTCTAAAGAACTATCACACCCTCTGCCTCTTCCTCCCCTTGGTGTCCTCGTAATCATGACAAAACTATCCAAGGGAGAACTTACAGATCTAGATGTTATTTGCCTTTGAGACTCATCTTGCATAATCATGTTATAAGCCTGGTTCACAGAAGGCAAAGGTGACATCAAGAGGATTTGGCTCCTTGCCTGATTGTAGACTTCGTTGAGCCCCATAAGGAATTGGAACAATTTCTGTTGTTGAACAATTTTAGCATATTCTTTGGCTGAATGACACTGGCATGAAGGCATAGGAACTAGGGTTGCATATTCATCCCACAGCTCCTTCAGTCTTGTATAAATAACTACTGACAGACATTGAACCTTGGGTCAAGGAGTTGATTGTCTTATGAAGACTGAAGATCTTGGGCCAGTTTTATTGAATCTTTCCTTCAAATCAACCTAGACAAGGTGTGGGCTTGTACAAAATGCCATATCATTCAATATTTCCTTGTCAATTCAATTACTAAGCCACGTTAACACTATTGTGTTGCACCGATCCCACTATAGTTGGAGATTGGGATCTTGAGCTTCTGGTTAGGATATTATTTTTGGCCAAGGGTGCATTTTGCATAACGTGACTCCAAATGGCGTAGTTCTCTATTCCTTTGAGAACTTGGGCAATGAGTGTGATCACTTGTGTATCCGATGGATAGAGGAATAATAGGTGATTGAAATCAAGTGCAGCGGTGGCAGGAGTAGTGGCACGTTCTGTGGTCTTATCTTCCCCCATCAATTGATGCTTTCTTTAACCAATATCTTCCAAAAAGAATGATTGGCGAATGAAGATTTCTATTTGAAGAGGAAACAACATTGGAGACGAGGCAAGAATTAATGGTGTGCTTGAAAAGGAAAGGAGATGATGGTGGTAGGATTTTTGTTTGGCGATGAGGCGACGGTGGTACCGAGGGAAGGAGATGATGGTGGCGGTGAAAATAGGAAACTAGGGCTTGCTCGTTGATGACTCAGAGAGGAAAGGCTAGAACATGTTCTTGGATCTGGGTTGGGTTGTGGTAGATCCAACCTGCTCTGATGCCATGTAGAAACATGGGCTTTTTGAATAATATTCTTTGTTTTATTTCATTAGGAGACTCTCATTATATACAATGTCCAGGCCCAATATACATAGGCCAATGTATAGAATGCAAACAAAAATATACAATACAAGAATCAATCAAGAAAATATAAACCAAATCTAAACAATATCCTAACCAAAAAACAATAAACTAAAATGAAACTATTATTTTTCTACAAGACTCCAATTTATTCTTTTTAACAATCATGATTCATGACTCATTGAAAAAAGAAAAAAAAACTCAGGAACTCGGATTTGTATGTATAGTATAATATTACATTCAACAGTTTCTATTTCTATAATTACAAATTACCAATGAGGGATTAGAAGAACAAAGCTATTTCTTCTGTAACAAATATACAAACAATGTGACTAATTAATGAGAAGAGAGCAAAAAGAAAAATCTCTCTCCTACTCCTTGACTGTACATTATAACTGTTCCATTCTCAACAGATATGGATTCCTTCTTGTAATGGGAGACGTTAAGAAAGAGAGCAAGAGAGAGAGAGAAAATGATCTTATACCTCTTTCTTTCCTTCTTTCTCTTCATTACACCATGTCATCGCTAGAAGGGATCCAAGTCCCCATTCTCATAGTTTTGAAATTTTCAGTCTGATCTGACAGTAATCCAACTCTTTGATGAACACACTTCACAGTCTTCATCTTTGCACCATGCAAATGGGTTTCTGCCTGAGAAATCATCATTATTTCCCTCTGGACTTTCTGATTCCTCCAAATTTTCATAAGCATCCTCAAACCTCATAATCCCCAGCACACTGGATGGTGACTGAGCAGAGGCTTCTTCTGGTGAAGTTGGTGCTGTTATGGATGAATCCCTTGACACAAATGGATGCCCAAGCAGTTCCTCACATGTCAACCTTTTCCTTGAGTCTCTCTCCAAACACCTCCTCAGGAAATCCAGACCCTCCTTTGAGAAATGGGATGGGAGTTGAGGTATCTCATCACCACAGGCAATCTTCAAAAGAACAACCATTGGGTTTGAATCATAGTTTGAAGCACCCCAAGGAGGCCTACCAGTGGCCATTTCAATCACAGTACATCCCAGAGACCATATATCAGCAGCAAAATCAAGCTTCTCCTTCCTCAAAACTTCAGGAGCCATCCATAGAGGGGTCCCACTTACATTTTCCAAGGAGTTGTTATTCTTCGTCAAGCCCTCATTTTCCAAGTCATCCACCCTCCTTGCACATCCAAAATCTGCCAATTTGATGTCCCCAGAAGACCCCAGAAGCACATTCTTACACTTGAGGTCACAGTGCACAATCCCATTACCATGAAGAAACTTGAGGCCTTTAAGTATCTCTCTAGTGTACAGACGAACCACATCTTCTTGTAATGACCCACCAAATTTCTCTGCAACATCAGCCAAACTACCCCCAGCCATGTACTCCATTAGAACATTGAGATTACCTCCATCACTTTCTGACCCTAGATATTGGACTACATAAAGAGAAGGTTCTAGAGTCTTGAGAATTTTGACCTCATTCTCTAAAGCCCCAAATTTAGTCTTTGTATGTGCGGATTTAACAACAAAGAGCCCTCCTGTGGATTTGCTCATGGCTAAATGAACCATTCCAAAAGATCCTGATCCCACCAATTTCCCCTTCACCCATCCCCCAGGTCTGGGAGATCCAGATTGGGAAACTCCAACCATAGCAACGTCCCTTTCTTTTACGAAATATCAAATCAGTCTCGAATTGAGAAATCCTCAATTCGAAATACAAGACGTGGGGTAATTCAAAATTCATACAAGTTGCCAAAATTTTCGTAAACAAACACAAATCCAAAGAGCATTCTTGTACAGAGGCTTTAGAAGAGCACACACTAGAGAAGATAGAACGAATTGATCAAAGATTCACACATCACAAACACAAACAAGCGATGATTCGTCACCTGCAACCCCATGAAAATTTCGGAAATTACAGAAAATACAAAAGGAAACAAACTCCAATGAAAATTATTGTACAGCGATAGAAACCTTGAAAATGATGCCAATCCAAAAGGGTCGAGCGGTTTCCCACGAATGGCGAAAACCGCCCTCTACGAGAGAAAAGCCTCTGTTTCACAAGTGAATAAAGGCTCTCGAATCTTATTCAAGTTTCTTGGTGAAGAAAGCCCAAAGATGAGAGAATTTGAAACTATATATAGTGATTGGGCTGGGACAGGGAGATTTGGTCTAAACCGTTAAAGTTTGAATGGTTTAAATTTTAGGCACATATATTCTTGTTCCCTGAACTTTATTTGTGGCCTTTAGCTTTATTTTATTTGAATTGGTAATTTAATTTCATTTTATTTTTCACTTTTATCCTTTAATTTTACTTGATTTTAACATTATTAAATTAATTTAATTAAAATATTTGTTCTATAAAATAAGGGATAAAGGATCTTTTCATCCTCAAAGTTTTCCTAAATTTTGATATTGGTTCATATATTTTTATTTTAATTAAATAACTTCTTATAGTTTTATATCATTAAAGAGTTGGTCCTTAATACTTCAAAAATTCAGTAATTTAATCCTTTTATCTTTGAAAATAGCATTAACGTCTTTAAAATTGAGATAATGTGACTAGCAGTTAACTAACTTGGATTGACACATAAATTATTTAAACTAACTAAATTGTATTTTTTCCCAAAAATGCAAAGACCATAAAAATAAAAATTTGAATTATCAGTGCATTTTGCCATTTTAAAAAAAAAAATTACAGTCCAATTAGACTTATTAATTTATATGGCAATTCAATTTAAGTAACTATTAGCCATGTATTCTCAATTTTAAGAGTGTTAATTCCATATTAGAGGATAGAGAGATTAAATTACCGATTCTTTTGAAATATTAAGGGTTAATTTTTAATGATATAAAATTATAAGAAATTATTTAATCAAAATAAAAATATAGGACCAATATGAAAATCAGGAAAAATTTCAAGGACCAAAAGCTCATTGATCCCATAAAATAATCACCTTTTACAAGCTTATTATTTTTAAAATAAAAAGTATCAAAAAATTATATTTGAACTACTTATATCAAATTCGAGTGATTTAGATATCAAAATATATATTTCTTATCTTAGAGATCTTCTACCCATAATTTGAAAATTAGGTTGTGTACATCTCTTACAAATATGTTAGAGTTAGAAGGATCTAAATTCGTGTCTCCACGATCTAAAAGACAATGGGAAGTTAGTAAAAACCAAACGTTGAGGGGCTATCCTTGTTGGAACTCAATAATGTTTGGACAAAGGGAAGAGAAAATAGGGATACAATGGAAATCCACCACGAGATTTGTGATTTACTTTCTATTTTCGAGTTAGTGATATGCAATTCACTTTTTACCAACATTTTTTCATGATGTAAATCCATAAACTCTTCTTTAAAAAATGTGGAATAGTGGTTAATAAATTATTTTAAGGTTTTAAAAAGTATTTTAAGGTTAAAATTAACATAGTGATACTAGTGGGTTGACTTAAATCTTAAATTAATTTTTTTTGTTAGGTCAACTATGGGGTTATAATGTTGCCCTAAATATAAGGGCCACAACATAAAGCCATTTTTCAATGAGCACCAATGATATTCTTCAATTGACAACCGAAAACGAATTATTTTGAAATAAGAGAAAGCTTTTTAACACATTTTAAAATTTAAAAAATTAAAAAAATTATAAATAAAAGATCAAATTGAATTTTGACTTAAATTTAAAAGATTAAAAGTAAATTTTTACCTATTACTAATGTAACATTTTTATATGAGGCTAGTTTAAATAATAAGAACGAGATAGAGTGTCGAAGGTGGAAAAGGTTAAATCCTTTTAATATAACAAAATAAAATTTATCAATTTATCTATATATACATTTAAAAATTTATAGTGAGTCATTGACTTGGTATTTTTTTCTTAGTATATGACTTGCCTATGGTTTTGTGCAAAATGGTTAGGAATGTTAGGATATGTTTAGTTCAATTAGATTGGGTAAATGGAATATAATAGAATAAAATATAATAAAATGATTATTATATATGAGTTTATCTAGTATAATATTAAGGATATGAGGGACAAATTTATTTTTTATATTTAATGAAACAAACATTATAACAAAAAAACTTAAATGCTCTGAGGGATTTTGAAGGGGGGGAAAATTTTATCTTTTTTTTATACTAAATAAGGAAAAATGAGTATTTTCACTTCTATCACTTCCTCTCCTTCCTGTTTAAGAATGGAAGGAAAATTACTCACTTTCATTATTTGATTTGAAAAAAAAATAGGATGGAAAATTTTCTCAACCCTCCCCTCCGAAATCCTTTGAAACAAACAGAGCTAGTCTTTTCACTTATTCCTTCCTTTATTGCCAGTCATTTTTCTGAGATCAAGGGTGGAGGAAGGGAAAATCCCATATCAAGACCTCCCAACAAAAATATTTTCTAGAGATGATTTATAATAATTTAAATCCTTAAAAAAGACCTAGGTCCTTATAGGTAAAAAAAAAATAGTTCTTTGACCAAAATACTCCTTCTCATTTCCTCTTTTTCTCCTTACCTCACTAGCATCAGTGACATTGCCGAATGTTAGGTTGATGGTAACATCACCAGAGCTTCGATCACCGATGACTTTGCCGGGCTCCAGCAACCAACATCGGTGTTAGAACAGTGAAATATCTCCACTTGAAAAATTAGTTATTTCCACTTGAAAAATTAGTTATCTTCACTTGGAAAATTAGTTATCTACTTGGAAAATTAATTATGTGGAGATAACAAATTTTCCAAGTACAATAAATTAATTATCCAAGAAAAATATACTAATTTCTCAAGTGGGAATAACTAATTTTCCAAATGAAAATTAATTTCCCAAGTGGAAAAAAATTATTTCCCAAGAAAAGATAACTAATTTCTCAAGTGAAGATAACTGATTTCTCAAGTGACGATAACTATTTTTCCTAGTAGGGATGACTATTTTCCCAAGTGAGGATATTTCACTGTTCCGGCACCAGTACCGATTACTAGCAATGGTGGAGATAACTAATTTCTCAAGTAGGAATAATTAAAATTTCAATTAGATATAACTAATTTCCCAAGTGGAAACAATTAATTTTCTAAGTGAAGATAACTGTTTTTCCAAGTGTGGATAACTAATTTTCTGAGTGAAAATAACTAATTTCTCAAGTGACAATAACTAATTACCTAGTGAGGATAATTAAATTTTCAAGTGGAGATAACTAATTTCTTAAGTGGAAATAACTAATTTTCCAAGCGGAAATCACTAATTTTCCAAATGAGGATAATTAATTTTCCAAGTGAAGATAACTAATTTTCTAAATAATGATAACTATTTTCCCAAGTGGTGATAACTGTTTTTCCAAGTGGGAATATTTTACTATTCCGACACCGATGCTGATTGCCGAAGCTTTGGCAACGACATCACCGGTCGCAGGTGACGTCGTCCGCGACCAAACCTCTAAGAACATCATCGGCACCAATGAGGTAGGAAGGAAAATGTGAAAGAAGAAGAGATATTTTGGTCAAACAACTATATTTTTTTACCTATAAGGATGTTTTAGGATTTCAATTATTATAAATTCTTTTCAAAAACATTTTTATTGGGAGATCCTAAAATGAGATTTTCCTGGAGAGGGGGGACTGGGGAGCCATGGTACCCTAATCCGCCTCACTCTCCCCAACATTCCTTCCTCATACACACTGATATATACTTTCTCCGATCTACATTATAAGGTATTTTGTATCAATTGCACGTATATTAAGGAAATCATTTTTTCACCTTAAATCAATGCAAAAAGTACTCACATTTCCTATTTTACCCTTATTAAATATTTCATTATATTATTATTGTAAGGTTATAAATAAGAAGTATGTAAGCATTAAACATAGAGGTAAAATGGAAACAAAAATATCTAATGCCTTATATTTTAGACAAAAAACTTGTCATATAAAATGTCTTATAATATGGACCGAATGGAGTATATAAATATATATATATATTATTGACATAATTAAATAAAATGTAAAATATATATTTTCTTAGTTTATTAAAATATATTTATTATTGATGATATTAAGTCTATTAATAAAAATAGTAATACTTAATATTTATATTATATGTTAGTCTTCTTGTTTTTATTAAATTTTTTGTAAGAAAACATATCAAGAGCCGAAACAATTGACCAGTTGTATTAATATAGGTTTTTTGTTAATTAATTTGCATGTAATATTAATTAAGATAAGTTTTAGTATGCCAAACTTATAACTTTTAGAGTTTCATATCCTATATATATTGATTTATTTTTTATGAAATTTAAAGACAAATCCTAATATTTTTTTCAAATCATTATAGTACAGTAACATATCTAAAAATGTAATTTTTATATTTTTTATTAAAATTAATATATGAAAATATATGGTAAATATGTCTATATTTAAAAAATTAAATTAATATATATATATATATATGATAAATACTAAAAAAAACTTAAACTAACCATATATATTCTAAAAATTTGGCCCCCCACGATAAACTTCCTAGCTCCGCCCTTGTTCGAGATCACACCACCCTCGCTACATCTATTGCCACCACTATTATCCACACCAATGGCATCACACCACCGTCACGGCCAGTTATTCCTCCTCCCTCCATCAGAAAAATAGACTAGTAAAAGGGAAAAATAGATTCAGAATGAAAATATAATAAACAGATTCCAAAAAAATACATCTCTGCCATTAACATATTGGAAAATCAACATGTTAGAAAATCTCATCAATAAATCTCATCTCTGCCATTATAATTTTTTAAAATTTATTTTTCAAATAGATAATTTTATAAAATTATAAGAAATTATTTAATCAAAATAAAAATATAGTACCAATATGAAATTTGAAAAAAATTCAATGACCAAAAGCTCATTTATCCCATAAAATAATCACCTTTTAGAAGCTTCTGATATTTTTAAAATAAAAAGTATCAAAAAATTATATTTGAACTGTTTGTATCAAATTCGAGTGATTTAGATCATATATATTTCTTATCTTAGAGATCTTCTACCCATATTTTGAAAATTAGGATGTGTACATCTCTTACAAATATGTAGTTACATGGATCTAAATTCATCTCTCCATGATCTAAAGAGACAGGGGGAAGTTAGTAAAAAACTAAACGTTGAGTGGCTATCCTTAATTGTTGTAACTCGGTAATATTTGGATAAAGGGGAGAGAAAATAGGGATATAATGGAAATCCACCATGAGATTTGTGATTCACTTTCTGTTGCTGGGTTAGCGATGTGCGATTCACTTTTAACCATGGTTCAAAAAATCGGACCGGATCGGCCGGTTCAACCGGTTCAACCAGGAATCGGTCCCTGGTCCGGTCCGGTCCGATCCGGAACTCTTCCCAAAACCAACCTCCTCAAGAATCGGCCAACAACCAAAAACTGGTCAACCTGGTGAAAACCAGTCTGGTTCTGATTTAAAAAAAAACTTAAAAAATTTACAACTCTAGGCCTAAAAAAAAAAGATTTCCAAGCCCATTAAGATATCTCAAGGATACCTAATATATTACTTCTAATATGACTAACAAAATTATCTTTATATAGGCCTCAACACATGTAACACCCCTCATGATATCTTTATTGGTATTATGTTCAGGACTGGAGGAAACAGGACGGAGGAAGGCTCAAGTGGAGTCTGGAAGAGTCTCATGTCGCGGCGAGAAGCAAGGCCGCCGCAGCAAGAATCTTTCCAGTAGCGTGGTTTCAGCTGAATACGGTGGAGCTATGGTGAGGAGTGCTGAGGCCGCAGTGAGATTCGGGAATTTTGTTTAAATCCGGATCAGTTCGGACGAACAGAAAAGAAAGAAATAGAGGGAGCGACGAGGAACTGAGCTAGGGTTCACTATTTTCGGCCATTGGGAGTGATTTTTGAACATCAAGAGCTTAGATTCAAGTTGGTAAGTGTTCTCTACTCCTCCCTCTCCATTTTCTTCGGTTGGGAATTTGAGATTTACGGTTGGATTTTCGGTTTGGAACAAAATCGACCGATTGAAATGGATGAAATGGGGTTTATGAAGTGTGTTTTGGCATTCTTGTTGCTTGGATGTGAGTTTTGAAGGGATTATATGTGTTTAGAGTTTAACCCTAGGTTGTTTTCAGTTAAAGCTCTTGGGAATCCGAAGTGTTTGGGTTTGTGTTTGAATGATCCTTAAGAGCTTATTGACACATGAAAAGGGGTATTGGAACCTTGGGTTAGGCCTAAAGTGGTTAAATTATGATATTTGGATATTTGGTATATGTGGTTAATTGAGATATTGCGGTATTGTGAAGGTTGTTGGTTAACCAAGAAGGGATTCACGCGTGTTGGATAATTCGAGAAGTTCGTGGAACTCACATGTGTGATATTGATAACCTGAGGTATCCGGGTGTTTGTTTGTTATTATTGTACTATATAGTAGTATGTATGTTTGTATATATATGCTTGTTTCTTTCATACCACGATATTGATATGTGTGTATATACTATTTTCTATATATCGTGGTATGCACACAGCTAGACGATGATTATGATGATGATGATGATGATATTGACATGACACGACATGATGCATACATGACATTGTGGTATGATGATGATGATATTGACATGACACGACATGATGCATACATGACATTGTGGTATGATGATGATGATTATATGATGATACATGAGCATTACCACATGACATTATGAGATTGTGATATATGGTGGATTGGGTAGTGATGATGATATGATACATGATGATATGAAATATGATGATATGAGATATGATTAGGGAGGATAAGGTTGGGATCCCTATCACTAAATCATCCTCTATGGCTAGGGGAGCCAGGCGGCAGTGGATTGTACCTTCCCTAAATCACCACCAATTCGAGGTGGTCCAGGGGAAGGAGAGCCACAGTCTGAGCACTATTGTGGCCTTTGGCCGGGTTGCATTAGTGTAAGGTGAGCTTGGTAATGTCTCAGAATCGGTATTCACCTACTATTGGAAGGGAGTTACCTATATGAGATATCATGTTATAACAACAGCCCGTGGTTCTAACTATGTGCGAGGGAGACATGCATACCATTCATTTCACATTGCATACATGAGTTGCATGATATATATATATATGTGTGTGTGTGTGTGTGTGTGGTTGTCTCCAGTTACTGAGACTTTGTCTCACACCCCTCTCCCATGACTAACCTTTCAGGTGACGGTTCTGACACTAGTCCGAAGAAGATGCGGGAGTAGCTACGTACATAGGAATAGTCTATGTAGTATTTGTATATTGGATAATGTATCATGTGCCAAGTAGGATAGAAGGTTTTGTAAGGAATGTATGATGTGGTTGTGGATTGTATGGATGGATGTGTATACAGTTATGTATGTGGAAATGAGGTTATTTGTGGTACGTATGTTGTGCATGTGTTATGCATGAGGAGAGTTGGATTTGGGCTTGTTTGGTGTATTCTAGGGCCTGTAGCCCGTTTGTTGAGTTGGGGTTCCAAGGGGTCAAATCTCAGAGGAGTGGATCCTTTAAAGTGAAACCTCTTTGGACAAGTTGGTTTGGGGGTTTTGGACCTGTAAGAATGGTCTTTGAGCGACCAGTTGCCTTTAGTGGCAATTAGAGGTGATTAGTAGTGAGTTTTGGTCAATAAGTGGCCAAAACGGTGTCAGGGGTTCAGAATCTCCATACGAAGTTGGATTGAGATGAAAATGATTTTATGGCTAGATTGGGACTATATTGACTTGTAGGAGTTGGAATCAAGTCAATCGGAGGTCTAAGCATAAAGTTATGCGCTTCGAAAGTTCGCCCTGGAGTATGAAAGTTGTTGATATGGGATATCAACATGGGGCGCCGCGGCTCCAGAGTCCAAGCCGCGGCGCTAGTGATGCTAGAAGCAATGGAGAAACAGGGGAGGATGGAGTCGCGGTGGTACTGTAGTGGCCGCGGCCCCAGCCCATTTTCTAGTGTTTTTGGGGTTCGTTTCCGCTGTTTGTAGTCTTGGAGAGTTGTTTTGAGTTGTTGGAGTTGTGTTTGGTTGAAATTTGAAGTTTTTGGTCGAGTTTGGAGGTGTAAGGATGTAGGGTGTTACAACACACCCCACTTTATTAAAACTTGAGCAATGTTAAACTTTCAAGTGTTAAATGGTTTTGTTTTTCCTTGTTTTCTTCAATATTCACTCACTTTTTTTTATTTCTTGAATTTTTTTCTCTATGCAGTAACATTATTCTAATATTTGTAATATATATTATTTATCTATACTTTATTTTAAACTTAATTATTTTAATTTAACTTTAATATGACTCTTAAAAGTACTTGATAACAAAGGTTCATAAATTTCTCCTCTTCTAACTTTTTTCTTTTTCTTCAAGTTTTGCTTATTTTTTGTGTTTATTTCTTGAATTTTTTTTCTTTATGTGATAACATCATTATAATCTTTGTTATGTCTATTATTTAACTATATTTTAATTTTAAACTTTATCATTTTAATTTAACTTGAATATGGCTTTTAAAAATGTTTGATAATAAAGGTTTATATCATTTTCCTCATCTAAATTTTTCTTCAATCTTTGCTTTTTCTTTTATTTATTTACATCATTTTAATCTTTATGATATATATTAATTACAACCGGTCTGACCCCGATCCGACTATTGAACCTTAAATTACTATCTTGTCCGGTTTAGTGTCCGGTCCGATTTTCTTAACATTGCTTTTAACAAACATTTTTTCTGTAAATGATGGAAATCCATCAACTCTTCTTTGAAAAAAAGTGGAATAGCGGTTAATAAATTATTTTAAGGTTTAAAAAAGTATCATGAAGGTAAGATTAACGAAAGGATAGTGAATAGTGATACAAGTGGGTTAGCTTAAATCTTAAATTAATTTTTCTTTGGTTAAGTCAACTATGGGGTTATAATGTAGCCCTAAAAATAAGGATTATAAGAGAAAGCTTTTTAGAAAGCTTTTTTCTTTTTTTATTAGTACGAAAGATATCCCTCAAGTGACAACCGAAAACTTATAATGATAAGATAAGAGAAAGCTTTTTAACACATTTTAAAAGTTAAAGAATTTAAACAACAATATTAGCCTTATCCCACTAAGTGGGGTCGGCTACATGGATTATATGGCGCCAATGAGCTTTATCAAACATCATCTCTTCAAATAAATCATTTATTAAGAGGTTACACCTTATAATTTCTTTTAGCGTCCTTCTTGGTTTTCCTCTACGCCTTTTAATAGGATTTCAAGTCATTTGATCAACTTTCCTTATTAGCTACTCTTATCCTTTTCTTTGTACATGCCTAAACTACCTTAAATAATTTTTCACCATTTTCTCCTCGATAGGTGTTACTCCGGTATTTCTCATAAACAATAAGTTTGTATTTTATCCATAAAAATAATAAAAATTAAAAGATCAAATTGAATTATGATTTAAAATTAAAAGATTAAAAGTAAATGTTTGCCTATTACTAATGTAACATTTTTATATGAGGCTAACTTAAATAGTAAGAATGAGATAGAGTGTGGAAAGTGGAAAAGTTTAAACCCTTCTAATATAACAAAAATATAATTTAACAATTTATCTATATGTGCATTTAAAAATTTATAGTTATTGACTCGGTATTTTTTTCTTACCCTCTGTTTGGCACGAGGGGATTTGGAGGAGAGGGGAGGGGAGGAAAAAAAATTTAATTTATTTTTTTTCAAACTAAATAAGAAAAAGTGAGTATTTTCTCTTATGTTCCTTCCTCTCTTTCCTATATAAAGACGGAAGGAAAAATGTTTCATCCTCTTATTTGGTTTAAAAAAAAATAGGATGAAAATTTTTTTCTCCCCTCTTTTCCCTCCTAAAATCCGTCGAACCAAATGGAGTTTTAGTGTATGACTTGCCTATGGTTTTGTGCAAAATTGTTAAGACTATTAGGGCCAATTAATTCCATTGGGTAAATGGAATGTAATAGAATAAAATATAATAAAATAATAATTATATATGAGTTTATTTGATATAATATTGTGAAGGTGAGAACAAATTTATTTTTTATATTTAATTAAATAAAAATAATAACTAAAAAACTAAAATGCCCTTTAATCTTTTCACTTCCTCCTCCTTCCTTGCTGATCATTTCTACAAGATCAAGGATGATGGAGGAAAGTGGAGACCGGGGAGTTGTGGTCCCCCCAAACCCTTCCCCTCTCACAATATATCATTACAATATAGGAAGGAGTGAGGGGTTTGGTCCCGCACACCACCTTATTCTCCCAAACATTCCTTCCTTATACACCCTGGTACATATATATATATATTATTGATATAATTAAAAAATGTAAAACATATACTTTCTTAGTTTATTAAAATATATTTATATCATACCTTAGTCTTCTTGCTTTTATTAATTTTTTTTGTAAGAAAACATATCAAGAACCAAAACAATTGACCAATTGTATTAATATAGGTATTTTGTTAATTAATTTGCATATAATATTAATTAAGATTAGTTTTAGTATGCCAAACCTATAACTTTTAGAGTTTCATATCATATATATATATATATTCATTTATTTTTTTTATAAAATTTAAAGATAAATCCTAATATTTTTTCAAATCATCATAATACCATAATACATCCAAAAATATAATTTTATATTTTTTATTAAAATTAATATATGAAGATATATGGTAAATATATCTATATTTAAAAAATTAAATTAACACACACACACATATATATATATATATATATGATAAATACTAAAAAAGACTTAAACTAACCATATATATTCTGAAAATTTGGCCCCCCATGATAAACTTCCTAGCTCCTCCCTTGTTCGAGATCACACCACCGTCCCTACATCTACTGCCACCACCACTATTATCCACACCAATGACATCACACCACCATCACTGCCAGTCATTCCTCCTTCCTCCATCAGAAAAATAGGTTCAAAATGAAAATATAATCAACAGATCCCAAAAAATATATCTTTGCCATTAACATAACGAAAAAATGAAAAGATTAGAAAATCTCATCAATAAATTCAGTAAACATTAATGAAAGAGGGAGGGTATTTTTGAAAGGGGGTTCGGAATTGGGATTGCAGAAATTTTTAAGAGGCATGAAGATTACCTAATTTGGGTGCATTTTGATTACAAATGTAATCATAAATATAGTAACTTTGTGCAACCAAATAGTTCCAACATGGGAATGTAATTCCCATTACCATTGCCTACCCCTAGTAATTCAACCAAACGGGTCTCTTATTTGGTTACTGGCATTCAATGAGAAGGAATGGAATCCTATACAGATTCCATAGGGTAACGCATTTGGTTGCAGGCATCTTCGCACAGCTTCTAGATAAGTGAAATAACCTTCACCACACAACTTTTGCCATTGACTTTGCCATCTTCGTCATTATCACACAAACCTCCACCATTCCACAACCCTCCTTGCCACATATCATGAGAGCCCAGCCCAGTGACGGTTGCCGTCATACAATGGCACCTAGCATCTATCTTTGCTTCTCCATTGTTCAATCGTGAGAGTTTAGATTTGCTTGAAATTCGTGCCAAGTCATAGATTTACTAAGTACCGTCACCGGCGACTGGAACTCCCACCTGAATGTGGGTTTAAGTTTTCTTAAACTCTTTGGATCTTCAATGTTGGAGGAGTAGAGGAAGGCAATGTAACAAAAGTGAGGGTCTGCGACTGGTTGTTTTTGTTGGTCGTTTTGTGTAATGGTGTGGTGATTGTTGGTGGTTCTGGCTGTGTGACAATTATTACTTCTACTAGTGAGTCATTTTTAACTAACTCATCAAAATCAAGAAAAATTGGTTATAAAATTAAAATTATCTTAAAATTAATGTGATTTCTATCTTTACTCATAATAAATATTACAAATTTAAACAATACACACACTCTCTCTTATTCATAAGTAAGAATATTTTAAAAATAATGTAATTAATATTTTAAAAATTTATGAGATGTGAAACCACATTAAACTTTTATTACCTGACTAATAAAACGAATCGGAGACTGTAGCTATTTTGATAGCTTGCCACATGTCCCTTGCCTATTGCCCACTCTACCATTACCTTAAGCCCATTACCCACTACGTGTAAGTTGCTATGAATCTCGATGCCAATATCTCACTTTCTAGTTGATGCACTATTTTCGCGGAGGAGTTCGGATTTGGAGGATTATGTTTACGTTAATTTTCCATTGCATTATTTGCACATTACATAATTTTATTATTTTAATCATTTTAATTTGCAAGCCGTGGCATTTTATTAGGAAGTCATTTTTATGTAATTGCCTATGTAAAGGCTTTGTTTATTGAGTAAAGTGTATTATTCATTTCCAATATCTCTTCTTGTCTCTTATATTATTACCAACAATGGTCCCAGTGAAGAGGAAGAGGAAACGAAGAACTATGGGCGGTGTGATGAGGAGGAAGGCTATGGAAAATTTGTTGAAGGGCTGTTTGGTGTTTTTGTATTTATTTTTATTTGATAAAATATAAAATATAATTTTGATTTCAACATTTTTAATATCACCCCAAACAAACTTTTCCATTCCATACTATCCTTTCTTTTTTAATAAGCATAAAGAGTATTTTCTAACTAATAGTTGAAGATTAATTTCTTTTAAATGTAGAAATAATTGAAATAGATCTTACCTTTCCAACAAGATTTTTTCCATATAAATGGTTAAAGATTAAACTCAAAACCGTATATTTAAGAGACACAACTATCTATAAACTGTTTTAGGACCTTATTAAACTATCACTATCCTTTCTAGTAACTAAACAAGGCCAATATTAGTAATTTTATGCTTCATATTTTTCTCAACATATTAGTCATCCTATACATCCAAAAAAAGAAGGAAATCTAGAAATATGAAATGAACGAGGTTGAATAATACTGTCATTGGTCACCAAAATTAAGAAAAACAATTGAAATTAGTTGAGTGTCATTAATATATTACAAATTGAAATTTCTTTTCAGAAATATTTGTATTAAATAACCTATACTACCTCCTCTTGCTTGGAAAACAATAACTTCCCTGCGAAGACAATTTTCTTTATGCATAAAAGGTATAAAGAAATAATTCAAGACAAAGGAACTTTGTTTATTATAATTATAAATATGACTAAAAAAATACTCTTAAATTTTTTTTATAAAAATAACCAGAGAAAGTATTTATATTTTTTATTGAGTTAATATTTTAGTCTTTAAGATTAATTTTTCTTTTCGTCCTGCTAAATAAGAGTAACTCTAAATTTTTTGCTTCCTTTATGCAGTATAAATAAGTAAATAAATAAATTGTACTATAATTTAAAACTAATTTATATATAAACCAAACCCATTATGCTTAAAATTGCATTATTACCCCAATAATGTACTAGATGGTACAGGCTATAAAACAAATGGGATAACTCCAATAAAAGGGCCCAATAAGGATATAACCATATGAAAACCATAGTGATGGGATTTTTCCTCTTTCTTGGCAGAAAAATGACTCATGTTGAGTCAATTTTTGACCGTCTAATTAATTTGGACTGTAAAAATATATTTTTTCCTCAAAAATAAAAGTGTTCTAAATAAATCTGAACCATCCAAATTAATTGAAAGGTCAAATTTTACTACTCAAAATGATGATCATTTTCCCACCAGGACATGACAGGACCGTAAACAATCTACACACATGGCACAAAACAAGCCAATGAGGCTATGCTTATAGCATCCTCTTGCAAGTGTAATCAAATATAACTTGAAATAGACTCCTAGAGCCTGCCTCCTCCTTTGCCTTTAAGAGGTGAGCAACTCTTGTGAAACCATCATGGTATCTAAACAGTGCACCATCCTTCTCATCAGATTCACTCTCATCTTGCATTTGCTTTTCTCTGCACAAGGCCCACTGCATTGCCCATATGGCTAGAGGGCGCATGTAACATAGAGATCTGTATTCATCTTTAGTGGTCCATGCTTCAGGAGTTTGAAAAGAATAGCTACAATTGATCAAACAGAAGGACCTCAATGAGATATGAAAAAAATTACAAGAAACAGAGCACATCTTCATAGTTTGTCCCATTCCCGTTTAACCACCTAGTGATATGTTTGGTTTTAATTTTAACAGAAAAAATCAAGTCAATAATATAAGAAGAATTTCATTGTCGGAATTATATTATAACTGTTTCATAGCATTTTTAAATATATTAAATGATTGTGCACACATAAATATATTAAATGATTAAGGCCAAAAAAATATTAAATGATTAAGTTCACACTTGAAAATTGAAACCATCTAATTAAACCCGGCAATAGCATTTGAACAATAAAAGTAGAAAAGACTTCGACATTAAACTCGTTTATTTCTGTTAAAATTTGTACAGAAAATTTTACTAACATGGCAAGTCAAATTTGTGTTAATTATAAACTAAAAACCATAATGGGGACAAATGAATTATTGGACAAATCACAAGGGTCAACTATAATTTACCCAGGTAATAAAAATCTAAAACCAAAACCCAACAAGTCAATGAGATTGTCATATACACTGCTCGTGCACAGACAATTCTAACTTGGAGAATCCTACATCCTACCAAGTTGGGAGAAAAAATGGCTAGGCTTAATTTGGAAGTAATAATTTGATGTAAAGCCTATGATTACCTAAACCACAAAAGATTTGATCAGTCATCATAATAGTTTGTCTTTCACGGTTATACCAAATTAACAAAGTTTCAGGCTCAAGTTGTTGCATATCCTATGACCGACAATCATACCAATTAATTCTGTCAACACATGGTTAAGATTCTTCAAATGAAGAGCGCATGTTTGTTGAAAAATGAAATAAATGGAAGAGAAGGGAAACTCCTAACTATCGAAACAAACCAACTTTAACAACTTAGGGATCAGTAGCTAAAGCATGATAAGGTAACATTGAGAAGACAATAATCTGTACTAGGTAATACCCCATCAGGAAGCTTCCAACTGTGGTTTTGACACAGAGAGGTTTAGAAAGTAAAAAGTCTTTGGTTCAAACTTGCACTCCCTCATATACGGAGAGAAGAAAATCACCGTTCAGATGACAGAAACAAATAATACTTACCCAAGTCCATTGTCAGACCATGCAGCTTCGTATACTCCACTTGCAGTTTGAAATGCCATATCAATCATATCTTCCTGGATCATTGTTGCAGCTACGGCATAGGTGACCCCAGACCATATTTCTCTGGATTGCATCGAGGACATGTCAACTTTTCCATCAGGCAACATCCCATTTACAGCACCCCGTTTCCCATCCTTTACTCTCATAACATTATAATTAAAAACCAATTGAAGTGCACTTTTAGCTTTCCTTGAATCAACAATTGGTGGAAGACCACATGCTCTAGCATACCTGCAAAAAAATCAAAGAATAAGTTCTGACTTCATCTTAAATACTGCCAAGGAATAATAACTACATACACAACACCTGAAGATAAATCCAGGGTTCAAATTCAAATCATTTAGATGTCGTTATATCAACATTTTTTAGATGCTTTCAGTTTCTTCTTCTGCCAAATGTTCAGTTTCAAAATCATACGTAGTAGCAACATATGCAAAATACTTAGTCCAATATACAGAGTTTTGAATCAAACAGCTACACTTCTTTTTTTGGGCCAACAGCTAGACTTCTTCAACAACATTTTTTGCATGAAACTAGGTAAAATCTACCTTGTGAATTCTTCCCTGCCATCGTACAGCCAAATCCTCAGAACATCTCATAATGATCCTATTCTTCAACACCTTTTTTTAATTTATGTTATACAAACTCATACTTTAAAATATGAAGATAACTTAGATTTGAACTTAAATTCAAAATGAAACCATAAAAAGTAGTTTATAAGTGCTATTGAAGCACATGAGGCTCATGCAAAAGGATATAGTTTTCAAAAGTCAAAATGCAGACCATTGTCCTGCTAATTGATCAGCTTGAATGGATGAACTTGAAGATCCACCACTACTATCATAATTGAAGTAAGAGCCATTCCATAATTTTTCATATGCAACTTTTGCTTTCCAAAACTTAAACCAGAAATAATCTTCAGAACCCTTGTCACCAATCTCACGTGCCAGGGCTGATGCGGCCAGTAGTGCTGCTAGCCACAATCCACCACTATATGCACTTACACCAGACACAGACCATGTGTCATAAGTTTGGTCAGGGAAACCTTCATTTTCAATCATTCCATCACCATCCTTGTCAAACTGGTCCATATAAGCCATTGCAACATAAACAGATGGCCAAACAGCTTGTGCAAACTTCTTGTCTCCAGTCGCAACCACATCCCTATAAATCTGGAGAACGAATTTTGGATTCAAGTCTTTCCACCTATCTGTGTTATAAAGATTATAGCCATTCACTTCAAACCATGGGTCATTGAGTCCAAGATCGTGAGGAACAGCGCCAAGAACCTTTCTTGGAACCCACAGGCCATTTTCTAGAAGTTTCATCTTTCCAGGATCATGCATCATTACTGCTGCAGCGAAGTCTCTTTGGATGCTGAGTTCAAGTTTAGGAAAGAGCATGATTAGTGCAAAAGATGAATAGAAATGAACATCATAGGTATTCCACATCTGATATTCAATGCCTTCGAGATAAAGGAATTGACCAATGTTTTCTTCTCCTTCTTGGAGCAGATTTACCCCTGATGCAGAATTTGATGCAGGAAGCGTGTGTATTTGCTCAGCCACTGAACTAAACCTTTCGAGAATGTTAATAGCAGTATCATTTTGATTTGATATATGATTATTTTCCCCTGAATTTGATCTGTATCGATCCAGGGAAAATTTTCTTTCTCCTATGCTAATAAGGCTATGAACTGGAGGTGAACCATCTGCAAAAGAGACGAAATAATAAAGACCGGTGACAATGATAAGGATTATATATGTCGTATATAATGCCTGCACGATTGTTAAGGCAAAATAACTTAAGCTACTTGGCTGGTAGAATGAATCAAACATTTTATGTGCTGAGAGTACCTGTCCAAATTGTCCCCCCAGAATTTAGATAGTACAGCTCGTTAAAAAGGGTGATTGGATACCTGCAGGGAATTCTTTGAAAACTTTAGGGTTTGTCTGTAGGTGCAGATGCTGAATCTTGTATTCAAGCTTACCATTCAGGAAGCCTCTTGTCTTCAAGAATTGGTCTTTGCCATGCTTCTATCTCGGCTTCCCATTGGCTATGCCCTGTGCCACCAATTCATCAAATAAGGTATTTCTGCATGTTAACTGGGAATTACATCTAATTTGAATTCTAGAAAAACTATCTATATTATTGCCTCAGACTATTAAGTCCATATATGCACACATACACGTGGGCATACATATCAATAAAGCAATTCAGAGTAGTTCAGCAAAGAAATGTACCAAGAATAGCATCATGTGCAATATCGGCTGCAGAATCTCTATTAGTACCATAGAATTTAGTGTAACGCCTGTTAAATAAACTTTATCAGTGTGCATAATTTTCACATTGAAATTCTCCCAAACAAGTGTTCTATAACCAACCTGTTATAAGTCCTTCCGCTGGGAAACTTCACTTCAGGGCAGTTCCATGCCAATGAAAATGTGACAGTGCGCTGCATATCGGGTGGAATTGTTAACGTGGCCGCAATTGCTGCTCCAATAGATGATCCTGGTTCTGAAGGTACAGGCGTTTCAGGAAAACTCAGATGATCAAAGGACCCTTGCTAAAAGAATGAAAAGTACCATAATTCAGTCATTTAGAAATATTACAAAGCAAACATATAAATGCCTACAACCTTATTACCTCCTCTGATAAACGTCATTACATATATTTTTTAAAGAAAATTGCACTATTACAGACCCAACAGAATTTTTCAAGGAAGTCATTAGCTGTAGCTGAAAAACTAGTTGCTTGATTCTCAACATTGAAATGAATCAAATTTAATACTAATGAGAAAAGACTTCTTAAAATAACTATTGTTATGAGATTATCAAGTATCGTAACTAATGATGATACTATGGCACTTGATTCCAGTTTAAAAAAATCCATAAAAAGGCAGAAAGAAAGAGTGATAAAAATCAAGTTGTTCATGGAAAAAGAATGTAGAAATCAATTTATTTACAAGTGATAACAGTTAGTTTGGCTGTGAAAAGGCAGCTGGTTTACATGACTAGTGAAATAACCAAGATATTGAACAAAGATTTTTCAACGGTATATAATAAAGATATTGAACAAAGATTTTTCAATGGTATATAATATGTCCTTAACCTGTTTAATTTCTTGCCACATATCCTTAGCTGAGATCCCATCATAAGCACCAGATATAACAAAGACAGGGCATTCTGAGATATGAACATGTTCAGTCTCTTCTGCCGCGATTGCAAATGTTACTGGAGGCCGCCCGCTCGCAGTCCTATATTTACACCATGCTAATTAAATTCCCTGAAAAATTCCAGATTTGTTTTCCTTTTCCTCCTTCACATAAAAACACAGTAACAATTTAGTCTTACCTGTGATGTAGAAGCACACCATGCACCCCATCATTCATCCTAGTAGAATAGAATATCTTGCATGTTAGAATAATCTCTAGGCAAGCGAATGAGAAAAATAAGGAATTAAATGGGTACAATTCTCTCACATCATCTTTGAATTTGAGTGATAACCAGTAGATTCAGAAAGTCCCCCAACAGAATTCTGAATGAACGCAAAAAATAAATTATATGAGCATTTACTCCTTCTCTTACATTCATTTTATTCTTTAAATCCAACTTATTATTTGCATTCAGTGCCTCAAGATAAGGATAACCATTGAAAAGTTACTGACTCTAACAGTAATAGCAGACAAAAAGTATCACTTACAGCCCATGTGAAAAGCAAGGTGATATCTGCTGATGTTTTACCAAAATTATTCAGCTGCATGGAACAAAAACAACTGCTTATTATTAAATCTGCATGCGTAATATTCTAATCAAAAGAAGATTTTAAGGAGATAATTGCCAACCGTGAAAGTAAAAACTGATACAGGATAGCTACTCTCCTTATAATTGTGAGGTATAATAGGTGAAATCTGACGACAAACTATTCTTAATGATGGATCTGGTTCTGTATTTGAACATATGAATTGATCAAAGTCAGATTCATTATTCATGGCAAAAACATGATGGACTTGGACTTATGCTATGTTTTCTAGCTTACCCTCATATACTGTCCAAGCCCTCGGATACAAAGCATGATATGTAGAACTGCGTCCTTTCAGATTCCAGTCCCACTGTCCAACTCCTGAAACTGGATTTTCTCTGCTTAGGCACATAAAATTTAGTAAATTGGTATAGTTCCCTCATTCCCTATGTTTCTCTCCAAATGAAGTTCAAGACTCATTCATAAGAGATCCAAATCATTAAATCAATGCAGATAACAAAAACTATAAACTGCAAGATCAAAATGGAAATGGTAAAGGCTTACTTCAAAATATCTGGCTTTCCTGGATATAGTACACTTGAATATTTTTCACCATTTGAACGTGAAACAAAAACCTGATACAGTAATCTTCTTAGTCATATCAAAAGATGGAATATCATTAGCAATAGGAAGTTACAGAAACACGCTCATCATGAATACCTTTTATTATGAGACAAACTGTTATCAACCTATAATAAAATGTTTAGATACTTTAACTCCAAAGAAAGATTAATCCTGAAATGAGACTTTAGAAAAAGAAAGGTGGACTAATTCTTTCTTTGTATTTCCAACATACATATCATGGACTTTTTCAGACACGTTGGAAAAAGCTAAAGCATCAGAAATTTCAATGTCCAAAATTTGTAAAGTATAGCCCTTTGGACAGGATGGACCGATGAAACTTACAGAAAATTGATTAGCTAAAATTGGCTTCTCTTCACACACTCTAGGGAACAACTGCCAACGCTGAAATTCACCCTTATAACTTCTTCCAATGCTTCCTCCACTGTAATCAGTTTGTCAACAACAAAAAGTACACATAACATCAAGTAAAAATATGATTAAATGATCTTAAGGGATAGACTCAAAACAGGAAAATAATATAGATGGCAGTAACAATGTGAATAAGTCCTTTCCTTCTAAATTCAATGCTGAAGATGCTGTTGGCCTTAAATTTGAAATTCTGAATACATTAAACTAAATTAGAACCCTGAATGATTTTCATGATTTGGTTTACATCTGAGTTAAAGCATGTGATTATGACATCAATTATAAGATTAGCTATAATTATATGTGAACAGCTACTTTTCCCGCCAACATTTTATTCTTAAATACAGGACACATGCATCATATTAGTGAGTAATTAGAAACAAAAGAAGTAAGAAAAGTCATTTCTAGGAATGAAAGGCACATTTCTTATTTTTAATCACACATAAATGAATGCATAATTTAAATTCATAACCTAGTTGGTTAAAGATACCAGTGAAAGGCCCATGTATCATAGGACTGGTTGATCTTGATGATCCTGTGTTTATCTCTTGGCTTAAGCAACAGCAAAAATTAATTATAGTTTACAAAAAATCTGAAACCTACCCAATACCACCTAATGGAACACCATGACAAGATGTTACATGACGCTTAGCAAAAGGATCAATGAGCCCTTCCTGTGAGAAGAATAGAGACACAAAAATGTCAAAGGGTTAAAGAAAGGTATTAAGATGTAAACGTCACAATGAAAAATAAATAGAAGATGGAAATTTCTTGGTAAAAGCAGATTACCCTTCCTCTGGCAGCTTCTTCTCGAACATGGCTCCATAGCCGAAAACCAATAGGAAGCTGATGAATCAAATAACGATCTAATGATTTCTAAAATTCACAAATGTTTCTATAATTGGACAAATTCAAATCAAATCCACAAATGTTTCTAACATTCAAAATATACTATAAGTGAAGAAATTCAAGGTTAGAGTTTATATTTCTTTAATCAATGCATATTATATAACAAAGCAGCAAAATATAAAGGGGTGACTATCAAAGTTCGTTGCCTTTACACTAATGCATATACCAAAAAGTAAAGACCCACATTTAGGATTTTTTAAGGGTTTGATGTGAAAGATGACAACGTATTTGGACAGCTTGTCAGGATACTGCAGGATACAGAATGCCAGCATATTTTCCAGATATTCTTGACAAGTTGAGCTTGCTTGACTGTTAGTCCCATGCCTAAAGTTTTCTAGATGAGGTGATCAAGTGGGATTCGTTCATTATACAAACAATTACAGACTGTGCTCTGATTATACAGGTAAGCACAAACTTAAAGGGACTTATAAAATTTAAAAAAAAAAAATCAAAGGAGGATAAAAACATTATCTCTCTTCCAAACTACTTACCAGTTGAATGGTCTCTTTCAAAGTCATGTTAAACTGCAATGGAGCATTTCCTTCAGAATCTAATTTCCGCTGCCAGGTAAGAGCAGCAGGTTTCCCTGGTTCAACCTTAATCACACATACAAAAGGTGTTTAGAATAGAATCTTTGTTAGGGCTTAGGTCATCAAACTTGAGAAAGTTTGCACAGTCAGTTAGCTGAATCTTTGGAAGAAATACCCGTAATTATATAACAGAATCAACTGGTTTGCAGATATATTATAAATTGCCAGAAGTGCCACTTTTACCAGTTTCAATTTTATACATGGAATTGTGCTTGCAAAAATAACACATCTGCTTCTTAATGCCTAAATTCAAACCTAACAGTAAAATATGGCTATACACTTTTGAATCGTGTGAATCATCCATCAGTGTAGGCTTTTCGATTGTTTAGTCACTTCAGGGAAAAAGTATTAGAAACTTTCAGATAGGATATTCCCCTTATTAAATGCTAAAAGTTTTAAAATGAAAAACTTCACTCTCAGAAGGTTGGGATATAGAATTATATTTACCACTGGCAGAAGAACAAATTATTCACAGTTTTAATAGACCAATCACCAGGAAACTGCATTTAATTAACACATTAGCAGACCTATATTGTAGTAGTCATGATTATATCCTCAATCTCAAAATCCTGAGAGTTACTTAAGAGGATAGCCTCAAGAATTTCCTGTTTCTGCTTGATTTGGAAAAAAGTAATACAAAAGTAGAGGCACAGCGTAGAAGGCAGATATATAACAGGTACAAGTTTCATGGATATTTCATGAAAGGAGTCAAACTTCATAAAGTAAGAGTTACAAAGAACAAGACTAGGGTAAAGTTCTTTAGGCAATTTATTTTGTGCTCACAAAAAAGCATCAAGATTATGAACCTTATATAAAACAAGTAGTAACATCACCCAAGTTTTTTTTTCCTTTTTTGGGGAAATAAATTGTCCACTAACTTTATATTATCTGAAGCATAAACCAAAAACTCTACCTTGATGCTTGAAGACTCATAAGTTTCCTGATATTCTTCAACAGAATCATTTTGTACCATCTTCCCTGTACCAAGCAAAGAGTTAACGATGGAATACTCAATTCTGATACCGTTGCATAACTAATGCAAAATCATCTAGTGAAACCATGAAACTACATAAATGATAAGCCCATTAATCATCAAACAAATTCTCACCGTTGAAAACATAAGTACTCTATCACTAATCCCAATCAAACGTGCCCTTTCCTTAAGGATTAATCACCCGATAAACACTAACAGAAAACGAAACGCCTACATGCACCTGTGATTGGTGTGATTAAAAGAAAAGAAAACAGAGAGCCCATGCATTTGGCAGCATTCCAATAAAAACGAACAGCAATCGAAAAAACGACATGGAAACATAAACACGAGCATCATCCCAAGTTCTTAGACGATCCAATAATGCAGAGTAAGACAGAGAAGCACGATTCACAGATGAAAAAAGGAAAGGGTCAAACCTTAGAATGCTTGGGGACCGACGGTTGAAGAAGAACGCAGGCCAGCAAGCAGCAGCAATGGCAAGTTGCCCTGTATTGATTCGGTACATATAGTGAAAAATCCGACACCAAAAGTCAAATCTCGTTGGTTGATTGCACTATTCCATGTCAAAAAAATTTCAGAGTGTCCAAAATAACAAACAATCGACGGCATAATCGACGAAATAAATAAGCATTAAGTAGTCCATTTTACATTATTATCCTACACATATAGCGAAGCCAATGAAAGTGAAGTTTTCTCAACGTTCACTGTAAGAAAGATTTTACTTTTCTTGGCATTCATTTCTAAATTACCTTATTAACCTAACTCAGAGACGACACTACGATGAACAAGGATAAGGATTTTTTCAATGAAAGTCTCACTTTTAATACTCTCTGACGTCTAAAATACAACTTGTATTTCAGAAGCTTTATACATATCAAAGGAAAGAATTAAAAGTCAACTAATTTATTAAATTTATCAAAAAAATTTTAGTCATCTTTACTATTATTCTTATTGAATGTATTAGATTCTCATTTTAATCTCTTATATTTTAATTGAAACCAAGCGCTAAACAAAAAAAGTTTATTAATATATTATATATTATCTAAATATGATTTATATTTTAGATCGGAGAAATTATATATCAATTTTTTAACAACACCAAATAAAAAAACCGGATTTACATACGTATGGGAATTATTGGGTGAAGGAGGGCCTAGTCATGTAACAAATGCTCGGACACTAGTTTAACATGAGACCACGCACGCCTTGCAAAAAAAATTTTTACCAACACCAAATAGAAAAAGGATCTAATGCAGAAATAAATATCGATTCAATGTATTTAATATAATATATATAATTCAATATATATATATATATAAAGCCACATTATTTATTAATGATGACTATAATGATTGATACAATATTCTTCCTCCTATACTTATTGTAATGGCGTTATACTTAACTAAATTATTGAGAGCAAGAAGATTAGTTAAAATTAGCTATGGTTAATAATTTGTCAAAAAATTTCAAAAATTTTCTCAATTTACCTCTAATGAACTCTTCATATATTTATAAGAGAATGTTCAATATATTAAACGTGTAAGTATTAAATAAAGGGCATTTAGGGAGAAAAGAAATTAATGTGCCCTATGAAGTATGTATTCCCTCACATTCTTTTTTTTTTTTTTTGATAAGTGTATTCCCTCTCATTCTTATTCCAAGTTATTTTCTTGAAAGTTGAAAGTTTTTGTAATTCTAAATATAAGTTATAATGTCAAATGGTTAGATCATGTAAATTTTTTTTTACCTACAAATACTTTTACTAATTACGCTCTACAAATAATATAAAGTAACAACTAAATCAATTAAATTAGGGCTAATTTTGTAAAGTAATGGATTTTTTTTTTACAAATTTAATGAATTTAACTACTTCTCTTAATATATATTTATATAATGTAGTTAAAATGACTTATATTAACGATCGGAAATAATATAATCTTATAATAAAGATCATACAAAATTTTTATAAATTTACTTTTTTCGATCTTAAATATAAATCATTTAACTACATCATACACATTAAGAAAAGTTGTTAAATTTATTAACTTTATTTCAAATTTTATTTATTTTCTAGATTTATTCATAATTAAATATTATATGTTTCAATCATAAATCACATTGCTTTTGTTCAATAATACTTAATGAGAGATATTTGAAAAAAATTACCAACTAATTCAGGCTTTTCTTATATTTTAAACCATGAAAATCCTTTCCTCACCCATTTTATTTGAGACCATGGGAATCTATCATCATTAAATCTTACTCAATTCTAGCGGGCCAGATTTAATAAGTTATATATGGGGGGCCCATTGTCAGATATGACTACATCCATTGCCATTCAATTTTACTCGGGTACGATTTATTGACAATAAATTCACTTTTTTTATCATTGTTAGTGTGGTCCTATGCATCGCATTGTATGGAGTAGGGGTGTACAATCAACCCGGTAGTCCAGTAGGGTCGGTCCTACCCAGCATACTGGGTTGGTCCTGAAGATCGAGCCGGGTTGGACACCAGGTTATGGTTAAACTCAGTCTCCCCTAGTCCCGGTATATATATATAATTATATATGTATTTAAAAATTTATAAATATTAATTTTATATAATATTTTTTTGATACATTATATATAATAAATTGTCTATATTATTATTGTGAATATTTTTAAAAATTCAATCTTTTAATTTTATTTAAAACTTTAAATTAATTTCTTAACATTATTGAAAAATAATATATGATTATTAAGTATTTATAATTTTAATAAATTTTATTTTTTATTATAATATTATTTTTTAAGAAAATATATTTGGAATGAATATAATTATAGTTTTGCTAATAAATAAAATTAATTTATTTTTTTATTTTTAAATATTTTTTAAGACCGGACCAACCCCGGTCTATGAGACTGGGTTGGTCCGGTCCCGCTTTACTTCACAAAGACCGGGCATTGGGTTGGCTATCAACCCGATCTTACCCGGTCTTTGTGCACCCCTAGTATGGAGTACTATCATCAATAGTAAAGCTTGTTAGCATTTTTATATTTTATATAAATAAATAAAGATATAGATTTATTAATTATTAACTTTTTCATAATTAAAAAAAAGAAAGATGATTATTGATTAAAATGAAATTTAATAAAAAAATAAAATGAAAATTATTAATTAAAAACATTTTCAAGGCAAGTGTTTTTTTGCTTTTTTGTTGTTGTCGTTGTTGTTTTGGTTAAATTGATGTTTTAATAACTCAAATCCAATTAATTTAATGACGGTAACATTAAGTTGACTCCAATTTTAAAAACTAGAGAAATTGTGATTCTGATATAAATTAATTTATTAATAATTATTTATTTCAGTGATTTGACATTTCAACAGCCATCTAATTTCTGTTCCTTTTTACTTTTCAGGCTTATTCAAACTAAGAAAATATATACTAATATTGCGTGCCGGTAACGTCTTTGTTAAGTTTTTTCCCAAATGTAATATGCAATTGCATTTATTGAGTTATTTAATTCGTATGAGATTGCTAGTTGCTACACATTTATGACTAAAATGTGAAGTTTAATCTAAACCGTAATGCCTTGTCAAATTTTATTTAAGAAAAGATATTAAGGAATTTCTTCATTTGTATCAAAGTGAATTTTTTGAAATGTACTCCTTCCTTCTGTTACGCTATATAGTGCACTGTTATGAGAAATTCATGTTTCAAAATATAGTGCAGTACATGGATTATATTGTATTTTTTTAATTATCTTTTTAATATTATCCCTAATAAGTAAACTCATATATTTTGTGGTTACCAATCTATTTAATGAAAATTCTTTAATGATTCTATCAAACCATAAATGAATGAAGGAGAATTTTCCCCAAAAGTCTCACTTTTCACGGTCACTGATGACCCATAAGAACTCGAAAAGAAGAATGAATGAGAGAATGAATAGAATTTATTAATGTAGAAAGTATTATTAAATGAGGATAATTTGGGAAATAATGGAAAAAAATTTCAGTTACTAATTATTGTTTTGGTACGTGTGTGGTAGTTAAAAGTGTACTATAAATTAAAATGGAGGGAGTAATTTAGTTATGAGAGAAAGAGGATAACGATAGATCCCAAAATTTGGCTACGTGATCCACCCAAAGGTGAAGTTAATCCCTATTTTTTATTGGTCAAAAAAGATAGTTTATCCCTTTTTTCCTTTTCATTTCAGTTAAAATATGTTGGCCAAAAAAAGATTCAGTTAAAATATACTTTACGGCGATTTTTTGAAAAAATTGAAAAGGGAAAAAATGAAAAGATTTATGTTCTTTTCAGACACCATGTGGACTATATTTTTATTTTGAAACATAGAAGAAAATGTTTAAACTATATCTTTCTTATTTTTTTACTTAGTTTATTCAATCCATGCTCTATAAAAGCATTCATTCACATGTGAAATATGTGAAAGAAGTACTTCTATAATTCAATACTTTGAATTATGAAATCTATTTTTAGTTCAATAAATCCTAGGACCCAACTTGTTTAATTTTTTTTTCTTATGAGAAAAATGTACTATTTTTATCTTTAATAAAAATAAATTATTTAATATTTATTTTGAGTAATGTTTTTTTGACCAACATTTTGAGTAATGTTATATAACAAAAAAAATTGACAAAACATTTTTCCTTTCTTGTAACAAATGCATTTCAATTTTCCTCCCCATTTGTTGAATTGGCCTATGTTTCAATTAAAAAGAAAACTATAGCTTTTGTTATATTTGGTTCAAATAGTAAGTTCAAAATCCGTACACGTCTCATGGTTTTGGATTAAATTATACCCAAATTTTTTTAAACGCTGATTGTTGAATTATAAGTACATTATGTAGGCCGAATGTTGATAGGTAGGTTCTCTTAAGCTTATAATTTTATATATATATATATATTGCGAATGCAAGCTTTTTTTTTTTTTACCAAAATTATACATCAATTTTTTAAATGCCGATTGTTGAATTATAAGTACATGTACCTACCTAATTATAATTTAAAAATTATTCCACCACACCAAATTATGTATATTGCTGTATCCACAGGATAAAACTGACCCTTTTAGTCAGGGAGTAGCATAACTGCATGAATAAAAATATACTCTTTCGGGTTATATAATTTTTTTAATTAAATCATATAAATTAAGGATGTGAGTTAAAATTAATTAATTATTTTAATTTTTTAAAAAATACATTACTTTTTCAAAATTATCCTTATTGAATTTTTTTTTTCTTTCATCAATTAAATATGGGCATTTTTGGTAATGTATAATAAATACTACTTCATATTTTGAAAAGTCTTATATTTAGAACTAAGATAAATAACTCTATATTTAAAATGAGATGGAATAATAATTAATAGAATGAAGCAAAGAGAGCATAAGATTATTTTGAAAAAAAATGGCTATCCCTCCTCAAAAGCACCAAGTCAATTTATACAAACTCAAAATAACTCTTCAACTCTAGTTACCAAAAGAATGAAGCAAAGAGGGAAGATTATTTTGAAAAAATGGGTTATCCCTTGAGGGACTGCCTCTCCTGTGAGACTCCCTCCTGCCACAATCCTGTCGTAGCAGATTTTCTTTTTTTTTTAATTAAAAATAAAAATTAGATTTTTCAAGAATTATGTAAATATATATTTTATACAAATTTAAATTTTTTATTTATTAAAATAATACTATAGAGTCAAAATTGGATCTTTGGAGTTTTATGCAGTTTTTACTAATTAAGAAAAAATACTAAAAAATTCAAAACTGCATAAAATATATATCTATATGAACCTTAAAAAAAATTTTTTTATCTATAATTTAAAATAAACGGGGAAAACTGCCCTAGAGAGACCCCGACCCCGACCCCGACCCCGACCCCGACCCCTCCTCATATGCTCGAGTCTATTTATACCAACTCAAATAACCCTTCAACTCTAATTACATGTACGATACTTAATATCCCCATAAATGAATCACACATTTCATAATTTTAATTTCATGAACTAAACATATGCATTTTCCAAAATACTAAGACTTATAACATTCGAAAAGCCACAATATTTAATTAAAATATATTCATATAACATACAACTCAAACATGTTACATTTTTATTTCATACAATTTCTTCCCATTCTAATTTGAATTAAAATTTCTCATATATTATCACTCACTCTTAATTAATTACAATTTCTTATAATTATCAATTCAACAAGTACATAATCCATCATTTGAATCTAAAACATGCCTAATTTTCTTCTTAGACCAACCACTTAAAAATGGTTATACAATAAATTTATTGAAATTATGAGATTTCAATACCCTAATTTTTTTCAGATAATATACGGTTCTCTTTTCCAATAGATATAAATATTTATTATTTCATATCACTTTATAAGTGTCATCATGCATGTATTAAGTGGCAAATAACTCATATAGAATATTATAATACTTCTGATAAAAAAAAGAAATTATAATACTAACACCATTTTTTTTTCATATCTTCCATTCAAAAATCATTCAACATAAATCTATATGGAAGATATCTCACAGTAAATAGTATATGTAACATTTTTGCAGATTTGGAATCACCAAAACTTTATAATAACACAGATTTAATTATAAACACCTTTGCCCAAAATTTTGAAACTGTGTGAGTACCTAATTTATAATTGAATTAATTGATAATGTAACTCCACAATTTTTAAAAAATCGTGATAGGCATCCACACAATTCTCATTCACTTTTAGAACCAACAAATATTCAATCATGTTGATTATCCACAAAAAGAAAAAAGAAATTCAATCATGTTACCATGCTAGTCATAAAAGAAATAATGATTTTAAGCGGGAAAGCAATTTATAACAAAATATGCTTTCTTTTAAACTTTCTGAATTATAATTCAGTATAGAAATTTTGAATTTAATAATTGCATACCTTGGATCCTTGAAGATGTGTCTATTCTCACTAGGCTTATATTCTTGAAGACTGTAGGTGGAATCTAGGTGGGTAGTTTGATTGACGTTAAAAGATGTTGTTGTCCTGAAGGATTATTCTGCCACACCAAATAACATATATTATGACATTCCCAGGATAAAACAAATCCTTCCTAAACTAATCAAGGGGCAGAACTACAGGAGTAAAAATATAATAACACAGAGAATGAAGCAAAGAGAGGAGAATATTATTTTGAAAAAAAATAATATTTAATATCCCATACATGAATCACGAATTCCCATATTTCATCACTCACTTCATAATTTTAATTTCAGGAGCTAAATAGGTACATGCTTTCCCAAAATTTTAAGACTTACAACACTCTATAAAAGACACAAACTTTAATTAAAATTTAAGTCTATTTATAATAACTCAAACAACCCTTCAACTCTAGTTACATGAACCATACTTAATATCCTTATACATGAATCATAAATTCCCATACATGAATCATATGTTGGAATAATTTTTTAATTTATGTGTGGATTAGCATGAATTATAGTCATATTAATTACCAAGTTACAACTATTAATATTAATAAGTTTAGCACTTTATTAATCTGGATTGGGTCACTTTAATTGAATAAACCATAATAGGTTAGAATATTCAATTTGATCATCTTGGAAAGAACCCTAATCTACAGACTAATTTTTGAGTCAGTGATCCTATTTAAGCCCATTGGGGGGCAATCTTGTCATTTACCACAAAATGACTTATTATATATAACTAACGGTCAATTTTGTAACTAACTTCTTTGGCCATTGCTCTCCTTGTCTCTTTTTTTTTCTTAAGTTGCTCACGTGGGTTGTTGAATCTTCCACTTCATGATTTTTCTTGTAGTAAGCATATGTTGTTCATCATTCCAAGTATGCCTAGATCCAACTATACTAGTTTTAATTTTAGTAAATGGGATCAGAGCTTCCTATAGCTTGCAATTTTGTTAACCAAATTGAGCTTGATTGGTGTGATTTGAGTTAGGGGTTTTGTTCCTCATGATTTAAGCTTTCATTTTAGTATATTACATACTAGTTAAATCGATTTAAAATGGGAGTAATCGGATATGTAAGTTTCAAATAGAGTATAAACCCTAAATAGAGGATTTTTTTTATTTCTTGTTCAAATCAAGTTTTTAAGTTTGATTTTGTGTGTTTTAGATGCTTCTTATATGTTATATGGTGGCTTAATAGCATCTAAAAACCTTGGATTTGTTGAACAGAAGTGTATTTATTCTTGAAATTTTTGAACTTCAAATTTTGATTTTCAATGATTGTTGGCTTCCATTGGTTTATGGGTTTTGTTTTGTTGAGAGTGTAAATGTAACACCTTATACTAGGATCCATTTTCTATGTATTAGATCATATTAAATGCCTTTCATCATAATTTAGAAACTAAAATTATAATATAATAAAAACAGAATTTTTCAAATTTTGGGGTACTGTTCATTTGGCAATTTCCATTTTACCCAATAAATTTTGAAAATTCATAACTAAATCTAAAAAAATCATCTTGATCTCTAAAATTATCTTAAATTCAGAACTACATGGAAAAATTTGAAACAGCAACTTCATTGGGCCAATTCGTACAGTAAATTTCGTGGACTTTTACTGTTTATTTGGTCATTTTTCTATCTTCCAGTTTTCTGACCTTAATTTTAAAAAATAATTTTTCATTCTATTCTATACCAAATTGTGCATACTCTATGTCATTTAAAAGCCCTATATGTCTACTTATAGATATATTTTTCTTATACATTTATTTCACTTACATAGGGCATAACATTAACTTAAATAACGAATACTAGAATAGTTTTGGGAAAATTTTCATATCTTCTATTATATAACTCCAATTACCTCCAAATTAGTGGCATATGAAACTTAAGACATAGAGCTTTCTATAAATACAAACAAATATATGATTTTATATTATCTTTTAAAATTTCCAGTACCAATCTTCCATATTTTAGTTTTCCCAATCTTGCCCTGTTTTGAACTCTAACTTTAAAAAATCATTATAATTTGTAAACAACTCCAAATGGGGTGTTCTTTGGACCTTTTTAAATATCTATTTGTGTACTTTAAGAGAATATATAATGTTTATATATTCTTTGAAATTTTTTCTAGACAATAATAGCATGACTGGACAAAGGTCAGAATGATCATTTATATCCCTTAACCTTACCAAAATAATTTTCCACACATTTTCACATGGTCAAATCATGTTCCAAACTTATACTAATTATCTCAAAAGACTTAGAGGTATTTGATTGCATACAAGCACAGCCTCAAAATTTCATATAAAAATTTACATGATTTAACAAAGAAACATACATCATAGTAAATAAAAGGTAAATTATTAAAATCCTTCTCCTTGCTCTTTGCCTCCCTTGGATTTCTTCCATAACTTGGACCTATCATGTTATTATTTGGGTGATAAGATTTTGGAAATCCCAGTAGCTACTCACATCTCAAACATTTACATTATCATGCATGCTATAAAACCTCATAAACATCATAACAATCATTTCAAGGCATAAATCACCATATTGTTTATAAAAATTTTAATATTATAACGGCTTAGAAAATGGATATCCCGGGCACTAGTCCTTTCATAAAAATAGTCAAAACCAGTCTCAAGTATCATAAAAACAATATGGCAAGTCATCATTCACAATAGAATATAGCAAGATAATATAATGTAAGAAAATGTAACTATGCTACCTCAAGGAACTTTATGCCTTTCTTCTTTGATTCAACCTTTCCAAGGACTTCCTTAAGCTTTCTCAAACCCTAATGCATCACCAAATATCAAATAAATCCACTTGAACCAAGGGTTACTTCATAAAGAACTTCAAAACCCTAAAAATTTCATAATCTTAAACTTTTACTTGAAATCAATACTTGTTCCTAAGGTTTTCTACCATGAGGAATTCATTTTTGGCTTCAAAAACATGAAATTCCAACTCTAAAGTGATACCATGTTCTGACCGAAATCAAGCTTGAGAGAGGAGAAAGAGGATTTTCTTTGTAATTTACTTTAATCTCATGAAATCATGCTTTTCTCAAGTAGTTCATGCCTTTTCCCAAATTTATTACATGACAACCTTTCCCCTTTCCCTTCTCATAATTTGGCCGAAATATAGCTTATTGAAGAAAGAAGCAAGACTCATCTTATTCATCCCAAACTACCAAGAACTCAAAACAAAGATCATTAGAAGTTGGAGGAAGAAATCTTACCTTTGGCCTTGATCTTCCTCTTCTCTTTCCTTCTCCTTCTTCCTCACGTTTTTTCTTATTCTTTCTTGGGGTTTTCTTGCTTTGTTTTGCTGCTGAAAGTCATGCCTAATGAGGAGGAAAGAGATTTTCTATTTGTCCTAATTAACCCACTAATTACCTTACTTAAGCCTTAATCATTTTTAGTTCAAAAGTCAAGACTTCAACAAGTATTTGGCCAAAAATCTCATGCCTTCCTTGAGAAGTTTGGGGACAAAAATGTAGGCTGCACACACGCCTAAGAGAGGTATTTGAGTGTCTACATACTACTCAATTTTTCTTGATCCAGATATATCTTGAACCAGGTAATTTTTAACTATATCGATAAAATCACATTTTATAGTAAATTAGCATTTTTTTTTGCTACAGGATTATTCCATATTTATATTTATATTTCCTTAATTATTCTATCCCAAATGATATCTATATATGACACATATCCTATTTTGGTTACCTTTTAATTATTGGTGGGACTCATAATTTACTTCATCGGTTTACTGTTACTTTTAGACACTCTATTAATTATTTCTTCATCCTTAAATATTAACCCTTAGTTCCATATACCATTGGACTTCTCTCATTAAGGACTTCATTCTGACAGTAATTTTATATATTTACAAAATTATTCCTAACTCGGGGTTAAATTATAATTTTTGAAACTTTCATGTCATTATGTGTAATTTTTTTCAAGACATTTCTAATTCCCGGTTGTTTTGAATGACTTTAGGGATATGGATGTTATTTTATAATTCTTTAAGAACAAAAATATAGTTTTCTCATTTTTCCGTCTAATCGAAACAAATGACCTCTTTACCATTTTTTACGCAAAATAGTGTCTGTCCATTTTTGCAAATTTCTCATGTATTTTTAGATATTTTAGCTTTCTTGAGATGTTATAATAAACCATTTCTGCAAAGCTCAATCAAGTTGAAAGCCCGTATATTTTTACAGATCACCCGAATTTTGAAATATTCAAGCTTCTCAAAGCTTTTTTGGCTGAGTTTCTTTGATTGCATTTGTGTTTCATGCATGGGAGGTGATTAGGAACATTTTTCCGATGTTATAATGGTATAAAATCGTGTTTTCTAAAGCTTGGGAAGCTTCGACAATGGTGATTCATGTGGGAGGTTCAACCTAATCCTACTATCACCTTGGGGAGATTGCAACGTGTGGTCCTCGAATTTGATGCCAATTGGTTTAGTTCTTGATGCTTTCCTATATAAATTTTCATTTTGGATCTAATGGTGAATTTTCAGACTTTTTTTAGCCTCCTAAATATTTATTATTGGATTTTTAAAGTTTATACAGTGTAAAATTATATATAATATTTGAATTTTTGGGCTTTGAATTTTGTGCATATCCTACACAATATTGTTAACTTTGATGATGAGTCATTCTCCTTGGTTGTATGCGCAAGTCTATTAATAAATTCTAAAACACTTATAACATATATATATATATATATATATGTGCATTTTGTTTTTCATATTATTAGCCAAAGAATAACATTTGGGCCTTATGGATGTTATTGGTATTATAACGAGCTATTTTGGATCTCATTTTTTATTTGAATTTATTGGAGCTGAGCTTGGTATTTGGATATTTAATTTTGAGAATTGAAATTGGACTATATTTTGTGTTAGAAAAAAAGAAAGTCCATTTGTAAGATAATGTTTGTTAGGATTTTTTTTTAGAGCTTTTAACTTGATGATATTTTGGCCCATTTCGAATGGAAATTTGAGTTTAATTTTGGACTCTTCTCATATCTTATTTTGGTCCATGGGCTAATGTAATTTTGTTTGTAACCCACTTTATTTAAATACTTAATCTTGGCCCTTAAATTGGCAAATTATGTTGGGGATCTATAGAGGCTTTTGAATTCTACTTTGCCATATATGTATTTATGGAATTTTGATTTAGGCTCATGGGATTTATTGAAATTTTATTTTGGTCCATATAATTTTAGTTTCAATATGGTCTCTTGAATTTTGGAAATTTTGTTTTCGCCAGGAAAATTTTCAAAATATTTGTTTTGACCCATAAGTCTCTGTAAACTCCTTTTAGATCCTAAAAAATTTCTAAGTTTCTTACTTTGATCTATGGGTATTTACAAATTCAGTTTTTGACCCATATATATATATGTAATTTTTGATCAAATAAATCTTGGAAATTATTTATTATGCTCCGTTTAATTCATATAAATTATTGAGTAATTGTTTTAAACAATTATGAGATATATGAGGCTTTGCAAAAATGCTTTGATGTTGTCTAATTTAAATTTTTGGATCATGAATTAATATTTTAGATAACTTCTTGTAATATTATACCTCCATATTTGGTGCATTTATTGAAGGCTCATTTGAGTGGGAGTTCTTGACCTTGGATATATGAGAGAATTGTTCAAGAAATTTAAAATTGTTTTCCCAATCTTGTGTTTTAGCTTTATGACCTTCACTTTGTTTTTAGTTTGAAGGATATTGGAACTTTTAGCATTGGAAAATACTATCCCTCCATGAATTTATGCAAAGCAAATTTATATTGCACTCATCAAAATTTTGGCATGGAATTTTATGTAGTTGGGGACTAAGTATTTGATGTTCTGTCCCTTATAATGAATTTTGATGGGAAAGATAAATATTCTTTTCTTTATATGGATTTTGTATTTCACCTTTATGTACCAAAAAATCTTTTGTGATCATTGTGAGCCAAATTTACACCTAGTGGTTGCATACTTACCTATCGTGGTACAATCATGATGGTATGTTTGATTAAAATTATCTATAGGTATGTTATATTAGGAATGAACATACCCTATCGATATGACATTGTCAATATAATTTTGTAAAGGGGAATTTTTGGACTAGTTGGTAGCAAATTTTTTATTTCATTGTCTCAATGTTTCTTGTACCCTATCACTATGGTGATATTGAGTACATTTTGTGTTGATCCTTCTAAAGGCTAAATCTTTGTGGTGTATAATGAGTTTTCTTTGTTGATTATAGTCTAAGACCTGTAGGTGGGATTATAATAAACAATCTCAAGATGTAGTTGCATAACTGAGTTTTTTCTAATGGGAAATTCTATTTAGTAATTATATTATGCATCCATAATTAATATTTTCCAATTTTGTTTACTCAATTTTCATGACATAGCAACTATAGTAGTTGCATAAATTGAGCTTTCATAGAAAATTTTGGTTTAAAATTTATGTGTATTACATAATAATATTTCCTATCCTGATTTACTTAATTTCAGTGTTTTAACAACTATTTTGGTGAAAAATCTTACTAGGGCAAATTATAATAAGAGTCCAAAGAATGTTTCCAATCACTTTGTAAAATATTTGGTTCAAAGAGATTTCAAGCTATAGTTCTAAACTATTGGACCTGGTGCTACCAATAAAGCTTGTCATATGATTGCTTATTTGTCCCTATAACTTCCAGTGAGTGATGTTTACACTATGGTCTAAATTTTGAAGCAAGTGCCCTGTAAGTCAATGCAAAAAGGCAAGATATAGATTTCATTCTTGAAAGAAACCTAATGGGACCCATCTTCATGTATGGGATTGTAGAGTAAAAGTGTAACACCTTAACTTTATAACTTATTTTCCATATATTAGACATTTTTTAAAGTTCAACTGATTATGTTTAGATGTTTGAATCATATAAAGAACTAAAACAAAAAGAAATTATTTTTGGTGGTACTGTTTATTTGGTAAGACTATTTTCCCAATTGAACTTTGAAAATTTATAACTAATTCTAGAAAGATCGTATGAAAATGGTTCAAGTTTTTAAAAATATATTAAAATATTCTCTACGTGAAAAAAATATGAAACTGAGATTTGGTTGTGCCAATTAGTATAGTAATTTGCAAAAAATTATTGTTCATTTAGTCATTTTCCAATGTTCTAGATTTTTGGCCCTAAATTTAAAAATTCCCTATAAATCCTATACTTATAATCAAGTGTCATTTAACTTGTTGGAAAGCTTATTCTATCTATTTTCAAGGCATATATATCACTTATACGTTATGTCCTGTTTCAGTCAAATAGAATCTGTTTAACCATACATTATCCAAACTAGATATATTTGGACATAACTTGTCAAAATAAATTCCACAACATGTTTGCAATACCATAACTTGTTCTTCATCCATACTTAACATTTCAACAAGCTCAAAGGAGCATAATAACTTCAAAATACAGATCTAAAAGTACATACATAATTTTACATAATAGTTCAAAATAATATATCATGGCTAAAAGTATCAACTTAATCGTTAACTTCTTCTTCCTTTCCTTGTGCCTTCTTTTGATCATTGTCATAGCTTGTGCCTAACATCGTTAGGGAATTGGGATGGTGAGATTTAAGAATTTTAGTAGCAAGTCACATTTCACACATTTATATTGTCAAGCAAGTCATAAAACATCATATTAAATCATATAATACCATATTGTTCATAAAAATTTTGACAGTATAATAACTTATAAAATGAACATTCTAGGCCATAGCCCTCTCATAAAAATAGCCAAAAATAGTCATCAAACATTAGAATAACAATATGTTTATCATAAGATATCATAAAGCATAGCAAGATAATAAAAGGCAAGAAATGTAAACCTTGCTACCTTAGTGGAGTCCTTTGATTTTTCCTCTTGATTTCAACCCTTACAAAGGCTTCCTTGAGATGTTCCAATCCCTAATATATCTCCAAATACTAATTTTATTCACTGGTTTTATGAGTTACTTCATAAAGAACCATAAAACCCTAAAAATTCCATTTTTTTTTATCTTTTGCTTTTTCTTGATTCTAACACTTATCTCTAAGGATCGAATTCCACCATAAGGAATCCATTTTTGTCATCATTTTCATGAAATTCTTATTCTTTCTAGTCCTTGTTTACCGGCTAAAAATGACTCTAAGGATGGAAAGAGGAATTTTCTTCAAAATCTTACTTCAAGTTCATGAAATAATGCTTTTCTTTATGGGTTCATGCTTTTCCCTAAGTTTCTAGCATGAAAACCTTTCTCTTTACTTTTTTCTTATCTTGGCCGAAAATATAACACTAAGAGGAGGAGAGAAAAGCTTAGCTATTCCTAATATACAACTCAAAACTTGAAGTAGAAATCACTAGAAGTTGGAAGAGGAAAGCTTACCTTTTTCTCTTGGATTTTCTTCTCTCTTTTCCTCTTCTTCTCTCATGCCTTCTTCCTCTTTCTTGGCTAAGTCTTGCAGATCACTTCCTCTCCTTTGTTCTCTCCTTAGGTTGGCCAAGAGGGAGTATTTGTCGAGAATTCCATTCCACAAAATTAGTCCAAGTGTCCAATTAAAGTTAAAACTAATATTAACTCCTTGCTAGGGTTTGCAACCAAAAATAATAAAATATTCCCTTTTCCACACATGTAGAATTTTGGCCAATGAGGAGGGAGCATGTGCCTTCTTATACTGCATATTTTGCTTGTTCAAATATACCATGTATTGGTTATTTTTTACCTAGATGGTTAAAGTTACTTTTTGTAATATTTTATTACTATTTGTACTTTATTCCATACATGAAATAAAGTAGATTGGGATTTACATTTATCTTAATATCTCATCTCAAATAGTCTTTATGTGGGGCTCAAATATTTTTCTATTTTACTTTTTCTATTTTTGTGGGGGCTCATAGTACTTTTATCTTTTTCTGTATAATTGTACTATGTTTTATAGTATATTTTTCTTCAAACTGATCCCTTTGGGCCCCATACACTATTCCATTAGGTCCTGCATGTCATAAGATCCATTTTAACATAAATTTTACAAAATTGTGAAATCACCCTTGGAGGGATTAAAATGCAAATAAATTTTTTAGAGACCTATTTGGAAATATTTTTCAAGGGCCACACTGCAAATAATTTTTTTATCAGGGACCAAATTACCAAAAATATTTCTTTTAATGTCTTAACATATAATTTGTCATTTTACACCCTTTTTAATCAAATTATGTATCTCATATTTTATCATATTTTTATATATCTTATAATATCCAAAAAATTTGGGATGTTACAAAAAGTAAGATAGCATAGTCCTCAATTATAGAAACTTAATTCTAGAGTTGTCAATGGATTCCTCATTGGGTATTGTATAGGATCAAGAAGGTTCATATTTCTTTCTCCTACTCACACTATTAGAGTCATTAAATTTGGTTGAGCATCTTATTTTGAGAATGACTTGGATTGTCAAAGTCATGTATTTAAGGACATTGATTCGGCTAATGAGATCACCATTTTACCTATTCCTGTTGTATCGTCTCTTATAGTTGATAAAAGTGATGTTTGTAAGAATCCAAGTTTCGGATGGTGTGGAACCACCTATGATAAATGTTGAGGAGTCCATTATTAAGTTGAAATGGTCTTTATGAGTCCGCATCTATGCAAATATTGAGTGGTTGCATGACGTGCTTATAGTAATTTAAATTTGACTATTGATTTGCATTAATTAAGTATCCTTTAGCAAGAAATACTAAACTTTAATTTTTTTTAAGTGGTTGGAGGCTATGAATAATGAGATTGCCTCTATATATTACAATCATATATGGGACCTGGCTAAAGTTTGAGATGGGTTCAACCCATTGATTATTAATGGGTCTATAAGGCTAGATAACAAGTTAATAGTGAAATGCAAGTTATAAAGCCAAATTTGTAGCTAAAGACTACAATTAAAAAAAGGGTATTAATTGTTTAGAAACCTTTATTTTAAAGTCTACAAAGAACAATTTCTAGATAGTCATGGCTCTTGTAAAACAATTTAATATTGAATTTCACTGTATGAATTAAAAAAAAAGGGAAATAATAATAAAATAAAAACATACCCCTTTGAATGGAGACTTGTCTAAAGGAGTCTCTATGACTTAGCTGGATGGTTTTATTGAACTAGGTGAAAATCACATAGTGTGCAAATTGTGTAAGTCTATCTATGCGTTGAAACAAGTCTTCAAGTAGTGATATTCAAAGTTTGCAAAGGTCATTACCTCTTTTTGGGTTCATGGAGAATACTTCAAATCAATGTATCTATTAAAAATTTAAGAAGAGCAATTTTTATGTTCTTATGCTCTATGTTGATGATTTCCTTTAAACCGATAATTATATAAAATTTCTAAGTGAGACAAAATGTTTATCATCATGCCGCTTGGATAAGAAAGGCATTAATGAGACATCTTTATTTTTGGGATTTAAATCCATTTTGATAGGTGTTGTGGCGTTCTTGTTTTGTCTCAGGTTACTTGTAATGAGTATGTGCACATGCAATTTGGGATGCACTTTTGTATATCTTATGGTACTTCTATTAGAAAAAGTGGGAGATTATCTAGATCATAGTATCAACAAAATGAATTAGAGAGGATTAAAGTAGCTAAATCTCTTTATACTTCTGCTGTTGAAGACTTGATACATGCTCAAGTGTGCACCTATCTAAACATAGTTTTCACTTTTAGTGCACCTAGTATATTGTTGAGCAGTCTAGCCGTACTTATTGAAAAGGTGCTAAAAAGGTCATGAAATATCTTTAGGATACTAAAAATTATGTGTTGACTTGTAGAAAATCTGATTCACTTAATATTGTTAGTTATTTGGATTTAGATCATACATCTTATGTGGATGATTATTACAATCTACTTCTAGATACATCTTTATGATGTTTGAAGGAGTTGTTTTGTGACGAGTATACTACAAACACTCATAGTTGCCTCAATTTTTGAAGTAGAATATATAGCTTATTTTGAAGCCATTTGTGAAGCTATATGGTTGAGGAAATTAATATTTGTCACGTATCCTGTTGACCCTTAAACCTTCATTGTGATAGTTTATCTGCTATTTGCTTCTCTCAAAATACTTGAAATTCTCATTGCATTCAAACATTTTTTGAGCAAAATCCTATCTATTAGAGAGAAGTTTGGGTAAGCTTAGACTCATATGATTCACATTTGTAGTGTATGTGTATTTATGAATTCATTTAATCAAGGGCTAACCCTTATGGCTGTTGTTAAACTTTGTTATAGCCTTGGTTAAGTGGAAGTATGAGTTATATCCTTTTGGGATATTTGATGGTTTCAGACCATTTTGTGGTCCTATATACACAATACATTATTTATTTCTTGTCAGATGCAATGTTTTTTTTATAACATTGAATTTAATGATTTTGTGTAAATGTGTTTTATATCACTTGTTCTGTATTGGATTTAGTGATTTTATGGTATTTCATTTCTAAACTGTGGTTGAAAAAATAAATTTTATGTTCTTAGACTCATGATTTACATCCCTAATGGACATTTACTTGTGGATCTATTGGCCAAAGGCTTATCCTTTTGTGTATTTTGTAATTATGTAACTCATGGACCATGTTGAATTTTTTATGACACCTTGATCTAGTAAGAGTCTAAGTTGTGTCCTTAAGGAGCATTTGTATATTCCTTTATATTCAAATATTGAAAACTTGTTGATGCACTCACATAATTTGTTTTCCTAACGGGTTCAATGATCTTGTGATTGTTTCATATTTGAATTGTTAGTTAAAGACAAATTGTGTATATATATTATACTCATGCGCAACATTTTGACATATCTTGATACTATGTATCAATTTATATTCCATTTTATTCAATGGTCAATCTATATTAACATTTATATTATTGTTGTCCCTACCGGACTCAATGTTCTTAATTTGAGATTTCATTGTTGAATTTTGGATAAAGTGATTTATTGACTCTTATGGCTGTATTGGTTTTCTAATGAATTTGACAATTGATCAATGCTATCCAAGTGGGAGATTGTTGGAATAATTCTTTATGTGTAGATTATGATTAATCAATAGGCAAATTAATTACCAAGTTAAAATTATTAATATTAAGTAATTATATTTACCACTTTATTAAAATGGATTGGGTCATTTTAATTGAATAGACTATAATAAGCTAGAATATTTGATTTAACCATTTTGGACGATACCCCAACCCACTGACCAATTTTAGAATTAGTAGTTCTATTTAAGCTGACTAGGAGCAATCTTTCATTTACTATAAAATGGCTTATTATATATAACTAAGGGTCATTTATGTAAGCATAACTTCTTTGGTCATTGCTCTCCCTTTCCTTTTTCTCTCAAGGTGTTCATGTAGGTTGTTGAATCTTCCACTTCATGGTTTTTCTTGTAGCAAGTATAGATTGTTCATTCTAGGTATGCCTAGGTCCCACTATATTGGTTTTAATTTTAGCATCACACTATTCATAATTTCAATTTCATGAACTAAGCACATACATGCATTTCCCAAAATTCTGATTATAACATTCTAAATGAAATAATATTTAATTAAATATAATCAATATTTTCCTTTTGAAATACACATTCATACATACATATCTAACATAGGCCTAAATTTATGATGTTCATACATGAATATGTATATCGTACACTAAGAATATCCCTCATCAGTAGCAATGACTAATCTTCCTGGGGGTATTAAAAGTGTAAAGGGTAAACCTTTCCAACTAGGTTTTGCTCTATAAGCAAAAGCTGGAAATCAACTCATAACCACTTGCTTGAGGGGTGAAAGTTTAGACCACTTACACCAACCTGAGTTCATATGATACAATAGATTAGTCATAATTTAAAAGTCAATCACATTTGATATCTCTTCAAGATAGTCTACCTCGGATGCACTTGTGTTGAAATCATTTGATCCACTACTCCTACTGTACCTCTTATTGCTATACTCATCATTCATCTCACCATGATTTTTCAATTGTAAGTAACTTTGGTCAATTCCATGACACACTAAAAGTGATTGCAACTCAGCTGCACTAACTAGCCTCCCATATCAATACTTCAAGTAAGGACATATAATTTTTTCAGGATTATTAGCATTCTCAACTGTAAACCTAGTGAATTCTTTGATTTCATCCCAATATTTCTAAGTCAAACGATTTGTAGACATTTATTTCCAATCAATACTTCTATATAAGTTACGTATAAATTTTGGTAGAGCTTTTCCTAAAAGTTGAACCTCCTAATAATTCTACAACAACAACTCATAAGAAGTTATACTTTTTGTAACACCTAACTTTAGACCCTATTTCCCTTATATTAGACTTCATTTAAGTTCATTTGTACTACTTAAGGAGCTTGAATCACTTAAGGAACTAAAACAGAAAATTTTAAAACTTTGAGTTACTGTTCATTTGGTAAGTCCCTGCTTATCAATTGAATTTTGAAAAAATATAATTAATTTTAGAAAAATCATATGGAGGTAGTTCAAGTCTTTAAAAATATCTTAAAGCATTCTCTATATGGGAAAAATATGAAGCAATATCTTTAATGTGTTAATTAGTACAGTATTTAGCATGTATATCACTATATTGTCATTTTTCACTTTCCCATGATTTCGGCTTTAACTTTTAGAATTTTTTTCTTATTCTATCCTAAGCCAATTTCTTTATGTCATTTGAAAGCTCTACAGGTATAATTTTTAGACATATTTATATTATACATTTATTCTATTTGAGCACGTCATAGAGTTATCTTGAATCATCAAGGGTCAGAACATTGTTTTTTTTGGAATAGTTTTAGAAAAACTTACATATCTTTCACTATATAGTTCAATTACTTCCAAACCAGTGGCATTTCAAACTTAAGACACATATCTTTTCATGTATACAAACCACTGAAATTTTGGAGCTCTGTATGATTTTATACTACCTTTTGAAACAACCAGTGAATACAGTGAAAATTTCAATTTTTCCTACACTATCCAATTTTGACCCCAACTTTAAAAATTCACTATAAATCATATATTTATCCAATTTAAGTGTTCTTTCACTATTTGAAAAGCTTATTCTGTTTAATTTTAGAGAATACATAATACTTAACCTAATTGCCCTATTTTGAATAGAGTTCCCCTATTCCAACCACTACTAGTCATCTTGAATAAAGTTATGTCATAACTTACATAATAAGCTTTATAAACATAATACATTATCATTGTTTGTTCCATTTTCACACATAACATCATAAGAGGACTTTAAGGAGCATGAACATGTATAATTACTGAATCTACATCTCATACATAACTTGATACATAGACACAAAATAATATCAAAACTTGCATAATTATATCATTCATTACTTTCTTGTTTCTCTCCATTAGCTCTTTTGGATTCCTTGTATTGCTTAGTCCTAAACATGTTAGTCATTTTGGAAGAGTAAATTCAAAGAATTTCAATAGCATTACCCATTATGTGTAACCCTTTACTATTAGACTGTGTTTCCCATGTATTGGATCTCATTTAAGTCCATTTAATCATGTTTAGAAGCTTGAATCACATGAGAGACCAAAATAGAAAAAAATTTAAAACTTTTGGTTACTATTCATTTGGTCACTTTAGTTTCTAGATTGAAATTTGAAAATTCATAACTAAATTTAGAAAAATTGTATGAAAGTAATTCAAGATCTAAAAATAGCTTAAAACATTCCTTGCATGGAAAAAATATGAAACAGGACTTTAATCGTGTCAATTGATACAGTATTAAGCATGAAAATTACTGTTGAAATAGTCATTTTGTATTTTCCTAAAAATTGGCCTTAACTGTTAAAATTCATATCACATTCTATCTTGGGCCAATTTGAGCTCTTTCTATGTAATTTGAAAGCCCTATATGTCTACTTTTCATCCATATTTTTCTTGTATATTTATTTAACATGAAAGTGCACAACATCATCTTAAATCTTTAAGGACCAGAACATGACTCTTATTGGAATAGTTTTAGGAGAACTTTCATATCTTTTAATCTATGGCTCCAATTATTTTCAAATAGTGGTAAATTAAACTTGAAACATAGATCTTTTAATCCTACAAACCATTGGATTTTTGGAGCTATGTATGATTTTATTCCACTTTTTGAAATAAGTAGTACTTACGAGAAAGATGTTTAGTTTTCCAACTTTGTCCAGTTCTGAAGCATAACTTCAAAAAATCACTATAAATCATATGCATGCCCAATTAGTGTTCTTTGGCTCTATGGAAAGTTTGTTCTATCATCTTTCAGAGCATATAACACCTAACTTAATTGTCTTCTTTCGGTCAAATAGTGTTGACTTTACCTTTATTGCTATAGAATGAACCATTTTGTAATATAACATGGCAAAATAAACTGATAACATTATCATACAATATAAGCATGATGTCAACTTAACAAAAATATGTTCATAACATCTTAGAAGACTTAGAGGCACATGTTAACATGCAAACATAATCTCATAAATTCTTATACAATTTTGCATAAAATTGTAAGACATATAGCAAAATAAACTTTTAATTTTTACAATCCATCTCCTTGCTCTTGGTCTCTCTTGCATCATTGCCATCTCCTAGGCCTATCAAGGTTAGCATTTGGGTGATGAGATTTTGGGATCTCAATAGCTAGTCACATCTCACACATTTACATTATCATGCATGATATAAAATCTCACAAACATCATAAAAATCATATCAAGACATAAATCACCATATTGTTCATAAAAATTTCGGCAACATAACAGCTTAGAAAATGGACATTCCAGGCAATAGCCCTCTCATAAAAATAGTGAAAAACCAGTCTCAAACATCATAAAACAATATGACAAATCATTATTCACAATAAAATATAGCAAGATAATAAAATGCAGGAAAATGTAATTATGCTACCTTTGTTGCTTTTCTTTACTTTCCAACTTGATTCCAATACTTGCATTAGCCTTTTTAGACTTTTCCCTGTCCTAATACATCACAAACACTAGCTTTAACCACTAATTTCATGGCTTTGATCACAAAGTCTCAATGAAACCCTAAATTTCAATATTAGTTATCTTAAGCTTAATCTTTGAACCATAACTTGTCTTTAAGGTTTTCCATCAAAGGAAAACCATTTTTGGCATCAAATTAATGAAATTCTAAATCTTTCTACCCCTACTGTATAGGCCGAAACCCACAAAGAAAAGGGGAAATTTGGTTTTTCACCTACTTGCTTTAATCTCACCAAAACTTGTTTCTCTTGTGAAATCTTATGCTTTCTCTTAACTTAATGGAACAAAAACACTTTTCCTCCCCTACACTAAGCTTGGCCAAAATATGGACAGCAAGGGGAGAGGGAGAGATCTCAAGAAAACCAAAGCAAACCATCCCCAACTTGAAGAGAAATAATTAGAGGTTGAGAATGGATTTTTGCTTACCTTTTTCTTCTCCTTTCTCTCCATGTCCAGCAACTCTTCCCCCTTCTTTCTTGAGTGAGAGTGGCGTACAAGTGGAGGGAGTGAGCATATAAGTGAGCTAACTTAGATTATGACTTGGTTTGATTACTTTTGCAAACTTAACCCTTAAGTTTTCTTCACTTAACCATTAAGCAATCTCATTCCTTATTTTGTGAGTGAGGTGGCACCACTTTAGAGGGGTATTTTTGTTTAAAATACTGCATATTTTTCTTGGTCCAATACTGCCCTGTATTGATTACTTTATACCTTAACTAGTAAGGTTACTTTTTTATAGTATTAAATCACTTTATGAGTATAGGATTGAAGTAAATTTGTATTTGGAATTACTTTATTATCCTATTTCCTAAAAGTTCTTTTTGTGGTGTCCATCTACTTTATTATCTGTTTTTTATTTTTTGCAGAGCCAAAAGTAACTTTTCTAGTACAAAGTTACTTTTTAACATTTAGTACTAATTTTTTCTTTGTTCTTAATTAGTTAACCTCTGTTAGGATTGCTGGCTTCCCAAGAGGAGGGTGAATTAAGAAGTTTAAAATTTTTCTGTAAAAACATAAGTTTACTGTGAAAGCAAAAGCTTGTAGAAAAACAGAGTATAGTGAAAATGAGTGTAAATGCAAGATAAGGGAAGAGAGGACTCAGAAATTTATCTTGGTTTAGTCTAATTCACTTGACCTACATTCAGTTCTCAAACCACTATTTGAGATTTTCACTATCAGTAAGAATTCAATAGGATCCATGCAATGCCTCAGTACAAACTCGTGCTCTGTTCTAAAAACACTAAAACTTTACACTCAACACTCTTGTAAGTGTTTCCCAATACCCTTTGTGATTCCCCTCACAAAGAATTTTTCTTCCAGATGAAAAAAAAATTTTATGTAGACTGAATGCTCTTTAGAATAGAGTGGATATAAAAGTTAAGGAACAATAAATGCCGCATATGGATGAAAAAGCTTTGACACAGAAGTTTAGCAAAGTCATTGCAAAGACAGGCTCAAAATCATTGTTCACAACTTCAAATGAAATTCTATTTATAGATTTGTAATTTAACTAATCTTTAGACACAAGGTCCAGTCTTTAGAAACTTTAACCAATGGTTATTCTTTAGAAACTTTAACCAATGGTTATTCTGAAGAAATATCTGTTCACCAACCGCATTTAATATATCAAACATGCCAAAATTTGAATCTTAGGGTTCAACAGACGAATTTCGCAGAGACAGAAGGTTAAGGATTTTAACGTTGAACTTCAATAGTCATTTATTCAAATGTGACATTCGAATTTTGAGTTTATCAAAGATATCCCATATTAGAACATATGAATTTTCATATCAAAAGTGCATCTATTAAGTTTAAAGAGTTGTCTTACATTTTCACAGTACACTCAAAATTCAAATTTTGGAAGCTAAAATTCGCCTGTCAGAGGCTTGTTCAACATGGCATGAAGTTCTCTTCTGTGAAATTCAAATGTTGAACTACAAAGTTCGTTTGTCATAACCATGCTCTAACAAGACTCACAAGTTTTCATTTCAAAATTCATATTTTGAAGTCCAAAATTCGTCTGTCAGAGAATGTGACTTTGAACTCTCTTTGAATTTCACTAACATTCAAATTTTGACTAAGTTTCATGCAAATTTTGCACACATTCACTAACAATACTTGGCATGAAATTCAAATTTCATAACTGAAATTCATTTGTCAGAGATGAAACCTTTATATATTCAAATTTCTCTAAGCAAAGTTCAAATTTTGCACAAAATACACATTAGTCAACAACAAAATTCATATGTTAGTTAGTATCTTTCAAATTTAACATATATTAACATAGGATAACTTTAAAATTACTCATTTAAGTGTTGTGGTAACATAAATAAGTAAGAATCAAAGCTTTTTACCCAGTGTACATAATGAGAAATCCTAACAACTAAATCTTTACATGTTTTTCATTGGATTTCTACACTTTGTTATTTCATACTCCTTTGATATTCTCCTTTCCAAGCTCTAATTGTTTGAAATCATCAAAACTTCTGATTCAACATTCTCCCAATTTTTTATGATGAAAAAATAACTTGCAAACTGGATTAGTACTTGAGTTTGCTTCTAAGAGCTCCCCCTTAACATGTGCATTAAAATTCAAATATTAATATAGCACATGTATCAGAGTTGAAAATGTAGGAGAATAGAAAAGGAAATGTGGAAGGAAGTTGCATTCATTCATTGATGCTTATAAGTTCAGTACAGATATTCAACCAAATTCAAAACAAGTACATGTGATCATATAACATAGATTCAAGGTTCAACATAGGCAAAATCACAAAATCCTAAGATCTAAGCCCTAAGGTTCTGTACCTTGTCATTCTTTTCTGGCTTTGAGCTTAATCTTCTTCTTGCCATATGTCTTTCCTGATTGCCCAGCAGCTTTAGATTGTCCAGTTTTGGTTTGTTTAGCTACAGCTTCTCTAGTTTGCCCAGTTTTCTTCTCCCCCTTTTTGACATCATCAGGAGCAGGAGTAGCGACAAAGGGAAGAGGTATCTAATCTATAGGAATGGCCTGAAGATGCATTGGTATGAATAGCACTAAGGAAGGGGTTTGAGGAAGTTTATCATCTGACACTGAAGTTAATTCTTGAATCTCCCTTTGAATGTTGGCTAGCCTAGCCCGTTGTTCCACTGAGAGGCCATATCTAGAGGATGAGGGTTGAGGAGCGGGTGGAGGAAATATTCATTGAGCCTTTGCTTTTGAGCTTGCACTACAACATCATGTGCAATAGAAGCAAAGCCAATATAAGGCACAATGCCCCTTTCCTCATTAAGGGAAGCTTGAATAATTGGTGCAGTATTAAAATCTATAACAAACTTCTCCATTTGCTTAGTCTCTTGTGATGACCGAATTGAGTCTTGAACAATATCCTCCATCATTGATTCATGAGAGCCTTCTGCTTGAGTGGCTTTTTCCTCCATAGCATAGTCCAGAGATAAACCAGGACTAGTTTCATTGCTAGAGGCATGAGGAGTAGTAGTAGTAGCATCAGGAGAGCTTATTTCAAAAGGACTTGGCATTTGAGGAGAGATAGATTTGAGGGGTTCTGAGATACCAGTATGAGGAGGTGCTGATGTGGTAGGAAGAGAATTTTGGATATCTTTATAGGCATCAACAATTACCTTGAGATTCTTAGCTAGGTCAGTTATTTGGGTTTATAGGTGTGCAAATTTAGCATTCTATTCCTCCCTAATACTGAGCATCATCTCTTATAGGCAATCATAGAGTTCAGGTATGGTATTAGCGGTGGCCATAGTGGTTGGAATAGAGGGTTTAGGTTGCTGGGTAGGTTTAGCTTGGGTTGGCTGTAGTGCAGGTTGAATGGTTGGGGCAATCTCATATATAACCTCTTGTTGTTGGGACTCTCCCCCATCATAGAATAGATCCTCGGATTTACCAACCACCTTCCTAATCCATTGGCCCTCTCTTCTTTCTATCCGCATCCTCATTAGTTCTTCTTCTTTAAATTCTTCTGTAGGCTTTCCTTTTCCTTTCTCCAGATGCTGTATCTTAGCAAATTTGAGGAGCTTGGTGATGATGGAGGCATAGGGCAAAGTGGAGTGTTTTCGTTGGTCTCTTGCCATGATCATTCTCTAAAAGATTATGTGACCCAGGTTGAGGTCCTTTCTCCAAATTAATGTTGTCATTACATGAGCTTTAACCCTAATGATCAAATTGATGCTTCCTCCCTCATTGAAAATAATCCTTGACACCATATAGTACAAGACTCTCACTTGTACGCTAAGGTCAGAAGGTTTCACGATTTTCAGAGGAGGCTTATTCACACATCTTCTGAAGAGTGCATCTAGAATGGGCTCTCTTTATAGTTCAGATATTCTCCACCTTACTCATCTGCATCATCATCCTCATCTATATATTTGGAGGTGAAAATATCAATCTTAAATCCCTTTTGTCCAGGAATCTCTAAAACATCATTGATATTTTCATTTGATAGTCACTGATTCCTAGACCTAAGAGTTACTTGATACTTTCTCTTGTCATTCTTTTTTAATACAACATACCAAGTTGATCACTTCATCATCATATTTTTCTTTAATTTTCAAAATATTTTTATACTTTCCCATCCATATTCCAACATCAAAATTGTTTGATATCAGAAATTCCTCTAAATTAGTGCAATGAAGAGTTATTACCTTATTTGCAGCAAACTTTGGTAAATTCTTTCAAGATTTGTTCAGAGCTGCAAAGAGGCTTCGTGGTCATCAGGAGTTCCTCAAACTTAGTACTTGATGCAGGAGCAGCAGGGATTGGTTTCTTTGATTCTGTCTTTAAAGTTGTTTTATGTTTCTCTGATGGTGTTCTCTTACTAGATTCAGCCTTCTTTTTCTGGGTATCACCTTTTTTTTATGCATATTGGGATTTGGCAGATCATTTGGGCCTAGACTGCTCTTTTCCAATGTTGGCATTCTTTACTTTGACCATTTTCGTGAGAGATTTGATGCATATTAGAATTTTATTATGTAACCATTCTACAAACAAATTTTAGTGGTCAAAATTTAAATTTTGGTAAGTTACATTGCCTATATAACACAGAAATTGTCTTGACAAATGAATTTTCAATCTTGAAGTTCATCTGTCAGAGACTCAACATACAAAGGATATCTTCAACAGTCGAATGTCAGTCTTGAAATTCGATTGTCCGAGACATATCATCAGTAGATATTTGAACAGAAAAAGTTTTGTGCTCTCAAAGTTTGAATTTCGAAGTCTTCTAGCAAAGATATGCAAACACAAGAGATCCAACAGATGAATGTTGGGATTCAAAGTTCATATTTTGAGACGTTATGAAAAATTGTCTAAAATGTGAATATTGAATCATCAAAATTCGATTACTGTCCACACAGACAAAGCAAACACATATACTAATATTCAAAATTTGAATTTCAATTAATCAACAGACGAATTTTGGGTAGACTGAAACACTGGTGCAGCATTTGAAGCACTGAAATACAACTATTAAAGCTTTGAGTTCAAATTTTAACCATGCAAAGTCATTTAATAAGCTGGATAAAGGATGAAAATTCATTTATTAGCAGTCAAAATGCAAATTTGCAGTATTGAACTTACAGACAGATGTTGAACATTTGGATTTCCATATTTCTTCAACAGGTGTTGGTTAAATAAGTATGAGATACTCCATTATATTGACTTCTTTATTACATAAGCTCATGAGGAGTGACTGCAAAACACTTTAAACATACTTTGATGCTTAAGTTATAGTATTAACAGATTAACTCTTGAAAATAAATAGATTTAGATATAAGCTTACTTACAGTTTATTGGGATTTATTATTTCCAATTTTTTTCTAATTTTACAATATCTATCCTCTGGAAGTGGTTTGGTCAAGATGTCTGTGTGAACACCGTATTTTGTCTGGGTTCTTTTTTTTAAAATATTAGAAGAAAAAAATTTTCTAAGATAAAATAATAAAAAATAACAATATTTCCCAAAGATCGTCATATCTTATGGAATTATGATTTTCTTCTTTTTGAGATTTTCATAAAACTAAAAAAGTAATAAAAATAAAAAAGAAAAATCAAGGATTGAGATTTGATATCAAATTAATAATGAAAAAAGAAAGCAAATCAATCAATCATAATATGAATATTAAAGAAAAATAATAAAAGGGATTTTTGTGATTTTCGAACATTAATTGAATGATTTTCTTTTTGGTATTATAAATAGAGACAAGATGAGAAGAGAGGGATCAACAAGGAAAAGAAAAAGAAGAAATTGAGAGAAAGAGAGAGGGTACAAAAGAGTGCTCTGAGAGTGAACGAAAAGTTGAGAGTGGGTGTTGGTTTTTTCAATAAGGCTTAAGGTAAGAAATTTCTTCTCTTCTTCTTCATTCCATCTCATTACATAGTTGGGGTTTTCTAAATGATAGAATATTTTTTTAGAATGCAATCTACTACATTCTCCTCTTGAATATTTCCATGGATCACAAATTTGATATTTTGAGAGGTCCATGGAAGAATTTATTCACACCGATATACACCTCACCATAGATGGAGGTATGCTTGTAATATATTTTGTTTTCTTCTCTTCAATTTGTTTCTATGAACCCCAAAATATGATATTTTGGTGAAATCTTATAGACAAATTACTCAGATCCATGAATATCCTTAATAAGGATATAAGCGTATTCTCATTGATGATTGATAGATTTATTCTATTTTATCATGATTTGTGTTCCATAAGCCAAGGTGTATAACTACATGATTATGACAATACTTGTCAAACACATTGGTTAAATTAATGGAATGACACTCCGTGATATTCTTTCTAACATAACCATTGTAATGAGTTTTTTTTTTAATTTCTTTCTTCTCGTTTTTTCTTTCTTTCTTTCTTTCTTTTCTTTTCTTTTTCTTTCTCCTCGTTTTCCTTCTTTTTTGTGTTTGTTTGCTTGTTTTATTTTCTTTTTTTTTCTTTATTTCCTTTCTTTCTTTTTCTTTTTTCTTTTCTCCAAAAATTATGATATTAGATAATTACAACTCCTCTTTCAAGACCATGGAATTCAGTTGAAATAACTATCCTTTAAAGTTGTGGCAGAAGGCACATATAGCTTTAAAGGAGGTAATTTTTATGTGTTTTATAATGATGATAGTTAGGTAATTGATTACATTATTCTTATTCTCTCATGCGATTTCAATAATATGATATTTTCTCATTAAATATATATATTTTTAAAATTTTTGCCCGGTGGGGTTTTTGGAACCTTCATGGGTATTTAGATTAATAAATTTACCGCATGTTATGATGTACCTTCGTGGGTATACTAATCAAATTATGCATTTTCTATTTGGAAAATATTTTTTAGAAACAAAATAATAATGATTGTCTCAAATTTGATAAAGTTTTGTATTTATTTTTAATATATTTTTTAGTCATCCCGTGTAAGGTTTTGTGAACTATCGTAGATATATAAGTTGAGTGGTTACTGAGTGAGATTTTGGAATCTCCATAGGGTTACCAATAAGAATAATAAAAATAAAATGATTTTCTTAAATAAATATAATTCACTTTTCACAAATTAAAAAATATAAATATATTGCAAAAACTATATATTTTAAATATAATTTTTCTCCTAAAAAAATACCAACCAAACAACACGAATTTTTATCCTCCGAACTATGTGGACTTTGATCCCCATATTAGGGTGTGTAGGCCCTAAACTCTTATTCTATGTCAAGTTCATTTTTGTAAATAAATCTATTTTACTTATTTATTTTATTTTTCTTATTTCTTTATACATGTTTTATAAAGGTAATTAAAATAATTATAAGGCCACATTGATTTTGTATAATTAACTTAATGAAACCGTTCTTATGAACAGTGTTATAGGGTGCTTAACACCTTTCCTATGACACAATCGACTCCTGAACCCTTTATGTTTCATAGACCATTTTTTATTTTATTTTTTTAAAAGGTTTTGCAAAATTTCTCTTTTAAAAATTTTGGTGGTGACTCTACTTTTATTTTAATTTTTCACTTTTGGAAAATTAAAAATTGAGCGCGACAGTCTACAAGCTAATCTTCTGTAGGGAGAAATTCCAATATAATGTCTCTTTCAGAACATGATCCCTTATGAAACAGTATCTGACCTCAATAAGCTTTATCCTTGAATGCATCACTGGATACTTCATGATGTTGATGACACTTTGATTATCATATCTAATAGGTATTTCTTTCATATCAATTTCAAGATCTTCCAGTTGCTACTTCATCCAAAAGATTTGGGCACAACAACGTCCAACAGCTATGTATTTAGCTTCTACTATGGAGAGAGCCATACTATTTTGCTTCTTGCTAAACCATGAGACTAGAGATCCTCCAAGAAATTGGCATGTACCACTTGTGCTTTTTCTGTCGGTCTTGGATCCAGCAAAGTCAGCATCAGTATACCCAACAAACTCTTCTCCATTGCCTTTTGGATACCAGAGTCCCATCTGTAATGTTTCAATTAAATATCTAAATATTATTTTTATAGCTGTTACATGGGACTTTTTGGGACATGATTGGAACATTGCACACATACAAACACTAAACATGATGTTAGGTCTACTAGCCTTTAGGTACAGTAAGAAACCAATCATTCTTCTGTATTGAGTTATGTCTAATGGTTTTTCTCCTTCATCCATATCAAGCTTTGAGGTAGTGGCCATTGGAGTTTCCATTGATTTAGCATTTTTCATCCCAAATTTTTCTAGCAACTCTTTTAGATATTTTGATTGATTCAAGAAGATGCCATCATCACATTGTTTGATTTGCAGTATAAGGAAAAAATTGAGTTCTCCTATCATTTACATCTCAAATTCACTGTACATTGGTTTAGAGAAGTCCTTGCACAAAGATTCATTAATGGCACCAAATATAATATCATCAACGTAAATTTGAACAATAAGTAAATCTTTGTCTTTCTTTTTAGTAAATAGAGTTGTATCAACTTTACCTCTATTGAAATCCTTTTCAATTTGGAAGTTACTTGATTTTTAATACCATTCCCTAGGTGCCTGTTTTAAATCATACAGAGCTTTCTTCAGTTTATATACATGATTTGGTTTAGCTGAATCCTTAAAGCCTGGAGGTTGGTCAACATAAACTTCTTCCATGATATAGCCATTCAGAAAGGCACTTTTTGCATCTATTTGATACAATACAATGTCTTTTATACAAGCATAGGCTAGAGGGATCCATATTGCTTCAAGTCTTATAACTGGAGCAAAAGTTTCCTTATAATCTATACATTCTTCTTGATTATATCCTTTAGCCACCAACCTGTCTTTATTTCTTATTATTATTCTAAATTCATCGAGTTTATTTCTAAACACCCATTTGGTTCCAATAATTGGATGAACATTGGATTTAGGCACTAAGTCCCAAACTTGATTCCTCTCAAATTGATTTAGTTCTTATTGCATATCTATTATCCTGTACTCATCTTTTAATACTTCTTTAATACACTTAGGTTTTGAGAAATAAATGCACAGTTATTTATTTGATCCCTAAGTTGTCTTTTTATTTTAACATTCTCCTGAACATCCCTAATCCCTTGATCAATAGGATGACTCCTTTGATATCTTCAAACTCTAGGTAGTTCTTGAGAAATTACTTCATTATCTTCAAATTTTAGACATTTCTCCTGAATATTTTCCTCTATAGCAGTAGATTCTGATATTTTTGGAGGTTCAGTTTTATCTTCCTTAGAGAAGGTCATGTTTTTAAAACTGGAAATCAGCTCATCTTCATCTAAGTCAGGTTTAGAAATAGTTTCATTTTCAATGAATATTATATGCATAGATTCTTCTATGATCTTCTACTTCTTATTAAATACTCTATATGCTTTACTCTTATTTGAGTAGCCAAAAAATATGCCTTCATTTGATTTGGTATCAAACTTACCCAAGTTGTCTTTGCTGTTATTATGTATATAGCATGTGCATCCAAAAACATAAAGATAAGAGAGGTTGGGCTTCTTTCCCTTGTACAGTGTAATATCCATATTTTTATGGGATGTTATAAAATGAATAAAAAATAAGAAACGAAGCGAGATGAAAAAGCTATATATAATTGGGCTTTAGAATGAATTAATTTATCATCTAATTTTCAAAAGAAGCTATGTTTCATTCTTAATTGGAATTAATTTTTCATAAGGTCCTTAGCAGAAATTAATTCCAGAACTTACCTCGGAAAATATGCAATATACCACTTGAATGAAAGCCCGCTTGAAACTGAGGGCAACAGTATAAGTATTGCATTCCCGGGAGGTCCAGGTTAAGAGATAGACCAATTTGAAGTTAATGTGAATAGTAAAAAAGAAATAATAAAAAATTAGTCTTTGGGTAAAATTACAAGAAATGGCTCAAAAGAATGAATAATTATATTTTTGACCCGGTTTAAGGGCAAAACGGTCATTTCCATGGTAAGGGAATAAAATGTGAAAATTTCATTTTATCCCCAAGGGAAAAATGTTGATAGCATACAATATACAGAGAAACAGCTAAAACCAAGTGACACAGAAAGAAACGGAAAAGGTAAATTGGTCATTCTTCCAAGTTAGACCAGAAAATGAGAAACTCATAATTTTTCCCAGAGAAATGAAAATACGTTGCAATTTAGTACCAAAAAGGAATTTTATTGCAAAAGTAGTCCTTAGGGAAAATTACGAAAAAGGACCCGAAAGTTTCAAGAATTATAAATTAGCCCAGGTCAAGGGCATTTTTGTAAATATGAAAAATTATAGTCAAAATGAAGCTCTCAATGAGCTAGACCCAATTAAATATAGTATGGAATTTATTAAGGTCAAAATAATATTTATTGGGTGATTAGGATTCAATATTAATATTTTACCTAATAAAAGTCAATTTGGACTGCAGGAAGAGGCAGTATTAATTTAAGAGAAATTATTGGACCTTAATAAAATATATTTTGGGTCTAGATAATTATTTTGGACCAAAAGTAATTGTTGGATAATCTCGTACCAATTTAATGACAATTTTGGTAAAAATACTCAATCGGTACGGGTAAATTTAATCGGTAAAGGGTATTTTAATCCATTAAACTTTATGAATCAATTTTTGGCCAAAAATGAGGGTATACACGTCTGAATGTGTTGATGGGACACAAATGGAATTGGTTAAAAAGCTTTATTACATAAAGTAGCCTTGGTTATTATAATTAACCATGATTAATTGGCCATTAGATATCTCTCTTTTAACACCTTGGTTAAGTCATTGTGACCACTTCATCTTCTCCATCTGGGACGTGAGACAGCAGCAAGAAATAGAAAAGAAGAGACCTAGGTACGAAGAAGGAAGGAAACACTTGAAGGCATGACATTAAGATATATGTTGCAAGGTAAGCTTTTATGATGTTCTCAAGTGTTTGTGATAGTTTTCATGGAGTATTTCTCTCTATTTTCCCTCTGAAATTTTCTACCTAGAGAGAGAGTAGAGAGAGAAAATGAAGCCATGAAGAAATTACTCCATGAAAAGTAATGTATAGGCTTCAAGGATTAAGATTATGCCATTAGATTGCAAATTAATCAGGTAGATATTTTTCTATAAATTTTTGAAATTTTTTGTCTATTTAGAGTTTGAAAAGGAAGGAAATTTCATGATTTTGACCTTCAAAATGGATTCCTTAGGTCCAAAATAGGTTAGAACAATTATGTTGTACAAGAAAAGCCAAGTAGTAATCAAGTTGGAAATTTAAGGTTCCAATATGAGACTTTGTGAAGGGAGTTATGTAATCAGTGGTGAAAGACTTTGTTTTATGATGTAATAGGATTCCAAGAAGTGTTTTAAGATCAATGGAAGTGTCCACAAAGTTTGGAGATCATTGGAAAGCAAGAAGGTAGTTATTTTCCCTATTATGCTTAATGTTGTCATACTTTATTTCCATGATAATATGACTATGCCATATAATTGTTTGAATGCTTTATGATGTATTTTCATTGTTGGCTGAATGTTTGAAGGGTTTTGTAACCCTAGGATATCCATTTTATAAAGTTTTACCATGCCAAAATTTTTATGGAATTGTATGGCATAATATGAAGTTATGATTTTCATTGATGATTTTATGAAATGATATGATGATGTGAATCCATAATTGGGTGTAACTACTGAGATTCTTTGAATCTCATTCCTTTCCAAATATTAACTATGTTAAGGCAAGGACATGGAAGTATTCAAACAAATGCAAAGGAAATCAAGAAGATGATGGAGAATTACTTCATTTTGCAAGTTATAATGTTAAGTTGAGAAAATATGTATCATGTATGTATGAGATGGAATTCTGTAATTACATATGATTATGTTCCTTAAAGTCCTCTTATGATGTCATGTGTGGATTTGGAACAATAAATGTTTATGCGTGAGGTTTATGAAGTTTATTATATGAGTTATGGCATAATTATGAACAAGATAACCAGTATTGATTTGAGCTGGGAAACTCTATTTGAAACAGAGTATCCCATATAAGTGTTATACATGCTCTTAAACTAGACAGATCAAGTTTTTCATAGAGCTATAGAACACCTAAATTGGATAAATGTATGAATTATAATGAATTTTTGAAGTTAGGATTCAAAACTAGACAGTACTGGAAAAACTGGAACTTACACCATGAACACTGGATTTTTCAAAAGGCACTATAAAATCGTGTATAGTTCCAAAAATTTAGTGACATATTAGGAAATTAATGCCACTAGTATGAAACCATTTGGAGCTATAAAGAAGGAGTTATGTAATTTTTTCTAAAACTGTTCCAGCAGAGGTAGCGTTCTAACCCATAATAGTTAAGTTAATATTATGCCCTGTACAAGTTAAATAAATGTACAAGAAAAATATTTCTAAAAAGTAAACTCACAGGGCTTTCCAATTACATAAGGAATGCATAAATTGGCTTAGGGTAAAGTGAGATATGAATTTTTAAATATAAGGCCAAAATCCTGGGAAAGAGAAAATGACTAAATGTATAGTAAATATTTGTGAAATAAACTATATAAATTGGTCAATATAATGCTCTGTTTTATATTTTTTCCATGTATATAAGGTTTTTATCTATTTTTGGAGACTTGAATCACTATGAAATGATTTTTCTAAAATTAGTTATGAATTTTCCAAGTTCAGTTGGTAAAGTGGAAACTACCATATGAACAGTAACCGAAAATTTTGGAAATTCTGATTTTCATTCTTATGTAATTCAAGCTTATGATCAAGTATAATCAGACTTAAAAGGAGTCTAATTAATGGGAAATGAGTCTAAAAGTAAGGTATTACATACAGCTCGTATGGGGTTTTGCCAAGAATGGGCCTGATGTAGGCTTTATTCATTAGGTAGCATGTTGTGCTCACTGCATAAGCCCAGAAGTACTTTGGCAATCCTTTTTCATTGAGCATTGCATGAGCCATTCCTTCTAGCACTCTATTTTTCCTCTTAACAACTCATTTTGTTGAGATGTTCTTGGAGTAGAGAAGTTGTGCTCTATTATATTTTCTTCACAGTAGTTAGCAAATTGAGCATTTTCGAACTTACCACCATGATCTATTCTAATACACACAATGGAGTAACCTTTCTCATTTTAGACTTTCTTAGCTAAGATCAGAAAAGCTTCGAATGTCTCATCTTTAGAGGAAAGAAATAAAGTTCAAGTAAATCTAGAATAGTCATCTACTACAACAAGCACATACAAGTTGCCACCAATACTATTAACATGACTAGGATCTATCAAATCCTTGTGAAGCAATTGTAGTGGTCTAGTTGTAGAGACAACATTTTTATATTTAAAAGAGGACTTAATTTGTTTCCCTTTAAGATAAGCATTACATTCTCTGTCCTTTTCAAAAGAGATATTTGGTAATCGAAGAACAAGTTCATTTTGAATAAGCTTGTTTAATTGATGTATGCTAACATGAGCTAATCTCCTATACCACGGCCAACTCTCATCATTTTTACTGAGTAAGCATATTAAGTCTAGACTAAGTAATTCATCTAAATCAATTATATAACAATTATCGTCTCTTTGTGCCTTGAGAATGACTTTGTGGTCACTTTTTCTGATAACTAGGTAGTATTTGGAATTGAACAGAACCAAGTTGCCTTTGTCACAGGTTTGTCTTACACTTAGCGGGTTGTGGTTAAGGCTAATTACAAATAGCACATCTTCTATTGATATTTCTAGATTTCTTCCCACGATTTTAATGCCAACCACCTTGCTAGACTGGTCACCACCAAAAGTAACATTTTCTCCTTTCTTGTCTCTCAGCACAATAAATTTTTCTTTATCTCCAGTCATGTGTCTTGAACAAACACTATCCATATACCATTTGTTGCTTTTTTGGCCTTGAGACACACCTGCAAAATAGCTTTTAGTTCTTTCTTTTAGGTACCTATATTTTCTTGGGTCATTTCTTGTTAGTTCCTCCCTTAGGCACTGAAGTGCCTTTGGGAACCCATTTCATTCCATTATCATTTCCTTCCTTCTTGTATACACAAGAGGAGGATATGTGACCCTTCTTGTTACAGAAGTGACAAGTGACAAAGGGGCTAGAAGAAAGAGATGCAGATCTAAAATAATGTAGATAATATATATCCTTCTGACTTCTAGATGCAAGAAATAACTCTATATTTTGAGTTGATTTAATGCTATCAGCACGCACAAAATTTCTTAGATAATGATTTTGTTTCTTGTGTTTCAGTTTCTCTTTGACAGCACATGGGTCATATCCTCGACCAGTTTTACTTTGACTCACTATTTGTGTTCCCAGTACCATTTTCAGCATATCTTGCCCTTTAGCGAATATGGTTAGAGTCTTATGGAAATAAGCATTCTTATCTCTCAACTTACTGCATGAGATGCAAATAGAAGTGGTAGAAGGAAAAGGTTGTGATGCGGTGCAGGATGTATGAGATTCATTTTCAAGTTTGGTTATTTCTTTTCAGCTAGATGCAACTACTTAGACACTTTGACAAATTCATATATTAAATCATTGAATGCATCATGAAGTTCATTGTAAGAGGGTTTTGGAATCATTTACCTCAGAATTGCTGTCACTATCTTGGTAATGATTATTCTTTTCTTCTGCAACTTGTTGAGCCATTAAGCATAGATTGGAAATTTCATCATCTTTTGCTACATCTTCTTCACCTAAACTGTCTCCCCAGATGAATGATACAAAAGCCTTCTTCTTTTTCCCTTTGTCAGCCTTCTTGTCTCTTCCTTGCTTCTTGGTCAGTAGAGGACACTCCTATTTGATGTGTCCAGGTTTCTTGCATTTGTAGCATATGATGGAGTCTTTATTTTCTTTCTTATTGCCGGCAGCTCCATCTTTTTTTATTAACTTTCTAATTTTCTTCTTTCCATACATTTTCCCAAATCTTCCCACCAGCATAGCCATCATTTCTTCATCAATCTATGCATCTTCTTCAGAATCATCATCTTTTTTTTATTCTACTTTGAGGGCCAAACTTTTCTTTTTCTTATCAAAAGAAGAGGATTCCTTAAGAGCCTTCAACTTTCCTTCATATTCTTCAAGGCTTCCAAAGAGATTTGTGACATAAGTCATTGATTCTCCTCTGACTTCTTCTATGGCTGTCACCTTTAGTTGTCATTCAATGGGTAAGGCTATGAGAATTTTTCTAACATTTTTCAAGTTGAGAGTATTCCTTCTCAAGACTTTTCAGTTGGTTCACAATAAGAGTGAACCTCTTTTATAGATCCTTGATACTCGCTTCTTCCCTCATTCTGAAGCTTTTATACTCACCAATACAGGAATTTAACTTATTCTCTCTCACTCCAACAGTTCCTTCATGTACAATCTCTAGAGTGCCCCACATTCCTTTGGCTATGGAATAATGAGAAACTCTGTAGAATTCGTGCTGGTTGGGAGCACTAACTAAGCAGTATTTTGCTTTGAAGTTAAGCAAAACTTTTCTTTTGTCTTCATCATTCCATTTCTTTTCAGAAGATATATTTGCATCCTCATCTTCCAATATCCATAATGTTCTCCACTAAAACCTGGAGATCTGTTAGTATTGTTGCCATATGGTAATATGCTTTCCCCAATTCCAGGCATTTGTTCTCCTGGATGGTGAAATCTTTCAGCTAGGAGTCCAAGCTTTGATACCACTTGTTAGGATTGCTGGCTTCCTAAGAGAGGAAGTGAATTGGGAAGTTTAAAATTTTTCTGCAAAAACATAAGTTCACTGTGAAAACAAAAGCTTGCAAAAAAATATAGAGTACAGTGAAAATAAAAGTAAATACAAGATAAGGGAATAGAAGACTTAGAAATTTACCCAGGTTCGGTCTGATTCACTTGACCTATGCCCAGTCGTCAAGTTACCACTTGAAATTTTCACTATCAGCAATAATTCAATAGGCTCCTTGCAATGCCTTGGTATAGACTCATGCTATGTTCTAAGAACACTCAAACTTTACACTTAACACTCTTACAAGTGTTTCCAATACCCTTTATGATTCCGCTCACAAAGAATCTTTCTTCCAAATGAAAAAAAGATTTTATACAGACTGAATACTCTCCAGAATAGAGTGGATATGAAAGTTAAAGAACAATAAATGCTGTATGTGGGTAAAAAAGTTTTGACACATAAATTTAGCAGTTATTACAAAGACAGGCTCAAAATCGTTACTCACAACTTCAAATGAAGTTCTATTTATATATTTGTAACTTAACTAGTTGTTAGACACAAGATTTAGCTGTAAGAAACTTTAACCAATGGTTACTCTACAGAAATGACTATTCATCAATCGCTTTTAATGTGTCTAACATGCCAAAATTTGAATTTTGGGGTTCAACAGACTAATTTTGCAAAAACAGAAGGTTAAGGATTTCAATGTTGAACTTCAACAGTTGTATGTTCAAATGTGAAATTCAAATTTTGATTTTGTCAAAGATATTCCATGTTAGAACATACGAATTTTCATATTAAAAGTACATCTATTAAGTTTGAACAATTGCCTCATGTTTTCACAATGCACCCAAAATTTAAATTTTAGAAGCTAAAATACGCCAATTAGAGGCTTATTCAACATGGCTCAAAAGTTCTCCTCTGTGAAATTTAAATGTTGACTACAAAGTTTGTCTGTCATAACCATGCTCTAGCGAAACTCATAAGTTCTCATTTCAAAATTCATATTTTGAAGTCCAAAGTTTGTCTGTTAGAGGAGGTGACTCTGAACTCTCTTTGAAGTTTACAGACATTCAAATTTTAACTAAGTTTCATACGAAATTTTGTACACATTCACTAACAATACTTAGCTCGAAATTCGAAATTCATAACTGAAATTCGTCTGTCAGAGATGAAACCTCTGTATATTCAAATTTCACCAAGTAAAGTTTAAATTTTGCACAAAATACACATGAATCAATAACAAAATTTGTAAGTTAGCCAATATTTTTCAAATTTAACATATGCTAATATAGGATAACTGTGAAATTACTCGTTTAAGTGTTATGGTAACATGAATAAATAAGAATCAAAGCTTTTTACTCAGTGTATATAGTGAAAAATCCTAACAACTAAATCTTCACATATTCTTCATTGGATTTATGAACTTTGTCATTTCATACTCCTTTGATATTCTCCTTTCCAAGCTCTAGTTTTTTAAAATCATCAAAACTTCTTATTCAACAAATTCATAAAGGGATCATGGAAATCACTAGTGGGATTGATTGAGAGATTTTATAAATTGTTAAAACAAAAAACAAGTATTGTACTATGGCATTGCAAGGAGCCCACTAAATTCTTGTTGATAGTGGAAAATCTCAAGTGATGGTTTGAGAACTAGATGTAGGTCAAGTGGATTGAACCGAACCAGAATAAATTACTGAATTTTCTCTTCCCTTATCTCTTATAATCAATTTTTCATTATACTCTATTTTCTGTAAACTTTTACTTTCACTACTATATTGTATTTTTATAAAAAAATTTCATACTTCTCAATTTACCCCTCTCTTGGGAAGCCAGTATTCCTAACAAGTTAGTGTACACAAAAAGATGAGTAAGACCATGCAGATAGTCACTCAATGCCCAATGTTTGTGAGGCCAGGTCATACGGGCTGGCCCGATTTATGAGACTGGATTTAGCTGGATCCTGAAAAATTGTTTAAAATAATAAGTTAATTTTATTTAATAACAAAAAAATAATTACTTTCATCCAAAATATATATCCTTGAAAAATAAGGTCATTTAGTATAGAGAAAGTAAGAAGGGAAAGTTAAATTTTTCGGGAAGTAACTCAATTGCTTTTACTAGGTTTAAGAAAAATACAAGTTCCCACAAAGTTAAACTTAACTAAGGAAGTAGAACTTCCTGAGCAAAAATCTAGACGTTCGACTTCTTGAGTTGTTTTAAACATTTATTCGAAAATACCCTTATCTTCTTAATTCTTTTATTTAATAAAAAGAGTATTTTTGTCATTAACATTAAAAAATAATATATTTATTTAAAAAATAATTTCAACATTGAGGGAAATAAAAAATGAAATAAGCAAGTTATACATAAACTTCCCAAAAGTTAACTTTCTCATAAGTAAACCAAGCAACCCCTAAAATAATATTTTTTTACATAATATTAAAAAATCAATTTAAAATTTCAAATAAAATCAAAAGATTGAAATATCTAGGCCAATCCAACATGTTGGGTAGGATTTGGTCTTCTAAATTACCGGGTTAGTTGAACACCCTATTGTTAATAAATAGTAAAATAAGTATAGCAAAAAATAAACAAATAGTGAAATAACAATAAAGAGTCATGTGATTCAATAATAATAATAATAATAATCACTTATTCTGCCTTTATATATAATATCTTGATATATTAAAATAATCATAGTTTAAATTATTTTTAGTAAAAATAATAAATTATTATTAACAAATTCAACTATAAAGATTGACAAAATAATTAAATTTTATTTAAAAAGATATTCATATTCTCATTAAAAAAATTAAAGATTCAAAACCAGTCAAGACTCCGGGTAGTTAGTGTTTCATACATGTTATAAAAGGATATATGAGTAGTTCCTTTAGTTAAAAGAGCTCTTTTTTTTTTCTCTTTTTTCCATATAAAAACTGATTTTTCCTTCTTTCATTGTTTTTTTGTTGTCATCAATCAGCTTCTTCGATCAATAACAGATCAAATGTGTTTTTTTTTTCATATGATACATACAAGAGATCATAAGTTAAAATTTTCTTGAAAAATTATACATATCTTTCTAACAATTAAATCTTATTGAAATATGTAAAGAAATATTAAATGAATAATAGCACAATTACACAACTTAAAAAAATTAGGGGTGGGGAAAAAAAACCCAGACAGCCCAGTTCAACCCAAAGCAACTCAATCTAGGACAAACCTAGTCTTTTTAACCCATAACCAACACCCAATGTTCGAGGTCAGGTTAATTGGCCAAGTCAAACTGAGTTTTGGGCTACTTTCTCAAATCAATTGGTCTAACCCAACCCAAGGGTTTTTTTTATATTATAATGAAACAACATCGTATTACACAAGATGGCTTATATGCATACAAACCCTGAGTCCTTTTCTTCAATTTTTGTATTACACGAGAAGTATATTAGTCTTTAATCTTATTTTAGATTTCATTAAATCTACATCTTTGGTAAGTCTGCACTCTACAAAAAGGAAACAAAAAATTTGTGTGTAGGAATACGGTTTGAATGGTCATTTTGGGATTGAATGTTCGTTTTGAATTTATTGTCATGTTGGTTGATAATTTTATATGTCCATGTCCCTCATTTTTTCTTTAAGAATGGTCATTTTGGGCTTGATTACTTGAATGTTTATTTTGATGAAAAGTCTAAATGTTGGTAGGTCATTTTGGGTCTAGTTTGGTCATTTTGTTTAAAAATAGCAAAAGCCCAAACATTGGTTGTTAAAAAAAAGAAGACCAAACATTAAAATATAAAAAAAGGCAGCCCAGGAACTCGGTCCAACCCTAGCTAGACCGGTCTGGCCAACCAACTCAACCAAACCAGACCAAACTATAGGTTCCCAGACCAAACCAAACTCCTACAAGACTAAACCGTGGGCTAATATTAAACCTAGTTTCCCCCCACCCTTAATAAAATATATAAAGAAATATTGAAGAAAAAAAAAGTGCCAGGAAGGGGTAAATTGAAAGCAAAATATGAAGTAGGGGGCTAAAATCAAATTAAAAACTTTTTGCAAACAAAATATAAAATTTTTCCAAAAGCATACTAAAGTATGGGGGACAAGTACCCCTCCTTGGCCCCCTTGTATTCATGTCTGGTCTAGCGACCATGGAGGAACATTGAACAGCAAGTATGGTGAAAATTATGCAACATTGGAGTCAGGGAAGGTTTCTTTGGGTCCAAACCCACCGTATCATTTTGGTGGAAGCCCTAATAAGCATAACACCCCTTAAACTTACTGAAGAAATTGTTCTCTGCAGCTCTTAGTTGGGTTTTTATTTGCTTTGTTGTCAATGTTTTAAAATGTCTCAAAGCTGAGGTAGAGAGGGTATTGGCTAGAGTCTTGTGTTTGTTTTCCTATTTTAGTGTCGAAGCTTTTTTTCTTCTTCTCCTTCTTTGTTTCTCCTTAACTTGTTTTATTGCTTATCTCGTGTTTTTTATTGCTCACTATTAGAATTTTATATTGTGGTTTCTATTTTACGGAATGAATGTATTTTCGATGGTCCAAAAAAAAAAGTCCCCATCTTTGTTACCTAGCATGATTGTTAACTTGGCATCGACTAATGAATACAGTTATTACATTCGTACTATTAAATTATAATTTTGGGGCTTGATTAAATAAATTTTATTTGAATAATTGAATGATAATTTATGTTTAGGAAAAATGTAATAGCCCACATATCTAAAGTGTATTTTTTAAGTTAATTAATCATTATTTGTGATGCCAAAAAAAAAGGAAAAATGATAAAAATAAAAAATAAAATAATTCATATTTGGTCAACTTATAATTTAGGGGAGAAAATTTGAAAAAGTTATGCAATTAGGTCCCGCAAGAATTATACTTTTTCCCCAAATCTGAAAATCACTTTGCAAGTCCCTCTGTAAGTTTTATGTACCAATGACATCAAACTCTCATTTTTATTTTACTCAAGTTCCAGACACTCTTCTCCTAGGTTTTGGCTTAAAATTGGGTCTTGAAGTGTTCTATGGTGGACTTCAAGTGGTTTTAATGTAAATCTTTGAGGTAATTACTTTTTCCATCCTCTCCTCCCCTCTTATGCAATTTTATTCATTTTTCTTGATGATAGGAGTGTCTTCTTTGATTTTTCAGCACTTGAGCCAACCTAAGATTGTTAGAAATGCTTAGAAATGATGAGCAGGTGCTTGATTATGCTATGGGTGTCATTGTATTGTAAGATTTTACAAGTTATATGTTGAAATTTTGAATTTGAGTATGAACCCTCAGTGGGTATTTTGGGGAAAATGAAAATACTTTGAGATATGGCTATAAAATTGTCATAGGAAGCCATTTAAGTCATGGATGTGGATTTATGGAAAGATTTACATGAATTAAACTCCAAACCTTCAAATGTAGTTGAACCTTAGGTGGTGAAAATGGGATTTTTTAAATACTTGCTGTTTATCCAAGAAATTATTTTATTTAGCTTCTTTGAGATTTCAAGAATGAGTAGGAAAAGTTTGGTAGAATTTGGATTTGAATTATTATATGAAAACTTTACTTAGAGATGTAACTTTATTAAACTATCGATTATTTGTGAATTAGAAAATAATTGGAAATTCATGTTGTTGGGCCATAAAAAATTTTTATCATATGCATCTTTGGAACATAAAGAATATGAGTGCAAAGTTTTGTGAAATTTGAATTTGATTTGCAATATAAACAATTTGCTCACTAATATAACTTAGAAAGGTTGTCGATGATATGTAAAATTAGCTAGGCACAGAAATTATTGTCGTTGAGCTATGAAACTTTATATTTAACCTTTGGCATGAATAATAATGAAGTATGAAATGTTTTGTGATGTTAGGTTTCCTTCATAAGAGACTTGCTTGGAACCATGATTTGATATAACTTCTTTGGTATATTTTAAGTAGGGTTAAAAAAAGGGGACCGGACTAGATCAGACCGGCCAGTTTGATCAAGAATCGGTGCCATATCTGATCTAAACATAAATGAGGACCAGCCATTCTCAGAATGGTGGAATACTGATCGAACCGGTCACGAATCAGTATTGAACCAATATAAAACCAATTGTACTGGTCAAATCTTTTTTATTTTTAAATTTTTTAATTTTTAAGATAAAATAACATTATTTTTAGTACTAAGTAGCATTATTTTTTTATAAATTTTTTCTTTCTATATCATAATATTGTAAATGCATTATTATGATACATAATTATTAATAATGATAAATTTACTTAATAAATAATATAAAAATAGAATATTAATTGACTATTTTGAATTCAAAATATAATTATAGATAAATATTAACTTGTTTATATTTTAATATTAAGTTGTAAAACTTAGTAATAGTATTTTTTTCTATAAATCATACAAAATTAAAAAGTTATTAAAGTTATTACCACCAGTTTAATTTTGGTTGAACCAATAAATCTTGAACCAGTACCTTGACCGATTCAATATCTAATTTGATTTTTTGAACCTTGATTTTAAGTAAGTGAAAGTTATGTGGATATTTAGGTAACTTTTTGAAGCATGTTAAGTTGTGTAATTATGTTAAAATAGTTGGATAAATAGAATTCATGACTTTGGGCTCTTGAAGATTGGTTATATACTCTTGTGGCTTAAGTGTAAAGTAATCATTCTCTTGAATATTATTGTTGCTCTTGGGCACAAGTAATCTACTCCAATGGGTGGCTCTTACTCGGTGTACATTGTTATTGTCTTCATAATCCTAAGGTAACTAGGGTTTACCACCCCAAGTCCTTTGCTAAATTTCTTGTTTGATTTTCATTTATTTCCTCATGATTGTAAACTATGAACATTAATGGTTTGATTGTGGTTTGACTACCTCAAATTGTGAAACTCACGGGTGTGTACTGCCAAGGTGTGTCTAGCTCATAGTAGCATGTGTACCTCGTGGGTGTATGTTAGCTACTATGTAATGATAAACTATATAGCATATATACCTCACAGGTGTGTGTTGGCCCTCTTCGGAATTGTGGTTATTGACTGCCTTGGATTATGTACCTCACTGGTGTGTGCTTCTAAGGTGTGTCACATGCATAGTAGCAAGTATACCTTGCAAGTGTGTGCTAGCTACCATGTGTGATTGTAATCCATATAGCATGAGTACCTTGCGGATGTGTGCCAGCCATACAAAGACTTTGACTCCATAGCATGTGTACCTCACAAGTGTATGCTAGCCATCTTGCCAAGGTGTGATTATGGGACCTATAATCGGCATTTCTTGGGAGTTTGTGCACCTATCTAGAGGGATCGGTTGTAACCCAGAGAGTACGCATTTATATTCTAGCCAATTATTGATGATTTCAACTACATATTGACTTTTCTATGTACATGCAAATATTTAGTAGGTGCACCTCTTATAAAAGTGTTAACTACGGTACTGAGATAATTGGCTCGAGTAGGCCCAACTCACTAGTATGGCTATGTAGTATGTGGCAGTGTTAATCGAGGGATTTTAACAAATAGAAGACTTTAGCACCAAAATTAAAAATTATGCTTTACATTTAGATATATTGATAGTTTAATTTATTACCATTGCCCTTGGTTACTGAGATTATTATGCTACCTTGTGATCTTACGTTTTCCACGTAATGACTCTATCTTTAATAAGTGAAAGCAATAAGAAAAATGTACTTACTTATCTTGAGTATAGATAGTTGTGATAGTTGCCTGGTACATTTTTTCTCACCTTAGAATTTTGAATCATATTTATGAAATTGCCAAATATAGAATCAGCAACCTAGAAATGTTTCCTTGATTGCTTTAATGATTGAAAATGAATTTTATTTGAAATGAAATTATATTAGAATTTTCTTGTAAAAAAAAATGAATTCTAAATTACCTTTTCACTTGTATTTTCACGTTTTGTCTTTTTAAAGAATATGAGCAAGTGGATTTAGAAAGTTTGGTTTCCTAGTTGTATTCATTAAGCCCAAATCCCGTCTTGAAATTCAAGCTAATGGGATACCAATTTTGTTATTATCAATAAATCTTCATTTTGAATTTAAGGTGTTAAAATAGTCAAAACAAAAATACTAAAATATGTATTCCACTAAACCATTAACTAAATGGATGCTTGCAAATCTTAGTTCAACATGTAGCTGCCATATCAATTACTATGCATGATTTTCCCAACAAGTGGCAATCAACTATGATTTACAATGCCAACAAGTGCCATGAAGACCTAGCAATACCTAAAATTCTCAAAGCGATATCCAAGTATTAGAATTAAAAAAAAAACCATACTGAATCAACTAATCAAATTGAAAAATCAATCATGGATCCAATTCAATACAGTATGCAGCATAATTGGGCCTATCAACTCATTCTTTTATTTTAAAAAATAAGACTTGTAATCACAGTTGGTAAATATTTAGGTCTCTTAAGCATGTTGTTATAGGTTCCCTGACCATGTGTATGAAAAGGTCTTGAAAAAGGTAAAATCTACTTCAATGATCTCTACGTCTTAAAAGAATTAGTCTTCAATTGTCAGTTGAAAAATACACTTGATGCTAAAAAAAACAAATAAACAAACAAAATGCAATTATTTATATTTTTATTATTAAATTCTTCAATTAAAAATTTCCAAATAATTTGTCAATAATAATATAATAAGTGTATGATTTAAATGAAAAACCATAGAATTACAAGTGAAAAAGTTATACATTTATTATGTTGTAATTATAGACTCATGCACTTACCACATTTTAATTTAAAGACTTGAAGACAAAAATATAAAAAAACAGCTGCAAATAATTCTCTTTCGTTTTCGATCGAGAGTTTCAAGTATGCATTATCATCCACACTTTTGACAGTTCACAACATGTCATAACTGGCAATTTTACTATAAATGATTCAATCAGTATTTGCTCACATAAATAAATGATTCAATCAATACTAAGCCTAAGATTGCTGGAAAAAGACTTGTCACAACGCGATCCCTAAAAGACTTACATAACAATATCACAAAAGTTGATTAGGTTCCTGAAATAAATGAATAGCCTAAATCAAAATAATTAACTATTAACACGTAATTACAGTATACGTAGTTTAAAATCAATATATAAAAAGGACACATTTCTTTCGTACAGTTTTTTTTTAAAAAAAAAAATTCTCCCGTACTATAAAATTTCTTATTAATATAAAAGTATTTTAATTAGTTTTTTAATACAAATTATTATTCTAGTTAATCTGTTAATGCCACACCCGTAACTAGAACCAAAAGCAAAATCGGAAGAAAATCATGATTCCACTTTCTAATTATCATTCATTGATTCTTTAGTTTATAGTAAGAAAATTTTGATTAAAAAAAAAAGCTTAGCAAGAAATTGGGGGGAAAAATGGGGATACAGCTCAAAGCTTACCAGTAGCCAGGATGGGAAGAACATGTGTTTATGGTATTCTTGGTTGCCTAGCACCAAAAGAGACAGATGTGTGAGTGATGAGCATGATTTTCTTTCCTTTTTAAAATATTATAAGCTTTCTTATATTTTACTTTATCTACTATGAAAATAAAAAATATTTTTCCATATTTTCCTATTAAGAAGCATTTTGTCTTTTCATTTGTTCATTATTATTTATTATATCGAAAAATTATATTATTTGATCTATTAATTTATTTAAATGAAGATATAATTTTCTTATATAATGCTAAAACATAATTAATATATTAATTTTGATATAAAAAATTAGAAAAAATCACAAAAAAATCCCAAAACACGAAAATAATTCCCAAAATCCTAAAAAATTATACCCAAGTCCCATTAGTATAAAATCATATTTCAATATTTTATAGTTTTACTCGACAATTTTATACTTAATAATAAATTTTTTATACTCATTTTCTATGATTTTAAACCAATAAGACTTGGGTGTAATTTAACATTGGAACACGATTTTATTTATTTTAAAAAATAAAGCTGAAAAACTTTTTAAAAAAATCATATGAAAAGTCGGTTTTTTCTTCTAGTAACTCTTTAAATAAATCTAAAAAATTAAATAAGAAAGTTAAAAAGTAAAAAATATCAAATCCCTTTTTACATGAATCACTTTTTTAAATATAAAATTAAGATGGAAAAAATAACTAAATGACAGTATCACAAATAAATATTTTTAAGATTTTCAAAGCATGGATTAAAACACAGGCTCAGCCAAAGGATGAGTAGTTCCTTCGTAAAGAAATATTAAATGAATAAGAGCAAAATTACACAAAACTTAATAAAATATATAAAGAAATATTGAAAAAAAAAGTTGGGGGGACTATTGAAAGCAAAATATGAAGTCGGGACTAAAATCTACTTTAAAACATTTTACAAACATAATATAATTTTTTCTCCAAAGACATTCTAAAGTATAGGGGACAAGTACCACTCCTTGCCCCCCTCTGCATGTTAGTCTAACCCAACGGCGATGAAGGATCATCAAGCAGCAAGTATGGTGAAAAACTGAAAATTATGTGATTTTGGAGTTACTAAAGATTCTTTTGGATCCAAACCCACTGTATCATTTTGGTGGAAGCCCCAATAAACACAGGACCCCTAAAATTTACTGCAAGAATTATTCTTTGTGGCTCCTAGCTAGTTTTTCATTATTTTGTTGCCGGTGTTTTAAAATGTTGCAATACTAAGGTAGAGAGGGTATTGGCTAGAGTCTTGTGTTTGTTTTCCTATTTTAGAGTAGAAGCTCTGTTTTTTCTTCTCCTTCTTTGTTTCTCCTTAGCCTTATGATTAGCAAGTTCATTTTGCTGCTTATCTGGTGGTTTTTATTGCTCACTATTAGAACTTTGAATTGTGGTCTCTATTTTATGGAATGAATGTATTTCAAGTGGTAAAAAAAAAAAAAGTCTCCATCTTTGTTGTGTGTGGTTGTTAACTTGGCACTGAAAAATAAATATAGTCAAAACAAAAACACCAAACTACGTGTGTTCCACTAAACCATTAATTAAATCGATGCTTGCAAATCTCAGTTCAACATGATTTTCTCAGCAAGTGGGAATCAACTATGATTCACAGTATCACAAATAAATATTTTTAACGTTTTCAAAGCATGGATTAAAACACAGGCTCAGCCTAAGGGAGGAATAGTATTGTAAATGGTCCCCTTCTCTTCACATGAAGCTGTGTTGTTTGGCCATGTTTTATCCATGTGGATTTTAAGCATTATTTTTAAACTTATATTCTTCGATTTAATTCAATCAACTTAGAAAATTAGTTAGTCAAAAAAATTGAATCAGTTTGAATAGTAGTCAATGGTTCAGATTCTCCTAATCATTGTTGTAAGAACTGAACTAAACTGACCAATTTGACTGATTTGATTAAGAATCAGTATTAGATCCAATTTGGATGAAGGGCATGATAGACTGGCTTAGGAACATGTGCAAACAAATCAAGAACTAGTAGAACTGAGTTTGAATCAGCCAAACCAGTTGTGAATTAGTCCAGAATCAGTCCTATTTTTTTAATTTTTTTTAAATTTAGTTTTTAAGGTAAAATAAGATCATTTCTAGAACAAAATAATTTTTTTTATATTATAATATTATATAGACATTATTATTAGTATAATTATTGAAAACTATAAATTTACTTAACAAATAATATAGTAATGGATTATTTGTTGACATTTTAAACTTAAAATATGATTATGTTAATAATTTATTTAGATTTAAATATTGAGTTATGAAAGTTATTAATAATTTATTTGTAGTAGATGATAAATTGATAATTCAATATTATTTGGTCTAAAACTTTAATTGAATGATAAAATTTGTTTAAAATATATTAATTTAATCATTACCAGTCTAATCGGTTAAAGTATTGAACCTTAAACAATGTCTTATCCGGTTCAATATCCATTTTAGTTCTAACAACATTACTTCTAATGTAACAAACATTTTATTGTATTTCATCTTCATTTATTATTTATAATAATTATAAGCATAGTATCATTATCTTATTATTTTGTATCATTTTTTGAAAACAAACAATATTATGACCAATAAAAATAATAATAATTAACCTATTTGGACTATATATATATACCAAAAAATTATATGGACATGAAGATTTATCACATGTATATATAAAAATTAGTTTATCAAAATATCTGGTGCAAAAGTGTTGATATGATAGGGAAGAATCACAAAATATGTATCTTCACAAACCAAGAACAAAATAAAGCTTCAGAATCAGAACTATCATAGCATTTTTTAACTACTCCAAAATACAAAATTTCGAAGCGGAGCATAAAAGATACCATAATAAAAACTTATAAGATATCACCGATATAAATTAAAACGCAAGACTATGTTTTTTTGGGTCAATAAACCCAAGACTTGACGCAGTATGTATCTTCCCAAACCAAGAACAAAATAAAGCTTCAGAATTAGAACCATCATAGTACTTTTTAACTACTCCAAAATACAACAAAAGGTGGTTATTGAATACAAAATTTCGAAGAGGCGCATAAAAGATACCATAATAAAAACTTCTATGATATCACCGATATAAATTAAAACGCAAGACTTTGTTTTTTGGGTCAATAAACCCAAGACAGTCAGTAAAGATATTTTCCACCAATTAAACTAATAAATTGAGAATTATGCACCAATGCGCAGACCAGCCATCGACTCTATTGAGGTATATTGCCATGTACAATAGTCTTCAAACATTTGAAATATGAATTTAGAAGCAGGAAAGAAAAGGTAGAGATGGTATAGGAAAATAAGAGAAAAGTACTCAAACAAATTTCAGAGCAAGACCATTAGACCTAACTTTAGAAAACAGAACAAGAAAAAAGCCTTATTAAAGCTAAATCCTTCACAATCAGTTTTCCTTCTCCACAAAAATTGGCATTCACTCAAAGTAATCAATTTCTAGCCTGATTTCACGGTCCAAGAACTTGTGTGGGGGATCGCATAGGCCAACCAAGAGGTGGAGACAATCCTGAAGGGGCAGCATCTCGGCTGGGAGAGAAAAGGCTCAGTTCAACAAATGTCCCAGTTGAAGTTCCATCTTTTTCCACTGTCCGAAATGAAATTGACCCACGCTTTGTTGATGCATCAGAATCCGGACTGGATCTGACATTTTCTTCAACATCTTCCAAAGGACTCTGGTTAGCAATAAGAGACACGGTGTCATTGTGATCAACATTACTTCTAGGTTCTAAGTCTTGTAAATTTCCCAGTGCTAAAGAATCGGCAACCGGGAGATACACGAGCACACATATACACACCCCAGCACAGCATATGAGGGCAAGAAATGCCAAGAAAGCAAGGGCTTCAAACATAAATTGCTCAGGTCTATATAAAACAGATAATCCAAGGAAAAGAACCCTTAATGGAACTAAACTTGAAATTGAGAGTATTAACATGTAAACCCTCTTCTGCAAACCCTTATTGATAACCAATTTTAAAATCCGCCTTCCAAGCCAAAATAGGTAGAAAGTCAGGACGATGGCAAAAAAGCCAAGGAGAATAGTACTGAGTAAAGGGTAAGTACAAACCGAAACCTCATTCTCCCCTATTGTAGAGATAGCAGCTGTACTTGTAAAATAATGAGGCAAATGTTTCCCAGAATTTTTTTTCTTGTCTAACTGAGGTCCAATCAAAATAACAAATAGCTGGAGCACAAACATTGGGAAGCAGTAAAGAAGAATCCTTCCCACTGTTCTCGGGTTCCAGTTTTGGCTCATAATTCCAGTTTCCACTTTCTGCAGGGGTGCCCGAAGGAGAAACACAACGGTTAGAAAGAGGCATGGTTCTGCCAACCCCAAATTTGACACAATGTAGGTTTTGCAAACAGGTTCCGGCCATTTTAAGTGAAGGGCACGTCCTATCAAACTCAACCGAATAATCTCACCAAGGCCCCACCAAATAGCAAATATAATGATTACGATTCTAACAATCCAAGGACCACTAAAATAATTTAGTTGGCGATAACCTTGATGACGACTATGAGAGCGGAAGTAAAATGTGTAAACAATGCACAGCAAACCAAGAATAACCAAGATAGCTACTAGACAAATTGTCACCACACCGAATGCATCGGCAGCAAGTCTTGTCAGGGGCATTACCCGCAGTACAGATTCCACACATGCTATCTGACAGCATGGATACGAGAGATCCTCAGGATTTTTCCCCTCTGTTCCAGAATTATGATATGTGACACAGTTCCACTATAATACTAGAACAGGATAACTCAATTCAGATATACATCACAGCTCAAGGTTGAAGATGACTCCACAACACTCATCAATCAATTTGCATACTTTCAAAAACACACAAAGGCTATGTCAATGTCGGAAATACATCAACCACATGACATAAATGTGCTATGAATCCAATTTAAGCTCCTGCAATTGGGGGAGAAAACATAAGCCACAATGGAAGTTAAATACTTGAATGTAAACATACTATAAAGTTGATTCAGTCTCAAATCTGATACTTAATTTTTACAGTTAAAATGATTTTATACAATACAAAGATGATAATGTTGATAACAATGAAGACAACAAAGAGAGCAGGAAAAATAGATTACAGCAGCATCAGTATATATCAATTGAGAATAAGCATTACATGGGTCACATACAAAAGGAAGTGAATCTAGAAACAACCTTATGGCCCTAACCAAGTGATAAGATAATGATAAATTACTACTTTAAAAAGAAAAGAGGGTAGACTTCTAGCTGGCTTTGTCCTCAGCATCTGAGCACTAACCTACAACTGTAAAGAGGCTCCTAGGAACCACAAAAAGCGAAGAATAAAACAAAACAAGAAACAAAAGAACAAAAGGGGGTTGGGAGATGAAGTCTGCTTACCAGTAACAGGTTCTAATTAATTCTACTGAAAACATTATCCCTGGTTCTTTTCAAACTTTTAATGACCTCCGAACACAAGTTTAATGCCTTGAAAAATAAATGAACAGCTAACTAGCAAAAATTTCCCAAGCAAATTTGAAATATATAGACTTCTTCTGCACGATCCCAGCTAGAAAGTAGTTAAATAACTCACATTAACTGAAACATAATAACAAAAATCCAAAATTAGGTTCCATTTTCACTCCAACTCATTCTCAACAACCACATAAACCACCCGCAAATTTACATATCACAATCTAACAAACAAATAAACAAGAAAAACTACAATAGACAGCAAATCGGCAATAATCCAAACATTCATGAATAACCATTACCGTGAAGCCGCGTAAACAGACAATATCAAACCAAAGACAAAACGCGAAGTGACAATGCCAAACGAGGGAAAAAAGCAACACAACGCAGGGAAGAAAAACCCTAACAAAAGGGCTAAAAAACAGCAGCAAAACGGAGAATACAAAGGGAAAGACGAATCAAGACAAAACTTACAGTGTAGAGAATCTTGATCTAACGAAGTTAACGAGCAAATCCTATAAGCACTGAATGGAATCGACCAACAAAGGAGCCGAAACCCTAATTAGCACACAGAGAAACGAAGACAGGAAGAAGAAAAAGAAGGGGAGAGAAAGGTGGAGGAAGAGAGGAAGATAGAGCGATCGTTGTTAGGGGGAATAGATGAGTGGGACTTGGTTGGTGACAGGCTGTCTACAGCTGTGTTTCCCGAACCTTTAGGTTTCTCAGGTCAGGAGTTTGGCTCGGGTAATGTCCAAATCTACGTGGAAACAGAGTGGCGGCGTTTACGGTGGGTTTTTCTATTCTTTCTGTTTCCGGTCTGTTTACTTGTATGTATGTATGTATTTGTCTTCGTTTTCTTTCCACCAACAAACCCAAATTTTAGTGACAGTTTTTTTTGTCGTATTCTTGCGACTGAGACAGTTATTTTTAAATTTTAATATGGTTTATATAAATTTTTTTGTCTATTTTTACTGAGAGATCAGGCTGGCGTAGCCGTTTAGCCCAAAAAAATAAAATATCTATGAAAGAAATTGCATTAAAATTTTAACTAATATATTCATGGAAAAATTCATAAATACCAAGAAAATAAAATATTTTTAAAAAGCAACTCTAATTTAATTAATTCTCCAAAGATATCAATGTTTGTAATTGAAATTATAACTAAAAAATAAAAATATCCTTCCTTTGAAGTAACACATAATCATATTTGTAAGTAATAATAATATATTGATAAATAATACATACTCATTCAAAAGTAATATTATTATCACTTGCAAATGAGCATATGTTACTTGTAAATAAATATCTATTAATCACAAACATACTATTATCCTTCTAAATAAATTACCTATACATAAAGGGTATTTTTATCTTTTATCTTTGAATTTTCATTCCAATTACAAACTTTGATAATTTTAAGAAATTAAGTCAATTTGGGGTTGCTTTTTTAAGATATTTTATTTCATTGGTATTTATTTAGAATATTTTTTATATTCATTGGAGTTTTTAATTGATATATTAACATTTAAAGTTTTTCAATATAAATATTTTAAGTTTTGAATTTGTAATGTTTATTTATATTAGAATGAATTGAATCCTAAATCACACTGGTAAAAAAAAAATCCTAAATCACTACTCATATTTTTTCGCCACTTTTATCACGTGAATCTTGGTAACTTTTATAATTTTACTCTAAATAACCTATTTTCAAGTAAATCTACAGAATCTATCTATATGAATTCTATGATTTGTGTAGTAAGTTAATTTGATATATTTGATTTATAAGTAGTATTATGTGCGATATATTTGACTTATATTGAGCTATGTTTCATTTTTTTATGACATAATAACTAATTTCTTAATTTTAAAATTCATAGGCCTCAGTAATAGTGTCACAAATTAATTTTACCTTAAATACATATTTCTAGTTTTAAACCAACAGATAACAGTGTCACATAAAGAAAAATTATCAACTTATTTTTTTGGTAAACAGAAAAATTATCAATTTTTTTTTATGTATGCAGCCATATGTCCAACTCAGGCTTTGCAATTGCTGAGTGCATGCCAACAAAGAATCACCTGTAAAATTCAAAGTCGAATATTCTTTTATTACAGCTCATGCGTATTAATTTAATTAATTCTTGTTCATTTTTAAAATATAATCATTATTAATTGAGGAAGTAATAGGAGGAATAAAATATTATAATTAGTTTTAAACATTATTCTGCTGGTGATGGCTGTTGTCTACATATCAGTATTTTACTACTCAAATCAATTTGGTAAACTTAATTGGTCAAAAAGTGGTCAGCAAATTTTATTACTAAGAACTTTTTTTTTACTAAATTTATTATTATTATTGGATAATTTCTATAGGAAGTCATTTAGGGAAAATGGTTTATGAATAGTTTAATGACATGATTTATTTGACTTATGTTAAGGTATATATTTTTAGCTTTGTGGCATAATGTTTGAATGTTTTCTTAATTTTGAAATTAATGGATCCAGTAGATGATTTTATCATAAATATGACTTCCTATGCTACGCACAAAACAAATTTCTAGTTTTACATAATTCTCTAAGTTTTGAATTACTTATATATAAGCTATGAATCTTTAAGATATTGACAATAAATTTCTACATGTATTTAAATTTGTATAAATAACTCATTGTCATTAATTAGTCAATTTTTCCACCAATCAAACATAATTCGCAGGGTTTTTTATTTTTGAATATTATACTTGACTTAAAGTTTATAAGAATTACTTGCACTCAATCCAAAACTAAAAAATTTATTTGTAAAATAATAAAATTAATAAATATATTTTCACTAAAATCTTATTATCCGTTGGTTAAATAAATAGCTAATTAATGATAGGAGGTAACAGGTACAAATTTGAATATTTGGAGAGTTCATGGTCAAATTTTAAAAGTTAAAAGAGTTATTTGCACTTAACTCAAAATTTGGAGAAGTTTTATGCAATTTAACCATTTTGAATAATTTGCACAGAATTCAAAAAAATTTTAACCTTTTATTTTTAATATATCTTATTTTAATTTTAAACTTGAAAATAATAATTAATATTAAAAAATAAAATCTAAGCTATCTAATTTCAATTTTTAATAATGATAATGATTTAAAAGAACAACAGGAAGAACTTGAATAAATTGATTGCAATTTAAGTTACAAATATAATTTGCTAAACTGATATTGAAAGTGGAAAAAAGTTGGTTAAAGAGAAGCTTAATAAATTGATTGCTTTTCTGATTTGCAAACCATATTTTATACAAGTCCAATTACAATTAAAACGTGAATTCTCTTCTCAACTTTTCTTTAACTATTCTTCAATTGTCTTGAATAAAAGATTCATCATTCAATTGTTTTGAATAGAAGATTCATCTTTCAATTGTTTTGAATAGAAATTTTTGTAGTCTAATATGACAAAAAAAAAATATAATCAAAATCCTTAAAACCAAAAGGTATTACATTTGCAAACTGCAATTGTTTTTTTTTTTTTAATTACACAAAGATAGTGAGATTGGCCCCTGATGGTTTGGTAGGCCTAGGTTTTCTAAGCTATATCCTTGCAGGTCACCATGGTCCATTGCTGAGTCATGGCAAGAATCGATCATCACCATTATGAAGCAAAAATGAGCCCAAATTTCATTTTTCACCCCACTTTGCCCTCTTGTGATTTTTTTAGGAATAATTATCTGATAAATAATATTATAAACTAATTCATATTTGAGTATTATTTGACTTAAATGGAAGGAGTATAGGATCCATTTGGTTGCTTATAAATGTAATAACTACTAAAAAGTGAGTCTTTTTTTTAGGGCCAAAATGTCAAAATATATGTCTCTCACCATCAATTTTTATTTTGTCAACATTTATTTGATCATCCATAAATTTTGAAAAGTATGTTGTCAAAAAAACTATTATTGACGACCATGGATAAAAATGACTATTATAACTTATTTTGAACATTTATGATTGAATTTATGTAACAATCATGACCATAAAAAAACATAAATAATAATATTTATATTAAATATCATTCTTCATTTCTTTGCGTAGGTAAATAGGTTTTTAATTAATAAAACTGTCAGTAAATATAAGCATTGTAAATATTTCTACAAACTTGTATAAATATATATTAGAAATAAGATTTCAAATCTGTAAGAGAGTAATGTATTATCACAAAAACTCAAAATATCATATTGATTCAACTATCTACAAAATCAACAAAGTCAGTTGTTAAGAGCTCATTCACTTTCTATCTAGAAAAAAGAAAGAATAATAATAATTTAATTAAACTACAAGAAGGTCGTGTTATTAAAGTATATAATGAGAGAAAATATTAAAAAAAACACTATAAGATATTATAAGTAATGCATTGCATTGAAATTAAATGTTATATAGTTCAAGCATAATTTATAAATACTTCGTCAACCAATAAAACACATTCATATATTCTACAGCTAAAGCTCTAGTTTGGTCTTTCAATTTCAGTTTTTCCATGAGCAATTGATGCAATAGGCAAGCTTATTTCTTTTTTTGACTGAGAAAGGCAAGCACAACCTGAAAGATAAAATAAAACACAAGAAAACAACTACATATTCGTTATGCCATCATTCTCATCAACTTCCAACAGAATAGAGAAGATAATAACAATAATATCTTAACTATAATACAATATAAATGTATCTCAAAGTAATGATTACAAGCCAAAGGCATTAAGTCATTTTTACTGTTGCTAACAAAGCCAATCATGCCCATTAAGGTTGAGCATGAACCCGTCTACTCAATCAAACAACTCTGGCCCAGTGTCAATTGGGCTAATAATAATCGGGTCGGTTTGGGTTGCGAGTTAAACCACTAGGTTGAAATAACCTGGCCCAACCTGTGCCTCATTAATAATTCATATGTGTATATAAATTAGATCACTTTCATATCCCATCAAACCATTTCTTCTTCCTCATTTCGTCATTCATATCTCTTTCTTTCTCTCCTAGTTGCCTCCCCCACTCCCATTCTTCTCGTTGATGGCCACTTCTGTTGGCAACTATAGTGATCTTCAATGCTCAAGTTCCTTGATCAATTGCTCTGTTGTGGATATGTTTGAACAAATCATATTTGATTCTTCTCTAGATCTGACATACTCGATGAACTAGATCAATGCTGCCACCCTCAAATATGGTTGCATCCTTCATATCTGTTGAGCTTTATCAAGGGTGGTTGCTCTATCATCGTCGTGATACTGTGTTTTCATATCTTTCTTGGTTGCTTCCTTTAGGTCTCACTTCCATTTGCCTTAGCTAAGTGTTGTAGATAATGTTGTGTATTCCCTAGTTGTGTTTAGTGTTGACTTTTGCCTTTAATTTATTTTGCTTTTTCCCTCAATTTCACAAATTCATTGTGATTCTCCTGATGTGTTATGATTTTTTTTAGTTATCGAATGATTCTGCTTATTGATTTTTTCTTATCTTCATCTCTTTCTTTTTTATTCAATTAGATTTCCTTCCATCTACCTCATCTTTCTATTTTGGTGCAAATCTTGAGCTAACTCGAGAATAAGCCCAACCAAACTCGGTCATGACTCAATTATCTCTGAGCCAATTCACGAGCTAGGGCAAACCTGAATCTAGTCCAACCCATACACACCCCTACTCGTAACAACTAATTACTAATCATTAAATATGCAAACATATGATGAGCAATTGGGCCAGTGTCAAAGATATATTAAACTTTACCAAATTGAATATTAATAATACTAAGCCTATGTAATATAGTGTTTTTGACAAAAATATCACCAAAATTGAATGAATTATAGTAATCTGGTAGAAGAACCCTGCATAATCAAGATTATATGATAGTTTAGCAAAATGTCACAAGGCACTGGCTTAACTTTAAATAAGTATGCAAAATAAAAGGGCAAACAAAATGCTAAGGCCAAGTCCAGGCATAACACAACTAGTTCAAGGAAATGTAACCACTGAACAGTATGATTGGTCATGTAAAATGCAATGGGAAAGCACAAAATTTCTAAACAAATAGACTTGGCATATGACAAACATGCTAACCAAGGCTAGAATCCAACTTAGAGATCCATAGTGAAAATACCTCACTAATAAATTGATTAACCAAATGTTTCATTGGCAAGCATGTGTTTATTCACTCAATAGGCAAACAATTAACATTACGTAAGGTTTAGTCTTTCAATTTCAATTCTTGTATTTGAATAAGAAATTTTATTATAAGAAGATTTACATTTTGACATGTTAAAGCAGAAAATGAAAATGATTATAAAAATCTTACCAAATTAGCAGGAGAAATTGTATTATTTTATTTAGTAGTTTGAGTCCTATTAATAATACTAAGCATCAAACTTGAAATTTCCTTTGAAGTCACTTAAGAGAATGGAGGTGCAAACATACGAGTGAGGCTAATACTAGTTGCTTGCCCACTAATTCTTCCATGTTGCTTTGGCCCTAAAACTTCAAATATTTCATTTTCATTTATGTTCAAAGATTCTTTCTCTTTCTTAGATAGATGCTTCTAAGGTGTTCCAATAATTACTTGATATGGTGTTCACATGTAAGACTTAAAAATCAATATCACTTTGTATCATATGCTTAAATATATTTGAATTGACATAAATTACAAGTTTATCATGTGATTTTGCAAGGGATTAACTTATTCCTTTGCTTAAATATATTTGATTTGACATAACTTACAAGTTTATCATGTGATTTTGTGAGGGATTAATTTATTCTCTTGGTAAATTAGCATGGGATCTAATTCATCTCTAAATTAGCAAGGGACTTATTCCTTGTTATTCACTCATTAATACTAGTAGAAAATAATCTCATTAGTGAAGACTTAGTGATGTCTTGTTTTCCTTGCTAAATTTAATGAGGGATTTACTCCTCGCCATTTCCTCGCTAATTTATTATTATCTTCCTTTATTTAGTGAGGTTTATATTTCTCACTGATTCCTCACTAATTTCCAATCAAATTTAATACATCCCTCATTAATCCATTGCTAAATTCTCAACTAAATTCAATGAACCCCTCACTAAAGTATAAAATTCAACATTTTAGTTCAAAATTATTCCTATATGGTCACACAATCAAACCAACAATTCAAATGTCAAATCACAATCTATAATCACATAGATATGGAAAAAGTAATTCAATATTCCATTAGTTATAAACATAAAATTCATAGGATTGATCTATAAATACAAAATAAAAAGTGGATAAAAGCATGAAATATCAAGTTACTTCCTACAATTATTTAAATTTGACCGCTTAGAGGAATGTGAACTACTAACATGTGATATTGAAATCTCTTGGAACTTTGGGCTCTTCCAATGTGTTACAAGTTATTTCCAATGGACAGCACTGATCTAATTGGAAACATAATCATCTTTCTTTATCAATTTTGTTTTTTCTTTACTAAGTATGTTACATAGTCGTCTAAAGTCAATCACTTCAAAGGAATATGTAATTATCTCTTTTTCATTTTCCTCCCAATGGTATAATTTCTACAACAAAGATGAATAATTTGAAGTTATCACATTAATATTAAGATACTGTATGGAACAACATACTCCATTTATTCCATATTATAAGTTACATTCAACTACTTCACATGGATTAAAAAAATTATTTAAAAGTAGGTTTTGTCATTAAATTTCTCTAAAGTTACCTCTATTTTTCTAAATTACCCTTAATTAAATGCAATAGTTATTTCTAACCTATCTTAGTTAAATACAAACAAACAAACCAACCAATCTACAAAATGACTTATATATGAACACAAAAATCTTCTAGAATCTGACTTATAATAAGGAACAGAGAAAGTAACTATATAAAAATGATATCAAAATAAATATTGGCAAAATAGAAATAACACTAATAGCAAATGCATTAGGATTCAAATGTATCACTTATGGGTAACCAAATGCACTTAGCATAGAGATTCCAAATATCAAGCATACTAGAGACACTTTGTGATAAATCTATGATGGGACATCTACAGAGCCTCATGAGGAAGCAACTTCATTATATTTTTAGATTAAACTAAAAAATGCATCAAATCCAAGTTTAGATCATATGCAATAATAGAAATTTAGATGAGACAAGAACGTGCAACTTGCAAATGACATGCCTTGAGTATTATAAGAAAACAAGCCCAATTAAATTTAAAAAAATAACTCCCTCATCATAAACTTAGAGATGGCTAAGAAAGAGGCATTATTAGTTTTTTAATTAAGCACTAATAAACAAGAATCAACACCCTTCCCTTAGTATAGGTTTATTGGCTTAGCAAAGAAGCACTCTAGTGGCATTAGGCCTTCAACAAATACATTACAATAAAAACACATGGTAAATTAAAAAGCATAGAGTTAGCATCATATAAAACAAAGCTATCAAAAAGAGTTGCAAAACTTTGAAGAGGTCATGAATATTATATAAACTGTAAAAAATTATCTATGTACTATTTAATAAGAATGGTAAGGCTCATTCATCTTGGTGACAACCCATAAAACTCTATTGAGTTAGTATTCTAGTCTACAAACTTTAAGTTATAATTCAAAAATAGTACTCCCTCCATTTCTTTTTATCTGTCACATTTCAAGAAAATTTTTATTTCTATTTATCTGTCATTTTTAAATTTCAAGACATCATTAATTATTATTTTTTCAATTATACCCTTATCAATCCTTTTGAAAGTCAAAGATGGAGTTAATTGCTATTTCTTAAAGGGAAAGTTAAGAAATTTACAATAAATTCTAACATATTAATTACATTGCTTAATCTATATACCAAAACATTAAACGACACATTAAAAGAAACAGAAGGAGTATAACCACAATCATAGCTATACAAATCTCAATAACTATCATAGAGAAAATGGTAATCCCATAAATGGTGACATATATAATTCTCTTTAACGAGCAAGTCAATTCTAATCATTCATCATTCACTATTCACTTTCATTTAAATCATGACCTATCATAGTATGCAAGTGTATGCATTCTATTTGGAAAAATTCTATAGTCAAGAACACCACTAAATGCCAATTAAATTGTGGAGAAAATGTAAGTAAATCAATGAAATTAGGTTGCTGTCATACAACAATTCTATTTGAAAACCAGTGTGATTAGTAGTAAACAAGATAGCTAGCTAGTTAGAAAATCATTGATTTTAGTTTCACATTTCCTTGATTGATTAGTTAAAATTATCCCATCAGAGCTTTAACTATCCTACTCCAATAGGCAATAAGACACTTTTATTTTAAGATAATAGAGAACAACACGAAATCAAATTGAATAAAAATGAATTTTTTCCTAACCAAAACAAAATGGACAATCATGACTTATATCAATACATAAGATATAAAAATATGGAAAGAAATTATATCCAAATAGTACTCAAAAAAAGTGTAATCCAACAATCAATTATGACAAAAATTAAGTATGAAGCATAGGCATGGAAATGGGGCAAGAGACATCATACAACATAGATAACAAAAATGCAGCAAAATTTAAAATGAGGACATGACAATGCTTATGCGTATAAAATGTCATGTCTAATCACTCCTCATGATAACAAATTCATTAACCTTAAATGAACCTTTTGATTATTACATCAATCAAAGTTTCCCTTCTCAATTTTGATTCTCTATATATTAACAGATTCCTTTTTGGAAGGCTATATAGTTTACTTTGTGACATATTATTATAGGTTATGATCTATATATAATTTAACTACATAAACTTGCAGTTCCAACAATGACAAAAAAGAAGAAAATACAATAAATTAAAATCAGCCTAATATTATCACTCTCCCCACCCAAAAAAAAAATTCTATTCAAAATTTAAATCTTAGAAGGTCAATACACACTAAAGTCTTGTCAATCACAAGAGATTGTTAGCCTTATCTTGTCAATATGGTCTCAAGTAACACAATCAATCAACTTGGTAAGTACTCTTTAACTTTAAAAAAAATATCTAAGAATAAAAGATAGTGTTTATCTTAACATATATTTAGCTGTTTAAACCATTGGTCTCTAAACAAGATTGAAGTCCAAGTGGGTCATGTGCCTAAGAATGACTTCTTGAATATTTTGGTGACATCACAATTTCCACTATGTGGGGTGAACTTGCAAGACAAATGTGTTTCAAGTTTAAAATTTAAGAAACAAATCAAAACTAGAGTTTGAAATTTATATAAATATACAAATCCCCATTCCAAATACACATAAGTGTGGTCAAACACATCTAGCATGTGTATAGGTAGCTTTTTCCGAAGGATCTGAACACTATGATGTGCTGGAAGTTGTGTCACCTCTTCCACTATTCTACTCCCTCTACCCCCTGTGTTCTTTGACCTCTTCCTCTAGGCATAGAGTTTAAGATCCATTCAATAACGTGCACGCATAATAAGAAGCTTATCAAATTAATTTCAAAATACCTGTAGTTATAGTTCTTTACAACAAATACAAAGGTGGTCTAATTCTTGATATGTTCTTAAATGTTATTGAAATATCCCTACTGGAAAGGAATACAAACTAGGTTGAATTCTAGTGCATAATGCCTATTTGGTTTAGAGAGTGAAAGATTGAAAAATATAAAAGTGCACACATGGAAAATTTAATTAATCTTGGAAAACATAATAGAAATAAAATGGCAATGACACCAATATTTGGTACTTTTTTGATATTCCTTCTTCAATTCTTTCTTAGTCTTGTGGCTCTCTTTCAATCACTTTCTCCCCCAATGACACCTCTCCCAATCTCAATCAATGAAAAAAATTTTTTGGACAAAGATGCTACATTGTTTTTGCTTATATGTATGATAGGGAACATCAAAAGTTAACCTTCATTCCATAAAACAAGCATCCATTGGAAAAAAAATATTGATGTATGACATTTTATATATACAAACACACATAGGGGATAGGATAGCTTTTTTATGAAATCAACAAAATGTTATTTTTTTAATAATTCATTCCTTTATTTTTCTATTTTTAATACCAAAGACCATTTGTGTTATTCTTTTTGTAACAAAATGACTTCACTCATTTGATATTTTGTTTCATTTTGATATATTTTTGCACTAAAGATATCAAGTATCTAGTACACCAATAGAAAGCCTCCATATTGTTCTCAGGTGGACTAGAAACTCTAAGTATTGTAGTATTCTGTATTTAATGACAACCACAGGCCATAAAGAAAATGAAAGGAAGGGTATCATCAATGTGCTTAACTGACCATGACCGAATGAAGAGATTGTGGTAGAAGAGGGCATTCCATTTCATAGCAAAAAAGATAAGCAAGGACTTCTAAGGTGCAGGGAAAGAATTTTACCTCATGGGACTTCTTGTGAGTTGAGCAGAAGCAAGCCATAAATTAGTATAAGCAAGCCACAATTAGAAGACCACGTTAAGCAAAGGAGAGCCATGAATGAAAAATAGAGCAAGCCATGAGATTCAAACCAAAGATGTGAGAAAAGAGAGAACGATTAGGGATTGAGAGGGGAAAATGCCTTTCACATGAAAATAGTTGAAATTTTTAATTAGGGAATAAGAGGCAATGAGATAAAGATTAGTGATGGTGAGAGAACAAGAAAGGCAAATATTTTGATATTTTTTGGGCACCCGCGAAGCGCCAAAAAATTTAACTTTTGCGGTAATGAGAAAGAATTTAGCGGTCATACCCAAAAGAATTTATAAAAAAAATAGTAAGGGATATCCCTCACTAATTTTCTCACTAACTACTTCTATTTAGTGAGAAATAAATATGCCTCAATAGTTTCCTCATTAACTACTTCTATTTAGTGAGAAATAAATGCTACCTCGCAAATTTTTCTTGCTAATTAGGTCTTTTAGCGAGGAATAAATTTTGCCTTACTAAATCACATTTTTCTAGTAATGATTTAATTGTTATTGTTTACCATATTAAAATAAAATAATATTTGTAGTACTAACCTTCCAAGTAGGTGAATTTCACAACCCTACAAGATATGGCCAATCTTCCTCAATAATATCTAGTCACCCTAATAGGAGGCTCTTTAGGGTCTGTAAAACAATCATAATACTTATTCTATAATACATGATGATAGTTCTTGTATGACTAATTCATTTGTGCCCCTACAAGTGGTTAACAATCCTAACTTTAAAATGTACCTTAATGTCGTTAAATCACTATATATAAGTCAAAATCAAGCATGAATATTTAAAATAAGATAAATTGAAAATTTTGTATCATCAAAGTAAACAACCAAAACTTGATCAAACAATATGGTCATCTACATAGAAATTCTCACATCCTCATTTATTATCATCTTTCCCATATATTAAGCTTACTTTGGAAGCATTTAGAAGCTTAAACCTCATTAAAACTCAAAATTGTAAAAATTGTTTCGTAGTTACTATTCACTTGCTTGCAGACCAAATTTTAAAAATTCATAATTAAATGTGTAGAAATCATATGATAGTGACTCAAGTCACTAAAAATAGTTTAAACATTGCCCTACATGGGAAAAATATGAAACTAGACTTTTTTTTAACATAAATTCATACAGTTTATTTGTTGAAGTTCACTGTTCATTTTCTAGTCCTGAAACTAACTAGATTTTAAACCTCAAATTTGGAAAATCATAACTCACACTATACTAAGCCATTTTTGTGTTCTTGGTCCTGTTGGAAAGTTCTACATATCTACTTTCCATACATAACAATCACATGGTCAATTAATCACATACTGTCTAGGTTTACTATGCTAAACCTCTAGTATACCAGATTCAGCCATTTTGGAACATAACTACTTTGGTTCTTTCATTAAACTAACTTAAATTGGTTACAACCATATTCTAACCATCAAATAAGTCTAAAGGTACATATCCAAATAGCCATACAATTTTTAGAACATATACTTAATTTTATACAAAACATCAAAATATTCATCAAAACTAGCAAATGCTAGTAACATAATTCCTTCATCTTCAATCCTCAATACTCTTATTCTTTTCCTTGGAATAGCTTGGCCCCAGTATTTGGGTAACTTAAGGGGTAAAATTTGGGAATCTCAATAGCAACGATTGTTACATGCCATTATATCATCACAACAACTTGAAAATATCATAAAACATTTATATGCTTTAAAATCAAATAATGTACCATGTCAATAGAAAATTTGGTAGAATTTTAACTTAAAAAAAGGATATCTTGAGCAAAGCCCTCATTATATTTTCAACCAAATCAATCAAGAAAACATATAACAATAGCATGGTAACAACATTATATATAAAACATGTGTAACAACATATAAGCAACAACAAAAGTTATTACCTCAAAGCTTTACCCTTTGTCTTTCCAACTTGATCCTTATTTATGAATCATTTCCTTGACTCTTTCGGAACCTAGAATCATCATGGAAAACTTACTAAATGGACTAATAACATAAGATAATTTTCTAATGGTTCATTAGCTCTAGAAATTCCCTTTTTGCATTCGAGGCCTAATACTTGAAACCTTGACTTGTCTTTACTATTTTATGCATGAGAAACTCATTTCTAACATTGTTATCATGAAATTCCAGCTCCTTGGTCCATTTCTCATTGAGGTCGAAACCATGCTTATTGACAAAAGGAAGGAAATTTCATGTAGCATTGCTAAACTTATGCAATTTAAACTTTAATCCTAACTTTATATCCTTTCCTATCTTTGTTCCTATGATTCATTCATTCTGAATCCTTCAAGAAGTCTTGGCTAACATCATTATGGCCATGAGGGAAGAGGAAACTTCAATAAATCTAATAAAACCTATGTGATTAAACTTGAACTCTAAGGAGAAAGCATATCTTAATCCTTGCTTGCCTTGCCTCCAAGCTTCTTCTTCCAAAATCACCTTCTTTCTTTCATCTTCCTTCTCCTCTCCTTCCCCGCCTCTCTTCACACCACTCTCTCTTCCTTTCTCTCTTTCTTCAATTCGGCCAAGTGAAAAAATCAGAGGGGGAGGAGTGCTATTTATAGAGTTTAGATTTTAATCCTCATCATTCATTCCTTCTTTAAAAATGAGTGACTTGGAGGCCAATTAATACTCTTATCAAATCCTAACCATTGATTTTCCGCTTAAAAATCAAGGGCCAAGATTAAAACATTTGCCCTTCTTGATGCTTCTTGAATAAGCCTTGCTAATTATGACATCATCCTGACTTGATTTAATTCCTTTATGACCTCATAAATAATGAATAATTATTTTCCCCAAAATTACATAAAAATTCGGTTAAGAGAGAGGAAGGAGGGATAAAAAAAATTATGGCTTCCTAACTGGTTTAAAATAACTCTACACAATCTAGTTTATATTTGCATATTTTCTCTATGATGTATCTTTTTTATTTACTTTTTCTATGGGATTCACCACATTTTTCTTTTATTTTTTTTCATGTGAAGTCTACTTGTCTTTCTACTTTTAGTTTTTTGTGAGGTCCACATACTATTGCAATTGTACTTTATTCTGGGCCCACATTTCTTACACACAGTATACCTTATTATTAGGGACCAGTATAATAAAATAATATTATATACAAATTTTCAAAATTTCCCTTTTATTTTAGCAAAATTGAAGAATTACTATTTTGCCTTTCCAGCCTTTTTATGCTTCATTTTGACCTTTGTCCTTTCTAATTCAAAACAATTCAAAGAAATTCTTTAGTAATTTTATTCATTTTATGCATAGAAAAATAGGGATGTTACAAGAATATTAGCCTAGTCATTAATATTTAGTGGTGCATTGTGTACATCCCTAACCAACAACATCCATCATGATTTAAATAACATTGCATTCGGACCAACAAGGTGATTATTGCCATCTTGAGTCAAGTCTTTATCCAATTGGTAATTTAGACAATTTCAAGTTGCACATAGATCCTCGACCTTTTCCTTTGTAATTACATTGTAATAAGATGGTAAGAAATAACATATATGCAATGTTTCCTATTATAGCATTGACATCAACCATTGTATCAATTTTGGGACAAAAAAAATTTCAAGATAATATAGGAAGTTTTAAAGGATACTATTTTGTTGGATAGATTAGTGATCCAAGAGGGGATGACTTGGATCTCTAAAAATTTTTTGCCTCAAATGCAAGAAAATAATAAAATAGCACAAGGCAAGAGCAATCATAAAATTGAAATAAAGCTTAACAAAGAATATAGTGAGAGTTGAGAGAAATGACATCAAATATTTCAATCCAACCACTTGACTTATATCTCATGTCACCACTTGAAATTCATTCACCATCTCTACAAGATTTAGCTGGGTTTTTAGAAGACCTCATTGCAAACACTTAGCTTTTTTTAATTAAATAAAATAATACTAAAATGATTGAAATGCCCTAATCAAGTTTTAGTTTTTACACATATTTCCAAAATTGTGCAGATGGAGAAGAATGAGGGATGGTGGTTTTGGAAATTGGATGAAGCAGATGAAGATATTTGTAGCATTTGACCTAGATTACAACAATGTAATATGGATTCATTAGGCTTTAGGAGATAATAGAAATTACATGATTACTAATGGGGTTTGCCTAGATGATGGATGGTAAAGTAGTGAAATGTACAAACTAATGTAATTTAAAAGCTTTTGTATTACATTACATTAGTGTGCATATACCAAACAGGTTTTCAGTCCTATTTGTGCAAAATTATGAAGAAATATCTTACGTATTGCATGGGTGCATAACTAATTACTTAAAAATAAATACAACAAACTAAACTATTATTTTGGTTTCTCTTAAAATTAAATAAAGCTATCATACATATACAATAAATAAGACCAAACAATAAATCAGGACAAAGATGTGAACATAATTTTTGGCAAAAAGTAAACATTTCTCAACTAACTTTGCTACATATACAAAGATTTGGAATTGAACCCTAATCACTTGTTTAGATGGTGAAAACCCAACCACTAATTTCAATTTGAATTAGCTTCATAAAAATAAATCAATGTTTCAAAAATTGAACTCATTAAGTTATTATCTTAAGGTTCATTAGCTTAACCATGGTTTACCTAATAGTAATTAAATTAATATATTTTTATGTTATATATTAAAATATCATATAGAAAATTAAAGAAACTATTAATTTTAAACTCACGTTAGTCAACTAATAATTTATCATCATAGTAGTTATTAAGTAAATATATAATTATTAAAAATTATGTACAAGAATAATGCTTATTTAATATTACAATACAGAAAGAAAAATTTATTCCAAAAAATGATGCTATTTTTTATTAACAACCAATAAATTATAAAAAGAAAAAGAAAAATTTGAACCGATCCAAATAGTAACTCAATTATTATTTGATTGGTTTGATTGATTCTTGATTAGTTTGGTCCGATTTTCATAATAATGTGTGAAATAGATATTTTGTTAGAGATGATTTTGGATAATTCTTGTTTCGGATCCAAAATACTACAAAAGTTTATGTATTAGATGAGCCATTTATTTTGATAGAGGTTATATTTTTTTCCAGTAAAATAAGGAGACAAAGACTAAAATGTAAAAACCAACTAATCTACTACTTCAAGAATCAAGAAGGACTCCACCACAAGTTGCCACTGCACTATTTCTATTACAATAACCATCCACTTTTATCAAATAACACCCATTCTTTAAATTAGTCTCTCTAAGGGTTTTCATGGGCTGGGCCGAGCATTTCCTTGATTCATTATTTAACCTGAAATGCTCTTCAGGCCTAAAAAAATGCTAGTGGCCTAATCCAGCCGGGGATGACCTAGTGCTTAACTAGGTTAGGACTGGGCCAATACCAGGTCAATTTTTGGCCATGTACAAAATTTAAAACATTAAAAAAATTAAATAAATAATAAATTGATTTAATTTATTAAAAAATATAATTATTTTCATCCAAAATATAGTTGTATAGAAAATAATATTAGGATAAAAAGTAACATTTATTAAAATTATAAATATTCAACAATTATATATTATTGTTATATAATACTAAGTTAAGAAATTAATTTAAAATTTGAAGTAAAATTAAAAGATTGGAGTAATAAAAAGTTTTAATCATAATTATAAAATTAATTTATTACTTGTGATATAATTAAGAAAAATAATATTATAAAATCATTTAATATTTGTTAAAAAATAAAGAAAACATAAAAATAAAATAAAAATAATAATATATTGAGCTGGGCTGGGATCGGGAAATACTTTGTTGGCTCAACCCAGCCCAGTATGTGAGTCTAGCCCAAATCAGCTCTTTTACACTTTTCTTCATTTCGGCTTTGGTCTAACTTGACCTAAATTGACCGAGCAAGATTAGGTTTGCTAAGGTGAACACCGATAATCCCCCCCCTTTATGTCTTAGTCAGTTGCTATTTGCATAGTAGATTTTAGAACATGTTCTATGTCTAAGTCAACCATTTACCATCCATTTTAAATGATTTAGATTTCATTGGAATGTATTTGGAAACAAAAATAGACTGAAATCAATATTTGACAAAAAAATCTCTACGAATTAATATTCATTTGGTAATTTTTGATTTTTTTTATTGAACTTTAAAAATTCATAACTAATTTTACGAAAATTGTTTTTGGATGCTTAAAATTCCTACTTACATCTCTTAAAGTCTTCTACAAGGAAAAAAATATTCAACTAGAAATTTATCAAATCAAATAGTACAGTTTATTATATGAAATTTTTACCATTTCTCTTAAAAATTCCATAACTTAAGTTATACTTAACCAAATATAAATATGGTCAAATTAGTCTTAAATTAAAGCTTAGAACTTTCTCTTCATAATATCATCAATTATTTATCATATTTCATTATTTGTCGTGAGATATTTCCTCACTAAACATAAGGGTATAACAATTGTTTTTTTCTTTCCAACACTTACTAATAATAAATAAATGCCATAAACTGTTAAACCAATGCATACTTTTATATATTCTTAGTGATGTCAAGTACATTACACACCATCTCATTATCCATAACTTTTATTGCATAATTTCTAATATAAATTCAAAATAACATTCTAATAACTTTGCACCCTCACTACTCCACCTCTTTTCCCTTCTCTATTAAGTAGTTTGGACCTATTCATGGTTAGAGATTATAGGTGATGAGATTTGAAAAAATCTCAAGAGCATCATTATCTCATTCTAACATATATTATTTAAGTAATTGACATAAAAACAAGATTTTACAAAATTGTCATGACATTTTAAGATCAAAGCAAGTTCTTGCCATGTTCATACATATTCTTCAACATTCAAACATATTCATGCATATTCATATCATGTTTTAAGCAAAATCATAACTTTGATTCTAACATAAACACTTTCATACCATTAAAACACGTTTTTCATAATCATAATAACAAAAAATAAAATCAAACCAACTATCTAAAAATAAAATGCAAGAATAAGTAAAAATGCTACCTTCTAGATATCCCTCTTGCCTAGTTTCCTTCCTTCTCCCCTCTCACACTCTCTCTTCCTCTTTTTCTATGCTCTCGGTGTAACTTTTGGAGTGTGGAGCTAGGGAGGGAGAGCTTGACTTTTTATAGGCAAAGTGAATGAATTCTAACCATTGATATTCTTTTTAACCCAAGGGTTCACATTTTTCACTATTTTCTTTTTCCTTATTTTTCATGGTGTTTAATGATATGCCATACACATACCCGGTTCTCTTTCCTTCCTTTCCATTCTTACCATGGTGTACACTTAGCTATCAAACACATACTCCTTCTCTGCTTTTCTTTTTCTTCCCTGCCATGGTGTTCCTCATGCAACCACTTATTTTCTCTTCATTCCTCCTCCTTCTTTACCTCACATACATGGGCTTCTTAGCCCATCTTGTAGATTTTTCAACAATTGGGCTTCAATTGTAAGAATAGGCCAAATTAAATCCTCTTACTATTTTTGGACTTAAATGATGTAATTTTTATCCAATAAAACTTTCTACATACTTTTGAACCTAGAAAAACAATTCAAATTCATTAACAATTGTTCTAACATTTTTGGGCTCATGAATAGTGATTTGGTCAAATAAAATGAAGTTTTATGATTATTGAGTTTTAATAGTCCACCTTAGCCTAATAACATTTAGGCCTTGTTTATCAATTTTCTAAGCATGCCAAAAATATGTAATTATTTTATTATCTTCTTTTCTGGAGTTGGACTTTTCTATTCTTGATCATAGATGACCCAATTTCCTTAATTATGCATTAATTAATTAATTAATTATGTAATTTAATTCTAATAAATCATTTCTTGAGTTAACTCTTTTTCCCTTTTGAGTTTTTCTATCTAAACAAGGTCCAAGGACATAAATTAATGTCCTATAAAAGTATCCTAGGGTCCATTTTACTAATTTTTTGCTAAAATAAAACTTAAAAATATTTTTCATTAAGGAACCACATATTTACGCTTAAGTATCAAGATGTTTTATTTATTACTAAATAGGACCCAATTCGTGAAATAGGATTATGGAGTTTTGAAGTCAAATATTTTTTCATATACTTCATAATCAATTGATATCTTTTTTTCATTCAGGTCTCTAGGTTCCATCATAGATTTTTGGGGAAGCTACATTCTAACACATGTACCTTGCCATTTGAATTATACCACCCCACTTCAATAGTTTTATCCCTAGCATTCTTGCAATTTTTTTTTTCAGAATTACATGGAAAAATTATAATTGAAGTGTTGTAATATTCTATAATAATGATTAAACATTTACATCCATCATAGGGATCGTGCAATTCAATAATTTTCCTATAAAATTTTGATAAAAAATTATTTTCTTTTAAATAGGGTGCTTAGTTAAGTGATAAGGCCTACATTAACATTTAGGATTCCATTTAATATAAAATGAGAATGAGAAAAAGCATGAAAATGTAAAAGCTCTCTCCCATAATTATGAGAAGTTTTTTTTTCTCATGAAGTTAATTTATCATCCACCAAACTCAACTTTTAGACTCTCCTCACATTTTTCTTATCTTTAAATTCATTTTCCTTATACGAAAACTAGCATTAATTTAATCAAACTTGTTCTTCGTTTTCTTGGAACTTGTTGAAATGAAAAATCAGAGTAAGAAATCTATGATAAAGATCAATCTAAGAATCAGCGCACGGGAGATCGATGAGAGACAAGGAGATTCTTTGGTAAAAACAAGTTTAAAAAAAAGGCAAGGATCTTAAATTATGAGTAGAATTAGAGAAACACGAAGCTTGAGGAATTGGAGGATAATAGCACTTGGCATATGAATATTCGGTTGATAAAAAATAAATATTTAATTGAAAATTATTAATTACTAATTATTATTTATTTAAAATAATTAATTTGAATATTTCAATTTTGATAAAATCCTAATAAATAATTTTGTATTTAAATTTTTATCAACGTATTTTTTCAAGTACATGACGAGGCTCAAGGCCCAAAGAAAGAAAAGAAACTTGACGACCCATGGTATCTGCTAGGCAGGCCAGGCTAACGCAAGGCAGTAAGTTGGGCCTGTAATGGGGGCCCAAACTAAGATCAAGATACTCCAAGGGATGTCCACACAAGAATTGGACTCTTTTTTTTGCGCCAACCCGCACAAGAATTAGATTAAGAGGTTAATGTTCTAAAAATGTTCAAATGATTAAATAAATAATGAATTACTTTGATGTCAAATAAATGTGATTGATCTAATAAATTAGGCAAATGAATTAATATTAAAGTATTGATTGGATACTTAAAAAAAAATCAAAGTTAAATATCCGTTGATTGATTTAATTTGCAGATTAACTTGAAATTGGATACACAAAACTTGATTGCTTCAATATTTTTTAATTAATATTAGATACTATTAAGGATGTCAAACTTCACGGAAATAAAAGCATGTCAAATTTAATGAGATTGATTCCATTCACGTGATTAATCAATCAATATTAAATTAAGTTTATAGTAGTACTATTAAAAAAAGGAACAAAAAATCTGAAAATATACAGTATCTGTGTATTTAAAAAAATAATAAATACGGAATAAATAATATTAAATAATTTCCAATTTCATAGACGAAGGGACAATAACATTAAATGATTTGATTTTATCTTGATATTCAAATTAATTGTAATTAATATTATTGTTTAGAGGATTTTAACAAATAGATAGAGAAGAGAATAAATAATATATATTTTAATTTTTTACCCGAGATATGTATTCAATAAATATAGAAAATTCAAATTTTAAAAATAATAATCTACCTAAGATTAAAATTTGATATATATATATATATATGTGTGTGTACACTGTTAATTAAGATTAAATGTTTGACTAATAATGAAATTAAAAAATTCAAATGAATAATAAATTTATAATTGATGTTAATTTTAATTATTATTATAATATATTAAAAGAATCTCACATTCGTGGGTCCCATACTCTTACACGTGGCAAAACATCTGCTTTCCACCCCTCCAAGTAAGTAAAATCCTTCTCCGTTCATTGGATCTATCGACCTCATTCAAAACTTTTTTTTTTTAAAAAAAAATTAATTTTAATTTTTCCTTTTTGTTTTTCGATTTTCGTATTCGGTTTCGTTTTCGTTTTCGTTCCTTCTTCTTCGGTTCACCCCTCGACAAGAAGCCCACGTACGTACTCTTCGTCCTTCACTCCTCACCATTCTCTCCAAAACTTGTTTCACATCAACGCTATGCTCTTCCTCTCTACTACTTCTTCTTCTTCACATTTCTGCTTACTTCACTTGATTTCTTCTTCCGCTACTCCAACGAAGCATAATCGGGCCAGTCTATCACTCTCTCTCTCATATGGTATTAAGATTTTTGAACCGTTTCTTATCCCACACGTTCATTATTCATAGGCTACTCGTTTTTTCCGCGTAAGCCAGATCCGAAAATTTCTTGCTCTCTCTCTTTCTTCCTATTTCTGGAATATTTTCTCCGTGGGATCTCTACTTCCTTATCCGTTCTTTTGTTTGACAGCTCACATTCCAAATCCAGAAAGGTAAAAAGTGCAATTCTTGTCTTTTCAGTTCAGATAGTTGTTTTGCTTAGTTGGGGCACCCGCTTCGTTGGTGGCATTGACACGTTTATATCAGAAAAGAATTTGAGAGCAACCATTTAAGCGCGTTCCAGACCATGGAGGCAAGATTTCCTTGATCCACATTTACCAATTGCGGTTTGGTTTCGCAACTGCTCACAAGTCACAACTTGTACGGCTCTAGTATTCTCCTTTTAACTTTCTTCTTTCAAACTGGGTGCTTGTGATTTGGATTCTCGCTGACGTAAGGTATTTTGATTTGGGTGCACTTTTTCCTTGATTTTATTCTGCAAAGGGGTCAACCCAAATCCAAATTCTTGCTTATTTCTCAGAATGAGCATATTGGTAATTTGGGGATCTGACCATCTCTCATTTGTCTGCAGTGACAGAGAAACACTGAGTTTAATTCATTTTCTTGGGCATAACTTGGAGATATATAATGCCGAGGAGGACCAAAGCATCAATTCCAGCGGACAACATTCTGAATTCATTTATGTGAAAGTGACGAATTGATTGATTGGAGTGTTATTTGATATATTTTAGGGCTGTAAACTGTTGTTATGGGCTGTATATGCTCGAAAGGTACATCTTCAAATGATTACGTTGCTGAGAACCATGCCAAAGACAAAGATACGAAGGCAAATAGAACCTCAAAACATTTGAGTACGGGAGAGAAGGTCACGATAGAGGCTGATGGTAGTGGTAATGATGCGACTGCACGGTTGATATCTAATCCGTCTCGGGACGGAACTTCAGGGTCCACACCCGTTTCATCAGATGAGGGGGAGAAGAATGGAGAGACTCCCGCAAAGCCTGCAAAAGAACTGGTTCATGTGGCCACAAATATGGGAATTGGGAGTGGAGGGCAAGGACAACCTACGATGACTACGATAATTAGTGTACCTAAAGGGGAAAGAGGCGCTCAAGTTCTTGCTGGCTGGCCTTCTTGGCTTACTGCAGTTGCAGGGGAAGCCATTAATGGATGGATACCTCGCAGAGCAGATTCATATGAGAAGTTGGAGAAGGTAAGTTGAATACCTTGATACATTTATTGTTAATTTGGTTATGTAATTATCTCTTTGTTGTATAAATAGACCAGCAATCCTTTGAAGCTTTGATTTATATTTGAAATCATATTATCAGCACTCAAATGCGGAAGCATCTTTTGTCCGATGATCATATATTGTTCAAAGACATGCCTCTTGATTGAAATTTCGGAGTGTGTTGAAAAGTATTTTTTCTGTTTTTCTTTTTCAATTAATTTATTTAGGCAATATATAGGCTTGGAAGGTTTTTGTATGCTTGTAACTGGTAATTGTTGAAAAGCAATTTATTTTCTTCCGTACTTAAAGTCTAGTATTCTTTTTTGTTTCAGTTCATAAGGTTTTTAGCCCTCCCTCGCCTATAAAGAACACCTTTTGTTTGAGTATAGCTTTGATGTCTATTTATAGTTCCTCCTTCGCCAAAATTTTCCTTTAATTCAAGGAGAATTTTATCCTTTTTTTTTTCCTTAAAATAAGCAAAAAATTCTTCCTGTCGTGCTACAGATTGGACAAGGAACTTACAGCAGTGTTTACAGAGCCCGTGATCTAGAAACAAATAAAATTGTTGCATTGAAGAAGGTCCGATTTGCTAATATGGATCCAGAAAGTGTTCGTTTTATGTCAAGAGAAATTATTGTACTGCGAAGGCTCGATCATCCAAATGTCATGAAGCTTGAAGGCATCATTACTTCAAGGGTCTCGGGTAGCTTGTATCTTGTTTTTGAATATATGGAACATGATCTTGCGGGGCTTTTAGCGACACCTGGTATCAAGTTCACTGAAGGGCAGGTAGTTGATTTTTCCTTCATATTATGTGTCCATTGTTCAGACAAAAACCCTTTTCTCTGCCGTCTTATGTTGCTTTAAGTCTAACGTCTTCCTTTTGGTTAAGTCAATTTGATGGACGTATTTTTAAATTCATTTAATGTGAGCTTCCTTTAGAAATTTGCATAATGAGCCAGGACAGTTAATTGTAAGCATTATGGACCTTCTAAGATTTAGGAATTGCATTTGTATAACTAAAACAGATTTCTCTGATACAAGACAAAACTATCAAGCTACAATAGAATGTTGAGCTAAGCTTCCGTCTCTCTCTATCTATCTTGAATATGATAAGTCAAATGTTTTGTATAGACAACTTTCCTGCATTGTTTAATTGAAGATTAGTTTTATGACGACAATGGTTTATTGATAGTGAGATATATTGATATCAATATATTTTCTGCCATGACTGTCAGTTTTCTGAATTTTCTTTGTCAATCTATGAAGAATTTCTAGAATCTTCAAATATTTCATGTTAGTAAACTAGTGCAATATGTATATGAGTCTTCTTGATGATATAATGCTCATATTAAATGCTTCCCGGAACTTAGTATGCCATCAACTGCTGTTTTCTGTATGAGTTGCCAAGCTAAAAAATTCTTCTTTTCTGTCTTGAATGTTGCAAATTGTTGCCATATCATGTAGCCAGTGGATTTATTAATTACAAGATTAAAAATTAAAATTTAAAACACTTACGAAAATAGGATTCATGTAAAAGTTATTGTTTGCAGCATGCTATTTACACCTCAGCACATGCCAAGTCATATGTTAACTATTTTAACGAGTTATCCTCATTCTTGTCTTCTGTTTGCACAAGGGGCTCATGTTTTGTGTGATGCTGCAGATCAAATGCTATATGCAACAGCTGCTTCGTGGTATTGAGCATTGCCACAGTCATGGTGTTCTGCATCGAGACATCAAGGGCTCAAATCTTCTGATTGACAAGAATGGCAATCTAAAGATTGGTGATTTTGGGTTAGCGACTTTATTTGAGCCTTCTAAAGGGCAGGGTTTGACAAGCCGTGTGGTAACCTTGTGGTATCGACCACCGGAACTTCTACTGGGGGCCACAAATTATGGAGTTGCCGTGGACTTGTGGAGTGCTGGTTGCATTCTTGCAGAGTTGTTTGCTGGAAAGCCTATAATGCCTGGACGAACAGAGGTAGTTTCTTCTTGCATTCTATATTTAATTAGACATACTGAAACCTTACCACCCATCATTATGAGCAGCTTCTTTGGGGGAAATAAGTCTGAAGCAGATAAATTTCTCCTCTTTCATCTTAGCATCATGACATGAGTGTTGGAAGACGAATTCACATATATAGAATTAGAATGGAAGTATAATTTAACTCTTAATGAAATTGTCATGTTTCTAGCCTAAAATTCAGCGGCTTACCATAGCATCTGCTTGTTTTATCTGCATTCATTAGTGACTGAAAAAGGTGCTTTCAAGTAAAGCCACTCTATTGGAAACTGTAGAAGCACGAAGGATTGCTAGAAATTTTTTTGTCAAATACTTAGTTTCAGATGGGTCCCAAATAAAATGTGCCATAATACTTAGGGCCATTATTATAAGATCTTCAACTCTGTCATTGATATTTTAAATGTGAAACTTTTTAGGACTTAACTGGGCAATAAGATCTTGCTATCTATTTTCTAGGTAGAACAACTTCATAAAATCTTCAAACTCTGTGGATCGCCATCTGAAGAATACTGGAAGAAGTCAAAGCTACCACATGCAACAATTTTCAAACCTCAACATCCCTATAAACGTGTTGTTACTGAGACATTTAAGGATTTTCCTCCATCGGCGCTAAGTCTTTTGGAAGTCCTTCTTGCTATAGAACCTGAGGATCGAGGAACTGCTTCTTTAGCACTTCAGAGCGAGGTGATTATGAGTTCTGTTTTAGTTTAAGCACAAGTTCTCTTGGAGTGGAATTATTGTGTCATATTCTACCATTTATTTTTCATGTCGCTACCTCATGACATTGTTATTATAATATTTTTTGAACTTTTTCTTTTTTCTTACTGACAGTTTTCTTTGTCCAGTTCTTCACAACAAAGCCCCTTCCTTGTGATCCTTCCACTTTGCCAAAGTACCCTCCAAGTAAGGAGTTTGAGGTCAAGTTTCGACAAGAAGAAGCCAGAAGGTATTCCCCCTCTCCTCTCTCGTCTTCCTCTATCTTCTCTTATTTACTTTTCAATAATTCTTATTTTCAAAGGTATTCTTGCCTTTTTACTTCTCAATTATTCCTTTCCATTATTTTAATATATGTACCAAACAAATTCTACAATAGGATTCCATTTACCATTTTTAACATACCAAACATGATTTGGGGCCCAAAAGTTCCATTGCATTAAGGCCAATTCCTCTAGCCTTTCCCATTTCAATTTCTTAAAAAATCTTTCCAACATACCAAACAGGTCCTTAGTATTTAAATTTAAAATTCTCTAATAATTTGATAATATCTGATTTTAGCTTAGTCTTGAATAATTGCAAAAACAAAAAGTGCTGCTACTATATGTTTTGTGGTGATTGAAAAAAAAAATCTAGGAAGCTAAAAATTGACTGATACCATGGTTCTATAATATATGTACTTGCTTCAGAATAATGATAGAATGGCTCTTTTACTTGGCCTTCTTTTGGAGATATCAACCTCCAATTCCTCTGCCAAATCTATGTAATTCAGTTGGAAAGTTTTTCCCTCCTCCTTTTAACGTAATGATTTGGGCATGATTTGCTATTGTAAAGACACACCATTTTCCCCTCCTTCTCTTTCTCCATGCATGCTACTTATGTTACCCATTTGTTCATTCTAATACAGACGAAGAGCTGCAAGTAATAAAGGAAATGCGGAGGAATCAGTTAACAAGGGTTCCAAAGAATCTAAAGCTGTTCCAGCACCTCAAGCTAATGCTGAATTGCAGGCATCAATTGAGGTACCTCTCTTCGTAGACTAAATGTTAATGGATCTCATGTTCACAAGAACTGTATGATAATTGTCTAATACACCTTTTTCCATGTCTGACACTCCCACTTCCTTCAGAAGAGACAAGGGCAGGATAACACCAAATGCATCAGTGAGAAGTACAATCCTGATGAGGATGGTGGTTCTGGCTTCCCTATTGAAGCTTCTAGGACAAGACCACTTAATGCCTTCTCTCATTCTGGACAGTCAGTGCATCCTAGTGCATATGGATCTTCACGCAATATGAATTTGAACAAGGAAGATGCTATTGCTGGCCCTGCCCGTGTCTATAATTCAGGAAATCGTGCTGAGTTGAGAAAACAGAGGTCTTTCATGAACGGGAATGCTGCCCAATTGTCAAAATTTTCTAATTCAGTTGCCACTGGAGGGGGTTTAAAGCTTGATATGAGTGGAGATGCTAGTGTGAATTCACAGTGGCCTGTTGATTACTTTGGTACTCGATATGAACATCTTGCTGATGGTGAATCCAACCAATTGCTCCAGTCTCTACACAAGAAGGACATCCATCCTGGCACAAAGGAGCCTTCCAAGGTAAATAAATTACTCAAACATTTATTTGTGTAATCGATCTTTCTTTTTTGGATCACCCTGTAAATTTTTCTGTCTTTATAAATTAAGTACCACCAGAGTTAACGCACATGAGATGACTGGCCCATGAGGGAAATAAAAAGAGGAATGCAAATTGATCACGGAGTAATTAATTATTTTTAAGCAGTATTGGAGCTATCAAGTAATACCTTAATTTTCTTTTTATGATAGCAGGCCTATGCTCCTAAAAATGGTCACATTTACTATTCAGGACCATTGGTCCGAGTAGGGGAAAATCTCGATGAAATGCTCAAGGAGCATGAAAGACAAATCCAACAAGCTGTGCGCAAAGCACGCTCGGATAAGGTCAAGATAAGTAAATGTGACAATGACAATGGCCAAACTGAGTCACTACTTCACCATGTGAGAAATCGAAAGTGAGACTTCCAAGAGGATGCCTTTGATGCTTTGACTTGGGATGAAGATGCTTGTAAATTTTTTTTGGAAATTTGACAAACCTCAATACTGACTTGAGGAATCATGGAACCTTATTGAGGTTCTTCCGAACACCGATGATTATGGCTACTGAGTAAGTAATTGTGCACAGTTCTAACCAACAAACACTAGTTGTTTCAAGAAGGCAGATAGCGCGTAGAGTAAATGACGTCAATGGCGAATCAGAGTTTGGACTGTATAAGAATTGGTAGTTATTTAAATTGACTCACCAGAAAATTGTTTTGTTTACAGATGGTGGGTTTTTCTCCTGAGAATTTTTCGGTTGCTTAATATTTAACTTGTACAGGTGAAGTTGATTTTGCTGAAACAGATTACACTTAATCGAAATGCGAAGTATAATAGGTTTTCCATGTTAATCTGTGCTGCCAAAGGGCACCATAAGAATATGAATTGCTGTGGAAAGGCTTGCTTTTATAGAGATAGTATTCTCATGAACCTGTTAGAAAGAAAGCTAGCAACATATCTATTGTCAATTTACAATGCATGCGATTATCTCCAGGCTAAAGATCAAATTTGTATAGCGTTTTCTGGTTAGAATGATTTGCGTATATTTAGTGTACAATATGCAGACCTTCTGAAAATATTAACGAATTTATTAAATCTTTTAAAAATTTGATATAATTGTTTTTTTTTTAAGTGATACGTAATGAAACTGCTAACTGAGATGTTATGTGTGGTCTTGGAATCTTCTACAATACTGTACTGTGTATCGGAGTGAGAGAGAATGTCTATATAATTTATTCTCCCTGTTTTTTTTTTTTTATCTACTTCCTCTTTTTTTAATCTATTTTTCTTTTTCCTTCTATCTGTTTTCAAATGGATGTTTTGCACTTTCTTACTAAACACAAAATATCATAGTTTTAAATACAAAATATCTAAGTTTGTTAGTCGTTAATCATTTATTAAATGTTTTCCTTGTATTAAGAAAAGGCTGAAGTGAGTAAAATAAAATGAGGCAAAACAAAGGATGTGCCGTGGAAGTATTTATTCTCTTGCTGGAATCAGGAAAAATGATAAAAAGAAGAAAATAAAAAAGAAAAACCAATTGGGTCAATGTAAAGTTAAACCTCTCGAAATTTGAGCGAAAACAAGAAAATAAAGTGAAGCTTCATGGGCTAATGCCAATCAAAAGCGAATAAAGATTTCTAAAAAAAGAAGCCTCTTTGATGACCCTTGTAATATTATTCTTATTTTATTAAATTAGCTTGAACTCATGTAGCATAGATTAGATGACAAGGTTGTTTTTGGGCTTCGCCAGAACTCAAGTTATAGTATAATTAAGAAAAGAGAAATCCCACCAAACTTGCAGATCCAACAAACAAGCACTTCTGTTTTTGCTTCATTGAGAATTCTTTCAGCTGTTTTGTCCTCATCAAATATATTCCCTTCATCTTCAAGCATCAAACATCAATCACTCTCTATACCTTCATTCATTCACCTCTCTTCCTCCTGAAACTCTCACCTTCTTCTTGTTCTTCTTCTTCCCAAACAAACTTGACACCAAATAAAACCACCATTGTTGATACTACTGCAATTTCTAACTCAACTATGAGGCCTAAACCTAGTCAAACCCTGAACTTGAAGCTCATCATTCTGGGGGTTTTGGTTGCTCTTTTGCTTATCTTTGTGCTGAGATCAGATTTTTCTTCTTCAAACTTAGACCTGTCTAATCCGAGTTCACATACAGCAGTAGCCAAGGCTTCTTCAAGTGATGAGAAAGAGAAGCGTGAGACAAGAGATTGTTCAGTTGTCTGCAACAAGATACCAGCTTCTCTAGCGCAAGCTCTAATCCACTACACAACCTCAACCATAACTCCACAACAAACACTGAAAGAGATATCAGTGACAGCAAGAGTATTGGAGAAGAAATCACCGTGCAATTTCTTAGTCTTTGGCTTAGGCCATGACAGCCTCATGTGGAGTTCCCTCAACCATGGTGGCAAAACACTTTTCCTTGAAGAAGATGAACCATGGATTGAGCATATCAAACACAGGTTGGGCCCCACTTGATCTAATACCCTTCTCTTCCAAAATGATAGAAGAATTTGTTAGGATTTGGGAGAATCAAGAAAATTAAATAATTTTTTATTGTACCTAAAGTCTTTTTAAAAGTATAGTTCGTGCGATTGGAGAGAGATAGATATAGTAGTGAATTCCACCTGTCAAATGAGACCCACCACTATATCTATCTCTTTCTAATCATACAAAATGTATACTTGTAAAAAATCTAAATTAATACACACACTAGGAGAAATGTCACTATATTTTAACCCAAAACTCAAGATATCATATGCACTGGTCCTTTTTACTTATGTATCTCTATTTTAGTGCAATTCTACCTAATTTGAGATTTTTTCTCCACTTTTTACTTACACTTAGATCCCATTAGAATTGCTCTCATCTGACAAAAATTCTGAATTTGCCATTGCAGGTTCCCTATGTTAGAGTCCTACCATGTCACCTATGAGAGCAAGGTGAATGAAGCAGATAACCTAATGGAGATTGGAAGAGGAAGAGAGTGTAAAGAAGTTGTGGATCCAAGAGACTCCATGTGCCAAATTTCACTGAAAGGGTTGCCAAGTGAGGTTTATGAGACAAAGTGGGATTTGATAATGGTGGATGCACCGACAGGGTACTATGAGGATGCACCAGGGAGGATGACTGCTATATACACTGCTGGGCTTATGGCTAGGAATAGGGACAGAGGAGAGACTCATGTGTTTGTGCATGATGTCAATAGGGAGGTGGAAGACAGGTTCTCTAAGGAATTCCTATGTGAGAAGTACATGAGGAAGCAAGAAGGGAGATTGAGGCACTTCATTATTCCTTCTCACATGGATGACTTGGATAGGCCTTTCTGTCCTCCATAAATTTGCTTTCATTTTATCCATTCCCTTTTCTTGAGTCCTCTTGTTTATTCAGAAAGAAGAGAGAGGCACGGTCTAAACAAGTGAGATTTTTTGGGCTCTACTTCTCTTTTCTTATCTGTCTAACAGATCTTTACCTGAGAGGATTCAAATGGATTTTTCTTTCTTTATTTTCTTAACATTCATTTGCCATAGAAAAATTTATGATTCTTTTAAGACCTCTTCTTCCTTGTTCTATTGTGCATTAAAATAAAGTGGATAAATTTTACATCTTCTTACTTGAACTTTTTAATCAATTCTCTTAGTCCTTGGTTGCATGTATATCTATAAAACCATTTATCGGTATTGTGTATGTTCTTATTCAGCCCTTAATAGGGTTTGAAATTACCTAGAGCTTCTAGATTAAATATACATATTATTTTGAATAAAAGCACTATTCTCCACTGGCATTCATATGTATATTTATAATTAGCTAAATTATATATATTTTTTGAAGAATGGGTTAGCAAAATAAATTATAATAATTGCTTTAAAGAGTATGTTCAATTATATTATTATGATTTAAAAACTCACATAAGTTCTGGTAGAAAAAAGAAAAAGAAAACTCACATAAGTTTGAATGATATTGTTAAAAAAAATCATTTAGTTTTTGTGAAAATTTATATGTTATCCTAGTTGTAACACCTTATATTTAAAAGCAAGATTTGAACCAAAATTCAGGGATTATATAACTTATTCACCAGCGATTCAACGAAAATTCATCAAAGATGTGAACCAATTTAAACATACAATTGAATGATTTTAAACTTAAATGCTTTAACCCAAGCGCAAGACTTAATTGCGGCAAAAAGAAAAAAAAAGAAGAAAAAATAGCACAAGACTCAATGGATCCATAAATAACAAATAAGACTTAAGTAAAATCAACCCAATTCATAATCCGTTGATAAATCAGAGCCTAAAACTATTCCCAAATTACCATTTCAACATTCTCGCACGACCAACAAGATCATAACATTATTGCACAACCATTAAGCCATAAAAAAACAAATAAAAAAAAAACATGATTACCCAACCTAGTATTATAACCAATCTCAATAGTCCAAAATATGTCGCCAACAAAAGTTGGTCCAATCTGGAAGGATATGACTCATATCCCACAAGAATGTATGTTCAAATCCCATTGTCGATGTGAGAATTATATTGATGGGTAATATATAAATATATCTGTAAGCACTTTTTGAGTTCTAAGGCTTGCTCTAATCTTGATAAGTCTTCAAGACCCAACTCACCTAAACTTTTATTTGTAAAAAAAAAAGTCCATAATATGTCAAAAATTACATCTGTCAAGCAACTTCAATGATAACCATCATCAAATATCAATATTATTCCATCAAGGACATCTTAAATCAATAAAAAAATATGGGAAAGATGGTATTGTTTCATTTCATTCAAAATATCCAGGTGTCACCGACTATATGTGCACCATGGTTCAAAAACAAAAGAAAGTTATACCACCTTTTCCATAGCTCTCTACTCGGACAAGGTAAGGTCGCCACCATCTTTTTAAACTCGAACTTCTTCTTTTTCTTCGATTACAAATTGGCATTAGAAAGGTTGATTCATATCCACGTTCTTAATTAGGAGTTAGAAGCTTTGTTTCACTGCTGTCTCACAGCTTCCTCCTCATACATCTTCTTAACTTTGGTCCCACAAAAAATGGATTTTCATTTTTGGCCGAGGGCCTGGGCTTCAGTTTGACATAAAAAAGATCTTATTTCATAAATTAATTTAATGGTTTAATAAACATGTAAATCACCAACAAGACCCTAGCACAGTTGGTAGATGATTGATTCTCTTAAATATGCTATCCTGCATTCGATCCGTGGTCGTGTGTATAGAAAATTTTTTTTTGGAAGAGGCAAAACTCACTTCAATGATCTCTATGCCTCAAAAGGATTAGTCTTCAGCTGTTGGATAGAAAATACCCTTAGTGCTTTAAAAAAAATGTAAAGGGCATTTTTTAAAAAAAAACTATAATATTTATCTTATCCGTGCATTTTATTGCAATCTATACCCATGCAATTTCCTTTGCCCCTAATAAGAAAATATGATGGCACAACTTGCTTAGCATTTAATTAATTTATATATAACTAGAATATCCTCCCTGTGTGATGCACAGGGGAATTTATTTTGTCGAACGTGGTATATATTATGTCTTAGGTTGAAATTGATATTTAATTAGTGTAACAATAAAAAAGTGGAAAGTAAGATGTAGCTTGAGTAAATATGTTGCTTTATGAAAAATGTAATATGTTATAACTTGAGAAGCATATGAAGAAGACTTTATGAGGAAGTTGATAGCATTGCAAGTTGGAATGTAATAATTTATTCCAATAAAGAAGTTGCAAGGAAAATGTGAACTTAAGTAATAGTAAGTGGAGATGGACACTAAAAGTAGGATTGATAGAAGCATTGACACTACTCTATAGAAGTTTGAACCAGTATACCTGTGCATTGGAGATAAATACAATAGAACCTAAAATGTAGAAACATGTATATACTAAACGATTGATCACTTGTTTGTAATGGTGATAAAAAAGTAGAAGTCTACGTAAGTACCTTCTTGCTATATTTTTGTACATATATACTGGAAAAAAGCAAAAAGCATATAGATGTTGCTGCTAAGCAAAAAGGTACAACAAAGTTAGTGTGCTATTTCTTTTGCTACATATTAGATTGCTGTTCTAGATCACTATGAGTAGAAGACTTTTGTTAGATCTTGGTAGTTTGTGGCAGTAGCAATCCCTTGATATTTGGAAATATAGAAGACAAAGATAAATATAAATTAAAATAATTTCTTGATATTTACTTACAGGTAATGATTAAGTAGTAAGCAAGTTGTATATAGTTAGAATTACCTTTGGCCAATAAGATCAAGTGTAATTGTTGGGTTATGCATATCATTAGCAGGGTGTAGGTGGACAAGGCCAGGAGGAGCAACTGAGCCAGTAATATATGAATAAATTATAAGAAATTAAGAGTGTTAGTAGTGCAAAATGGTATAATATGTGATCTGAAAAAATTCGTACATGAATAATATGAGCTAAATCCATAACTTTTTGACATGAACAATATATACTATTCTATTATGTGTAAACTGATAAAGAAAAAGTAGTAGACATACATGTGAAATTTCGGACGCATGCCTTAATTCCAAAATGGTAGAGTCCTTCATTCGAATTAAAGACTGCATATATAATTTGACTCATATCAGATATGCTATATATAAAAGAACATATATGAAATTGTGGTTACAAAAATATGAAACATATGTCAAATGAAATAAGTATAAGTGGAAGCTTACATTGTTGTTTGAATGCTCTGAAAGACCTCTCTATAGACTACATTTGTTCTATTTTGTGGTTGCTTTTGTGCATCATGTATCAATATTTTCAAACCAAAGATTGACTTTGTTCTTGATAGAGCTACATATAGTTGTCCATGGCTGAAAACAGGCTTTGGTAAGTACAGCCTTACATATTTCAATGATTATCCTTGGATTTGTTTATAGTCATTGCAAATGATAATGTAATGGGAAATTGCCTCCTTTGCATTTTGAATGGCCATCTTGATTCTGAGGGATTTATGTCCATCCTATGTATTAGAACCTTTTGATTAGGATGAGTACCATTCAAATTTTCTGCCTCAATAACATGTGCAGCAAGCTTGGTGATTCTTAATCTTGTCCCATTACAAAGCCCTAATGATTGATCTATGTTTCGAAGTAACATCACTGGCGCTCCTACGTTTAAAGATAGGTTGTGTGGGGGGAAACTTGAAGAGTTAATTGTATTTAGAAACTTGGGAGGGTATAGTTCTTGGAAGGAATCTGAATCTTGACTTGATTTACAAATTAAGTCAAAGCTAAGATATTCAACACAATCTCTAGGTAACAATGCACAGATGTAATTATTGATATCTGCAACAACATCAATATTTGGTGTGAGAATAGCCTTGTCTGTAAAGTATTCTTCCCTTGACAAGTTATCCAATTGATGTGGATAAGTGGAAGAAACAATGCCTTCAATGGGGTCTGAGTAAGTTGTGACGAGGATATCATTTGGGATTTCAATTTCAACATGTCCATCCTCTGTTGTCCCAATTTTTCCATCACCGATCTGAAGTAGCCACTTTGAGAACTTCTGAATTGCAAGTTGGTCTTGCATTGATGTAGCGGAAGAAAGTCTCATTAACTATTAGTTGGAAAACTTGACAGTAGTTCCAAAGGTAAGAGGAGTTGATGGATGAATTTACAATTTCAACCCTAGAACCCTTTGGGATAACAGGAAGGATTTGTCTAAAATCAACTCCCATCACAACACATTTACCTTCAAATGGCAAATCTTGGATGTTTGAAAAAATAGGTTGCTTGATATCCCTCATTGATCTATCAAAAGCTTCAATGCAATGCCGTCAAACCATTGGAGCTTCATCCCAAATAATTAGTTTTGTTTCTCTTAGGAAGTCTGCCAAATGAGAATTGATTCTAATGTTGTAGATGGAATCCTCATGGATTTCAATTGGTATGCAAAATTAGAGTATGCAGTTCTTACGTTTGGCAAAAGTATAGCTGCTATTCTGCTAGAAGCAACTGTTAGCACAATTTGACCTTTTGCACAGATAGCTGATGAAAAGGCATTCCAAAGGAACATTTTACCTGTTCCTCCAAAACCATAGACAAGGAAAAAAGAGTGAGCTACATTGTTGATTGAGTTGATGATTCTTTGGAAGATACTATACTACTTAGATGTTAGGGATGAAATAAGCTTTTTAGTTTCAACTTCCAAGGCTAGTCTATCAATATTCAACTCCTCAAGGATCAAGTGATTTAATGTGTTTAACATTTGCAAGTTTGGAGGAGCTGGTAAGTTAGGGAATTGGTCCAACCTTTTCCCATTCCTCTGTAAGCACTTTTGAATTTCAATAAGAGTTGCCTTTTCTTTTTGTTCTTGTGTTATGGACATCACTGGAAAAGAAATGATAAAAATGTCTGGTTGTGCATCAAGAATATTCTACTATTTTGATTAATCAAAATTGAATATTAATCTACATTACTTTTGATGAAGTTAACTTAATGATATGAATTGACCTAATGAACTTGGATGATTCTCGGGGATTTTTAATAAAGTCTTCAGAGAGATTTTGAGAAGTATTGTTCCAGACATGATGGGGCCTTGTCAGACAGTTGGACAATAGAATACTAACAAAACGTGTTTGTAGGAATGGTCCAGATGCCCAATTTGCAGCTTCTTTGATAGCATCAATGTACTCTTGATCATCATCAAGTAACTTAAGTGCATAGCAAGTTGATCTAAATGTAGGGTGGACAACATTGTTAACTGTTCTAATTTCTTCAAATGATCTAGGATCCCTAACCTTGTTTAGCAATACTCGAATATAGTACAACTCTCCTAATGATGGGGATGTGTGATGCAATCAACCTACGAAGAAACATTTATGACGTGGCTTCCGTCATCTGGATTTTTGCACATAAACATAATACAATGGGAACTCAATGTAGGTATATTGTCTGCTTGTATATCATTTGTATTACATTTCAGCCAACCTAGGAACATGGATTGCTTGATTGTTGTTGACTCAAGAACTTGTTCAAGTGGATCTGAGGATGTGTAGACCACAGATCGTTAATCTGGCAAGTGAAAACTGAGTCTCTACACTGGAGGATACCTATGGTGAGTCTCATAGCAAAAAATTCTCCATGCAGCTTCACATGATGAAATATATCTACAATCATAATACTGTTGGATTTCATTAAGCAGATTTGAGTTCTGATCATCAGAGTTACCATGATAAAACCATGCAATCACTCTATCATATCCTTTACTAATGTACCTGAATAAATACTTGATTGCATGTGATTGATTAGTTTTTTCAATGTTCATATGTGCTTGGAACATTAATAGCAAGTGAGGGTTGTAAGGAACAACAAACCTATTATCAAGAAGAGTTCCATTCTTTTCAATTATCGTTGCATTTTCTCTTCTTCAATATGTTGGATATCCCTCTTCATCAATGACAGTGTCATTGTTAAATTTTTTAGGAAAGTATTTGTTGCACTTATTCTTCTTCATACAAGGAAACTTGGGATTGCTAGATCCACATGGTCCATGCATCATATAATTTTTAACAAGGTGATGGAGTAATGGTGAAGAACCTTTGTTTGGAATTTCTGCAAAGATTATTTTGTCAATCTGATAAGGTGTTTTGATCTTGTCTTGTTCACTCAAGAATAGAAGTATATGTGCGTGAGGTAGTCCCCTCTTTTGAAATTCAATTGTATATATTTCTGCAAAATGGAAATTTAATAGATAAAATGAATGTATCAGAGATACAAATACAATGTATAGAGAAATAGACTTGTTTGTGATTATTTTTGAGACTAAATCATAGCATGATATTACTATTGATGATTTAGATAATGGCATATATGACCAAATATGGTGATTGCATTAGTTGGAACATGTTGTAGCACAATGAGTTCTGAATAAAGGTTAAAAGTGCAGAAATACATATATTTGTGTTAAGGGATGATCCCATGGATATGCAAATTATGAATGCATTATGAATCTAAATGCATATAGATGGTTCCGTGATATGTATATAATTCTATATATATATATACAAAGAAACTTATATATAGGTATGTTTGTTCATTTTAGACAACAAATTATATAGAACTATATATATATATAAGTCAAACAAACATATATATAGATTTTAAGTATATATACAATAAACAAACATTTTGATTCTTTTTCAAACTTGATCAATCACATATTTTCTTTAAGCTTACTAAACTTTAACAAATAGTTTATTGCTTGTATCATGATATTTGTGAGAAAATATATTTTTTCGAATAGAAGTGTGCATATATATTAAGAGCAGAATGTATTGGAATTGAAGCTAAAAAGTAGACTATTTTTACTTGCACGTACAGTTTTAAATGTCTTTTTTTCCTTTATTACTTTCATCAATCGATAAAGCTTCATTTGAAATATTCTACTTAGAACTTGAGATTGATCATTTGGGTTGACATTGTACTTCCTGCAATATCTTTTAATTTCAGGCCAGGCGGGATTGCATGTGAAAGTGAGAAACAAATCAGGATATCCAGCCCATCTACATATTGCCATAGCATCATGGTAGTTTTGTATAAGATATCTTGGACCAATAGTGAATGATGATGGAAGGATAACTTTTTTACCAATAGCTGAAGCAATTGCGTCTCCTCTAAGGATAGCTTCTCTAACACCCTCATACATGTCAACTTGCAATTCTTAATGACGAGTTTGAATATATTTCAATCTCTCTGCCTCAACCATTGTGTAACCATCAATAATGAATTGTTGTAACAATTTCCCTGCATTGAGTAAGATAGAAACCTCATTAATCCTATTCATGAGTTTATAAGCAAGAAATTCCCAGACTGTGACCTTATTTTTCTTTCTTCGTTGGTCCAAGGTTGATTCTCTATGTTTGATATTAGTTCTATATCCATCTTCCCCAAATGGAAATAGTAATAGATACTATAGAGGGAGATATGATGCATGTGTTTCACTGATCCTTTTTAATTGTCCATATCTTCTCTCAACAATGATGTCTCTTGGATGGTATGATAATTCAAAGTCACCTACAATTAGTGTAGCTACTTCAAATGCAGTAGGTAAATTGTATGTTCTACCATCTTTTTCTCTTTGGTGCAGCAAACATAATTTGATATCCAACTGCTGGTTGGCTTGTAACAATTTTGAAGCCACCCTATATTTATGAACATATATATATTGACCTCATTGAGCTCAGTCATTATATTTTCAGTAATCATAGGATTTATTAGATTCAATGTCTCATTAGCACTACATTATGAAGAAAGAACTATCATAATATGATCAGAATAACTTCACAACAAGTTAAATGGTTTACTATGTGTATGATACCTGATAGCCGAGATTTTATTTTGAAGTTCATTGTTAGTGTCATGTATGTAGAGCAGGGAATATATGGGTTTTCATCCTTTTGGTGGTAAGAGGCTTCCAATCCGATGGTAGTTTTAACCTGAGAGATCGAAACTATATGGTCCTCTACCAGTTTTCACAGTATAGTCAATGCGTCCACCCATTGAGGTAAAAGAGAACATATTGTTATAAGACCTAATGTTTTCAAAGAAATCTTTTGAATTTGATGACTCTTTTATAGCCATACAAATAAGGTGGTGGATGATGCATTTTTGGAAGTTCTACTTTCCCATCACCGCAACATACTGAAAAGGCCAAGGATTCCTGACCCTTTGCTTTAATTCTTTCATTAAACCATAATAGTGCACCACAGAACTTACATTGATGTATTGGATCCCCTTCATCCAAGTAGTGTGGTCCTAAAATATTATTATCTAGAGTAAGTTGACCATATATTGGTTTCTAATCTGCAAGAAAAATTAATTTGTATAGGTTGTACCTATTCCTGCTGAAGGTGAGAAACCAAATATTCTATCTTCTTCAATCTCAGTCACTCCATCATGTTGATAATTCTCTGTACATATATAAGTTATGTATCATGTAATTATCCATTAGTAGTAGTATATTAGACATGCACACAGAAAATTTCATAACATCAGACCTGTTTCTGGGTTGTTTATGCAGTTGACAATGTCATCTACATGAGATGCTTCATGATTAAAGAGATCTACAAATGGAAGTTTGCTTTAATGAATAAAAGGTGTATATTTCAAAATGGATATGACATATTAGTTAATGAGGCGTATTAACTTTGTTGAGCATTGAAAGTTACCTTCATCATCTATATCACACTCCCAGCTATCAGGTATGTTTCCATTATCATTTTGGCAAGTGTAAGGTATGTTTATTTCTTCCCTTTCTGGTTGTAGATATAATTTAATCATCAATAATTAAAATTAGTACCAAAGATTTTATATCTACTTTATCTTTTGAACATTATTAAATATTGACTTACCATAGTTTTCTATTGCATTGAACTTAGTTGCCAAGTCCACTGCTATGTTTGTGATATCTTCTAGTGCAGTTCTTGAAGTAGAGCCTTTTTCATGTACAGACTTCATGAATGTTGCAAAACATTGAGTGTGTTGGCAATCGTTTGGAACAACCCCTATTCTACTTGACAACATGTTTCTGACATGTTGCAAATTAGGAGATCGATGGCTTTCTTTGTTTTGTTTAAATATAGCTGATGTATGAGATGATTCAGGAATATCCACATCATTTACTACCATTATTGAGGTAGTTTTAGAGTTAATGCTAACTATTTAAAGAAAACACAAAGTCAAAATTTAATGATTTTAAGGACAAACATAAGATTAATAGAGGAGGAAAAAAATAACTAAGGCTAACTTAATCTTACTCTGATTCTCTTTTCCATCACTATATAAGTAGTCCATCATGTATTCCCTCCTAGTTCTTCTTGTGCTTGGCATCTTCTTTCTATGTTGTAGTTATCAGATGAAGAAATAGATGAGGAGGAGAGAGGAATAAGAAATGCATTCTTTGATATCAATGTTTTTTGAGGAAGAAACAATGGACAAGTAAAGCTGAAATTTTTTTCATTATAATTTAGTGCGAAGTTAATAAAAAATGATTTTTGGTTATGTTCATAAAAAAAAGATGTCGATTGGTGCAAGAGATACATTGATGGTGAATTGGATATTTTTTATCTAAAACATATATAATATGGCTGTAATTTACTTGGGAAATTGCACAGATAAGGCATGATTATTTTTGAGTACTTTTATCTTACAATCTAACCTGAGAGTAAATGCCTTAAATGTTGCTGGGCATATTTGCAAAGTTGATGTACTTCATAAGCTTAGTTAATAGTGGAACATGTCAAACAAAACTACCTGCTATATTTTTTTTCTGGCACCTTCATGGAGAATAGATCCATTCTAGTATTATATATTTTGCCATAGAATCATGTGCCTTTCTTTAGTAAGTGTCACTAGGCCATGTGTATTAGTCATACATTTGTGATGAGTGATAAAATTTTGCCTAATGAATATTTTCCCTCCAATTTTGTTTTATGTATAGATGTCTATATTGCAAGATTGATAAACATATAATCAATGACATTTGTAAATAGCAATATCATTGATCTAGATTACTGATTGCTGTGATAGTTACGAAGATTCCACTATTCAATTGTGTGTATATATATATGTATATATTGTCGGATGTATTGTTTGCTTCTCTCTAAGCTTTGATGGTGCCACCATTTTATTTGTTCGTTAGTATAAGTGAATATTCAATAATTAAATATTCCTTTAAGTTATTTAATAATTGATTATTTAATTAACTAATCTAAGATTTTAGTATCTATCTGATATCTATATAACTAATAGTGCTAATTAGTTTGCCTAAATTACATTCCAAAACTAATATAGTTGTAGCTCTTTTATTTTGATTCAATTTGTATAGCAATTATTGTTCTGGAAACAAATCCACAGAGGCTTCTTATATTAATATAAAGAACACTAGGATCAATGGATAAGAGGCCTTGTTTAATCGAACGATGATTCATACAAGGTTGTATAATTTACGGCTGGGTTGTTACAGAATCATCTCAGTCCATGGTCAATTTCATATTTGTCTTGATGTCCTAATCTAGTTGTCCGTAGGACCAACTGTTTGTACAAAAAGTTACAATCTTTTCATAAGATTCTGTATCAGCATAAACATGTGATATCAAAACTTGATATATCAGCAAACATCTAACCTAATTGATCACTACTAAATATAAAGTCAATCTAGTAGAGCTAGCTAATCACTCTTCTCTTGTTTGATTATCCTGCATGGTTTGGTGGCTGAGAAGTTTGCACGACTTCTGTCCCCTATCACACTAACTTGCATCTCCTTTATTACTATCTTGCCATTCCCTTTGTTATGCTTTGCTGTTTGTGTAGGAGTAATGAATTGTGATATTGTCATTTCATCAAGATGATCAACTCTATCACCAGCATTGATTGTGTTTGAAGTACATGGAATCAATGGTGTGCCGTGGCAATCATCAAAATCATCTGTCATAGATTGGATTCCCTATTCAGATAGGAGGTAGATTTCTTAATAATGGTTACTATAACTTCCAAAAAAAGAGGAAATAGGAAAAAGAATAAAGGAATCACATTATTAGCATCACTCATAGTAAGCTGTGATTCCTGGGCAATAAAAAAAAATACACATATTAGAGATAAAGCAAATAAAAAAGGGCTCCAAAAGACAACCATTAAAATAAACATACATCATTTTCAGTCAAAGTAAACTGATTAATATGATACTGATCTACATAGCAGTCTAGGACAGAGTTATTAGTGAACTTCTTGTTAGCACCTGCATTATCATGTTTGAGCTTGAAAAGGAAGCATTTCTCAACAATATCCTCAAGTTTTGATGGGAAAGCATGAGGCCATTCTTGCTGAGGTAAGCAGTGTATAAATTGTTATGCTAGTTAGATAGTAACAATAATTACCATAACTGATGAACTATAATTAGCAAAATAAAATCAGCAACAACCCAATTGGCAAACCTATTGCAACTTCACCTTTAGAGACTTAGCAGATTGGTTCAAGAGCTGTGTTGCAAGTCGATCAGAAATAACAATGGACAATGTACCAGATTCATCTTGCACAGTGTAGTGGATTTTAAACCTGTCAAACATATATAGCATTGATAAGAAAGCCTTTTGAAATGAACAAAAATAGGGTAAGAGTAAAAAAAAGTTAAGGAATATGGGTTGCAAACTTAGTCTCAGTGGAAGGCTGATCTTTTCTGCAAGAATAGTAATGAAGGACATTATTCCTAGGCTTGAGCTTAGTACAGCAAATACTATATCCATCATAATACCAGCCATTAGTAGTCTTTAGCTTTTAAATAGTAGCATGGATAACACAAGTAACACTCTGCAAAATAACAACCATGTGCAGTATACAACAGGAAAACCAAGTTATAAAAACTATAGACAACTGTTAGTTACGCAAAGATATATAAAAGCACTGAGTGACACGAATTACTTTTGTCCTGCTAATCAGTATGGATATTGTGATCCTAGTGTGAAAGGAACATAGATCTTGTTTGACTCCAGGAGTTGATATGTGGGAACCAATGACTTGGGTGAAACTTTAAGACTCAGATGATGTGGTTGGTGGCAACCTTAAATTAAGAATGTTAAAAAAGTAGATGCCACACATTATTATGGTGAACAAAATATTGTTTGTGTTAAAATAAAAATTACAAAGAGATGGTAAACAGTATTACCTAGCAAGCATGTCATTGACCTTATGAAAGTTGGGGTTAAACTATATCCTGGTAGCCAACCAAGAATTGCAAAGCTCTAGGACACCTAAACATCTCATTAAATGATTCACCACTAGCACCAGGTAAATACATAATGGAAGATAAGCTATAGGAACTTGACAAAAATAAAAGAGGCCTTGGTTCAACTTGAGGCATGCAAGATGCATAACCACCACAATAGAAGGTTCCATATCCTCTTCTTTGGAATAGAAAGTATGTGCAACAGTCTCACCAAATAAAACAACATTTACAACATTGTTCCTAAGCAGGGAAAAAAAATAACAATGTGAGGCTGATCATAAACATGCAATGACAAACTTGAATGGAGAAAAAAGTCAGCGTGTTTACTCATGATTTGCAAGACTGAATGATAGCCTATGATGGCTTTCATTGTTTTTTTTATACTCATTAACAGTTCTAAATGTCTTCAGAAACCCAATAACATCTGCAAAATGATAAAAGGATATGCAATTAGAAACAGCAATGTAATGAATAAGGAATGAACAATAACAAGCAGGAAACAACATATGAAGCAATGCATGCTAACCAATAAGGTGATCTGTCTGGGGACTCCTATTGACAATATCAGCAATAGGAATAAAGCTAAAGGAGTAAACTGGAATTGCTAATGGAGTCTTAATCTCCTTGAACAAAGTGTGACCATGTAAAGTAATCTTGCAAGGATGACAGATAGCCCGAAAAGGAAGGTTATTGTCAGAGACAAAGAAATACTTAATGAAATAGCACTTGCCCTCCTCCGGTTCTCTTTAGTATTTATCAAGATGAGATGGGTGCATAACACTTGCTTGGATCTTAGATCCCTATAACAAACTCAATATTAACATTGTACATCATTCTTGTTTCGATAGTAACCAGACATGAATAAAAGGGAAATGGACAAGCAAACACGGATAAGAAAACTAGTACAATCTGACCTCCTGATCAACTAACACCATAGTAATTCCTGATGCAAGTTGACCTGGTATTTTTCACAGTCCACCTTCACATAACTCTAATGACTATCTTCTAGGTTTCTTTCTGACAGTTAACCTCTTCAAGTAAATCATGTGGCTGAACCGTTGAAGACCTAGAATAGAAGACTTTGAAGGCACAATAAGTAAAAGAGACAAGTATGTTGGAACAAGAGTTTTGATGATTCCAAACCAACACTCAAGAGCTTGGATTGAAGATATCAAAGGAGATCAAAGCTGTTTCAAGTGAAGATTTTCTGAGTATTTGCTATTAGATCTTTTGTAGGATCTTTAGTTTTTGTTTAGATTGGGTAAAAGATTTTGATTTGAGAAAAAGACATTTTCAAACCTTGATTTGAAGTTAAATCGTTACTTATTTAAAAAATACTCACAAACAGACGAAGTTTGAAAGTATAACTGAACTGTCAAGTTGGAAATTCGAACTTTGCTTTTGGAAATTCGAATTTCGAGCTAAAACTGAATAAGTCTGGAGAAGCGTTCCTCTGTCAGACAAATTTTGGTCATTCAAAATTCAAATTTTCATCAAGTCTGAAAGAAGCCTTTTTGTGACAGACGAACTTCACAGTTTCAAAATTTGAATTTCAGACAAAATGCAATTTGTGAAAACCAAAGAAATTCTTCTGAAACTATGCTAAAGTTCATCTGAAATCAAGGAGAAACTAAGTTTGAAAAATGCTCTTTGACAGACGAACTTTGACTTAGCAACATGCGAATTTTCATCTGAGTCAAAGGAGCTACTTTGTGACATTCGAATTTCACTCTTTCAAAATTCGAATTTCAGACAAAACAAAACTTGAGAAAATAGAAGAAATTCGTCTGAAAGTTTGATAAAGTTCATCTGAGATCAAGAATGATTTAAGTCTCAAAACTGGTCTCTGACAGACGAATTTCACTCTGCCAAAATTCGAATTTCAAAGAAAGTGAACTACTGTGCCTCTTTGAACGTTCAATGGACAGACGAATTTTGGGCATCCAAAATTCGAATTTCGAGGGTACTGTAGAAAAATGAAAACACTGTTCACAATTTACAGAAAAACTTTCTTCTGGAAAATTCGTATGTCACATTGTGAAAATATTTTATAAGTTTCAAAATTCGAATTTCACTCTATGGACAGACGAACTTCGTATTTTAACGTTGGAAGCTTTAACCTTCGGTTCCCTCAAAATTCATCTGTTGGCCAACCAAAATTCGAATTTCAGTATGTCAGAAACATTAAATGCGGTTGGTAAACGGATAGTTTTTCAGAGTAACCATTGGATAACTTCCCCAACGGATAGATTTAGTCTCTAACGGATATTTGAGACCTAAATCTATAAATACAACATCATTTGAAGTTGTGGGTAACGAATCAAACTTGTATATACCGAATTTCTGCTGAATCTTCATCTCAAAAGCTTTTACCCTTCCAACTTCATTATTTGTACTTAAACCTTCATATCTACTCTATTCAAGAGAGTTATTCATTTGTAAACTATCTACTCTTTATCTGGAAGATAGATTTACTTGTGAGGGGTATTCACAAGGGGATTGGGAAAGCACATAGAGAAAGTGCTTAGAGAGTTTGAGAGAGCTCAGAACAGAGCATACTCGTGTACTGTGGCTTTAGCAAGAAGCCCGTTGAAATTCTTGCTGGATAGTGGATAAATCTCAAGAGGTGTCTTGGGGACTGGATGTAGGTCAAGTGGATAGACCGAACCAGGATAAATCACTGAGTTTTCTTCTCCTTGTCTCTACTTTTCAGCTTGCTCTGTTTTACATGTTGTTTTCATTATACTGTGATATCTTTACTTGCTTTACTTTGTGCAGAAAAATTTCAATCTTCCCAATTCACCCCCCCTCTTGGGAAGTCAGCCTTGCTAACAAGTGGTATCAGAGCCCGGATTCCCATTCAAAGGATTTTACAGTCCGGGAACAAAGATGGCTGGCTTTGGAGAGAGTATACTTCCTGAAGGGAACAACACTAACAGACCACCAGGCTTCAGTGGAGAGCATTATGGGTACTGGAAGATGAGGATGCAGATCTACCTCCAATCAATTGATCTTGACATCTGGTCAGTCATTGATAAAGGAGATTTCGTCCCAATGGCTCTAACTGAAGATGGAAGACACAAAGAGAAGCTGGAAGCAGAATGGAATGATAAAGACAGAAGGAGAGTCCTACTGAATTTTAAAGCAAAGCATTGTTTAGTCAGTGCCCTGAACCAGGACGAATTCTACAGGGTCTCACAATGCACCACTGCAAATGGGATGTGGGACACTCTGCAGATTGCACATGAAGGGACATCTGGGGTCAAGGAGAACAGACTCAATACGTGCATTGGAGAGTATGAGAGCTTCAGGATGTCTGAAGGAGAAACTGTAAAGGAGCTCCAAAAGAGATTCACTCTCATTGTGAATCAACTAAAGAGCCTAGGAAAGGAATACACTCAATCAGAGAAAGTGAGAAAAATTCTCAGAGCTCTCCCTCTGGAATGGCAGCCCAAGGTGACAGCAATAGAAGAAGCCAGAGGAGAATCAATGGCCTCTGTCACAGCTCTCTTCGGGAGCCTTGAGGAGTATGAAGGAAAAATCAAAGCTCTCAAGGAAGCCGGGCTGGACAGAAAGAAGAAAGGCCTTGCTCTCAAAGCTGCTGATGAAAAGGAAGAAGAATCTGACGAAGAGGATGAACTTGATGAGGAAACCTTGGCTATGATGGTCAGAAAATTTGGAAGATTCTACAGCAAGAAGAAGAACAAGAGATTCTTCAAGAAGGTAACTGCTGGGGAAAGCAAGAAAGAGGCAAAAGAATCTGTGACTTGCTATGAGTGCAAGAAGCAGGGACACATAAAGTGGGACTGCCCCCAATTCCTCAAAAAGCAAGAAAAGGAAAAGAAAGGTGCTGACAAAGGGAAAAAGAAGAAAGCCTACATCTCATCCATATGGGGCAACAGCTCAGATGAGGAAGAAGAAGATGAAGATGAGATTGCCAACATTTGTCTGATGGCACTTGCTTCTGAAGAAACCACACCCTCATGCAGCAGTGATCTGGAAGAAGAGGTATATGAATCTGAACCTTCCTATTCTGAATTACTGGATGCATTTCATGAGCTTCATGATGAATTTATTAAAGTTGCTAAAGAACTGAAATTGGCAAAGAAAAAGATAAGCAAGCTAGAGTCTCAAAGCATAGTTTCTGAAACTGCTTCTTTACCTACTTCTGAATCTGTTTGCTGCACTTCATGCACTGAACTTAAACAAACTAATGATTATCTAGTTAAAAGCATGTCTAGACTCACTAGAGGTAAAGATATGTTGTTTGCATTGATGGGGAGCCAAAGAATTTCACAAGGAAAAGCTGGTCTTGGCTATGATCCATGTGCTGTCAAGGAAAAGATTAGAAAGAAAAACCAAAATGCATATAGAAGACATTTTGTGCATGCTGAGAACAATGAAAAGAAAACTAATGCATCACATCATATTGAAACATATGATCAACCAAGGCATGTTAGACAAAAGTATTATCTGCACTGTTTTCTTCCTGCCTCTCAATCTAGTAGTCCCTTCACTACCTGTCATTTCTGCAACAAAAAGGGACACATTTCCAGTTCCTGTATTTTAAAGAAAAATGGACTTAGCAGGAGAATTGAATGGGTTCCCAGAGTTGCATCTGCATCTAGGGAAAGATCTACTAACCAAAAAGGACCCAAGCAAATTTGGGTACCTAAAAGGAAAACATGAATATTGACTTGCAGGTCTGTCTTAAAGCCAAGAAAAGCAACAAATGGTATATGGACAGTGCCTGCTCAAGCCACATGACTGGTGATAAGGAGAAGTTCATCACCCTTAGAGACAAGAAAGGAGGAAAGGTGACCTTTGGAGGTGATCAATATAGCAAAATCGTTAGAATTGACATTATGGGGAAAAATCCAGAAACATCCATTGAAGAGGTGCTGTTTGTGATTGGCCTCAACCACAACCTGCTAAGCGTGAGTCAGACTTGTGACAAAGGAAACTGGGTGCTGTTTGACTCAAAGTTTTGCCTGGTCATCAGAAAGAGTGATCACAGAGTAATCCTCAAAGCTCAAAGGGATGGTAACTGCTACACTATTGACCTTGATGAATTTCCTCCTTTAGATTCTGTATGCTTAATCAGTCAGAATAACGATAGTTGGTTATGGCATAGGAGATTAGCTCATGTCAATATGAATCAATTGTCTAAACTGGTTAAAAATGAGCTAGTTACTGGTTTGCCAAAAATATCTTTTGAAAAGGATAAAGAATGTGATGCATGCTTAAAAGGAAAACAAATTAAATCATCCTTCAAATCTAAAAACATAGTTACCACAACAAGACCACTTGAATTGCTGCATATGGACTTAATTGGACCATCTAGGGTGAAAAGTCTTGGTGGTAATCTGTATGTGCTTGTAATTGTTGATGATTATTCTAGATTTACTTGGACATTATTTCTTTCTTCTAAAAGTGATACCTTTGATGCATTTGTAACCTTAGCCAAGAAAGTGCAAAATGAGAAAGGTATTTCTATTGTATCTATCAGGTCAGACCATGGAGGAGAATTTGAAAATGCATACTTCCTGGAGTACTGCAGTGAGCATGGAATTGACCACAACTTCTCAGCTCCTAGGACTCCTCAACAGAATGGAGTAGTAGAAAGGGAGAACAGAACTATTGGAGAGATGGCCAGAGCTATGCTGAATGAAAAGGAACTTTCTCAAGTGTTCTGGGTTGATGCAGTGAACACAGCAAGTTACATCATCAACAGAGCATACATCAGACCCATCCTGGGAAAGACTCCATACGAGCTGTACAAGGGGAGAAAGCCAAATCTGTCTCATCTCCATGTGTTCGGGTGCAAATGCTTTATTCACAACAATGGCAAAGAAAACCTAGGTAAATTTGATGCCAAATCAGATGAAGGTATATTTCTAGGCTACTCTAGTAGGAGTAAGGCATATAGAGTTTATAATAAAAGATCAAATGTGGTAGAAGAATCTGTGCATGTGGTTTTCATTGAAAATGAAACTGTTTCAAAACATCTTACCAATGAGGATGATCTTGCTTTCAATTTTGAAAAACTGAGCATTTCTGATAAAAGTAGAACTGAACCTCCAAAGATATCTGAATCTGTTAACATAGAGGAAGATATCCAGGAGCAAGAGTTTGATGAAGAAAATAATGAAGAAACATCTAAAGAACTCCCTAGAGCTTGGAGATATCAAAGGAATCATCATGTTGGTCAAGTGATAGGAGATGTTCAAGAGAGAGTCAAAACCAGAAAACAGTTAAGGGATCAAATGCTAAATTGTGCTTTCATTTCTCAAATTGAACCCAAATGTGCTGAAGAAGCCTTAACTGATGATTACTGGATTTTGGCAATGCAAGATGAACTAAATCAGTTTGAAAGAAATCAAGTTTGAGATTTAGTACCTAGACCCAAAAATCATCCTGTTATTCGTACCAAATGGGTTTTCAGAAACAAACTTGATGAATCTGGAACCATAATCAGAAATAAAGCTAGATTAGTTGCTAAAGGGTATAATCAAGAAGAAGACATTGATTTTGAAGAAACCTTTGCACCAGTAGCCAGATTAGAAGCTATAAGAATTCTACTAGCTTATGCATGCATGAAAAATATTTTGCTATATCAAATGGATGTAAAGAGTGCCTTTCTGAATGGATATATCATGGAAGAGGTTTATGTAGATCAACCTCCAGGTTTTGAGGATTCTACAAAACCAAACCATGTCTATAAACTGAAGAAAGCTCTTTATGGATTAAAACAAGCTCCCAGAGCATGGTATGAAAGATTGAGCAACTTTCTGTCTGAAAAAGGGTTTAACAGAGGCAAAGTTGACACAACTTTATTTACTAAGAAAGAGAATAAAGGTTTACTAATTGTCCAAATCTATGTTGATGATATTATTTTTGGTGCTACTAATGAAACTCTTTGCAAGGAATTTTCTAAGTTAATGCAGGGAGAATTCGAAATGTCCATGATGGGTGAACTTAATTTCTTCCTTGGATTGCAAATCAGACAGCTTAATGATGGTATCTTTCTCAGTCAATCCAAGTATCTAAAGGAGCTGTTAAAGAAGTTTGGAATGGAGAATGCCAAGCCAATGGGAACACCTATGGCTACTGCAACCAAACTGGACATGGATGAAAATGGGAAAATGTTTGACATTACTCAATACAGAAGAATGATTGGATCCCTGCTGTACCTAACTGCCAGCAGACCTGACATTATGTTCAGTGTCTGCATGTGTGCAAGGTTCCAATCATGCCCCAAAGAAACCCATGCAACAGCTATGAAAAGAATTTTCAGATATCTAATTGGAACATCACAGATGGGTCTTTGGTATCCAAAAGGCAATGGAGAAGATCTCAAAGGATACACTGATGCTGATTTTGTAGGATCCAAAACTGACAGAAAAAGCACAAGTGGAACTTGTCAGTTTCTTGGGGGATACCTGGTTTCATGGTTCAGCAAAAAGCAAAACAGTGTGGCTCTATCCACTGCAGAAGCTGAGTATGTTGCAGCTGGAAGCTGTTGTGCCCAAGTCATCTGGATGAAGCAGCAGCTTGAGGATCTTGAGGTTAAAATGAAAGAGATACCCATCATGTGTGATAATCAAAGTGCCATAAACATCACTAAGAATCCTGTCATGCACTCAAGGACGAAACATATTGAGGTTAGACACTACTTCATAAGGGATCATGTTCTGAAAGAAGAAGTTAAGCTGGAATACATCCCAACAGAGGATCAACTTGCTGATATACTCACAAAACCTCTACCAGAAGACAGGCATTGCAAAATAAGAAGAGAATTGGGAATGGTAAATCCCAATGAATTGTAAGTCATTTCTATGCAATTCTGTCTTTAGAATTTTTAATACTAGAATTTATTCTAACTTAAGCATCGGAGTATGTTTTAGTATAGTTGCAGGTGCTCCTTGTGAAAATCAATGGCTAAAAGTTTGAAAGATTGGAGCACTCCAGATTGGAACAACCAGAAAATGAAGTGAATGATAATTATTCTAAGGTCTGGATCCATTCTGTAAGTTTTTAAAGTTGAAATTTGTATGATGTTTGATTGCTAGATGAATTTCATTGATAATCTGTGTTTTTGAACTGGTCAACATGGTCAACATTCGAATTTTGTTTGACCAACAGACGAACTTTGGCCTGTTATGCCTTGGAACAGTTCTCGGTAATGCCTCGAAATTCATCTGTTGAAGCTTGAAAGTTCAAATTTTCAAAAACAGAAATTTCAAAGTTATGATTGTCCATCACTGCTATACGAATTATTACTACTTAACATACGAATGTTGGACAATATTTACAAAAGTTGAAAAATTGGAAGTTTCAGTTCAAAATTCGTCTGTTGAATTATGCTCTTGATGATTGAATACTTGAAAGATGATGCTCTGCATGCTTAATTCGTCTATTGGTTAAAGTTTTGTTTTTTGAGGCTGTTTTTCTTTTCAACATTCGAATTTTGTAGGAACAAAATTCGTCTGGTGTGTATGTATTGATTGTTTCAAGCCTCTGTCAGATGAACTTTCAAGATGAAAATTCATCTGTCAGTAAGATGTGCTGAACGGTTTAACTTGTAACTGCCCGAAGTTCAAATTTTGACCCCTCAAAATTTGTCTGTCAGACGGTTACATGCGTTAAAACTGACGGTTTCTGACAGAACAGACGCAACCCTATTTGTAACTCATCCAAGTCTGTTCTGATTCTCTCTTCAATCCTCTTAACTCCTGTCCAAAAACCGTCATTTCTCACCGATTAAACTTCCTTTCGCATCCCTTAAATCTATTCTCAGCCACATTCTACATCATTCAACCAAGAAATGGCGAGAATGAAGATTCCTGGAACAGGACAAGCTGGAACTCGGCCAAAAAGGACGGTCAAATCTCAATATGCTACAAAGGAAGGAGAGAAATCCAAGAGAAAGGCCAAACCCGGTAAAGCCACTCCTTCCAAACGCCAAAAATCATCATCCAAGTCAGAATCTCAGAAAGCTGGGCCCTCATCTTCAAAATCTGCAGTTCCTTCGGTTGATACTGCTGCTGTGGCTTCCTCCTCCTCTACTGAATCTGGAGAGTTTGAATTGACTACACTGCCACTGTGGAGCACCCCAGAGATTCAAGAAGAGTACTCTACCAAATTTTCCAACAAAAAGGTAATCAAGCCTCACTGTGTACATATGGAGCAATTTCTGATATCCAACAACTTTGATGCTGCAATATGGTTGATAAAATATAGAAATCTGTTAGAAATTGCTGAAAAATATGATGATGAGGTAGTGAAGACTTGGTATGCCTCTCTTCAATATAACAGCAAGAAAAGGAAATGGGAGGTCACCTTAAGATCAAGGACCATTTGGCTTGCTGATAAAACAATCAATGAGGTGCTGGAAATCCCAGGACAAGATGGGCTGAAAATTGACATAACAGCCTCTGGATATATGGATGAGGCTAGTACAGCTGATGAGGAAGGTGGCTCCTTTCTGAATTACAAAGAAAGTACCATATTGGACACCTTATTCAGAAGAAGGGAGAATAGGCCCACAATAAATCTGTTGAAGCCCACAGACCTCAGTGTACAAGTAAGGATCTTGCACTACATAGTATCCAGGATCATATTCAACAAGGGTGGCAGCTTCAATTTGATAACAAGGGCAGAGGCTCATGTGATGACTGCCATCATACGTGGGAAGCTGATCAATATGGGTCATATCATTCTCCAGCGTATGATAAAGGTAAGGGATCAGAGGAAAGATTCCACACTCCCCTATGCAGCAATTATTTCAAGAATCCTGCAGCATGCTAGGATTCAGCACATTGAAAAGGGGAAAGGGAAGCTCACTGAGGCCTTCAAAGAAGAAGAATTACAAAGGATGGGCATTGAAAGAGATGACGGACATTGGGTTGGAAAGGGAGCAGGAAAATCTGAAGATTTGTTCTTTGTTGCTGATGCATCCCTCCAACAAGAAGGCACCTCTGAGGCTCCTGGCAGATCTGTACCTCAGCCTTCTCAGCCTATTCCATCTCCCTCCAGGCCTACTCACCCTCCTTCCACTCCCTCCTCACAGGTCAAGCCAACAAAGATCACTGAGTTGTTTGACAGTCTGTCAACACTCATTCTCAGCATTAAGGATGAGCAAAACACCAAATTTGCTCATCTACAAGATCAAATCCATCAGTTGGCTGTGAATATGAAGGTGGTAGCTGATGCCTATGAAGAGATTAGAAATGCAATTCCTACCACTTCAGCTCCACCTCAGCCTAGTGTTCCTGAGCCTACTCTGTCCCCATCTCCTGTGCCTCCAAGTCCTTTTGAGCTGGATTCTCCTATCCCTGGTGTTGGTATGCAAGAGAGTGAACCAACTGGCACGCCAAAGGCCTCCAGCAATGAGGCAAGTCCTGGTCCACCCTTGGACTATGGCATGGAGGAAGAGGGTTTGCAGGAAACAAGCCCAATTGAGCAGAGTGAAGCAGTTGCTCAGGACTCTATCCTTTCCACCCAAGAGTCTGAGCAAGTTGAGCAGCTAGTAGCATCCATCTCTGCTTCACCATTTCTGCAAGCCGCACTCAATGAGGAAAGGAGCATTGTGCCTGTTATTGACTTTGCTGCTATTGCTCACAATGCTCTTCTGCTAGCTCAAAGGAGAAGGCTTGAAGAAATGTTTCCTCCTACTACACCAGCCTCTCCTTCCCTTGCTGCTTATGGTCTTTCAGAGGAACAGAGAGCTCGACTGGCTCTTTCCAGGCAGGAAATGCAAGAGCTGCTTGAGGTCTCTGATGATGATGATGAAGAGCCTGCTGAGCCCCCTGCACCAGCTCAGCCAGGGAGTCCTTTTGCTCCTGTCCCTCTTCGTGCTGTTCCTCTCACTCAGATACCTCCTCCAATGGACTTTGCTGGGCTTTCTGATGATGCCAAAAAGGGGGAGAAGATAAAGCAAACTGGGACTAAGCAAGCTGGAAGATCTGCTGAGTCATCTGGGAAAGGAAAGACTTACAGCAAGAAGTCTAAGCCAAAGAAGAAGTGATGTTTTTAGATCTTAGGCTGAATCTTCTTGTTGTATCTAGTTTTAATTGTTTCATTGTTTTTTGCTTGTTTGATGTTTAGAGAACTGATTGAAATATGTATTGCAACAATTTGTTTAAGTAAATTATGTTCTTGGTTGCAATGATTTGGGCTTTGAATCTCTTCACTTAATCTGTTGAAAATGATATCTTATGAACTGTAATGCATATGTTGAGGGGGAGCTTGTGTAAGCAAACCCAAGTACTAATCCAGTTTGTGAGTTGTTTTGTCATCATCAAAAAGGGGGAGAATGTTGGATCAAGAGTTTTGATGATTCCAAACCAACACTCAAGAGCTTGGATTGAAGATATCAAAGGAGATCAAAGCTGTTTTAAGTGAAGATTTTTTGAGTATTCGCTATTAGATCTTTTGTAGGATCTTTAGTTTTTGTTTAGATTGGGTAAAAGATTTTGATTTGAGAAAAAGACATTTTCAAACCTTGATTTGAAGTTAAATCGTTACTTATTTAAAAAATACTCACAAACAGACGAAGTTTGAAAGTATAACTGAACTGTCAAATTGGAAATTCGAACTTTGCTTTTGGAAATTCGAATTTCGAGCTAAAACTGAATAAGTCTGGAGAAGCGTCCCTCTGTCAGACGAATTTTGGTCATTCAAAATTTGAATTTTCATCAAGTCTGAAAGAAGCCTTTTTGTGACAGACGAACTTCACAGTTTCAAAATTCGAATTTCAGACAAAATGCAATTTGTGAAAACCAAAGAAATTCGTCTGAAACTATGCTAAAGTTCATCTGAAATCAAGGAGAAACTAAGTTTGAAAAATGCTCTCTGACAGACGAACTTTGACTTAGCAACATGCGAATTTTCATCTGAGTCAAAGGAGCTACTTTGTGACATTCGAATTTCACTCTTTCAAAATTCGAATTTCAGACAAAACAAAACTTGAGAAAATAGAAGAAATTCGTCTGAAAGTTTGATAAAGTTCATCTGAGATCAAGAATGATTTAAGTCTCAAAACTGGTCTCTGACAGACGAATTTCACTCTGCCAAAATTCGAATTTCAAAGAAAGTGAACTACTATGCCTCTTTGAACGTTCAATGGATAGACGAATTTTGGGCATCCAAAATTCGAATTTCGAGGGTACTGTAGAAAAATGAAAATACTATTCACGATTTACAGAAAAACTTTCTTCTGGAAAATTCGTATGTCACATTGTGAAAATATTTTATAAGTTTCAAAATTTGAATTTCACTCTATGGACAGATGAACTTCGTATTTTAACGTTGGAAGCTTTAACCTTCGGTTCCCTCGAAATTCGTCTGTTGGCCAACCAAAATTCGAATTTCAGTATGTCAGAAACATTAAATGCGGTTGGTAAACGGATAGTTTTTCAGAGTAACCGTTGGATAACTTCCCCAACGGATAGATTTAGTCTCTAACGGATATTTGAGACCTAAATCTATAAATACAACATCATTTGAAGTTGTGGGTAACGAATCAAACTTATATATACCGAATTTCTGCTGAATCTTCATCTCAAAAGCTTTTACCCTTCCAACTTCATTATTTGTACTTAAACCTTCATATCTACTCTATTCAAGAGAGTTATTCATTTGTAAACTATCTACTCTTTATCTGGAAGATAGATTTACTTGTGAGGGGTATTCACAAGGGGATTGGGAAAGCACATAGAGAAAGTGCTTAGAGAGTTTGAGAGAGCTCAGAACAGAGCATACTCGTGTACTGTGGCTTTAGCAAGAAGCCCGTTGAAATTCTTGCTGGATAGTGGATAAATCTCAAGAGGTGTCTTGGGGACTGGATGTAGGTCAAGTGAATAAACCGAACCAGGATAAATCATTGAGTTTTCTTCTCCTTGTCTCTACTTTTCAACTTGCTCTGTTTTACACGTTGTTTTCATTATACTGTGATATCTTCACTTGCTTTACTTTGTGCAGAAAAATTTCAATCTTCCCAATTCACCCCCCTCTTGGGAAGTCAGCCTTGCTAACAAAGTAGAACCTAGCTAGAATAGCATAAATGAATAAAGGTAACTACATACTCCATATAAACATTCCGAAGAGAGAAGCAAATAAGAAAGAAAAGTGTAAGTCCATGTGAATGTTAACTAGGCACAGTAATAAAAAGTGGAATACAATCAATTTGAAAATTCTAGAAGCGGTTAAAAAAGTGAGGGAGAAATTTGGTGTCAAATAAAGATTTATAGAAGCATAATGGTATAAGTGAAAAATAGGAGAAAATTCAAAAATCAAATGAAGAAGGATTGAAGGCTTAATTCTTGCTCAGTCTAATCTGCTGTGGATGATCATTTTGGATTCGTACACTACTGCTAGCAGTTGATAATAGCGCAGGTACGAATGGCTTGGGAAGGAAAACCACTTGCTTAGAAAACTATCGATGGAAAAAGAAATCAAAGCCAGAAGAGAAGAAAATAGAGCTAATAGCACAAAGCCCAATAGTACAAAAGTGGCTTAACTCGGCTGTCTAATAGTGATATCATTTTCATTTACTATGTTTATATTAGATTCAACCTGAAATCATTTTCTATTCAATTTTGAAGGATCATTTTTTTTATATTTTATGTTAAACCTTACTTGGGCTGAAGCCCTGGTAAACATATCATGTTGCACGTTGAAACTTAAGCCCAGATATAAATGGGGGAAAGAAGAATAGGGGGTGGCTTGATTAGGTGATGTTTGCTTGATTATTCTTAGGATATATAAGCTTGAGATTATCTGCATTTAGTTTTGCCGTAGAATGTATATTTATTAGGAATTCTTTTCCAATTCCCTTTCTATTCTCAAGATAAGTGTTTGGTTTGAAGAAATCTTGAGAACAGAAAGGGAATTGGAAAAGGATTCCTAATAATCTTGTTTGATACAAACGAATCATGTCCCCAAGGAATCTAGCAAAAAGGGAGGATGCGTTTCCATAGGTGTAGTTAAGGAATCGGATTGAGTTCTTAGCAAAAATGCTTTTCCTAGGAAACTATTCCATCTTAATTAGCTCTATATATCTTCCAGCACAAACTAAATTGACCTCTTCCTTGCTCAGCACCTCTAACAAAAAACAAAGAAACTGGATTAGATTTATTCCTAATGTTCAAGCTTCCATTAAAACAGCATGTATTGAAAAATATTATTGCACTGTCATAGCTTAATGTTGTGCATTTCTAGTTCATATTGCAACTTTTTTTTTTTTGCTGATCTCTAAAAATACCATCAAGGGTATGATGGTTGTGAACACCTCATTTTGTCCAGTTTTTATACAAAAAAAAAAGGTAAAAAAATGTTTAATTAAAAATTGATGCAAATTTTCTTTAAAAACAAAATAATATAAATAAAAAAAATAACAAAAACTAAAAAATTAATTTAATTGAAGTTTTTTTAAATTGAGCACAAATCTCCAATAGGATCTTGAAGAAGAAGAAAAATAAACAACAAAAACATAATATATATATATATATATATAATAAAAATTAAAAATTTTTATGAAAAAAGTATTAATTAATTAAAAAAAAAGAGAGGGAAAGAAGGGGCTGAAACATTAGTCTGAGCCCTAATTTTAGGGCTCAGGCAATCGAGACTGAGGGAGGGAGGCCAGAAGCAGTCTGAGAGAAATAGAGGGAGCTGCAGGTGAAGGAAAAAGAGGAGCCGAGAACGGAGGACAAAGAGATAGAGAGAAAAAGCAGACGGGGAGGAGGCATGCACGAAAGGAAAAAATAGATGGAGCATGCGTGAAGAAAAACTAAGCACGATGGAGAAGACCAGGGGAGCACGTGAGAGAGAAAAAGGGGGAAAAATGGAGAAGGGAGAAAGAACAGAGTGCCACGAGATTGAGAGGGGGGAGAGCTCGGGCACGATGTTGAACCCAAAAATAGAGGGAGAGGCGAGCAATTGCAGAAAAACCGAGAAGGGAATCACGAAGAGAGAAAAATTTGGGGGGACCGAAGACCCTAAAGGCCCGAATTTCAGAGGCCGAGGAATCAAAAACTGAGAGCTGAGGTAGAGCTCGGAAGCTGGAAAAAGCCGAGGTAGTCCAGACTGAAGAAGGAGGAGAATCCGAGGGAGGCAGAACACGAGGGAGACGAGCCATGATCCAGCGAGGAAACACCGAAATCCGAGGAGGAGAAATGGAGGCCACTAAAAATCGCTAATCAAAGAAGGAGCCGAGGTTGAAGAAAGCAGGTCAAATCATAAGGTTCTCATAATGCCGCGGCTCCAGTTTCCCAATGTCACTCACGGCTTCGTCCACCATTTCTCCAACACGTCTCCACCATCCCACTCGGTGAGCTCCATGTTCTCCTTCTTCATTCTTGCTCTGCTATCATCATGATCTGGTGTATTGTGAGCTACTGTGTTTTTCTGGTGTTGTTCCCCTGTAATTTCCTCCCAGTTCAACCCCTCTGCCTTTCCATGCTTCAATTTTTTTTCTGTTCTGCTTTACGAGCTACGTGTCTTGGTTGTACATTTCCCCCCTATTTACTGTTTGGCCTAAATTTTGAACCAAGATAGTGATGGGTTGTTTTACTTGCTATCCTCCTAACCTGTGTTCGGAATCCGTAAGAAATTGTTGGTTTATGCTTTTGTATTTTGTGAATGTTTTGAGCTTCTTTCCATTAAAGAAGGCAGTGCGTTCTTCGCTTTGGATGTGCTAATCTGGTGTTGATAAACACTCTAATCTCAAAGTAGAATAAACTGTAATGAATATCGTTGGCTTTGAAAGTCTGGTCCATATTTACGCTTCAAATGTGCCCTAATCAATGCTTGACAATGCTATTTGCTTTTGTCTCCTGAACCCATTAGAGGTGTTCTAGTGAACTTGAAGGTAGTGTGTACTCTGTAAAGTTATTGAGCTATTTTCCAATTGGGGGAGGGTGTTGTATTATGCGCCTTTGGGTTTAGTTGTCTGGGGCCAATTGAGATTCTAAAATTTTGAATTGATTCAACTATGAAATGAACATGTTTTATGTCTCTCATGTTTTAAGTTCAAGATTAGCAAAAGGGAATATAGTGTTCACTTCCTTAAAGGGCCCTTTTGGTTTTATAGATTTTTAAGCAGATTAGATACTGGGAACAGTATGGTGCATATGTTTATTCGATTTTAGGCTTCTCAAGCGGTCATACGACCTAGTGTTTCTATGCCTAGGCACTGATTTGGTTGCTGCGTGATTACATGTGGTTATAACAGTGAGAAAGAGATATACATCCGTGATTTTGCATGCCTAAAAGCTAGCTTAGTGTGCTACATGTTCATATCCAATTTTATACCCATAAATGAACCATTTTCCATTTTTTTTCATTTAAAGGTTGGGTGTATTTGTCGCACATATGTGACATATTTTTGAACTTCCAAACTAAACTTTATGTTCATTATTTCACACACTAGGATTTCAATTTAGTTGTTGGTTGCTTAAGTCCCCTTTCCGTGAAGAAATGGTTTATAGGGTTTGGTTTTGGATGAAAAATTCACCTTTGCTAATATTCATGGTTGGTATGTATCGTTTGATTTATAGAGTATTCTCATACCATTTAGCTTCTAAAGGGAACCATTAATTGCATATTTTGTGCTTGGAGGCCCATGGGTGTTGTTCATATCACTTTGGACTAGCATGATGTTGTCTGTGAACACTTTGGAGGGTAGAATAGTTGATGATGTGAATGCTTTACTTGCCCTTATATTGGAATTAGAATGCTATCATGAACTTAAGAGTTTTAACTTACCCTCTTCAAACTCTCTTTAAAGCACCATGGGAGCATGGACCAGGTTTGGGAGAAATCAAGACCATCATCGTCAAGGCAAAGAAGGATTGGAGCAAAAGCAAAATAGTTTCATCCCCTTTCTCATCTCTTTTGTGTAACCTTTTTATTGTATTGGAGTAAAACTATCATCTGAATTTGAATTTGCACATCAGCACATACACAAAAGACAAATTTATGTATGAGTTTTAAGTTTCTTTAATACATATGTATATTTAAGAAATTGGTCATGAAGGTTTTAGAGCTTTCACAGACCCCTAAAACAATCGCACCGTGTGAGCCTACGGGACTGCACGAGTGTATTATGAAGGTATATGTATAATAGATCCTAATGGCCTTTCCTTCCAAAATTTTATTTTCTCATGAAAAATAAATAAAAAAAACAAAATAATAAAATGAAGAATAAAAATAACTGATTTAGTAACCACACCATATTAGGTTTCTAGAACCCACGCAGGTATTCTGGTTAACTGTGTTGTCGCGTAACATTGCAAGTCCATGCAGATATACTAGTTGAACTTTCTTTTGAGAAAATAATTATACTTTATAAAGACTGAATAATAATAATAATAATATAACAAGTTCTCAAATTTATTTATAAATAATAATAGTATTCTTTAAATTATCGCCTTAAAATTATAATAAAGCCTTCATACTGCGAGGTTTAGAATTTCTGCAGGTAATTAAGGAATCGATCTATTGGATATGACTGCGAGTATGTAACAGATGGATCTATTTTCTCTTTTAAAAAAAAAATCTTCAAAAGTAAAAAAAAAATAGTAATATGATGATTTTCCAATAGACAAAAATCAAATCAAAGTATTTTCTAAAATTAAAGAAAGACAAAAAATATATTTTAGCAAAACAAAATAAAATAAGAGTAAGTAGGCGAAATTAAATTATCTTTCACAAATTAAAACACATCAACTCAATCTTAGAAAATTATTTTGTTTGCAAAAAAATAAATTATTTTCAAATAACTTTCTCTTATCACAAAAATTTTATAATTAAAAAAATCAACCAACTGACACACATTTTTAGTCCAAATTACGTGGACTTTGATCCCTATCATAGGGTACGTAGGCCCCAGGCTCTGATCCTGGGTCAAGTCCACCTTTGTAAATAAATAAATATTTTTCAATTTATTTTCTTAAATTCCTTTTCCTCATTTTTTTCTAAACCTCCTTAATTTCTAATCTAATTTATTTTCCTTATTCTATTTTCCAAATTTCTCAAATTTTCTTAAATTCTTCTCTACCCTTATTCTCGCATGCGAATGATAAAAGGAAAGCCAAAATACTTTTAAAGCCATATTAATTTGCACAATCAACGTAAGGTAATCGTTCATAGGGACGGATGTTGTGGGCTGCCTAATACCTTCCCTACACACAATCGACTCCCGAATCCAACTTTGATTACGCAGATCATCCTTTCCCTTCCTAATTCGATTTTCCAAGATTTTTCCTCAAAATTTTGGTAGCAACTCCTCACAAGTCGATTTTCGCTAGAAAACTCGATTTGTTCTTTTTTTCTTTTGTCGCATTTTTCCGAATGCGACAATGGTATTTTTATAATCTGCCACTAGGGTTGCATTACATAGACTAGTCATTGAAAAGACTAACCATTTTGATTTAGGAAGTTGCTAAAGAGCACCTCACTAGAGGACCTGACAATTAAGCATGTGTTTGGATTTAGTTGACAACTGTGTTTGGAGTCCAAAAATCAGTTTTGCAATTTAGTAACTTATTTGGTAATCATTTCTATTCATGTTTGAAAAGCAGTTGGGGCTGGAAATGGAGTATTCACTGAAGAACCTTGGAGGGCACTTTTTCATTGATAGAATGTGGTTAAGCATTAATTATGCATCAATAAAAATAAATTTAGATAAAAATGGACCAATAAAAATGAGAAAAAATGAAAAAATTGAAAAAATAAAATTTTCATTAAATTCTTCCTATCTAATAATTAAAATGTCCCTTTAAAATTTTATTCTCCATGATTATAACCTGTAAGAAAATGTTACATCAGATATATTATGTTTTCAATTAAATAAATACAGATTAAATTTTAGTTCAAGTAAATTAAATTAATTATAGATAAAGTTTAAGCTCAATTTGAAGAAAAATTATGAGTTTTATCAAAACCAATTTTCAAATAAATCATCCAAACATAAATATGTTAGTCAAAAACTATTTTTTTATTATAATTACGTTACAAAATCAATTCTACTAAAACTTATTTTTAGCTAACTAAAAACTAAATGGGCACTAATGCACTTGTCCTGTTTGTGTTTAGTTATCTTTTATCCTTGTTATAAAAGGAGGACCTAACCAGCTAAAAAATGCATGTGCACACGGTACTTTTATTATTTAGTCTAGAATTCCATAAAATGTGCTAATGTTTGATTTTGTTTTCTATTTTTGTGTTATTAAAGTTGTTGTATGAAATTGTTTTTTAAAACAAGTTTGGGAAATAAGAGGACGAAAACAACATTAATTTTATTTTATTATATAAAATTAACTATTTAATTCACGTGATGCAATTGGTTTAATTTGGTCTTCAATTTTTAAAATCTAAATAGACTAAATTGAAATTGTTATGTTTTTTTTTTTAATAAGAATGAGTATGATTTATTTTATGTAATAAGATAAGAAGTTTAAATCTTTTGTTCTCATACCTATTAACATTTGGTCCCTCCCATCTCCCACCCGCCCACACATTTGTTATTCACCAAATTGGTTGTTTTTATCAAAGGCCCATAAAAAAGGCCAAATTCGGGGAAATCAAACCGAACTGAAATAGTTTAATTCGGTTTTTCCAAACATTGTGGTTCAATTCGGTGTTATTTTATCATCATTTAGATTTGTCTAGTTTTTTGATTGGACCAAAAGGAAAAATCAAATGCACACCCTACAGGTAGGGGCGAGCAAGTATTGGTTCGGTTCACTTCGTTGAGGAGTAATAGCATCTGAAATAACCAAATAGGGTACAATAAATAACCAAATCGAATTATTTCTCAGTTCGGTTTGTTTGGTTGTAAACAATCACACTAAGCATTTAGTTCTTATTTGATTATTGGACTCTAACTAATAATAAATTTAATTCTTATCAACTATATTATATATCATTCAGCTATTTATTACTTTTTTAAAACTTTTTTTACCATCGATTTTCTAAATTCAATATGAATAATTTTTTTGGTAAAAAAATATTAATAATTTTTCATTCCTAGTATTCAAGTTTTTTTTTGGCTTGAAAAATATTCCTAGTATTTAAGTTAACAAAAAAAATTATACATGATGGGTTATTCTTTAAATATATTCTTTGGTTAATCAAATAAAGGTATTCTTATTTCAATTTCAGATTGGTTAATTTAGGTTTTTCATACTCAAAATTTAACCGAATCAAGTAAACTAAAATGACATAAAAAATTAACCGAACCCAAAAAAAAAAAAACCAAACCTAAAGATACCAAATTCAATTTGGTTCATTTCAATTTTTAGCAGGGTCGTTTTACCTCTGTCTGACCTAGATATGTATATTTATTTATTCTCTTCACCTGGGCAGACGGCAGACCGCAAGAGCACTCTCTTTCTCGAGCCCTCATCGGCTTGTCTATCGTCCGGCCGTCGCTCTCTGCTCCGTCCTTCCGTTGCCGCGTTTATCCACGTAGCTGTGTCTGTCGTCCTGTGCTTCGAGTTCGTGGTTCATCTGCTTGGAGCTCGTCTGTCGTCTCTCCACACTCTTCCTTCGTCGTCGTCCTCCTTTCCCTTCGTAGCTTGGTATTCTTCCGATATTCTCTGTGCTGATATGGGTTCGCTTCTATGTAATATGGCATTTTGTTCTGTCTTTCTATCGGATTCAACCTTTGTTTGAGGAACAATGGTCGGATCTGATATTTGTTTGAGTGATATGGCATTCTGCTTGTTCCAAAAAAAAAAAAACAAAGAAGCACTCTAACCTTTGTTTGAGTATTGCTTCTGTCCTGTCTTTTTATGGGTTCTAAAGAATGTTTGTATGTTATCATCGTCACCTGTTCTCATTTTGCACCTTTTATCAGATGTTTGTGACTAAAATTTATCTTACTTCAATTATTTCCTGGCAGATTCGACCTTTGTTTGAGGAACATGGGAATGTGATTGAGGTTGCTCTGATCATGGATAGAAATGTGTTATGTGTTCTGTTTGAGGAACACGGCATTCTATTTTGCTACTAAAATTTGTTATACTTTGAATTGTGTTAAGTGCTGTGCAGAAATTTGTGGTAAAGTTTTGGATTAATCTGTTGATGATGTTTACTATTGTTCTTTTTGGTTTTAACCGGCTATCTCTTGTTGGAAATTGTTGATGTTATGATTCCCAAAATTTGTGCTTTTCATTTGAGGAATTCTGTGATGATATGATGTTTTTAACTATTGATGTTATAGTGTCGGAATAAATCTTTGCGTGATTGAATATTATGCTCAAAATGGTAGAATTGTGAACTTAAATAGAAAATTTTCACCTGTAAGAACTTTCTTTTTGAACTTTTTGACTTCATTTATAATCATTCATTTGTTTAGGAAATTGTGGAATGACCCTTTTGCTGTAAAAGACACTGTTGTGGGATGGACCCATAAATGTACTTTGTAGGATTAAGGTCAAAGGTCAACCCCCCCCCCCAAAAAAAAAAAAACCCAAAAAAACACCCCTCCAAAATATCCCACACACACCACCTCATACAGACATCTGTGTTGTTTATGAGACTTCACCACTGCAGCTTAGAATTTTCCAGCTTCCAATTGTCAATTTGAAACTTGTTAGAGTTAATACTGTTCCATGTTTTGTTGGACTTAAGTAGCCTATATTATAATTACATTACATGTGAATTACTGACTTGGGATGCAAGCTAAATTAAATATCCACAATAAATTGAGTGATTAATTAACTTGTTCTGTATGCTAGATAATCTTTGTGAAGTTTGATTCACTTGTATTTCAAATATTTTCAAGTCATGCATATAAACTCACAGATTTGTAAGAAATGGTTGTTTCATTAATTCAAAGATATTATCTAGTCTAGTGAGAAAAAAGAAGTATAGAAATTAGGATTGGATTGGGTTATCTAGAAGAAGAAAGATACATAACAGAAAATAAAAGAGAAGATCAATACGCATTTTGCACAAGTAATGAAACAAATTCCATTTTACACAAGTGATGAAACAAAATCGATAAGTACGTTCTTTGGGGTTCATAAAACCAAAGCCGGAAAACAGGTTGTAGCTACCTACTTGGCTCATACATCATATAATGTGCTGGCTCATGTTTCAAGTATGTTAAACATATAGTTTTTTTTTCAGATTTTTATATCTTATGTATATATATATATATTTTAATAAAATGTGAATATCCATAATTTTTTGTTCAAACTATATGCAAATTGATTTATTTTTTATGAATTAAATGTTTATTTAATTATTGGCATTAATATGTTGAAAATAAACTATTTTTAAAAAAATTATGATAAATATTAACTATAAAAACTTATACTATCAATATATATGCTAATTCTGGTAACCAAAAAAATTGGTCCACCCACAGTTTTTTCCTAGATCCATACAAACAAGGTTTCAGGTTTATATATTGCATTTCTTGTGATTATGGTTCAAGATTCTTGTTGTATTTCATACAACAATAACAACAGCAGCCTTATCCTACTAAGTGAGATGGGTTACTTGGATCACTCAACATCATTGAACTCTATCAAAACCATTTCTCTAGATATGCCTCTCCATATATACCATTTATCAAAAACAACAGCCTTATTCTTGTTGCATTTCATATTTATATATCTTTTCCTCTTATTCAGGTTTATGTGAAATAAGAAAGTTTATTTTTTGTTGCAACTTGCGGTTCAGGTTTATATATATTGAATTTCTTTGGTTTATATACAAACCTGAACCTTGAGAAAAACGTGTATGAATCTTGAACCTTGAAATTGTTTTTTTTTTTTTTGGTTGCAAGTCAGGTTTGTAAACCTGAACCTGGAACTTTTTGACATGGAAGCTGGATCTAGATTTTATATGCGTCAAATTCTTGTTGCATATTAGGTTGAGTTATATTGTTTCTTCATTGTAGACTAGCTTTTGCAATGTCTTTGAGTCCATGTTTATATATATCCTAGTTATATATATTTTGAGTCCAGGTTTATATATTTTTTGGTCCAGTGTTTGGCCCAAATTAAATTGAGCTGTGACTCTTTCCCAATTTTTTGACAAATACATTGGCCAAGAGAGAAATGAAAATAATTGAGTAAATTTATCAAAAAATAAAATTAAAAAAGTTGCGCTAAAAAAAAAAGGAAAAAAAGAAAAGAAACCAACAACAAATTTTGGGCCAATGGACTTAACAAATGTTTGATTTAGAATATTCACAGAATAATAATTGGTTTTATTATATGGCACCTGCCCAAGAGCGTAAAGATAGCTCTAAATGGTAATTTGGCAAAGAATATAATTTAGAATTTAGAATTAGAATTCATACTCAGACATGTTCCTGCTTCTCATCATTTTTGTTTCTTTGAACAGAATTGATAACACAGACTCTGAAACAAGACATCCACAACCAATCTACATCTTGAAGAGACTATCCCTTTGCCATCATGGTATGATTTTATTTCTCTCTTTGTTTGGACTTATTCATATTTTTTTCAAAACCCTAGCATTCTTCCAGCTTGACATAATAGATACCTAGATCTCATGGGGTATCCGCACCCTTTTCTCCATCTTCATTCTTTCTATTACGTTAGGTCAAAACCTAAGTGGGTTTAACTCGTCCCTCCTGAGCATGAGATTTTGTTGTCTTAAACCCTGGGGTTTTTGGATTTTTACCTGTCGAAGTTTTTATGAAATTGGAGCACTTGTGTCCGTGCTACAATCAATGCCAATTTTTTCCCGTTCTTAACCTATCTCTTACTTCTTTGACTATTTGCTCATTTGTGCAGCTTCCTCTTTCCTTACTCAAGACCGCCCAAGGGCACCCTATGGTAAGTAATGTGTATGAATGGTTTGGGAACCTTTCTGAAACGTAGTGTTTTACCTTTCCTTTATAACTGGTGTTGTTCTGCAGGATTTGTAACTTGTGGTCATTTAATATATTGTAACAGTTGGTAGAACTGAAAAATGGGGAAACCTATAACGGACATTTGGTTAACTGTGATACATGGATGAATATCCATCTCCGTGAAGTCATCTGTACCTCTAAAGTAATAATCTTTCATTGGCCCTTGTTGGTTTTGTTCCTTTTCATCTTGTAATATTCTATCTACTTGGTTATTTATAATTCTATTAACAAAATTTGGTTGAAATTGTTACTGTAGGATGGTGATAGATTTTGGCGAATGCCTGAATGCTACATACGAGGAAATACAATTAAGTACCTAAGAGTTCCTGATGAGGTGTGTGGTGGAGTTTTTTTTCCCTCTTTATGGAGTTAAATTTCTTGCTCTGTCTAATCCCTAATACATTTATTCTTTGATTTACTAATGTTACTTCTTACTTCAGGTTATTGACAAAGTTCAAGAAGAAACCAAGAGCCGAACAGGTGAACTGTTTTGCACATCTAGTTGGCTGTTCATCTTGATAATCAATATTCATAAAACCTGATGATTTGTAGAAAGCATCTATTGTGCTCATCATAATTAAGATGCTTGTTGTTTTTCCCCGCGGATCCTTATAGTGTCAGACTTGGTTCTTTCCTTGATAAGCAGAAGACTATCATATTACCACTATGACTGAGTTAGGACCATTATATTACCACTAAGAATGAGTTAATTTTACCCATTTTGTATGAATTGCTGTTCATTAAAGTTATTGAAAATTGGAGCTATCTAAGTAATGTAGCCTTTTTCAGATCGCAAACCACCTGGGGTGGGTCGAGGAAGAGGAAGAGGTAGGGAGGATGGTCCTGGGGGACGTCAAACAAAGGGAATTGGGCGTGTCCTCGATGATGGAAGTACAAAAGGAGCAGGTGGAGGTCGAGGCAGGGGTGGATCAGGTGGAAAGCCTGGTGGAAGAGGTAAATTGCCCCTTACATCATCTTCCTCTTTAAATGTTCATGTCATCTCCCTTAAATTTGCTATGGTACAGTTCCTACTGCTTTCTGCATTAGTACTGATCACTGATATTTTCACCTAGACTAGCTGCTGATGGACAAGAAGTTTCTTCTAAAGTATTAATTTGAAGTATAAATAATTGAAATCAAATACATGTTTATTGCTTTTATTGGTTTCTGTAGTGGAATTTATAGTTGGTAGATGTCTTTATACTTGGCTACATATGCACTTCAACTTTGAGAACTGCTCATTAGTTCAGTACATGTGCTATTTTAATGGAAGCTTGAACATTGTGAATAAATCTAATCCAGTTTCTCTGTTTTATAGGTGCCGGGCGAGGAAGAGGTTAATTTAGTTTGTGCTGTAAGACAAAGCTTAAGATGGGCTACCTTGCTACTTTTTGAGGCATTTGTGCCCATTTTAGTTGGGCACATTAGCTAATTTTTCTGCACGTTCTCTGTTTATCGATGTATGTTTAGTCTCCTAATGCTTTCGTGGTTATGATTACAAAAATATAAGTGATATCATAGAACTTGATGAAAGCCTCTCTCCGTGCAACTTTTTTTAATCATTACCTATACGATTTCCTTTGCCCTAATGAGAAAGTATGAAAGTGTGATGTTGCTATATATAATTCAATCGGAAATCATTTTCTAGTCAATTTTGAGGGATACTTTTTTCTTCTTCTTAATTTATGTTGAACTTTGCTGGGGCTAAAGCCTTGGTAAACATCATGTTGCACGTTGAAACTTATGCCCATATATAAATTGGAGAAAGAAGAGTTGGGGTGGTTTGATTGGGGTGATGTTTGTTCGATTATTCTTTGGATATATATAAGCTGGAGATGCATTTAGCTTTGCTGTAGAATGTATTTAGGACCCGTTTGGTTCAATTTCTTAATATTCATGGAGTGAGAATCCAGATTCTATTCCCACACTTGTATTGTTTGGTTGGACATGAGAGTGAGAATCTGGACTCCCATGGGAATGAAGATAGCTAATGAAGATAGCTAAAGATCTGGGAGTTAGCTTTCCTATCTTGAATCTTGACTTTGTTTATTCCTACCACTAGGAATGGAGACCAAATGACAGAAATAATCTTAATTATGAAATATTATTCTTAAAATATCATTCACATATTATATATCTTATTTTCTTTTAAAATTTTTTTAGTAGTTCCTACAAGTTATTTAGTGTAATTTTTTTTATATGATTTTTTTCTCTAAAATATTTAAATTAAAAATTTTAAAATAAAAAATAATAAGAATTAAAATATACATAAGTTTCTCTCTTACTTTTTATATTACAATTTATGCTTAGATTCTTTTATTTAATAAAAATAAAAATATGTAAAAGTTTAAAATATGAGGCTATTGTTAATAAAAAAAAGAGGCTACCCGATTGTAAAAAGAAAAAGGTCACATTTCAAACACTGCATTGGAGTAATTGATGTTGGGCTAAATTTTTACTTATGGTAGGGGTGATCATGGGCTGGGCCGGGTTTGACCCCTGCCCGATGCCCAGCCCGAAATTTCTCGGGCCAGTATTGGGCCAGTTCTGGGCCAAGTACCGAGCTGGCCCGATACTATATATCTTTTTTTTTTAAATTAAAAAATAAAAAAACTTATTTAATAATAAAAAATATATTTATTTATACTTAAAAATATGTTTTCTTAAAAAATAATCTTAGAAAAAAATAAAATTGTTCAAAATTTATGAATATTTAATCATTATACATTATTTTTACATAAATATTAAGTTAAAAAATTAATTCAAAATTTAAAAAAATTTGAAACATTAAAATCTTAAAAATTTTTCATAATATTTACATAGTAAATGTATTATATTAGATATATAAAGAAAAAAAAATTCTACAATAATTAATTAAGATATATAAAAATTAGAAAAAAAAATTAAAAAAAAAACATATATATATAGGTCGGGCCGAGCTAGGGTTTGAGTGCTTGGCCTGAAATTTGGCTCGGCCCGATTGGCCCGAAGTGGTCGGGCCGGATCAGGCCAACCGGTCCTCGGGCTCCTATGTTCAGCCCTAACTTACGGGTAATTCTGACTTTTCGCACATTATTCACATCCCATTCCATCATTTTCTTATATTTAACCAAATAAATTCAAGTTGTTACCTATTTCTTTTCCATGATGAATCAAACAAAATTTTGACTTACAAGATTTCATTCCATTCCATTTCTAACTATTCAATTCCAATCCATTTCCAATAATTCTATGAACCAAACGGGCCCTTAGTATTTCTTAGCACTAAATTTTTTTATACAATAAGGGCTAGGAATGACTTATAAGAGTTTGGAGCGGAGCATGGAGAACTTGGAAGACTTCGTCAATGTGTTGAACATAAAGCTCAAGTTTAACTGAGATTATCAACTCCAAAATACAAGTTTCAGATTCAAGTCCAAGATAAGCCCATTGGAGGAGGTCATTAAAAGATCATGTGCTTCATTAAAATAGCATGTGACCTAAGTATTATTCGGCTTAATTAGTGTTAATTTCGTTTTTATTAATTATGGGCTGAACTTTGTTAATTAATAAAGCTCAATTAGTTAAATAATAGTCTTTTTGATAGCTCACCTTGTAAATAAACATGTCATGTGCCAAACATGTGATTTCATTAATGTGTTGGCATGTTTATAAGGGGTTAGGTATTATTTTATTATTTTTTATGAATTTTCGTTATTTTATTTTGGGGCTTTATTTTATTAGTTTTCTAGGTCCAATAGGAATGTTATTTGAGCCCAAAGTCTCCTAATCATATTATGATTACTTGAGCCCAAATTAATTAGGGTTTCTAGGCTTATTATGTTAGATTTTACCTTGCCTATTTAAGGCTAACTTTCATGTGCATTTTTCTGATTGGATGAATAGAATTTTAGATTTTGTTTCTCTTGCGTTCTTTGAGTGCTAGAGCGAACTATGACTTATCGAGGAAATTGGTCCTTCCTTGTGGCGTCATCAGAACTAGGGTTCAAGAGACCGGTTCTCTTGGGTTCTAATTCACCTAGACCAACATATCTTGTGTGCTTTCTTGTTCATTCTCTTCTTCTGTGTGTCTTTCTTCTTGCTGTTTTCAATTTTCCAGTTTTTGTGTTCCTTGTTGTTGCAACGATCCGAGTGTCATTCATTTCAAGTGAGTTCTTTGGATTGATTCCATAAGGGTTCCCTTATCATTTGGCATCAGAGCTTAGGTTCACAAACCAAGGTGTGTTTTTTTTTTCTGTTTTTGTTTTTTACTCCTCGTTTCATTCTATTTTCGTTGCTTTCTGGAAAAATTGTCACTGTTCACCTCGTACGATAATCACTGTTCACTGTTCACTGTGCGCAGTACTGTTCACTGTCATTGTGCATATCTACTGTTCACCGCCACTGTACACAGCTATTGTTCACCCGTTACAGTTTTGTGGCTACTGTTCACCGTATTGTTTTAGTTTTGATTCTTGCAAGTTGCCCAGAATTTAAAGAAAAAAAAAGTGTAGCAGAAAAAAAATAAAAAAAAAGTCTGAGAAAAGAAGAGAGGTTGATTGCTAAGAAAAATAAAAGGAGAAAAAAAATATGAAAAAAAAAGAGTGGTTGATTGCTACAAAAAAAAATATAGCAGCAAAAAAAATATATTAAAAAAAATAAAAAATAAAAAGAAAATTGATTGCTGGAAAAAAGAAATATATATATATATATATATAAAGCACAAAAAAAAAGTGAGAGTAGTAAAAAAAAAATTATCAATTTCCTTCCTAATTTTCATCTTTCTTCATTCTACTTGCTACAATTATTCTTTGATTTCCAGCACCTAAATTTCTTTCCTTTTGTTTGAAATTTCAATTCTTTTGTACTCATTTTGTGTTGGTTATTATTTAATTAAATTAGATCTTTGAGAACTTTAATTTTGAGCTTTGGTTTTCTGTGATTGCTACTTCTTTAAAAATTAATTTCCTTTTGATTGAAGTTGTGGTTTTAATTTAGTACTCTCATAAGAAAGCAAGTTTTGAGTGGAAAAAGGCAAGAGAGAAATTTTATCATATTTGAAAAAGCCTTGACTTAGTGTGAAACATGAGTGCATTTGCATTATTTGAGTGAAACACGTAAGAGAGTGTGTGAGGTCCCTATTTCTTTCTCTTTGTTTTACACTAACAATTTCATATTATAAACATGGCTGTTAGAGAAGTTGATCTTAAGACCTTATTAAGGACTTTCAATGATCAAATTAAGGAAGTAAATGCAAAATTGGATTGCCTGGAGTTTCCTTCTAAAACTAAAGCAAGGCGTAATCCAAAGGTTTCTGCTCACACGGATGTTCTTAGCAAGATCAAACCAAAGATCCCACTATTTCATGATAAGAAAAATCCTGATGGTTACTTGGATTGGGAAAGAAAAGTTGAACAAGTCTTCGCATGTTGCAACTACTCCGAAATAGAGAAGGCACAATGTGCTTACCTTCGATTGGGTAAAAAGGTTGCTGCTTGGTGGAAACGAATGGAAACTAGACGAGCTACAAATGGTGAACCTTCCATTATAACATGGAATGAAATGAGAGCAGCCTTGAGGCAAAAATACATGCCATCCAAAGTTAAGAGTGTGGTTGAACATTCTAAGGAGATACAAGTGCCCATGGTTCAAGATTCATATGATTCCCAACTAGAGAAAGTCAATCAAGTGGATGAACAAGTTGCTACATTGACAAATGTTGTGACCAGAGAGTTAACTACGCTTAAAGTATGTCTAATTCTTGAATCTCTTGTGATGATACCTCTTGTATTGAAGTAGATGATTTAGGATGTATTAATCCTAGTAAGTTGAATCATATTGATGATATTTCTTATGTTGCATCAATAGAATTGGAAATTAAATCTGAATGTGTTGATCATAAGAAGTCCATTGAATTGATTGAACATGATGTCTTGCTAGATCTTGAAGAGAAAATTGTGCTAGATGTTATTAGCAATGATAGCTTTGTTGAGTCTAGTTGTGCTGCAAATGTAGTACAATTAGAAAGTGATTTTCATGATGTTGAGATTAACCCTGATTGTGAGCAACTTTTATATGAGAATCATGATTTACATGTTGCTAATGATTTGATTAAAAATTCTTTGGATAGTAGCATGCTAATTCCTAGTAGTCCTAATAATGTGATTTCATTGAAAGTTGGTTGTTATGATTACATTGATGAGATTGAGCATGTTGACATGGTGCTTGGAGATTTAGACTATGATGTTAGCTTGAATGGGTATGATAGAAACCGTTATAATGTTTTGGAAAAAGTCCATAAACTATTGCCATGTATTCATTTGTGTGAAAATCATGAGAACTTGAAGAGTGAGCTAGAGTGGAAAATTGAGAATGGTAGAAATGAGAGAAGAAAAGAGAGATGTAGGAGAGAAAGTGTCCAGAAAAATAAAAAGAATGCAAAAAGAGTAAGAGAGAAGAGAAGTGAGAAAAGAGTGAAAAAGAGGAAGAAAAAGAGGAAAAAAAGAAAAGAGAAAGAGAGTTTGAGGAAGAATGAGAGTGAAAGTGAGCTTAAAGTAGTTTGTACAAAACTCCTTCCTTCTTCATCTCATCTTTCTTATGTGTCTTCATTGAGTTTTCTTCTTCCTTCTCATTATGTTTCTAATTTCTTTAAATTATGTCATTCATCATTGTTGCATGAGTCCGCAATTTCTTTTGAGTCGAAATTGCACGAGTCAATAATGAGTTCAATAGTTACTTTAGTGTCTTCTTTCTCTAGTATATCCTTCTATGTCATTCCATCTCATCATCATAGTATTTTGTATTTCCTATGCATTTGTGAAATAGTCCCTATTCGTTTTATGTTTTATGTTTATTGTGTGTCTCATAAGTCATGTGTCTTTTTGGTTGTTTGTTGGTTTATCCCATTTCACCTTCATGAGTCTTTTATGTTCCATTTTCTATTCAATTTATTCTCTTCTTCTTATTCTATATTAGTGTGTGTCTCTTTAGTCATTACATATCTATCTTTGTTCTATCATTATGCATCATCTACGTGTGTCAAATCTATCCAGATTTTGAAATTTAATGAATTACATTCGAATCTGTCCAGATTTCTTTCCATATGATCATTGCATCACCTTAGTCCCTTTTGAGTCTTTTTGTGTCATGTTTTGTCCTTATTTCATCCTTCATATTTTCCCTAACCCTTTGGTTCCATTTGAGTCTAGCTATGTAGAGTATGTGTCTAGTTCTTTGTGGCAGGATATTGGTGAAAGTGATATGAAGAAAGATTTCAAATTTTGTGCACCAATGCTGGAAAATAAGTCCCTTGTTCAACATAATGGTTGGAAGATTTTTAAACCTAGCGATTGGTTGCAAAAGCTTAGAGGAATATTTAAAACAAATTTGCAGTCGAGGGAGAATATTGTCTTCCAAGTTTATTTGAAGATTAAAGTCACAAAGCATCAATTAATTCTAAAAGGTAAGTATACTCCTTATTATCTATTTGATGTTTTTAATCGTTCCCTTTCTTTCCACGTAGATTATGGAGATTCGAGGACGAATCCTTTCGAGGAGAGAAAGAATGATAGAATAAGGGCTAGGAATGACTTATAAGAGTTTTGGAGCGGAGTATGGAGAACTTGGAAGACTTGATCAATGTGTTGAACATAAAGCCCAAGCTTAAGTGAGATTATCAACTCCAAAATACAAGTTTCAAATCCAAGCCAAAGATAAGTCCATTGGAGGAGGTCATTAAAAGATCATGTGCTTCATTAAAATAGCATGTGACCTAAGTATTATTGAGTTTAATTAGTGTTAATTTCATTTTTTATTAATTATGGGCTGAACTTTGTTAATTAATAAAGCCCAATTAGTTAAATAATAGTCTTTTTGATAGCCCACCTTGTAAATAAATATGTCATGTGCCAAACATGTGATTTCATTAATGTGTTGGCATGTTTATAAGGGGTTAGGTATTATTTTATTATTTTTTATGAATTTTCGTTATTTTATTTTGGGGCTTTATTTTATTAGTTTTCTAGGTCCAATAGGAATGTTATTTGAGCCCAAAGTGAAATCATATTATGATTACTTGAGCCCAAATTAATTAGGGTTTCTAGGCTTATTAGGTTAGATTTTACCTTGCCTATTTAAGGCTAACTTTCATGTGCATTTTTCAGATTGGATGAATAGAATTTTAGATTTTGTTTCTCTTGCGTTCTTTGAGTGCTAGAGCGAACTACGACTTATCGAGGAAATTGGTCCTTCCTTGTGGCGTCATCAGAACTAGGGTTCAAGAGACCGGTTCTCTTGGGTTCTAATTCACCTAGACTAACATATCTTGTGTACTTTCTTGTTCATTCTCTTCTTCTGTGTGTCTTTCTTCTTGTTGTTTTCAATTTTCCAGTTTTTGTATTCCTTGTTGTTGCAACAATCCGAGTGTCATTCATTTCAAGTGAGTTCTTTGGATTGATTCCATAAGGGTTCCCTTATCATTTTTCTCGGATTGTATTAAGTTTGAAGAAATCTTGAGAATGGAAAGGGTATTGGAAAATGATTCCTAATAGAGTCTTATTTGGTAGAAATGAATCTTGTTCCCAAGGAATTATGATTTTGGTTAAAAATGTAGGGCCTGTTTGATTTATATTTTTATAAATCAAACAATGGTTTTTAATAATAATTACCATTTTTTATCCAAATAAATTTATGATAAATTTTTCTATTTTTATTTAAATTTTATTTTTATAAACTTTAATTATTTTAATAGATTTTTTAACAAAAAGATAATCTAAGCAAGCACGAAGTATGCTTCTCCCTGAGTATAGGTAAGGAATCGGATTGAGTTTCAAGGAACAAAAATTTTTATTTTCCAGACATTCATGCCCTCGTCATAAAATTTTATTGCGAGTTTGGCCACATTTGCAAAATGCTTGTCATGCATACAAACTTGGGCCTCCATTGGCATTAACAGTGCTACAATTACTTGTCAATTTCCTAAATTTGCATCTATCATGTAACACATTATTGAAGAGCGACAGAATGAGGAATTCAAGAACAAAATGAGTAATTTTGTCTTGTCTCGGGTAAGTCAGGGCAAGACTGCCTTGATCTGAATATAGCTAACCCGTCCTCCTTCAAATTATCATGCGAGCATCAACATGAACATTAAATAGGCACTAAACCTCCATTCCAAGAATTTTGTTTAAGGTTATGATATGCTTTCCCGATCATAATATAAGATGTTTTTAATAATTTTGAACATCTTAAAGAAATTTTGTTATATTTTTAAATTTTAAAAAAGAATAAAATATCTCATATTTACCCATATTAATTAGAAGAAGTAATTAAGTTATAAGGTTTCTTTCCATTATTTCAATACAAGTTATTAAGTGAATGAAAGGTAAAAAAGACAAATCAATATATGGTATCTTATATTATAGACCAAGAAAATGTTCTACAAAACACTTTATAATATTAATCAAAGAGACTATAGATTAAAAACTCATTAATTAATGTAAAATTTTATTGTATATTAATGAAAGTAGTAGTAAATGCGGATATGGTTAGTGAAACAATTGACTATCTTGAAATTATAGAAGAACATAAGCTGTGAAACAAAATATAAAGTGTAAAACAATAAAAGTTATAAAACAGAGGGAGTACTAAATTCGATTTCTTAAAGTGAAAAAAGAAATAAACACATAATAATGTCTAATTTTATAGAACCCACATGTTATAAGAGGGACACACTATTAATACTATTTGTCTATCTCTCTTTGGAATTGCTTGGTACAAGGAAAGTAATGAGGAAAACTCAAGCTTTCTAAGAAGTATATCAACCATTGTTGTTTGGTTTCAAAAAAAGAAAGAAATAAGTTTTTGAAAATCTAGACATAACTCGATAAGTTTTACTTTTAAAGTAGTTTATAATATTTTTTTCAAACAATATATTTAGGTTCTTATTCCCTTGGATATTTATATCTTTAATATTGAAAACACAACATCTTTATTAAAAAATAATTTGAACTGTTGGAACAATAGAAAATGTAACATACTTATATTTTCCCATGAAATTATATATGAAATTCTTTCCCATGAAATTACTTCCGTATATTTTCCCAAAAAGTATAGTAAGCCACACCTTTATTATAAGAAACTTTAGGATCCCCTTACTTAGGCAGGGACAGAACTAAAAAGAAATGGCTAAGGGAGGCACAAGTTTATTAGTATTAATAATTAAATTATAATTATAATTATTTATTAAATTAATAAAATAATAAAAATAAATTAAAATTAATATAGTTATTCAATGTTGAAAAATTAAATGTTATAATTATTAATACACTAAAAAAATTATTTATAATTTCTTTTATGGATAAATTACTTATAGCTTACTTCTCCATATAAACTAATCCAATTATTAACGGAAAAATTATATTCTATTTTATCATTGATTTATGTTTTTATAGTGTGTAAAAAATATGGTTAAAAAACAAAGAATATTCTAAAAAATTATGAGAAAGTGAATAGTATATTACTATTTATTAGGAATGTTGACTTCCTAAGAAATGACTGAATTGAAAAGTACAAAATTTTTCTGTAAAATTACAATATAGCAGTGAAAGTAAGACTTTGTAGAGAATCAGAGTATGATGAAGAATAAAAAAAGAAGAAATAAGGGACGAGAAAACTCAATAGTTTATTCTAATTTGGTTCAATCCATCTGACTTACATTCAGTTTTCAAGTCACCCTTGAGATTTTGCACTATTAACAAAAATTTAATGGGTTCCTTGCAATTGCACAATACATCACTTATCCTCTGTTATAAGAACACTAAGAATCTCTCAACACTCATACTAGTATTTCTCTCAATCCCTTTGTGAATTTCCTCACAAAGAATATTTATTCCAAATGAAAAAAATATTTTAATACAAAAGTGAATACTCTTTTAAATAGAGTATATATAAAAGTTACAGAACAATAAATGAGATGTATAGACAAAAAAGCTTTGACTCATAAATTCAGCACAGTTTTTGCAATATTAGACTTAAATTCGTTACCCACAACTTTAAATGAAGTTTTATTTATAAATTTGTTGCTTACCTAATCGTTAGATATAAGATCTAACCATTAGGGACATTAACCAACGGTTACTCTGCAAAAAGAGCTATTCATCAACCGCATTAAATGCATCTGACACACAATAATTCAAATTTTGTAGCTCAATGAATGAATTTTACTGAGACAGAAGGCTAAGTGCTTTAATGTTGATCTTCAAAATTCGTCTGTTATGAAGTGACATTCAAATTTCAAGTTTCCAAAAGATATCCCATATTAGTTTATGCAAATTTTCATATTGGAAATGCATCTGAAGAGATTGAACAGTTGTTTCAAGTTTTCACATAACACTTTGAAATTCGAATTTCAAAAACTGAAATTCGTCTATCAGATGCATGTTTAATATAACACATAAGTTCTTCATTACAAAGTACAAACTTTGAACTGTCAAGTTCATTTGTTAGAGACATCCTTTAACAAGACATATAAATTCTCACTTCAAAATTCGCACTTTGAAACTCAAAGTTCATTTGTCAAAGGCTGTAACTTTAAACTTCACCAACATTCAAATTTTACATACTTTCATTAACTATACTTAGTCTGAAATTCAAATTTCACAACCAAATTTCATCTATCAGAAACAAAATCTTTATAATTTCGAATTTTACTAAGTATTGTGCTAATTTTGCACAAAATAAACATAAGTCAATTAGAAAAATTTGTCTGTCAGCCAATATATCTCAATTCTAACAAATGTTAACATCAAATAACTTTAAAAGAACTAGTTTAAATAATGTGGTAACATAATTAAGTAAGATTTAAAATTTTTTACCTAGACTATATAGTGAAAAATCATAAAAACTAAATCTTTATTTGATTTTCACTGGATTTCTTCACTTTATCCTTTCAAACTCCTTTGATATTCTCCTTCTAAGCTCTATTTGTTTGAAATTATTAAAACTTATGATTCAACACTATTAAGTTTTTAAGACTAAAGATAAAAAACCTCTTTTTTTTTCATATCAAATCTCTTAAAAAATTTTATTCTATTTATTTATTTATGAACTATACGTTGATCAATATAAAAAGTATTTATGTTATTTAATTTTTGAGGGGAACTCGTTCAAGGAAAAAAAATTTTTTTAAGTGACTAAATGAAAATATATTATGCACAAATATAGTAAGGGTATTTAGTGCAATATGAAATGATACTTTGGATATGATAATTTTTAAAATTTTAACATAAAAGCATGAGCAACATAAATAAAAAATTATATATATATATTTAACAAATTATCCCATCACAAATAAAAAATATAAAAAGTTTAATTTTTAAACAAGTTTGTTTATTAGCAATATAAATATATATCAAATAAGAGACCAAAAAATAATTTTTTGCATTTTGATAGACAAAATATAGCTCTCCCCAGTCAGGTTCTCAAGCTGCTTATTCCAAACATAACTGTTACTATGAAGTATTATGAATTTTCCTCTAAACTTTCAAGCCATTTTAAAACTTTTTTTTAAAAAAATAATGATACATATTATGAAGTATGATATGTGTGTTGTATCTAATATATGTTAGATACTAATATATTTTTTTTAAGTATTGATGCAATAAAAAAAATAAAAATTTACTTACAAAATAATTTTATTCACAAATATATGTAAAAAAATATTTCACGAATGTGGCAGTTGCCAGTTACCCCTAAATCAGCAAATTTGTGTCTGTCTCTAACATCAAAGAATTCATATTCATTCGCGTGATTTAGTTAAAATGATCTTTTCTAAAGAATTGGAAAAGGCATATCTCAAGGTGTTGAATCAATTCGTTTGCTTTTTGATTTAGGGCCTGTTTGGTATCCAGTTACAAAAGTGATTTGGGGTAAAAATGAGTTTGATAGAGTTTTGGGTGTGTTTGTTTGATTTTTGCTTTTCCGTTTCAAACTCATTCTGCGCAGAAAACGGGTTTTGGGAAGAACTGCTTTTCCGCCTACTTCTTTATTTTTGTTAATATTTATTTTAAAATCAGCTAAAAATAGAATAATAAAAATAAAAAAAAATAAAAAAATTAGGAAAATAAAATTTTTATAAAATTTTTTTTATTTATTGATCAAAATATTCCTTCAAAATTTTAATTTTTATAGATCATGATCTGTAAGAAAATGTTATATCAGATATATTATGTTCTCAATTAAATAAATACAGATTAAATTTTAGTTCAAGTAAATTAAATTAATCATGGAATAGAGTTTAAACTCAATTTAGAGAAAAATTATGAGTTTTGTCAAAACCAATTTTCAAATAAATCACGCAAACATAAACACGTTAGTTCAAAACTAATTTTTATCATAACTATGTTACAAAACCAATTCTACCAAAACTCATTTTCAACCAACTGAAAACCAAACGGGTCCTTAGTATTCAAAATTTGATTTGTCTCTTCCCAATCCTCAAAGAACATTTTGCCTTTGACAATATTTAAAAATACACAAGTGAAAAATTCAGAATTTAAACAAGTCCTAAACAAAATAATCATTTTCTAACAAGAAAATGATTAGAGAATGAGTATATTTAAACCACCAATGATTGCCCCTCCCACTGAAACAGATGAGCATGAAGCTTTGGGCCATCAATAAGTTTAATGCCAAATCCAAGTTTTAGTTTTTGTTGAGAAAGCTGAAGAAGGCCAAGAAAGGTATCAAGCAAGTGCTAGCCATCAACAAGACGAACCAACAACAATAGTTAATTTTTTTTCAAATACATTTAAATTAAGTTCTGGAAGTGTGTGTTATGAACAAATATGGTATTCTAAATTATGATTATTATAACTATAATCATAGTTTTACGAAATTGATTCACCCAAACTTTCCACTCTGTCCACAATACAGCTATTCTAACATCTGCAAACTGACCTCTTAAAACTTTTATTTAAATTATTAAAGCTTTCATGAGATTATTATTTATTCTAAACATCACATTAAAATTTATTTTTAAAAAACTGAGTAATAAATTTTATATTAAGCCTTAAAATTAGATAACAATTTTAATTTTTAAAGTAATTATAATTTTTAATACGGGCCATTGCCTGTAATTTTTCCAAAAACTAGCCAATAAAAGTACTTGAGTCTTTGTTGCTTTTTGTCCCAGAAAAAAGAACAAGCAACTAACAACTCCATCTAGAATTATTCCTTATTTATTAATCGACTACGATGGAACATTATCATTATTGTCATTGTGCTTGTTTGTCTTCTTTTTATCTTCTTACCTTCTTCCTTTCCATGGCAGAGTAAACCACCGTACACATTACTCATTTCCATTTGGATTCAAACGCCGCCATAATGAACAACGAATAGTAAGTTCGCTTTTCCTCGCTCTAGAGATTCCTTTGTCTATTAGACTCTATTGGATTTTCCTACATTTTCTCTCAAAAACGCTGCTCAGGTGAATGACTCTGTTTTCGTGTTGATTTCAGCGATTATCTGTTCAAGCTTTTATTAATCGGGGACTCCTCGGTTGGAAAGTCTTGCCTGCTTCTCAGATTTGCTGTGAGTTGACTCTGTTGGACCATTGGTGTTTGTCTGTTTAGCTTTTGCTTGGTTTTGGTTATTTTTAGGATATGTGAAAATAAGGTTTAATGGTTAACGTTCGTGGTCGGTTATTTGATTATTTTTGTTTCAGGATGACTCGTATGTGGACAGCTATATCAGTACCATTGGAGTTGATTTTGTTAGTTCCCTCATTTCTCTAGATATGAATATTTTTCAGTCTGGCTTATGAAAATTTTAATTTTTTTAATATTTGTATTTAGTTTACGTATGTTCTGAAGTACAAATTTCTGGATTTTCCCAGAAAATCAGAACTGTAGAGCTGGAGGGGAAAGCAATCAAATTGCAAATTGTGAGTAAAAAGCTACACGTGCTCTTCAATTACATGGAACACGTATAAGTAATTTGATTTGTTGCTTATACATAAATATATATATTCTGGTATCTCAGGGTATTATCCTATATGGTAATATGCTAAATGTGTATGACATCTCCTTTTTGGGTCATTTCATGTATAAGTTGAAAAGGTGGTTTAAGTTTATGTTTGTTTGTTACAACATTTCTGTTTTAAAACAATTCTTAATTTGGACTGCTATTCTCCAAAAGGTAGTTTAAATGTATGTTTGAGATTTCAGAATGATGGGGCATTCATGTTTTGTTTGATGTATCCTTTCTCTCTCTCTCTTTCTAGCCAGATGTCTCCTTTCTCTTGCTTTTCATGGTTTTGTAGAAACAATTTTGCTGTAAGGAAGCCTTTTCATACAACAATGTTAAAACATGCTTCTAGATTTGGTGCATGGCCCTTTCTTTTTGTCTTACAAAGTATACATGAGCTTGCAGATCTATTTTAATGCATGTTTCAGACAGTAATATTTTAATTAAAAGCCAAATATTAAATACACATCTTGAATTGCCAATCACCATATATATGGTTCATTGAATCCAGTGAAGGCATTGGCTTTTTTATTTTCAAACAGTAGAGTATAATTTTTATTTTTTGCTGTCTGTTTAGTGGGATACTGCAGGACAGGAGCGATTCAGGACGGTAACGAGCAGTTACTATAGAGGAGCACATGGAATAATTGTGAGTTTTTCTTATATGACAAATATAAATCATCTCATCACAATAAAATCTAATAGCAAAATTTTGAAATTTTATATTTTGCACCAGATTGTATATGATGTGACTGAGCAGGAAAGCTTCAACAATGTCAAGCAATGGTTAAATGAAATTGATAGATATGCAAATGACAGTGTATGCAAGCTTCTTGTTGGGAACAAATCTGATCTAATTGATAACAAGGTTGTTGACACACAAACAGCAAAGGTAAGTGTCACTATTTAGTTCTCCTTTCTTTGTAAAATATCTAATAATTCTGTTTATATTCTTATTCGAGTTCAGTCTACTAAAAAATTAATAAGCTGAAACCAATTTTCTGCTCAGATGTGCACGCTTTCTGGATGCTTATTGTTTAACAGGAAATTTACATCTTATGTTTTGTTTCAACCATACAGTATGTCTTTGATTTTGTTCTTCAGTTTCTTATTCGCATCATAACATTCACACAGTCTCTTATGACCTTGAGAGCTTAATGAAATCAACAAAATTTTTACTTGCATTCTGCTTGTTTATTCTTGGCCACTGGAAAAAGAAAAGGACAATAGAAATTAAATGATTCAAACTAATTTCCTTTGTCTTCAACGAAATTTAAAAGATGGAGGTAAGGAGAAGTTAAGTTTTCACTTGAACTACTCCTCTCTGTTTGGTGTAAGTGACTTCTAGATGGTTTTATGCATAAATTGGACCTTAATAAGATTTTTTACATGGAAATGGTAAGTTTGATCTTGGCCGCATTGTGACGCATAATAATGAATTTGTAAGATTTGCTATATAATGGCAGGTGTCAAAAGTTGTCATGTTCTTCGTGATGAATTTGCTTTTTAAATGTGAAATATTAGCAGCATAAGCAGATATCTAATCATCAAATGGAACATCAGTAATAGTTCTGTAGAGTACTGAAAGTGACAATGGAATCATATTTTTGTGTGTACAACTTGATTTTTCCTTATCTCGTGTTTACAAATCACAGACATTTGCTGATGAACTTGGTATTCCTTTCCTCGAGACAAGCGCTAAAGACTCAATCAATGTTGAGCAGGCTTTCTTAACTATGGCGGCTGAGATTAAGAACAAGTATGTATAAATTTCCCTCTTCACCCCTTCTTGTCGCATATGGGGACTAAATGAATTTTCAAATGCTAATCAATGTTATGGTATGGGTTTTACACTTCAACTACTAGTTTAAAGTTAAAGAATTGACTATAATGGATTCCTTAATGGCAGTTTTAGTGTCTACAATCTCATTTCACAACCAGAAAGTTTTGGATAATTATTCTATATATGACCTATATGAGAGATGTGTTGGGTTTTAAGATATTAATGCAAACTATGTTGTGAAAAAAATATATCAATTTTTGTCATGAAACTTTAGGGTGGCTCTTTCTTATTACTCTTGAAATTAAACTTTCATGTAAATTTTGTACAAGTTATTTTGGGTAACTTGTGGTGATGTTAACATCTTGCAAGTTTTAGATTTGTGACAATGCTGTGTAACGTATGGATTGTTGATGTTCTGATTCTGTTCAGTTTACTTCCATTACTCTCCCAACAATCTCGAGTTCTTTCTAATTTTTCAATAACGAATAATGGAGAATGGTGGTCGAGATAGATTACTTAAAAACTACTCATTAGACTGTCTAATTTTTCAATCCCTACTTTGGTCCCACTTTTTTCTTCTTCTCTCTCTTGTACCGATCTTCTCCTAGCATGAGAGAGGATCTAAACCGGTTTAGGATTCCATTTTAAAACAAGTTTGGCTTGATATGCTTTGAACTTATGATTGGAACTTGTGTGAAGGATGGGAAGCCAGCCAAGTGTTAGCAAGTCAACAGGAACTGTTCAAATTAAGGGGCAACCAATCCAGCAGAAGAGCAACTGCTGTAGTTAGGTATCAATTTCAGTGTTTTTTCTTTTTTTCTCTGCTGTTATTAATATAGCAAGACACTCTGTTCCTTGACTCCGTTATGATGTTTAACTTTTCAGAAGCTGTTAAATTTAAATATTGTCTACTTTTTTTTTAATAATTTGGAGTCAATACCAAGTGGGAAAACCACCTAACATGGCTGTTACTCATAGGTGGAATGCTCTACAAATATTTACTTAAATCCTTGGAAATTGTAAGTCTAATGAATTCTAAGTTTAGAATGAAAGCTTAACTATTTCTTACTGGTATGATAGATTTGATTTTCAAGAGGCATGGGCCACAAATGTATCATATTAAGATACGTTACCCTCATCATTGGTACAATAATTGAAGGTTATTCCCAAAAAAAACATTGAAAAAAATGAAAAAATTAGCGATTTTAAAAAATCCTTCTGCAATGTGAAAGCTGGACCAAATTAATCTGTTCGGCCAGAATGATTGAACTCTTTTTTTTCTTTTTGCCAAGTGGATTTATAGAACTGAACGCAACCACCTAATGTAAGTGGCGGTTCAAAGTCCATGCCTTCTAACCTATATACATGCCTGCACTTTCATTTCTCACCAATGTGATATTTAAGAGCTTTCACTTTTGATAAGAATAAAAGTGTTTTAATCGATTGATGTCAAAATTAATGAATACTCTTGTTAAACTTTAGAATGGCTATATTATTTTGAACTTGCACATCAAAGAAGTTTAGTGGGTCAAAACCCCAAGCATACAACAATAACAACATTAGTTTTATCCCACTAAGTAGGGTCGGTTACATTGATTAAACGATGCTAATGAATTTTATCAAATATCATCTCTTAGTGTCCTTCTTAGTTTTCCTCTATATTTTTTAATAGGGCTTCAAATCATTTGATCAACTTTCCTTGCTGGCTTCTCTTGTCCTCTTTTTTGTACATGCTCAAATAATCTTAAACGATTTTTTATCATTTTCTCCTCGATAGGTGTTACTCTGATTTTCCATCGTATACAATTATTTCGTATCTTATTCATTTTTGTATGACCACACATCCATCTCAATATTCTCATATCTGCTACTCTCATTTTATGCTCTTGTTGTTCTTTCAAATCTCAACATTCATAGTAATATAGCATCGCTAGCCTTATAGCAGTTCGATAAAATTTCCTTTTAAACTTAGTAGATACTTTACGGTTGTAAATAACTCTCGAAACTTCTCTCCACTTTAACCACCCAACTTGTATTCTATGCATAATATCTCCATTAATTTCACCATTACTCTGTAAAATTGACCCCAAATATTTAAACTTTGACATTTCTGGAATGGTTTGCTCTCCAATTTTTACCGCTGAATCATTTCTAACTGACTTCTTGTTAAATTTGCAATGCATATATTCCATTTTACTCTACTTAAGCAGAAACATTTTGATTCCGAAGTATATCTTCATAACTCAAGTTTAGAGTTGATTTCTTCTCTTGAGTCCTTAATTAAGACTATATCATCCTTGAAAAGCATACACTTGGAAATTTTCTCATGTATATATTCTGTTAAAACATGTAAAATCAAATAAAAAAAATATAGATTCAAGGAAGATCTTTGATATAAACATATCTTTACAGGAAAATTCTTTGTCTCACCTTCAGGAGTTCTCATACTTGATATTACCCTGTCATACATATCCTTTGTACATATCTTTTGTCTCACCTCAAAACCCCAAGCATATCTTTAAAAATTCTCTATCATTTTGGACCCTTGAATTTATGTATTTGAGTTGAGAAAGAAAATTCTGTACATGGAAAGCTAAATTTATCAGTTATATTGATGATGAACTTTGATTTTGAGTGTGGGAATGTGTATATAGGCTAAGATGTATGAGCTTTCGGAATGCCACCTATATTAGGTGGTTTTGCTTAGTCTCGTAAGTTCATTTTACATTAAATGATAAATTCTTCTTATTGTTATGGCCAACAAAAATTTCATTTTATTACATATAACAACGTACAACACAACCACTGCGCATGGATTTTTTTGTTGCTGCAGCATCATTGTGCTGCTATTTCAAGATCATAACTAGATTGTTTATCTTGAATTAGAAACCAAATCCATGACAACCACAACAAAAACTACCACAACACACAACCTAACACTACTAGCTGTGAGATTTGTTGATTATGCTAATATTTGGTGGGATCAATTGCTAATCAATAGAAGGAGGAATGGTAAGAGGCCAATCTGAACATGGCAAGAGATGAAAGTGCCATAATGCGCAAGAGATTTATTTTAAGCCATTATTTTCATGACCTGCACTTGAAATTGCAGGGGCTAGTTTTTGGTTCAAGGCTCCATGTGTGTGCAAGATCACTACCAAAAGATAAAATAGCCATGATTTGAGCAAACATAGGAGATTGTAAGGCAACAATGGCTAATTCATCAATGGCCTAAAATCGGAAATTAGAGATGCAGTAAAATTGCAGCATTGTGTTGATATGGAAGCTACTACATAAAGCAATTAAAGTGGGAGGCAATTGAAATAAAAAAGATCTAATTGGAATTCCAATTGAAGAGACTTCAAATCAATCTCCAAGTGGAAAGACTCCAAATCTAGAGAAGACTCAAAATCCAAGCCTAAAAAAAGAGATAAAGCCAAAAAGAATTCTAATTCCGAAGGTAAATTTGACACTAGAACTTTTTCTTTTAAATCCAAAGGTAAACATTAGATGTTAAGTGTCACGGATATGGGCATAATGCTTCTCAATGCCCAAATAGGAGAACTATGATTGTGCTGGACAATGGTAATAATCAAGATCCAAAGAAAGTGAGTAAGGGTTAAAGAGAGCTTGAAAAAGGATGAGAAAGGTGCATTTGAAAGAATCTTACATGGGAGGGAGAGAAGTTTGAGCACTAACGATTTTAACTATTATCTTCCTAGTTGTGTTGTTCCACGTTTGCAAGAATTTAATGATGTCTTTATGAAGGAGGTTTGAGTTGTTTTCCACCATTAAAAGTGAGTCAAGCTAATTGGTTGCTGAAAAGGAGGATTTTTAACCAGGGAAATTGGCCTTTGCTGTACAAGCATTAAAAAAAAGATTTCAAAGGAGAATAAAGTTGCATCTAAGAGAAGACAACCCATATCAAGTTACTGCAAGACTGATTAATAATGCAAGCAAATTTTACTCGCAGGACTTTGAAGAGCCGTAGACGACTCCTTTTTAAAAGAGGGAAAATGATATGAACTAAGAACCTTGAAGAGTCATGGACGATTCCTTTTTAAAAAGCGGAGAATGATATGAAGAAGGGGGTAATAACATCACTTTTGGTAAACAAACTTCATGAAGAAATGCCGTGAACGCTTTGTTGAGGTGTTATGGGCTTGGATTAGAAGCCATGTGGCGTGGAAGACTCTACCTGAAGACTTTGCTAGCGGTGTGACTTTAAGGTGTGAACACCTTGACTTAAATGACGTCCGTTGGGCTTGAACGCTTCGTTTTGATTTTTGTTTTTGTTTTTATAATAGGTTGAACTTTGTTTAATTATTAATAAAAGCTAGTTAGTCAATTAGTCTTTTTAGTTAGTCCCTCCGATCCTATATATAGGACTTTTTATTTTGATCTTAAATATAGGACCCTTTACAATATACGAGAAAGTATGTATCATCTATTTTGAAAAAATACCCCTATTTAATGTATTCCAAAGAGAGGAGGAAAAAGATTAAAGAATGGTAGTTTTGAAAAAATATTGTAATTTTTGGAGAAATCGACATAGTTAATTGATTTTAACTCTCCTCCTTAATTCGAGTGATTCGGTTAAAATGTCTTATATTAAGAACCGGAGAGAGTATTTTTTAATTATGCTTTAATAAGGTCCAATTATTGTTTCTTGGGGCTAGAGACGTAATCATTACTTTGTTCTTTTAGTTTACCAAAACCCATTAGGAAACTTAAGTCCAAAGTAACTAGGATTCCTAGGGTAACTAGAATTCTTTTATTTTGCCTATTCAACAACTTCATTACGTACACCTAACACATATTTTGATGAATAATATTTTGAGTTCTCCAATGAGAAATTGATGAGTTGTTTGTGTTCTTCTAAAAATATATTCTAACTTATCAAGTAAGTGATCACATTTGTGGTGTCTTATGGTTAGAGTTTTAAGAAGCATTATTTTCTTAGAGTTTTAAGAATACATTCTAACTTATCAAAGAAGTGATCAACTTTTCTTATTGTGTTTCTAGGGTTTTAAAGTTAATGCTTTCTATAATTTTAGGGTTCCTAAGGCAGGTCACCTGGTAAGTTCACATCAAATTATCGGAAATTATATTAGCCAACCCCTTGTCTATATATAGTTAGATAAATCTTGTGATAGGGCTAATAAAAAATATGGGAGAAAAAAACTTCCAATTTAAAGAGATTATTTCCTTACCAACATAGGATTGAGGTTATTTTTTTTTAGTGAAGATCAAGAGTATCCTCTCATGTAACAAAAATTAACGCCCATCATAGTATTGGGGGCAAAAAGTAAACATATTACAACTAAATTTGCTTCATACACAGAAAGTGGAAATTAAACCCCTAGTTACTTTGTTAAAGATCAAGAATCTTTATTAATTACGATAACCTGAATTGATGAGATCGCTATTTTTATTTAATTATTGAATTATTGAATAATGAGCTCCATTGTTAATATTTTTTGGGGACTAACACCAAATAGAAAACTACCTAATTTGGATGATACTTGTGGAATATCATACTTATCTACACTCATACACGCATGATAGTGCGGTTACTAGGAATAAATACTCTCTATCTTGCCTTATGTGGCCACAGCTATTCCTTATAATTAGATCAAGGTTTTAACTTTTTTCAGTCATTCACACTCTTGTTACATTCGGTCTTAAAACAGCAAAGTGTGTTGGATTTTCAACTGATTTTTCACCAGTGCCTAATTAACTAAATTTTTAATAGGATTAAAGGGAAAATCTATCCCAAAAGTATTTTCCAAGGAGTTATCGGCATCTTAAACAAACTTTTAGAATAATATTGTTCACTATGTTTCAAAATCAAAACAATGTTGATCTACATTAACAAACCCTATAAATGGCTATCATTTGTCTTCCTCTGACGAATGATTAACGTTATGAACTTGTTAGTATAGGGTAACATTGCTCCAATTTTGAAATATATAAATAACATTACTTCAAAAGTTTGTTTAGGATGCCCATGAACTCTTTTAGAAATACTTCTGGGTAAATTTTCACTTTAATCCTTTTTAATATTATCATTCCAATGCTTAGATAATTTGGAAACCAATTGATAAACATAAAATTCCTAAATCTGGTCATTCCAAGCTCTATTTACATTATAAGTTTGAACCATATGTTCTCATTCTATTTTAGTATAATAATATATTAATATATTCTCTCTTTTTTTAAAGAATATATTAATATGTTCTTCTTCCATGAATATGTAAATATATTGATTTCAACATCTATATCTATATATAATTAAAAGTAGAATGGAGTCATACTGTGCATTAGCCATGCACAATGTGGCTCCATTCATTGGGATTCGTACCCATTTTTTTATTTTCATTTTTTTCTATTCTCTTTTTTTAGTGAGTCTAATTTTTTCTCATTCATTCATTTTTTCTTTTATAAGTAGAATTTATCTTTTTTCATTATTTTAAGTAGATCCCACTTTCTTTCTTTTTTTTATTTTCTCAATCTATATTAATTTCAATTAATATCATTTAATATTATTTTTTTGGGATATGGAGAATTAATGATGAGATTCTTTTTTAATTCAATATATTTTAAAACTAAATAAAATATTCTCGTGTCCAGTGAAGAAAAACCTAGTTTTATATAAAAGCCAAAACGAAGCAATGACCCTTAGCCAGTCAGTTGATCACGTAGCTAGTATGAAAATGGAATATTTGAGCATGGGTGTTCATCATTCATTTGAATCCTTCAATTAAAATTGGATAGTCCATATTTTATTTTATTTACATATTTTTAATATTGTCATTCTAATATATGCAGAATTCAAAATAAAAATAATTTTCTAACCATTTAAAAAAATGAAGATAAAAAAAATTAAAATTATAAATTATAAATAGAAAACATCCAAATTAAATTTAAATAGTCCCTATCTCATCTCAGCGATAAACACGTGGTGCTCATGATTGCAATGAATACCAAATCCAAACAGATAACTTCTAACAAGTACCGGCAATAATAGTGATCACCTTATACCCGAAAAAAAAAAGGATTGATTCCAAAAACCATGGTACCAAAAAAATGAAATCTTCCGACAATTACATCTATAGAGCACGTTTTCCATTGAAAAAAAGAAAGTTATGAGGATATGCATAATTTATGTAGCACTTATATGAGTATGTCTATTGGATGTGATATAGTGTAATATAAAAATTATAGTAATTTTTAAAATTTTAGGATACGGGGGCATGAGATATTTATACATAAATAATATTATTTATGTAATTATTTATATGTATAATTAATAAATTTACACATTAAAAAATGAGTATTAAATATTCTAGAAATTATAGTATAAATATTAAAATAACTCATAAAATATTTATAACAACTTCAAATATTTTTATTTTATTGTTAAAATTTAAAGCGATATATATAGGCATAAAGTAATATGGATAGATACGTATGTACAAATACAATACGTATATCATATCATATTGTGTATTAGATAGAGATGTGTTTACTTTTTTGAAGTCTCAGTACTTCATAGTGCATAATTAACAAATAGTGTTGTTGGTTGGTAAAAAAAAATAGTATTGTTGAATGTTGAAATACCTTGGTTTTGTCAATCCCTTAACAATATGGAAAATTCAACCAATTTCCCCAGCATCACATGGACTTTGAGGAATGAATTGTATGGTTCAAAATTAATAGTGTAATTTGTTACTAATTATTTAATTTTATATTTTATACTAATGATTATGGCCACATTACAGGTTTTCTTTTTCCGAGAAGCTTTTAGAAACCCTATTGCAAAATCTTATAGCTTTGCAATGTACTCCCTCCAATTCTTAATATACAACCATTTTAATTAAATCACACGGACTAAGGATAAGAGTTGAAGTTAATTTACTATCTCGATTTCTCTGAAAATCACATTTTTCCAAAACTACCCTTATTTAATCTTTCTCTCTCTCTAAGATATATTAAATATGAATATTTTTTTAGAAATATATAATAAATATTACATCATATATTATAAAAAATTTTATATTTAGGATCAAGGTTTATCTAAATAAGACTCCATATTTAGAACTGAAGGGAATATTCAATTTCCTTTGCACGGTTTGTTGTTGGGGTGGCTCATTTAACATTTGTCAAATGGGGAGCTATGATGCTTGAATTGAAACTTTAACCACTTCCTTTGTATCAGAGCAAGCAACTCTCTCTCTCCTAATTGATTGTATTGATTGCAATTTGGGAACTCATTTATGTCTATAAAATCACTATGTCAAATGAAAATTAGCTCAGGTGATAATCATAATATGGTAGAATTTACTCTCAATGTTCCTTAATATAAAACATTAATTGAATCATGCGAATTAAGAATAAGAGTTAAAATTAATTAACTATATCAATTCCTCCAAAAATTATAATATTTTTTTTAAAATTATTCTTATTTAATCTTTTTCTCTTTCTTTTTAAGATACATTAAATATTTATATTTTTTAGAAATATATAATAAATATTATTTCATATATTGTAAAATGTTCTATATTTAGAATTAGAGTACAAGACCCAACAATTATGAGAGGGAGTTTCACTCCTCTAGAAGAGATGTCCATACAACAGAACCTCCTATTTTAGAAAAACTCTTGGATAGGACAGTCAAATCACGTTCAAAAGGCCAGGCCAAGGTCCTTCTTCCCTTCAGGGACAAATTTTGACAATTAATCCAATTTACAAACATAAGGAGAAATTCCCTGTGTATTCGGTGGATGCCCGAGCTAAGCCATGCTTTGTCAACAAAATTCATGGTCATTTCATTTGGGACTATGCACTAGAAGAATGTGATCCTGATTGTGATTGCTACAACTGGACAGGCCCAGAAGAAAACCTTCTTCCTTGGAATGGAGATTTATTGCAAAAGCCCTCTTGCAATTACAAAAAGCCAAACTAGGATGATGATACAGATCATGGTCCAAAACAGGCACAGTCCCAAAGAAAAAAGTGGATTGCTTTCCACAAACCACCTCCTCCAGAACCAGCTACCTTTTATGACATATTAAAAAAATTAGGTCATTCGGATCTAGCCTCTTGTCTTTTTCCCAGTGAAAGTAATACCCAATTCTCAGATAAATCATATCTCATATCTCATCCTGAACCAGTCATAAAATTCATTCCAGAAAACTCTTCACAATCTTTGCCATGTATTGCCATGCTTAGACCAACCTATGATGAAGATTTTCCTCCTCTTGAAAGGAGAGTGAATGAGTTGTCTAGATACTCTTCTAGAACATTTGTTCAAACTGATCAAATGACTCCTCAAGGTCCTAAGATTATCTCCTAATCAGAAGAAGTCCTGAATTGGCAATTAGAAAATGCAGTCAGTCAAAACAAGGTCCTTCATAGGATCAATGCACGAGTAGATCAACTCCATGACAAAACAAATAGTTTTTCTATCCGTCTGGATACCCTTGATGAACAGGTGAAGAAGTTATAAATCAATTATTCCATCAGAGCTCAGCAACTTGACAAAGAGCTCAGAGAATATATTGATGTTCATTATAGGGGTCCGCAATGAATCAAAAAGGAACAAGAATTAAGGCAGATCAAAGAAGAATTGAAGAGAATTGAAGAAGATATTCCCAAACCCTCACCAATCTATTCCTATGATCCATTTTACCAGACACCTTTATATTCACCTTCCACTATAACCTCTTTCCCTTTATATCCACTCATGACAAGGGAACCCTTTCAAATAACTTACCCTATTCTCTGACAAGCCAGACGAAACTATTCCAAGAAAATTCAACCAGCTCAATCAACCTACATCCAAGAGACATAAACCACCTATCCGTCCACATCCTATGCTCCAGATCCTATTCGTCTTGTAAAACCCGTAAAAATTAAAACTCTTCCATCCTCACCTAAACAGCAACAATCGCCTTTGTCTTTCTCAAAGGATAAAACCATAGCTACCATTCGCCAAATGTTTGAATCATCTGCTGAATGCAATAATTCTAATGATGAGTACAACTCAAGTTCTGATTTATCAAATTCATCTTCTTTGTCTCATCATGTTCCAACCATGTTTATGGTAAATTCAAATCCATCAGATCTATAGACATCAAATCAACAAGAACCTTCTACACTAATTGTTGAAGATCCTGTCGACTCCTTACATGAAGCAAATATGCATCATAAACCAGTTAATGGTCCCTATTTTACTTTTGATGATCTTCCTCCTCATAGATGGAGAGAAAAGATGCATGAGTTTGGTGCATGGATTGATATTCAAATGAATGAGCCAAAAGCTAATCTTCATGATGTTTTGAGCAACTCTCTTTCAAGAATGATTGGTAATCTCAGAGAATGGTTTACCAGTTTGAGTGAATATCAAAAGCTACAAATGGCTCAGTAAGATATTACAACATTTCTAGGAGCTCTACATCATGAATTCATTGGTGATTTTAGTATTATTGATAGAAGGGCTTGACAAGAGTTCTTTTAAATGAAGTGTTGTTCTTTGGAGCACAATGATTTGCAGAAGCATTTCAAAAGAATGTTTGAAAAATACTACATGCTTGGGGGATCTAATAATGTCAATCTTAGGCATGTTTTCATTGCCTCTCTTCTTGATGAACTTCAACCAGAATTACAGAAAGCTCTCAATTCTCTCAATAGAGAAATGTCACAAATTACTCTGGGTGAGATTTATCAACTTGCTTTAGCCTCTCTTGATAGACTATGTGAGCAACAGAAGTTTGTTAAAATTGTTCTAAAAAATAAAGCTCATTTGTAAAAAGTCTGTAAAAGGCCTGATTTACAGATTACGTGCAAAGACAAAACTGTTTGCTCATGTTCTTCAAAGAAGAAATCTCATTTCTTCAAGTTTCCCCACAGAAAGAAAGTTTTTTTCCAAAAGACGATGAAAGCCCTTCCGGTTTTTCAAAAAGAGAGCTTCAACTTCAAAAAAGTCAGACATGTGTTACATTTGTGGTCAAAAGGGGCATTATGCAAAGAAATGCCCTCACAAGTCAAAAAGAAATATCAAAATGCTTTATACAATTCAAAAGACATTATCTTTGTCTGATGATGATGATGATGTCGAATCAATCCTTGAAGAACAGGACTCTCAGGATGAAGATACTAAATTTGTGATTAAACAAGAGATAGAGTCGGATTTCTCTAAAGATGAAAAAATTCTTAGTATCTTTCCCTGCTCAAAGGAATAACTTCCTTGTTCAAATCATCGAATCTGTAACATCAATCTGACTACCAGACAATAGTCCACATTGTCACTTCCCAATGTAAAGATTAAAGTCCTTGCAGACAAATATGACAAGCCCACACAAGCTATTGGTTTTATAGACACAGGTTCTTATTGCAGTGTCATGAAACCTCATATTTTGTCAAAAGAAGAATGGATTCTACATGAAGAATACTTCACCATTGTTGATGGTAATCCTTTCATAATCAATATGATTTCTAGAAGAAAGGTCGGAATTCAGTTTTTTCCAAATTGCACAGTATGGATTGGGGTACTTGGAAGCAAATTGCCTAATAAAGCCTTGCTAATTAGCATGGATATCTATCATCGGGCAAAAGGATTACAGATCCTTCCTAAAGGAATACGGTATAAGTCTTCCTTTTCTCCATGGGAGACAACCCGTAATCTTTTTGAAATACAGAAGGTACCACCTGGTTATGAAATCATTAGAGACAAACTGTTACCTCTTTGTCCAGAAAATCATGAGCAATTTGCTCATCCTTCTCCTCTCTGGAAAAATGAAGAGTTCTTCATTCGCCTTCCCTTCAAAAAGAATGAAGACGTCAATCCTACTAAGGCTTCTCATCCAGGAATGTCTCCTGAAGATTTATCCCTTGCTCGAGAAGAATGTGCAAATCTATTGCGACAAGGATTAATTGAGCCAACCAATTCAGCATGTATGTTGAAAAAGATACTGAGAAAAGACAAGGAAAAAAGAGGTTTATTATTGATTATAAGCTGCTTAATCAATTTTTGCAAGATGACAAATTTCCTCTACCTAAGATCAATACTCAAGCTATTTATTTAAAACATGCAAAGGTCTTTTTCAAATTCGATCTTAAAGCAGGATTTTGGCAATTAGGAATTCATCCAAATGACAGGTATAAAACTACTTTCTGCATTCCGAATGCTCAGTATCAATGGACAGTTATGCCTTTTAGGCTTAAACCTATCTCATCGTTGTTTCAAAAAGCCATGGTCAAAATTTTTGAGCTCATTCTTCATTCTACCCTTATCTACATAGATGATATCCTTCTGTATTCAGAAACTGAAGAACCCCACAAAGTCCTATTAACCCAATTTGAGCAGATTACTCAAAAATATGGTATTATGCTCTCAGCTACCAAAAACCAGATAGGACTAGCCAAATTCAATTTTTGGCTATGACTTTCTCTTAGGGCCATTTCCAACCCAACTCACATATTGCACAACAATTATTGTATTCCCCTGACCAGAAATTGACCACCAAGCAAATTCAACAATTCTTGGATATTGTAAATTATATTCGAGATTTCATTCCACATGTCACTAAGTATACCAGCCAACTATTCAAACTTTTGAAAAAGAATTCCCCACTATGGTCTGACAAGCAGACACAAGCAGTAAAAAAGCTGAAATTGATTACTCAGCATCCACCACATTTAAAGATTCCTGACAAAAGAAATCTTATCCTTCAGACAAATGCTAGCAAAGAATTTTGGGGAGCTATTTTTATTGAAGAAGACAAAGGGAAAAGGTACTATTGTGCACATGCTTGTGGTTAATTCAAAAAGGCTGAAAAACATTATCATGCCATCTACAAAGAGATTCTTGCTGTCAAAAGAGGAATTGAAAAATTTAGCTTTTATCTTAGCTTTAACCAATTCACTGTAGAAATGGATAACACTTCCTTCCCAGCCATTTTGGATCAGAAGAAAAAATTACTTCCAGAAAAACAATTGCATCGCTGGAAGAACTGGTTCGCCCGCTATAAATTCACAGTGAAACATATTAAAGGCAAGCATAATATTTTAGCTGACTTGCTCTCAAGACCATTTTCAAAAAACACCCAGCTAAACACCATCTGCAAATCATTACCCTTATACATCCTTACCATCTCAAAAATACCAAAATCTCATCTCAGCCGCCAACTTGTTTTCCCTAAAAAATGGAATCCATCCACTATCTCAGAGATAAACTGTGTTGTTAGAAAAAATCTTTTTTTATTACTTACACCTATTCTTGCAAGTTACAGGAATCTCGCTTAAACCAGAGTTCTTTGATCCTCTTCTTCCATATCTGGTTACCCTTCATCAAAGGATCCATTACTATTGAGTTCATGTGGTACATGTGGTCTTTAGCCACCTTGTACGCTTGTGCTTTTGCCTTACCACCAAGACAAACTTATCAGTATCTTACTGATAAGCAATACATTGACTCCAACCTATCTACTTTCCTCAGTTGGTATGCACCATTATCAGTATGGAGAGGATGACTTTACAAAGTTATTGAGGAAAATAATCTGTGCAATATCCCATTACAGAAACAGAAAACATATTCCTTCTTCATTGTCCATCGCCCTTACAGTGTAGATCGTGAAGGAAATCTTTTCACACCAGTCCAAACTCATTTGTGGAACACCTCTCTTCATTGGCCATTTCAAAAGAAACAAGTTATTTCTGAATTAAAAGATTTTCTTTTAAGTCTTAATAACTTTATAGGGAATGGTACGGAACAAACATGCACATCCCTTGGACCTCTGCCAGAAAAATTCTTCATTCCTGAAGAAATGTTTACCATCGGACAAGTTATCCCTTTTGATTGGCCTGATCTTACTTTGAGACCATCACTCACTCAAGCCTCATCTAGCCAGGACTTACCAGTCACAGACCTCTTAGAAGACCAAGAACATATTCAATATCTTTTTGAGTCACAGGACCCGTATGAGATAGACCCTCAGTTCTTACACAACTTTCTCTCTCAGACAACTAATCAGCTTACTCCTTCTATTGACAGAGACATCAATGCAAAGTTGGAAAGGATACAAATGGAAGCAGCCAAGAAAAAGCAGAAAAAGGCTCTCAAAGCCATCATGAATCTATCAGATGATCACGAGCCCATATGAAAAAATTTCTAAAAGTCTTTTGTCCTTTTGTGCCGACAATCTAAAGTCATTTGTCCTCATGTAAAAAGCAACCTACCGACAGTTTCTTATGTCTTCTCTCTCAGTATAATAATTAGTGTGATGTAAAGATAATTGACATTACTCTTGTAAGAGAATTGACAAAGCTGATTAAGACATAAAGCTTGTCTGCCACCTATCTTCCACTAACTGTTGTTTGTTTTCAATAATATAACAAGTTTAGAGTGTGGCTCCTGGTCTATTTAAGGAGTTAAGTTTGTAAGAAGAAGGCAGACGGAGAAATCCATTGGCCTTCCTTTTGTGAAATATAATGACTACTTTCTAAAAACCTCTCTCTTCTTTTCTCGAAATTTTGTAATAACCATATCCTAATTCTGTCTGCTTAGATTATAATATGCTCTACACTTGCCTCATACGAGAAACCTGTGTATCAGAAAAAATCTGATCATGATCCACCTTAGTAACTTCTCTATAACTTAAAACCCAAGAAGACAGGTTTATCAAATTTTATATGCTAATCCTAAGGTGTCCCTTGAGTTCTTGATGCTCGGGAGTGGTTGTTTATACTTGGGAGAAAATTGAATTATCATGAGAAATTGTTGAATTGGTAACCTGAGCTTGGTGTTACTGAGAGGGGACGATATATAGCTATATAATATAAATTATTTGAATATTTGAATTGTAAATAATTTATAACAAGTTGTATTATTCATGATCTTTAAATAGTAAAATCTTATATATTATAAAGCAGAAGTCAAAAGGACAACATGTTGTGATTTCAAGCCTCCACAGCTCAATTAAATTAAATATGAATTTTAAAAAATTTATATATATAATAGATTTTGAATATAATTTCAAATCATTATCCATCCATACTGATTCATATAATAATGAGGCTAAGGGAATCTATTATATATATTGAAATTCCCTTTCAAATGTAATTTCAAATCAGTATCCATCGCTCCACTATAATAATGAGGATAAGGGAATTAATTATATATAATAGATTTTGAATATAATTTCAAATCATTATCCACCCATCCTGATTCATATAATAACAAGACTAAGGGAATATATTATATATATAGAAATTTCCTTTCAAATATAATTTCAAATCATTATCCATCGCTCCACTATATAATAATGAGGATAAGGGAATCAATTATATATATAGAAATTTAAGAAAATCTATTATATAATTAGAAATAAATTGACATCTCTCTACTATATAATGGCAAGCAGAGGTCAAAAGCATGATGTGTCATGATTTTAGGCCTCCACGACTCATTTAAATTGAATATGAATTTTTAAAAACTCTCTCTTGTTGAATCAAGTGTTTTGATGATTCCAAACCAACCTTCAAGAGCTTGGAATAAAGATATCAAAGGTGTACAAAAGGTTTCAAGTAAAGAAATTTTGGAGAAATCAGTGCAAGTATAGATGTAGAATGTTTAGTAATGTTTTAATTTGAGTAAAAGACTTTGATTTGATGAAAAGATGTTTTAAAACCTTGATTCTATGTTAATTCATGGAATATTTGAGAAACACCCACCAATAGACGAAGTTTGAAAGGCTTATACTGATCTGTCATTTTGAAAATTCGAACTTTGGCTTTGGAAATTCGAATTTCGTGTTGAAAATGAATAAGTCTGAAAAGAGGCTTCTCTGACAGATGAATTTTGACTTGAGAAAATTCGAATTTTGATACATGTCTGAAAATAGCTTTTTCTGACAGACGAATTTTAGCCTTTGAAAATTTGAATTTTACATAAAATGCAACTTATGAAAATTGAAAAATTCGTCTGAGAATATGTCAAAGTTCATCTGAAAGCAAGTTTAGATTGGGTTTCAAAAATTGCTCATTGACAAACGAACTTTGAATATGAAAATTCGAATTTCAGAAACAAAACTTGTGAGTCTATTATAATGATATGTTGACATACGAATGATAGTATTCATAAATTCGAATTCTGAAGCAAGTTTGAAAGAGGTTTCTCTGACAAACGAACTTTGCCCTTTCAAAATTCAAATTTTGAATTGATGAACTATTGTGCCTCAGTGAACCAGCTTCTGACAGGCGAATTTTGGGTTCCAAAATTCGAATTTCGAAGGCACTGTAGCAAATTGAAATTACTGTTCACACTTAACAGAACAACTTTAAACATGAAAATTCGTATGTTCCAACATAGAATCATTTTCTAAAGATGAAAAATTTGAATTTTGTCTCATAACAGATGAACTTTGAGAGTTCAACGTTAAAGGATGTAACTTTCGGTTTCTGCGAAATTCGTCTGTTGACCAACTGAAATTCGAACTTTGAGTGTCAGAAGCATTAAATGCGGTTGGTGAACGGATAGTTTCTCAATATAACCATTGGGTAACGTCTCTAACGGCTAGATCTTGTCTCTAACATATAGTTGAGGCAGAAATCTATAAATAGAACTTCATTTAAAAATGTGAGTAACAAAATTACTTTGTATATACTGAAACTCTGCCAAATCATCTACTCAAAGTCTCTTACTCTTACATACTTCATTTTTTGTACCTTAACTTTCATATTCACTCTGATTAAGAAAGTTCGTTCGTTGTAAACAATCTTATCTTCATCTGGAAGAAAGATTTTCTTGTGAGGGGATATCACAAGGGATTGGGAAAGTACTTAGCGAGAGTGCAAAGAGAGAAAGTGTGAGCTCTAGGAACAGAGCATCAACTTTGTACTGAGGCATTTGCAAGAAGCCCACTGAATTCTTGCAGAATAGTGAAAAATCTCAAGTGGTGACTTGGGGACTGGACGTAGGTCAAGTTGAGAGACCGAACCAGGATAAATATCTGAGTTTTCTCTTCCCTACTATTACTTTTACTGTTTATCCATTTATACTCTGTTTTATCATCACCCTTTGCTTTCTTCACTTTCCTAACATTTTGCAGAAAATTTTAATTTTCCCAATTCACCCCCCTTTGGGAAGCTAGCTTATCTAACATCTCTCTCTCTCTATATATAACAGATTTCGAAAGAAATTTAAGAAAATCTATTATATGGTTAGAAATAAATTGACATTTCTCCACTATATAATGACACAACGTGTTGTGATTTCAGGCCTCCACAGCTCAATGAAATTAAATATGAATTTTTAAAAATGTATATATATAATAGATTTTGAATATAATTTTAAATCATTATCCATCTATCCCGATTCATATAATAATGAAGCTAAGGGAAGCTATTATATATATAGAAATTCCCTTTCGAATATAATTTTAAATCATTATCCATCGCTCAACAATAATAATGAGAATAAAGAAATCAATTATATATATAGAAATTTAAGGAAATTTATTATATAATTAGAAATAAATTGACATCTCTCCATTATATAATGGCAAGCAGAGGTCAAAAACACAAAGTATCGTGATTTCAGGCCAGCACAGCTCATTTAAATTGAATATGAATTTTTAAAAATCTATATATATATATATATAATAGATATCAAAAGAAATTTAAGAAAATCTATTATATGGTTAGAAATAAATTGACATCTCTCCAATATACAATGGCATGACGTGTCGTGATTTCAGGCCTCCATAGCTCAATTAAATTAAATATAAATTTTTAAAAATTTATATATATAATAGATTTTGAATATAATTTCATATCATTATCCATACATCTTGATTCATGTAATAATGAGGTTAAAGGAATCTATTATATATATAAAAATTCCCTTTTGAATATAATTTTAAATCATTATCCATCGCTCCACTACAATAATGAAGATAAGAAAATCAATTATATATATAGAAATTTGAGGAAATTTATTATATAATTAGAAATAAATTGACATCTCTCTACTATATAATGGCAAGCAGAGGTCGAAAGCATGATATGTCATGATTTCAGGCCTCCACGGCTCATTTAAATTGAATATGAATTTTTTTTTTAAAAAAAAATATATATATATATATAATAGATATCGAAAGAAATTTAAGAAAATCTATTATATGGTTAGAAATAAATTGACATCTCTTCACTATACAATGGCAAGACGTGTCGTGATTTCAGACCTCCATAGCTCAATTAAATTAAATATGAATTTTTTAAAATTTATATATATAATAGATTTTGAATATAATTTCAAATCATTATCCATCAATCCCGATTCATATAATAATGAGGCTAATGAAATCTATTATATATATAGAAATTCCCTTTGGAATATAATTTTAAATCATTATCCATCACTTAACTATAATAATGAGAATAAGGGAATCAATTATATATATAGAAATTTAAGAAAATCTATTATATAATTAGAAATAAATTAACATCTCTCTACTATATAATGGCAAGTAGCGGTCGAAAACACGAAGTATCGTGATTTCAGGCTTGCACAGCTCATTTAAATTGAATATGAATTTTTAAAAATCTATATATATATATATAATAGATATCGAAAGAAATTTAAGAAAATCTATTATATGGTTAGAAATAAATTGACATCTCTCCACTATATAATGGCATTATTGAGTTCATATCTCTATCATGCAATTCTATTCTATTTAGAAAGAAAGGAGGATCTCTTTGTTGCATTGGTGATTCTTCTATTATTTTATATTTTATTTTATGCTTTAACCATCATTTTATAATAATCATTCTTCTTCTCTTGCCAAGAGGCTTAGGTTTTCTCTTGTGTGGAAGATATAGATTACCTTTTTACCCGTTATACATATTATGTATAGCATTGGATTCTATATTCTAAATCCAATATCCGTGCTCAATTATATATACTAGTATCTTGCTTATAGAATAGAATATGTATGAAAATTCTTATTTTTAATTGTGAAGGAAATACAACGGACACAATAACCAATACAATATAAGAGAAAATTTTTAGTAACTTTCTCTTGCGTGGAAGGCATCGATTACCTTTCTATCCGTTATACATATTATGTATAGCATTGGGCTCTATATTCTAAAACCAATATCCATGCCAGGTCAATTATATGTACTTGTATCTCGCGTATAGAGTAGAATAGGTATGAAAATTATTATTCTTAATTGTGAAGAAAATACAACAAACACAACAGGCAATAATACAATACGTAGGAAAATTTTTAGTAACTTACTTTGAAATATTTCACAATTCTTTTGGTATATTATAATGTATATTGTACAATTTAATTATAAATAATAGAAACTAACCATGCATCGCATGGGATAGAATTCTAGTTTATTTCTTAAATCAAGAAATAAGAATTCATTTATTAAATTATGTGCAATTTACAATATCCCATCTAATAAAACATAACAGAAAGATCTCAAAAAATCATTTGTTTATAAATTATGGCCATTTACATAACATTAATTGAATTGTTGTATTAAAATGCTTATGCGTAAAGAAACATTTTAAAATAGATAAATGTTATACCATTTAACTTCAAATAATTCAAAGTCAAATACTTCAATCACCCAAATAATTAAATATAGACAACCGAATCAGTGAAATCGTGTAGTCCAAAAAATACTATCATGAGCCAAAGCCATATAACTTATGCGTTAAAAAAATCTAAAAATTTAAAAATTAGCATAATAGTAAAATATTTATTAGTATTTGATAATTTTTAAAAAAATTGAGATACAACATACAAGAGGTATTATCTTTATTATATTTTGTTAATTTTTCCATTTCATTTCATTTCATTGTATTCATATACTACAAACCCTAACTTGCTTCACTTTCAATTCTCACTGTAGCACTTGAGCTTCAAATGAACGCAACACAATGAGTCCTGTTTCATCCTCCATTCTCAATCTCTATCTACTTCTGAAAACTAATTTGCATTTTGAAGAGAACTTGCATCATCATACAAGCTTAATTTCAATATATGTGCATCTTTTTTTGGGATTCAGTGTTTTTTTTATAATTTTGGATATTTTCTTATTGTCTGGTCTTTATTTTCTGCTATCAGATCTTGAATAAGGGCGTCACATTTTCATGTGAAATGAAAAACAAATAACTATGCATATTTTTTGTTGTCATATTAGTTCCTAAATAAAAATTAATGAAATTATTGAAAGAAATAATTGTTATCAAATAGCAATATCAGGAAATAAATGGATATTACACATCCTGGATATAAATATTTTGGTGGATACCAAACAAACCATTGATAGCTATTTGTTGGACAAGGAGCTATTGATGTGGTATTGAACTCAAACTTTAAACCACTTCCTTCATATTTGAGCCATTCTCTCTCTCTCTCTCTCTCTCTCTAAATTCTCCTTATGATATGAGAAGGGGAAGGGATGAAGGAGAAATAGAATAATTAAATGGAGAGAATGGAAAAAATGAAAAATTTAGAAGAATTCAAGGAAGAAAAAATTCAAGAAGGAACAATATATATATATATATGTCTAGAAAACTCAAATTTGCTCAATGTAATCTTTTATAATGATAACTATTTATATGATTCAATAGAATATTTTTGAAGATTGACATAATTTAATAAAATAGGAAATTATTTAACCTAAATACTAAATCTAGGAAGATTACAAAAATTTCATTTATTTAAAAATTTCTTAAATACTAAGATATTTTAGAATATTTTATTCTAAACTTAAAAAAATTATAAAATAGGAAATAAATAAAAGATAAAATATAAATCCTAAATTAAATCTAAAAATAATCTAAATATCTAATAAAATATCTTTATTTAAAATCTTAATTATCTATTCTTCCTCACCTTATCTTCTATATTGAAAAACTCGTTTAGATTTATAAAATCACTCTTTCACTTGAACTAGTTCGATAGAAATAGTAGAGTGGGATACAAGTAATATTTAGAATTCGTATTTTCATAATGTTAAATAAAAATTACTTTGCTTGTTTGAAAGCCCATGTCCAAACCCTATCATATTCTTAACTTGGGTAGTAAAACTTTCGTTAGCTATAATAATATAACTAAAAGAATTAATATATATATATATATATATGTAACGGTGTACATGGATGTGGGTTTTGACCTGATGAATACGTGGGCCAAGTTTGATATGGTACCAAAGACAATAATAGAAACAATAAAAAGTTAAAAATTGAAAAATAATTACATTTATCAATAAAAATATAATTACCTTCATTTAATATATATCCTTCTCTAAAAATAACATTAGGATCATAAGTAAAATTTTTTAAAATTGTGAATTATGAATACTTAATAACTAGACATTATTTTTACATAATATTAGGTTAAGTGATCAATTTAAAATTTTAAACAGAATTAAAAAAATTAAAATCTTAAAAAATCTTCATAATAATCATAAAGTTAATTTATTACTATAGAAGATATATTAAGAAAAATAATCATATAATTTAATCAATATTCATAAAAAGTTGGACAAAAAATAAAAAATAAAATAATATACAAATACGAGACTTGGTAATACTTCAGTTTAATGTTTGAGTTGACCTAGTAATCTAGGTCTGCCTGATATGTTTGGTAGAATCCAATTTACTAAACTAGCTAAACGCCCCTAGCATAAAACTTTGTAATATAAATTATTTGAATTGTAAATATTAATATCAATATAAAACATAAAATTTATAATATGTCACATTATGCATAATCCTTAAATAATAGAATTAATTTAATAAATTCTGTACAATGTATAAGATCCCATCTAATCAAACATTAAAAATTTTAAAAATCATTTATTTGGAAATTATGACCGTTTGCATAACATAACTTTTACAATATAAAACCTATCACGCTCATGAAAACAATAATTTTTTATTTTGAATTGAAAATTTTATGTTAAAATGCTTTTTTAAATTGAAAATTTGAAATACACTAATCATTTTGATTGTGTTTACCTATTAAATTAACCCTACTGAGAGAGCCTTTATTAAAAAAAATTCTTTAAAAAGTTATAATAGTATTTATCATATTTTTAGTTTCATCATAAGCATTTGAAACTTGAAGTTTTATCCACGTCCTATCCTATCACTTAACTTTTCACTTAACTTTTATCATTCTAATTAGCTTCAGGTGGCTTATCTATTATATTCTTATAACTAGAATGAACGGCTTGTGTTTCCTCATGAAAAGAAATATTTAAATTTAAAATACAACAATGTTATTTTATAAAAAAAATATAAAAATGTTATATGATTTAACTTCAAATAAATCATTCAATTACTTAAATATTTAAATACAAATATACAAATAAAAAAATACTATTGATGAATCAAGTCATACAGTATAGCTAAATCCTCTACCTTTAGTATTTGATACTCCCTCCGATCCTATATATAGAGCTTTTACCTTGATTCTGAATATAAGATCTTTTACGAGATAATATTTATTATATATTTTTTAAAAATGCCCCTATTTAATGTATCCAAATAGAAAGAAAGAGAGATTAAATAAAGGTAGTTTTGAAAAAATATTGGAATTTTCAGAGAAATAGAGGTAGTTAATTAGTTTTAATTTTTATTTTTAATCCATATGATTCGGTTAAAAGAGCCTTATATTAAGGACTAGAAGGAGTAATTTTTATTTTTAAAAAATTGAAACAACCAACTTATTAGGGCTGAACAACAATGCTTGAAGCTCTGTTGACTCGGTCCAATCCAGTTACATTGGGTCAATCGGGCTGGGTCGGGCCAATTTTCCGGTCGGGTTGAGGTTATGACCAAATATTGCTAGCCTTACATGGGCCGACCTATATGTATTTTTTTTATTTTTTCAATTATTTTATATATATTAATTAATTTTATAGAATTTTTGTTTTTTTGTATTTAATATAATATATTTATTATGTAAATATTATAAAAACTTTTTAAAATTTCAACGTTTCAATTTTTTAAAATTTTGAATTAATATTTTAACTTAATATTATATAAAAATAATATATAATGGTTAAATATTTATAAATTTTTAAAAATATTATTTTTTTCTAATATTATTTTTTAAGAAAATTTATTTTTAGATATAAATAAGTATATTTTTTTTATTAAATAAAATTATTTTTTATTTTTAAATTTTTTAAAAAAATACTTAGTATCAGGCCAATTTGACCCGATACTGACCTAAATGTTTATTTGGCTGAGTAACGGGTATAAGTCAAATTCCACTTGACCCTGCTCATGAGTATCCCTGCAACTTATGCATAATGAAAAATACTATTTATTGCTTTATTTTAAGTTGGATAAATTTTGCTATATTATTATTATTATTTCTATTTCATTGAACCGGACGTAATGCCGCCCAATTTTGGAAAAAAATGCTGATTAAAAAAAAAATGGTTGGGGTCGGGTGACTAGGTCCGATTCGCTGGGTGGTGTTGGGTTTTCAGTTTGGACACTACAAAACCCTAGTCTGCTTCAGCCCCCTCAACTCTGCGCAGCACCTGAGCTTAGGAATAACGCCAGCACTGTAAGTCGTTTCTCTTCCCATCCTCTATCTCTCTTCCTACTTCGGAAAGCTGATTTGCATTTCAAAGAGAACTTACGTACTCATACATGCTTGCTTAATTTTCATATAGGTGCCTCTTTTCTTTTAGGATTCAATTCTTTTCCGTTTTTCTTTTTCATTCTGGTTTTTTCCTTATCGTCTGGTGTTGTTTCTCCTTATCAGATCTTGAATAAGGGCGGCACGTTCTTCTCTGAAGCCATGGCGCTGGTGAGTTATATTGTGTTTCTCAGTAATTTTCTCGATCAACTTGAATGTAAAAATCTTGCTTCCCTTGATTGAATTGATGGTGATCTGGTTCCCATCAATTCGTAAGAGTACAATTATGCACGTAGGACAAAATGATTTACCAATTTGCTTGTGCTTGCTTTTCTTCTCTGAAGTTTGGCTTAGTGTGAGATATGTAGTCTGAGAAAAAAAATAATAATTATAGTGGTGGGGAGATGAAGTTCGAATCTGGTACATCTCACTCTGTTACTTAAACGTTAGTCTCGTGGTTTTGTTTCTTGGGAGCATTTGATCAGGTTCCAGGTCGTATGAATTGAGTGCTGTATAGTGGATCCTTGATTTCAATCAGTTAGTCTCATCATAGAAGTTAAAGCATAAATGTATTATTATTATTATTTTGTCAGATCATTGAATTCGAAGCTGAAGGTAGTTTTAGGAATACCTCGTGATATATTCAGACTAGACGTTCATTCCTTCAACTAATAGATCACGAGTTTTCTATGTTACAGTCCTCTAGAGGGAAGCTGGAGTCTACACCAAAATGTTAACTGTGGAGTTTCAACTGATATTCATATATTCACATTGAGAATGTTGTTGAAAAGAAGAATGTGAAATCAGCAATCTTTGTTTAAACTTATTCCTCTTTACATTTGGGTTTTGCTCTTATTTCTGAGTGTCTGATTATAAAATTAATGTACCCAATTTTAAATGAACATTACATCAGTGAATACTGCCTTGAATGTACTTTAGTTTACAGGATTTCCATCATATCAGTATACTTCTTGTTCTATTTTGCATTTGATTTCATCATTAGTCTCTAGTCCTGCTATCGAGTTATCACTCTCATTGATCGGCCTACTTGTTATGTTTCTAGATCCTTCATGCTGGGAAAACAAATAAAAATGCTTACAAGACACTCATTGCTGCTGAGTACAGTGGTGTGCAAGTTAAATTGGCACCAAATTTTGAGATGGGTGTTTCTAATAAAACTCCTGAATTTATTAAGATGAACCCTCTTGGCAAGGTATGCTATGTTCTTGTTCTATATTTAGGAAAAGCTGATTTTAATATGAATTATAGTGATATGTTGTTCTTTCAGGTTCCTGTGTTGGAAACGCCAGATGGTCCAATTTTTGAGAGCAATGCCATTGCTCGCTATGGTAAGATCATTTATGCAAAAATGTTTGTGTTGCACATTTAAGGTAGTATGCTTAAGTGATTCTCTTTGTTGAGTTGGTGCAGTTACTCGGTTGAATGGTGACGATGCTTTATATGGATCTTCTCTAATTGACTATGTAAGTTTTTTTTATCAGCTGTCCTTCCCTGTTCTCATCTCTGTTTTCTATTGTGCAGTCTTCATGGTTTCTTTACTTATCCAACCTTATGACTTCTAGAAAGAGGTGGCAACTTTTGTTAATTTCTTTTTTTCTTAACCTCATCTACTTTCTGATGTTTTAGGCTCACATCGAACAGTGGATTGATTTTTCATCATTAGAGATTGATGCTAATATTATCACCTGGTACAGACCAAGAATGGGACGAGCAACTTACCTTCCTCCTGTAAGTTGTTTAAAGAAATTTCCTTTTTTGTTAATTTGCCTGCAAAATTGCTATGATATTTGTATTATGGAGAACTGAATCTGTCAATTCCTGTTTACTTACCATGCAATATTTCATTTTAGTTATTTGTCATGAGAACACCTTATGGGTAATGAAAGCTTCGATAGAACTTATTTGTTAGGTTAAAGTACTCTTTCATTGGCCCCAAAAAAAAGTACTCTTTCCAGGTTTAAAACTACAATTGTTGGCTTTGGTTCAAGATTTTTGTAATTTGTCTAATTTCCATTGATATTCTGATTCCTCGACATTTCTCTAGTTTGATCTGAAAATTTTGCCTGAATGAAGGTTGAGGAAGCTGCAATTTTTGCATTGAAGAGAGCGTTGGGTGCATTGAACACTCACCTTGCTTCTAATACGTATCTGGTTGGGCATTCTGTAACCCTAGGGGACATTATCATGACATGCAATTTGTTTCTGGGTTTTACTCAGCTCATGACTAAGAGCTTCACCTCAGAGTTTCCTCATGTTGAGAGATACTTCTGGACCATGGTCAATCAACCCAAATTCCATAAGATCTTAGGTGAGGTTAAGCAGACTGAAACTGTTCTGCCTATACAATCTGCACAGAAGCCCAAAGAACCTAAACCTAAAAAGGAGGCCCAACCAAAGAAAGAGGCTAAGAAAGAGGCCCAACAAGAGCCTGAAAAGCCCAAAGAAGTGGCTGAAGAGGAGGCACCCAAGCCCAAACCCAAGAATCCTCTTGATCTTCTTCCTCCAAGTAAGATGATATTGGATGAGTGGAAAAGACTCTACTCAAATACCAAGACCAACTTCCGTGAAGTTGCAATCAAAGGTATTTCTCAATTTCATCACTTGTTTAGATGGTTTCTTTATTTCATATTTTGTATAATTAGGAATGCAGCTTATATTATTTTACAACTATACAAAGATGTCTGAGTTTCAGAGATGCCATTTCTACATGTTTTATTTTCTTTTTTCCTTTCTTGTAGGATTTTGGGACATGTATGATCCTGAGGGATACTCTCTGTGGTTCTGTGACTACAAATACAACGATGAGAATACTGTTTCCTTTGTGACTCTGAACAAGGTTAGTGGATTTCTTCAGAGGATGGATCTGGCTCGCAAGTATGCTTTTGGAAAAATGCTTGTGATTGGATCTGAGCCACCATTTAAGGTGAAGGGATTGTGGCTATTCCGCGGGCAAGAAATCCCACAATTTGTGATTGACGAATGCTATGACATGGAACTCTACGAATGGACCAAAGTTGATATCTCGGATGAAGCCCAAAAAGAGCGGGTCAATCAGATGATTGAAGATGCTGAGCCTTTTGAGGGTGAGGCTCTCTTGGATGCCAAGTGCTTTAAGTGAGAAGTTAATCCCTTGTTGGAAGGGTATTTATTTGTGACGTGTCCTTTTTTTTTTTTGTGTGTAGAATTTGGTTTCTTTCTTGTTTAATTTATATAGAAGTCTTACCTGTATGCGATTTGAGAAACATTGAAACCGAAGAGGTATTGATCTTGTTATCTTAATTTTGAGCGTAGCAAGACTACTATGCAAGTGTGTTCATGGTCCCATTTTGGATATAAATTTGTATGAAGTTGGCCTTAGTTGTCCTTGTTTCCGGGGATTAGAAGTGGATGAACTTGAAATTCCGATGGTTGTTTTTCTCCTTTATTTGGGACATGGGATCGTTGTCTGTAGTTCTTACCTGTCATGAACTTAGGATGGGAGGGATACCACGTTTTGTTTGGTTAATACTTCCTCGTTATTTAAAATATAAGTTGCTTTGAAAAAGTAGGCAATTATTTAATGTTATTTTTCTATTTTTACCCCTATTTATGATGGGTCTCAACTAAAGTGGGTATTTGACATTAAAAGAGATAATAGTAATAAAGATGAATAATATAATGGGGATATTTGACATTAAAAGAGATAATAGTAATAAAGATGAATAATATAATGGGGGTAGTTTTGGAAAGTTTTGGTAATATTTGAAAAAAAATTTAGGTATGAGGTTAACTTTAACTATTCTCTTAGGTAGGAGTAATGTAGTTAAATTCATGTAATAAGGAAGTAATTTGTATCAATACTATTTTTAAGGGTTTGCTTTTTTTTATATGTAACCGTTGTTTTGGGTTTATACCATTTTAATGGGAAGATTTATTGGGGTTTATATTAATTTGAATCAAGTTGAGTTAGACTTTTTTGGGTAAAAAACTCTACTACCGAGTATTTAATATTATTGCATTTCTAAAAATTGATACAACTCCTTACTAGTTGAATCAAATGTTTGATGGTTTAGTTTTAAAGGTCAAAATCATGAATTAATCTTATTATTGGATCTAAATTGAATTCCTCCTAATTCATTCTTTATCTTTCCTAATTGATTTATAATAACATTAAATTAATCAATTTAATGAATTAATAAATTTCTTTCCTAATCCCAATTCTTTTTTTTTTTTTGATGAATTAATCTTATTACTGGATCTAAATTGAATTCCTCCTAATTCATTCTTTATCTTTCCTAATTGATTTATAATAACATTAAATTAATTAATTTAATGAGTTAATAAATTTCTTTCCTATTCCCAATTCTCTTTTTTTTTTTCACGTTTTTGGGCCGCATTAATGACCAAAGAGGATCAGGTGAGCGCTGAATATTGATTATGGATATGCCAGACTAAATGTTTACCATAAATGTCTGATTTAAAGTGATTTTGGGGAATTTATAACGAATGCATCAATACAAGCAAAAGGTTATCTATCATCCCTTGATAAAATTGAAATCAGTCGAGCCAAATTCTGGAACACTTAAAGCACAAAAGTATGAAATTTGAGTTCTCTCTCTGTTTTTTTTTTTCAAATTTCAGTGTGATTAAGTGAAATGATGAATGGAGATCTGTATAATAAAATTCCTTAACCACTTCCTTCAGACTTGGATCCTCATAGTGCCAACCTCCCTCAATTGCTCAAGTAAAGTATATTAAATGAAGATAAATTTATTATACATAAAATAAAAATATAAAAATAAAATTAATGTCTTAACTTTAATACTACACTTGAGCAATTGAAGGAAATAGGCAATACAGGGGATCCAAATCCATTTCCTTCATAACAGAGCTAGAGATATTCACCTTATCTTCTGTATTACTTGCAATTTGAGGATAACATCATATTCACATTCATAAAATTACCCTGCTAGGAATGAATGTTCACCATTGATCATGTTTTGAGAAAAGTTAATAAATGTGCCAATTGGTTGGCTCATAATGCACATTCATCCAATAAGAATTGTTATTTTTAGTGAAACTCCTATAGATTGTAGGGCGATCTTAGAGGCGGATAGACGAGAAGAATATCAAATTCTGAATCCCTTATGTAATTCCTTAGTGTTTTTTTTTTCTCATTTTCTTCCTTAAAAAAACCACCTTGCTTGTTTGAGAGCGCATGTCAACATCCATTATAAACTTCATTTTTTTGGTAATAACATCCATTATAAACTTTGCCCAAAGCATTGTTGCTTGTGAGTTATAATGTAGACCAAAATTCTTCTCTCGAGATAAATCTAAATTATAAAATTACATTGATATAAATAAAAATTAATTTACATAATTATGCAATATATATTATCTGAGATTATAAATATTAAACTTTGTGAATCCATAAAATGTCAGAAGTAATATTTTGAGCACAATCCAATAACTAAGAATGAGGCTAATGGAAAAAAGAGTAAATTTACCGAACTTTCTTTGAGTTTTGTTAAAATTATATGTATAGGCTATATATATATATCACTTAAAAACAAACAAAATATAACACACATCCTTGGAATTTTGTTAAATTAAAGAAATTTCTCTTCTATTTTCGAAACACAGTTTCTCCTAAAAACAGAATAAATTAAGAAACATTTGTGTATGTTTTAAAAATAATGAAAATATTTAAGTAATTTTAAGAAAATTCAAGGAAGGATTTTGTAATTTATTTGTTTGATGGGAGATATGTTTTGCTTTTGAAAATATCAGAAGTTTTTGTAACTTAATCATTGTTTTAAGGGGCTTTCTGTAGATTTTTTTCGAAATGTCCATATAATTTTAATACAATTTAAGAAAAAGTTTATATTAATTTTGAAAATGAAGGGAAGGTCGGCATATTTTTAACAAAATTTAATGAATGTTTGTGTAAATTTTGAAAATAAAAAAAATATATATGTGTGGTTTTAATAAGTTGAAGAAAGCGATGCATTGATTCTTAAAATGAAAGAAAAACCATCGTAAGTAATATAAAATATCCAATTTACATCAAGCTTGCCTAGTTGTAACTATTACCACTCATTTTTAATATTCTCTCCAATCCTTAATATAAGATTCTTTTAACTGAATTATATGGATTAAGAATGAGAGTTAAAATTAGTTAACTATCTTGATCTTTTAAAAAATCACACTATTTTTTCAAAATTATCCTTGTTGAATTCTTTTCTCGTTCTTTCTCTCATTCATTATATATGGGTATTTTTTGATAATGTATAATAAATATTGTCTCGTATTCTAAAAAATGTCCTATATTTAGGATCAAAATAAAAAAATTTTATATTTAGAATTGGAGGGAGTAGTTTGTACGATGTAGGGACCTATCTAGTTTTAATAAAATTTGAACAAACTCTGAAATTTTATTGTTAAAAGAAAGGAAGGACAAGTTTTCACGCACAAGAAATCGCAACAAGGTGTCATTTAATATAACTACTTGATTGTTTGTTTATTCATGTAATTAAAGTCAACGGTGTTGAAGCACACCTGATCCACGGTGTCTTCATTATAACTCTATTTGGTTATTTATTTAATCAAGTAATTAAAGCCATAGGTGTTGTAACCCACATGATCCACTTAGTAGTTGTCACCTCTTACGTAGACAGTTTAAGATTCAAAGTATTGGCAAACTTCATGAGAACAAGATAGCATATTTTGTGTCAAATTAAAAAAAAAAACAAAGTAGACAGATCATTAATGAGATAATTACATCAGATCTGATTTCATAATTCAATCTCTTAGTCCTTCGTTTTGTTTAAGGTTTCCCCTTGATTCTAAAAGTTGTCTATAAAACCGTAGCCTTGTGGACTTTCAATTCTCACTTCTGAACTCTCTGTAAGTCTCAGTTCTCTCTAAGGCCTGTCCCACTTTCCATCCTCTATCTCCCTTTATACTTCTGAAAACTGGGCTGGATTTTGATGAATACAAGCTGATTTTCCTTATACATGTGCATCTTTTCTTTTGGGATTCATTTTTTTTTCTTTATTCTGTGTATTTACTTATTGGCTGGTCTTTGTTTTTGTTATCAGATATTGAATAATAGCAACACATTTTCCTGTGAAGCCATGGCCCTGGTGAGTTATAGTTGGCTTCTCAATAATTTTCTGGAATAACTTAAATATAAAAATCTTGATTCCCTTGATTGAATTGGTGCTGATCTGGTTACTGATAGTCATAAAAGTACACTATACGCATGTAAACCAATTTACCAATCTGCTTGTGTTTGCTTTTCTTCTTTGAAGTCCGAATTAGTGTGAGATATGTAGTATGAGGGGGAAAAAGTAATGGTGGGAAGATGGGGTTTGAATCTGGTGCATCTCACTCTAGCTGTTAAACATTATTCATGTGATTTTTTGGTCTTTGCTGCTGAAAGAAGAGGGAGCTTTGGGTAGGGAATTTATATAATCTACAATAAATAATTTATTGCATGTAATACTGTGAGAAAGAGATAAAAAAGTTGAGATGTGTGTAAAAGTTTCATGGATGCTTGATTTGAATCAACTAGTCTTATTATAAAAGTTTCAATGGAAATGTATTGTTATTTTATCGCAGTCAGGTCATTAAGTTCAAAAACACCAGGTAGTAGCAGGAATACTTGGGGTGATATATTAAGATACAACATTTTTTTTTCTATGATTACATCTGATTGTTACTCACACCCCACCTTACTCTTATTATCTAAGCTAACCTAGGTGGCTTGACACAACATCTATTTCTTATACTACTTTGCTCTTGATTGAATATCTCTCTCATTGATCCGTTTACTTGTGTGTGTAGATCCTTCATGCACGCAAAACAAACAAAAATACCTACAAGATATTCATTGCTGCAGAGTATAGTGGTGTGGAAGTTAAATTGGCCCCAAATTTTGAGATGGGTGTTTCTAATAAAACACTTGAATATCTCAAGATGAACCCTATTGCCAAGGCATGCTATGTTCTTATTCTATATTTAGGAAAAGCTGATTTTAATATGAATTATAGTGATATGTTTTTCTTTCAGGTTCCTGTGTTGGAAACACCAGATGGTCCAATATTTGAGAGTAATGCTATTGCTCGCTATGGTAAGATCACTCGTTAAATATTGTTTTTGCATTTTATGTGTAAGGGAGTATGTTTAAGGTTTTTTTTTTTTTTGTGGGTTGGTATAGTTGCTCGGTTGGAAGGTGGCAATGCACTGCATGGATCTTCTTCAATTGATTATGTAGGTCTTTGACCCATGGTTCTTTCCCCTTCTCATCTCTGCTTTGTATTCACTTATCCAAGATGTGACTTATAGAAAATAATGACACTAATATTGTACCGATATTTTAAAAAAGTAGACATACCCATATCAAATATGTATTAAATATGATACACATATTGTAGCTTGTTTTGCTAATTTCTTTTGGTCTTCAACTCACCTATGTTTTTTAGGCTCACATTGAACAGTGGATTGACTTTTCGACATTAGAGATTGATGCTAATATTAATTCTTGGTACAGACCAAGAATGAGACAAGCCCCTTACCATCCTTCTGTAAGATGTTCCAAGAATTTTCCATTTTTTTTATTTGCATGTGAAATTGGTATGATATTTGCATTGTGGGGGAACTGATGATGGCAATTCCAATCTACTTTCAAGACAACATTTATGTCATGGAAACACCTTATGGGTAATGAAAGGCCTAATAAAACTTAATTATTTGGGTACTTCATAATTAAAACAAGTCTGGATCTTCTATATTTACAAAAGTGAATGTAAAGAATGTACTCAGAATGAGGGAAAAAAAGAGTGAATGAGTGTAATTCCGAGATATAACTTCTCTATATAACCACATTCTCTTGTGTCACTTTCTTTTAGAGTGCATATACATATGAATGGAGATAATTTAAATTAGTTAGAAACAACAATTGTTGAGTTCTGCTCAAAATTTTTGTAATTTATCTAATTTCCATTAATATCCTAATGCTATCTTTAGTTTGGTCTAAATTTTTGTCTTGATGAAGGTTGAGGAAGCTACAATTTTTGCATTGAAGAGAGCCTTGACTGCATTGAACACTCACCTTGGTTCTAATACTTACCTGGTTGGGCAATCTGTGACCCTAGCTGATATTATTATGACATGCAATTTGTATCGAGGTTTCACACGGCTCATGACTAGGAGCTTCACCTCAGAGTTTCCTCATGTTGAGAGATACTTCTGGGCCTTGGTCAATCAACCCAAATTCCATAAGATCTTAGGTGAGGTTAAGCAGACTGAAACTGTTCTGCCTATACAATCTGCACAGAAGCCCAAAGAATCTGATGAACCTACAAAAGAGGCACAATAAGAGCCTGAGAAGCCCAAAGAAGAGGCACAAGAGGAGAAGGTAACCAAGTCCTAGTGAAAAGTTAATCCCTCGTTGGAAGGGTATTTATTTGTGATGTGTCTTTCTTTTTTAGGTGTGTTGAATGTTAGTTGCCTTTGGAAACACAGTAGTCACCTAATAAAGCCACCCTGTAAGCATTATTATTGGCCCTTGAAAGAGCCTTAAGAAATTATCTAATTTTGGCATAAGCTTAGGTTTCCTACAATGGAGTCTTTAATTTCTTAGATGAATCCAATCCATGTTTCAAGGTTAAAAAATTGCAGGTTTGTGATGCTTATCTACTTGATTCTTGCAAGCTTTTTTTTTTTCTTGGTAATCTCTTTTAAGCTTCATTTTGCTTAACAATTTGTTAGCAAATTTGCACATAAAGTTTGAGCCTTCTAATTAGCTTTGTTCTAGGTTATGTCGTTGTACTAATTTGATTGCTAATCGGTAAGGGTACCAAATCAATGATAAATGATTACCAAGGATGACTTTTGTGACACCTAACTTTTTCCCAACCTAAGATATTATTTAATCAATTCAGTTATACTAATTATGTGGAAGCTAGTGTTAGATTTTTTTATGTGGGCTTTTGTGATTTTGGATTTGTGAAAAAATGGCTTATTTCATTTTTATGATTCAATTACGGTTGCAAGTTGAGCTCATAGATAAGTTAAGTGGTCTTATTATATTTTGAGTTGGATATTTGTGAAGTTGATTAGTGTGAGTTAATAGTATAAGCCTAACTCATAGGCCCATGATGGAAAGTTACTAGGGTTTTTTCATACTCCCTCGGTTCCGTTATATAGTACACTTTTTTGAGAAATTTATGTTTCATAATATAGTGTCCTTTATGGATTATGTAGTGTACTTTTTTTTTTCTTTTCAAGATTACCCTGACTAATGTAGGTCTAAATATTTGTTTATTATTAAAATGTTTTATTCCCAATATATTTAATGAGGATAATTTGAGAAAATGTAAGAAATTTTTTAGTTATTAATTATTATCTTAGTCTATGCGCAGTAGTTAAAAATGCACTATAAATTGAAACGGAGGGAGTACTTGGCTAGGTTCTCTCTGCTGTCACGTCAATTACTCTGTTATACCTTACTCCATTAATAGATGTGATTAGGAGTCTGAATAGGCGGAGGAAGCCCTAATCCTTTAATCCTTATAGATTCAACTCCCACGCTTGTCTATTTCTCATCTAAGAGCAATGTCTTCAATATGTACGTATAAATTTGATATTCTAACATATAGTTTGTATAGAGTAATTTTCATACATTTGATATCAAAGCCTTGATTATATGATTTAAAACCATTTGATAATTGGAGAATATGATTCTATGTTGGCAGATTTGCTTCTAGCTGCAGTTTTCATGGTTTTGATTAGGGTCCTTAACTCTAGTTTTCACCTAAGCTTTACTACTTGACACTCCATTCCTATTAGGGCTCTTTGCGGCAAATTTAAGCAAATAGTAGGGGATTTTTATTGCAATTTTAACAATTTTTACTAGTTTTCTACTCAGGTTTAATTTAGGGCTTTTAATTGCAGTTTTCACTAATTTTTATTTTTTAAACTAATGTGATCTCCTTTGCGCTACAGTTTACCATGGGGTTCTTTTTTTTATATTTACCAAAATTTTTTAGGTTACATTACTCCTAGTATAGTCAAATTTAATTTTCTTGAAGGTTATTTTAAGATATTTTGCTATAATTATCTCTGCATGTCTTATGTCGTTAGTTTGGATAAGAAAGTTATTCTTTATTTAGGATTCTTTGTGGTAGTTTTAATAAATTAATTTAAGAAGAAAAATTAAGAGATTTGTATAAGAAAAGGAAATTTGTATGGTAAAGCTGATGTCAGAATGACAAGGCATCTTATATTAATTGTATCCTTATTCCAGCAATATTTCAAAATTATACTTTTACCCTTATTTTCATTATGTTTTTTTTATAAGTTATTTTCATTATGTTTTAACCTAAATATATTTATAATTTTTATAGTTTTCTAGCTTGTGAAAGTGTCTAGAATGATATGTTCATTACTTGAGAAGTTGAATTTAAGGGATTAATTTTGTTTGTTGTGCTTACTATGGTATTCCATAACTTATATTTTAAATAAAGAAAAATCTATTTTGGGCCTTCATGCACCTTGACCAGTTTTAATTTTCTGGCATTGAGAACTTAATCTCTATGTGATATTTTTATTTCAATTATGTTTAAATTACTGACCGGGCTTATTTTTCTTTACTGAAAAATTGAATTTGAGTTCATATTTTATGAAGAAATTTGTTTGTTTCATTTAAATTAAGGAAAAGCTATTTTAAAAAAAATCAATATATTAGAAATTTTGTAATAATATTTTAGTGGGAGTTTTTGAACTTGTTATGAGAGGCTTGTTCAAGGAACTTAAAAATTACTGTTCATGACAATGTGTATGAGCATGAGTAGTAAATTTTGAGCATTTGCAAGATTCATGTTTTCCATGTATATACCAAAATTCTTTGTATAAATTTATGAACTCTTGATCATCATTATATGGCATAATAATGAAAAAATTGTTCTGTGGTTAACAATGATGCAAAATATTATTAATTAATGGTTATATGCATGACTTATGATGTGTAGTTTATTACTATTGCTAAAGTAGGTGGTCAAACAAGAGGATAATTGCATGTATAAATTCTAAGGTTACATGAAATATATGGATGGGGTACATGGTTGAGATGGTCCGTTTACCCAAAGGAGATGACTCCTTGAAAATCATGTATTATACAATTTGATAAAAGATAAATTTTTCAAATTATTTTGGTTAGCTTCATATGTGTGGGATTAATTGCATGTTGTGTTCTCTGCTGAAAAAGGAGTTCATGATGATGCATTTTGGTATCTCTGAAAGATAAGTATATATGTTTAGCTAAAATATTTAATTGCTTCATGAAAGAATTTTGGCATGAAGTTTTGTATATAATCTCTATATATGAGGCTGTGAATTATATATATTTTTCTTGATAATAGATGTATATAATGAATGAATTGTAGACAATATGGAGTTTACATTTCCCACACACACACACACACACACACACACACACACACATATATGCCAAAATCATTTGTGAAATTTATAAACTCATTGGAATTATTGTGAGGTGCCGGTTTGATATTGTGATATATTTTTCCATTGTGGCTTTGGACTATATGTTGGTGATTTTGATGACTATAAATAATTTTGTATAAAGAATAATTTGTACAATATATCATGATATTTTGAATAATCTTTGGGAAGAAATGTGGTGATAAATTGATATATTTTGGATCATGTAATGATATTCTCTCTCCCTGTATAATGACTTATATTTGTATACTTATAGCTCATGATATTTATTTGATAAATTGCATGTTTTTGTTTGAGCTATATGAGTGCAATATTTATTTAGAAATGCTATTAGATGTTACTTATGATCAGTGGGTTGTTGTATTTTTTACACTATCTCATAAACTATAGCATGAACTTGGGCAAGATAAAATTAATTCATATGCAAGATCTTTCATGAATTGCTATGGGTGATTACCGCCAAAGTGAGATTGCTTGTATTAATTTATGGAATTTCCCTTGTAGTTTGAGGAATACTTCTGATTATTTCATGCAGTTACCTGCCCAAAGCAGGTTACTGTGTGTCGTAATTGGAAGTTAGTATCAGATGAAATTATTTGGAATGCATTGGTTTAGAATATCTATTTGCTTAAAGGGGATAGGTGTTTGAACCTAATGTATTCTTATTTGATTAACTTATATGAGGTTCTGATCATGGTTGCCACCATGATTTGTGCATTATGCCCAAAGTGGAATGTACTATCTTGGAGGTCTCATTATAATAGTTAATTTTGATTGAAGTTATGTATATTGCCCTTGTTGTTTGTTCTAATGCATTCTTAGTTTGTTTTATAGTCATGTTTTTTGTAAATAAATGTTTTATTTCAATAGAGATTCTTGTTGGATCTAACAATAATAATTGGCTGCAAGACAAAATTGTCCTTAGGAATTGTTGACCTTAATTTAGTGTTGTGTAAAAGAAACTTAAGGTTAATAAGATGAATACATTTAAATTGTAAGAACTTTTAGATTAGTGAGAGAGATATAACTAATTTAATTTCAACAACCAGTTATGAATTTATTCATAAGGACATTTTTTTTAACCATCTTTAGAAGGAATTTGATTAATTTCTTATTTGAACAAATTTAATTTTTAGTTTATTTTGGTGATGGAAAATAAATTCAATATTGAACTCCTAAATTATTGGTTGATGGATATTTGATTGATAGTTTATATAAATTGTCTTTAATTTTTTGATGATGTCCCTTCATTTTAAACATATAAGTATTGCTTATAAAGGATTTAAAATTAGAGATAATAATATGATGTTGATTCCTTAACTAAGAACTTAGACTCGTTATATTTGAAAAGTATGTTTAGAACTTGGGCATTGTGAGTTTTTTTTGATATATTTGATTAGTGGGAGTTTGAGCTTTGTGTTATTTTTCCATCTTAAGCGTTCATTTTGAGTATGCTTAATGTATAGATGACATGGATTATATATATTTTTGAGCAATTGATAATGCATTGAATTTTGTCATTATTATACTTGTATGCGTACATATGCATATGCATATTACCAAGTTTTGAACTCGATGTTAGATGGGACCACTATGCCAGTGGTTGACACCATATTGGAATTGAGGCATAATAATAGTATCAATCACAATTGAAACTCAGACTTTGTTGGGGACTATTGTGCCGGCGGTTGACTCCATATTAGAGTTGAGGCATGATGATTGTGACAAACCACGGAATTTCTCTGGCTGTAAGTCGTTTGAGAGAAATTGTGAAGACCAACAAAGAAAATAGCAGTTTGGTTGTCGGATCACATGACATAATATTTTCTTGCTACACTCTACACTAATAACTATTTGATGGAGTTAGTAAATATTTGTAGCGATGGAAAGGCGTATATCAATAAAAGACATTACAAACACTATGATTCAATATTGACTGGTTTTAGTTGGATAGAGTTATATTTTAGATATCACATCTTGAATCATGTGTTTTAAAATGATGCCACATTGCACTATTGGTTGTTAGCTTGAGAGTCATTTTCAAAACAAAATGTTTTTATTAAAATTGTACAATTGATTTTGCCCAAGTGGGAGAATGTTAGAATTTTTTATATGGGTTTTAATCAATTACGATTTTCATTTTGTGAAAAACAGGTTAATTTTATTTTTTATGATCCAATCAAGGATGCAAGTTAAGCCCACCAAATAAGTTAAATGATCCTATTTTTGAGTTGGATATCTGTTAGGTTGATTAGTATGGGTTAATAGTATAAGCTTAACTCATAGACCTATAATGGGAGGGTACTAGGTTTATTTATACTTGGTTAGATCCTTTCTACCGTCATATCAATTACTCTATCATACTTTGCCCCATTAAGAGGTGTGATTGGGAGTGTGAACAGGCAGAGAGAGCCCTAGTCCTTTAATCTTTAGAGATTCAATTGCCGCACTTGTTTCTTTCTCATCTAAGAGTATGTCTTCAATAAGTATGTATAAATTTGGAATTCTAACATCATATAGTTTTGTATAGAGTAATTTTCTTTCATCTAGAACTTATTTCAGGAAAAAAAAATTAAACTTTTATTTCATTAATAGTACATCTAATTTAATCTTCTAGAACCATTTAACTAAACTCTACAAGCCTTTAATAATCCTAAGTATGGTACTCTCTTTTGCTGTTGGACACGGCTCTAATTAAAGAACCCTACTTGACTCCTAGTAAAATTTTTTCACAATCACCTTGTTAATTCACTTCATTTACTTTAAGGTGATGTATAAGTTCTATATTTTATATATAGGACTCTATACTTAAGCCAATTAAATCCCTGAAAGCCTAGAAATTTGTTTGATTATCCCTAGTTATTCACAGTAATGATTAAACATAATTAATGAAAGAAAAGAGGAAAATGCTTATACATGCTAGAATATCATCAAAGATTCTTTAACAATGAATCTCATCAACAATTTTGAGAAGCTGACACCAATTAACCAAGAGTTCAACATCAGCCAACATTACCGACTCTATAGTTATATGACTAAGGTATTCGTCATGTGCACTGAGTAAATATGAACAACCAAGCATGATCACTATAGAGCACATATACATGCATTTCCACAATCAGTAAGTACATATTTATGAGGCAAATAAAAGAGCCAACTATGTTGAAAGTTAGAGCAAAATTGAAAGAAAAACTGGGAACAAATTTTATTGATGAAGGAAGATTAAAATCAATAGTGAAGAAAAATAAAGTAGTGACTTGATGAGAAATGAGACTTCCCTTTTATGAAGAGAATTTGACTCTTAATGGCTAAGACAACATCTTGACCATTATCTTGAATGACTAAATGGAAACCATTGCACTTTACTAACTCACTTTATTTGATCTCCTTCATGACAACTAACAACTAATTTATTCATTCTCAATATTTCCCCTCAAGTTGGGACCAAAAACATCTAGTGTTCCCAAGTTGCTCATCAGCCATTCATGATGTTGAATTCCTACCGCTTTCATTAGGAAATCGGCTAAGTGGTCCTTAGATCCTACATGCTCAAGTTTGATCTTTTTATATTTTCGAGCTTTTTCTCTCACAAAATGCTAGTCTATTTCAATGTACATAGTCCGTTTGTGAAACATTGAGTTAGCTGCTATGTGCATGCCTACTTTGTTGTTGTAGTACACACATGCCATCTGATTTATGTTATGTCTAGATCCTTAAGCAATCCTTGTGTCCAAACTATTTGTGAAATTGCTATTGCTAATGCCTTGTATTTTGCCTGAGCTAACAATCTTGATCAACATTGTATTTGGTTTTTCTTATTGACTAACATAATGCCTAGTTTGAATCACAATAGCATCTCAGCTACATGTCATTCAAAGTAAGATCCCAAGTCCTAGTTAGTTATTCAAGTACTGTACAACTTTAATTGCAACCAGAGGCAAAATGAGGACCTTATGTTAGGATGCAACTTTTTTTTAATCAATTTAAATAATTAATGATCTACAATTAGCTTATACATTACAAATAATTACAAGTTATAATTGATAATTATAATTTTATTTTATTTATAGATAATATATGCTTATTATTGTTGAAGATTTTGATTCATAAAATTTTTCATGAAAATTGTTGCCCATTTAATGATAATGTTCTCTTAATTTTTTTTTTCATTTTTAATTCAAAATCTAGAGAATTTGCAATTATTATCAATTATAAAGTATTTCAAAGAATAAAAAAAACATAAATAAGAAATAATATTTCTCAATAATTTAAAGAAGATAAAAAAATCTATAAATTAAATCAAGTGGATATATCCATAAAAAATTATAAAAATGATTTCTTTTTTATGTTTTTCTCAATAAAAAGATACATATGTACCAATTAATGAATGAGTATAAGATATAAGACTAAATAAGTCAGATTGTTGTTGAAATAACACAAATGTGATTGCAATAGTGCCAATGGACAAAAGTAATTCTTATTGCCTTGTTCCAAACGACGTAATTTTTGGACTCTCTAAGGATGTAAGAACCTGTGGCATGAGTGCAATGGCTTGGATTGAGAGTTAAAGCACATTGATAGAAATATTGGGAAAGATTTTTTTTTTGGGTGGAATATTGGGAAAGAATTTTATTGGTGAATGAAGATTACAATCCATGACAATGAAGAAAAACTGAGTCGTGACTTGATGACCAATAAGTCCTGTAACATTCCCATTTTCTATTTGTATTTCATGACCAGATAATGATAAGAAATTATACAAAATTATTCTGCATTAATTTATGATGTTTGGGGAAGCTTGGGAATTTAATTATATATATTTAAGGCCTAAAATAACATAAAAATATCAAAAGGGGTTTAAATAGGCAAAACGATCATTTTCCTAATAGGTAAGGGCAAAATAGTTATTTTTCAAAAGAAGTGAAAAAAAATATTATAATACTTTAGTGTAGGTTAAGAGTACAAGTGGTATTAGTTATGTTGGCCCAAAAAGGAAAAATTATAAATTCAGCAAAAGATGGATCCCACATGAATAGTAAATATTGAGTAAAATAAATAGTGAAAGTAGGACAAATGGACCCTATAGTAAAAGTCACTGTGCCAAGTAAGACTTAAAAATTAGTGTATTTTTACCACAGTAAAAAGATTAATAAGTCCAGTAAAAGTTATTTACTAAGTGCTGTAAAAGTTTAGCAAAAAGGTAATTGCTTAAAAAGTTATTGGATCAGGTAAGAGTCAAATAAATGATAAACAGTAAAAAATTTCACCCCTCTCTCTCATGGCCGAAAATTACCATGGTAAATGATAAAATTTTACCATTCACCAAGCTTCTCCTAGAAGTCAACTCACTACTTGGTGAACAAGTTTGATTCTCAACCATTGGATCAAGTTTTCATCCAATGGCTATTATCAAACTTTAATGCCTATAAATATGTTCATTCCTCCTCCCCTTTTGCTGCACTAAGTCATGAGAGAAGAGAGAGTTCGTGAGAGATAGAGCTGCAAGAAGAGAAGGCCAAGAGGAGAGGAAAGAAAGAGAGAAATAAAGGAAGAGAGGAAGGAAGAAAGTAGGAGAGGAAAAGGGAAAGGAAATCAAGGGGGATCTCAAGCAAAGAGTTAGCGTAAGTTCTTCCTTTTCATTCTTCAATCTTCTAATCTAAAGTTATGGTAGTATGGTTGACCTCTTCTTTTCCTTTTGGTGGCTACTATGTTTCGGCCAAAGCAAAGAATCAAGAGCAAGATTGTGATTTCTTTGATTTGAAGTATGCCATGGCCTAATGATCAAATGCTTGCATGATTTTAGCATCCAATCAATAGTCAAGTTACTGTTTTGAGGGTTTTAAGTTTCAGCCTTCATGCTTATGAGAGGGAATCAAGCTTTGATCATTAGGTTGATGCTAGATTAGTTTATGGCAAAGACTAGGAATGATGCTTGATGAGAATTTGGATTGATTGGAATCAAACTCCTTCTTTGGTTTGCATAAAGGAGACCACGGCCTCATGGCTTTATATGGGAAGGAAATGAGTTTTCATGAAGCTAATGCTTTAATTGAACTTTTCATATCCAAAATAGTAAAGGAAAGTCAAATGGTTCAAATAGAAAGTTAGTTTGTAAGATATGAAAGTTTTAGGGTCACACATGTTCATTGAGCCTTGTTTGTGTAAGTAAATAATGTAGTCTGTTTTATGATGCTAATAGACTCTAAGCAAACTAAGGAAGTTGTCACACCTCATCTTTATACACTTTTCCTATGAATATTGTCTTATTTAAAATTATTAAAAAGGTTCTTCAGAACTTGAACCAACTAAAACTCAAAATTGAGAATTTCATTTCCATCACTATTCACGCTATTGCGTAATAAATTTTGAAAATTCATAACTAAGTGCACAAAAATCATTTCACTATGGTTCAAGTCTCTAAAAATATAGGTATCATGAATTGTATGGAAAAAAAATATGAAACTGGAGATTCATGAAGCCATTTCATACAGTTTATTCCTTTAATTTACTATTCATTCCCCCATTTCCTATTTCTGTCCTGTTTCTAACCCTTAAGTTTAAAAATTCATTTCTCAATATACACAGAGCTATTTCATGCTATCTTTATATCATCTGAAAGCCTTGTATGTCCAATTTCTATAAATATATACTTTGTACATTTATTAAATGTGTACATAGTAGAGCATCTTTTTACATACTCTAGGGTTAGGATAATTCTCTACTGGAACAATTTTGGAGAAATATACATAACTTCATTTATATAACTCCAAAAGCATTCAAACCAGTGGCATATTAAATTCAAGACATAGTTCTTTTCATATATATAACCACTGAATTTTTGGAGTACTATACAAATTTTATATATCCTTTAAATCTCAAACAATATTCATAGTAAATTTACACTTTCCAAAAAATGTCCAGTTTTAGTTTTTATACTTCTTTAAAACCATAACTTAATTCATATATGGCTAAATGATATAAAACCTTCTTCCTCATAAAACACATCATATCCTCTAACTAGAGGAAACATGATTTGGCTTAATTCCCTTACCACAACATTCTTGTACATTCCCAAATCTTAAAATAGCAGAACGGTATATAAGGGAATTATATATTTTTTCATAAATCTTTAATATCATTTCATATTTCAATAACATCTAGCATGTTTACGCATACATCACATAGAATCATAATACATCACTTATACATAATCATAATATAATACATAAAGCATGCATCATAGTCAAACATTATTAATAACTTTAAACTTTAACTTGTTGCTTCATATTTTTCTCCTTCCTTTTGCTTTCCTTCATAGTCTTTCCATTACCTAGCATGGTTAGTAATTTTGGGGAATGAGATTAGGCATCTCAGTAGTAAACTTGCACATGCTTAAATAGCATTACATTTCATAAAAGCATTCATAACATTGCACAATTTTATTAAAAATACATGAAAATACCATGTTGGCTATAAAAATTTCGACAGCATAACGGCTTAAAAATAGGACATCCTGGGCAAAGCCCTCATTATATAAATAGCCAGCCAATCCAATAAACAATCAAAGCAACAACATAGTAACACAATCATTTTATAAAACATGGATAAAACATAATTGTATAAAATATAAAAGTAAGGCAAGAATACTACCTTGGAGCTTTACCATTTTCTCTTTAAATTTGAATCCTCTTTCTTGGATCCTTTCCCAATCACTTCTTTACATCTTCCCAAGTCTAGAAATAATCAGATAACCATGCTAAATCATCTAATTCTTCATGGCTCTCATAAAGTTCATTCTTGAACCCTAAAAACTCATTTAGTTTATCTTTGGGTTTTTCTTGAGTCCAACACTTCTTCTTTACTAATTTGGACCCAAGAAATTCATTTTTAACATCAAAACCTTGAAAATCCAACTCCTTCCTACCCTAATAAACTGACCGAAATTCATAGCTAAAGGGGATGGAGGAATTTCTTTGCAACTTTTCACAAAACTCATGAAATCTTACTTTACTTGAACTTTCTCATGCTTTCTCATGATTTTCTTGCAAAGAAACACTTCCTTCCTCAAACCCCTAGCTTGGCCAAAGTTGAGACGTAAGGAGGAGAAGAAGAACACTTAAGGAAAATATGCTAAACTACAAGAAAAACTAGCTTGAAGACACAAGGGAACTTACCTTGATTTATGCCTTCAAAATCTTCATGCTTTCTTCCTCTCCTCATACATTTCACTCCCTCTTTCTTTTCTGTTTTACAGACTCATTTCTCCCTCTTGTATGCTTGAATAGGTTAGTCATAAAGAAAAATAAGGAGTAGGTATTTTTGCTACACAATTTCTTACTTTATGTCAAGTGTCCTCCAAGAAATTTCAAGATTTCTTATGAAAAATAATAAAAATATTATATTATCTCATGTGCAGCTTGTTGGTCACGAAATTAAGGGGCATTTTGTCCAAAAACACTGCATACTTCTTTATCTAGATATATCCTAAACGGTTTGAACAAAGAAAGTTATTTTAGTAGTATATTTTACTATTATTGGGATATTGGTTATAATTATATTGGAATATAAAATTACCATAATATCCTCATCCCAATTGGTCCAAATATAAAGCCCATAATTTTTTCTTGAATTAATACTGCCTCTTCCTATAGTCCAAACTTACTTTTATTGGATAAAATATTAATATTAAATCCTAATTACCCAATAAATATTATTTTGATCTTAATAAATTTCATACTATATTCCATTGGTCTTAACTCATTGAGAGCTTCATTTTGATTATAATTTTTCATATTTATAAAAATACCCTCAGTTCAGGACAAATTTATAATTTCTAGAACTTTCGAGTAATTAAGTGTAATTTTCCTAAAATTCATAAATTCTTAAACAATTAAGCATACCTCCGCCGACCTTTTTTTTTTTATTCTCATTTTCTCTTTTTTTCTTCCAACCGAGACAATTGACCTATTTGCTATATACTGTGCAAAACGGTATACATCCATTTTTGTAAATTCCTTATAGATTTTAAAATATTGAGTTTTAAACATTTAGCAAAAATTTCAGGATATTATATTTTACTTCTATTTCGAGAAATGACCGTCTAGCCCTTGAGTCAGATCAAAAATATAATTACCCATTATTTTGGGTGCGTTCTTGTAATTTTACTCAAAGACTAATTTTTTATTATTTCTTTTTCACTATTCATTTTAACTTTTAAATTGGTCAATCTCTCAATTTAAACCTCCTGACTACACAATACTTATACTGTTGTGCTCAACTCAAGATGGGCTTCCATTCAAGTGGTCCATTGAATACCTTCTAGAGTAAGTTCTGAAATTAATTTCTGCTAAGAACCTTATGAAAAATTAATTTCAATGAAGAATCAAACCCATGAGAAATTAATTCATTTTAAAGCCTGATTATATACAATCTTTTCATCTCGCTTTGTTTCTCATCTCTATTTATTTTATAATATTCCAGAAAAATAGAGATATTACAGAAGTGATCCTAAGCCAAGTAAAAAGCAAGGTTGAAAGAAAGAATTAAAGCTCCAGGGTAGTCTCTTGCTCTTACTTGATATTATTGCTTGATGATATTTTATGAGTTATTATGTTATGCAAATGATGTCATGTTGTTATTACGACTGTTTTTCATGATTGAGTGGCTGTTTTATGTTGAGGATTAAGCCCAAGATGTCATGTTTTCAAGTCATTATACTACTGAAATTTCATTAGATAACATGAATATTTTTATTGTTTCATGAAAGTACGTTATGATTTCTATGTTTTTAAATGTATTGTGATAACATAATGACATATGTAAATTGGCTAATGAGATTTCCTAATTTCACCTCCATAGTTCCTTAATTATAGGGCCAAGTCATGGAAGGAAAAATATGTGGAGTATGAAGAATAATGATGGTAGAACCTTACTAGAAAATTGTTTTGTACTATTATGTACCATTTGTTTTAAACTATTGTATAAAATCAAAGTTGTCTCCAAAAATTCTGGTTTCTGTATGTCTAAATAGATGCATGTCTCAAGAACAATATGACACTAGTTTGGTTGTATTTGGATTTATACAATGGTAGTTATGCCTGTTTTTCTAGAATAGCTCCAATGAACATCATTTTTGACCCTTGAAAGTTTAAATCAGTAAGCTGACTAGTACGAGTAAAATAAATGTACAAAAAAAAAATGCCTGGAAGGTACACTATCTAATGATGCTAAGTATGCATAAAATAGCTCATGAGAAATGACTTTTCAAATTTATGGCTCATGATTCAAACAAAAACTGGTACTAGAAAACAAACAGTAAAGTTCAAGTAATAAATTGTATGAATCAAAGCTATCATTTTCCAGTTTCTTATTTTTTTCATGAAATTCAAGATGTACATGATTTTTGGAGATTTGAATTACTATGAAATGTTTTTTTATACATTTAGTTATGCTTTTTGAAATTTCACTGCACAATGAACTATGAATCTTGCGAAAACAATTTTGAGTAGTTTTAATATTTAAATTGATTCAAGCTTTCAAAGAACATTTTTATGCTTTAAAAGTAAGTAGTTTTCATGGGAAAGATATTAATTTGTAAGGCGTAAAAAGTACTCTCTTTTATAGAGAGAATTTGACTCTTAACTGCTGAGATCATGTCTTGATGATTATCTTGAAAGACTAAATGAAAATCGTTACACTTTTTTAGCTCACTTTATTTGATTTTCTTCATGACAACTAAATCCACAACTAATGAACTACCTTTTTGTTCTCAATAAACTACCTTTTTGTTGCTTCTAAAGTAGTTCCTCAGCCTTCATATAAATCCACTTATTCTTCTAGTTCTCTTTAAAATAATGTTAGACTATGCATATAAAGAAATAGTGGAATACCACTAAACACTTGGTTCAATTGGTAAAAGGTTGTACTAGCTTAATGAGAGGTTTTCATCTAGTTAAAGTATAGATTCAGGATACCGAATGTTCTAAGTAAAAAAAAAAAAAGAAATAGTCAAATTTTTGTCCATACCATATCAGTCCCTAACACTCATTTATCCTTACATCCAGCCAAATGGCACTATCATGTTAAATAGGGTTGACAGGGAGAAAAATTATCTATGGTTTGTAAGTGATGCCACATAGGCATCGACGCAAGCATCATTCTTTTTAAAAGCATCATTTAAGGGGGGAAAAAAAGAGCACAATGCTAAGTAAGAACAAAAGCAATCCTAGGCACATACGTCTTGGAATGGCAAGGAGGGAGAACTGAGGTGTGATGACAATGACTCAATGACAAGTCTTTGACGGAGCTTGCTAGTCTTGAAGCTGTTTGATCGAATCCCTCATCTATTTTTTGGTTTAATCATTGCTAGGGGTGAAGCCAAAAGGAATTTTTTTTTGGGAGGGGGCCAAAATTTCTTAGAAAAAATTTAACATAACATATAACTTTTTTAGAAAACATTTTTAATATTTATTATTAATAAGTAGAATCTCTACCCTTGCGTTAGCACAGGGTTTAAAAGACATGCAAATATTACTATCACTATCACTATCATATATACAAGATGTTTTCTTGTCGATTAAGATGTTATATTGTAAATTCGTAAGTTCATTAATAAGAGATTAGAAAGTCATACAAAGAATACCATCACACACCATGGTATATACAAGATATTTTCTTGTCAATTAAAAAGATAAAATATATTGTTTGGCAGCAAACTTTAATGCATAAGTTCATTTATAGAATAATTGCAAAAGTTAATAATCATTGACTTTTAGAAATTCACCATAAATGATCCAATGGCTATGTGAAGGAGAAGAAAAAAATGAAGGAGCTTTTTACATTTTATGCCGAAGCTCATTCTTTACTTACACGAGTATGTTTTACTAGAATTAATGGATCTTTATGCTTACAATTTTGTTCAAGCAAAGGATCATGTTCCTCAAAAGTCTTTGACCTATAAGTCTAAGCTTTGTAGAAATTGGATGAATTCAGGTATATGCGCTTATGGGGTGTCTTGCTCTTTTGTCCATTGAGTTGCAAGATTATGTTTGAAATGATACAAAAATGTTCTCAATGGTGAAGTTTGTCCCTACGGCGATATTTGCCAATTCATCCGTTCACAATTGGAAGCCCACGATGTAGCCCACTTTGATGCAAGCTGGAAGCCCATGATGCAGCCCCTATTGATCCCAAGATGTAATCCCTTTTGAACCACACTTGGAAGCCCAAAATTTAACCCCTTCTGCTCCACAATTGGAAGCCCAAGATGCAGCCCCTTTTGATCACAACTTGAAACCCATAGTGAACCCAAGAGAAGTGGTGAAGAAGCTGCAGCCCATAAAATGAGGCAGAGAATTAATATATTTGTTTTGTAGGGGAGCCACTAAGAATCTACTCCCTCCAGTCTTGAATACAAGGGATAAATGAGATGGTAGTTTTGTAAGGAATATAAGAAACAAATATGTTATGTCTAGTGAAGTAAATATTTTTTCCACTTCTACCTATCATTAAAGAATAATAGTCTTTCATGAGACAGTCTCTATGTTTGTAATCCAAAGTATTAAATGGAGGGCATTTGAGGAAAATAAATTTTATTTATGACATATTTAAGAAAACAAATTGACCTCAACCATTTTTCTTAAGTTTTATAAGTTAGTTATTTCTTCCTCGTATTCGAAATTAGAGGGAGTATATATATACATATTATTAGGAGCCAATAACACAATTGCCACAATTTTATTGAGCCACTTGGGATTCAAAAAAATAAGGAGAGTATGTCATGTGGAACAATGAGAGCTTTTAATATTATTTATATATTTTTAAATTAAATTAAAGCATTTTGAAAAATATACCTTTAAAGTTATTAATGATGTTCATTGAAATGGAAGTAATTGTTGTAATTATTGCCCAATAATTTTTTAAATTATAAGTTAATTATCAATTAAAATATCAAATCACAATTAATATGGAATTGCATGAATTAGTATGTTGTGGCACTTACATATATATAAATATATGTACACATATACAGAGATGGCATGTTAATTATCAATTGAAGTAGCTCATTAAAGTTTTTATTCTTTATTTTTTTAGCAAGAAAATATTGGTTTAGTGATTTTTAAATGTATTTAAAAAAATCTACATATCTATAAAATCTTGTAAAAGTCATGACTTTGCTATAATTTCGGCTCAATACATCTTGGTCAACATGTAGTTTTATCTTTTTCTTGCATTTAATGATTATGAAATCATTTAATATTTTAAAATCATTCAATGCATATATGATATCATCAATTTTTTTTCACAAAAAATTTGTTTGAATTTTTTTTATGATATCTTATAACCTACTAACAATGAAAACTTGATGACTTTTCAAAAACATTCACTAAAATCAATATTTGATCCTAGAAATTTAAGGTCATTATTCTAAATAACTTATTCAATTTTCACATATTCTTTTCTTTCTTAAATTTATAATGAAATTTTGGATGAATTTTGTATATGTTCAGACCGTTACATTCCTAAAATGGAGATAAAAAGTTACAATTTTGTTCTTGAGTCATATATCTATTTTGCCATTTCTTGGGAATTTTTAGTCATTGTGATAGAGATTTTGAGTAGGAACAATATTGACGGCGTAGGGATCTTATGGTTGATGATGCACAATATGTTGCAGCCAAATTTTTGCGATAAGAAAGGGGCTATATTTTGATTGATAAAGGAACGTTTTTGTCCAAAAAGATTGATAAAGGAACAAATATCAAGTTTAAGGGATTCCAATTTCTTTTTCATTCAAAATCTTCAAAAATAAAATTTTTCAATCAATGGAAGCACTCCACCTGAACATGTGAAGTCTAAAACACTAAGGTTCAAGGACCATCTCCTACTGCATTAGGAGCTATTTTGTGGCTACTAGAGTCCTACTACATTGGAATTGTGTTTTGATCTTTCATTTAAGTTGAGGGGAGAAAATTATTAAAATATTTTTATTCTATATAAAATGGTATGTGGATTTTACTAATATGATATGATAATATTGTTGAATCAAGAAGTTTTGATGATTCTAAATCAACTGTCAAGAGTTTGGAATGAAGATATCAAAGGAGCTCAAAGTGTTTCAAGTGAAGAAAATCTGAGTAATCATTGCTAGGATTGTTGTATGATCCTTTGTTATGGGTAAAAGACTTTAATTTGATGAAAAGATGTTTTAAAAACTTGATTTTATGTTAAACAATAAAATATTTGAAAAATACCCACCAACAGACGAAGTTTGAAAAGCTTACATTGAATTGTCATGTTGGAAATTCGAACGCTGGCTTTGGAAATTCAAATTTCGAGCTTAAACTGAATAAGTTTGAAGAGATGCCTCTCTGACAGACGAATTTTGATTTTCCAAAATTCGAATTTTCATAAGTGTCTGAAAGAAGCTTTTGAGTAACAGACGAACTTTGGGTTTTGAACATTCGAATTTCAGACAAAATAGAATTTATGAAAACTGAAGAAATTCGTCTGAAACAATGTTAAAGTTCATCTGAAATCAAGATTGTATTGAGTTTCAAAACTGCTCACTGACAGACGAACTTTGAACATGGAAATTCAAATTTCAGAAGCTAAAGTTTTGAGTCTGTTGAAATGACATAATGACATACGAAGGACAGTGTTTACAAATTCGAATGTTGAAGTAAGTCTGAAAAGAGGTCTCTCTGACAGACGAACTTCACTCTTTGAAAATTCGAATTTAAGAGTAAATGAACTACTATGTTTTTTGAGCCTACTACAGACAGATGAATTTTGGGTTCCAAAATTCGAATTTCGAGGGCACTGTAGCAAATTGAAAACACTGTTCACACTTAACAGAAAAACTTCTTGAAAATTCGTATGTCACAACATTAAAACATTTTCTAAGTTTCAAAATTCGAATTTCACTTCATGAACAGACGAACTTCAGTATTTCAACGTTGGAAGCTTTAACTTTCGGTTCCTTCGAAATTCGTCTGTTGGCCAACCGAAATTCGAATTTCAGTATGTCAGAAGCATTAAATGCGGTTGGTTAACGGATAGTTTTTCAAGATAACTGTTGGATAACTTCCCCAATTGATAGATTTTGTCTCTAACGAATAGTTGGGATATAAATCTATAAATATAACATCATTTGAAGTTGTGGGTAACGAATCAAACTTTATATATACTGAAATTCTGCCAAATCTTCTACTCAAAGACTTTTACCCTCTTACTTCAATACTTGTACATCAACTTTCATTTTCACTATATTCAAGAGAGTTTCATCTTTGTAAACAATATATTCTTCATCTGAGAGATAGATTTACTTGTGAGGAGATATCACAAGAGATTGTAAAGCACTTTGTGAAAGTGCAGAAAGAGATTGAGTGAGCTCTAGAAAATAGAGCACTGGAGTTGTACTGTGGCATTAGCAAGAAGCCCATTGAATTCTTGCTGTATAGTGAAAAATCTCAAGTGGTGACTTGGGGATTGGACGTAGGTCAAGAGGAGAGACCGAACCAGGATAAATATATGAGTTTTTCTTCTCCCTATCTCTTCTCTTTTAGCTTGTTGCTTTATACTCTATTTTTCATTATACCTTGCTTTCTTCATCATTTTCACTTTGTGCAGAAAATTTTTAATCTTCCCAATTCACCCCCCCTCTTGGGAAGTCAGCCTAACTAACAAATATATGTCAAAAAGATACGTTAACAATGTTAAGGAGTTTTGAGTCAATAAATGAAAACTCAAGGAGGTTAATTTTAAATTTTAAAAGACGAGAGGGTTATTTGAAACAGACTCAGAGTTTAGGGATGTTAAGCATATTTTGACCTATTATCTATATATATATATATTTGTACTATTCATATACCTTATTAATTTGTAGTTGATCCTAACAATATTCTATTAGTCTTGAAACATATCCTAATATATTATCATGACTGATTTATGAAAGACAAATTGTTATATTTAAATTTTAATTGTAATATATAAATTTAGAGTACAAGGTTCAGTCATTGACTGATATAGTATTAAACCATTATGACAACACAAATCATGTAATAAGCTTACATTTGGAGCATTTAACAAGAATTATTGATAAATCACTCAGTTTATGGAATATTGGTATGCGCCATATTGTTGTTTAGACTAATAAGCAATTACTATAAGCAAAATTGATGTCTTAATCAAGGTTTCTATTTTGAAAATTATTATTACACCACTTGACTTCAAACCACCAATATATATCTGCAAGATTTTTTTTTCATGAATACAAGAATTAAAACAAGGAAACCAATAGTTTTAGGTTTGTACAAACACGTGGTGAGATGGAATTATGATATACTGGATTCTTCCCTGATATGATAATTTGCGGATCATCAAAATTATGCTTTAATTAAGAAGCAAACCAATTTGTACGATTCCCCACTTGGTTTGAGCCTCAACGTAGATTTCACAAACTACATCATTGACTAGGAGAGGATAAGAAATCAAACATTAGGAAGACAACCTTTTTCTAGACAAAGTCCCTAATATGGTACATAATATAATAAGAAATAGCTCAAGATACAAGTATGGACTTACCTACTATGTATCGAGCCTATTGCTTTTAATTCAAAAGATTCGATATTTCCATCATTAAGCACTATAATCAAAACTCTAAAAAAAACATTAATAAATTAAGGATTTTCTCAACCTATAAAATTGAGAAATGAAAGCCCACTTTATTATGAGATAAATAATGAATGCAAGGATATAATTAAGCTGGAGAAAATAGATAATATGCATAGAGACCAACCACCAAACAACAAAAAGAATGTGCCAACTCAATCTAAACGCACAAGATTCAAAGACTATAGTTATACCTGGAAAAGAGACTAACTATTGATGAGTATTTGGCAACCTTGCCATAGGATAACCAAATTAACTTGGTTTTAATATAGTATAATGGTGCAACCGAGGTTGAATCCAAAGAATTGGTGATTAGAATTGATCAAGTTAATGTAATTAAGTGAAGAGTAGAGACAAGAACTTAAATTTTTTTGGGAGGGGGGGGGGTTGACAAAATTAATAGAAATTAAACAAGCAAACAATTAAACTAAACAATTACACTAAGAATGCAAGAGAGGAAACTAGCACCCAACACAATGAGATGGTGGTAACCACATGGACCTTCACTAGAGAATCTCTAACATCCAAAATTTTAGCGCTATGTTTTAAGCATGATAATATGATGTGTTTTTTCATTATAATGCTAAAAAGTATGATTGGAAATTGCAATTGATATACTATTTAAATGCTATAAAAGGATAAAATGATCATTCTACAAGTTTGGTCCTCAATTGGAACTAATTTTGTCTAGTAAAAAAATATGCAAGGTACCTATCATATAGAAGCTCTCAACAAGTTGAATTCAATGGGTTAAGTTTTGGTTCACCAGGAGGTCCAGATTGGAAGATAAATCAATTTAAAAATAAGGTGACATGTGGAGGCCATGGGAGTCAAAAGTAAATAGTGAAAGTGTTTTGGTCTTTTAAATAAATATCTTCTAACAGATAAAATAGATAGTTAGAAACATTAAACTCAGTATAATTTGTATTGCATATAGAAATGAAAATAGTTTCGATTAATGCAGAAAAAACCTACCCTATGTAAAAATAAGTGTATAATCCATCTAGACAAGTGAAAAATTTATTTGAAAATAGAAAAGTTACTTTCTCCTTGTCCCCTCTTTTTAGTAAAATTACGTAGAATTTTACCAAGTAATTTTCACTCTCTTTCTCTCATCTCTTCCTCACGGGTTAAGCATGCATTCGAACAGAATTCTACTCTCTTCTTCCACGTGCTGCAGCAAGGAAGTTTTGGGGAATAATATTCAGAAAAAATAATAAAATAATTAGATGATGTCATGGATGATTTAATTGGATCAATCTTAGACCATTGAAGTGTCATGCAATGAAAATAAGGGAATACCCCTTCCCCTTTGCTGCACACTTCGGCCAGAATTAAGAGAGGAAGAGAGAGAGATAGCAAGCTGAACTTAGAGAGAGAAAGAGGCGGAAAAATTGAAGGAAGAAATTAGGAAAGAAAAGGAAGAAAAAACCAATGAAAATTAAGGTAAAACTCTTCTTTAATTCTTTTAATTTATGAAATAGGAATTAGAACTTTTAGAAAGAAAATAAAATTTCCTTCCCTCTTTATTGTTTAATAATTCTGGTCAAGCCTAAAAAAGAAAAGGAAATGGAAATTTTATCCAAACAGTGAAGTAGAATTATAAATTAATAAGGTAGAGATGAGATTGCATGAGAATTTATGAAGATCAAGTAAAACTCCTTTTATGCTCTAAATTGTTCATTTTCGGTCAAGAGGAAAATTGAGACTAGGAGTTGAAATTTCATGAAGTTCAGGTTAAAAATGAATTTCTCATGCCAAAATTAGCTAGGATGGAGTATAATTGGAGGATTAAGCTTAGAATTAAAAATATGAAATTCTAAGACATAAACAAAACTTTAAATGGCTTATGAAGAATGAAATAATTTAGCACAATTATATTATTGATTATAGGCTTTGGAAGTTGTGAGAAGGTGATTGGAAAAGGAAAGCTCAATTAGAAAGCAAGTTATAATCGATAGGTAGCAAATTTACATTTCTTGCATTCATATTGTCTAAAATAATTCTATGATGTTTTTTGATGAGCCATATTGTTGTTATTATGTTTTATGACTGGTACTGGCTGTTTTTGAATTGAGAGCAATGCCCGGGATGTCCTTTCATTAAATGAAAACTCTGCCAAAATTTCCATTTGACGATATGGTATATTATGTTATAATATATTTTAAAATGTTTCAAATGATGTTTTAAAGCTTATGTGATGATATAATTGATTGAGATGTGTTTTGCTACTGAGATTACCCAATCTCATTCCTCAAGTTACTAATCCATGCTAGGTACGAGCTACGCAAAGGAGAAGGCAAAAGAGAAAGAAGAATGAAGTTGTTTTGAGTTGAAGATTTGATCTTAAATATTATGATGTTGTTTTGTTAGTCAAAGTGTGTAACTATGTTCAACTATGATATAGAACCCGTGATATGTGTTATAATTCCCTCTTAGGTTACTGAATGATTTAGAAATCAATTATGATAATTTATTGATGAGTTATAGTAGCTTTGATATTAGTTACAATGTAGTAGTCATGAATAGTCTGATTTGAGGAAGCTATGTTTAGGAAGATTAAATTTGACCAGGATGAATTTATATGAAGCAGGTCTACATGTATTTAAACTAGACATAATGAATTTTCTAAGGAACCAAAGAGCATGGAAATTGGCTAAGTATTGAGGAAGTTATGAAGTATCAAAGTTAGTAAAAGAAATCTGGTCAAAAACTGGAATTTTTATATTCTGTTAAATTTGTGAGATTCTCTGTATATAATGAACTGATGAAAGTCCAGTAACATATTTTTCCCACGAAGAGTAATGTTTAAGCTACATTTAGAGACTTGAATTACTTTTATATGATTTTTCTATATTTAGTTATGAATTTTTGAATATGAGGGTGCAAATGGATGTATCAATGCGAAATTGAATTTTTCAATTTTGAATTTCTTGGTGATTTAAGCTTCTAAATCCTTTCTAATTGCTCCCAAATATTGTATAATACATGGAAAAGATAAGGATAAGTTAAGGTGTTAAGGAATCTGACCTTCATAGCTCAATTATAATTAGTTTGGATTAGGGATATCAATTAATTAATGCCTCCAATTAGTCTTAACCACCTTGGACCCCTCTAGTGCAAGTTTCCATACAATGACTTAGCTTAGACCCCTATACTATACCAATGCATGATTACTTGTTTAATACTAATTAGATTCATTTATTGGGAGGTTGATTGGGTTGATTAACTCCTGGAAATTAAGCCCTAATTACTAATTGGCCATCTAAGTAATTTAATCCCCAAATTAATCATTAAGCACAACATATTAAGCAAAATTATGCAAGACGGTTTACATAACATTGACCTAACATGTATAAGGGATAGAAGACAAAATTTCCAGCAACTAAACAGCCCAATAATCACACTCAAACAACTTGATTTCATGCTCAAATTCATACCAAAATGTAAGTCAATACATAGCAAGTGTTTGTTATCAACATTCATCACAACTTTGCATAGAAAATTCACTGAACCTAGAATGAATTATCCATGCATAATTGTGACAAACATTAACAACATCAACCCAATCCAAAATCCAGCAACAACCCAACCTATAATTGAAGCTAAATAAAAGATTAGAACAAAGAACAATAGCATAAAACAAGAGGACTCCCCAAATCCATACAGTTGAGCTCAAGCCATCATCTTTAGCACCCTTTCATGGTCACCACAAGTCTTCTACCCCTCCATCAAACTATGAGCTCTTCCAAGAACCCTTAAACAAGCCACGGCCATGATGGAGAAGGTTGAAAATGGAGATTTTATGAAGAAATGGTGATGGAGAATGGTTGAAATGAAGTGTATATGGTATAAGCATATGTATGAGGGAAGGAAAATGTGGGAAAAAGAGAAAAAAATGGAAGAGAAAGTAGAGAGGTTGGATGAAATTAGAGAGATGAGAATGAGAGATAGTGTTGGAATGTGCAAAATGAATGATTGAGAGGGGGTATATATAGTGAGACAAGTGAGTGGCTAGGATTAAAGTATGGTAAGAGTGAATGGTGAGGATGTGTACTTGGTGATCAAGAGAAGGAATGAAGGGTTAGGATTAGAAAAGTTAACTAACTAGAGTTAAAAGCTTAGCTAGGGGTAGTAAGAAACTAGAGTTAGGATTAAGATGGAGGGTAAAGATGCGTTCTTGATAGGCAAGAAAAAAAATGGAAGGCTAAGATTAATTGGATTAAGTGACTATGGTTAAAGGTAAATTAGGGTAAGAGAAAGACGACGGTAAAGTTTAATGACCATGGTGGATGGTCAAGACTATAAGAGAGAATGGATGGTGAAGATGAAAGGAAGGGTAAAATAATTGAGAGCCAATAGGATGCAAGAATGCATTAGGGAGCTAATAAGAAAATGCTAAAATGGAGTGATTTATCAAGACTTGATCTTCCACAATTATCCCTTAGCTTAACCTCCAAGTAGTCTTAAAGATTGTCTCTACAAAATAAAAATAAAATAATTAAATTATTTTGTCACAAAATAAAAGAATTATATGGAAATTAATCTAGGCCATTCAAGAATAATGAAAGTGCAATTCTGGGTGGAAAATGAGCAAGAATTTCATGCTAATAATGAGGGGAAATGGTAAAAGAAATTTAAGTAGGTAAGTGGTAAGAAAGTGATAAAATAAAGAAAATAAAAGTGGATAATATAAATTGCACTATTCCAAAAATGCCCATAGCTCAAAATATAAAAACCAAGGTCCAATTAATTAAAGGCATGTGTAGAAATGTCGAATGAAATAAAAAGAAAATAAAAAGGAAAAGAAAATAGCGAGTGGAAAACAGAGAATAAATGGAATGGATTTACAATATTTTATTTAAATAAAAAACCTTTAATTAAAACAACCTTAATTTTTTCACTTTAAATCCAATTAATCCCACTTAATTAAGCTTATTCATGACATTAAAAAATAAGGATAATTAGTTTAAATTCAAGATAATTAAAATGAGTATAATTATGCAATTTTTCAAAATGACTACTAAAGATCCAAAAGATAATTACAAAGAAGACCTAAAATTCCAAATTAATTCCATTTTGGCAAAATTTTCTTATTAAAAGTGCTAAATATGAGGGATTGAAAATGTAAAAATCTAGTGTTATTATTATAACAACATAAATTTCAAAAGAATATAAAGCATTGGATAAAATTTAAAAAAAGAAAGCCTAAGAAAATAAAACTAACATAAACAAAATGAAGGGTCCAAATCAATATATAATTGATTCTAAAGTGAAGGTTGAATATTTTGGAGTACTTCTTCATATACAACATTTAAGGTCTCCAATAAAGGTTGCTTGCTAGAATCATGTATTAGAATTTTCAACCCGACTAACTTTTGACTCTTGATAAAGCAACATATAGCTATCCAAGTATAAAAATAGGCTTTAGAAGAAACAAACCAACAATTCTTAATGACTGCTCTTGGCTTTTGTTAATTGTCATTGCAAATAAGACTATAATAGGAAAAGACAAAACTTATATACAATTTCTTATATGCTTTTTGTGTGGTTCTCCAATAACTTTTTGACATTTGTATCATTTAAACACATATTTAATCCAATCATTAACACTATTAACTCACCCCTAACCTTTGTCTCATCTCTCAGTACCATCTACTCAGGAACCCAACCAAGAATGACCTAGCTCTATCACTTTTTCTCTGTAACTTTTGTTTATACTCCCAACAATCTCCCACCATATATGATATATGCATCGTCTACACTTGCTCTCCTCCTTGTTCCTCAACACCAGTGTACTATCGCCACATCACACTCCTATGTATATTCATCAATCATCCCTGCAACCCTCAAATAATGCATATAGTTTTGGAATGAAATCGATTAGTAGAGGCCATTGCTTTGTTGGCTTCAATCTGGATATTGTGTTTTGGATCCTTCGTGCAGACACAGATGTTGGTGAAGGAGAGAATTCATGTGGCACCAACAAGGGAAAAGTTAAACAATTTAAAAGCAATGGTGGGATGGCCTCAATGGAGAACGGGTTATTTGTGTGGAAGAAGCTAATGGGTTAAAAGGTTAAGGGCTTATGGACAAGAAGAATACTGCCGCCATGGGAAGAATATGAATGATCAAGGAATGGAAGGTTAAAGGGGTTATAGAGTTAACTCCGTTAGTGACTACAATGATGATGTGTTAAAATAATTACATATGTCATAACTTAATTGGAGAACCATATAAAAAGTATATAAAGAACTGTATATAAGTTTTGTCCAATAGGAAATTGTCTCCTCTATAATTTGAATGGCCATTTACTATTAGAAGGATACAAATTTGTTTAATGAATCAAAACATTATGCCCAATATTTGATCCACTAATAGTTTTTGCTTGAATGACATCCCTCCCAAGTTTAGTGATAGTTAATTTGGTACCATTACATAACGTTAATGATTGATCAATGTTTCTTAAAAGCATAATAGATATCCCAACCTTCAAAGATAGTTTAAGGAGAAGAAGTCCAGAATAATTAAGAGTATTCAAGAATTTAATAGGATACTTCTTTATCTAAATCACGCCCTTCTTCTCCCTTGCAATTGTAACATCCGTATTTTTTCATATATATTTCATGACCAGATGATGACAAGAAATGAAATGAAATTGTTATGGATTAATTTATGATGTTTGGGGAAGTCTAGGAATTAAATTAAGTAGGTTTAAGGTTTAAAATATCATAAAAATATAAAAAAGGGGTTTAAAAAGGCAAAATGGTCATTTTGTTAAAAGGTAAGAGAAAATGGTTATTTTACAAAAGAAGAGAGAAAAAAATAATATTACAATACTTTAGTGCAGGCTAAAAGTATGAGTAATATTAGTTATGTGGGTTCAGAGACGAAAAAGTACAAGTTTGGTAAAGGTGGATCACACATGAATAATAAATGTCAGGGGAGATAAATAGTAAAAAGTAAGCAAGACAAGTGGACCCCACAAGAAATAGTAAAGAGGAAAAGGTAATGGATCCCACAGATAAAGTAAATAGAAAAGAAACAAAGTATAATAGAAAACCATGATTTAAAAAGTACGTAAATTAGAGCTAAATTAATTTGTAAAAGTTAAAAGTACACTTTTCCTCTCTTGGTTTTGAAAACCAAAATTTAGGAGGGAAAAATTGGATAATTATGCTGTCACACACTCTCTCACAATGCCAAAAATATCTTGGGGTAAAAAGGTAAAATGGCATAAATAATTAGCAAATAAGTTGAGCCATCAGATTAAAATTTAATCCAAAGGAAAAGAACCACATCTCCTATAAATACTCCAAGACCCCTCCCATTTTCTGTACTCATTTGACAACACCAATAGGGTGTGGCCAAGGCTTCGTTGACGTGAAGAGAGAAGGGAGAGAAGAGAGGAAGCCGCATAAAGGAAGAGAGAAAGAGGGAAGAAAAGGAGAAGGAAGGAAAGGAAGGAGGAAGAATGGGAAGCCAAAGTGTTACGTCTTACATTTTAAAGTTTTTTCTAAGAAAACTGCTTGATTTTAATGTATGAAAATAGTCTTAAAAAATTTGAACCAACTGAAATTTTAAAACTTCTTAAAGCTGTTTCTCACAGCTTTTCAGCTCATCGTATAGTGATCTTTCAAAAATCATAATTAAATGTGCAAAAATTATTTCTTAGTGTTCAAGAGTCTAAAAATCATGCCCATCTTAAATATTATGAGAAAAATAATAAACTAGAAAATAGACACACAGATTCATACAGTTTTTTGTGTAAACTTTACTGTTCATTTTTCCGTCACTAATTCTGTTTGAAATCTTAGCCTTAAATTTGAAAATTTGTTTCTCTTAATATACAGATCAATGTGGTGTATACTTAGAATATTTGGAAATTCTTACAAGTCTATTTTCTAACCATATTTATCTTGTATATTTATTTTACTTTTACTAGTGAGAGCATTAGCATAAATCTTCAGGGATCAGAAAAGACATTCACTGGAGTAGTTTAAGTAAAACATGAATATCTATAATTGTATTGATTCAAACATAGTTAGACTAGTGGAATTTTGTTCCTGAGATATAGTTCTATTCATACATATAAACCACCGAATATTTGGAGACATATTCAAATTTATATAATTATTCAAATAGGCAGTACAAAAAAGAACATTAACAACTTTCAGGAAGGTTTCATCATCATTATTTCTCATGCTCCACATGCTTCTCTTTGTCACAGCTTGGCCCTATCATTGGTTAACCATAGGGTGAGATTTGAGAATCTCAGTAGCTAATTGTACATGCCATCATATTATCACAAGAATGTTTGAAAGCATATAAAACATAACATACTTTGATTAAAATGTCAAAACTTCCATATTGTCTAACAAAAATTTGGTAGCATAATGGTTTAGTAAATGGACATCTCGGGGCTTAACCCTTAACATAAAATAGCCATCAATCATAGAAAAACATTTATAATAGAAATATGGCATCACTTACAACTCATAATAACATATAACATATTCATAAGTAATAATATTAAGTAAGGGTAAGAGATTACCTTGGAGCTTTACTTCATTTGTCCTTAACTTGTCTTCTACTTACTTAGGTTTGCTTTCCCAACTTGTTTAGAGCCTAGCAACATCAATAAATCTTAATAAAACAACTTGCTAGCATCATTTGAATTTCTTTATGCATAATAGACCTAAACTTTGACCTTAAGCAAATCACTTTTAACCTCGAACTCCTTGACCTCACTTTACTATTTTGCATGCTAGGAACAAAATGGAAGCATTAGTTTCACGAAAAATCTCTTCCATCTTGTTCTTCTTTTTTGGCCAAAACATGGCCTTTAAAAACCCATGATGGAAAGCTTGAAACTTTAGCCACTTAAGTATACATTCTAGGTGTTCCACCACATCATAAACACATCCCTAACATTAACTTCAAGAGACACAAACCTTAGCCTCCTTTCCTAGTTTTGGCCGAGGCATAATGTGTAACACCTTGATTTTAGCCCTTTTCCCCTATATTAGATTATTATAGGGTCCATTTATAATTTATTAGAAGCTTGAAACAAAGAAAATACTAAAACAAACTTTTTAAAAATTGTTGGTACTGTTCATGTGAACAAAATCCTTTTACAACTAAACTTCGGAAAATCATAACTAATTCCATAAAAATTATATGCAAGTACTTCAAGTCTTTGAAAATAGCTTAGAATATTGTCTACATGGAAAAAATATAAAACAAAGCAATGACTAGGCCAATGTATACAGTATATTTCATGAAATTTTACTGTTCATATGGTCAATTTTAGGACATTCAGTTTTCTGGAGCTAACTTTGAAAAATCACTATAATTCATACACACATCCAAATTGAGTTCTCTTTAGACCATTTGAAAACTCTTTCTGTCTACTTTCTATCATATATAACATTCATACTTTCTACCATAGAATGTCCAAATAATGGTGGGTTTACTATGAAGAGGTCTGAGTGACTATATCCATCCTCTAGTTTTACAAAGTAAAGATCAAAACCTACTCATATGACCTTAACTTAACCTTATATCATGACGTACATTACTCAAGACTTAGAATAACATAAAAGCTTGAACAAATAGATTTAAAATCATTTTTACAAATTTACACAATAGTTCAAAATTCATGACCATTGCAAGTAATATCAAATTAATCACCAAGTTCTTTCTCCTTTACTTTCTCTTCCCTGGTGGCCTTACCATAATTGCTTCCTAAACATGGTTAGTATATGGGAGGATGAGATTCAAAGAATCTCAATAGATAAATTCCAAACATGCAACCATATCATCACAATTTGCATGAAAACATCATATAAACTTTATTCCATCACAAAGGCACATTAAGACATATAAATTTTACAAAAATTTTGGCAGAGTTTTATTTTGGAAAATGGACATCCAGGGGCTCAAAACCCCTCATATAACTCAGCCAACAACATAGAAACATCACAACATAACATTTCATTCATATGCCATAGTGTCAAATGTAAAAGAAACAATTATGACAATGTGATGCAAGTAAGGGAATTTAACTACCTTTGTGTATTCCCTAGCTTCCCACACTTGGTACACCACTTTTTGAGCCTTCCACAACTTCCTTGAACCTAGCCATGTCACCATTTAAATATCTTAGCCACTGGTTTCAAGAGTAACACTATACAATACACATAAAACCTAAAATTCTCATTTTGCTTTTCTTTGAGATTTTCTTGAAACCAACACTTGACTAATTTGGACCCAAGGAATCCATTTTTTGGATAAAAAACATGAAATTTCAACTCTAAATATAAACCCTAGTTGGCCAAAAATCAAGGGAAATGAAGGAAAATTAATATACTCCATAATACCTTAAACTATTTCCATATTCATGCTCTAGGTGACTAGTTTAGCATTTTCCCCAAGTTTAGTGGTTGGAAAATTTATTTCCTTCATGAATCAAGGTTTGGCCAAAACCCTAAGGGAGAGGCGAAGAGAAACTACACTGTGAACCAACCACCAAACACTTCAAACAACAAGCTTAAGGTGGTAGATCAACTTACCAAAACTTGATCTTTGAATTTTCCTCAAGATTCCTCTTCTTCTTTTTCTCTCTTCTCCCTTTCTTTCTTGCATTTTCTCCCTTTGCTTTTGCTGCTGGAAATAACATGCAGAATGGAGAGGAAAGAGAAGGATTAAGGGCTTAATTACCTTGCTAATCATGGATAGTTACTTAATCTAACTAAGGTTACTTTTTGATGTAAAAAATCAAACCTTCTAAGAGAAGTTTTGGACATAAATTTTCTGCCCAAGCTGCCCAAATTTGACACCTTGGAGAGAGGTTTGAGTGTCCCAAAATTGCTCAATTTTTCCTAGTCCAGATATATTCTGAACTGGGTAATTTTTAATTGTATCGATAAAACTATTTTTAATAGTAAATTAGCATTTTTAGGCTACAGGGCTATTCCAAATTTATATTTATATTTTATTAATTATCCTGTCTCAAATGGTATCTGTGTGAAGCCTATATCCTGTCTCGGTCACTTTTTAACTGTTCGTGGAGCCCACAATTTACTTTATCGATATAAAGTTATTTTTAGACACTCAGCACTAATTATTTCTTCATCCTTAAACATTAACCTTAGTACCATATATCATTGGACTTCTCTCGTCGAGAGCTTTGTTTTGATAGTAATTTTACATATTTACAAAATTTCCCCTAGCATGGATTTAATTATAATTTTTGAAATTTTCGGGTCATTAGGTGTAATTTTTCTCAAAATATATAATCACATGCCTATCCTAGTGACTTTTCATTTAAGGGGCTAAAATGCAATCATCATAACTTCTAGGGACAAAAATGAGAGTTTCCCATTTTTCCCTCTGATCAGGAAAAAGACCTATTTGCCCCATTTCATGCAAAATAATGTTTGTCCATTTTCGTGAATTTCTTGTACATTTTATATTATTATTTATTATTTCCTCTTTCATTACTTGATATCTAATAAAATTTTAGAATATTACATCGTGGGACCATGGAGGAGAAAGAAAAGCACAAAACTTTAACCAAAGACCTACTTGAATGGGAGGAAAAGAAAGCTATAAGAGGTTGGGATAGAAACTTTACCTCAAGACATTGCTCCCTTGCTCTTCCATCCTCCTTTCCTTCTCCTTCTCTTCCTCTCCCTCTCTTCACTCCAATATAGCCTCTCTCATACCCTCCTGTGTTGTCAAATGAACAAAGAAAATGGGAGGGGGTGCCCTCTATGTATAGAAAAGATGGGAGAATATGAGCCACTAGAATGAATCTTGATTCAAGAGTTCAAGATTATTCTTGAATTATTACTGTTACTTTACCATTTTGTCCCAAGATATTTTGGACTATGAGAGAAAGTGGAAAAGGGCATTTTTGTCCAATTAGGGGGGTAAAAGATTTTACTATTACCTTTTACCTTTTATTTTTATCCAGTTCACTAAATTTTAAAGTAGTTATCTTTTACTTTTTTATCGGACATTTTATTGTACTTACTATACTTTTAGCATGCATCAGAGTATTATAATATTATTTTCTCTATTTTCTTTCGTAAAATGACTATTTTGCCCTAACCTTTTGACAAAATAACTATTTTGTCCTTTTAAGCCCCTTTTTGATATTTTTATAATATTTTGGGTCTTAAACCTATTTAATTAAATATCCTGACTTCTCAAATCATCATAAATTAATCTAGAACCATTTCATATCATTCATAGTATCATCTAGTCATATGATATATATAGAAAAATGGGGATGTTACACAAAGCTAAGGTCTTCAAGGTTATATCTCTCCTCCTAATCTCTTCTAATATCTTTCTTCATTCATTTAGCATGCCTTAGGTTAGGTTTTGAACTATTATTCCACTCCCTCCATGGTCCTAAAGGTTTTAGCCAGAGCATAAAAAGGAAGAGTTTGTGCCTCACTTAAATCATAGTTACAATGTGTTTGTGTGCTTGGATAATGACCATTATGCATGAAAGAGTGGTTTTGAAATCAAGTTTTCCATGATGAGTTTTTGAAGGCCAAGTCTCGACCAAAAAAAGAAGTGAGGCTTAGGGTTGGTTTCTCACGAAACAAATGCTTCTAATGAGTTTCTAGTATGCAATTTACCTAAGTTAAGGTAGATAAGTCAAGGTATTCATTAAAGGAAGAGGTTTACATAATGTCAAGTTTTAGGGCCACTTATGCATGCATAGTTTCTTATGATGTTACTAATTTGTAAGCAAGTTTCAATGATGCTAATAGGCTTTAATCAAGTCAAGGAAGTGGCCCAAAGAAGTAAGAACACAACTTGAAAGCTAAGGAAGTAAAGCCTTGAGGTAGTAACTTTTGCTCTAAACTTTTACATTGATACATTGTGCTTTATGTTCCAAACTATGTTGCTATGATGTTTGGTTGTGTTTTATGATTGGTTTCGCTATTTTCATGATAAAGGATATGCTCTGGGTTGCTCATTTACTAAACTGTTATGCTATTGAAATTTTTATTGCAACATATTATTTTGATTGTTTTCTAAAGTATGCTATGAAAGTATGATAATTGTATAATATTTTTGCAAAGTTTAAGCTAATGTGATTATGTGATAGTGTGATATGCTTGAGTTATGTTACTATTGAGATGTCCCCCATAGATCTCACCCCAAGTTTTCCCAAGTAGAGGGCCAAATAATGCTAAGAGAAATAATTTAGCAAAGAGTATGGAAGAAGAAAATTGATGTCTTAGAAATTATTTTGCTCTGTTTTTGACTATTTGTTTCAATCTATTATATAAATTTAAATATGTTTCCAAAAATTTAATGGTTTGTATGTATGGATAGAGTTATGTCTCAGGGACAAATGGCACTGGTTTGGCTATATTTGGATTTATACAATTATAGATATGTATGTTTTTCCAGAACTGCTCTAGTGAATGTTATTTCTAACCCTTGAAGGTTTATGTTGATGCTCTAACTAGTAGAAATATGGTTAAAAAGTAGACATATAAAGCTTTCCAATAATTTAAATATGCATGAAATAGCTCTACATTTTACGAGAAACAAATTTTTAAAGTTAAGGCTTAGACTTCAAACAAAAATAGAAATGCGAAAATGAACAGTAAAGTTTACACAACAAACTGTATGAATTTGAGTGTCTATTTTCCATTTTCTTATTTTTCTATGAAACTTAAGATGTAAATGATTTTTAGAGACTAAACCATTTAGAAATAATTTTTTTACATTTAATTATGACTTTTGAAACTCCATTACACGATAAGTTGTAAAACTGCGAAAAACAGTTTTATACAATTTTAAGTTTTTAATTGACTTAAGCTTTCAAAGACCTCTTTTTTATGCTTTAAAAGTAAGCAATTTTCATGGGAAAAATGTTGAATTATAAGACATAATACAAATTGAATTAGCACTAAAATACTCAACACTTCAACCTGGTAGTAATGAACAAATGTAATAATTAAGTTCATCAACAACTTCAATGGTTGCTGCAAGAATTGCTCTATCAGTGAAGTAAGATGGATTTGAAAGGTTATGCCTTATATCAGGATAAGTTGAATCAACACTAGCATTATAAGGATTAGAGGAATTAGTTATTAAAATATCAGATGGAATTTCAATCTCAACATGTTCATCATGTGGTTGGTTTAATCTACCATTGCCAACATCAATAAGTCATTAGGAGAATTTCTTTAATTCATCATGATACAAGAATGATGTAGAATATTCCAGCTACATATCTTTAGTTAACTTTAGAACTTGGCAATGTTTTCACAAGTATGAAGAATTAATAGAAGCATAAACAACTTTAGCCCTAATTCCTTTAGGGACTATAGGTAAAATCCATTGGAAAGCACCTCCCACAACCATACATATTCTCCAAATGGAATATAATGACTGCAAGGTGTGCTTAATTGCACATCTCTAAGAGATCTATCGAAGGTTTCGATGCAATGATGATTAATCATATGAGCTTCATCCCAAATAATTAATGTGGTCCTCCTAATCAATTATGGAGTTAGAGAATAATGCTTGATATTACAAGCAGAATCTTCATTTATTTGAATGGGAATACATAACCTGAAGTGAGCAGTCTGGCCAGTTGATAATAATGTTGCAACAATACTATTTGAAGCCCCAGTTAGAACAATCTCACCCTTTGATCATAGTGGTGAAATAATAGCATTCCATAGGAACATTTTACTTGCACCTCCAAATCCATAAACAAAGAAAAAAAATACCTATATATTGAGGTCATGATTTTGTCAAAAATGACTCTTTGTTCAAATGTCATTGAGTTGATCATTTTTTTCAGCCTCTCTTTGTAAGGCATTTTTGTTAGCATTCAGCTCCTCAAGTATAAGATGATTTAAATGATTGAATTGATCAAAACTAGAGGGAAAAAGGAAAACTAGGGAAGTCATGCAACAACAACTGAATTTCATGAAGTGTTGCTTCTTCTTTATCATCTTGAGTAATGCAAACATCTACATGATAATATAAGAAAGATAATTAAAGGCAAGATATAAAAGATTGCTAAATAAAATCATGTCACTCCATGGTTTCATGAAACTAAATCATATAAAACATCAAATCACAATACATATAATTTATGTAATACAGATAGGTTTCAAATTTGCATATACTTTCAAAACATGTCATTTTTTCTCATATATAATATATCTTTTGAAAAAAGGCATTTTGTTTCCTTCCAAATAATATCTGGCTTTGAAAATGTATGAGATAACAACATAGAAACAAATAGCATCCTTAGCATGTTTCCAAGCCCCCAAGAAGCAACTTCCTTAATAGCATCAATAAATTCACAATCATCATCCAAAAGACCTAGCGCCTACATGTAGACCTGAAAGTAGGATGAACAATATTGTTAACTGTTTTGATGTCATCCAAAGATTTTGCACTTTTAACTTTATTTAATAATAATCTCAAGAAATATACTTCCCCTGCACTCAGAGGAACAAGTGCATCCTTCCTATTGCACCTCGTTTCCTTAATTTCCACTCCCATTATCTACGATAAAACACAAATTGTGTAGGAAACTCAACATAAGTTAAATTCCTTCCATGAGTATCATGCTTATTATATTCTATTCAAGTAATAGGTATTGTCTGCTTAACTATAGTTTTTCCCTAGATAGTAGGCACATCATTATCATCACCATACACAATTGGTTATTCACCAAGCAAGTGGAAACTTAATTTTTCAACAGGAGGCCACATGTGATTAATGTCGAAAGTAAAAATTCTCCAAGCATCTTCACATGGAGATATATTTCGACAATCCAAGTATTGTTAAATTTCATTAATAGTGCCTTGCTCCATTATTGATGAATCATAATATAAGTTGGCAATCACTTTGTCACTTCCCTTATTGATGTATTTGAATAGATATTTAATAGCATTTGATTGATTGCACTTTTTAACATTAATATGTCCTTGGTAAAGATATAGAAGATATGAGTTAGAAGGAACCACAAATTGATGGTCAAGCTAAATTCCCTTTTTCTCAATAGTTCTTCCATCATCCCTCCTTCTATATGATGGATATCCTTCTTTGTCAATAGTTATATGATCAACATACTTTTTGGGAAAAAATTTAGTTTATTTGTTTCTAGACATACATGGAGATTTGATATATTGGCATCACCACAAGGACCATGCACCATATATGGTTAGAATAACTCATAACATTGAATCTCTAGTATTATTAGGAATCTCAACAAAAATAATGTTGGCTATATCAGCAAGAATAGCTAACTTGTTAGCTTTGTCAACCCATAGTAATATATGAGCATGTGGCAATCCTGTTTCTATAATTCAATTGTATAAATCTATGTGAAAGCAACAAATTAAACTAACATATTACAAAAAGTAAAACTACCAAACAATAAAGTAATCAACATATCAATTGAATTGATTCAATATAATAAATGAATGAGTTTAAATATACTTGCATGAATAGTTCAAAAAATCTTGATCTTCTTGATCACTTTCATGAGTCATTTTATTCAAGGATTTTTGTTAATGTGTCAAAATGTCCAGGAAGATTGCACTTTTCATTTTCACAATGCCTCTTAATTTCTGGCCCAGCTAGATTACATGTAAAAGTGATGAAAATAACTGGGTGCCTAACCCATCTACAAATAAACATTGCATCTTGGTAGTTCTAAATCAAATACTTTGCACCACCAATAAAAGATGAAGGAAGTATAATATGCTTCCTAGTAGAACATGCATTAGTCTCCCCATGATTCATAGCATCAAATAGTCCCTTATATAGATCAACTCGCAAATCTTTTTATGAGTTCTAATTCACTGTAATATTTGTGACTCCATCATTGTATAGTCATCCACAATAAATTGTTGTAGCAATCATCCTGAATGAAGCAAGAATAAGGTTTCATTATCCTGATCCATTAACCTATACGCCAGATACTCATGAATAGTGAGTTTCTTCTTCTTTTTGGTTTGGTGAATAGACAATTCATGGTGCAAATATCATCTATATAGCCATCTTCTCCCCCATGGAAAAAGCAAGGGATAATGCAAATGAAGATAAGATGGATGAAGCTCATTTTTTCATTGTAGAACACCAAATCGTTCTTCTAGAATGATGTCCTTTTCACCCAAAGATTAATCAAAATCACCAACAACTAATGCCTCAACCTCTAAGAAAGTTGGCAAGTTATACATTCTCCTATCGTTGTTTCTTTTGCTTAACAATACTAATCTAACATGTTAAGAATTTTTTAACTTCAAAATAAATGACGCCATAATAAAAAAATTACACAAAAGGGTTAAAACCATTCAACCGAATAAGTATCTTTTCCACAATGACTGGGTCAATTTTAGATGTGCAATTATGTGAGTTGCGAATTGGGAGAAGAGAAATATATCAAATGAAAGTATTATATTTAATACTCATGAGGTTTTCTAAAAGTAAACAGAATAAATCTAATTGTATACTTACCAATTCACCAAAAAGCATAAGTAAAGGCTTGGTGCATCTCTTATCTTTAGAAAATCATAACCAACATCATGAGATAAAATGTTTTGAAGGCTCAAGCAATAAGTATGAGAGACAACATCAACAATGAAGTAGACCATGGTGGCAAGTAAATCAATAACTTTGGGGAACAAATGATTAATTCATCACTAATTCCAACATGACACCAATAATATTGCCAAACCCAATGTAACTTCATTATTAAATATGAATAATCTTCATACTAAATATTCATCATCATAGCCAAGCTTGGGAGCATATTTTACCATTAGTTTCCCAAAGCAAATCAAACAAATCTCAAGAACCCAAATTGGCTACCAATCATATGTTAATAAGCCCATCTAATGAAAAAATAAAATAAGAAAAATATGACCATAAGAATATATAAATCACCTAACAACAGATATCCTATTTGCCATTTCATTCTGTGTCATATATATAGAGTTGTGAATAAATTAGTTTAGATCCTTCATTTGGAAGTAGGCTACCAATTCTATGGTAATTTTGTCCTCCAAAGTACAACAGTATAAAGACCAATGCTTGAATTTATCAAATGTTGGATTTTGCCTCCCATGAATATGAAAGAGAACATGTTGTTGTAAGCTTTGAAGTTGGATAAGAAATTATTTGACTCCATAGAAATAGTGTCAAAAAAGAGCGTTTTCAAATATGGTGGTGAAGCATACATAACAATAATAGGTATTTGAATTTTTCTTATGCCACAATACATCCCAAACTTCATAGTATCATCATCTTGCTTGACTCATTCATTGAACCACAATTTTGCACCACAAAATTCCCAAATAAAGTTGGCATCACTTTCATTAAGATATTCTTTCCGAACACAAATTGAAGGAAAATGTGAGAAAAACATTAAATTGATGTTTTAAAATTTAGTTTGTGAATTTACCAAATAAAATATATAATTACCATGTTCATGATGAAGAGTTTGGTTAGAAGAATAACGAATTTGATGAAGATATTCATCATCATCTGAAATAATATAAGAAGTATAGACTTTAAGGAACACAAAAAATGTATGACTGAAAACCATACAAAAGACCAACCAAAATTTAAAGCAAAGAATATAAAAATGCAACATCAATAAGCCCCAAAAAGATATTGATGCTTTTGTTAGTTGAAACAGGATTCAATTCACCTAAGCAAAATCTTTCCTCCTCCTCTTCTCCTTCTAGGTCTCTAAAATTTTGCTCACCATCAAAAGAACAATAAAATAAATTACATCAAATTTAAATAAGTTTGGATAAGTAGAAAAAATGATGCATACAATTTATAGTATCAAATTAACATAAGTTATTAATGTAAGTTAAAAAGAATAATTACCAATTTGCATCTCATCATCAAATCTTGAATCCAAATTGACCACAACATTCCAAATATTACCCAAAACTTTTCTTCTCTTCACAAGTTGTTGAAGTAAATAATCATTGTTACTCAAAACCTCCAATGATTAAGTTTGTTGGCATTCATTTGAGGGCAATATTGCTTTTGGAATAAAAAAAACCATGCTAATCATATAAACATAAGAAATAGATTCAATATAAATATATTAAATGTGACATGTCAATTCAACAATTACGTCTATGCAAGGGCAAATCTTCTACCATTGCCTCAATAACACAAGCCCTACAACTCTTCCTTTGTCAAGTTGGCAAATGTTTATTGGATGAAAATGCTTCCTAGCAAATGAAAAATAAAAAAAAACACAAAAACATATAAAATCATTAATAAAACATAGGATTCATTTGAACCACAAGAAAAATACTATATATATAAAATAAGTATACATCATCTCCATTAAAAAGTGAATTTTCTTGCAATTGCAAACAATCCCCTCTAGTCTTCCTTTGTCAAGATTGCAAACATTCATTTAAAGCATCTAGTTATTATGAAACCAAAAGAAAAATGCAAAATGAATATAGAAAAATCAAAAGTTGAATTTTATAAATCTTAAGCACCATAATTGATCAAGTGACGTAAATAAATAAATAACATAAGCTCTCATACTCTTGGCTTTTATTGGTATGATAATAAATTTTACAATTGAAATGCAAAAGTAATCAAAACACATAATTGCATGATATCCATCCAATACAAATATAACTATAAAACAATAGAATGGACAAAACAAAAAGATAGGCTCATCTTAGAATATAGTTCAAATCACTAGTAGGTAACAACATCCCCTAAAATACAACTATATTGTTGTCATGCCAATATGAAGAAATTGATGGATTTGACATAACTGCTATTGCAATGTAAGAAAAAGATCCTTGGCTAAAACAAAAATAGTTCTCTCACCAATAAGGAATATGGTCCAATCATAAACTGATCACAAATAAACTAAGAAAGTATCACAGCCATTACCATATCTAGGTCCAAGAGAGAAAGAATTCATTAACACTATGTAACCATAGATTGTCACCGAGCCAAAGGAATACTTGCTTACTAGATCTAGTTAAAAAGATTGTCTTTTTCATTTTAAATATATATATATATAGTGAGTATATTGAAAGATTCTATTGACAATCCTGAACAATGTTATAAGAAATAATTTATATGCATTAGTTATAAGATTCACTTGCTCATTTAATCAGAGTTTTATTATAGTAGACAACCATACGCAACAAAAACATGAACCAATAAAGAGTAAGAATCATGATGATATAGGAAAGAAAATTGTAACATCCTACCTCTTGACACCTCTAGAATTGACTAAAAACTCCAAAACCCAACCAAACACAACTTAAATATCTCAAAACTTCCCAAAGCTTTGGAGCAGTGAAAACGAACCAAAATACACCAAAATCTGGGCTAGGGTTGCGGCCGCTACAGTACTACTGCGGCTCTGACCTCCTCTACTTTTTACTCGCTACTAGCCTCATTGCCACCGCGGCGCCCCCTGCTGATTTTCTATATCAACAACTTCCACACACCAAGGCGAACTTCCGACGCACATAACTTTATACTCCAACCTCTGATTGACTTGATTCCAATTCTTACAAGTCAATCTAGTCCTAATCTATCCATAAACACCAACTTCACCTCAAACTAACTCCGTATAGAGATTCTGGACTCTCGACACCGTTTTGACCACTTATTGACTAAAACTCACCACTAACCACCTCTAATTGCCATCAAACGCAATTGGTCACTCAAAGACCATTCATACAGGTCCAACATCCCTAAACCAACTTGTCCAAAGAGGTTTTATCTCAAAGGAACCACTCCTCTGAGATTTGAGCCCCCCTTGAACGCCAACTTAACAAAATAGGCTACAGGCCCTAAAACACTCCAACAAGGCCCAAAACCACAAGGGGCTAACAAACACCACCATATTAACTTTTCAACATCCAATACCATGCAACCATACATACCACATCCATATAAACCATAACCATACATTCATTACAAAATATTCTATCCTACTTGGCACAAGATACAATATCCAATTTATAAATACTACATAGACTATTCCCACGTACGTAGCTACTCCCGCATCCTCTCCGGACTAGTGCCAGAACCGTCACCTGAAAGGTTAGTTCATGGGAGAGGGGTGTGAGACAATGTTTCAATAACCGGGAAGAACCACATACAATATATATATATATATACACTAACCCACACAGTCATGAAATGCAATGCTAATGAATGGTATGCATGTTCTCCCTCATACACGGCTAGAACCATGAGCTGTTATCATCACAAGACATTTTAATAGATGATTCCCTTCCAACAGTCGGTGAAGATTGATTTCAAGACATCAGCAAGCTTATCTTACCCTAATATAACCCGGCCAATGGTTACACTAAAGTTCAGACCGTGGCCCTCCTTCCCCTAGACCATCACGAATTAATGGTGATTTAGAGAAGGTGCAACCCTAAATCCACTGCCACCTGGCTCTCCCAAGGAGGGGACTTAGTGACATGGATATTTCATCATATCATATTGTCCTCTGCTGCCTGGCTCTCCCATGGAGAGGATTTAGCGATAGGGATCTTTATCATATCATCATCCCATATCACATCATATCATCATCACCTCATCATCAATCTCTCACTATGCAATCATATGGTGATGGTGTTAATGTCATGCCAACATGCCTCTACACACACACACACACACACATATATATATCATTGTCATCACAAACATCATATGAACATGCTAGCATGCAATGGTATGGGGATGCTACACATCATACATACACTACATATACTATCATCACATATCAACTAGCTGTGCATACCACGATATATAGAAAAACTATACACATACACAATCAATATCGTGGTATGAAAAGGAACATGCATATATACACAAATATACGTTCTATCATACCACACAACCAATACAATAAAAAAAAACACCCAGTTACCTCAAGTGTCAATACCACACACATGAATTTCTCAAACTTCTCAAATTATCCAACACGCTTAAACCCCTCTCGAATAACCAAGCAACCTTTACAACAACACAATTCTTCAATTAACACAATACACCATTAAACCAAACATCACAATTCAACCAATTTAGGCCTAACTCAAGATTCCAACACACCTTTTATGCATTAATAAGCTCTTAGAGACCATTCAAACACTACTCAACCACATACACTTTGGATTTCCAAGAGCCCAAACCAAAAACAACCTAGGGTTAAGCTCAAATCATACATACACCCTTTAAAACTCACATCCGAGCAACAATAATACCAAAACACACTTCCTTAACTCCATTTCAATCGGTGGATTTTGACCTTAACCGAAGATTCCAACTTAAAACCGAAAAACCCCAAATTCAACTGAAGAAAATGGAGAGGGAGGAGTAGAAATCACTTTACCAACTTAAATCTAAGCTTCTAAGGTCCGAAAATCACTCCTAGATGCCGAAAAACATAAACCTTAGCAGAGCTCCTCCGTTCTTCTCCATCGCTCCCTTCATTTCTTTCTTTCCCGTTCGTCCGAAATGAGTCAGATTTAAACAAAAATCCCGACTCTCGCTACGGCCTCGCACACCTCATCGCAGCTCCACCAATTTTCTGCTAGAAAGAGCCACTGGACACGCTCTAGCTACGGTGAACCTACTCGTCACCGCAACGTGGAGCTCTTTCAGACTCTACTTGAACCTTGCTCCGTCCTGTTTTCTCTGGTCCTAAACACAACACCAAGAAAGATATCATGAGGGGTGTTACAAAAATTATGTGAGGAACAACTCACCCTGAGAAGCTCAAATATAAGAAATAAAAAGGAGCAATTGTGTTCAATATATGTAGCTTAACCTCAATGGATGGGCAATAACAATATAATAGAACAAAACATGTTGGGAAAAACTTATATAGCACCTTTAGAGGGAAATGAAAATGATATCTAACTTTTCATAAATAAAAAAGTGGAGGGAAATGAAAATGAAAAAAAAAAAGCTCAAACCTTATTATTATTGTTGTTGTTGTTATTGTTTTTGTTGTTGTTGTTGTTTAAAAAAATAGTGAGATCTAAACAAACCTGATAACCCAAAATATATATAACTAGTGTGGAGCCCATGCTAACGCATGTGATGTTTTTATTCAAGTTTTGACATATTTGTGTAAATTTATAATTGACGTTAATGTTATGCACGTTATTTATATTCTATAGAGATGTTTTGCTATGCAAAAAATAAGCAATTTGTTTGAGGCATGACGTTTCCATATATTTAAGATTAGGCTCGTACTTGCGATTTCTAGTTTTGACATATTTGTATAATAGCCCATTTTATGTTCATGGCCAACTTTTGTTGCCAATCCATTGATATCCAAATTTTATTAGAAATAATGCCAAGTACTCACCAAAAAAAAAGGAAAATAATAGTAATAATAAAATTTTCTAATATTAAATTTTATTATAATTTTATTTTCTTTTTTATTTAACCTTATATTGTTTGAGCTTTATCAGTAATGCTAAATTTAAATTTTAATATTGTTTTGTTTTAATATAGTTTGAGTTATTACTAATGTGGTTTTTTTGGAGGATATTTATATAATTATTTTTCTGTTATTATTAAAATATGAAACTATGAGGCGATCAAAATTGTAGTGCATACAATGTGAAAGAAATATTTATGAAGCAAGTCATGTGATTAGGCTTGCACTATAAGCCACATAAAACAAAGACATATAACTTGTCACTTTATGTATTTTATAATGATAAATAAAGGTTGTGATAATTTCCCATCAAATAATGAACAGTTATGGTACCAGTTGAGTTTGATCTGTTGATTCAAGAAAAGGTATTAATAACCACTTTTATGATTGGCACCAATCGAAGTAACCAAGAATTGACTGTGTTGATAGTGTATTTAAAGTTTCAATCTTTTTATATACCTTTCTTTGTTTATCACTTGTCTATTTGGTTGTAATTGGATTGCTTGTTTCTTGGAGAACTCCATATTACTATTTGCAGTTCAAATGGCACTGAGAGATTACTTTTTTTTGTCTACACTGGATACTAATCTATGTTCCTAAGACATATGCGTTGGGGTGATCCACTCATACTGGCTAGCACATCCTTCAATTCCACTAGAAAGGCAAGATCATTGTATGATCTTTATTGATGAAGAGGTATTTAGTTTGGTGTTGTGAATATTTGCAATCCTGTAATCATTATAAAATAACTTCATTATCCACATATATATATATATATGTATTATAGGTGATGAAGGTTGAATGTTATGTGTGACAAGGAGATTATAGCAAAAAGTATAAAGAGAAACTTGTGGAAGGTTGTTGTTAGAAGATAAGAAACATCTCAATGACGTAGTCTAGGGTTGAGATATGAGGAAAGGAATGACCATTATTGTTACACATTAATAGTAGAAATGAAGTGGCACTATGCCAAATTTAGGTTTTATTGGCGTTCAATAGGTGGCGTTTATTATTAAAAACGCCAATAAAAATCTAGCATAGAAGATTAGTTAGCGTTTGTTTAAAAAAATGCTAACTAAAGTCTATAACTTAATTGGCGTTTATTAATAAAACGCTAATAAAATATTAAAGTTGGCATTTATTTTAACAAACGCTAACTAAAATTTAGGCTTTAGGTGGCATTTATGGACAAATGCCAAGTAATGTCTAGACTTTAGATGGCGTTTGTTAGAAAAACGCTATCTAAAATTTTGAGATTTTTTTTTTTTAAAATTAAAGAAGACACGGATTGATGTTTCTACCGTTGATTAGAAAAAGATAAACGGATGTGATCATTATTCTTCCTTTCCATTTTCCTTACTTTTTTTCTCTCTCCTCTTTATTCTTCGAACGCGTCCCTGTCAACTCCGTCTTTCTCTTCTCTTCTCACAATAGCATCAATCTCCTCCTCTTTGGGTTGTTTAACTCCTCCTCACCTTCGATTTCACCGACATCGATCTCCTCCTCACTGGGTCATTTGGTTGTTCCTTTCCTCCAGCTCTATTTTGCCGGCATAAGTCTCCTCCTCCCCTTCCGCCATTGGGTCGTTCGTCTCCATTTTCTCCGATCTCCTTCTCACTTCTTCCTTGTTCAGGTTTGCTTCTTCTTGGTTCATATATATTTCGATAGCCTTCACACTCTTGCTTCTTCTTTGAATTATTGTTTCAACTATTATATATTTTCCATAGTTTCAACTATTGTTGCTATCGTGGCCGCCAAACCATGCCCATTTTTTCTTTCCTTGTTTAGCTTCCGTTTTAGTTGCAATTTTCTTACAATAAGTTTTCTTCTCCTTGCTCTTTCATAGTGTATTTAGATCTTTCTTCGTTGCATTTGATCAGTCCCTTGTGATCCACTTGTTGTAGTTCCACTTCATCATTTTTGGGATTATCGCTTTTTCTAGGTTCTCGAATGGGAAGTGAGGGTTTGGTGATTTGGATTTTGTATTTGAGAGGAGGCTTTTCGGTGCACCTATTGGCTTATTTATCTGATGGTTTTATTCTTAGTTGTCACGATGTTGCCTGATCAAAGAAGAAAGGTAAAGTTACTCATCTAATGAACAAGCTTATTTATATATAGGTGTGTGTGTGTGTGTGTAATTTAATTTTTATAGATTATTGATTAATGATCCTACGGAAAAATTGGGTGTTCGTGATGGATATATGGAAGAATGATTGATGTTTGATTTATAATTTCTGAATTTTCATGGAATAGATAAAATTTTTACTAGCTTGGTTAAGATTTTAGCTATACCAAAATGTATATTTTCTTGTGTTTTTTGTGGATATATATCACATATCCTGATCTCTCACTTAGTCATAGTATTAACTTAGATTCGGTAAATCCTTTTAATGGGACTAAACTTAATTACCTGCAAGAAGTTTATGTACTTTTCTATATATCTCTATGTGGTACAGATATTGCTCTGGCAGAAGTGGAGAAAGAGAAAAGGATGTCCTATATCAAGGCATGGAAAGACAGTGAGAAGTCCAAAGTAGAGAACAAGTAATTAGACTTTTTATTTCTTCACTTCTCTTATGTTTTGTCTTATATATGTATATATATGAGCCTATTTTCTTATAAATATTTGATGTGAAGGCCACAATAGATTAATGCTAATAATTATTTGGCTACTGTCTTAGAAAGACTCAAACTTGATTCTTCAAATGCCAAATATGGAAGTCCCTGCAAAGAAAAACATGACAGAAATGGTCTTCATGCAGATTTCTTCACATGTTTTTTGAAAGTTTTGCTTTATTTTTATGACTGTCTTCTATCTTCATAACTGAGGCAAGAAAAAAAAATTGTGATATGTTAACAGAGCCCAAAAGAAGCTCTCTGCTATTGTTGCATGGGAAAATATTGCTAATTGTAACAAGACAGCATTTATTGCTCTACACAATTCTGATATGCAATGCAGCTACAATGAAAGTATTAACTAGTACTACTACATATTGACTTAAATCCATGACTAGCTTGAGTCCTGAATGAAAGCTAATTTTGTTTTTTTGTTTGCTTTCATTTTCTCAGGCTTTTCTAATTTTTCTGGACAGTCTAGTGACAGCTTGGGGTGCCAGTCTTATATGGGAATATTGCACCAGAGGGTCTGTTGCTAAAATTACTGGAAAAGATACTTCACGTGCAATTTTTATCACTAAAATTACTGTGTTTAGTTTGGAGCTAACAAGGGAAAAATTAAGATGCTTGCAAAGAGAGAAGTTACGAATATAGATAAACTAAGTGTGGGTACCTGCACAACTAAAATGATTTTTTTAGTTTGTAAGTAGGAGCTTTTTTGTTAGGAATTGATGTTGATATGTTAGAAATTGAATTGTAAATTTTTTTTAATTGAATTGTAATTAAATTACTAGAATATATAATTTTTAATGTAATATATTTGTTTTTGTTAATGAATTTAATAGAATTATATATATAATTGTATTTTTTTTCTAAATATTGGCTTTGTGCAAGAAACACTTTAAATCATTATTTTTTTAAATATTGCCAAAAAGCTTTTAAAAAAAGAAAAAAGAAAAGTTGGCATTTGTGTTAGAAACGCCAACTAAAAGATAAGTTTTAGTTGGCGTTTATGTCACAAATGCCAACTAAAGTTTGCTTTTAGTTGAATGCCAACTAAAGGGGCATTTTAGTTGGCGTTTGTTTCATAAACGCCAATTAAAGTGCCATTTTAGTTGGCGTTTCTTCCAGAAACGCCAACTAAAGTCTCCCCATTTTTATCAGCGTTCAAATAGTTGGCGTTTCATAAATGCCAATAAAAGCAAAAAATAAATGCCAACTATTTTATTTTTTGGTGTAGTGTGGTCAAGTTTGATAAGGAGCTTTTGCAATACTCTTTTGATCTGACTCTGTGGAAGAGATTCATGATCTATCTGTTAGTCATTTGAATCCCATTGGTGAATATATATAGTGTTTACTGTAATTATATATATATCAATGATGGAATTATTTCTTATGAAGTTTTATATGCGATTTGCTGATGTTTATAGTTCATTGACAATATGAGCCTATTGTTGGATTACATGAATGGAAGAGATCATTCAATTTACATACAAGTGGAGATAGAGGATGAAGTGTATGCATTGATATGGAATTATGAGTGAGATTTCAATTTAATGTAAACCAAAAGATATGAATGGAAGAATTTTATATCTATAATGTTTGTTACAAGTTGAATAGGGTTATCTACAAATTTTATGATGAAGTAGTGTGCAAAATAGATAGTGTTTTGGACAATTCTGTTCATCATGTCACAAAAGTAGCTATTTATAATGTTTGTGTGCGAAGGGGCGAATGTGAGAGAAATTGATGTTTGTCTGTATTAGCATGCATGAATAGATGTTTTAATTTTAGTGAAATTAATTCTCTCAAAATTATGAACTAGGCTAATCATTTGAATCTCAATTAATCATAGATGGAGAGCATGAACTACGGAACATCACAAGCAAGACAAGGTTGTCATTGTGCCTGAAGTTGCTAAAGTACTAAGGCTACCCTCAGTAAGTTGAAGTAAGCAGCCAGGCTTTGATTTCTCTCTCAATACATGATAAGAGCTCCGGCTAATGTGCATTGCAACCATGGCTAAGAAGAAGGTGGCCAGATATAACCAGAGTAACTATCCAGACTCTCAGATGAGGCTCGATCTTATGCAACAAGACTCGGTAGCTTTTAATGAAGATGAGAATGCGAACGCGATTATGGCGAGACCAGATGAAAATGATGGATATGGGTACATGATCAAATTGCTCTTGGAGGTTGAATCAGAACTAAAAAACACAAAGGTTCACTCCGCTGTAAAGGAAAAACTACTAGATGTGGGGAAACTCCTAAAACAAAATGAAGATCATGAAGTTCAACCTTAGATGCAAAGCAACTCGAAGACACCTGAAGACACGATCTCTGTCTGGCAGAAATTTGACCTCTCAAAGCTTCGTGGTATGGGAGGCAAACTCCAATATGTTGCTCCTCAAATAATTTCTAGTAAGTCGGTTTTTAAAATTGAACTTGAAGACGTTAAGCCTGAACTAGATTACTGAAAAAATGCTATAATATGCTATATTCTAGGAGCTAACCCCCCATATCATGTGGTCAGTGGGTTCCTTAGAAGAATTTGGGGGAAGTTTAGAATAGATAAGTTGCTGTTAGTGAAAAATGGAATTGTCATTATTAGATTTACATCTGAAACTGCTAAAGAGGAAGTTCTTCAAGCAGGGGTGATTCATTTTGGCAGCAAACCAATGATTGTTACACCGTGGGATGGCAACACTAATTTAACTAAAGGCAGAGTAACTAAAGTACCAGTTTGGATACAACTTCCTGGCCTTCATTTAAAATATTGGGCACAGAGCACATTGGGGAAATTAGCTAGTATAATTGGGGTGCCTATCATGATTGATAGACAAACCATGAATAGAGAAATGGGCAGCTTTCTGCGTATACTTGTTAAGGTTGAAATAAATAGGGATTTCCCTGACTATATTTTTTTGGAGAATGAATTGGTGGAAGTAATTGAACAAAATGTTCTATTTGAATGGAAACATGTTTTATGTGAAACATGTAATGGGTTTGGCCATAGCAGCAATATTTGTTGGAAAAAAGAAGGAAAGTCTGGGTCCCGAAGCAGTCAATAAACATGGAGAAGGATGAATCATAGCAAATGCATAAATCAAATGCTGCCCAGCATGGTATACATACACCATGACAACCAATCAAACTAAATAGCCAAGTTAAGAGAGCCAAAACCACCAGTAGCATCATGTTGAATTCTATCAGCATCTAATGAAGCTAGAGGTATGGGATCTGGAATGGTCGCATTTTCATTACCTTTTATATAATTGGCACAAAGTAATATTAATGATTACATATAAAAACCAAGTATCTAATATTAGAAACTTTAATGACTTTCATTCTCTCTTAGAGGTAGTGATGGAATGGAAGTCTCACTTTGATATTCTGTATCATCAAACTTAGGAGTTGCATCTTCTTCAGTAACCCAAAAATCAACTTTGTCAATTGATTCATAATCAATAGGATCATAACTCCTATTCTTCAATTGTGACCTTTGATGAAAGCAAATTAAAGTATTGAAATATAGATTCAATGAAGCCAAAAAAAAAATCAAATATGAATTATTTATTGTCAATAGGATTATAATTGAAACTTATTACCTATGTTGTGGTCTCAAGTTGTAATTAACAAAAACCAAGTCATTTAATCATTGATGCTCCAATCTATTTCTTTTTTTTTTTGTATGAATGCCTTCAAGCAAACTCCAATTTCGCTCACATCTAGAAGAAGAAGAATAAGTTTGGCTAAGAATATGAATGATAAGTTTTTGCAACTCTGGAACACTGCCTCCAAAAATGTCCTACCACATATCTACATCAAAAAAACAAAAACATTCAATCTTCTATTATATATATAAAAGTATGGCTCAAAGTAGGAATCACAGCGTGCCACCTCAGCATTAACGCCAAAATAGGAAAAACTGTTGAGGCTAGCCACGTGTCATCCTAAATTATCAAAACAATTTGTTATATTAATTTAATTTGCATTTAGGTGGCTAATTTGTGCCAACTTGATTTCCCTTAAATGTTGGATCATAACCAATATTTATACATTTTTCTCTATAAATACATGTTGTACCCACATTTAATCAGTTATTAAAATACAATATTATGTGTTTATTTGAAAAATTAATATAATTTTAATAAATTCTTTGGATAATTTTAAATTTTTTTATCACACCCTTAATAAATTTGTGTCTAAAGGATATACTGTATTAAATTGTATTTATCCTAATCATCATAATGTATAATATGATTTAACATTTTGTTTCATTATCAAATTATTTTAAAAGAATTTATACTAATTTAAATCAATCTTAATTTATGGATATATTTATATTTTGAGTAATTAGATAACTTAATTGTGTTGAAATATGATATATTCTGTTAAAAGTTTTTTCTTCAAAATCAAGTTCACACATAAATACATATTATTTGGTTGAATATTAATTTATTTTGGTGTATTTTTCTAATTAGATCTTGATAAAGTATGACTTGATACTATTTTGGGTTTAAAGTCAAATTTGAATTCTCGAAAAAAAAAAAAAGAAGGGTTAGATTTGTATTAATTCTCCCTAAATCATTGTTGGTGTAATTAATTGATTATTTTCCATAATTGACCAATGTTGTTAATATTAATTTATGGTATAAATATAAAAGAAAGTAACATAATACATTTATTGTTAGATTTCAAATTCATATTCTTTTTTATTATGACCACCATAAAAAAATTTGGTTCTGAAATTTGGCACATAATTAATTTATCAGTGTAATTCTTATATTATGTAAATATAATGTATTGTTTATAGTAGTTATTAGTAATTTGTCATTTATGATTCTCTTTTAATAGCGGTAGAATTATACAATTTTATTAGTTATTAGTAATAGTAATTGACTAAAAGTTGTCAAATCAAATAATTTAAAGATCATATTTAAATATTAAGCATTAAAATTTGTTTGTAGCTAACATATTGAGGGATTAATAATAGTTATAATGGTTTTTTTTTTATTAGGACCACCATTATAATAGGTTGAATAAGTCAACTTTTTATGAATTACGAGTTAACCCTTTATGAATTATGGGTCAAATAAGATTTCAAATTAAACAAGTCAACTTATTATAAGAAAATTCATCATTTGTTGCAGGTTAAGTAGGTCAATCTAATATAAAAAAGGGTGATTTAGAAAAATGTATTATTTATTTGTATTAAAAAATATATTATTTAATTATTTTTTTAAGAACAGAAAAATAATTTTTAAAATACTTTTCGATTTTTATCAATCTTAATCCTTAAATTTTTATAAAAGTTGTGTTTAGTAGTATATGTTTATTTTCACTCATTGGGAAAAAATGCATTTTCAATTTTTCATGTTTGCGATAATAAATAAAGATTCAATATGCAATATTAACAAGGATAGAAGGAGGGGACTGGCGGGAGCCATGATCCTCCCAAGTTTGTATATTTACGTGCTATATATACACACATCCACACAATATACACACACACTCAAATTAAATTCAAAGCTTGGTCCCTCCTAACTTTTTATGCTAGCTCTACCTCTAAATATTAGATAGGTACTCATCTAGCTAAATTATTGGTTTATGCTTTTATATAAGATGGAACTGCTATAAAAAATAAATTTTGTTTTGCACTTCTTGATTAATGTTTTCAAATTACATAAAACCAGTATTTACATATCTAATAAGAACATATACCATGTCATTAACTTTTTTTTTCTTTTTCAGATCAAATCTATCTTACAAAGTTGATTGACTAAAACATCCCGTGCATCACACAGGTGCATTGCTAGTTATATTATAAACTTATATGGCAAATAATAATTAATTAGTAACAAATTGATTCGTACGAGGTTCTCATCTATTGGCTGCTGCAATAGTTTAGTCCTGACTAAAAGAGCCTTCACGCTCACGATATATTGAGTTATCATCTCAATATAGGTAGAAGAGCCATTTACTTCAAATAAATCAAGCATTGCATCCATAATTCTTCTTTTGTTACAAAATTCTTTATCATACAAGAAAGTAGGATTCAACAAATATGCAGCTACATGTAGATCATTCTTCAAGTGCTCATCCAATCAAGCTTGAATAATATTTGTGTAAGGCTAATATTTTTCCTTCTTATTATGAAACATATTCTTTATTGCCTTTTTTGCCCTCAACATTGTAGCATCCCTAAGAGCTAGAATATCTAAATATTTGCAAGGAATTAATGAAAACAGGTAAACACCATTTTGTGTAAAAAAAGGGGCAAAAAGATCATTTTTCCTGATTAGATAGAAAAATGAGAAATTATGTTTTTGGCCCTAAAAAATTATAAAAATGACATTTACGTCCCTAAATTAAGAATGAGAATAGAAAAGACCTTGGAGAAAATTACACCTACTGACCTGAAAATTTTAAAAATTGTAATTTAATCCCGGGTTAGGGGTAATTTTGTAAATATGAAAAATTTCTATCAGAATGAAGCTCTCGATGAGACGAGCCTAATGGTATATGGTACTAAGGGTTAATATTTAAGGATAAAGAAATTATTAGTGTAGAATGTCCAAAAATAACTTAGTACCGATAAAGTAGATTGTGAGCCCCATAGACGGTTAAAAGGTAACTGGTATAGGGTTTGAGCCTTACACAAATATTATTTAGGACAGGATAATTAAGAAAATATAGATATAAATTTGGAATAGTCCTATATCCCTAAAATAGTAAACTACTGTAAAAGCGATTTTATCAGTACCGGTAAAAAGTATCTGACACAAGATATATCTGGACCAAGAAAAATATGTAGTATTTGGACAATTTTTCCTCTCTCCTAGGCGTCTGGACAAATCACTTTTTTTGGCCAAAACTTCTTAAAGAAGGATTTAATTTTTTGGCCAAACAACTTCTCGAGGAAGTCTTGACTTTTGGACCAAAAAAGTGATTAAGACTAATTGAGTAATTAGTTAGTGATTAGGACACATAATCCCTCTCTTTCCTATCTATTCTGAACGACACATGTAGCAGCAAAAATAGAAGAAGAAAATGCAAGAAAGAAAGAGAGAAAAAGAGAGAAAGGAGAAGAGAAAAGGGAAACCAAACTTGAAGGCTTGAAGACCAAAGTACAAGGTAAGTTGTGCCATCCTTCAAGCTAGTTTCTTAAGTTTTATGGTATGGTTTCATGGAGTTTTTTCCTTCCTCTCCTCATGCTAAGATTTCAACCAAACCCTAGAGGAAGCAAGGAATGAATTTTGATGCAATAAACCTAGGAGAAACACTAAACTAACAACCTAGAACAAGTTTGTGAAAGTAGTTAGATGATTTTCAAAACAAATCATTTTTTCTCCTTTTCTTGTTATTTTTACCCAGAATAGAAGGTTAGTTTAGAGTGGGATTTTCATGTTTTTTATGTCAAAAATGAGTTCTTCATGGTGAAATGTCATAGGAAAAGAAAAATAAATCTTAGGGTCTTATGAAGGCTTTATGATGAAAGTCAAGGAACCATTGGCTTAAGTAGTTAATTAATGATGTATTTAGGTTTGACGAAGTCTAACAAAGCTTTTAGAAGTGTTAGAATGCAGTGGAATCAAAGGAAAATGCAAGAGGATTCACAAAGGTATCAAAGGAAAATCATACTTGCTTTCAATATGTTTGATGCTTTGTCATATGATTTTATTGTTGCCTTGTGATATTTTTATGATATTGGCTGAGTTGAATGAAGGGCTTTGAGACCCCAGAATGTCTATTTTTCAAAATAAAAATCTACCAAAATTTTTGTAAAATCATATGATTTAAATGTACAAGTGTGTTAGATCAATGATTCTTTAGTGTTTTTATGTAAATGTGATAATATGATTGCATGTTTGGATAATTGCTACTAAGATTTTTTGAATCTTAACCCCCCCCCTCTCAATGAATAACCATGCTAGGGAAAAACAATGGAAAAGAGCTAAGGGAGGAGCTAGATGCATGAAGAAGATAATAACGAATGGTTGATGATGCAAAGTTTATTAGAGACTTGAATCACCCCCAAGATAATTTTTTTTATATTTAGTTATGAATTTTCAAAGTTTGTTAGGAAAACTGGAATTTGCTAAGTGAACAGTACCTGAGAAAATTGAAAATTCTGTTTTTAACATATTTTGATTCTAGTTTCTAAACCATGATGAAAAACATCTATAATGATCTAATACATGGGAAATGAGCCTTATTATAAGGTGTTACAAACATCCCTTCATAGACATAACCCATAGAAGTTTTTTCATCTGAATGTACAAGTCTCAACAATCGAATAAGGGGACCTGCAATCTTAATAGTTTCATAACTCTCATATTATAAGTGATAGGGGCTTTAAATCTAGGCCCTATAGCAGCAATTGCATCCACAACTTTTTGAAAGAAAGGACAATTCATTATATTAAATGGAATGCAATTGATAAGAGCCCATTGAGCAATGGTCATCCTAGCATTGTGTTGGGCTTCTTTATTTGACAATACACTTTTAATGCTTGGTTGGGAGCCGGTAGATATCCTTGGGGCAAATATTTGTCTATTATCCCTATAGCTTTTCTCTTGCCATGAGAATTAGGGACCATCGAAATTAGAATTTGAGCTTCACATCCTTCTTCCTCACCATACTCTTCACAAATATCATCAAGCTTCTTTTTAACCTACACTTCTTTTAAAGACTCTTTCATTCTATGCCGTATATCATGAGGAACTTTTTTGCAAGAAGATATATTACCAATGACACCAAAAAGATGTGCTTCACTCTATTTATTCCATCTCCTTTATAAACTAATGAACAAAAAAGAATGTGTACATATTAGTCTTGCCCTCTTTTGTGAAGGCAAAATATTCCTATGCAAGATCAATCTTCCCTTGCATGGAGGAGCTCCCAATTATTGATTATTTATCAGATAAAGGATCATTACTACTACCAGTACCAATAGTATTTTGGCCAAGATTAGTAGGATTAGGAGGAGACACATTATCTTGTGTATTGGCATCAGTTGAAATATCCATGCTCTTAAGTCTTAACTAAGATGAAGAGAAAGACAATATTAAATAAAATGAGTGCATGGTTCAAGTTCAAGTGATAGTTACATTAAAAACCAAATAGTAAAAAAAAAAAACAAAGAACAAATAACTATAGCTAAACATCTTTCATATATATGAAAAATATTACCAAAAAAATATTTTTCGGTAATAAACACTAAAAGGTCAAATATTGTCTTTCCAAACTAGATAAAAAATAAACACTAAAAGGTCAAATAAACACCTTGTGTGATACCTTAAACTTTGTTAATCCAGATGGTTTTGATGATTCTAAACAACATTGAGCTTAGAAATCCAATATCAAAGGAACGCAAGTCATATGAAGAATAAAGTTGGAGATTCTTGAAGGTTGAAGAGTTGTTTCATGTACTTTAAGAATCTATTTGTAAAAGAAGGTAGTTAAGCTTTCAATTATGCTTATCCCAATATTAAATGAGGCATTTATTCGCATGATTAATAATTAGCTCATGTTTTCAAAATGGTTTTCATGAAAAGAGTTACCTTATGTGCATAACATTTAAAGGTTATGAGGATAAAGTCTCAATTTCAAAGTTGTTTCTAAGTGTTCTCACCTTGTTTTTATGAAAAGGATTACCTTATGGGCATAACTAATGAAGGTTATAAGGATAAAGTCTCAATCTCAAAACTTTTCTAAGTGCTCTCTCTTCAATTTCATGAAAAGGGTTGAGGTTATTTGCATAACGTAGATGTGCAACATGTCTTCAGGTCTGTCCAAGTGATTATCCTAATAAGGTGGTTACCTTATTCGCATAAGGGAGTGAACAGTGAAGGCCACTTGTATTGTGCAGCCTATTATTCGCATAACCTAAGGAGGTTATCCACATAATGTGTGTTACAGAGCACTTGGACTCTTCTCTATTAAATATGTTATCCGCATAATTTATGTTTCAGTACTCTTGGACTTTTCTCGATTAAATAGGTTATCCGCATAACCTATGTTACAAAACTCATGGTTCTTCTTCTACTAAATTGGTTATCCGCATAACTTTGAGAGATTATCCTGATAACCTATGTTTTCCAAAAACTCAGTTTGAGAAAAAATTAACATCATCTGAACAACTAAGTAGATTTTCATGAAAATGTTCTTAAGCTAAAACTTAGTCATTTTGGAATAAACGTTATCCGCATAACTTAGCCAGGTTATCCACATAACAAAAGTTCTACGTTGAAACCAAGAGCTAACGGTTACTTATTATTCACATAACTTGATAAGGTTATTTGCATAACCTTTGTCAAATGCATTTAATGCGATAGGTGAACGGCTATTTTTTTTAGCATAACGGTTAATCCTTGTTTCCAATAGATAGTTTTGCTCTTAAACTATAAATAGAACTTTATTTAATTTGTTGGGTAATGAAGAAAAACATATAAATGTCAAAACTCTATAGAATTGATTACTGATTCATTCAAAGCTTACCTAAATTTTCATATCTACCCTTTGAAAAGAGAGTTTTCATACTATGATATGTATATTCCTACACATTTATAGATAATACTTAGTGTGAGAATATACTAAGAGAGTTATTCTTACTCTTGAGTGAGAGTCTTGTTCAGCTAAAAGTCCGAGTTAGGGTGTACTGTGGTTGTTGCAAGAACCCATTCAAATTTTACAAAAGATAGTAGAGAAATCTCAAGTGGTGGCTTGAGGACTAAACATAGGTCAAGTGGAGTAGACCGAACCAAAATAAATCACTATGTCTTCTTCTCATTTACTTTGCAATTGCTTGTTATTTCTTATACTCTATTTTTTAGTAACTTTTTATTATCACTACTATATCTCATTTTCACAAAAAAAATCTAATTCACCCCCCTTTTGAGAAGCCAGCTGAACTAATAAACTTAAGTCCATTTTCCATGTATTAGACTCTAATTATATCCATTATTGCATGATTAGAGACTTGATTGCATAAAAATATTAAAACAATTTTTTTTATTTCGGGTACTGTTCATTATGCATTTTCTATTTTACCCGATGAATTTTGAAAATTCATAACTAATTATAAAAAAAATTATATCATAGTGATTCATGAAATATCCCAAAATTTTTCTGGATATAAAGTAATGAAAGAGGAAGAAATAAACAATAACATGAAATGTACAAGGAAATTATGAAAATGGACAGACACCGTTTTGCATGAAAAAGGTCGAAGAGTTCATTTTTCCCAGTCTGACGAAAAAATAAGAAATTATGTTTTTACCCCCGAAAAGTTATCAAAATGACATCCATGTCCTTAGAGTCATTAAATTCACGTGGGTCAAAGTGCAAAAGCCTTTGGGGAAAATTACACCTAATGGCCTAAAAGTTTCATAAATTATAATTTAACCCCAAGTTAAGGGTAATTTTGTAAATATGTAAAATTATTGTCAGAATGAAACCCTCAGTGAGAGAAGTCCAATGGTATATGGCATTTAGAGTTAATTATCAAGAATAAGGAAACAATTAGTGCTGAGTGTCCAAAAGTAACAGTAAACCAATAAAATAAAATGTGGGTCATACGGACCATTAAAATGCATAGATATCATTTGACATAAGATAATTATGGAAATATAAAAATAAAATTAGAATGGTCCTGTAGCCCAAAAATGCTAAATTACTATAAAAAGCAGTTTTATCAGTACGATTAAAAATTACTCAATTCAAAATATATCTAGACCAAGAAAAATTGAGCATACTGGACACTCAAAGACCTCTCATTGGGTGAAATTTTGGGGTAGCTTGGGCAGTTTGAATTTTTGGTAAAACTTCTCCAAGAAGTTGTCACTTTTTGACCAAAAAGTAACCTAAGCTTAATTAAGAGTTAACCATGATTAAGCTACATAATTAAGTCCTTTAATCACTCACTTTTTCACCATATTGTACAACCATTTCCAGCAGCAAAACAGGGGCTGAAAATGCAAAGAAAGAAGAGAGAAAGAGAGAAAGGAGAAGAAGAAGTTCAAGGCAAAATTCAAGAGCTCAAGTTGGTAAGTTATATTGTACTACTTCAAGCTTGTAGTTCATGGTCTTTAAAGCATGGTTTATGATTTAGTTTTCCTTCCCCACTCCCTTAGGGTTTCATCCATGGCATGATTAAGTAGGGAAATGAGTTTACAAACCATGAAATATAGGGAAAATGATGGAATACTCATCTAAAGCTTGAATATGGAAGTAGTTTGTTGTATAATGAAGCATAGCCATTTTCTATCATTTTCTCTCAATTTCAATTAGGACAGGGGGAGTATTTACAATTGGAATTTCAAGTTTTTGACCTAAAAAATGTATTCCCCATGGTCCAAAACCTTAGGAACAAGTGTTGATTTCAGAAAAAAGCTTAAGATTAAGAAAGTGAAATTTTTAGGGTTTTGAAGCTTAATTTGGAATGAATAGTAACTATAGATAGAGATGAAATTTGGTAATTCTAAGGACATATTTGGATTCCTCATGAAAAATTACATAGAATAGAGGTGATGATATGTTTAGGTTTGAGAAAGCCCAAGAAAGCTTGAAGAAGTGTTAGAAAGTCCAAGAAGTGTTGGACAAAGTGTGGGAAGCAAGGAAGTACTATAAGGTAGATAATCCTCTTTACTAACATCACATTGTCATTATTGTTTCTTTGATATTTGACACTATGGCATATATATGAAATGATGATTTGTGATATTTCTATGTGGTTGGTTGAGTTGTATGAGGGGTTTGGAGCCCCGGCATGTTCATTTTACAAAATGAAACTTTGCCAAAATTTTTATAAAATGTATATGTTTCCAATGTGCCAATGTGATGAACTATGTTTTCTTGATGTTTTCATGCTCAATGTGATGATATGATGGCATGTATGGGATTTATCTACTGAGATTCTTTGAATCTCACCCTCCCACATATTTACCATGATTAGGTAGCAATAATGGCAAGACCACCAAGGAAGAGAAAGGAAAGAAGAAAGAATTTGGTATTTAATTTGATGGTGATTGCATTGGTCATGTATTTTGACTTCCTATGTAAATTTGTAAAGATGAGGTTAAATATATTTCTCCAAGTTTTTATGTTCCTTTAAGTCCTAACTAATGTATGGCATGATATAAAGATGAAATATGGTCATGTGAATATCTTATAATTTTTGTATTGTAAGTATTAGGATACAAATGGTCATTCTGACCACTACTGAATGCATGTGCTATTATTTAGGCTTTTTGATGTATAAATATGAATGTTATATATGCTTAAAAACTAGACAGAAAGATATTTTATATGGTATAAAGATCACTCAATTTGGATGAGTGTACAATTTATAGTGAATTTTTAAAATTAACCCAGAAAACTAGAATTTCTGAAATTGACCATATGAACAGTAGAAATTCACAAAATTTACTGTGCAAATTAACCAAGTAATTGCTCTGACTGATATTTTTCCCATGTAGGTATTCTTTTAAGCTATCCATAGAGACTTGAATCACTTCCATATGATTTTTATTGAATGAGTTATGATTTTTCGAAATTCAGTCGGGAAAAAGAAATTTGATTAAATAAATAGTACCCAAAATATGGAAAATTTTATTATAACATTTTATGTGATTCAAGCTTCTAATTAAGTTTAGTTAGTCTCTAATGAGGCCTAATACATGAGAAATTGTCCTAAATAAAGGTGTTATAATTCAAGTATCTAAAAATAGTTAAAAAGATTTTCTTCATGGAAAAAAATATGAAATAGAGCATTTTTCATATCAATTCGTATAGTTTATTTCTCAAACATTTACTATATATTTGGTCATTCTGAAACTTCTCAGGTCTTGGACTTATCTTCAAAAATTTGTATCTCGTGATATTATGAGCCAAATATAGCATTCTCTATGTTTTTGGAAAGCCATGTGTGTATAATTTTTAGAAATATTTCTTTTGTACATTTATTTTACTAGAATAGGGCAGGGCATTAACTTAAACCAATAGGGGTCAGAGTTCAACTTTAATTGAAATAGTCTTAGAAAAATATGTATAACTCTTGTTATATAGCTCTAATTGCATTCAAACTAGTGGTTTATTAAAGCCAAGACATAGACCTTTCCATACATATAAACCAATGAATTTTTGGAACTATGTATGATTTTATAATATCTTTTGAAATTTCCAGTATCTAGGTTCAAGATTCCAGTTTCCCAATCTTGCCATGTTTTTAAACCCTAACTTTGAAAATTCACCATAAATTGTACACTTATCCAATTTAGGTGTTTTTTAGCTCTATGGAAAGCTTGTTCTGTCTAATTTAAGAGCATATATAACACCTATATGGGATTCTATGCTTCAAATAGTGTTTTGCTCTAATCAATACTGGTCATCCTAGACAAAATCATGTCATATCTTACATAAGCAACTTCATAAACATAATACATTAACATTCATCATTAAAATCCATACATAACATTATAGGGAACTTAAAGGAGCATATCCATGGCATCAAACAGGGTTTAGCCACTACACATGAATTCATACATGCTATCAAAACTTAATATCAGGCTTGCATATTTAAATTAATCATATATGTCTTCCTTTCCTCCTTTGGCTCTTCTTAGACTCCTTGCAATGTTTTGGCCTAGCATAATGATCATTTTTTAGGAATGAGATTCAAAGAATATTTGTAGTTATACCCATTCAAGCATTCACATTATCATCACATTTCATAAAATCATTCATTAAAGTCATAAAAACATATTATGCCATAATAATTTTATAAAAATTTTGGCATGGTAACACTTTGTAAAATAGATATCCTAGGGTCACAAGACCCTTCAATCAACCAGCTAACAATTCAATACCATCACAAGTCATTCAAACAAACATATGGCATATTCATTAAATCATGAAAAACAACAATGATAACATAAAGCATTGAAAGGGAAAATAACTACCTCAAGTTTTTCCTTTACTTTCCAAACTTGGTAAACCTTTTCTTTCATCTTCCAACACTTCTTTGCACCCTATTGTATCACAAATTAAGGCCATTAACCACTGATTACATAACTCCTTTCACAAAATCTCACATTGAATCCTTAAATTTCTAATTTGATTTCTACTTGGCTTTTCATGTACATCATACTTATTCTTACATAATTTGGGCCAAAGGATTCCATTTTTGGGGTCAAAATTATGAAATTCGCTTTCCTTTTCAAACCCTAAATAGACATAAAAATAGAAAAAAATTGTAGAAAAACAATAACTTAACTAGCTTTCAAACCAATGTCATATCCTTGTATCTTATGGCCTATGCATCACTTTCCATGGATTGATTTCTTCATAACTTCATTTTCTCTCTCTACTCTCTCTCTAAGCAGAAATTTTTAGAGGGAAAAAGAGAGAAAATAATCCATGAAACTCTTCCAATCGCAAGGATACACAAGAAAATAATCATAAGATTTTACCTTGAAAGTTTCAAGTCCAAACTTTGCTTTTTGCTCTTGCCTTTTTGCTTCAACATTCACGAGTTCTTCCTCTCCTCAAGCTATTGTCCAGATGTCCTTAAGTGCAACAAAAATGAAGACCCAAATGCTTAACCAAGGTGTTAAAGAAAATAGATCAAATAACATTTAAATCATGGTTAATTTATTTAACCTTCGGTTACTTTTTAGTAAAGTTTTTTATGTAATTCCACTTGTGTCCCATGATCAGTTCCAGATGTGTTTCACCTTCTTTTTTAGCCAAAAATTGCTCCAATAATTTTTATGGACCAAAATATCCTTTACCGATTAAATTTACCCGTATCAATTAAATATTTTTGCCGAAAGTGTCACTAAATTGGTACAGGATTATCCAAAAATTACTTTTGGTCTAAAATCATTATCTTGGTCCTAAATATATTTTATCAAGGTCCATTCAGTGTCCTTGAATTGGTACTACCTTTATCTGCAGTCTACACTAACTTTTATCGGGTACAATATTAATATTAAATCCTAATTACACAATAAATATTATTTGGATTTTAATAAATTACATACTATATTCCATTAAGTTTAGCTCATTAAGAGCTTCATTTTGACTATAATTTTTCATATTTACATAAATACCCTTAATACATGGCATATTTATAATTTTTAAAATTTTTAGGTCATTAGTTGTAATTTTCTCCAAACTTCTTTCTCTTTTTCTCATATTTTAATAAATATTTTTAATTTTTGAGGCCAAAAATCAATTTTCTCATTTTTCTATTTAAATAAGAAAAATGACCTCTTTACCCTTTTCATGCTTAACGATGTCTTTCCATTTTTCCTAATTCCTTATACATTTTATGATATCAACATTTTTTCCTTGAGGTTTAAATGCAATATTTACATTTTTCCTCTAATCTGGAAAATGATTGTTTTTCCCTTGAGCCGGGTCAAAAAAGTAATTATTCATTCTTTTAGGCACTTTCTTGTACTTTTACCTAAAGACCAATTTTTTATTATTTCTTTTTACACTATTTACTTTAATTTTCAAATAGGTATTTCTCTCAACCTAGACCTCCTAGCGATGCAATACTTATATTGTTGCGCTCAACTTGAAACAAGCTTCCATTCAAGTGGTATATTACATACCTTTTAGAGTAAGTTTTAGAATTAATTGCTACTAAGAACCTTATGAAAAATTAATTCCAATTAAGAACCAAATATAACTTCTTCTAAAAATTAGATGAGAAATTAATTCCTTCTAAAGGTCGAGTATATAACATTTTCGTCTCACTTCATTTCTCATCTTTTCATATATTTTATTGCATCCCATAAAAATAAGGATATTACACCTTGTATCAAGGAATGCTATTTAATTATTTTTGTATTCAACTTTCACATAAAAATCAAAGATAAACTATGCTCTTTTATAAATTGGACCAAAAGAAAAAGTCTTTATAAGGGAATGTTAAAAATATTTGCAACTAATTTAAGTACCTTTTTTTATCAATCTAAAGTTAATTTTATAAGTTACTAAAAACATGTTTTCATTTTTTGATTGAACTCAACTATCCACGAGTTTAGTCCCATTTTTTACTTAATAGTTGATGACACAATCTTGTGCTGGCACCAAAAGATAATCCAATGCAAGACAAATATTCAACAATTATTGTTCTTCTATGAAATATAGTAAAATACATGCTCGTGCTTGTTTCAAGTTACTCAACAATGCACTTTCTTCATAATCTATCATTTCCTTAACTCATCCTTGTTCCCCACCCATTGCTTAATTTAACAGAATACACACATAAAGATTGCCAAAATATTTTCATTCAGAGCATCCTATTATCATAAGGTAATTAGCAAACAAGATAAAGGAAAGTGACTTCAGGCCAAAAAAAGTATCTCCAATGCTTCATAGTTCCAAGTTACAGAATAGGGAGGAGGGATAATCATAAAATGGGAAGCATCAAATTCAAACCTGAACAAATTACAGCACAAGGAGGAGGAAGGGAGATGATCACCGAAAAACAGAGAGAACGACCAAGGAGCACCGCCGGCGATGATGGAGTCATGGAGGAGAACGAACACAACTTGAGCACTAATAGAGGATCTACAAGCTTCAATACATGATGCAATGGATGGGTGGAATACGAGCTTCAAGTCAAGTACTGATGATGATTTCTGGCGATGATTCTGAACAATGATGGAGAAGGGATGAAATTTGGGGATTTTAGGGTTTAGTATCAGCTACTCACAGACTCACAAATCTGGAATGAAGCTTTTTGTTTCTGAAGTCTGAACAATGATTTTGATTTGAGGTTTTAAGTTTTAACTTTTTATGTTAAAAAATGAAAAGTTAATGATTAATTTTTCTTTTTTTAATTTTTATGTTTTATAATATATTAATATTTAATGATACATTGGAATATAATTTTGTATGTTTTAATTTTGTTTCTTTAATTTTTTTAATTTTTATGTTTTTAACTTTTTAATATTTTATGTTTTATGTTAAAGTGGACAATGGTGCGGTAAATTTTTTTTTTGGTACAAGGTGCAGTAAAAACTAAAATAGTTAATGATAGACTAATGGCCTATTGGCCAAAACAAAAGATTGATGGCCCAAAGAAAAAGTAGACACAACAAAATAATGTCGTTTTGGCCATAAGAAAGGGAATAAAAAAAAGACAAAATCGGCCACCTGATTGAATCGCCTATTTTACCAATTCATGCTGGTTTAGTACCAGTTCGGCTGGTTTTTGGCTGATTCTCAAAAGGAGCAGTTGGCATGTTATTTCAAACCAGACCAGGGATCAGTTCCCGGTTAAATCGGCTGGTCTAGTCTAGTTTTTAAAACATTGGTTTGAATATCTTCTATCAAGAGAATATGGAGGCAAGATGTGGTAGAGTGATTAGAAACAAATTTGGCGAATGAATAGGTGGATTTGTTTACTTTCTTGGGAACTGCTCTCCACATGAAGGTAAAGAATGGGTTGTCCTTAATGGGCTTTGTATAACATCCCCCAATTTCTTAAATATTATTTTGTGATGTACATAGAAATTTTATGGCAAAAGCATGCTTGGAAAAGATGTGGTATTCAATATATTGTTCGAAAACTACGAGAGGCAAAATGGTAATTTCACATACTTGGTCCTTAGTTAGAATAAGTTTCCCTATGGTCCTTAGAGGAAATTAAGTTTGCTCCTTAACTGGAATAAATTGCAAAATTGGTCCTCCATGGTATTTATTTTTTAAATTTTTAGAAAATTGTATATATGTGGAAATGACATGTTAGATCTTATTAGAAGTATGAATTGAGCTCAGAAGGTATGGTCTGGAAATGATACAGACTACAAAATGTAGGAGAACAGATAGATATGTGGGCCCACAAAATAGTAAAAAGAAAAAGTAAAGCATGTGGACCCACATAAAATACTGTTTGGGACAATTAGTAAGATAAATATAGATGCCAAATCTATATATTTCCTATACATATTAATGGATAAATAGTATTAGTAAATACCATAAAATACCAAGAGAATATCCAAACTTAAAGTAAATGATACAGAATTGATCCAGACCAGAGAAAATATACTGGATAGTAGAGCAATTGTTGCTCTCCTATTGGTAGAAAATTATGAGTCTTTTTTGGGAAGATATTTTCCATTTATGATGTTATGGATGATGCAATTGGAAGCCAACCCTAGCAAGGAAACAATTTTGGCCCTTGGATCATGAAACACTTGGATGGTTTGGATGCATTCTTGAGGACTATATATACCCTTACATACTCCCTCCATTTGGCCGAAATTTGCATAAGGAAGAAAGAGAAAAGAGTGCTGAAAATTAGTGAGAGAAAGAGAGGAGGAAAAAGGAAGATGAAGGAGAAAAGGCTTGGCACAAGGCCAGGGATCAAGAAAGCAAGCTTGAAGTAAGTATCTCCTTCAATTCTAAGTTAATTTTGCATGAGTTGAGGTTTGATTAGATGAGTTCTCCTTCTCCTAATTCTAAGGGTAAGTTTCAGCCAAGGTAGGTTGGGATGTAAGAGAAGGTATTCTCTTGAAAGTCAAGCTAGAGGGAACATGCAATAGATGTAAGAAAGTAAGTTTGCATGAGTTTTTATAATGAAATCATGAAATTTCTTCACTTACTCCTAAAGAGGGAAGGTTCAGCCGAATGGGATAAGGTACTAGGGGTTGGAATTTCATGAAACCAATGGTAAACATGAAATCCTCACACATGAATTAGTAAAGGAGATGTTAAGTTTTCAAGATTAAACCAAGGATGTGAAATATAAAATTTTAGGGTTTAAGATTCTTTAAGAAGTTGGCTCATGAAACTAGCCAATTTAGTAAGGGTATTGTGATGGCTTTAGGTTTGGGAAAGGCCAATGATGCAAGTGGACAAGTTGGAACAAAGTGGTAAAAGCAAAGGAAACACTTGGGGTAGCAATTTATATTTCTTACTTTTACATTATTTTGAATTGTTTTATGATGATTATGGAATTACCATATTGTTGTTTTTGTATTCTATGATTAGTATTGGCTATTTTTAACTTGAGTGCGATGCTCGATATGTCCATTTCTAAGGAAAAACTCTGTCGAAATTTTTATTTGACAATATGGTATTTTATGCTTCAAGATGTTTTGAATGATGTTTTAATAGTTGCATAATGATATGAATGCATGAAATGCTATTGCTACTAAGATTCTATATTCTTACCCTTCCAAACCAATAACTATGCTAGAACCAAGCCATGCCAAGGAACAAGGAAAGGCTAAGAGGAATGAAGAGGAAAACGATGAATGAGTTATTTATGAGAATTATGATGTGTTATTTGAAATTATGTATAAATTTATGTATGAAGTTTTGAATCTATAACTCTAGATGGTTATGTCCCTTGAAACACTCTTTTGATATTTGGAATGGATAATGAACAGGTTTTGGTATTATAGTGAAGTTATGAAGTTAGTTATCCACCGTATTGTACAAATTGTCCATTCGGTCTGCTGAAATATTAGGAAGGGTAATCCTGTCAAGAACAGGGTACAATGACCAAATGGTTGGTATTAATTAAAAGCAGACATAATAAGCTTTCTAAGAAGCTTAAGATCACTAAAATTGGTTGAGTATGAAATAAGTTATGAATTTTCAAAGTTATGGTTAAAAATCTGGACAGTTTTGGAGGTGCCAAATGAACAGTAATCTTAACAAGAAATACTATATAAAGTGGCACAATGAATGTTTTGCTCCATATTTTTTCCATGTAGAGCATGATTTAAGTTATTTTTAAAGACTTGAATCACTATCATACGATTTTTCTAAAATTAGTTATGAATTTTCAAAATTCAACAAGAAAAGTTAAATGACCAAATGAACAATAACCAAACTTGAGAAATTTTTAGGTTTGATGTTTTAAGTGATTCAAGCCTCTATACCTATTCAAACGGACTCTAAATGAAATCTAATACATGGAAAAAGAGAGCAAAGGTAAAATGTGACACTTTGCATTGCTTGGGAACTTGGTTTAAGATATTATTTCCTGTGATGTAAAGTTTCTTGTTGATTGCATTAACTAGATGGATTGGCATACTTTATGCCCCCAGTACCGTAATGATAGAGATCAAACAATTTAAGGAGAAGAAGTGGGCCATTGAGGTCCAATATAACCCAAAGGATACTAGCTCGGTAGCTAATAGTATGGCTAAGTGGTTTGAGTATGTATAAAAAAAAGGACAAGAGGAGTCAATGAGGAAAGTTGATCAAATAGCTTGGAACCCTATCAAAAGATATAGAAGAAGACAAAAAATGATGCTAAGAGAAGTTATAAAGAATAACCTATTGATAAATGATTTATCTGAGGAGATAGTGTTTGATAGAGTCTATTGGTATTGTATGATTCATGTAACTAATATCACATTAATATGATAAAACTAATGTTGTTGTTGATGATATTGCTTGATCCATGTATATGGAAAAAAATAGTTTGAATGCAATGACATTATATTATCGTATTATATGGATTACATGTTATGTGATAAAATATTATTATCCATTTATTATAGTACCATACTAGATGTGCACATCTAATTGTACAAATTTTTATTAGTTTTAATTTATAGGAAAAAAAAAAAAAAGAAACATCCCATACATCGCATGGTATCATATTAGTATAGAATAAAACCCTTGTACTTTTCTTAGTAGTTTTTTGATGCGGACAATAGTGTTGGTATGGTATTAAATGTTCCATTCAATGTTGAATTTTAATTATTTGTTCAAAGATTATAAGAAAAATATTCAAATTAATGTATAGTTGAGCCGGTAGAAGTTTGTTTTAGTTTAGTCAATAGTTTTGTGTTGAAGCTCTGAAATTGCATTATTGGAAAGGTTTAAATTTTAGTTGTACGAAATTTTTTAATATTTTTAATTTGTTCTTAATTTTCAATCTTTTTCTATAGGGGCTGACATGCTTACAAATCATGTTAGCTATTTTTTCCTAGGAAGTTTTAAATTGTAGTTGTATGAAATTTTTGGATATTTTTATTCTTGATTTTCATCCTTTTTCTATAGGGGTTGACATGCTTACAAATAATGTAAAACTATATGTTACTTTTCATACGCATGACAGAAAATTAGTTTATACACCGGTTCTACTCTCTTTCTTTAACTTCCTTTTTGTTCTAAATAGATTTTCTTTCATTGTTTTTCTAGTTTACTTATTATTTAAAACTCCTTTTCAACTATAAAAATTGTCTCATTATCTTTTCTAATTTTATAATTTTTTCACTTATTTTTACGTATTTACTATTTTATTTTTTAGAAATAATATTTTCAGCAACATATTTTGAAATTATTAATATTTTTAGAGGAATGAGAACTGTTCAACATATTTTGAAAGAACAGTGCTATGCAATTTTAATTTTTAAATTCAAATTTAAATTTTACATCTACATCATACTATTATATTTCTTTAAATTTTAATGCTCTATCTATTTCAAAATAAAAGTCATTTTTTTAAGATTAAGATATTCAGAATATAAGTTACTTTACAAAATCTATACACCATTTAATATTTTTTAACTCTTAACCTTTTTGGTGAATAATCAAACAAAAAAGTTGGGAGAAATTAAAAGAGATACAATTAGGATGAGTTCTATTTTAATAAGCGTAATTTTGAAAACTTATGTTAATTTAAAAAAAAATTCAATGATTCCAACTAATTTTAATCGACTATACTGGTTTATATAAAATAGTTAAAACTGACTTATAATTTTGAAATGGTGGGAATATATCATGTGAAATGCCTAGTGCTTGATAATCTAGTTTTAAATTAAACTAGATTTTCTACTCATGCATTGCACGGAGGGAGATTTTGTTGCTTAAAATATTATATATATTTAATTTAATTATAATTAAGTAATGCTCAAAGAATTATCAAAAGCACACTAAAATTTAACATATACTCCCCCCAATTCATATTATAAGGAGTCCTCTATAATTTTTAGTTGATCTAAAATATAAGGTTTTGTGTTAATTTTTAATAGTAATTTACTTTTTTTACCTCTATTGTTTTATTACCTGTCTCATAACTTGAAAAAAAAAAGTGAAACTTGATAATTAATATAGATAAAAATGAGATGTTAGGTTTTTTTTAGAAGTTTAAGATTTGTAACTAATTAACTTTTCTTAAGAAACATGAATTAGTTGAAAACTGCTTAAATATGAATAGGAGGAAGTATATACAACAATACCATGTACCCGTAGAACTACCAATTGACTACAATTAAATTGCTAAGAATTGATGTTGTTTGAAGTTATCATTATATTAGATATATGTGTTTTGTTTTAATAACATTTTCAGTGTTGGCCAAAAAATTCCATTTTGAAAAAGAAAAAAAGATATTTCTATTTTGTACAAAATTAATTAACAAAATATACGATTATATGTTGTAAGCTAACCAATGAATGAAATGAAACTTACAATAGAATTCATAATTATTAGCTTTATAAGAAACTTAGCTTCAATAGAGCATAGAACCCATGGTTTTTTAATTGAAGGAACATGTGCATGATGAAATGAAACTTTAAAAAAAATAAAAATAATAAAATGGTTAACCTCAATTGAAAAATTATAGTAGTTCAAATTAAAAATAATAAAAATAATTGTTATCTTTCTAATCATTTGCCATTACCAATTTGGAACCTCTTCTTCAAATGATGCTGCATACTCAAGTCTTTCTCACTCCCATTGTCCAAGTGAGTATGAAGCCATAATGTTTTTCCTAATAGTCAGTGTCTTATAGGGGATTTAATGTCACAACTGGAGGTGGTTCGATAAGGGGTTTATATAGAGGAGAGTATGCGTTTGGCAGCTATTGAGTAAGCATGGCATAGGGAGGAGGTGTACTGGTGGCAACGGTCACAAGTGAAATGGTTTCAGGCGGGTGATTGTAACACCAAATTCTTTCATTCGTGCACGATCTTGAGATGTTGCAGAAACCTTATTGTGCGATTAGAGGATGCAAATAATAAATGGGTGGAAGAAGAGCAAGCTATTGCAAACACTATGGTGAAGTTATATGTAGATTTATTCAAACGTAGTGAGCCCATACCAAATCAGTCATTTTCTCATGGAAACTTCTCACAGTTAAAATATTGGTGAGACTTTCTCATGGAAATTTATTTCAGATACACTTCTCATAGATAATTCTCATGGACTAGGGGTAGAGAGAAGAATCCATGAGAATAGAGTGAGAAATTCCGTGATTACTTTGTGCGCATTGTGGTGGGAAGTAGGCGCGAACAATTCTCACAGATCATTTCTGTGAGAAACATTGGTAGAATCTTCTCATAGACATACTTCGTAGGAAACCTAGAAAGAAACCCCATCTTCTTATCTCTTTGTATGGTGATTCTCATGGATTTCATGCCATGAGAAATTCTCACGCTGCTCTGGCCATGAGAATCATTTCAACATTAGGTACTTTCTATTTTACTTTCATATTAATTTTCTCATGGAAATGTAGATGTGAGAACTTCTCATGGCAACATGGCAGTGAGAATTGCTTGCGGAAGGTTGGCCCATGAGAAGTATATGAGCTTTTAACTTTGTCTAATGTTTTGTTCTGATATAAGTTTTCTCATGGGTAAGGGCCATGAGAACTTCTCACGGGTACCTTTTCTGTGAGAAGATGTCCTTTGTGTTCACTTTGTCTTGGCATTTGTTCAATATATGTTTCTCATAGTTGGTAAGCCTTATTGTTCTATGAGAAGTATAAAACTTATTTTTTAAGTTCTTTAATTTTTTACTCTTTATTCTTAATCTCTAATTCATTAAAATTTATGCCTCCATTACTTCATGTTCCTCTATTTTTCTTCCAAGCCTCTCTTACCCCTTTCCCAGTTTTCTTCCACCCTTTATTTCCTATTGATAATGATGAACTTACAATTAAAATTTTTTATACTAGCAAAAAACCTAAAATCTATAATTGTTAATAATGAAACCTATAATTTTTTTATATTAAAGCCTTCATCACTATTTTTTTAATAATGAAACCTATAATTTTTTTATATTAAGGCCTTCATCACTATTTTTTTAGTTTGTAATAAAATTTTTTGTTTATAAAAAAATTGTTTATAAAAAACACTTATAATTAAAAAAATTTTTATTTAGAAGCTTTGTTTTTATAATTTTTAATATTGGTAGAAGAATAAAATAAAAAAAGAATCTCATCTTCAGAATAAAGAAACCGCGAATGTGAAAAAAAAAAGCCGTAAACCAAAATCTCTGCCGCCTTCAAAATCCCTAATACTATCGACCTTCTAATATTGCCGTCAACATGGGCTTTATGTAGATTTACCTATTCATTTGGTGTATGAAGCTATAGTGGATGGACTTGTACAATATAGGTGGATGTATCCATTTGAAAAATTTTTGTACACATTAAAGAGAAAGGCAAGAAATAAAGCCCATATTGAAGGTTCTATTTGTGAAGCATACATACTTGAAGAAACTTCAACTTTCTGCTATTATTATTTTGAAACTCATGTTTAATCAAGAACTAGGAGAGTTTCTCAGAATGATGATGGTGGGGAGCATGATACTTATCCTCTTATTTCTATCTTCAACTATCCTGGGTGACCTCATGGAAGATATCTCAAAAAACTTCTTATCTTACAGAGAATGAGCAAAGTACGATAACATTGTATGTTCTTCTCAATTGCCTTGAAGTTAAGCCTTTTCTTAAGCATTTTGAGGAACTTCTCCCAAATTTGTCAAATGAGGCAGTGGAAAAGCGAATTTCTTCTGAATTTCCTAAGTGGTTTAAAAGTTATATAAGTTTATCTTACTTTCTACACTTATACATATTTTGTATCAATGCTGATTTTTTACTTTGACTAGGTTCAAAACCCTCAAAATGGGATAACAAATGAGTTGTTAATTTCTTTGGGTTGGGGTCCTATGAGAGATGTGTAAAGGTTCAATCAATAGTCTGTGAATGGCTATAAATTTCATATAGATACTTGGGTGAAAGGGAGGAAGACCAACAATAGTGGAATAAGTGTCAAGGGATTTGGCCATGGTCATATTGAATTATCTTATTATGGTGTGTTGAAGGACATAATACAATTAAAATTCATTGGTAGTCTACATAAGCGTTTGATGGTTTTCAATTGCAAGTAGTATGATCACACTAATCGGCGGACTAGAATTTGTCCTAAATATGGAATCGTGGAAGTCAATGAAGAAAGAACAGACAAGGGGAGTGATCCATTTATCTTTGCACAACAAGCTGAGCAAGTCTATTTTATCACATATCCAAAAGCAATCCCTTGCAAAAAGAATTGGCTTCTTGTTATTAGAATAAAAGCAAGGAATATGATTGATGCTCCTAATGATGATAATGAAGATGCACTATTCCAAGATGAGGCACATCCTCAACTTGAGTTAATTGATGATCTTGATGATGACCTTGGTGAACATTATCTACGAGATAGTACAGTTCCAAGTGAAAAAGTGAATAATGCACATATTAGGTTAGTTGTAGATGACCTTGTTCAATCAACCGGTTCAAGTGATGAACAACTAGATGATGAGCTACTACATACTGAATCATCTGAAACTGAAGAAGATTTTTCTAGTGATTACTATATAGCAAGTGATTGATGTGGGTAATTTAGTGTGCTTTTTTTACTTCTTTTCATTTAAACTATATGCATATGTGTGTTTATAATGAAATCTATTATTTATTATTTATTAAATATGCATGTTCATAACTCTTTTTTTTTATTTTAGATATCATCTTCTCAACTAAACAAGGATGGAGGATCCAACAATAAAAAGAAGAAAGACAAGAAGGGCAAAAACAAGGTTATGACATCACCCATTTTGCCACAAGCAGTTACAGCATCATTGTCTCAGTTACCACCTATCCAGCCATCATCGACACAACCATCACTGATAGCACATGGATCCGTGCTTGAATCATGTTCTCTATCATCCCCACCCATTCAGTCTAGCCTTGGAATTTTTGCTATTGTTCGTTCAGAGAGATCTTCCCCACATGGGATGGGTACAAATGTCTTTTCTTCCTCAAGTGAAAATACATATGATGCTGGATCCATGTTAAGTGATGGTCGATTAGTAATTCAACCTAATAGTACTGAAGAGTAAGTGTGTTCTATATTCATTTCAATTATTAATTCACAAATCACTATGCTACATTTTGTTTTGCTAAATATTATGCATTTCACAGGTTTTTTCCTACTAATGAGCCTGTATCAATATTATCTAGCATTATGTGCAGCATTTTCATTGATGCATGGCCTAATTTTACTAGTATCCCTAATGATGTTATAGATGCATGGTATGGACAATTTAAGGTGAGCTAATATTCTAATAATTTGAAAGTATAAAAACATAGTTATTTTTTCATTTACCTGGTGTTTGGTTATTTTTATTGTAGTTGAAATGTGCATGAAATCCTTCTTTGGAAGGACAGATATACAAGCTTTGGCATAAAAAATGTAGTGGAATAGTATGTTCCACCATGAAGGATATTTGATATGGAAAAACAAAAGTTACCTGGATGCTCAAAACAATCCAAGATAACTTGCAATTGCAACGGGGGACTCCTGAGTTCAAGGCAAAATCAAAACATAATAAAGTCAATAGGGCAGCTAATGCTGATGCATGCGTACATAGGGGTGGGTGAACATCATTATCAAAATATAAAAGAAAGATAGTAAGCCTTATTTAAATTTGTTATATTATTGAAGTTTTATTATCTTAAGTTACATGAATTTTGTCCTAATGTTTTAGGAAATGGAGTTGGGATGAGAAATGACCATGCCTGAAGTATTTAAGAGGGTACAACATAATGAGTAGAAAGGAGGTTGGGTCTGATCAAAGCTGTTGACACTTATGTAAATTAAGATTTTATTATTTATAATTCACAATTTATTTATTCATATTATGAATATATGATTCACAACTTTGTTTATTGTTGATATAGAACCAATTTGAGCAACTAAAACAAAGTCAAGGTGAAGACTCAAATCTCTCTGACAATGCTGCATGGCTTACAGTTGTTGGAGGAAAAAATAAGAAAGGGCATGTGTACAAATTTGGATCACTCACTAGCTTTATTGATTCTCATGGGATGCCAAGCCATAACTTTGGCAAGCTTGCACAACTTAGAGAATCTTTTGAAAAAAAGTACTTACAAGACAAACTTGCTGAACAAGAAAAGATTTATGAGGAGAGTTTGGTTGTAGTGGTTAACAAATTAAACAAGGAACACAAAGAGAGTTTAACTGTAATGGTTAACAAATTGAATGAGGAATGTAACATCCTCTATTCAAACACCTCCAGAGCTGACCAAAACCTTTACAAAACACACAAACATAGCCCCAAACTTCATAAGGGAACTTTCCAATTCTTTTGAGTAACAGAAACACACCAGAAAGGCACCTGAACAGGACGAGGCCGCGGCCTGATACAGTGACGTCGTGGCTCCAACCCTTCACAGACTCACTGGTGCCCACTGTCTTGCTGGCGCCGCAGCCTGAATTTATGCGCCGCGGCCCCAGCATCAGAACTTATATCAGCAAAATGCTTATTTGCCGGGCCAACTTCAGACTCGCATAACTTCTTGCTCTGAACTCCGATTGACGTGATTCCAACTCCTACAAGTCTCTCTCGTCATAATCTAACCACGGATACCAATTTCAACCAAAACTAACTCCATTTGCAGATTCTAGACACCCACTACCGTTTTGGCCACTTCTTGACCAAAACTCATAACCTACTACCTCTAATTGCCACCAAAGGCAACTGGACACCCTAAGACCCTTCATACAGGTCATATTTGGCTAGACTAACATGTCCAAGGAGGTTTTACTTCGAAGAAACCTTTCCTTCGAGAATTGACCCCCTTGAAACCCCAAAACCGCATAATGGGCTATATTCCCACACTCACATTCATGGCCCAAAACCACACTTGGGCTCGTATTCAACCATTCTAGCATACAAATACCTGCTCATACATTACAGACTCATACCGAGGTCCACCATCAATCTCACACATCATACATCACGTACACATCTTGCATAACATTCATCAACATTACTATCATCCCATGATATAATATACAAATAGTACTCCCAGGACTCTCATCCAGGCAACCAACTATAACAACCTACTTGGCACAAAATTACATAAACTAAATTATAACCACCAAATATACTTGGAATTCCCGAAGACTGAACGACTACTAACTCCTTGATCTCCTCTGAACTAGCACCACCAGAGTTTTCACCTGAAAGGTTAGTCATGGAGGGGAGGGGTGTGAGACAATGTCTCAGTAACCGAGATCAACAACACATAAACATATATATATATATACAAATATGAATCATATAACATATAAATGCAATGTATAATGAATGGTATGCATGTCGTCCTCTCAGGGACTTCCATCCTTATCCTCCCTAATACACATATACATAGATATAATCCATCCTTATCCTCCCTAATATATACAATCCATCCTTATCCTCCCTAACATAGACATATACACATATCCCATCCTTATCCTCCCTAACATATACATATACACATAGCCCATCCTTATCCTCTCTAACATATACATCTACACATAGCACATCCTTATCCTCCCTAACATATACATATACACATAGCCCATCCTTATCCTCCCTAACATATACATCTACACATAGCCCATCCTTATCCTCCCTAACATATACATCTATCATCATACGTTATATACACATATACATATCATCATATCATCACCACTCCGTCCACCGTATAACACAGTCTCACAATATCATGTGGTGATGCTAATGTATCATCATCATAATCAACACAATGTCATGTATACATCATATCATAGCATATCAATGTCACCATCACATGTCTCATTATCATAACTATACTCATCATCTACTCTACTCATACCACGATATATAAAAATGGTACACACAAGCACATCAATATCGTGATATGAAAGAGACATGCATATATATACACAACTATACGTACCATCATACACTATCGAAAATACCATATAACAAACACCCGGTTACCTCAGGTTATCAACACCTCGCACGTAGGGCTTAAACAAGCCTCCAGAGCACCCCAATCACGAACTATGTGCCTCCAATAGCCAATCTACCGTTATAACAACATAATACCTTTTATTAATATAACTCCCATAACATTACAATCCACATTCTAGTCGTCCCAGCTTAACCCAGAGTTCTAACAATATTCACACATACCAATAAACCTTAAACAACCATTCAAACACACACCAACACATACCATTTCGGATTTCCACTTCTTTTCTCAAATTCCAACCTAGGGTTTAACTCAAACTCATCATAACCCAACTAAAACTCATACCCACGCTTCAATAACACTAAATCATACTTCAATAATCCCTTTAGGCACCATTTAAACGGTGGGAAATCAACCAAACATGGACTCTCACACAAACCCCCGAAAATCAACTCCAAATCGAAGAGAAAAACGAAGAGGAAGAGAGTAGATCCACTTACCAACTGAGAAACAAGCTTCTATGGCCCAGAAAACATCCCCCTAGGTCGGATTTGGCGTGCCCTAGCAGAGCTTCTCGCTGCTTCTCCGTCGCTCCCTCCGTTTCTCTCTTTTCTTTTCATCCAAAATGATTCTGATGTAAACTAGATTCACGACTCTCGCTGTAGCTCCAGATAAGTCCGCTGCGGCGCCACCAGTTTCAGCCGGGAAATGTCACTGGAATTGGCTCTCACCGCGGCTGCCCTGCTCCTCGCCGCGGCGTGGAGCTCATTTCTTCTCCACTTGAACCTTCCTTCGTCCTGTTTCCTTCGATCCTGCATACAATGCCAAAGACAAGCATCATAAGGGGTGTTACAAGGAACACAAAGTATGAGAACAGATGTGGGAAGAAAAATTCAAACTGACTGAGGATTTCATGAAAAAAATTATGGTATGGATAGACTTAGAAGGTATCAACCAGGTTGGTCCTTCTCAACCTTCACATGATGATGATGATGTTGGAGAAGAAAACAATGAGGGAGATGATAATGATGATGAGGGAAGTGATGATGGTGATATAGATGGGGATGATGAAGAGTAGGATAGTTATTAAACAATTATGATACTTGTAATGAATTGTTTTAGAAATTGTTAGTTGCCAAAGTAACTAAAACTATTGATTTTGGTTGGTTTTAAACTTTGATTTTGATGATGAAGAATTATTATTTTTAACATTCATTGGATATCAAAATATTTGTTGTTCATGGTGTTTGTTGTAAAATTTGAACACAGGTTAATATGTAAGAGAACCAAATTGATTGTGTAACTGTTTCTCACAGAATTATCACAGAAAATTCTGTGAGAAACTTGGCATGATGACCTCATTTCTCATAAATTTTTCACAGAATTAGTTCATGAGAATTTCTCACATACTTGTTGCCTGTGAAAATTTCTCATGGCATATATTTCATGAGAAATTCTCATGGAAACAAATCCGAGAGAAATTCTCACAGTATGTCTTCCATGAGAACCTTTTCTCACATGCATGTTCCATGAGAAATGGTTCTCACAACCATAATTTGTGAGAAAAAATTTTTTCGCACATGCATATTTCTCATGGTTCTTTATGCATGAGAAATTCTATGAGAAATGTCTGTTTTACAAAATTTCTTCATGTTTTCTCACAAATTTGATCCATGAGAAATATGTTATTTTGGTGTAGTGGAAATCTGGATATGGTGCTTAACTTTGTATAGAAGAAAATCTCTGCAAAACAAAATGCATCACTATGTTAGAGGCTTACAAGGGTGGAGATCAAGGAAGTTGTGTTTCAGCTTGGTGCTTCGAAGGCTCCGAGACCTGATGGATTCTCGGGTCATTTTTAACAACATTCATAGGAAGAGGTAAGTCAATTGGTTTTTGTTATGGTACTGGAATTTTTTGACAAGAATTGCTCCCTTGGGATGTTAATGAGACAAATTTGATCTTGATCACTAAGATTGATGGACGGAATCCATAAATCATTTTAGGCTTATTAGTTTGTGTAACTTTGCCTATAAGATCATTTAAAAATTTTAACTAACCGGATTAAATTGGTTTCGGATTGTTGTGTGTTGGAATAGCAACAGGCTTTTGTTTTGGTCGGCTTATTCAGGATAATATTATAATTGTCCATGAAGCATTTCACTGTTTGAGTCAAAAGAAAACTGGTAGTGTCTTTGAATTGACTCTCAAAATGGACATGACTAAGGCTTATGATCATCTGGAGTGGGACTTCCTTGAAGGAATCATGCGATATATGGGTTTTGATGATAGATGGATTTAGTAGGTTATGGGTTGTAGTATTGCATCTGTGCGCTTTAATGTCTACTTGTCAGGGAGAACAATGGGTTCTGTGGTCACTGAGGTGTATGCCAAGGTGATCCTCTCTCTCCCTTTTTATTTATATTGGCTTCAAATGTGCTTTCCTATATGATTACATGGCATGCGGAGCATGAGAGATTGAGGGGTATTAAGCTAGCTAGGCGATGTCCTATGTTAACCGATTGTTTATATGCTAATGATACCATTCTATTTTTAAGAGCAGATGAGAGTAATTGTCAATGTTTGAAGGAGATACTGCATGCTTATTGTGTAGCTTCAGGACAAAAAATTAATTTGGAGAAATTAGGTGTTTTTTATTTTGCTAACACCCCCTAGATGTGAAGACTCAAATTAATCAAGTATTAGAAATGCAGGTTGTCAATGACCCGAGCACATATTTAGGCTTACTAGTTTTGTGGGGGGTGCTCAAAAGTGGCACCACTGACATAGGTGAGAGATAAAATAGGCAAGAAGATCCAAAGTTGGAAGAGGAAATTGCTCTCTTTTGCTGGTAAGGAAGTAATGGTGAAAGCTGTGAATAATGCAATTCCTATATTTCCTATGTCTTGTTTTAAATTTCCAAAGAAAACATGCATGGAGCTTGATAGTCTAGTGGCTAACTTCTTTTGGGGTCAGGAGGAGGTGGGTGGTAATTAAGGTTCATTGGAAGTCATGGAGGGTGCTTTCTAAATCTAAGGACGATGGTGGGATGGGATTTTGGGACGGGCTTTAATGAGGCTCTGCTTACAAAGAACGCTTGGCGAATTTTATAGAACGCGAATGCATTGTAGGTAAGGGTACTAAAGGGCTTATACTTTCCAAATTGCTCCTTTCTTGATGTTGGTAAAGGTGGGAAAGCCTTTTGGGATTGGAGTTGTTTGCATGAAGGTGGTTCAACTTTAATGCAAGATTTAATGTGGCAAATAGGGAATGGTACTTTGCAAGTATGGGAAGATAAATGGTTCATTGGGCTGAATACTCGGGTAATCTATGCAGGAGAAAACTTTTCAGCAACAACCTAATTTACATAGGTGCGGACACAGTCTAACCATTTTGGAGGGGCCAAATTTATGAAAAATAATATATATATATATATATTATTAATTTAATTTTTAATATTTATCAAAATAATTTTATAACTTAAAAAATATGAAATAAAAAATTATGTATAACTATATACTATTTTAAAAATTTAAATATATATAAAATGAAACCATATATGTAATATATTAATTTTAAGAAAAATTATAAAAAATATATTTAAAGTTTATATTTTCAATACATTTACATATGAACATTATATTTATTTCTATTTACATATATCAATAATATATAGTGCATATATATATATATATTATTTATGTATTAATTTATTGTGTGTGTAGTGTGCGTATATATCGAGAAGGTGGGAGGGGCTGAATGTTTAAACATATTATTGAATTGTAGTTTATGTGTGTGTATTATACATACACACACACACACACACACATCAAGGAAGGGATAGAGGTTGGTGGGGCTGCCCCTCCCACCTTCAGTGTGAATCCGCCTCTGAATTTACATGTGGCGGACTTAATTCAAAATGGTAGGTGGAGATTAGAACCTTGAGGGTTTGGTGATGGCAGAGGCTCTTGAGACTATCAGTGCAATTCATTTTCCTAGACAACCGAAATCAGATAGAATCATATGGCGCCGGGCAAACGATGGTTCTTATCATGTCAAGTTAGGGTATCGGATTAAAGTGGCTAATGGGAGGAGGAGTGAAGAGTTGGGCCGAGTAGTTCAAGGTGTATTTCATCTCAATTATGGAAGGTTGTGTGGAAGCTAAAAGTCCAACCAAAAGTAAAACATTTTTTATGGTAGGCATTGAATGGTGTGTTGGCAACTAATGAAGCACTTTTTTACAGGCATCGTAAAGCTGATCCTAGATGCCCTGTGTGTGAGAGAGAGTGAAATAATTGAACACCTTTTATTTCTGTGTCCATGGGCTATGGCTACCTTGTTTGGTAGTCCACTCACCATGAAGCCTCATGCTTATAATATTTCTAGCTTTGATGTATTGTGTTTATTTGTTTGCAGGACCAAATCAGTTGGATGAGGAAGGACAAGCTTATTTCTCAGTTTTGTGCTGGTACATTTGGAAAGTACGATGTGATGCAGTATTCGATGCCGTACTGGTGGATTCTACTCAAATTCTGTCAATGGCTTCGGTGTATATGTCTGAATTTTGGGCCGCAAAACAAGCTGGTGCAATTGGAGGAACATGCTGAAGTCCAATCTACTCAGCCGGCAAAGCAAGCTCATCCATCCCTGGAGTGGTAAAAGTTGACTGTGATGGATCTTATAAGCTTGACTCTACAGTAGGTGGGAACGGTCTTGTGTGTCGTGATCACGCTGAAAATTTTATCGGTGGCTGGATGGAGCAAATTATGGTACCTTCCAGCTTTGCTGCAGAGCTATAAGCCTTACCAAAAACTGTGGGTTTTGCTAATAGTTTTCCATATGCCATAAAAGAGTTGAATTTTGCTGCTATAATGGATTTTTTGAATCAGAAAACATCTCAAGGTTGTGACTGGCAATGGAAATGGCTGCTAGAAGATATTCTGGAGGATATGAGTTCACGTATGTCTGTTACTTTCTCGTTAGTTAAAAAGGAAGGCAATTGTGCTGCTAATTGCTCGGCAGGTCTTGCATCAAAGGGAGTGGGCCCGAAAGGGTGGGTTAATACACCACCACTACCTCTTTTAGCTATTCTTCACAGTGACTCATAGAATTTGTAAGGGATTCCATCTTTATCAGATTGCCAAGTGCAGGAACGGGAAGGCATTGGTTGAAGAGGTTATCCTTGTGGTTAGTCTACTGTTAGATGTTGGTTGTGCTTTTAGCGTTGTGTCTTCTTATTTTGATTTCACAGTTGTTTTTTCGTTTAGTGTCTTGTGTCTGAGTCTTTTACATAGTCCTAGGATGTCTCAGTTTGGTTTGATATTTTGCGAAACTCTCATGTTTGTGTTATGTTTAATGTAAGTTTACCTGAAGGAAAAAAAAATAAAAAATAAAAAAAGCTTGCTGGTTCATTACTTACGTTCATTATATTATTGGAAGAGAAGTTAAAAGAAAATTAATAAAGGAGAAACATCACGAATAAAGAATCCAAAATTACAGCATCAAAATGATCAAAATAAAAGCAAGATTATAAAGAAGACAAGAGTAGAAGAATAACACAAAAACATTAAAACATACCCATGAGAAATTAAAGTTTGACATCTTGCGAAAATCAGTCATTCATATTCCCAAAATTCAAAAGCAATTTCAACGAAATTTTAATTTGGAATTAAGTTGTGGAGTTTTATTTGGCACAATAAAGCAATCGTGGAGTTGAGTAATGGGTTTTACCATGAGAATCAAGTCATAAGACAGTTACATCAATCAAGAAGTTACAAACTTTAATAGGGAGTTAGCATAAAAACTTGGAAGTCAAGATAAAAAAAAAATGAGATTTTAAATTCAGAAATGTAAAAATAAGGTAGTTACGATACAAAGTTAAAAAAAGGAAGTTAATGCACATGTAATAGCCATGTCATTGCCTATTTAAAAGTAATGTCAGTTGTTCTATTGCTTTCGATCTCCATCAAAATCTTCTCTTCTCAAACATGAGTTGTTCTATTGTTGAGTGAAAGGAAGAAACATTTGAGAGAAAATAACGGCAATTGCCAATGTAGATTGGTGCAAGTGGCAAGATGGCCGATTCTGTAATCTTCAAGTTGTGAGTTTGAATCCCTCTTTTATTGCTAAAATCCGGTTTGGTGGCATTCGATTGTGGGAAAATTCTCACCCTAGTGGGTTATGAACTTGGCTTGATCCCAAAACTTAAGATGTCTAGATCCTTAGTAGTGACTGAAAGTATGAGACAGACCCCACTGCTAAAATTCTGAGTCTTATTGGGAGTTGGAAGCGCCTTCCCTCCTTTCCAATTTTATTACCAAAAAAAGAAAAGAAAAAGAAGGCAGTTATAGAGAACCGTAGAAAAAAAAGGTTCAAATAATAGGTAGAAAAGTATTATAAATATTTTATTTATTAAAAAAGATAAGCTAAGCCATAAGCCAAGTCACAGTGAATAAGAATAAGGAGAGCCCGTTACTAATCGGCTTCCTATGGTTTTTTGTCTCATATTGATATATTGATTTTTATACTATGAGATAAAAGTCATTCCATAGTCAAATATATAATGATATAAAAAAATTTAAAAAATTTAACAAAAATGATTTGCAAAGAATATATTAAAAATTCAGTTTTTAACTTTTTTTTTTAATAAAACGAGAGAGGGCTAATTAGGTCCAAATGAATTACAACATGACACAATCGGGAGTTGGCATCCCAAGTACATCCATCTTCGTGGCTGCCCCCAAGTCCTGTGAGCGCATCCGCAGGCCTGGTGATCTTCCTTGGACGATAACCTGTTTTTGTCATTCAATCTCTGGATCCAAAAAGAGTTCCTAAATAACTCATATTCCATCTGTTCTCAAATTTGCGTGATGTTTTATTATTTCAAATATAACTATACAAGTCATGTCCAATTCATTAAATTTTTTTTATTATATTCCTCATTAATCATGTTAAAGAAAAATGGTGATCGAAAAGTCACAGTATTTCAACAAGAGCAAATTTGAGAAATGAATTAAGTTTGCAACGAATTTAAAAAATTTTACAACTTTTTTTAATATTTATAAAAATAGTTAAGAGTGACTTCTATTTGAGACTTGTCCATATTAGAGTGAGGAAGATTTTCTTGGGTGGTAGGAGCCTGAAGCTCAAAACTATACCCATTTTGTCTCATATTATAAGGCAACATAATGTATTTTTTTTTGTTCCATAATATAAAGCGACATATAGTGATTTGTCATTTTTGTCTCTCATTTATTGTATTATTAATATTATAACATATATTATATTCAATGAAAATAGTGGAATTAATAGGGTAAAATTGAATATTTTAGTTTTTTATTTAAAAGTTCAAGGATATAATAAATTTTTTTCAATATGTGTGAAATTTCTCTCAATACTTTATAATATGAGATATGGAGAGTATAAGATATTTTTAACTATTTCATACTTCTTAAAAAAATAAGTTAGATCATTAAATTTGTTAAGAAATTTTAATACTTTTTACTATTTATCTTTATTAATTATATTATTTTTATATTTTCTATAACATTTATTTCACACATATTAATCTATTATATATATAAAATAAGATTCAAAGCTAAATTCTTGTTGCGCCATCTCAGTATCTTTAAAAAAACGGAAATTTTGGTGTGGCATATTGATGTGGCTACTATTGTGTTCAACTCTCTATCTCCCATATATTAATTTGCTGAATTTAATTTATAAATGGATGGTTAATGCATTTAATGGTGATAAATATGACACTTTAATACTCCCTCCAGTTCAAAATATAAGGGGTTTTAACTATTTCATGCATATTAAAGAAAGTTGGTTACACTCTTAAACTTCTAAAAAAAAACTCAACATCATATTTTTACCTTTATTAATTACCAATAATTAAAATTGTTTCCACTCTTTTTCAGTACAAGTTACGAGACTGGTCATCAATGAATAGGGACAAAAAAGGTAAACTACTTATTAAATATTACATAATACCTTATATTATAGACAAAAAAAGGTTCTAGAAAACTTCTTAAATTTTGGACCGGAGGAAGTATATGATTTTCCTTGTGCCAAGTTTTTTTTTTTTTACATTGTCTTTCTAATTTAAGAATGGAACTTAATGAAATCTTTGACATTTTTTTAACAAATATTATAAATGACTATAATGATGGCAGCTATCTAATTTATTGTGATTGCTTTTGTACAAGTTTTAGAATGTTCAAAGTGAAATAATATATATATATATATTTACCAGAACAGCAAAATAATATATCTAATACATTAGTTTTGCATGAAAAAAATATAAGAAAGGTTCATATTTCTTTAAATCTAATTATTATATTATTATTCTATTATTATATTTATTGAAATATAATTATTCTACAAAAATTTAATAACGGTTTATAATAAGTTTCTATCGTGCTAAGTTTTATAATTTTGTTATATTAGTTTTTAGTATATAATATAATATAGTATATAATGTAATATAATTTAATGTATAATTGGGTGAATTACGCATTTAGTGATATTATTATATATTAATAGAATATAATACAATATAATATACTTTTATATTAGTTACTAGTAATTGGTCATTTATTATTTTTTAATGATGGTAGAAAGTCAAATTTGTATTAAATCTCACAGCCATCATCATTTAAGCAATTATACATTTTATCAATTTGAAAAAAATTACTTCCTCTATTTCTTTTCATCTGTCACTTTTTAAGAAAATTTTTATTTTTATTTATCTCATTTTCAAATTCCAAGATAACATTAATTGTTGTTTTTCCATTTATATCTTTATCCATCATTTTAAAAATCAAAGATAATATTAATTATTGTTTCTTATCCTTTTATTTATTTAAGGGCATATTAGAAAATTTAAAATAAATTCTAATACATTAATTGTATTTCTTAATTTGTGTGTAAAATGTAACACCCCTCATGATTTTCTTCCTTGGCATTGTGTTCAGGACCGGAGGAAACAGGTCGGAGGAAGGCTTAAGTGGAGTCTGGAAGAGCTCCACGCCGCGGCCTGAAGCAGGTCCGCCGCGGTGAGACTCTTTCCAGTGGCAATTGTTCGGCTGAACGTGCTGGAGCCGCGGCGAGGTATGCTGGAGCCGCGGCGAGATTCGGGAAATTTGTTTAAATCCGGATCATTTCAGTCGATCGGGAAAGAAAGAAACGGAGGAAACCGAGGGAGAACGCGAGGAGCAGTGCTAGGGTTCGAGTTTTCTGGCTTCTAGGAGTGATTTTCGGACCTTAAGAGCTTGGATTCAAGTTGGTAAGTGCTCTCTACTCCTCTCTCTCCATTTTCTTCGGTTAGAATTTGGGATTTTCGGTTGTAAGGTTGGATTTCCGGTTTGGGGACGAAATCCACCGATTGAAATGGATGTTTTGAGGTTAATGGGATGCGTTTTGGTATTATTGTTGCTTGGATGTGAGTTCTGAAGGGTGTATGTGTGATTTGAGCTTAACCCTGGGTTATTCTTGGTCAGGGCTCTTGGGAATCCGAAGGGTATGAGGTTGTGTAGTGTTTGAGTGATCCCTAAGAGCTTAATGATGCATGAAAAGGGTGTTGGAACCTTGGGTTAGGTCAATGTAGTTATACTATGATGTTTGGTATATTGTGTTAATGGAAGAATTATGGTATTGTGAAGGTTGTTGGCTATTGAGAGGGGATTCACGTGTATTAAACAATCAAGAAAGCTTGTGGAACTCGTGTGCGTGTGGTAACGACAGTTAAGGTAACCGGGTGTATGTTTGTATTGTATTGTTTGTGTGACATTGATTGTGTATATGTATGGTTTTCTTATATATCGTGGTATGCACGGCTAGTCGATGTATGATGGTTGTATAGTTGTATTGTGATGTGTAGCATCCCCATACCATTACATGTTGACATGTCCATATGATGATTGCGTGATAATGATAGATATTTAGGCATAAAGGCATGTTAGCATGACATTGACATCATCATCATATGATTGCATAGTGAGAGATTGAAGATGAGGTGATGATGATATGATATGAGATGAGATGATGATATGATAAAGATCCCTGTCGCTAAATCCTCTCCATGGGAGAGCCAGGCGGCAGAGGATAATATGATATGATGAAATGTCCCTGTCACTAAATCCTCTCCTTGGGAGAGCCAGGTGGCAGTGGATTTGGGGATGCACCTTCCCTAAATCACCATTAATTCGTGATGGTCCAGGGGAAGGAGAGCCACGGTCCGAGCTTTAGTGTAACCATTGGCCGGGTTGCATTAGAGTAAGGTGAGCTTGGTGATGTCCCGGAATCGGTCTTCACCAACTGTTGGAAGGGAATCATCTATTGAAATGTCTCGTGATGACGACAGCTCGTGGTTCTAGCCGTGTATGAGGGAGAACATGCATACCATTCATTAACATTGCATTGCACGATTGTGTGGGTCAGTATATATATATTGTGTGTGGTTGTCCCCGGTTACTGAGACATTGTCTCACACCCCTCTCCCGTGACTAACCTTTCAGGTGACGGTTCTGGTACTAGTCCGGAGAAGACGCGGGAGTAGTTGTGTACGTGGGAATACTGGGTCTATGTAGTATGTGTATTTTGGATATTGTGCTTCGTGCCAAGTAGGATAGTATGTTTGTAATGGATAGCTTAAAGGAATTGATAAAGGATTTGTACGGATGGATGTATGTATGTTTATGTTTGTTGTATGCATGGTTTGGATGTTGAGGTGTCAGTATGTCAGTATTGGTGAGTCCAGAGTGATGTTGGGCCTAGTTGGTTTGTCTAAGGGCCTGTAGCCCATTTGGTCAAGTTGGGTTCCAAGGGGTCAAATCTCAGAGGAGTGGTTCTTTTGAGGTAAAACCTCTTTGGACAAGTTGGTTTGGGGGTTTTGGACCTGTATGAATGGTCTCTGAGTGACCAGTTGCCTTTGGTGGCAATTGGAGGTTGTTAGGGGTGAGTTTTGGTCAATAAGTGGCAAAAATGGTGTTATGGGTCCAGAATCTCCATACTGAGTTGGATTGAGGTAAAAGTGGTGTCTATGGATAGATGGGGACTAGATTGACTTGTAGGAGTCGGAATCAAGTCAATCGGAGTTCAGAGCATAAAGTTATGCGCGTCGGAAGTTCGCCCCAAAATGTTGAATTTGCTGATATGGGATATCAGCAGGGGGCGCCGCAGCGCAGGTAGTCAGGCCGCTGCGTCAGTGAATCCAGAAGCGATGGAGAAGCAGGGGAGGCCGGAGCCGCGGTGGTCCTGTAGCGGCCGCGGCCCCCAGCCTAGTTTTTGGTATTTTGTGAGTCGTTTCCGCTGTGTTAAGGTACTGGAGAGTTGTTTTGTGAGGTTAGGAATTGTTTTTGGCAGAAGTATGAAAGATTTTGGTTAAGTCAGGAGGTAGGGTGTTACATAAAAACCTTAACCAACACATAAAAAGAAACAGAGGTAATACTATATATGATTTAAATCAATATTTAATTGCATTGATTAATTGGTGAAAGCTATAAATACATTATCGTATTTGTCCTCCATCGCATTACTTTTAACTGAGTTTATTTTCATATTGTGATAGTTTTTGTGTTCCCTTTTTTTTATATGATGAAGAAGGTTCTTGTTTCAGTTTTCATGGCCTATCTAGAAGCCAATGTGAAGATCCGAACCAATGATCAGGTTCAACGTTATGTACTTTTCTTCTATGCTTTATAGACATTTCTTGACAGATGTGATTTTCGTTTATTTCTATATCTACTCCAATTTCTAATCATAATTCAATATGTTGTTTGATTTTTTTTCCTCTCTTACCAGAGAGGTTGCTTCAATTTTTTTTTGGCATATGTCTAAAAGCCACACGGAAATCTAAACGAATGACTAGGTTCAAAAGTCGATGTTCCATGCATATCTCCATGTTATGTTTTTTTTTCTTCCATGCTCTATTAATGTTTCCTGATTGCACCTCTATTTGTTTAATTTTATATCTACACCAACATTTAGACATGATTTATTATCCTTATCTATATTCCTAGTAGATTGAGTAAAATTTTGTATTTTTAGTATTCATCATGAAGTCCATCAAGCAAAACGAAGGGTTGGATTTATTATCCATATTGTGATAGGAGATGATGTGATCAAAATCTCAAACACCACCTATCACTTTGTGCATGGATGATGGTGTGTGATGGCTATCACCTAATGATGCCACTTTGTATATGACTTTATATATCTAGCACTATATATAACAAACATTATAGTAATCAACATTTTTGACAGTGATGCGTCATTAACTTTTATATATTTACTACTTGAAAAATTTATATATGTTACTGCCATAGACGGCGATGTGTCATCAATCTATGTGATTAACGGAATAAATGTATTGAAATTCGGAGCAATATGAGATGCATTATCATGTTCTCCCATCAATCATGCTTCGTCAAAATTATATTAAAAAATTATAATTTGATGGGTTAATTTCAAAATTAAATTTAAATTGTTGAATAAAAAAATAAAAATCCAAATTATTAATTGAACATTTAAAAGTTTGACTAAGTTTTAAATTTTATCAATTACATGTTCATTTGATTACCAATCAGATTGAGCACTGATTTATGATATATCTTTAAGTGATATTATTTGAAATTCATGTGCTTAATTATCTATGTCATACAAACAAATATTGAGAGAAAAAATTAAAATTTTAGTAATTAATTCTCATCTACTCTCTTTTATCCAAATTATAAGTCTTCTTTCAAAAATTTTTATTTGTCCAAAATATAAGTCCCATTTAGTAATTTTTAGGATATTAAATATTCTTTTTTCTATTTTTCTCTTTTTTATAATTAAATATAAGAGAGAATGTAAACTTTAAATGTAATGCATTAAATAAAGGTACTATTGAAAAATAATATATATTTTTGATAAATTTAATGAGTAAAAGTGTCTTTCTTGATTTCTATACAATTAGTTAAATATGACTTATATTTTAGATCATAGAGAGTATGTATCATTCACTTTTTTAAAGAATGCCTTTATTTGATTGTAACAAAATTTGAATTTCATCCCAAATTAGTTTTAGATCATAGGGAATATGTATCATTCACTTTCTTAAAGAATGCATTTATTTGATTGTAACAAAATTTGAATTTCACCCCAAATTAAAGGGCTGGACAGTGATCTTGAATTAAATGAGACTTGTATTTTTCAAAAACAAAAGGTGTTTTTGAGTCAAGTAAGAAAAAGTTGAGTAAAGGTTAATTTAATTTACTTTTTGTTTTAAAAAAAATTAAATGGTATGAAATATGAATGATGAAAGAAAAAGGCGAGCACATCCGATATTATGGATATTTGAGTGTAGAAGGCAAAACAAAGATCATCAAAAAGATTAGGTACCAATGGGTGTGAATATCTCAATTTTGTTATGGATTTTCAAATCAAACAAAAATTATATTTTGAAATTAAAAATTTATTTTTATTTAATATTAAATATTTTAATTTAAAAAATTTAGCTGGATTGCTTAAAATAAATTATAGTTAATTGATATGACTGATACTATATAAATTTGTTATGATTAAAAATTGATTAATTTTTAAAATTTTAAAATTAGTGATTTCATTTTAGAGTTATTTGATTGTTTGAAATTTGATTTCAACCTTAACCTTACATAAAAGTTTTAATAGAATTTGATGACTTACCAAACTAATGTGATGTGAGAAAATTTCAAATTATTAATGATTAAATAATTTTAAATATGTATTAAATTAATATTGTTAAGTTAATTTATAAAGTAAATTCGCTAATTAACTTTAATTATAATAATGGCTTGAAATAGATTTTAAAGAAAAAATATTTTAATTAAACTTTCAATATATAATTGATAAATTTAAAATTAAAGTAATTTTAAATTATGTAACAAAATTAGATTTCACTCCTATTTTGAAAATTAATTTCAATACCTGTAATTTTAGAATTTTAAATGAAATTATAGGTAATTTATGCCAATTTTAAATTAAAGAATGATTGGCTAAAATGAAAGGTTTCAACTTTCAATTTAAAGAAGTGAAAAAATAATTTCTAAATTACTTTTTAAATATTTAATACAATGCAATTAATTATAACTATAAAAACACGTTAAATATTTTTAAATAATTAAAAACTAATCCATACATTGCAAATAACTAACAATTATAAAAGTAATTTAATATCATAGATTCATATGGCAATAAAATAGTTTTGAAATAAATTTTTAATTTGTAGTACATTATAATTAATCAATAGTAATTCTCTCTTCAATTTGCAATTTGAATTTGCTTATGGGCATACTCGAGGTTGCTTAGACAAGTCTATAGATGCTCAATTGCTCATGAACAAGTCCACAACTGCTCCAAAGTAAGTTGATACACTTAGTTAAGTTTGAAGTTGCAAGTGGGCAACTCCTATTCTCCATACACAATCAAGTCTAGAACTGCATTTGTAAGTCAAATGCTACTTATGGGTAAGTTTATGGCTACACTAAGATAAGTCAAAAGATACTTACAAGCAACTCTCGGCTACACTACGATAAGTCTGAGGATGCATATGAGTAAGTACAAGGCTGCATACAAGTAGGTTTAAAGATGCTTTTGAGCAAGTCTAGGGTTGCACTTGGGTAAGTTCAGGATGCTTGCCAGCAAATATGAGGCTCCTCACGAGGAAGTCCATGGCTACTCTTGATCAAGTCTAAGATGTTAATCAATAAGTATGAGGCTGCACATAGGCAAATATAGAAAAATATCACAATTAATGTTTTAGTGATTATTTATCCAATTAAATCACAACAATTGGCTGGCTTAAAAATCTGTGTCTCATGTCATGGTACTTTTTCAGCTTTGCATTCATAGCCATGTTTTCAGTCGTGTCTCATGTTATGGTACTTTTTAAGCTTTGCGTTCATAGCCATGTCAAGGAGTAAGAACTGCACAAATTCATATCATCCTCAACTATTTGCCATTTTGACTTCATGTTCAATAGCCTTTTAGTTTGGGTTTGTGTTCAAGAAGTTTGTCTAAGTTTGCTTCAATATGGTCGTATGTTATTTTTAATATCTGAGTTCAGCTTTTTATGTATATTGTGATGTTTTTTAGTTGTTGTTTTCTTGTTTATTGGCATCTTTGTTTTTCCATCTATTATTATTTTTGGCCTTTTCCAACAAACTCAGTATGATTTTTTTGTATTTGAATATTTTTTAAGGTACTTATTATGCCAATACTCATTCGTACTTTATTTCCATTTGTCTTTTTTTTTTTAAATAATTTTTCTTAAAGATATACATAACCAAATCAACATATAGATTTATTCAAATTATTATATTTATTTTTTTGTGTATTGTAAAATTATGAAAACATTTTTAATATTTCATATGATATGGGGAGATTTAGTGAAATAATCATAAATCAATTATTAAAAGAAAAAATTATACCATATCAATTTGTTATTGATGGTACAATCACTGAGGTTAATGATGACAATGTTAATGTTAAAATTCCTCATAATTTGCTATTGGATGATTTAGATGATCCCAAAAAGTCAATTGTAGAATCCACATATCTTAACATTCATGAGGATTTAAATTTATCATCTTACTTTAGAGATAGAACTATATTAGCGCTCACTTTATCTGTTGTTGATAATGTTAATAAATACATGTTATCTTTATTACTAGATGAAAAAGTAGTTTACTATAGTTCTAATAGTGTGTTAAAAGGTAATGCCAATGTGGATTCCATTGATGATCTTCATTCATTTGAATTATTGAATTCAATTACTATGTCAGGTCTTCCTAATCATGAGATCATGTTAAAAGTTGAAGCACATATAATACTAATGAAAAATATTGATAAGTCATTGGACCTAATGAATGACACATGTCTCATTGTGACACAAATTGGCAAGTACGTCATTGAAGCTAGAGTGATGCATGGATCAAATGAAGGGTTGAAAGTTTGTATTCATAAACTATAAATGATTCAATCGGATTCTAAATTGTCATTTACTATGAAGAGGTGAGAATTCCCTGTTCTATTAGGTTTTACTATGACTATAAATAAGAGTTAAGGATAAAGTCTATGTAATGTGGGATTGTACTTGTCAAGACCTATATTTACATATGGATAACTCTATATTACTTTATCTTACGTGCGATCTAGGAATGAATTGAAGACATTAATTATAAATGATGATGGAAATGCAAGTGATACCATTTCAAATATTGTGTATAGAGAAATATTTAATAATCTCAACTAATAGTCTTTTAATTACTATTTCATCTTTCCTTACTTATTACTTCAGTTTTGTATGTGTGGTGATGCTACTTTGATTTCCATTCACACACATATATCATTTCATTGAGTATAGACTTCGTCTACAATATTTATAGGCCCTGTGCATCTTCGTGCGATGCATGTACAATACTGGTTATAGATAAAATGCATAAACAAAAAAAATTATTAGTGTTCCACAAACCCTAAGCCCTAGTACATCTTATATCAATTATTTATTGCTATGAAAAATGTCAACTTTTGGGCCGAAGTCATTTGGGATAAAATAGAAAAAAAAAAAAACTCTTCGCTCCCTTCTTCCGTCACTCTTCCCTCCCTCCCTCCACTCGCATGTGCTTCGAACTAGAACGCAAGATCTCCGAACTTTCGTCTGCATTTAGGTGGGGAAGAAGCAAATCTCTAAACTTCCGCCCGTGTTCATCTTCATCGGCGCTCCGATCTCCAAAGTTGAGGTTGGTTTCACTGCCCTTTTTGATTCGGTGATTTCTTTCTACGGTAATCGGATGAAGAAATTGATTTTACTGGTAATAGTATCCGACTGGTTGGTTAAAGTGAGGAAAGTGGAATGCTTTAAATCCGCCATATCTAGTGGTTGAATGTAAAAAAGATTGTTCTTTAATTGGATGTTATGAAATGTGCTTTACTGTGTTGCATATCAGAAATTGCTTACTGACAATTCTGTGAAGTGGATCAGTTTCTTTTGAACACCAAGTCACGTTTGTACATCAACTGAGAGGGGATTTATTCTGATGCAATTTACATACTTACGCACGCAGGACTTAATTATATTATTTTATTTCGTTTGCTGAGTTGCTAGTCTTTCACAGTCTGTATATGCTATTGGTATGCTCCTGATATGCTCACAGTTTCACTGCAATAGAAATAATATAACTGAAAGTAATTAGCAAAATCCTATCTCAATTCAGTAGCTAAAAGCCAAATAGTAGTATGTGCTTGTTTCTTCAATTTCCACCGCGGTTTTGTCTGAACCCCTCTTCCCCTCTTCTCCTTTTACAATTTTCTGTGCCATTCTGTGGGTTTGGGTTTTGGGCGTGTTTGGTTTGTCTGCTGTGCGGTTCATCCAACTTGGATGAATTTCATGTTTTGATTCTTTATGAGGACTTGAGTGATAAGAGAGATTTGCTCTGAAGAATCTTGATTGGAATGAGATATTTTTATTGCCAAGCGTCAAGAAGATTATGAAGATTGGTTGACATGTATTTCTGCTCTCTCAAAATTCTCTTTCTTTTAGGTTGGGTTCTACTAAGATTGGTCTCGATTAGACTATTTTCCTTTGCTTTGGCATTTTTAAGCTAAGTTTTGATTTTCAGAGATGTCTACATTGCCTTGTACAGGAATTTGTGGCTGCATTTATTTTGGTCTTTTTGTTTATATTATTTATTAAGGAAATTTATGAAGGCTTCTAATTTCAATTTTTATTTTAAATATAAATTTGTGTTCCTGAATTAGTATTTTACCTTTATCATTTTTTTTATCATTTTTTTACAAAAATTTACTTCATTTATATAATTATATTGCCTTGCATTTGAATTCCCTTATCATTGCAAGGAATGCAGACGTGGCAAAATTGTCCCCCATCACAGGGAATGGGTAGATGAGGGGATGTTGTGTATTATGATACTTTCTACAATCTTTTTGTGTCCAAAAGTCTTATTTTGATTTATGAAAAATTTTTCCTTATAAAATATGTTAATTTCATTCTATTCCATGGCAGTGAGCTAGTGATTCATGGCTTTGTCCTCTAAACTTCCGTACCAGCTCAACCTCTTCCGAACTTTTGTGAATGCGAAAGTCAAATGGGTCCGAGACCCATATCTTGACTCTGTAGTGGAGAAAGAGAAGAATCTTAAACAGGCGATTTTCCTCATGAACCAAATTATTTCATCTCCTTCCGAATCTCTCCCCCTCTCCACTATTTCTCTGCTCAAATCCCCTCTCAACCTTCCCACCACAACAACCAAATTCATTGACAAATACCATTCAGTCTTCATGCAATTCCAACCTAGGCCTGGACTACTTCCTCATGTTAAGCTTACTCCTCCAGCCATAGCCCTTCACAAAGAGGAATTGGCCATTCAGAGCTCTTTAACCATCCGTCAAGACATTGTTATGAGGCTCACAAGGTTTCTAATGCTTGCTGGAATATCAAGATTGCCTATCTATGTAATTGACAAGTTCAAATGGGATCTAGGTCTTCCTCATGACTATGTAACAGCACTTTTAGCTGATTACCCTGATTACTTTGACATTTGTGAAGTGGACGATCCATTGACAGGGAAAAAGGTGCTTGCGTTAGAAATTGTTTCATGGAGAAAGGAGCTTGCTGTGCCTGAGTTGGAGAAGAGGGCAATGAACTCATGTTACAGTGGAGCAAAAAGAAGGCATGATATTGCATTCCCCATGTGTTTGCCAAAAGGTTTTGATTTGGTGAAGAGGGTGAAGACTTGGGTTGAGGAGTGGCAAACATTGCCTTACATTTCTCCTTATGAAGATTCATTTCATCTTGAGCCAAATAGCGACCAGGCTGAGAAGTGGGTAGTGGCAATTTTGCATGAATTACTTTGGCTTCTTGTGTCTAAGAAGACTGAGAGAGGAAATTTGCTGTGCTTAGGAGGGTGTTTGGGGTTGGAGACACGGTTTAGGAAGGCTTTGGCTCATCACCCAGGAATATTTTACATTTCTAATAAGATTAAGACTCAGACTGTGGTGCTTAGGGAGGCTTATAGAAAGGATTTTTTGGTTGAAAAGCATCCATTAATGGGTACGAGATATTGGTACATTCACCTCATGACTAAAGTTCAGAATCACCTTAATCCTGCTAAGTTGAAGGATAGTCAAGAAGTTAAAGCTTAGGGATGGAACCTGGACAAGTTTCTAGTTCTACTGGTCAAACTGAGAATCTGGTATGATTCTCAAAACAAAGATTTAAGATGGGTTCTTTCTCGGAATATATGTGATTTTGTTCTGGTTTCTAGGATTTATGAACTTCTTACCATATTACTAGATGTTTACGGATAATTTTCCAAGGTAACAATGTAGTAATTTCCAGCTGTTAGAACTGGAGGGTTACTGCCTTCAAGTTTCTTTCCAATTCCATATTCCCAAGTGATTGACTTTGTTTTGGCATGCAATGCATGGTGAGGTGGATTATTATGGGTTTGAATTCTAGCTTTGCAAATTTCTGGAGACCAGGCCACAATGAATTTCCTTGCGAATCCCTTTAGTCTAGGAGTGGATGGCTTGCTTTTGTATGAACCAAGGAGGTGGATTAGTTGAAGTGCGGTAAGCTGACCTATATACTGCTTCACTGCAATAGAAGAAAAATTTTCAGCACTTCTATTATCAATTGCTGTTGCATCTTCATTTACAATTGATTTCTTGATCCTTTGGAAAAGTGCATTTGATAAAGACTTTCACTTGATATTCTATGGGAAGTTGTAACATGCTAGGTTAAGGCTTCAAAATTTGAGTGCTGGGAAACAGATGCCAGTGCTCCTCTTGTGCCACAGAAGGAACAGGACCTCTTTATTGGTTCATTTGTTATTTTACTTTGGATAGTTCTTGGCCTATTCCAAAATAACGATTTCCTCTACCCTATTAAGAGCGATCTGTAATGTAGTTATGAACCTATGATACTGTGTTGGTTCTGTCTTCTGTTTGAAATATTATAGTTTGAAACTTTACTGTGGTCAGTCCAAAATAAAAAAGTTACTGTGGAACTTATATACTTATGTTTTATATGCTTTTATTTTCCTGTCTATTTCCACAATGCTTTTCTATCTTTTTTATGGTCATAAAAAACTAACTTATTGTTTTCCCCCTATTTTTGATATGCTACATAGAAGATAGAACAACAAACTAATGGAAGTCTGAAGTCTTTTTCAGAATGTTTCAGAAGAGTAATTACCTCTACCGTACATGATATAATGAAAGGAAAATTCGGAAAGGGGCCTTCTTCTGTTCTGTAAATTCCATCTATATAGGTCTATCAATCAGTGTTTGCACATATTGGGAGAAAATATGTTATATTAAATTTAGATTTTTTATTATTTACTTTAATTTGTTTATGAATGTTGTCCATAAATAACGTGACAGATTGAGGCTCATGAGAAAATTTGTGAAGTTTAAGGGATAAGCTACATGCAATTTACTTTTTCTTCATTTGGGTATGATTTCAGAGTTGCTAGTTAATGAATTTTCCCAAGTTCATCTCTTTTGGTCAATTGAGTGGAAGTGCAATATTCAGTTATTTGTTACTTCTTCTCAGTTGTATTGTCATTCAGCTGCAGATGAGAACTTAGCAGACATGAAAATGAAAATATGCAGTGGATGGCGCCGTTTTCTGTTTGGTTTTCCTCTAATATTCTTTCTTCCCCATCTGTTATCTGGTGGGTAATTCCTTCTTCACTTATATTTTGTCAAAAACGTCTTGTTGTCTGATGTATACTGGAGGCCTTACGAGTGAACTTCATTCCCATTGTATTAGTCATGGAGTTGCACCAAAATTCAAGTGTGCAGGAACCCCAGAAGAAACTTCAAAAGAAATTTGATCATCTGGTTCTTGGTTCTGCTGCTGGTCAAGGCTTGTCTAATCGTTTACAATGCCAAGGTTCTTCAATTCTCTTTATAAAATAGTAATTTTGTTAATGTATGATGGAGAAAAGGTTTTAATCTATGTGCAGTTGTTTATTAGTCACAAAAAATATAGCAGTAATTTAAATTCTGGACCTTGTGCTTTTGTACCTCTTAATCAAAACCATATGATTTTTAGGTTATCTTCTAACATTTATGTCCTATTGAATAAGGCTACTTTCCCAGTACTTAATTATGATTGTAACTTTTCCAAACTTGTTGGTATTCTTTGTAATTGCGCTCATTTGAAATATCATACTCAATTCCCTTGCACTAACTTCAATATTAGTTTGCAAATGTTAATAACTGACACTGAAACATATTGACTGCTTATTTAAGTGGTCGTTTGTGTAAGTAGCATTATTTCTAGTGTTATAATTTATTAGTCAAATCTCATAGTGTTAGCGAATTTTTATTCTTATTAGTATCTTATTTTATTATTTGCTGATTTGTAGTAATAATGTCAGATTCGATTTTCACTTAATTTTTCCTTATTTTCATTTAATGACTGGGGTTTAAATATCATGACTGTTGCTGTCAATCCTGGATATATGTAGTCGTAGCTGTCTGGAATAGATCATCAGAGTCTATCTCTGTTTTCCTGGCGTAGCATTTTGTAGAATTATGTTTTTGTTCATTATTCTAATACGCATCCTAAATTTCAGAATTTCCTTCTGATATTTGAACTGAACTATACAAACTAAAAACCTATATAACTTTTTTCAATTAATTATACATTATTTGATATAAGGGAGCTTAGTGAAGCTACAAAACAGGTAGTGGTTGTGCTGTTAGATTAAGGGAGGTGTCATAATTTCTTTGAGGCTACAATAACTAAGAAATCAAAGCCCAAGGTACGGGAGGTTGAGGGAGTAAATATCATTGTAGCTAATCAGTGGAAGTTAACAATCTCGAAGAAGTGTGTGCAGTTGGAATGATCAGTGCATGGGCTGTCATTCATAGCGGATGTTATTTTTATGTGTATGAAGTGATGAACCTGTAATTTCTTTCCCAAAACACTGAGAGATAGGAATTGACAGATTATAGGTTTACATTATGAAAAATAAATGCAGGAAGAAATGAAATGGACACCCTCTAGCTTTTGAGAGGTGCGAGACTCTGCACCAAAAGCCAATTCTTCCTTAAACCCTCACTGACTTCTAACTCCCCGGGTTACACAGACACACCCCTCACAACCCATGTGAGGTTGTTGACACTGTTATTTCCCTTCTTATCCTTGCAGACACCTCATCAACTATTATAGCAGCCTTGAACACTCCCTAGTTACTCCTTATTTCTTTTCTCATACAATTTCAGTATTTTAGGTCCATTTGTCCTAGGCCTATCATATCCCAAGTTCTATTTTTCTCAAGGGCTTTTACTTCCTCATTGATGGCTACTTTCCTCTTGGTCACATTGTGCAAAAAGCAGCCTAAGCTGCTGGTTCCTAACCTTGTTTGCCCCAAATGGCATAGGAGGACATAGACCAATTTCCATGAATTCTAGTCATTGGTCATTGCCATGGATGCAGGATGAAGCAGGCTAGTGTTTGATATTCAATAATTTTAGAGGATTTTTAAACCTTTAATTTCACAGTTACCCTCAATTTTCATAATCTAAGTAAATTTCTGATTATTTTTTTTTGGTGAACAATTTCTGCTTATGATTATATCCATTAATTGTTGTGTTCTGTTTTAAACGTGAAAGGTCTCAATGTTACAATTATTCTCTTTCCAAGATTTTTTTCTTTGACATTTGTGTAGTCATTTCATTATTTAAATTAGCTAGCATTGGCCCATGCAATACTACAGGAGATACAAAATTATAAAAAAATTGCTCATAATCCCATGAGAATAGTAAAACTACAGTTTTAGTTGTTTTTATTTTATGTATATATATAATATGATGATTCTTATAATGTATTCACCTTTTCTAACACTTGCTCTTTTTTTTTTTCTTGGAAAACAATTCACAGGAACAAAAGCGCTTAACAAGACTCATTCTTCTTATAATTTGTCACTTGTAGAGGACAACATTGCATTTGTCACTGTCTTTACCATTTATAATTCTTCTGTCGGCAACATAGATGATAGATCGTCAAAAACAGTTGTTGGGGATGCTTCATATGATAAGGTGGAGAGGTCAATGGCCGTGTTGAATGTCTTCATTAACTTCATTCAGGTATTTATTAAGTTGTAGAAGTTGTTGCTATATTACCAGAAGCCTATTGTCTTTATCTGCTGTATATTGTTTCTGTAATGAGTTATGTGGCAACTTTGATGCTTTATGGAACAGTTAATGCTTAATATTTTATTCTTTCAGTGTTTACCAACTGTAATTAGTAATATGCTATTGTCTTACAAAGTAATTCTTTCATATGCCTTATTGTGCCATGTGCGCTCTTATACTCTACTACCTTGTCACTTGTTGGCTACTAACAAATATTTGATTGATAATGCGGCCTGGCTTGGGAGTTCAAAGTAAACTCACCTTTGGTAGCATACAGATTGCTTTTGATAAATGTTCTGTTGGAATTTGTGGTTATTATGCTAGGGAACCAAGTTTCCAAGCTTGAGAACTAGGTTTTTATGATCCCAAAAGTTATGGATCCATCAATAATATGCTCCTAGTTAATTCTATTATAATCTGATATCATTTTATTGTTATTAGATACATTCCTGAATTTTAGGGATAATTATTTGATCTATTGTTTGTATTTTTTTCTCATAGTTATCACCTGAATAATTGGGATTGAATAGCAGAATTGTTGCTCATCATCCCTCTATGTGTGTCGACTCTGATGGAATAATACAAAAAATTATCCCATGCATTTCTTCATTCAAAATAAGTTAGTAGCTTTCCCCATTAGTAAAGAGAGGACAGACCATTGGGTCTTATTCTTTTCACTCTTACAAAGGAGTATGCAGTAAATTTGATGGGCCCTTACTGAGGAGGGAATGCTTATTTGACGAAGAGAAGAAATGAAGCCCTGAACAGTGAGGCTGGGGGAGGGGCCAAAGAGGAAATTACATTAAAATAACTAACCTAATCAGATGCTGCATGAGGTGTGTGAGTAGAGGAGAGAGAATGTGGGCCTTGCCATGTGGGATTTAGGCAAAGACTGAAGGGAGCGGGGGCAGAAATCAGCAAGGTTTTGAAAAGTAGGAGGGCAACTGGCCTCTCAAAAGGCTGGAGTCCCATAGTTAATTTTCTTTTTGGTTGGGCATTTTGAAGTTACTATCGCTGTGACTGTACATCATTTGTCCTTCACCTTTCCATTATTTTTACTAGAGAAGGTTGAGTAGCTTATACATAGATAATACAAGAGTTTTCAGCTTGGTCTTTTCATTCATTTGTTTTTCAATATCTCTAATTTTTGGATTTCAGGACTAAGTGAATAATACCAGTGCTTTTGGGGTTCAGTCTTGTGTGTCTGCATCTATGGGGATATTCTATCGTGATCTTTTCATTCAGTTTTTGGGATCCATTTTCTTTTGTATTTGATAAGATTCTCCCTGCTCTGCTCATTTAAAGCGGGTGCTCCAAGAGGCGAAGGCTATCTTTAAACACTGACTTAGGTTCGGTTCCAGGGAAAACGGGGTATTTAAGGGCCTTTAACAACTTCCTCTGTGTTAGTAGTATTCTGTCTAAGTAGTTGTTGCATATAAACTTAGGTGTCTCTTATCTGGCCTTTGTTGTCCAGGTGTCGTGTTTGTGTTAGTTTGTGAAGTCCATATGTCAAGTCTGTAAGTGTCTTTTATTTTCCATGTGCCACCTGTGAGTCAGTTATGACGAGCAGTTGTTTACCTTTATATCAACATATGAGAATGCAGTGATGACAAGATTCTTCAGTAACTTCCTTGGAGATTCTCCCAGCTTTATTAGTCTATGAGTTTCAGATTCTGGCTCATACTTTGACAAAGATTCTCTTCTTTCCCTTCCATTTTCTCTCAGTTCCCAACCATTTTACCATAGTTCCCAAGCAGTTGCCAAGACTTTTACATTGGTTCCCAAGGTTCTAATAGTCTTGGATAAATGATGTTTGCAACATCCTTCAATTGTGTCTGCGTATCAATTAAATAACTTCATTTGGGGCATGATAACCTTTTTTTTTTTTAATTTACTCAAATCAAACGGTAAATGATCTAACAGGCCCAAATGTATTGTATAGTCATTATGTAGTAGTCATTTTCATTTGATAACTAGAAAATATCCTGTGCAATGCACAAGACTAACAAAAAACTTAAAAAAAATTCACATCTCAAGAAAATTTAAATAATAGTGGGATTAATATGCATTTGAAATTCAAAAATTTTGAAAAAATAAAGCAAAATAACATGATGGAGCTAATACATAAAACCCAATAAATAAGTTAAATAAATCTCATCATAAAGCCACATAAGCCACCATTTTTTGCACAAGACCCAACATAAGCTGAGATATTTGAATTTAAATCCATTAAAGTCACTGCATGGAGCCCCAAAATAAGCCAAGCCACTACTATTCCTATTATGAGCAGTGCTAATGAACAATGTGGCTTTCATGAGATTTCATATTATATATTGATATTGATGATGCTTTGAATTTGTATAAATGTTAATGATACTTTATAGACTTTATTTAATGTTTAATGTGTGAAATTTTCAGGTGACAATGCCACAGAGCAGTGTGATTGTTCTAACTGACCCAGCATCTGACCTTTCTTTACACAAACATAGGGTCTTTCTTTATCCTATTCAAGGTGAATATTCACGAGACAAGTTGATGCTTCAAAGGATCAGGTCTTACATTGTAAGATCACATTGCATTCATGGTAGATTGAGCATTTTTGGACGTCAAATTGTTTCTTTTCACACTGGTCAATATCTTTCCATCTTTCTATTTGCCCACCAATTTTTAAGATAATTTTAATTTTAATGGCCCAATCATTAGTTTTGTGATGATAATTTTAATGGTTCAATTGGTAGTCTTTCGGTTTCTCATTCTTTCGCTTCGATATTAATGATAGTTTTCTCTTTCTTTCAGTTTCACCAGATATTTATTCTGTTTTTTTAGGGCTTGCACTCTTGTAGTTATTTTATACTTTTATGTTATTATTAGAAGAATGCCTATGTTCATTTTTTTGAAAAATAAATAACTTCATTTTTTTTGCAGACCTTCTTAGAAACAAGGCTTCAGGAGCTTTCTCAGAGGCCGGGGAATATTACACACTACATCTTCACTGATTCTGATATAGCAGTGGTTGATGATTTTGGACATGTTTTCCGTGACCACAAAAATTTTCATCTAGCCCTGACCTTCAGGAACAACAAGGCTCAACCTTTGAATTCAGGATTCATAGCAGTGAGGGGTACTGCTGATGCAATTTTAAGGTGCACAAATTGATCCACCTGGATTTTTATTTCAAGTGCATTTATTTCATGTTGGCCTCAAATTATTGGGGAAAAAATAAATCGTTTTGTTGTCTGAGTAGTTGCTAGATTTGTAACTTTGTTTACTAGCATCCTGCATATGGACTTCTGTCTTCTATACTACATTCATGACGTGCAATGAGACTTGCTCTTGTCTACAGTGCTGAAAGAAACCCAAAATATATATATATATATATTAATATATATATATTTTTATGTCACCGTTCAGATATTTTCGCTAAACAAAAATAACAAAAATGAATCTTGATGTTATGTATAACTACTGCAAATTGCATGTCAACATACTTTGCCTGCAAATAGTTTTGAAATGTTTCTTTAGTTTTGCACAGTTATTACCTTTGGATTATGATTCTATTTCTTAAAGAGCATCTCTCTATAATCAATGGATCTCATTTTCTTTTCCTCTCCTCTTTGTTCTTATTTTTATATAATCCTTGACTTCATTCATTTGGGAAAAACGCAGGGCAAAGCTTTTCCTACAAGAGGTTTTGAAAATTTACAGTTCGAAATACATAAATGCTTCACGGATGCTGGGTGATCAATTAGCTCTTGCTTGGGTTGTGAAGTCCCATCCTTCTTTTGATGCCAGCAGGTTTTCAAAGGCGCTGCCTTTCTCTGAAGACATTGGTGGTACCTCGGTACTGTTCTTACCTTGTGCCATATACAACTGGACACCACCCGAGGGTGCTGGTCAATTTCAGGGCATGCCATTGGATGTTAAGGTATAATATAACTTACAACCTGCAGTAGATCTTTAACTTGAGGCCAGAATTTTTTTTCTTTAATTGCATTTTCAGTCTCTGTGGTTATATTAAAGGTGCAGTTCAGTTTGAATAAAAAATAAAAGTTGCAATTACTCCCTTTGTTTAATTAAAGTGCTGCATTTACATCCTTTGGTATGAAAAATGCTTAGTTTTCCAAAAGTTGACAATTTGTTGGCCATGTCATCAAAAGTACCTGACACATCAACATACTCAGCTTAGTCTTCATGGTTATATTGTGATTGCATCTTTTGTAAAACTTGTCCGTAAATGCACTGCTTAAAGCTACGAGGATTGAATTGGAGGCACTTTTACTGAAACCAAAGGGACTAAAAGTACAAGTAAGCCTTATTTAACTAAAATTCTTGTCTCGAATTTGTTTTTGTTATGCAGGTTGTACATTTTAAAGGATCCAGAAAACGCCTAATGCTTGAGTCTTGGAACTTCTATAAATCTTCTCCCATCATTGAAGACATGTTATGCCTCATTCTGGCAAGTGGAAGGACAAAGTATGATTTTTGAAGTTCAGTAGGGAATTACTTGAACTGGATATTGTGCTGGCATCTTGAGATCTGCCTTGCTAATGTCTCACAATTGAGTACAGCTTAATTGCTGCCATTGCTGCTTTTGTACCATTACCCTTATTTTTGGTAAACTAAGGCAGTTCTGGTGGCTTAGGAGAATGTTATAAGTGGACCCTTTTATAGATTATTGATCTTTAGATTCTTTTCTTAATATCTCCACCCTAGTTCAGGTAGTACAGATTTATTCTTTTCGTGAGAGTTCTTGGCATATTTGGAAGCCACAAAATTTCTTCACTTCAAACCTGATGAAGATAATACAGAATCTAATGGTACTATCATTTTTGCCTTCCCTTGTGCTACAATTTGTAATATTACTGTCTTGAAATGGTATGGAGGAATTACATACTTGGGTCTCATCTTCAGCACCTATTGTCTCTTCTTGACCATAGGTGATTGTAGATGACATTTTGCTTGATACTGGGTTTTATTTCAAAGATAATTGACTTTGTAAAGAGTTGTTTCTTATGCATGGTAATTTTTATTGTGCGTGAAATGAATCACTTGGGAGCACTACATGGAGCATGATGGGAAGAAGCACATATTCTGGAAGGTAGGGTTTAGAAGGATCACAAAGGACGCATCGGTTTTCTTCACTCAATCTTTAAATTGTCTGAGAATTAAATGTTGCTGAACACTCGAACATACAATTTACTTGAGCCTGCATGCGCTTTTTCGTTTCGTTGACTTCTATTTCTTTTCTTGTTTATTTGGATAATAACAACCAACTCCTGGAAACTACATTAGGTTCTTGAATAATCCGAATTGAGTTTGGTTAGAGCACATGTCTAACAATTTTCTTAATACACAAAACTTGAATTCAAAACTTTGCTTAAAAGAATTAAGAGTTGAACCACTTGGATCAACTGTGTGTTTGTTGGTTGGCTTCTATTTATATTTATAGGGTATTGTTTTTATTTTTGTTTCATTTTTAGAGTTGTTTTTTGGGTTTATTTGGTTCACATAATCATTTTGTGCAGGAGCGGAATCAACGCCTTAGTGTTTGGGCCTGGAGGGAGAAACATTTTATAAATTGATTTATATATATTGTTAATTTCAGTTAAATGTTTATTATAAATGATTTTTAAGGATAATTTTATAACTTAAAAATATCATGAGATAACAAATTATGCATAATTATATAATATTTAAAATTTTGGAATATATATAATGTGCATTTCTATATATATGTATGCCAGAAAGGTAAAGGCAAAGTATATTTGGTATGTTAAGAAAAGAAATAGATCTTTGTATTTGGTTGAACAATAATGCTCTTGATATAAATTATATAAAAATATTTTCTATTAATTTTTTATTTATTAAAAAATATTTTTATATCTATTTAATAAAAAAGTAAAACATTCAACTTTAATTTTCTCAAATTGTAGAAATATATTTGCTGGGAGTCCCATATTGCTTGCACTAATTTATCCCTTTTTAATTGCTGTATTATGTTTTTTATTTTATTTTATTTTATTTCCCTATATATCACGTTTACTTTTATGAGGATTTGGGGGTGATTTTCTATTCTTAGTTTTTAGGCACTATATCTGGGATTTATTAAGATTATGATATATCCTAAAAACCCTATATGTATTACTTATTTTCTAAATGAAAGGAATGTATTGGAGAGGCCATAAAACCTCATGGTGTCAGAGCCACCATGAATTTGAGATTGCCTCAAGTTTTCAGCACATACAGGGCGTTCAACACCATTGCAAAAAACCCCATGCTTGCAACTGGTGGAGGCACTTCATAAGAGATGGACGAATCAACTACAAGCATGCTACAACAATCGGGAATGAATGATGTAAATTCTACTAGAACATAGTCAGTTGGAATTACAGCCGAAACGCTCTCACAAGTGATGGTTTCCCATAAATTGAATGGGAACAATTACTTACAATGGTCTAGAAATATTCTCATGTTCCTACATGGAAAAGGGAAAGAAAAATACATTGTTAGTGACGCACATCCACCAAAAATCAAGGATCCAAAATTCGAAGCATGGTTTGTTGAAAACAACATGGTGATGTCCTGGCTTGTCAACTTGATGCCGTAAAGGAGAATTATGCAGCAGTATTCATGATTGAAAGGCTCCTAGAAAACATAAAGTAAGGTGACAAAACAGTAACTCAATACTATAATGCTTTGCAACGTCTCTGGTAGCAAGTGGATATATATGAAATTCTGAATTGGAAGAACTCTGAAGATGAACAACTCTTCAAGTAGTGGATCGATAGGAAGAGAACCTACAAATTCTTGCTAGGGTTGAATGATTCTTATGAGGAATTTAGAGGAAGAATTATGGGACAAAAGCAATTGGCCACTCTTGAGGATGCTTTCAACATGGTTAAATGTGAAGAAAACCGCAAGGAATTGAGTCAAATCACTACAATCACATCTATGTCTTCTACCATTCTTGAAGGATCTACTATGATTGCTAGAAGTAGTCAAAATACAGATCAAAGAAACAGAAGAGCAAACAAGTTTTGTGAGCATTGCAACAAGAATGGGCATACAAGAGAAACCTGCTGGAAAAGTCATGGCAAGCCAACAAGTAATTGTCAAAAGCCTAAGATTGAAGGGAAGCTTTAGTCACGGGACATGAAGTTGGAAGTGGAGGTTTGAGCATGGATGAACTGTCTTATTTGTGGTAACTTCTTGAAAAACATGATGGGCACAATTCAAGTGAGAAATCTATTCCCAGTGTAACTCTTGCACAGACAGTTAAAATCCTTACAACTGTACTTCAAACTGTTATCCAAACAAAAAATATTTGGATAGTGGACTCTGGTGCCATTGATCATATATCTAGGTATAGAGAATTATTTGTTGAATTGAGGGTGAGTTGCAAGTATACCTATGTGAAGGTAGCTATTGGAGCCTATGCTAGGGTGCATGGAGTTGGAACTATAATGATATCAAGTAATATAATAATTAGAGATGTTCTATAAGTCCCAAAAATTGAGTGTAATTTACTCTCTGTTAAGCAGTCTGCCAGACAATTGAATTGCAGTATTAACTTCGTTGTTGACTGCTATATTTTTCAGGATTTGGTCTCGGGGAGGAAGATTGGCAAAGCTAGAGAGTGGAAAGGTCTTTACTATCTTCAAGGATCAAGGGAAAATAAAGTTGAAGACTCGGTAGTTTATTCCACTTTCAATAATGATGTAATGTTGCGGCACTATAGGTTAGGCCACCCCAATCTTAATTATATGAAGCAATTGTTTCCAGATTTCATGAATAAAAATGATTCATCTTTCCAATGTGAAGTGTGTCAATATACTAAGAACACCAAGCATAGTTATTCTTCGATTCCATATAAACCAACTTACCCACTTGCTATTATTCATAGTGATGTTTGGGGCCCATCAAAAGTCCTAACCATGTCTAAGGCTAGGTGGTTTATGACTCTCATTGATGATTATACACAATTTACATGGGCATTCCTTATGAAAGATAAATCAGAAGTGTTTTGAGAAAATTTCAAAAAATTTCATTCCTTTGTCCAAAATCAGTTCCAAACTACCATTGGAGTTTTGTGAAGTGATAATGCAAGGGAATATTTGAGTTCTAATTTCAAGGAGTTCCTCAATAGTAAGGGAATACATCATCAAACTTCATGTGTCAACACTCCTCAATAGAATGGGATTGTTGAATGTAAAAATTGTTATCTTCTTGAAGGTGCTAGAGCATTGATGATTACAAACCATATGCCAAAATAATTCTGGGGGGATGTTATTCTAACCTCTACATACCTAATTAATCAAATGCTATCTAAGCCACTTCAATTACAAACACCTATCCAAAAACTCCAACAGTCCTATCCTAATTGTCCTCTCATATTGGCCATTCCTGAACATGTTTTTGGATGTGTTACATTTATTCACAATAACCAAGGGGGGGGGGAAGTTTGATCCTAGAGCTATAAAGTGTATATTCTTGGGGTATTTTTCTACTCAAAAAGGGAATATGTGTTATTCTCCTGAAACCAAGAAAGTATATGTAACCATAGATGTCAAGTTTTTTGAAACTCAATCCTACTACCCCAAATTAACCACTCAGGGGGAGAGTATGAGTGACTAGTTAATTTGTGAGTCACCTAATTCTGTTGTTTCTTATTCCCAGATATCACTGCTAGCACCTATTCCAAATAGTATGTTGCCAAAATTTCACCACATGTTAGCCTGAACCAAAACCTATTGAATTTGAACCTCAAAGTGACCTCGAACAGCCTCAAAATTCACCTGCTGAATCTATTCCTTCTGAAATTCCTTGGCAAAATAGTTTTGAACAATTGCAGATAATTGAGAAAGGGGAAGGCGAACTTGTACATCAAGAAGTTCATGTGTATAGTAGAAGGAATAAGGGTACACAACAGCAAGGAAAATATAGTATATACACTCTCACTCAATAGCAAAACCATGATTCTGAACCTGGGATAGATCTTGATGATTTGCCTATCACCTTAAGGAAAAGGAAGAGATCTTGTACCAAATACCCCATTGGTAAGTATGTGTCTTATGAGAAACTATCTCCAAGTTTTAAAGCCTTTGTTACAAATGTGACATAGGAAAAGATACCAATAGATTTTCAAGAAGCTATTAAAAGCCCAAGTTGGAGACAAGCAGTTGAAGAAGAACTGGGGGCTCTAGAAACGAATGGGACTTGGAAACTGGTTGAATTACCTAAGGGTAAGAGGACAGCGGGGTGCAAATGGATATTTACCATTAAGTATAATCTTGATGGGAGTATAAGCAGGTATAAGGGAAGACTAATTGCAAAAGGATTTACTCAAACTCAAGGTGTTAACTACCAACTACCAAGAAACCTTTGCACTTGTTGCTAAATTTAATACAATTAAAGCTTTATTGTCTCTTGTAGCAAATTTAGACTGGCCATTGCATCAACTTGATGTGAAAAATGCCTTCCTCAATGGTGATTTGGAAGAGGAAGTTTATAGGGAACTTCCACAGGGACTTAGAACCCAAGGTAATGCGACAAAGGTTTGTAGACTCTACAAATCACTTTATGGTTTAAAGCAGTCACCTAGAGCTTGGTTCGAAAGATTTACTAATGTGGTTAAATAGATAGGTTACACTCAATGTCAAGCAGATCATACTCTATTTGTAAGACATTGTGGTGATAAAATAGTTGTTCTTGTAGTTTATGTTGATAATATTGTAGTAACCAGAAATGATCTTGAGGAGGTACTTAGGCTAAAAAGGAACTTAGCTAATTCTTTTGAGGTTAAGGACCTTGGAAAGCTTGGGCATTTTCTTGGAATGGAAGTGGCCAGATCTAGCAAAGGAATTAGTGTAAATGTGGTAAGTCAATTCATGAGCAATCCTCAAGAGGAACATATGAAAGCTGTGTACTGAATTTTGAAGTATTTGAAGTCCACTCCATGTGAAGGACTACTATTTGACAAAATTGTAGATAGAAGTCTAGAACTTTATACTGATGCAGATTGGGTTGGCTTACATGTGGATAGAAGATCTACCTCAGGTTATTGCACCTATGTTTGGGGTAATCTTGTAACTTGGAGGAGCAAGAAACAATCTATTGTTGCTCAGAGTTCAGCAGAGGCAGAGTTTAGAGCTCTTACTTTTGGTATTTGTGAAGGGTTATAGTTATTGAGATTGTTGAAAGAACTAGGGATCAATGTGAAGGATCCTATGAAGGCCTGGTGTGACAATGTAGCAGCAATGGATATTGCAAAGAATTCTATACATCATGATAGGACAAAACATGTTGCAATTGATAGACATTTTATCAAAGAAAACATTGATTCACATATAGTTGATTTATCATATGTTTCATCAAGTGCATAAGTAGCTGATATCATGACGAAAGCTCTACCTAGGACAAGGTTTGAAGGATTGAAGGGCAAGCTGGGAACGCATAATATTTATTCACCAGCTTGAGGGGGAGTGTTGGAAGTCCCACATTGCTTGCACTAATTTATCCTTTTATGATTGTTGTATTATGTTTTTATTTTACTTTATTTTATTTCCTATATATCAAGGTTACTTTTATGAGGATTTGGGGGTGATTTTCTGTTCCTAGTTTTTAGGCACTATATCTGGGATTTATTAAGATTATGATAGATCCTGGAAACCCTATATGTATTGTTTATCTTCTGAATGAAAGGAATATACTGGAGAGGCAAAAAAAAACCTCAATAAGTAGTAACATTATAAAATCATATATATTATATTTTTTACATATATTTTATAATATATATATATAAAATAAGCAATAAAATAAAGAAAACATAAACACACAAACGAAAGCAAGGATCATTCCATTGTGCTTCAGCTAAATAATAAATAAATAAAATATTAATTGGCATGTAAAATAGACACTGTTTCATGTAAAGACACGGGCAGCCATATGGCTTAGCAAGGATCATATTGTCAGTATATTCTCATTCCCAGGAAGAACGATTCCATTGTGTTTTAAATGGAACTCTAGAGTTTTTTGACCCGCCAGGAAGCTTTGTTTTATTAGTAATGTTTTCATATTACCTAATATAATGCTTGTAAAATAGGCATGCAATATTTGTGAAGAAAATTAGTTGTAAAAATTTTAGGATTGCTTTAAGAAGGAATTACATATGATTAAAAAACTAATATTATTTGTGACCAATGTTATGTGTTAAGAAAATAACTCAGTTTATTGTGCGCACTGTATTTAAAGTTAAAAAAATATTATGTATAAACTATAAAGTATATTTTTGTACACTATATTTGAAGTTAAAAAACTGTTATTTATGAAGCATATTTGTTTTTCTCTATGTGCTCGAATAATGCATTCCGTAATGAGTAATCCAAAACACTACATATTACCTCAGTTTATTAGAAGATACATTCAGACTATAAAAATATAACAATTGTTTCTTTTTCATGGAAAATTGATCGTAACACAATTCACTAAGACAGACCCTTTTCTATATTCAAGAAGAAAATTTCCCACTGTTTCAGCCACACTTTGTGTGCTTATTTGTAAGATTTCCATATTTCTAAAACTGGGCAACTTCTCTTGGATCCAACAAAACTAAAGGCAATCTTACAAGAGTCCATAGTGTTAGAAACAATATATAATAATTAATCGGTACTCAAAAATGTATGATAACATATTATCCTTAAGGTGTTATTCGCCTTCACTAGGTTTGCTACAGAGATTTGACGAACCATCCATAGGAATTATTCTAAGCACTAAAAATATCTGACAACAACTTTAGATATCTTGAAACACAAAATGAAATTAAGGGACTGTAAGCAAAAGGAGAGAATGTTAGAGATATGTTTTCAATCTTAGGTCTAACTCTTTTATAGTAGTGAAAAATGAAACAGAATATCAAATGTAATTAAACAAAATAAAAGAAAATTAATGTGCTGTTTTAGAATGTTGGAAATTAAATTATAATTAATCAGTCCATTTCTAAACATTGTCATTTGAAAAATTCCGTTTTTGAAAAATTAAAAACTATTAATTAAATATATTAATCTCAAAGCACTAAAGATATCTGACAATAACTTCAAATACCTTGAAATATAGAAAAAAATTAAGGAACTGTAAGTAAGAGGAGAGAATGTTAGAGATATGCTTTCAATCTCAAGTCTGACCCTTTTATAGCAATGAAAAATGAAACAGAATATCAAATGTAATTAAACAAAATAAAAGAAAATTAATTTGCTATTTCAGAATGTTGGAAATTAAATTATAATTAATTAGTTTATTTCTGAACTTTGTCATTTGAAAAATTCCGTTTCTGAAAAATTAAAAACTATTAATTAAATATATTAATCTCAAATTTATATTAGACCAAATCTCCACCATTTTTAAGTGCTAAATGCTTAAATATTAAATAAATTAACCTTTTCCCTTCAAAACTATTTTAATATGTATTATCTTCTCTCTCTCTCTCTTATATACACTTTATAAGTATTATTTCCATCCAACGTGGGATTCAAGTTTTTCAAACTATCTCTAATATATATATATATATATGCAATGATAAAGTACTAGAATTACAAGTTACATTTATACTAAAAGATATTGCCTCACAATAAGCCTATACCAAATCCAAGAGTAAAAATTGCAATAATAGGATATTAGTTGCACCATATGAATTTTTACAATTTAGAAATATCAAAATAATAAATTTTGGCATTAATATTACATTTAAAGAACACCACTCAGTGTGGAAAAAATTATATATTATATAGGAATATAGACAAATTTAAGTTCACTAATTAATACTTGGTAGTATTTAGCCAAAATATAATACCTGGTGGGTTCAGGACCTACTACATCACAGAGCTTACACAGTTGATTTGCAACCAGGTAACACACTCACCAAGATTTGTCTTGTGCAGGAGCAAATCAAAATACATGCACCAAACAAATAAGAATAAAGATATGGAAACATCAGGACTTCTTATTAATAAAGATCTATAAAGTGCATCTCACTCAACAAAAGTCCCTTGAATTGGTGTCAAATGCAATTAAAACCATCTGGGATAACAATAAGCCAATTGGCCCTAAAATTAATAGCATTTTAATTTTAATTCTAATAGAAATTTCCATACAACATGGATGGGGTAATATTCAGGGAAAAAAAAAAAGAATAACCAGGAAAGGAAAGGTCATTAATTTTGTTTTTTTATGTTTCATTAATGCTTTAAGAAGAAATTGGTCACGAATCATATACTTATTTCTACTTTCTAGTTCCATATTATAAGACAACATTTAAGGTTTTACACATATTAAGAAATGAAAATAATATCATTAAATTCTTAAAAAAAACCCAAATATTTCTATTTTACCCCTATTAAATACTTATTTTTTTTTATAATTCTAACACAATTTACAATACTATACATACATTAATGAGGGGTAAAAATGACAAATAAGACCATATTGCTTTATATTATGGAACAAAAAAAATCTTATTTATTACTTTATAATATGAGATGGAAGAAGTAACAACTTAATACTATTACCAATTCCAAGGCTTATCACTTTTGAGTCAGGATATTTTAGCAAGTTTCTTACAACCTATTCTCCACAACAATAATATTCAAAATAAAGATTATGATCACCTGGAATAAAAGGTGCAAAAGTAGTGCAACATTATATATTATATCAGAGTCAAACAAAAGAGATAGATGAGATAAATAAATTTACAAAAATCAGATATATATATATATATAAGCAATATATATATATATATATATATATCAGGTTGCATAACAGACTCGTGGAAAGAGATAACCAGCTTGAAGTTTAGTCATATTTGCATTGCGAGAGACATTAGTCTTGTAGCCTTCAACATAAAAAGGGAAATTATCATCTTACATAGACTTCAGATGACAAAGATCATTAAGTAGTTTGATGGAAATTGTTATTGGGTGACTCTTTATGGGCTCACTTGTCAATATGAGTTCCGAGAATTCAATTATAAATAGAAAGGTTAAAAGAAAGTTTGAAGATGATATAAAAAATTTTCAGTTTCATTTCTCTTCTCTCATATAACTCACGCTCTCTCTCTCTCTCTCTCTATTCTCTCTTCCCACTGCATCTATCGTGAACAACAATCAAAGTCCGCCAGTGATAGTACACATTCTCATCTCATCATTCTCTCTAATTTTTATCATTGATATTAGAGCCGGATACCTATCCTTCTAAAAACCTCTCATCAATTGCGACGAGGAGTTGAACCCACAACTCTTGATTTGATGAAACCGCCCTTTGCCGACAAACCACATAGGTGACAATAATTTAAATGTTGGCTTCTTTTAATTAATTAATGTATGTTGCTGGAAGTGTTCTCTATGGTAACGTGCAGAGTACATGTGCTACCCAATCATGTACTGAAAGTTCCCATTTTCTAACTTTTTCTGGAATTTATATATTCCAAGAGATTTACAAAGCACATGTGAGATGCATTTTTTTTTTTGGATGGAGTTTAACTCTAGAAATCTCTAAATTTATGAACTTTATACTAGAATGTGCTTGGTCAAACTTGGAGGTAGTTTTGACAAATTCTGGGTTATTTTGGCATGAAGTGGTATAATATTTTTTGGTGGTTCTAATGAACTTCTAATTAGGAATCAATTCATATGTATTCAAATAATATTGAAATAATGGAAGATTTGAGAGTCTATATCAAGAGACTTGATGAAAGAAGTGATAATATTCTTACAATACATATATGTGTGCTCATAATATAAAAAAGGCTATTTTTTAAGACCATTCTTATGGCTATATGAGTTAATATAATACCTGTTGCATTCCTAGATAATGTATTCTATGATTGAATAACCCATGAATATTAGTGCATATGTACATGACTGAAATTATGCTCCAAGAGGAGCAATGCATCTAGGTAAATAAAAGATGAGCAATCTTGTAATTTCAGTCCCTGACATGAGAAATGCACAATGTTAAGGCCATTGTGTACAAAGGAAAGGGATGGATTTAAAGGGTCCCATAAGGATCTCAAAGATAATACTTAGTTTGGACCAGAATATTATAGATATTACTCAAAATTTTTCACTAAATTAAGGATGAAGAAAAAGTTGTATCCAAGCATTTAAGTTTTTGAATTACTGATTGGTACTGAGTAGAATTGTGTTTATTTGACATATTCTATAGAATATATGATGTGTTAAAATATGCTAATATGTTTTTTAATTTCATCTATATGCTTATAATTGCCAAATGAGATGCCCAAATGAGTGAGAGCTCTTAGAAAATAGACCTAGGATAATCTAGGAGCTATGAATTTCATAATTGATATTTACAAATAAACTCAATAGAGAAGCAATAATGTTTTTGGCAAACATGTGATAGGAAAGTACAGAGTACTCTTCTAATTGTGGAACTATTAATTTCATCATGGATCTATTCGAAGTTTATTGCAAATAAAGTGACATCTTATATAATTTAATTTTATGTTGTATCTATATAAATGGATAATGCTTGATTATGGCACATAAATATACTAAGAAACGAGGAATAAATACTAAATATACAGATATAAGCTAAGCATAAAAATATAAATTAGTGTTGCTAAATAGCTAAAATTTGTCAAGCCAAGGAAGGGGAATATTGTAACTCACGTTATAATGCTGAGTTGAGTGACTTTAACAAAATCTCATTCCGCTAAGCAAGTATATGAAATGGATTCTTGCCCACGGAATAAAAAACCGGACAGGACTAGCCGGTTCGACTGATTGAATTGGAAACCTATGCCTAGTCTGATTTGGATAAGGGGAAGAATTGGGTGAATCTAGAATTAGTGAAAACCGGTGAAACTGCTCATGAACCAATTATAAATCGGGTTAGAACTGGTTTAAACCAATCAAATTTTTTTATTTTTTTTAAAATTTATTTTTAATTTAAAAATAAAATAATATTATTTTAAATACTAAATAGTATTATTATGTGTATAAATTCATTTTCTATCATTATTATAATGTTGTATAAGCATTATTATGATATAAAATTATTAATAATAATCAATTTACTTAACAAATAATATAATAATAGATAATTAGTTGACTATTTTGTATTCAAAATATGATTATGGATAAATAATAGCTTATTTAGATTTTAATATTAAATTATGAAACTCATTAATAATATTTTTTATATAATATATAACATATAAAATTAAAATTATATTGATTTTATTAATACTGGTTTGATTATAGTTCAACCCCGATTGAACCATTGAACCTTGAACCAGTGTTTCAACTAGTTCAATAACCGGTCTAGTTTTAATACCTTGTTCTTGTCCAATTTTAAGTTATGAAAAGGATAACTTGCAATCGTGTTTAGAGTTATATATCGAGAGATTGTCAAATCCTTTGATCATAAGTATATGATAAACGATGAAACTTCAAGATCTATGGGTAAAAATGAAAGAACCATGAGTAAAGTGATATGTCCAATGATTTAAAAAAGGTTGTGAAAGAATTCAAGAAGAGGAATCAGTATAGTGAAAGAAATTTTGACGCTGCAAGAGTCAAGTGACATGTTAAAAAAAGGTTGATAGATGTTTTGCTTGAATTTACCTTGAGTAAACTAATTATCACCAAGATGTAATATTCTACTTCAAGATATATGCTCTTGGAATTGAAATATTGAGTTCTTTAATAATATTTCATCCTTTCTGTGGGTGGTAATTTAAGAGCTATAAACAATGATGGAATACGAGCTAGGCTTAATCAAGGGGAGGCGTTTCAAGAGCTTGGTGGACATGGAAGGCATGATTATGTGACTCCTTTGCAAGGAATGGGTGGGCCTATGACAAAAGCAAGGACCAAGGCAATGAAATAAGCTCTCAATGGATTGATCCAAGAAGTAATTGAACAAGAGCCCATCTACTTAGCTCAATTTTCAGCCCAAAAGGCTTCAAGAGGCGTGTTCTTCATGGCTAGTATGCTAGAAACTGATCCAAGCCCAACAAACAAGGCCCAAATAGAAGAACTCACTTAAAGGAGCATGTGCCAAGCTTGTGACCTTTTAAGTAGTGTTCTTTAATTAAATAAATTAGTAATTTTCGTTTTTTTTATTACTTAATTCAGAAATAAGGTCTTGACAATTAGTTTCCTATTTTGAATTTATTTGTGAGGATCTCTTTAGATTTGATTTTGTTTCCTATTTTTGGGCACCACTTATTCAGCATGTATCTAGTCTTATTTTTGTGTAAGGTGGGGTCATTCTAAGAGATTTAGGATCCAAACTATTTTTAGCAAATTAGGGCTAGGGTTTTTGCTTTCTTTTCCTTTAAAAACGTTACTTTTGTACTGGCAAATTAGAGATGAATGAACAGTGCGTTTTCACTAAAACTTTGTGAGTTTTCTTGTTCTCTTGGTGAGCTTGAGAGACTCTTTGGCATATCAAAGAGAGTGGTCTTCTCTTTGTGGTGTCTATAGCTAAGGTTTCAAGAAACAAGTTTTCTTGGGATCTTGCTTCTTGACCAATATCTTCTATTTTTCCTATTCGTGCATTCTTCTGTTTGTTTAACGTGTTCTTGGTATCTTATTTGCTTCTCTTTGATCCTAGCACGATCCTTACGTTTCCCATTCGATTGAAGGTTCGTGAGACAAGTTCTACACGGGTTTTCTATCATTTGGCATCAGAGCTCCAGTTTGCTAGTTTCAAGGTTGCTTCTTTCTTCTGTCCAGATTTGTTCTTGTGCTTCTTTTGTGTTTTGTGGCGTGATTCTTCTCTCATTGTGTCTCTTGTGGCATCTTCATAAGTTGTTCTGTTCTTGTTGTCCTTTTGTTGGATCATCTTTTCCTTGTGACTTGTTCCTACTTCTTGTTGTCTTTTGTCCAGATTTGAATTTTCTAAAAAAAAAAAAATTCGAATTATTTTTGTTGTCGCAATTTTCAGTATTGTCCACAAAGTTTGAATTTGTGTGTGTCCAGTTTTAAAAAAAATTCGAAAAAAAAATTTATTAGCTGCTGTTAAAAAAAAAAAAAGAGAAGAAGAATAAGAGAAAGAGAAGCAGCTCAAAAAAAATTGAAAGAAAAAAATAATAAATTTATTGCTGGACCTTTCAGATTTATTATATCAATCAACTACTTGATGGTGAAGATAGAATCTTTCTTGATTGATTGATTGATTGCTTTCCTAATTCATATAGTTTCCTATTTTATTGAGTGGACTGCAAGTTGAGAAAAAAAAATTGTTTCTTTTATTCTTCTTGCTCTTCAAGTCACATTGGAAATTACTAAATTCAACAAACTTGATTGGCAAGTTTCAAACTCTTGTGTAGATTGCTACTTTCCTAACCTTATTTCATTATCTTGTTTCCTAATTTATCATTGTGCTGCAACTTGTTTCCTTTTTCCTCTATTGTTCTACCTTCCTTTTCTCTTCTTTCTTAGTTTCCTAAATTGTTCATTTTGATTTTCCTTGCTTTATTTGATTAGCTGTCCAGATTTCTTTCCTTTTCTTTCTTTCTTGTTTTTCACGCCACTTCTCCATAATCATTCATTCATATTGTTCAATTTCTTTCCTAATTTGTGCTACAGTTATTCCATCTCTTTTGGTCTCATTTTATGCACGAATTTTAGTTGATTTTTTTTGGTCTCAAGTTTGATTCTTTGAAACTTGAATTTTGGGCTTTAGCTTTGTGTCACCACTGATTTTTACATCACTCTTTCTTTTGAATTGCTGGAGTTAATTTAAGAACACTAAAGAGAGCAAGTGAGTGGAAAAAGGCAAGAGTAATTTGCATCATTGAAAAAGCCAATCTTTTTGTGTGAAACACAAGTGCTTATAAAATTTGAGTGAAAAAAACACGTGAGAAGAGTGTGTGAGGTCCCTATTTCTTTTCTCTTTGCTTTACAATAACATTTCAGATTATAAATATGGCTATTGGAGAATTTGATCTTAAGGCCTTGTTAAGGACTTTTAATGATCAAATTGAGAAGGTGAATGCAAAATTGGATCACATTGAGTCTTCCTCTAAAACTAAAACAAGGCGTGATCCAAAGGTTTCTCCTCACATGGATGTTCTTAGCAACATCAAATCAAAGATCCCATTGTTTCATGGCGAGAAAGATCTTAATGTTTACTTGGAGTGGGAAAGAAGAGCTGAACAAGCATTTGGATGTTGTAGCTACTCTGAGCTAGAGAAGGTGCAATGTGCTTATCTTCGATTTAGTAAAAGGGTTGCTGCTTGGTGGAAACAAATTGAGTGCCGACGCACTGTTAGAGGAAAGCCTTCTATTGCAACATGGAGTGAAATGAAAATGGTCATGAGGAAAAAGTTTGCATCATCTCATGAACAACACCCTCCCAAAGTTAAGAATGGTAATGAACATTGTGAAGAGGTGCAAGTTTTAGTGGTTCAAGATTCATGTGATTCCCACTTGGAGAGAGTTGATCAAACGGTTGAAGAAGTTGTTGCATTGACAGAGGTTGTTGCGACTAGAGAGTTATTTGTGGCTAAAGGTATGTCTAATTCTCAAACCTCTTGTGATGATATCTCTTGTGTTGCAGTAGATGATTTACGATGTGTTGAGCTTGAGAATCCCAATATGTTTAATGATATTGAATGTCTTAATGGGATTGATAATAATATTTTACTAAATCTTGAGGAGAAAATTGTGTTAGACATTGATGAGTTAGATAACTTTGATGATTCTAGTTGTGCTTCTAGTGTGAAAATTGAAAATAATGTTGTATTACAATTGGAAAATGAACTTCATGATGTTACTTGTGCTTATGAGCAAAATTATCATTGTTTGCATCCTTTAATGGAGAATCATGATTCACATGTTGTTGATAATTTGATGAAAAATTCTTTGGATAGTAGCATGCTAGGTTCTAGTGGTGCTAATGGTGTGATTCCTTTGGAAATTAGATCTTATGATTGCATTGATGAGATTGAGCATGTTGACATGGTGATTAAAGATTTTGATTGTGATATTAATTTGATTGGGCATGATAGCAATAGTTCTTTTGTATTAAAGATAGCCCATGAATCATTCCCATGTGAAAGTCATAAGAACCTGAAGAGTGAGGAAGAGTGGAAAAATGAGAGTGGTAGAAATGAGAGTTATAAGAAAGGAAATGTCCAGAAAATTGTTGTAAGTAGAAAAAGAGTGCGTGAAAAGAAGATTGAGAGAAGAGTGAAAAAGAGAAAGAAAAAGAGAGAAAAGAGAAATAAAAATAAGAGTGAGCAAAAAGTTAAGAGCAATGAGGTGAAAAGCATTCTGAGTTGCTCTTTGGGTAAGAATGTGATAAAGGTGAGTTTCTCTAATCTTCTTCATCTCCCATATGTTTCATCATTTCATCTTCTTTGCCCATCATACATCATTTCAAATTTTCATAATTTATTTAATCCATCTTCATTGCATGAGTCTTTGGTTCATCAAGAGTCCATTGTGAAATTGAACCAAATTCATAATTTGGTGTCTTTCTTTAGTCCATGCATTCATGTCTTATCCTCTCATTCTCATATTGTGTTCTTTTCTCATGCTTCTTGTGTGTTCCATCTTCTATCTAGTAAGTTATTTTCATATGTTTGGATTTGTGATGCCTTGTTCACTGTGGTAATACGTGTTCATCTAGTTCATTATTCTCCCTCTTTGTTCTACCATCTACATGTGTTTTGTTCATCTCCTTTTTGTTGCCATCAATTCACTTCCTTCATGTTTGTTTTTATCTATCATGTTTAGCCATGTGCATCAATACATTTCTTCTCCATCATTATTCTTTCAATATGCATCATCAGGAAGCGTCAAATCTGCCCACATTTCAAATTTAATGAACATTGTTCAAATCTGTCCAGATTTTGTTTTCCTTAGTTTTTCTAATGCTTTGGTTTTAATTGAGTCTTATTGTGTGCCATTTTGTTCCCATTTCTTTTTCTCTGTGTTCCCTAACATCTTTGTTCCATTTGGGTTTTGTTGGGTCAAGTTTGTTCCTAGTTATTTGCTACAGGAAGTTGGAGAGATTGATTTAAAGGGGAGTTCAAAATTTTCTTCACTAATGCTTGAGAATAAAATTTTTGACCCCGGAGCAATGTTATGGTTGCAAAGGCTTAGACAAATGTTTAAAACAAATTTGCAGCCAAAGGAGAATGATTTCCTTCAAGTTTATGGACGGATTAAAGCAAAGATGCATCAATCAAACTTGAAAGGTAAGTATACTCCTCATGATCTATTTGATTCTTGTAATCGTTCGCTTTCCTTTCATGTAGATTATGGAGATTCGAGGGCGAATCCTTTCGAGGAGGGAGGGAATGATGGAATACGAGCTAGGCTTAATCAAGGGGAGGCGTTTCAAGAGCTTGGTGGACATGGAAGGCATGATTATGTGACTCCTTTGCAAGGAATGGGTGGGCCTATGACAAAAGCAAGGACCAAGGCAATGAAATAAGCTCTCAATGGATTGATCCAAGAAGTAATTGAACAAGAGCCCATCTACTTAGCTCAATTTTCAGCCCAAAAGGCTTCAAGAGGCGTGTTCTTCATGGCTAGTATGCTAGAAACTGATCCAAGCCCAACAAACAAGGCCCAAATAGAAGAACTCACTTAAAGGAGCATGTGCCAAGCTTGTGACCTTTTAAGTAGTGTTCTTTAATTAAATAAATTAGTAATTTTCGTTTTTTTTATTACTTAATTCAGAAATAAGGTCTTGACAATTAGTTTCCTATTTTGAATTTATTTGTGAGGATCTCTTTAGATTTGATTTTGTTTCCTATTTTTGGGCACCACTTATTCAGCATGTATCTAGTCTTATTTTTGTGTAAGGTGGGGTCATTCTAAGAGATTTAGGATCCAAACTATTTTTAGCAAATTAGGGCTAGGGTTTTTGCTTTCTTTTCCTTTAAAAACGTTACTTTTGTACTGGCAAATTAGAGATGAATGAACAGTGCGTTTTCACTAAAACTTTGTGAGTTTTCTTGTTCTCTTGGTGAGCTTGAGAGACTCTTTGGCATATCAAAGAGAGTGGTCTTCTCTTTGTGGTGTCTATAGCTAAGGTTTCAAGAAACAAGTTTTCTTGGGATCTTGCTTCTTGACCAATATCTTCTATTTTTCCTATTCGTGCATTCTTCTGTTTGTTTAACGTGTTCTTGGTATCTTATTTGCTTCTCTTTGATCCTAGCACGATCCTTACGTTTCCCATTCGATTGAAGGTTCGTGAGACAAGTTCTACACGGGTTTTCTATCAGATCCTTTGTAGACTATTATCGATCAACTGCTTCTGGAAAGCAGATAATTGCATGTAGGAAATGACATCGAAAAAGAAGAAGAGTGCTTAAAGTATAAATTAGTTTTGTACAAAGAGCCTTAATCTTGCATTATATGCTTCATGCATTAAAAGTCCGACAAATTTGATTTCTCTAGTACATCTCTTCTTGAATTAATTTAAGTCTATATTTCCATTATAGCCTGTTAAACACCAATAGTGGGACAAATGACACTAGTTCTTTGTTTATAAAATGGTATTATTGTGTTGGTCACAAAGTGTAATGGTGCAAGAAATGTGAAAGTATGACAAGCTACGCTAAGGCTCTACGAGTTTGGAACAAGCAACTTATAATAACGAAAGAAAGATAACGTAACCTAGTGAACAAGGCAACCGGTAAACCATTTGAAAAGAACTAGGATTAACATTTTATTGCATGTGGTCCATTGTAACATATGTGATCCTAATTATAAGAGGGTAAGACACAAAGTGTGGTATTTTACCATAATCATTGACAGTAATTCACAATAAGGATGTGAATTTTTGTCAAAACAATTGAAGATACTCTATGAAGAAAATGATTTAACACTCTACAATAGAATATAGTTGCTATAAAAAGAGAAATAAAAGTTTAGTTATATGTGGTTAAAATCAATGCTTTCATGCTTAACCATGTACCCTCTCAATCAGTTACTCACACACACACACATATATATAAATATATATTATAATTAATGGATATAAGGCATGCAAGATCTAAGAATCTTAAGACCATGAGGGTCAGCGTGTATATTCATGATTTCTTGCCCCTATATATTTAAGGTTGGGTAAGCTGTAAAAGTTATAAGAGTATCTTTATCAGACCCTCAAATTTACAAATATGTCATGTTTTCATTGGCAAAAACAATGCTATATGAGTAGCTGAATTTGGATTTTATTTTTCCAAAAGAGTAGTTTTCTTAGCAAGGAAAATATTAGTAAAAGTGTATCTTTTTATGAGACACATGTTCATGATTTTAAAGACAAGTGATTGTACTTTAAGTTATTAATCACAATAGGAGTTGCTGATCCCAATGGGAGCTTCTAGTTCAAGTAGGAGTTTCCAATCCGAGTGGGAGTATTCTGATAAATAGAATTGTGTAAAAATATAATATTACACAATCCCACTAAAGTAGAGTAAAAGTAAAATGTATTTAGATATTATTTTAAAGATGATATCATTTATAGTTACTCCACTACATGATGAAGAGTCAAATATTGTTTTACAAACTCCATCGTATCTTGCTAAGGTAAAATGGATGAGATCCATAGATGTTGATATGCTAAAAGGATAATTGAGAACACATTAGAGACTGTATGGCTCACTCAATTACTAAGGGGTATGTACAACAAGTGAGTATAAATTTAGAAGAAAAATTTTCCCACTTATTGTGTACATTGATTCATTTAGACTAATTCTGGTTATAATTATATGTTTGAACATGAAATTACATCAAGTGAATGTAATAGCAATTTGGGAAAAGTTTAAAGGGCTCCAAGAATCTCTACAATGTCTAGTGCTATTCAAGAATTCTTTGAGATGTGATTTCATGTGAATCTTGAATGATTGGAATGAAACACTAGGTTTCTACATTATGCTATTTGAGAAAATTTGTGATAGTATCTCTTAGATAAATAATGTATTATTAGCCAGAATCAATTTGGTTTAGTTTATAGTCTTTGAAGACTAGTTATCATTAAAATTTGAGTATAAAATAAGGGTACTGTAGGATATATTCTTGGAAATTACAATCCAAGAGAATATCTCAAAGAAAGTATTCTCTTATCAAGAGAATTATATAAAGGGAATTCTTGAGTCCCTTAATGTGAAAAGTCTTTAAATCCTAGGGAAGCTCCTATATCGAGAAATATGAGCTTGAGTCATGAAAGGAATCCTTATATGAAATTTGATGGAAAGTTATTCATAAAATCCCTTATCTTAGTGTTGTTGGTAGCAAAATGTATGCAAAGAGTATAAATGACTGGAACTCACTGAGTGATAAGGCTTGTAAGCCAGTTTCAATCAAATTCAAAATTGAAAGTATTGTATAGTTGACAAAATAAGTATAAAAGTGCAAAGATACTTAAGGGTGATTATTGAATATATTTCATTATCAAAGATGTGATATAAGCCAAATTAGATGCTTCAATATATTGAGAATGCCAGAGATATGGATGAGTTGAAAATAGACTCCTTGATTTTTTTTCCCTATATAAAATGCCCTAATGTTATAGCAAAAATGGACATAAAATTATAATATGAAATATGTTAAGTAGCAGTACCTTGGCTTTGTGGTTGTGAAGATTGATAGAGAATTTGGGGATTGCTATAGGGACATTTGAGTCCACTATAAGTAAGATGAGATAATCAAAAGTCATAGTTTTGGTGACAAAATTTGAGTATCATGTAAAAGCAAAGTACATAGACACAAAGTACAAAGTTTTGTTAAAAGTAGTAATGATATAGAACATGTTACTATATAATGCATTTCTATCAAAGTGATGTTAGTAGATCCCCAAGTAAAGCCCAAATACCTAGAGGTGAGTATACGAAATATATGAGTTCTCTTGAGTTCTCTTGGTATGAGTAGAATACAATGTAACACACGTATATGATATTTGAAAAATATAAGTAAAATGCAATTTTTGTATTAAATGCCATAATCATGAGAAGCATATATATACAATGCATAGTATGTCATACAAGTTGATAAGTTTGGCTCTCACACACAAGCAATTGCCTTTGACACTCATGAGAGATGGGCAAAGATGAGATATTTGTATTCACCAATAAAGTAGCACAAGTGCTGATATGGTAGAGAAGAAACACATAATATATGTTGCCTCAACAAAATAGAAGAGTGAGTTATGATGAGATCCAAATATATATATGGATCAAATTATGGATACCCACCATCCATAATACCTATAGCTAAATAACAAATTCTCGAAATTGACATCATGAGAAGTGAGGAGATTGATAGGATTCAGGTTTAGATGCTGTGTGTGTCTAAGCTAAAGTTTGATGGTGTTAACAAAGCAAATCAAATCAACATATACTATTATGGAATGAGAGAAACACCTTAGCATGCAATTCATACTACACGTGTTTGAAAACCGCAAACAGGAAGCAAGTGAATAGATTCTTACTTCATTACTGTGTGAGTCCCATAAAGGAATAAATCCTTTCACTGATGCCATTATGATTTTGACATTATCATGGAGAGATGATTTAGTGTTTGTTACATTAGCATACATCCTATGATCATGATAATTTGATCTAAAGGGGTATTGCTAAGAAAGCAGTTGATTCTGATTGAAATGATATATAGGTGGAAGGAAGATCACTTGAAATATACACAATTATGCTAATATCTGAGACTATCTCATTATGAAGTCTTTTTAGAGACATCATAAGCGTGGACACTATGCATATGAGAAAGACAATCTGAGTTATATATGTTAAAACTTGAGAGGGATAAGATTTTCCATGAGAGAAGTGTATATGGGTGGATCTAGGATATTTGAGGCACTTATTTATGTATAATGTAACACCTTACTTTGCAACCATTAAACATGCATGATTTCATGATTAAGGTTCAAAATAAAGTGATTTGAAAGCAAATGAGCCCTTAATTTCGCATAAACTAAGCTTAAGAAGTAAAATTTTGCTGAACTTTGAAAATTCATAACTAATTCTACAAAAATCATATTGAGGTGATTCCAAGTTCTATTAAAAGCTTATGATGTCTATTTTAAAGTAAAAGTGTTGATTCACACTTTCACTGATACAGTAAATTTCAAATTTTATAGACTCCATCATATTAATAATGAAGCAAAAATAAAGAATAGGAAAAATCTTAACACCAAAGTATAGGGACATAATATTTCATTATCAAAATGTTGTAATTTACATTATATAATGTAATATATCATATAATCCTATGTAATGTAATACAATACGTAATATGATTCTAAAATGACTTGGACAACATTTCCTCATCAGTTTGTCATTTCATTTCCTTGGGTAGAACTAAGGCCTAAAAATGTTGGATATTGGGGTGAGAATTGGACAGAATCTCAGTAATATGACAATTCATTTTCCCACACTTAATTTCAGCATCATAATAGTACAACCATAATTACTAAGAATCGAACTTAAAATCATGTTCTATATGATCATGCATGTTCAAACAACCTTCATGATATTCAAAGCATTATTGTAGCAAAACCTCAACTTTGATCCAATATTTCATCATGCAAATCCCAAAAACATGTTTCTACTAGCATAATGACTACTCTTAATAAATTAAATAGCTGAACTAAAATATAAATGGAAGAAAAGGAAAAGCATATTACCTGGAAATATTTTTTAGAACTTCAGAACCTCAGATCACACTTTTTGTCCTAGAGCTTCTCACTCTAAGCTCTCTCTACCTTGAATGAAATTTGATGGCTAAATGGGGGAAGGAGGAGCTTCTATTTATAGGTGAGTTGAAGACATAATGACCCTTGGATTAGATCTTGATCCAATGGTTCTTAATTATTCCATATTAATTTATTTAATTCATCATGTGAGGAATCAATGAGGCTGCTACCTTGCCCTATTCTAGAAGTTTTTAGTTGATATTTCTAACTCAAAAATATATTTTATTTGGTTCTATCTTGTGTCTTCTTCAAATGGTATCATGTGTGTGTTGGAGTTCAATTTGATTTTTGCTTCTTTTTCCTCTTAATTTTCATCACTTTCTTGTCTAATCAGCCCAAGGAATATACTTTTATGCAATTTGGGCTTTACATATCTCATTCTGGGCCTTAGTTCAAGGTATATGGGTTTTTAGGCTCCTTCTACCGATTTCGGGTCCAATTATTTCTTATTCTGGGCTTTAGGATCTAAAATTAATTCAGCAATATAATTATATATTTTGGGACTTAAATCATTGTTTTGGAATTTCAATATATCCTAATTAGTGACTAATTTCCTCATACAGAGTTAATTAGATCATAATGTCAGTTTCTAAGTTCATTTGTATATTATCGTCGAAACTAGAGTCATATCAGTTATCTATTGCTTAAAATGTTTTGGTTGTCTAAAATGAATCTATACATGTTACTGAGTCATATTTAATCTCTGATGAATCTAGACTTGATATTAAGCTTTATACGTTTTCTAATTCACCGATTAATCCAATTATTCATAGACTGATCCTATGGCTATTTAAACTTTGTAGAAAAATCCTATGTCTTATTCTGAGTCATAGTATATCTGGGTTTTCTAATACAAACTTATTTTCTATTTTTTAGAAATTTCTAAATTATAGAATTTTTGTTTTCTTTTCTGTCTAATATATGCATTTTCTGGTTCTGCTTATTAGAGAATAATTTCTAGCGATTATTTTTCTGACTCTATTCCTACAACCGGTACTGTCAAATACTGAGCAGATAATTTGTTTGGAAAAATGACATCTATGTGCCATTATTTTGTCTTTTAGTGCCTACTACATCAATTTTTTACTTTGAACTCATGATTTAACTTTCTTTGCAATTTGGTCCCTAAGTACTACTACTACCATGTTTCCCAAGGTATATAATCTCAACTTATAGCTTCATAGGATTTCTGATGTCATACACTATACATTCACAGTTGACTACTAAGTCAAATTTTATCTAAATTTGTATATAATGGCATATGGAATTTTAAATGTTCATAGTTTCTAAATAGCTTATCCAACTTTTTTAGTTCTTGCTAAGGCTTTCATACGGTTTCTAATGTCATATAATGCATGTTCATAGTTAAACCAAAATCCAACTAGAAACATTGATACAAAGTATGTGAAATTCAAGTTATTTAGTTAATGAGAATTAGAATGTTACAATTCTCCCCCTTAAAAATAAATTTCAGCCTCAAAATTTAAAGCGTACCTTAGAATAATTCAGGATATCTTTCCCTTATACTATCTTCCATTTCCCAGGTTGCTTCTTCTGAAGAGAAACCTTTCCAAACCACCTTCACCAGAGGAATGTTCTTATTCCTTAATTGTTCGACTTGAAAGTCGATGATTCTCTCTGGTTGTACTTCATAAGAAAGATTATCTTGTAAATCAATTCGTTCATATTCTATGACATGTGATAGGTCTGGTTAGTACTTCTTTAGCTGTGAGACACGAAAGACATCATGGAGTTGACTTAAATGAGGGGGGGGTAAAGCAATTTTATAAGCAACAGGTCCAATTTTGGCTAGGATTTCAAAGGGACCAATATACTTAGGACTAAGCTTTTTACTTTTAATAGATCTGCCCACTCCAGTCATGGGAGATACTTTTAGAAAAACATGATCTCCAACCTTAAATTCCAACCGCTTTCTTCTCTTATCAGCATAACTTTTTTGCCTACTTTGTGCCGTTAGTAATTTCCTCCTTATTATTTCTATCTATATGGAGGTTTGGTCTACTAAATCAGGGCCTAATAATTTTCTTTCCCCAAGTTCGATCCAACACAGAGGGGATCTGCATTTCCTTCCATACAATACCTCATATGGAGCCATTTGAATAATGGAATGGTAACTGTTATTATAGTAAAATTCTGCTAAAGGTAAATATGTATCCCAGTTTCCTTTCATTTCCAAAACACATGCCCTCAACATATCCTCTAAGATTTGAATTGTCCTTTCAGTTTGTCCATCAGTTTGAGGGTAGTAAGCTGTACTAAACCTTAATTTGGTACCTAAAGCCCTTTGTAAGGATATCCAAAAGTTAGATGTGAACCTTGGATCTTTATTCGATATGATGCTATTGGGTACACCATGAAGTCTAACAATTTCTTTTATATAAAGTTGTGCTAATTTGTCTATAGTAAAAGTAGACTTCATTACTAAAAAATGAGCTGATTTTGTCAATCTATCAACAATGACCCAAACAGCATCATAACCTGATGAAGTCCTAGGTAAACCCATTATGAAATCTATTGATATGCTATCCCATTTCCATTCTGGGATTTCCAAGGGTTGTAACAGTCCTGAAGGCTTTTGGTGCTCAATTTTCACCTTTTGACATGTTAAGCATTTAACCACAAACTGAGTAGTATCATTCTTTATTCCAGGCTACCAAAATATTTTCTTTAAATCATGGTACATTTTTGTAATTCCTGGATGAACAACATAATTACTTTGATAAGCTTCAGTTAAAATCTTTTCTTTAATTTCTTCTTTTAGAGGTATATACACTCTTCCTTGAAATCTCATTAATCCATCGTGTTCTGACTTTTCAAATCCTGAGGCCTTTCCTTGCTCCATCTTTTCCTTGACTTCTCTCAATAATTCATCTTCATATTGGGCTTCCCTTATTTCTCTCCATAATTCCATTTCAATCTTAGTTCTGCCAAATTGTCTTTCATCCGTTATCATTTCACCAGAAAGAGTTAAGTTTCTAAAATTTTCTATTAATTCTTGCTCTTTGATCATCATCTTGGCTATATGAATAGATTTTCGGCTTAAGGCATCGGCTACTACATTAGCTTTTCCTGGATGTAATATATAGTAGGATTATAATCCTTTAGTAATTCCATACATCTTCTCTGCCTCATATTCAACTCTTTCTGCTCTTGTAAATATTTGAGACTTTTGTGGTCATAGTAAATTTCAACTTTAGCACCATAAAGATAGTGCCTCCATATCTTACGAGCATAAACTATAGCCGCAAGTTCCAAATTATGTGTGGGATAGTTTTCTTCATGAGGTTTTAATTGTCGAGAAGCATAGCTATGACTCTTTCTTACTGCATGAATACACATCCTAAACCATGCTTGCTTGTATCACTATATATTGTATAAGACATATGTGGTTCAGGTATGATTAATACAAGGGGAGAGGTTAACCTTTGTTTAAGTTCTTGAAAACTATTTCCACAATTTGTATCCCACACAAAAGAATGATTTTTTTTAGTAAGTTTAGTAAGCGGTAAGGCAATTCGAGAAAAATTTTGGATAAACCTTCTATAATATCCTGCTAAACCTAGGAAACTTCTCACTTCAGTCACGGTTTTAGGTCTTTTCCACTGTAATACAGCATCAACTTTACTTGGATCTACTGCGACCCAATTTTTGGACACAACATGCCCTAAAAACCAGACTTCTGTGAGCCAAAACTCACACTTGCTAAGTTTAGCATACAATTTCTAATCTCGTAAGGTTTCCAAAACAATTCTCAAATGTCTCTTATGCTCCTCAGGATATTTGGAGTGCACAAGTATATCATCAATAAAGACCACAACAAATTGATCTAAATATGGCAAAAAAATCCTATTCATATAGTCCATGAAAATAGCTGGTGCATTAGTAAGACCAAATGGCATAACTAAAAATTCATAATGCCCATATCTAGTCCTGAAAGCAGTCTTGGGAACATCTTCTGCCTTAATCCTTAATAGATGATAACCAGATCTTATATCAATTTTTGAAAATACAGTGGCTCCTGTTAGTTGATCTATTAAATCATCAATTCGGGGTAAAGGATATTTGTTCTTGATGGTTACCTTGTTAAGTTTTCTATAGTCAATACATAATCTAAGGTTTCCATCTTTCTTTTTGACAAATAGTATAGGAGCTCCCCAGGGTGAAACACTAGGTCTAATAAAACCTTTTCCAACAACTCTTCAATTTGTTTCTTTAATTCAGTCATTTCATTAGGGGCCATTCTATAAGGTGCTTTGGAAATAGGTCCTGCTCAGGTACAATATCAATATTAAACTCTAACTCTCTCTCTGGTGGTAGACCAATGATTTCCTTTGAAAATACTTCAGGGAATTCTTTCACCACCAGAATCTCCTCAATTCCTTCTTCTACTTCAACTTTTGCTGAAAAGAAAACTACATATCCCTGACATCCTTTTTCTAAGTATATTTCAGCCTGGGTGGTTGTTATAAAATTAAGCTTAGTCTCAGTATCTGGTACCTTTTTATTAGTAGGGAGGATCAAAGTTTTATTGGCACAGTCTAGGAAAACATGGTTTATAGACAACCAGTTCATACCAATTATGACATCAATATCAGAAAGAGGCAAACAAATCAAATCTACAGTGGCGCAAAGGTCTCTATACTGGACAAGGCAATTCAGGCACACTTGGGCAGTAACGGCCTTCATCCCCATCGGAGTGGAAACAGTCAAATCATATGAAAACACATGCATAACCAGACCCAACCTCCTAGCACAGTCATAAGATATAAACAAATGGCTAGCACCTGAATCAAACAATGCATTCACAAGATAATCATATATCTTAATCATACTTTCAATCAAATCAGGCTACTTATGAGCCTCCTACTGGGTCAACGAAAACACTCTCCCTTGTGCCTGTGGTCTGGCGCCAGTTACTCCCAAATTGCAATCATGGGCCATGTGGCCAACCCCGCCATATCTATAACACACAACACCAGGTCCTCGACTTGCCACCTCATTGCAATCCTGGGAAACATGTCCATCTTTTCCACATCTGTAACACATAACACCAGGTCCCCGACCTGGGAGACAGGGCCTACTACTGTGACTCATTCCGCATTGATGACAAATTGGATTAGTGGCGACTGCATTCCCCTAGTTCCCCGGATAATACCTTCTATTATTCCCTTAGAATGTCTTGTTTCCAATCCATGATCCTTTTCCTCTGTTGTTCCTCCCTTCGGCTGGTCTTTTATTTCCTCATGAGCTACCCTTTTGCGTAATCCTGCAAATCTCCACTAAATAATTGAAGGTTCTTATTTGCATAGGAGCCACTCTTTCCTTTATGGCTGCCCTTAATCCTCTTTCTAATTTTTCCATTTTTCATCTCTCATCCTCTGTTTCTTGTAGGAAAGAGCAGTATCTTGAAAGTTGGATGAACTATGCCACATACTCATCTACTGATTCTTTTTCTCCTTGTGTAATAGTAATAAATTCTGCCTCCTTCTTATCCTTGATTGATCTGGGGAAGTATTTTTCATGAAATTGTTCTAAAAATAATTTCCAATTAATAAGGACGTTTCTGCTTCTTAAGATTAATTCAGTATTCATCCACTATCTATCTGCTTCTCTTTCCAACATGTGGGTGGCTAATAGAGCTTTGGTTTCCGAATCACATTTCATTACTCGGAATATCTTCTCTAGTCTACTGATCCAATGCTCTACCTCTTGTACATCAAATTTACCATCAAATGATGGTGGTTGATGCTTATAGAAATGGAGTACAATTTAATCTTGTTCCACTTGGGGTCTCGGAGATTCAGGCCGAATAGAAAGATTTTCCGGTGGTGGTGGATTTGGTTGTGGTACTGCATTTTTAGGGTTTTGTTTTTGAGCATTTACAGTTTCCTAGAATTGTTGTATAACATATTATTGTTGTTCTAGTTGCCTTAGAATTGCTTGTAATGCCATTTCTTGTGTTTCCTTTCCATTAGCAGTTTGCCTACCATTTCTGGTATTCATCATGTTTGCTTTTCTCCTTTTTCTAACAACTAAAGACCATATAAATAAAAATTCTGCATATCACACAAGTATCCAAAATATAGTTTCATTCATATATCATTTAATTTACATATCTTTATGCTGTTCATATATGGATACACATAAGTATCATTTCCTACATATATCAGGAGTTCATAAAACTAAAGGATCTAAGTGACTTCTATTTACATTAAAAAATGTCACTGCTAACACAAACTATATTCATTTGTTTATGAAGATGCGTCACTCTGAACCGAGGATCCCTCATCATAGTCATCCAGTGATATGATTTCCAGTTCATCTTCCTCCCTAGATTTTCCTTCATTATCTTCTTCCATAGGTTCTTCTTCTTCTTCTTCATTAACTTCTTCCTCCATCTCAGGATCTTCTTCAATTTCATTTTCGCCTTGTTCTTCCATTGGTTGATATCTCTCTTGAAATTCTCTTCTTACCTCCTTAGCCCAATGTCTTTGCTTATGTATTTTTAGCTCTGCAATAAGCTCCGTCATGCAATACTCTTCTAAGTCACCCTATATAATATCTTTGATGGGGGTCCAAAACAAAGTGTCAGGAATAATACTTAAGAGTATCTCCATCCAAATTATTTCTCGGAATTGCATAACATATGTATCGATTTCTCTCTGGTACTTTGGAAAATGGTTCAAGAACTCCATCATTCTTCTGTGGTAATTTTCTTCTTGTCCATTGTTGTCCAATCTCCTCTCATGATACACTCTACAGAGAACATTGATCACATCTCTCCTTATATCATAGTGTTCATAAGGGTTAGTTGCATCTGATCCTTCATCCTGTAACACTATGTATTGTGCTTGCCATGAACTATTAGCCTCTAAATATGCCTCCTCTTCTTCATTGAATAGCTCATCTTCTAAGAGCTCTGAATAGTTGGCTAGATCCGGATCTACTAAATTTTCAACCTCTAAAACTGGTATATCATTTGAAGGAGGATATGATGCTAGCTGGGGTGATAGAGGAGCTAATGAATGTTCACCCGATCCTTTTGATGAACCAGAGGAGTTTGAACTCTCAGGGCTAATCCAGCCTTGGCTATCTGGTGCCGTGCAACTTCCTTCAGCAGACATGGTATCTGTTTCAGGAGTAGCAATACACTCAGTTCCTATCTTAAAGAATCACCATTCTAACTAAATTGCTTTCAAAACAGAATTCAAGTTGTCCTTACCTGAATCTCCTGCTCTGATACAAAAAATGTAACACCTTACTTTACAACCATTAAACATGCATGATTTCATGATTAAGGTTTAAAATAAAGTGATTTGAAAGTAAATGAGCCCTTAATTTCGTATAGACTAAGCTTAGGATGTAAAATTTTGCTGAACTTTGAAAATTTATAACTAATTCAACAAAAATCGTATTGAGGTGATTCCAAGTTCTATGAAAAGCTTATGATGTCTATTTTAAAGTAAAAATGTTGATTCACACTTTCAATGCTACAGTAAATTTCGAATTTTATAGACTCCATCCTATTAATAATGAAGCATAAACAAAGAATAGGAAAAATCTCAACACCAAAGTATAGGGACATAATATTTCATTATCAAAATGTTGTAATTTACATTATATAATGTAATATATCATATAATCCTATGTAATGTAATACAATACGTAATATGATTCTAAAATGACTTGGACAACATTTCCTTATCAGTTTGTCATTTCATTTCCTTGGGTAGAACTGAGGCCTAAAAATGTTGGATATTGTGGTGAGAATCGGACAGAATCTCAGTAATATGATAATTCATTTTCCCACACTTAATTTCAGCAGCATAATAGTACAACCATAATTACCAAGAATCGAACTTAAAATCATGTTCTATATGATCATGCATGTTCGAACAACCTTCATGACATTCAAAGCATTATTGTAGCAAAACCTCAACTTTGATCCAATATTTCATCATGGCAAATCCCAAAAACATGTTTCTACTAGCATAATGACTACTCTTAATAAATCAAATAGCTGAACTAAAATATAAATGGAAGAAAAGGAAAAGCATATTACCTGGAAATATTTTTTAGAACTTCAGAACCTCAGATCACACTTTTTGTCCTAGAGCTTCTCACTCTAAGCTCTCTCTACCTTGAATGAAATTTGATGGTTAAATGGGGGAAGGATGAGCTTCTATTTATAGGTGAGTTGAATACATAATGACCCTTGGATTAGATCTTGATCCAATGGTTCTTAATTATTCCATATTAATTTATTTAATTCATCATGTGAGGAATCAATGAGGCTGCTACCTTGCCCTATTCTAGAAGTTTTTAGTTGATATTTCTAACTCAAAAATATATTTTATTTGGTTCTATCATGTGTCTTCTTCAAATGGTGCCATGTGTGTGTTGGAGTTCAATTTGATTTTTGCTTCTTTTTCCTCTTAATTTTCATCACTTTCTTGTCTAATCAGCCCAAGGAATATACTTTTATGTAATTTGGGTTTTACATATCTCATTCTGGGCCTTAGTTCAAGGTATATGGGTTTTTGGGCTCCTTCTACCGATTTCAGGTCCAATTATTCCTTATTCTGGGCTTTAGGATCTAAAATTAATTCAACAATGTAATTATATATTTTGGGACTTAGATCATTGTTTTGAAATTTCAATATATCCTGATTAGTGACTAATTTCCTCATACAGAGTTAATTAGATCATAATGTCAATTTCTAAGTTCATTTGTATATTATTGTCGAAACTAGAGTCATATCAGTTATCTATTGCTAAAAATATTTTGGTTATCTAAAATGAATCTAGACATGTTACTGAGTCATATTTAATCTCTGATAAATCTAGACTTGATATTAAGCTTTATACGTTTTCTAATTCACTGATTAATCCAATTATTCATAGACTGATCCTATGGCTATTTAAACTTCGTAAAAAAATCCAGTGTCTTATTCTGAGTCATAATATATCTAGGTTTTCTAATACAGATTTATTTTCTATTTTTTAGAAATTTCTAAATTATAGAACTTCGGTTTTCTTTTCTGGCTAATGTATGTATTTTCTGGTTCTGCTTAGTAGAGGATAATTTCTAGCCATTATTTTTCTGACTCTATTCCTACAATCGGTACTGTCAAATAGTGAGCAGATAATTTGTTTGGAAAAATGACATCTATGTCCCATTATTTTGTCTTTTAGTGCCTACTACATCAATTTTCACTTTGACCCCATAATTTAACTTTCTTTGCAATTTGGTCCCTAAGTACTACTACTACCATGTTTCCCAAGGTATAGAATCTCAACCTATAGCTTCATAGGATTTCTGATGTCATACAGTATACATTTACAGTTGATTAGTACGTCAAATTTTATCTAGATTTGTATATAACGGTATATGAAATTTTAAATGTTCGTAGTTTCTAAATAGCATATCTAACTTTTTTAGTTCTTGCTAAAGGTTCCATACGGTTTCTAATGTCATATAATGCATGTTCGTAGTTTACCCAAAATCCAACTAAAAATATTGATACAAAGCATGGGAAATTCAAGTTATGTTATGAGTTCTATAGTTAATGAGAATTAGAATGTTACATATAAGATACACATATGAGGGTATTCATCTTTTGTTGGTTCTATCATAGGATTCCTAGTACAAGAACTGCCAAAAGGAAATGTCATGCCTATGTGGTCATGACGGAGCACCTAGTATGAAATGAAAGTAAGAGATCAAAGATTTTGTGATAGTCCATCATGTGTGAGTGGAAGATATTGAAAATTGTTATTGGGCCACCCATTGATGGGCTAACTTGCTATTATAGGCCTAGTTAATTCAATTATAAATAGGGAGGTTAAAAGGAAATTTGAAGATGGTATAAAAATTTTCAATTTTCTTCCTCTTTTCTCATATAAATCATGTTCTCTCTCAATTCTCTCTCTGGTGCATCTGCCATGAACAACAATCGAGGTCCGCTAGTGATTTTGATTAAAGTTGTGTGGAACAAGAGATTGAGAAGATTTGATATAAAGGGAAGGAGTTAGTAGATTAATTTACTGAAATTAGTATGCATTCTCATCCTCCTCTCTAATTTTCATCACAGTTCCATAAGAAGTTCTAGTAATTAATAGTCAATCACTTCAATAGAAAAGACTAAAAAATGGGGGAAAATTGGGAACAATTACATAGAAACATAATTAAAATTTCAACTACAAGTATTACTTGCAGGACTAGTTCATCAACTACTTGAACTTATAGTAGGGGTTCAATTCCACAAGTTAGAAGCAAAGCAAAGAAATCAAGAAGCATTTGCATGCCATTATTTCATAGCCATAATGATAGAGGGAAACACAGAGAGCTACAAATTAGAGAAGGTTTTTGGGTACCAGCATGTAACTCTTGGGGTGCCGTAACATAGTTACAAACACCCAAGCTTTTTGTTGGCAAAGAGACATTCTGACTCCTGAAATAGCCAAAGATGGAAAAATTGAACTTTTAAGTTTAGGCTGCGAATTTGAATCAAAATTCAAGATGAGCTTTTCTGGGTAGGGTTTTATTCCTCTTGGTGACCACACAAAATGATGAGAAATGAAATGAAGCTTAGAAGTGAAATACCTTGAATTGAAGTTAGAGTGATTAAAGAAAGAAGGGGAAGAAGAAGAGAGTAGAATGGTGAGATTGTGGATCACAAACATTCTTGAATGAGGAATTACAGAATAAAAATGGCTTGCCTAGAATCTAAAGTAGAGTAGTGTTGTCTTGTCTAGTCAGTATGAGTTCCATTGACATCGGATGAAGATTAAGGGACGATGGTGATGCTGAAGGGGAGGTGATGATTGATGAAGTCAATGAAAGTGCTCATTTAACCAATTCATGCTTGGGTCCTTACTTATCTACTGTACATACACATCACAACACTATGAGATCTACTATCCCATCTTGTGTGTTTATCTGTCGTGCAATACCATGTTGTGTTGAGCCTGTGCAGCAGACAAGTAGGGCCCTTTGTGCCACTACTTTTTCTTTTTCTCAACCGAGAACACCCAAAAAAAAAAACAAAAAGAAGAGATAAAATTTCTCTAAAATACCTCATCAGGAAAAAAAAAAATTCAAATAACATAGGCTAAATCTTTTGAAATTTCCTTTTTTCAGTTTCAAAATCTCATGACCCTAGCCTCCTCTTCCTTTTGTTTCTTTCAATAATACCTGTTCTCTTTGTGGACTCCCATTTTGTTTGTGTTCTGGGAGGGTAGGGAATAGGTAATAACTTATTAAGTTATGGCAATCCCTTGATCAAGATTTAATTATAATATTTAAATTAAAAATTTCAAAATCATAAGAATTTCATTATGATATTTTAAATTATGAAAATCAATTGATATTAATAAAATTATCATAACAGAAAATTAACTTGTTCATTTGAATTTAAAGATTCAAACTTTTCTTTGGTGTACCAAACTTTCATCTTTAATTGGACTGACACAATCTTTTTAACCAGACACAACTTAAATTATTCAACTAGACCATTATATATATATATATATGAGTTTGTCATCATTACAAAGATACATGTTTGATCAAAAAACCGATGAACTAGTACTTGAACTAGTTCTGTAACACAAAAAATGTAATCTTGTGAATTAATAAAAAAACCAGTGAAATCTATCAAAAATTAAAAAGAAAACAATAAAGAAATAAAACCAAACTGGGTTACTGATTTTACCGACTTAGGCTTTTTTTTTTAATTTCTTTTTGGGTTGTTGGTATAAGATGTTTTGGTTGTTAAAATTTTTTATTCATATATTCTAATATTATATTAATATTATTCTTGCACATATATATTGAAAAAATTTCATTAAATATCTAATTGAGTGATAATGATATGAATATTACAAGCTCTTCATTTATGAACTTATTTAATAATTGAATTAACGGATACTATGATGATAACTTATTTTATGTTTAATAAAGTTATGATTGTAAATTAACCTGTTTGAATTTAAATATTATAAGTTATAAAATTTATTAGTATTATTTTTTGTTTATTATATTTTATTTAATATGTAAAATTAAAATATGATAATTAATTATGTGTGGTTCAATTTTAAAAAAACATTGATAACATTGAAGTTTTTTTTTTACAATGTATAGTATTTAGTGTGTGTACAATATTACTTTAACTGGAATCAAGAAGGACTAATTTTTAGCCGAAGAAAAAGACTAATTTATATTTATATTGAAAATTAAAAAAAAAAGAGCGAATAATGAATTAAACTGAAATTTTTTTTAATAAAAAATTATAATTTCCATTGCAGAGGTCAAAGGTTGTTGTCCCATGAGTCATGAAGTTAGCCTTTTTTTTCTTGGAGGCTTTTATCTGAAAATGAAACATGTTCATCAGGAGGTCGCAACCTGATATGCAAAATCAGAAGAATGAATCTTTGCGAAAAAGCTCACTCTTGTAATTGACCATGGAAGCCGCAAAGCCGCTAGTAAAGACAACGACCACGAAACTCAAGCTAGCAGCTCTTCTATGGCTCGAGGGTTTCAAGGAGGCTTGTTGTCTTCATCGCGCTGTAATTCTCTGCTTCAGGTCCTTCTCTTTCCCATCTTTCCCCTTTTGCGCGCTTTTGCGTCGGCTTTCCTCTACTTTGGGTTTGGTTTACCAGCTATTCATAGAAAAAATTTGAGAAAACAATTTTCATATCTTTATATTTTATATTCTTCTACGTTGGTAAATTTGCTTTGTCAGTTGTGAATTTTTGTGATCTTTTCAATTTGATTTTTGCTCTAATACTTATGTCATTATAAAATTAAGAATTCGTATATGATGTTGGGGCTCTCAAATTGGGTTCTTTCTTTCGTTTGCTTTCTATATAGTCAAACAGAGCTCTGATTGAATCCGGTTTACCTGATTTCTGCGTTTTCTTCTTAATCTCTGACACAGGTCTAGAATGCTTTTGGTGCGGACCGGGCAGTGTTTTCTCTTAAATGGCTTTATTTTCTTAGGGAGGTAGTTTCTCTTTGCCTCCACCAAGAAGTTGAATAAATGCTTATGTTCAGTTTTCACGATGTATATTCAAATTTAGTTCCAGCTAACTCATTAGTGATAAACTTGATGGACTTCCAATCTTACTATTTATTTTGCTGATACTGGAAAGTCTTCGTAATTTAACTATCTAGAATTGAGCCTTTACTTTATATATGAAAAACTACTGTCATTCAGGGTGAAAATCGTATTTTTCTTTTTGTGGAGCAAATATTTATTAAATTGAATTAGTTGTGGTTCTGCGCATTTTAGGAATTTTTTTTTCGGGGTGGGGGGTGTTGGTGCACGGAGGCGGATGGGTTTGTCCATTTTGGTTTGGATAGTTAAGGTATTGAGGTTATTCTCCAGTCCCATTAGAAAAAGGTGGAGGGGTTGGCTTCCATTAAATTAGCTGAAAATTTAATTTGCAGCAACTAATTATGTACATACTTTATGACAGTTTGATGATTGCTGGAGCTTGGAAGAAATCAGTTTAGATGATTGTATTCATTGGATAACTAAGTGATGTGTAATTGGTCACTAAGGGGTAGCCTAGATTGTGTTGTTGAGATTACATTTTTAATCTGAGGAATTTTTATGACTGATACTCTTTAGAAGTTAATTTTTCACTTTTATTGATCTTCTGTTATGCTATTCTTTTTTCCTGGTTATCACTTGTTGATTAAGGCCTTCATACTTCAGATACAGTGGATTATTCAGTCATGTATATACATTTCATTGAATAATTTGAACATCTTCAAATCTCTGTACAGTTTATTCTTCCTGAACTCAGTTGTCATCCCAACATTGCAGTGGATTTTACCTGATCGATGCTCACAGTTCGATTCTCATAAATTGTGCAACTTTGGTGGCACTTTGAAATTTTATTCTTTCTTACGTCTTGGACTCATTTATTTCTTTTATGTAAGTATCCATTTACAATCTTCTAATATTGATGTGCCCACTTTTATGAAAAATACAAGCCTTGTTGTATCTTTTCAGGATTTTTTTTTTCCATTATCTAACTAAAGCTTTTCCTTTAGAATTGGCGAGGATTTTCTTTATTACTAATGAGTGTGTATATATATATATATATTTGAAATTTATTGATCATTTCAAGCGAGCTGCTGCATGCTCACCCTGAGGCTCCTTGAGTTTAATTGATGAAATTTAAGATTCCTGTCTATATCTATGAGTTGCTGTGACTCTCTGACTATTATATCTCATGTTAACCTGCTTGTGATTGCTTCCTGTAGGTGTTTTGGTTTTACCCATTATATGTGTTCAGCATGGTTTTAAGTGCCATCTGGTAATATTCTCTGGTGAATCTTATTTCCTCTTTCATCTATCATTTAGGTTGGGTGTTGCTAATTGTCAAGTTATTTGGTATTTGTGTGTTTCTACATAAGAAATGGAATTTTAATAAATTGGGTAGAGAAGTGCAATTAAGAAGAAGATATAAACAGAGAAGATAGAATACCATTTGAGAAGTAGATCTTTTGTCAGAGATCAGTCCAGGTACTTGGAAGAATGAAATAGCAAGCATAAATGTTTCGACGTTACAATGATGGCTGGAACAGGGTCACAAATTCTCCAACATTCATATTGACAATTTCATGATCAAGTCAACTCTAGAGTAACTACTATCAAGGCTGTCAAATTTGACATCTTACATGGGATTGCCTTATGGTCTAAAATAATTGAATCACTAGATCTAGGATGGTAAGATCCTAACACTCATATGAAATTCTTAAATAAACATAATATTATCAAAATCTCATCAACATAAACATTACAAGTCATAGGTTACAAAAATAATAAATTTCATCCATTAAAGCAATTCAAATATATCTAAAGTGACTACAATGGGGACTTAGGTAGTATGGGATGCCTAAGTCCCATGTTGAGTAGTAGGGAATGCTCTATAGAATGTTTAAGTGGGTTAGTTTTCTCATGTCAATAACTAGCTTTTATGGGAGGGTTCTCCATCCTACTTGAGTATCCATCAATTGTTATTAGAGCTGGTGGTTGATGGTTCTAGAAAGGGCTATCTATGGAGGATTTTGATTGGTGGAATGTTCTGACTAAGAAGGAAGTCAAGTAAATTATCACCAAGTGAAGTGTCGCAGAGTGCAATCGTTGGGATGTCGGCTCTATCGATGGTAAGGCAGAGGTTTGACTGAAAGAGGGTGAGTTATTGGAAGAAATAGTAGTGGGTGTAGTTGGAGCCATGTTTGCAAACAATTCTGTGCTCTGATTCCAGGAAAGAAAGGTAGATAGTCAGAAAGATATGCAGTGAAATTCTCTCAATGTAACGACATTGGGAGAACTATATTTGTGTTGGTATATAAGTGGCTACTATACAATAGTCAAGAGGGTTCTATACAGCCACATGTGAGGCAAAGAATTAAGAATAAAACAATAATATAAATTATCAACAGAATGAATAGCAGAATAATAAAGTATATGGACAGAAATGACCCTGTTATCTTCTTTTATTGTCTAACTGAGTGGGACCTTTCTTGGACTTGAGTACCTGGGGGTTTTGATGTATGTGGATTTGGTCTCTACCCTACCTTTTCCCCTTTCCTTATTTTGGCTTTGTACTTCATTTGTAATACCCCCCAAAAAAAGGATAGATATTTAAAGAACGTTTCACTTTCAGGTACAATGATATTGCCAAGTATGGATATGATGCAATGGGTAGGTCCAAGTCTAATGTTGAGGAAAGGTCACACGAAATTAAATCATCAGAGAAACCAAATGCTTCTAACACAAAAAGACTTTCTGGCTTGGGAGGGTAAGTTTTGAATCCTGGATATTTAAGAGTAATACTGTATTGAACTGTGTTTTTATTTTTTATTTACAATTGCTGGCAATTCTATATGTGTATATCATGCATTAAATGGTTTGGCTCTACTGTTCTTTATTAATCCAGGGTTGTGATTGGATTTGGGGAGCAGGCTTACTCAATACTCCTTTTGTTCATATTCTTCCTCAAGGTGATATAATTATTGACACACACACACACTGACACACACTGTATGCATATTTTTGCATTTGATTTTGCAAATGTATTGCATATCTTCAAAGAAGTTGATTTTGTAATTCTTGTTTGAATATTGTAACAATGTTATATGCTGTATGCATTCAACACAGTGTCACCTTGTTATGTTTTTGCTGTGTAGATAATTGGCAATTTCTTATATTATATGCAGGTCTTTGCTACGGGATTCATACCATTCACAGGGAAGGTGCTCAATTTTTTGCTTCTTTCCTGGATGTATGCATATTACTGCTTTGAGTATGTGCTTCATATATATCTTTGCTTGATGTCTTCCTTCTATTGTTGTGCATAAGATTTAAAATGTTCTTTTTTTATTTTTTGCTAAATAAAATTTTCTTTTTAATTAGGTACAAATGGAATTTTAATGAAGTGGCTTTGGACAAAAGGCTGGATTACTTTCAGTCCTCGTGGGCATTTTTTTTGGGTTTTGGTAATATAATTTTCACTGGATAATTTAAATTCAAGTTATTTACATTTTTCTTTGTTAGGTATACCTGTTTGTGTAACTAGGAGAAAAATCAATTGGTTTACATCCGTTGGCTTTCTTTCACTATTTGATTTGGTTCGTCAGAGGTGGGTCAACTCATAATTATGACATTAGGAAAGCACGTCTCTAATTTTCTTTATATTCACTATTTCACTATAAGAGGTAAAAGTGGAGTCAGTCTTTACAACATGCTGGTACTGTGAGAGAAGGTAGAGATGTTGATGTCAGTTTCCACTTGTCACAACTACTATTTAAAATGATACTGATATCCAGTGTTAGTTGTGCAAATCCCTCTAAGTTATTGGCAGTTTGTGCATATTTACCTTTTGTGCAACCTATACATTAAATAGTTTATATTTTTAAAGTTTTGGATTATCAATTGAAACAGTAGGGAATATCCATTGAATGAACCGGATAGCAACTAAATGTACTTCATGCATATAGTAATGTACATCGTGAAATGAATTTTTTTTTAAAAGTCTTGAATACCTATATTGTACTTACTTTTTACTAAGGTTTCAAATATCTTTGAAGAATTTATAGTAATTAGTAACACTGTTGGGCTGTTTTTGAAAGGAGATAATGCGTGTGGTGGGGAGGGGGTTGGACAGGTTGAGAAGGAAACCTGGGGCAAAGATTGGGGATTTTCACTCTGGAAATGGCAAAGAATGTTGGGCAGAATGCAATGGAATTCCATTTAACTAGTGACCTTGGTGGCATCAAAGTTTAAAACTTTCCTCATAATACTAATAACGGTTTTCTGCTTTATTGTAAAATAACATCGAGATTTGGAGCAAAATTTCCTTCTGTTTCTTTTTATTTATAATATTAATGAGTTCTCTATGGCCCTCCAGGAAGCCCCTGTGTTTTGGCTATATTCTTTTTCTCACCTCTTGTCGGTTATGGGATTATGGCTATTCTTTACCCACTGGTATGTTTGACTATACCCCCCTTGTAAAAGCAAAAGGAAAAAAAAAAATCTTTTCTTCACACATTGAATTTTTTCCTTGCATTTTTAGTTTTCCTGTCTTGATTTTATATTATTATGAATCAATTCGAATGAAATTTATTTTTCAGTTTGTTTTAACTGCAACTGGGTCAAAGGATGACCAAGAAGTATCACGTGAAAAATCCAAATGGAGAGGTGCAAGATTGGGACGGCTTCCAATATTTTATATTGCAGACAAATTGTCGTAAGCTCTCCATTACTCATCCTTTTGCTCTAGAGACATGGCAATGTCGTGCTCTACTTGACAAATGACTTAAATAGGTGTCAATCTGGTGATTAAGTTTAATAATCACTATAATAATTGTGAGTTAATGCAATAATGATGCAAAATGCATTGAATCAATGGTTATTCGTAAAGTTTGAGGTACTCATATCATTGTTTAGCAGTCTCTTCCTTCACCTTTCCCTCCTCTTATATACTGCCTCTGAATACAGACTTAAAAATTCTTATGATTACTGGTTTAGTTGATAAAGATGTAGGAAATTTTCTTTCTAGGACAGTTTGGTATAACTGAGATACAATGTTTTTCTTTTTAAAGTTGTATACTCCCTCTTATCTATATTATAAAATGTCTTGAGGGGTTTTCTTGGTCCATAATATAAGGTGTTATGTAGTGGTATATTATTTTTGTCTCTCATTTATTGTATTACTAGTATTGTAACTTAAGCTATATTTAATGAAAAAAGTGGAATTAATAGGGGTTTAGTCTCTGTGAGATGGCTGACAATTGTTTAGGCCCTTAGATCATTTGTAACAATTACAACTGTTCACTAATTGGCTCAGTTGGTTTTTTTTTCGTCCATTTTCAAGTAACCCTAAGAATTGAATAAGTGTTTATCAACTATTACTATACTCCAATGCTGACTTTCAAGTAAAAGATCAGTTAATAAGAAATGATTTCAAGCCTTAGTTGAAAGATCTCTTATTTGTTTGTTTTATTTTATTTTATTTTTTTTTTCTGAGCTATATTTTAAGAGTTCCGTTCATCTCTTTACATTTGTCATCCTCGTTTTCTTGTAAGGTTTGGATGCTGTTGAGGGGTTTAATGGAAGGATGGTAATTAAGAATTTTTTTTTTTTTTACATTCGTTCTACTAAGGTATCTTAAGTAATTTAGTTTTTTTCAGGCTGAGATAGATTTATGAAATCTGCTATATCCACACTTAAAACATATAACATGACACCTTTCATGTTACTCATACTTATGCCATTGTAGTTATGAATCCAACTTTTAAAAACTTCGAACTTTAAATGTTATTTCCCCTGCTATGACTGTAATAGTAGATCATTTTCTATCCCAAAACAATTATGCTTATGGTTGTATGCTGAATTTCATAGAATTACTGCCATCTGAATTTTATTATCATCATTCTGACTCAATTTTGCTCATGCCTTGATTGGCCCTTTGGTAGGATGTGGATATTATCTCAACTCCACTTGAAGATTGAAAGCCGAGCAAAAGACAACAAAGCACAATAAGATGTTTATTGTCTGGCTTGACCGATGATCACCGGTAGGAACACAGTGACTTATTTTTACTCTACTTTGTGCCATGCTTTCTATTGTTACTTTGTTTACAATATGGTATATACTTGGTTATTATAGGCAAAAGCCATGTTTTGGTATTATCTAAAAGTACAATTTCGTTGCAATTTCACCTTTCCAGAGGTATTACAGTCGGCAAGGACGTGACACATACCCCACAAGGGTATGTGCTCAAATTCCATTGTCAATGTGAGAATCTCATTAGTAAATAATCTGTAAATATCTCTCAGAGGTGCTCTTTAAGCTGTGAGGTTAGTCGTAGCCTTGATGAGCCATTGAAACCTAACTCATCTAAACTTTTATCTATAAGAAAAAGAGGGAGGGATTTTTTTATGGTCAAATGTTCTGATTCAGAAATAGAAAAAGCATACTTCTCACTTTATTCATTTAGTATCAAACTGTTGTGTTTAATGCACCAGATATGGGACTATGCAGGCAATGTGTCAATAGAGGCAGCTTCACCAGGATTTATTCATCTCTGTCAATATTGAAAATTGTATTTAAGATATTATTTGTACAGTGACAATTGCATGTTTACGGTGGAAAAAGAATGAGTTGGAGGATTTTCAAGTTTGTTATTATTGGAGTAATAGAATTTGGGGATTGACCCTGTCCGTTAATTTAATTGATCTGAACCAGACATCCTGTGCATATCAATCAATATATAAAGGTTTCTTTTTCAGATGATAAGACGTCGGAAATTATTTTTGCATGTTCATTATCGATTTATTGTTAAGGGATTATTATGAAATAGGAACTAACACGGAAATTTGATTGAAAAAGAACTACTAATAAATACAACGATACATTCTATATCAAAATACGTATGTAGATACTGAAATTATAAACGAAAGGATCTAAACATATTGAAAAATTTCCTTTGTCATTGTCAAAAGTTTTAAAACTTCCATAATTTTGTACTTTCTTTTTTTTTCTGATAAAAATGTAAGTAACTTTTATTAATCAACAACAACCATTTCCTTAGAAAATAACAAAAAAGAAAAGGAATATTTGGAGTCACCTTTTAGAAAAGGTTCTTCAAATCAGGTCAACTATCAAGTCTTGCTTACGTATTAAAATCTTATTATCTTTACAAAAAGGTGAAAAGGTTGGTTAAATATGATTATTAATCTCTGAAGGACCTTCTCTTTTAACGGTAAAGTTCAATCTCAGTCTGCACCTCCCTCTCGAGCAACCTGAAAATTTCATTCACATTGCATCTTTTCAACTGTGAAATGCGATTATTTCTCTCCTTCCATACGCTATATACAATGACAGCCAAACCAGCACAGACAACATTCTAAATGCAGCAACCAGTGTTGCCATTTGCCATATGAGGATTTGTTTAGGATAGTTACAGATTTCCAACCAGCGACAAATAGCATCTAAAAGACTAGCAAATATAAGCCATTAAAGAGCAAATGCTAAACTGATTTTGCAGCTTGTTCACATGATACACAAGTGGTTTCGTTTATACTAATCCCTATGTATGCTAGCCTTTCTTTGGTTAAAAATCTCTAGTGAACAGTTAACCAAACAATGGATTTTTTTTTATAAAAATAAACTGACATTTATTGAGTTTCAATTTTAATTTAAAACTATTTATTAAATTAATAATGAATGCAACGAATCTATAGATTGAGATTGTCATGTTTTATTACCATCACATCTATTATATATTATAAAGTAGAGATCAACATGACATGTTGCGATTTCCTGCCTCCATATCATCAAATTGATTATGAAAAAAATTTGGTCTTACATATTCCAAATAATATTATTTCTTTATTTATATTTTATTTTTAAAATTTGATATAATGATATGAAATTTTTTATTTATATATAAAAGTATCTTTGTAGATATGCCACTCAATTATTTTTATGCCTAATGATTTAAAATTGATATAGGATGATTTAAATTTTTTTTTCTAATTGATTATGATATGTTTCCATTTTGGCCAAAAAAGAAAAAAAGATTATGAAATGTTTCCATAATTAAATTGACTTCAATCTCATTTAATGTTGCTAATTAATCCTATAATGCTTGTGCTCCAATCTAAAAGGTCTCTTTGACAATTGATACATACTGTTCAATAATATTTTTTTATATTGAATTTGATATTAAAGATATCAAGTAAGGCTTTAATCATTTTTCCTTCATTTTTATTGAATTGTTAATTCAACTATTATGCTTTTTTTATTGACCTAAAACGAGGTTTAAGATAGTGAATGTTCCTTAAAAATTATAGAGAGGTAAACTAATTTTTATTTTAATCATATAAGCTGAATTTGTTTAAAGTTGAGGATATCATTTTCTTTCTCAAACAGCAGTAACATATGGAAGCATAATTCCCATGAAATTATTAGGTTGGGTAACTGTGGTGACTGAAGCTCCTTGTATTGAATATAAAGGACAAACCTTCTTGGTATTGTACAATGGTAAAGTATTCTGATTTTATCTTTTTTTTTAAATGTGCTCATATTCTTTCATTTTTTCTACTTATTGATAATGTGGTATGTCTGTATTGATTAGTTGGTTTTGTATTTAATGACAACATCAAACTTTCGGAAATTGCTATCAATTAAAGATTTGATAAATATGGTGAAAAGTTTAAAGTTCTATGATCAATACTACAACTTGCCCACTAGGACAAAGGAATGAAACTATTTTTCCTCGGGAGGTTTTTTTTTTAATTAAAAAGGATCCAATATTTAATATGGTTATTTCATAACAAAAGTTCTTTTAAGACCGAAGAGATCAATTGGATTCATCCGGCATAACTGAGATATCTTGCTGTCCAATGTTTAATTTGATTTCATAAGCAATTTATTTGTGATATCAAAAAGGATCCAATGCAAAAGTTATATTGAGAATATTTCTAGCAGCTTTTAGAAGTTGAAAATGTTAGCATGCATCTCAAAACTAAAAGGAATTTCCCTTCTTCTTTTTCCTTTTTCTTTTTTGTATCTGCAATGCTTTCGTTATTTTGTGGTGGACCGGTGGTGTTGTTGGAGATATATAGCTAGTATGGGGAAAGCGGTGGAATTGTGAATGGAAAGGAGAGGAATTCATTCACTGCAGAAAGAATACAATGACCTTACAAAGATAAGCACCCTTATCATCCCATTGGATGAAGGAAAAACGAGAGGGAGAGAAAAATTTGAAGGGAACACAATAGAAAATCTAGACATTCTCTTATTTAAGTTTGTCCTTATTTTCTTTCATAATATTTTTCTCTCCTTATTTTTCCCTCGTTCCAAACAAAACTTTAGGCAAGAAAGTGAGAACAAATTAAATGTGATGCTATGCTCTATTATTATTTCAGATATGCGATCTTGGGTACGTAATATATCGTAATTACCTTCATTTTGTATATACCCCCGAGACTATAAATATCCCCATCCCCATGGAATATGGCGATAATTTTAATTTTGTATTTCAGTCAGAGGAAGTTCGTTGCAGATGATCTCCCTGAGCTGTTTGCAATTTTGTTTTTTATCGGGTAATATTTTGTCGTATATTTCCTGTACTGTATCCATTCCCTCATCATATATTGTGATGTTGGTTTCAATATTAAACTTCTTTTGTGCGTCAGGTTCTTTTCCATCCATGGAGGATAATATTAAGTGACTTACCAATGGCTGTGAAGGATGAGTCACAAATTAAAATGAAAATTTTCTTATCACGATGCATGTATATGTAAGCATTATAACGCCTAAAAAATCTATCCAAATGTTAGGTTTTGTCTTTTGAGTTATTTTAATATATATAATTAAGTTGTATGAGGAATTGTAGTGCGAAGCACTCACCTGGTCACCTCAACAAGTTGGTCCATTTATAACTATATCCGCTTTACTGTTTTTTTCTTACTATTTATGCTCTTCTCGCTGCAGTTTCCTCTTGGATCAAACTTAATGTATCCAAATTAAAGCTCGGATTTTCTTCCTCTCCGATCAGGTTTCATGTTTGTCTGGGATACCCTTTTGCTTATTCTCGAAACTAATAGAATATAAGTAATCCTTTTTATCTAACCTTGAAGTGATGATTATTTTCACAGATTGTAATATATTGCTACAAAAAAACTGAAAATTTGGGATGGATTTTGAGACGGATACAATTCCGTTGCAAAATTTATCACAAATCTGTACCAAATTCCGTCGCAAAAATTTTATGATAGATTTTGCAGCGGCAAATTTAGAAATTTGTGTCAAATTCTTCACAAAATCCATCACAAAAAATTTATGATGAGCCAAAATGAAACGGATATGGTCCATCACAAAATCCATTGCAAAGCCAAAATCTGCCACAAATTTTGCTAATTTTGTCACAAATTTCTAGTTTTCTTGTAGTGTATGTGATGGTTACAGGGTTGCAGCAGCAATGGAGATATATTACTTAGCTTACAATGGAGATATATATATTACTTAGCTTACAATGGGGATAAGGTGAAGTTGGCAGTGACCATTGATTTCTTGTTTAATTCTTTGTTGCTTCTTGTCCATAGTAGTGATTTCAGCTTACAGATAATTCTCCATGTTTGAGCCTCCTTGTGCTAATTTTAAATGGGTGGAACGTAACTAGAGAGAACTTGATTGTAGTATTACTTAATTATTGACAAGGTTACTGTACTTACAAGAATAAAGGTCTCTGTTATTGTAGCTAGATAATGAATTTTAATAAAACAACGTTTTGGCTCAAGCAAAGAAAACCAGAGGATAGGATGCATACACTCACGCACTTTTCCCAATTGACTGGTAATTGTTGATAGGATTAAGAGGTCAGACTGATTTGTTTCTCTTCCCTATTGCCATATGCTTTTTTGCATTTTCCTATTCCATGTCCTACCTTTTAATATTTTTACTTATTTAAATATGTACTAAACAGTGCAATTATGAAATGACTTTGATTATAATATTAGTTTTTTTTATAAATATTTTTTTAGAAAACTGACGCGTACATGAAATCTTAATAAACATTCTTTGAATTAAATTTTTAATGTGTATTAAATTGCTGCCAATCAATTAAAAAATTTTCATCAATCAATTGTCTAATGTAAATAATAAAGGTTTGGTTTAGATTGTCTAATAAATTTTTATAAATTTTGTAATAAATTCAAAAATTAGTGTGTAAATAAAATTTTAAAAATAGTTCTCGAAATTAGCTTAAAAGCTGTAATAGATTGACTATATTGACGATTGGTGTTGAGACCAAATTTTAATTAATAATATTCGAATTTAATCTTAAACTTTAAATTTAAATCAATAAGGGATTTGAATAATTTAGAAAATAATTTTGAAATAAAATTTTAACATAAGATAAAAAAAATTAAAATAATATTAAAGAATATATTAAATTGATCAATCAAATAAATTATCAAATTATTTGGTACATAGTATAATATATGCATTATAAACTCAATTAAGTACATGTTAATGCATATTTTACTTTTTTATGGAACATTATATATATGTTAAATACATATAATGCATTTATTTCTTATTACCCTACATTTGTTATCATCAAAACTTATATTATATTAAACCTAATAATTTTATTCCAAAATATAAGAGACAAATAAGAGTTATTTGGTACATTTAATATTTTTTCCCAAAAATGCCTCTAATCACAATTTATTCTTGTTAGTTATATGATAAAAGTTATTAACATTAAATGAGGATATTTTTTTAAGATTCTAACTGCTTTTCTTAGTCTGTGTGATTATTTATTTGTCATTTATATTGAGGAATGGATGGGGTACTTGGCTCATAAATCCCTTTTCATATTATATAAACAAGATATAGATATGGCTACTTTTATTGTATCGTGTGTGTGTGTGAACAAGATAGAAGTTACCCTTTCTGTGTTGTGTGTGTGTGTGAACGAGCACACACTTATAAACTAAATAATCAAAATGATATTCTAGTATGATATACTCTTATTATTGTACATTATTAGACTCTTTCGTTGTTGCATGACAGAGTAAGTACAATAATAATTTTTGAAAGTGTAAAACTCAGCAAGAAAACCTTAATTACCATGTTAGCTTCTCTTCCTTGAGCTTTATTGATTGTGCAGCTTCTCAACGACTCCTTTTGCTTTCTTTTATACATGGTCCTCCTTCTCAAATTCCTTTTTTCCTTTGTTGCCTTTTCTTTTTCCCAAAAATTTATAACACATGTGTTAATTCTATTCCTCCAATACACTTTCGTTTTTTACATATTCATGGCTTAATATAAACTATAAATGACTAATGCATGTGATGATAATAATATAATGGTAATAATACATTTGTTAAATATTATCATTCTCTAGTTTAATAAAGGAAAATAAAGAGGAAGAAGAGATTACGTACCCAAATTAATCTACTGGTTTATTTCCTGTACTTCAGATATTCTCAACCTTTAGTTCCGCGCTGCTTTAATCAAAATCACGAGCAGACTCCAATTGTTCACAGTAGATGCACCGAAGGAGGAGAGAATCAGAGAGAGAGAGAGAGAGAGAGAGAGAGAGAGAGAGTAGGAAAAGGGAGTCATAGATGAGATGGGAAAACTAACTCACTAAACTCTAAGTGTCCCTCTTGTTGTAACTTTTCATCTCCTTTTATATAAAAATTTTCTGGGCCAATAGTAGTGTGTTAGCTCATATAAATGGATGGCCCAACAATAATTTCCAACATCTTCAACTTGCATATGATGGGATGACTATCATAGAACCTCTTATCTCTCCCTTCAATTTCATACTAGGTGCTCTGTTGTAATATCCCAATTTTCAAGGCCATGTAAAAGGGTGATCATGATGTACTTCGGATGAATGTGAGAAAATTATGGTTGGAAAAGATGTGGTATTAATGTACTAGATGAATGCCACAAGGGGAAAAATGGACATTTTACACATTGGATCTCAATTTTAATTAATTCAAAATATTGGGTCATTAAGTGTAATTATCCAAAATTTTAGGTTTGGGTAATTTCCAAAAACCTTGAAATTTATGATTTTAATGTCAAAATGGAGCTTATGATATATTAGACCCAATGGAATAATATATTGAGCCCAAAGGAATTAGATTGAAAAGAAATGGACAGCAGAATGTAGAAAAAATTATACAGGAAAAAGAAAAAGTATTGTGGGTCCCACAAATAAGGAAAAGTAAAAAAGAAAAGTATGTAGATCCCACATAAATACAATTTGGGATAGAATATTAAGTTGAATGCAGATCCCAAACTAAATTTTTTCTATGTACTTAAATGAATATACAGTATTATAAATTACTACAAAAGTGCCTTTAACAGTCCAGATAAAAAGTAATTAATACAAGATATATCTAGATTAGGAAAAATATATTGTATGGATGACGAATAATCCCCTCTTATTAGCCAAAAAAATCCTCACATGGTGGAAAGGATTATTTTAGTATTTTTGGTAAAAATATTAAGGGACACTTGGAAGAAAAAGATACAGGATATAAAGTAAATGATATAGGGTTGATTTCCATTGAGAAAAATATCCTGTACATGGGAAACACATGCTCTCCTTCTATTGGTCAATATTTATGCATGTGTTATAAAGCATTATTTTATTATTTTTGAAGCATTCCTTAAGAAGGACTTCATATGAACCATTGGATTAAAGTAAGCATGAATTGTTGAGATACAAAATTGATGTTTATAAATATCTTCCCATCCCTCTTGCCTTGGACGAAACAAGCATAAGGAAGAGAGAGAGGAGATGCTGAAAATTTCAAGAGAGAAGGAAAGAAGGAAGAAAGGAAGAAGAAGGAAGTGAAGGCAAGAATCCAAGGTATCAATGTAAATTATTCTTATTTCTATTCTCTTCTAGTTTCTTTCTATTTAGCATGAGTTTAGTTAAAGTTTTAAGAAGTTTTCTTCCTCTCTCCATGGCCTATATGTTTCGGCCAAGTATAGTTCAAAAGGCAAGGGTAGTGTTTTATGAAATGAATCCAAGAGGAAGCATGCCCTAGGTACAAGGAAGAAGGATTTGATGAGTTTATGCAAGTTTGCAATTAAAATTCTTCTCTTGCTTACCTAAGGGATGGTTTCGGCCAAGAGAGAAAAGGCATGAGGAGTTTTAAGCTACATGATTTGGCCAAGGGGAAAGGTGACCTTAGGGTTAGAATTTGATGATTCCAATGAGTTCCTAGGGTTCAAGTTAGTCAAGAAAGGTCAAGGGTTTAAGAAGAAAAGCTAGTATGAAAGATGAAGAAAAGTTAGGGTTCAAGTGAACCTTAAATGAGTTTATTAAGAATAAGATAACCTACCATGATTGTGTTGATGTTATTAGGCTTGGAAATGTGCAAGGAAGTAATTGAGAAAGGATCCAAGCAAGTGGATTCAAGATTAAAGAGAAAAAGTTAAAGTTTTCAGGTAGTATTCTTCCCTTGCTTTTATGCTATTGCACAATGTTTATGCCTATTTTATGTTATAATAATGTTGCCATATTGTTGCTTTGACTGTTTACTAGACTAGCTGGCTGTTTATTTAATGAGGGCTTTGCCCAAAATGTTTTGTTTTTCGTCATTATACTGCTGAAATTTTATTAGCAAACATGGTATTTTTGCATGCTTTATGATCATGTGCAATGTTATCAAATGTTTTCATATTTTGTAATGACATATTAGCATGTGCAAAATTACTATTGAGAAGCCCAATCTCATCCTCCCATGTTACTAATCATGCTAGGCGTAAAGCAATGCAATGAATGATGGCTTAAGGAAAGTAGAATTGATGGGAGCAAAGGCAATGTTTATAATTTACCCATGAAGTGATGATTAAGAAAGTGTGTTATGCAGATGATGATATGATATATGAATGAGTTGTTATGTATAATTAATATAATTTCATGTCAGATCATGTATGAGAATATGTATTCAATAAAGTTAAATAATGTTACAAGTGTTAAAGTATATTTGATTCCCATAATGATAAATAATGATATGTTAATGTTCAAGAAATATTTAGCATGACATGGTGAAGACATGTGCCAAAAATTTGATTCCTTTAGTTAGAAGATATGATGAACTTTATGATAAGACAAATTTTGTAAAAATTGGCCAAAAATGGCCTGAGTTAGGGCTCATCAAATTTAAGCATTAAAAACTAGACAATTACTCTAGAAAACTGTAAATTTACTTTGAATACTGTCTAATTTGAACGGCTAAATAAAATCATGTAATGCTCCAAAAATTTAGTGGTTTGTATGCATGGAAATATCTATTTTAAGTTTGGTAGGCCACTAGTTTGAATGTATATAGAGCCATATAATGAGAGTTATCCATGTTTTTCTAATACTGTTCTAGTAGAGAATTATTCTAATCCTTGAAGGTTTATGAGTATTCCCTGTTTTGTATGTATAAAATAAACGAACAAAATAAATATGTTAGAAAGTAGACATACAAAGCTTTTAAATGATACAAAGATTACATGAAACAACTTTGTAGATTATGACGAATGAATTTTTAAATTTAGGGGTTAGAATTCAAATAGAAACTGGAAGTTGAAAATGAATAGTAAACTTGAATAAAAAAATTGTACAAATTGGTGCGATCAAATTCTAGTTTCATATTTTTCTCATAAAATTCAAGATGTTCATGATTTTGAAAGGCTGAATCATAGTGAAATGATTTTTATGTATTTAGTTATGAATTTTCAAATTTTACTACGTAATTACAGAAATAATACATAGAAAATAGATTTTATAGTTTGAGATTTTCATTGGTTCAAGCTCTCATAAGTCATTATGCAACATCCAAATGGGGCAGTATTCATGGAAAAGTGTCCAAAGATAGGATGTGACACCTATCATAATTGCGTGTGCACAACATCTCCTTTTAGCAGTTCTTATACTAGGAATCTTATGATAGGACTAGCACAAGATGATTACCCTCACATGTGTATCTTGTACGTGAATAAGTGCCTCAGACGCCTTAGATCCACCTATATTCACTTCTCTCATGGATAATTATTGTAGAAGAATGGGTACTTAGAGAAATAGGAGGAATTTAAAACCTTTACAATAACTATAAAGTAGGCATTCTTGATGAATCATTTGAAATATAAGCTTGTAGAAGTCATTTTATGTAAATTAGGATGTTACATTTCACTTCGAAGTTAACCCATTGGTTTCCAATAGCAAAGAATAACAAAACGTAGGATAGGCTTGAAAATATTTTTAAGTTTTATTTTAGAAATAATTTAATAAAATGGACCCTAGATTTTTTATAGGATATTAATTTATATTATCGGACCTTGATTAAATAGAAAAATTAAAAAGGAAAAGGAATTGGGCCAAGAAAAGACTTATTAGAATTAAATTTCATAATTAATTAATTAATGCATAATTAAGGAAAGTGGGCCATCCATGATCAAGAATAGAAAGTCCCAAGTCCAAAAAAAGAAGAAAATAGAATAATTAGACATTTTTTGGCAAGTATAGAACATTGATCAAAAAGGTCAAAATGTTATTGAGCCAAATTGGACTATTTACGCCTAATAAGCATAAAACTCCATTATATTGGGTCAAATCACTATTTATTAGCCCAAAAATGTTAGTACAACTCTCAATGGACTTAAATTATTTTTTTGGATTGTAATATCCTCACTATTATGAGATGACATAAAATGCATGAAAAGATGGGAAATGAAGTGAGACGGTGATGTTACATGCTTAGTCCTTGAAAAGAATTAATTTCCCATGCGATCTTTAGAAAGGATTATGTTTGGTCTCAAACTGGAATTAAGTCTCTATAAGATCCATAGGAGGAATTAATTCTAAAATTGAACCGAAAGGTATGCAATATACCAGTTGAATGGAAGCCCATATCGAACTAAGTGCAACAGTATAGATATTGCATAGCCGGGAGGTCTAGGTTGAAAGATTGACTAATTTGAAGTTTAATGAAAAAGAATTATTGAAAAATTGGTTTTTGGAGAAAATTATAAGAAAGCATTGGAAAGAATCAGTATTTGAATTTTTTATTAAGTTCAAGGCAAAATGGTGATTTTGTAGGCTAGAAACTAAAAGTGAAAATTTTATTTTAGTCCCAAGTAATAAAATGTTTTGTAATTTAGTCCCTTGAAGGAGAAAGACATGATGGAATTGAATGTAATTAGGCTTGGGGGAAAAATTATAGCCAATGATCTAAAAGTTTCAAAAATTATAAACTCTAAATTAAGGGTATTTTTATAAATATAAAAAATTAGAGTCAAAATAAAGTTCTTGACGAGCTAAGCCTAATGAAATACTGTTTAGAAACTAGTTAAATTAGTATGATTTAATATTAGACGTTAAGTTCTAAAATTAAAATTTAACCGAATAAAGGTTATTTTAGACTGTAGAACAAGTAGTACAGTGTTAAGAATAATAAATAGACCTCATCCAAATATATTATGGGACAAGAAAAGGATGTTGGTCCAAAAGTAATTTTTGGATAATACAATACCAATTTAATAACAATTACGGTAAAAGTAATTAATCAATATGGTGTAAAATTAATCGGTAAAGGGTATTTTAGTCCATAAGATAATTATGAAGCAATTTTTCGCAAAAAAAAGTCTTAAAAAGTGGCATGAAAATGGGGCTGACTAGGGCCACAAGAGGAATTTGCTAAATTACTTTATTAAAGTTAATTAAAAAGGTTAATTAAACCAAAGGTACTATTCCCTTATTAGTTCTCTTTCCTTAAAGCCAGGAATTAAGTCTTCAAAGCCACTTCTTCACCCTCATTTCACATATGAAATAGAAGTCAAGGTGTGTGAGAGAGAGCAAGATTTTCGAAGGAAAAAGGAAGGGCAAGGTGACAAAGAAACAAGCTCAAGTTGCAAGGTAAATGATCTAAGGTCTTAAACTTGTGATATTTTATGGTTTAAACTAGTTTCATGGAGTTATTTTCTCTCCTCTCTCACTTAAAGTTTTATCCATGAAAGGTTTTAGAGAGACAAAGTAAGCACAAGTCAAATAAACTTAGGTAAAGGCTTAGAATAGACAAGTAAAGTAAGAATATGCAAGTGGTTGCAAGTATTGTGAAGGAAATTATTTTCTTCAAATTTCCCTAAATTTTTGGCCTACCTAGGGTTTGCCATAGAGTGGGAATTTCCTAATTTTGACCCCACGAATGGATTTCTTGGGTTCAAAATAGGTTAGACCAAGTATGTTATACAAGAAAATGCAAATGGAAAGCAAAGTGATAAATTAGAGTTAAAGTGAACACTTTGTCATTAAGGCCATGCAAGCAATGGTTTATGACCTGTTTTATGATGTTATAGGACTCTAAGAAGTGGTAGAAGACCAAAGGAAGTGTGTAAGAAGTTTGGAAAGTCCAAAGGTAGTTAGCTCACTTATTCTTACTTATGTGTTGCCATGATAATTGAATTGTTTTAATGACTTGCCTATTGATTGAAACGATGATTTGTGATGAAATGGTATTGTTAACTGTATTGTTTGAGGGATATTTTACCCCAGGAATGTTCAAAATGCAAGGAAAAATACTGCCAAAATTGTCTACAAAATATTTGTATATAAATGATTTTGATTGAATATATGATGTTTCTATGACAATCTCTTGCATTATATGATGATATACTTGTATGGAAGGTAGTTACTACCGAGATTCTTTGAATCTTACTCTTCCAAATGACTAACCTTGATAGGGTAAAGACACGTCAAAGATCCAAACAAGGCTAAGGGGATTGAGGAGGAGTATGTTTGTTGAACAATTTTTAGTAATTATGATGTATTAATTTGACAATTTGCATAAAATCATATAATATGTTATGAACCTGTATTTTAGCATGGTTATGTTTCTATGAGTCTTACATGATGTTATGAATGAAGTCAGATCAATGAATGATTATGTGAACAAGTTATGAAGCTTATCTTGCTTAGTTATGAATGGAAAGGCTCATTCTAAATACTCTAATCATATGTAGGTACTGTTTATATGAAATAGGACAATTAGTTTAAATGACTTATATGCTTTAAAATTAGATGAAATAAGCTTTCCATTGAGCTAAAGAATACTTAAAATGGATAAGTGAGTAATTTATAATGAATTTCTAAAATTAAGGGTCATAATTGGATAATATTTGAAAAACTAAAACTTCCATTTTAAGTATTGGTAGATTCAAAAGGTAGTATAAAATTATGTAGAGCTCCAAAAATTCAATGATTCATATGTATAGAAAATTCTATGTCTTAAGTTTAATATGCCACTAATTTGGAAGTAATTCATGTAACACCTTACTTTATCATACATTTTTCAAAGTAGCATAGTATATTTAATATCCAAATAACTCATGTTAGAGGCCTAAATTATTGAAGGGTCCAAAATAATTAAATATAAAAAAATGTGTTACTATTTATTTGGTATCCAAGTTTTCTGGATAAATTTTGAAAACTTATAACTAATTCCAGAAAAATCCTATTGATATAATTCAAATCTCTAAATGAAGCTTGAAACATGATCTACAAGGGAAAAATATAAAACTTGCATTTGTCTGCACCAACTCATACAGTATATTGATCAAACTTTTACCATTCAAATGGTCATTTTTCTCTTTTTCAGGATTTTGGCCATAAATTTAAAAATTCATATCAAACACTATACTGAGTCAAATCATGTATTCTATATTCCATTGAAAAGCTCTATATGTCTACTTACAGCCATATTTTTCTTATAGGTTTATTTAACTTGTGTTGGGCATGATTTCAACTTAAATCACTAAGGGTCAGAACCTCACTCTTACTGGAACAGTTTTAGGGAAACATGTATATCTCTCATTGTATAGCCTCAATTGAACTCAAACCAGCTGATCTTTTTGCACATATAAACATTGAATTTTGAGAGGTTAGTACAATTTTATATTACCTTTCAAAGTAAGTGATACTTATAGTGAAATTCACAGCTTTTACTTTACTATCCAGTTTTGATGCTCAATTTCAAAATTATACTATAAATCGTATACATGCCCAATTTGTGCTTTTTGGCTTATTGAAAAGCTCTGAATTTGTCTAGTTTTTGAAAATATATAACACTTATATTTTACATCACCTTTCGAATGAAAAGAAACTATATAAATCTTAGGGCTGCATATTATCCAGACTATGCCATGATTTACAAAAATGCATATGTACACAATAAACCTCACTCAAACTTGTTCATCTTAGTTCATGCCATTCTCATAACATCTTAAGGGACTCAAAAGAGCATAAAAGTAGCAAAGCTTAGCTTTACAAAAGCACATAGTCTTCTCCTTGCTTCTTGTCTTCTTGGTGGCCTTGCCATCCTTGGAACCTAGAATTTGTGATACTTGAGGGGATGAGATTGAGACAATCTCAGTAGCAAGTTACATTTCATGAAATTATGTCAATCATATCAAATAATTCATATTTGATCACATTTAATCATATCAATCGCATTTAAACAATAAATTGTCACATTGGTCATAAAAATTTCGGTAGTATAACGGCTTAGAAAATGGTCATCTCAAGGAAACCTCTCATTTTATAGCCAAAACCAATCAAAGAAATCACAATTACAACATGGCAATACAATTTAATCATAGAAAGACAATGAAAGAACATAAAGCTAGAATATGAAACCTAGCTACCTCTTTGGAGTATCACTTGACTTCCCTCTTGAAACCAATGGTTCCACTTGTTTTCTTAGGCTTCTTCAAGTCCCTAGGTATCATTAAACATTCACTCAATCAACTAAAACACATAGCTAAATCATAAAGTTTCATTGAAACCCTAGAAAATCCATTTTCTTTATCTTAAGCTCTATCTTTGAGCCAACACTTGTCTTTAAGGTTTTTGGCCATGGGAAATCCATTTTTGGCATCAAATTAATTAAATTCCCACCCACCTTAAGACATTCATTTGGACTGGCCAAAACCTGTCTCCTTAGGGAAAGCATTGATTTTTCAACCACTCACTTCAAAACATATCTAGTTTGCCTCCTTTCACAAAAAACTCATGCTTTCTCTTGGATTTATGGTATAAAAACAACTTTCCTTTCCTTTGTAGGCCTTGGTTAAAATTTGAGCAGCAAGAGGAGCGGAGGAGAACTCAGAGAAACCAAGCCAAACTACTTAAAAACTAGCTTAAAGTGTTGAAGCATCTTACCTTGCACTTGTACTTCAAATCCTCAAGGTTGGCCTTCCCTTTTCTTCTTCCTCTTTCTCCCTCTCTTTCTTCATGTTACTTCCTTCCATTTCTTGTGTTTCAGACCACTTACCCTTCCTTTCTAAGTGAACAAGTCGTGCAAGTGAGAGGGAGTACACTTAAGGCCACTTAACTATGCTTACATTTTACTAATCATGGTTAATTAAGCAAGCTTAGCCATTAAGTTTTCTTTTCTTACCCATTAAGTCTTCATTTAGCCACATGTTCCAGCTGAGGTGGCATCCTAATAAGGGGTACATTTGTCCAATACTGCATATTTTTTTGGTCGAGTAATACCCTGTATCGGTTACTTTATAACTGAACTAGTAAAGCTACATTTTGTAGTATTAAATCATTTTATGAGTACAGAATTAAAGTAAACTTGTATCTATAATTAGTTTATTATCCTGTATCTAAAAAACTCCTTTTGCATTATTCAATAGCTTTTCTTTTTGACTTTTTAGTTTTTGTAGATTAAAAAGCAGTTTTATCAGTATAAAATTACTTTTTAACTTTTGTCATTGATTATTTCTTTATTCTTAAACATGAATTCTCAGTACCATATACCATTGGACTTGTCTCATCGAGAGCTTCATTTTGATAATAATTTTGTATCTTTATAAAATTACCCTTGACTCAGGGCAAATTTAAAATTTTTAAAATTTTTGGGTCATTAGATGTAATTTTTTTTAAAAACTTTATTCCTTTCTTCCCCACGTGAAAATTTTATGTATAGGACATAAATATAATTTTCATAATTCTTAGGGGTAAAAACATAATTTTTCAATTTTTCATCTGACTAGAAAAAAATGATCTTTTTGTCATATTTCACGCAAAATAGCATCTGTCTATTTTTGTAAGTTCCTTATACATTTCAAAGTATTTTAACTTTCTAAGGATGTCACAATTGGGGTTATATAATAAGAGAAATACAAGTTTTCTTAAAACTATCTTAGTAGAAGTTGAATTATGATCCTTAATGGTTTAAATTACTACCATGTCTTGTACAAGTTGAGTAAATGTACAAAATGGTCTAGAAAGTAGACATGTAGGGCTTTTACATGACCTAAAGTATGCATGATTTGGCTTAGGATAGAAGAAAATATGAATTTTTAAAATTAAAGCCAAATCCTGGGAAGGTGAAAATGACCAAATGTATAGTAATTTTTGTGAAATAAACTATACTGATTAGCATGATCAATGCTTTGTTCCATATTTTTTTCTTGTAGATAATGTTTTAATCTATTTTTAGAGATCTGAATTACCCTCATACAATTTTTCTAAATTTAGTTATGATTTTTCAAATTCACCAAGAAAATGGGACATACCAAATGAATAGTAACATAGAAAATTAAATTGTTTTACGTTAGTCCCTCAAGTGATTCAAGCATGTAAAATGATACAATTGGACTCTAATAATGTCTAATCAAGGGAAATATGATCTTAGGCTAAGTGTTACATAGACCTAATAGTATATATGTAGAAAACTTTATTAGACAAAAATTACATAACCTAAGACAAAAAATGTTAAGAATACTTAACTGGGCATATTCTTACCATTTAAGCCCAAATATTTAAAAAAGCAAAAGATGGGCCTCCAAATCCACCATAATGCCACCGATAGAAGAGAAGGGAGTATTATGTGGATAGAAAGTGAATAACATGTAAAGAAAAGGAAAGAAGGAAAAAGAAAGGAGTATGTGTTTGAAAGATAAGTGAACACCATGGCAAAAATAACATGGAAGAGAGAAGATGGGGTTATGCGTATGGCATATAATTTAACACCATGGAAAATAAAGAAAAAGAAAATAGTAAAAAATGTGGACTCATAGATTGAAAAGAAGATCAATGGCTAGAATTCATTCCCTTTGCCTATAAATAGCCAGGCTCTCCCTCCCTCATTCCACACACCAAAAGTGACATCCCAAGCCTATAGAAGAGAGGAAGAGAGTGTGAGGAAGGAGAAGGAAGAGAAGGCTAACAAGGTTTTAGAGTAATCTCCTAGGTAGTATCTTTCTTTTTTCTTGCATTTTATTTTTAAGTAGTTGGTTTGATTTAGTTTATGTTGTTATGATTATGAAAAACAAGTTTTTAGTAATTTGAAAGTGTTTATGTTTAGATCAAAGTCATGATTTTTCTTTGAACATGATATGAATAAACATGAATATGTTTGAATGTTGAAGAACATGTATGAACATGCTTTGATCATAAATTGTTATGGCAACTTTTTGAAATCTTGTTTTTATATTAATTACTTGAATCATATTATGTTGGAATGAGATAATTATGCCATTGAAATTTTCCCAAATCTCACTCCCATTAAACTTTAACCATGCATAGGTCAAAGCATGATCATGGAGAAAGGAAAAGAGAAGGAGCTATGAAGACTTTATTTTATAATGTAGTTATCTTGAGTTACGTTAGAAATTATGTACCTTGAGAGATGAGACATGACACGGTGTAATAAATATTTGATATAATTATTAATATATGATATTATGTTTTGGAATGATTCTTACGAATGTTTATGACATTATATTGTCCATTTTACTAATAATGTACCTAGACATAGCAAGGTGATGACTTGGGGAAAAATAAAGAGAAATGAAAGACAATTGGTGACAACATGTAGATAAGTCTTTAAACTTCAAAATGAGACCAAGATCACTTCAATTGGTCAAGTATAGCATAAGATATGAAATTTTCAAGAAAAAAGGGATAAAATCTGGAAATTTTATAGATCATATGAACAGTATTTTGAGGAATAAACTATATCAATTGGTCTAATGGATTTTCAATTGAATATTTTTCTTTTATGGAAGACTTCAAGAGCTTCAAGTAGAAATTTGAAGCACCAAAACCAATTTTTCTAAAATTAGTTATAAATTTTTAAAACTGGGTTAAAAATCTTGGGTTATCAAGTGAATAATAACATGTATGGATTTTTGGTCTTTTGATTTAGGTTCATTTTTGCTTCCAAAAGAATTTCAATGGAACCTAAGACATACAAAATAAATGGAAAATGGTTCCTAAAGTAAGGTGTGAAATTGTATGGGCATTTAAGGCAATCAATAAATTTATAATGTGTATATATGATAAGATGTACTCTTGTGTTGGTCCTATAATGGGATTTCTAATGCAAGATCATCAAATGGAGACATCAAGCCCATGCATTTATACTGTCTCTATCTACTCCTCTCTCTTCTCTAAACTCTTTGCGAGTGTGTGTGAGGTGTTATCTAGTGTGAAAATAGACTAAGTTCCAAATTTGGTGATTTAGTCTATGTGTGTAAGTGACCTATTATCCATAAGAGACAACTTGGAAGGTAAATGCCCTATTCTCACCCATAGTCAACAAATATATTTTTTCTGAGAATGAACACTTAGAAATATAATTGAGAGGTTTATTTGTTTTTCACTTAAGAGCTAGCTTTTGGAAACATTAAAATTGCTTGATATACAAATAAAGCTAGACACTTGTTTGTATAATGTGGTTCATGGTAGAGATATTTTCTAACGGTCATTTGCAACATATGTCTAACCTGGCCATCTTATACATCTAAGTCTAACCAGCATATTAAATACAATAGGTGAATGACTAATTGAGCAAAGTAATGACTATAACTCTTTCTTAATAGTTATAATTTTTAGAGATCTATGTATAAAACCATATATAAGGCTAGTTGATAGAGAATGAAGTGATGTTATGTTGTTCCATTAATTTCTCATTATATTTGTTCATTCAAATTAAGCTTTTTTTTTTTTTTTGCTAAATAGATTTATGGGATTGGACAAAACTAGCTAACCTAGGTGGAAAAAAATTAATTTTTACCTACCACACTCAGCTTACTTTTCCAAACTTCATTACTCTTATCCACTCTTGTGAGAGTTTAATAGTTGTAAATGCCTCTTTATTTTGGACAAATTGCTTAGAGTGCAGAAACTTTGAGGGGTATATTGTATTCACATCTTGTAAGGGTGTGTCAGAGTGTTTACTTTGATTTTGAGCTAAGATGTTATATTGTAGTCTAGCAAGAACCTTGTTTAATATTACTCATATGGTAGAAAATTTTAAGAGGTTCTCAAGATCTAGATCTAGGCTAAGTGATTTGAGCCAAACCAAGATGAATTTGTTGTGTTGTGTTCTTCTTTTGTTGATCAAATTTCATACTTCGTCTCTACTCTATTTCATTTCATCATTGTTTCATTGGGTCCATCTTTCTCTTGTGCAAAAATTTTGCATATCACTTAATTCACCCCCTTGGGTAACTATCCTCACTAACATATTCTATTTTATGCCTAATTATATATAATTATCCATTTGTGTTTTCACGGAAGTCAAACTATGTATCTAATGTATGTATTAAGGGAGCACATGTTGTAGAAGAATTTCATAAACATCTAACTTCAAGGGATCCAGCTTCTCATGACCACATGTTCACATTATAACCATTCATAATCAAATCACCCTTACCATTCACATAATTTTTTTAATATATTTCATTATTTTCATTCCTCATACTTAGGAATTTTAATAGTCAATTTTGGATAATTTTGGATTTTTAGATGATTTTCGTGATTTTAGCCAAATTTTGGAACTGATGGATTTTGAAGCTAATTCTTTGCAAATATGTTCATTTTTGTGTTTATTAAGTGCTTCTAAAAATTCCATGGCTTAATACTTCCTATTTTGTCTTACACATGCTTAATACTGTGATTTTATGCTTAATTGAGTTTTACCACGTACTTTAATTAGGTGATTTTAAAGTTAATCATAGTGAACTAATTCTCCTATTTTTTCACTTTCCCAAAATACCCCTATATAGAAACCTACTTGGATTTTTCACAAACAATTTTGGATTAGATCACCTCATATGATTGTAGGCATTTAATCTAATGCAATTAATATTTTGAAAATGAGTCAAATTGATTAAGGATGTGACTAGAAATAGAATAAATGTTGATCCATAAGGGGGAAAAATCATTAATCACGTAGAAAAATCATTTTCTTATAGTATTTTGTTCCTTTACTTTTCAATAATTGAGCCCAATTATTCTCTCCATTTGTGCTTAATTTTCATGCTTTCATTAGTCTCAATTAGATCTTAATTGATTTATTTTTATTAATTAAAATTAATGGAGCCTCATTGCAAGATTAATTAATTTTGCTACATAATCTATTTGGATTTCATATTTTGTAGATTGGAAGACTCTTAGAGGGCATTTGGTCATTGCAAAATGGACAGCAAAAATCACATTTCAAGTGGTGCCTACTTATCCATGTCTTCATCTCTCTTTTGCTATTGGTCCACATATACCCCATCCACCTAAGATCTACCTCATCAAACCCTTGCCGCATGTGCTCCACTTGGACATTGTAACACTCCTCATAACTTTGTTTTGACAATGTGTGTAGAACCGAAGGAAATAAGATGGAGGAAGGTTCAAGTGGAGTCTGAAAGAGCTCTATGCCATGGCGAGAAGTAGGGCTGCAGTGGCGAGAGCAAGTCTAGTGGCTTTTTCTGGTTGAAACATGGTGGAGCCGCGGTGAGCTACCTTGAAGCCGTGGTGGGAGTCGAGAATCTGGTTTAAATTAGAAACATTTCAGATAGACAGAAAGAAAGAAACGAAAGGGAGTGATGGAGAAGAACGTGAGAGCTATGCTAGAGTTCGAGATTTCTAGGCTTTGGAAGTGATTTTCGGACCTCAAGAGCTTGGATTCATGTGGGTAAGTGTTCTCTACTCCTCCTTCTCCATTTTCTTCGGTTGAACTTGGGGTTTTTCAATTGTATGTTGGGATTTCTGGTTTGGGACGGAATCCATTGATTGAAATGGATGATATGTGGTTAAGGAAGTGTGTTTTGGTGTTCTTGTGGCTTGGATGTGAGTTTTGAAGGGTTTATTCATGATTTAAACTTAACCCTAGGTTGTTTTCGGTTGGGGCTCTTGGGAATTCGAAGTATATGTGGTTGAGTAGTGTTTGAATGGTTCTCAAGAGCTTATTGATGCATAAAAGGGGTGTTGGAACCTTGGGTTAGGCTAAATTGGTTGAATTGTGATGTTTAGTTTAATGGTATATTGTGTTAATTGAAGAATTGTGATATTGTGAAGGTTGTTTGGTTAACCAAGAAGGGTTCAAGCGTGTTGGACAACTTGAGAAATTCGTGGAATCTGCGTGTGTGGTATTGAAACTTAAGGTAACCGGATATTTGTTTGTATCGTATTGTTTGTATTATATGATTTACGTATATTTGTATATATATGCATGTTTCTTTCATACCATGATATAGACGTGTTTGAGTGTACTGTTTTCTATATATCGTGGTATGCACACAGTTAGATGATGATTATGATGACTATGATGATTATAAAGATGATTAGAGATGATAATGTCGATGTGACAAGACATAATGCATACATGACATTGTGACATATGATGATGATGATTATATGATGATATAAGCACCACCATATGGCATTGTGAGATTGTGATATATGGTGGATTGGGTGGTGATGACGATACGATATGATATATGATGATGTGAAATATGATGATATGAGATATGATTATGGAGGATAAGGATGGGATCTCTATCGCTAAATCTTCCCCTATGGCTAGGGAAGCCAGGCGGCAGTGGACTACACCTTCCCTAAATCACCACCAATTCGAGGTGGTCCAGGGGAAGGAGAGCCACAGTTTGAGCACTAGTGTAACCTTTGGCCGAGTTAAGTTAGTGTAAGGTGAGCTTGGTAATGTCTTGGAATCAGTCTTCACCAACTGTTGGAAGGGAATTATCTATATGAAATGTCTTGTTATGATGACAGCTCGTGATTCTAGCTGTGTACGAGGGAGACATGCATTCCATTTATTTCACATTGCATTCATGGGTTGTATGAGATATATGTATATATGTGTGTGTGTGTGTGTGGTTATCCCCGGTTACTGAGACATTGTCTCACACCCCTCTCCTATGAACTAACCTTTCAGGTGACGATTCTGGCACTAGTCCTAAGAAGCCGAGGGAGTAGCATCGGACATGGGAATACTAGGTCTATGTAGTATATATATGTTTTGGATATGTATCTTGTGCCAAGTAGGATAGAAGGTTTTGTAATGAATGTACGACATAGATAAGGATTGTTATGGATGGATGTACGTATGGTTATGTATGTGAAATTGTGTTGTATGTGATGTGTATGTTGTATTGTGGTGGTTACATGGTTTTGGATGTTATAAAGTTAGTATGATAGTGTTTGTTAGACCAGAGTGGATTTAGGCCTCGTTGGTGTGTTTTAGGGCCTGTAGCCCGTTTTGTCAAGTTGGGGTTCAAGGGGGTCAAATCTCGATGGAGTGATTTCTTTGAGATAAAACCTCTTTGGACAAGTTGGTTTGGGGGTTTTAGACCTGTATGAATGGTCTTTAAGTGACCATTTGCCTTTGGTGGCAATTGGAGGTGGTTAGTGGTGAGTTTTGATCAATAAGTGGCCAAAATGGTGTCGAGGTCTAAAATCTCCATACAGAGTTGGATTGAGGTGAAGTTGGTGTCTATGGATAGACTGGGACTAGATTGACTTGTAGGAGTTAGAATCAAGTTAATCGGAGGTCGGACCATAAAGTTATGCGCTTCGAAAGTTTGTCCCGGTAGTTAAAGTTTGCTGGTATGGAAAACTAGCAGGGGGCGCTGTGGCACCAAGTAGCAGGCCGCGATGCCACGAAGTACAAAGTCCAGTAATGTGGTGAGACAAGAGAGGTCTGGAGCTGCAGCGGTACTATAGTGGTCTTAGCCCCAACCCAGTTTTTGGTGTTGTTTAGTTTGTTTTTGCTATTATGAAGTTTTGAAAAGTTGTTTTGAAATGTTTGGGTTGCGTTTGGTTGGTATTGTGAAGGTTTTGATCAAGTCTGTAGGTAATTGGGAGTTAGTTGTTACAAACATCATTAATCCACTTCATCATCTTCTCAAACTCTAATTTGTCTACTTCATCTAAATTTTCCTCTTATTGGTCCACATCAATAACCACTCGCCACATCACTTATCTCAACCCTAAAAACCCAAGACCCTTTTCATTTTCAACTCTCCTTCCTCTCATTTCTGAAAACCTATTGGCCTCCTTGGTCTCTTCCATTCATGCCCAATCAAACCTTCAAACTTATCTCTTCTACTCTCTCATTTTCTCTTAGTTTCCCACCATTCCCATCCATTTTCTTCTACTTTCTTGCCATTTTCTCCTCCAACCACCATCATTTTCCCTCATTCCTACCTCTCTTTCAGCATGATTTCAAAATGGTCCCTACAAAAAAATTATTTGCAGTTTGGTCCCTAGGGAAATTACCACAAAGGACCCGAAAGAAAAACTATTTGCATTTTGACTCCTCCCAGGGGTGATTTCATAATTTTTGAAAATTTGTGTCAAAATGGACTTTTTGGACATGCTAGACTTAATGAAATAATGTATTGAAATTCAGATGAATCAATTTGGAGAGAAATTATGATGGAGATAAAAAGATGTCTAAAAGATTCTTAGGTGATATCCATATGATTCCTTATAATGAATTTTTAAATCCTTTTTTATTAGATAATTTCGTTTATTTATTTTTGCTGGTCTCCAATTTGTATTTTCTTGGGACCAAAATTATTAGTTAGATTTAAATTAGAATAAATAAAATCTATTAGATATCCTTTAAGAAATTTCTTAGATTTAAATTAAAGAGATTATCTAATAGTATTAGGACTAGAATATCAATTTTATTATTTTTCTTTGAATTTTCATTTTATTTTTATGATTTTTTTATTATTAGATATATCTTTTAGATTTCCTAGATTTAATAAGATTATTTGAGTACCAAATATTCTTAGTTTCTTTAAAATTAGATTTTTTATATTTTGCCTATTTAAAAGCTCCTATGTAATGCATATTCTTCATAGATGAATTGAATAATATCGAGTGTTTTTTAATTCTTCCTCTAAACTCTTCTATTTTCTCCTTCTCCCTTGAGTTCTCTGCTCCTTCTTTCTGTCTCTTCCTTTGCTCTATATCTTTCTCTCTTAAACTCTTTCTTTTCTCCCTCTTTCTGTCTATCCTCTCTCTCTCTCTCTCATATTCTTCTACTCCTCCTTCTACTTTCTTTGTTCTCTATCTCTCTACCCTTACCCCTATCTCTGCTACTCATATATATCAACTACTATGTAAAACTAAATGCAACTACAATATATATATATATATAAGAGATGAATTGAAACTATGTATGTACGAGTAATTTAAATGGCCAAAACTAGTAAAGAGAGTGGAATCAAGCAACTCAATTAATACCTATAATGCTAAATTACGGAGCCGAAAATTCAAAAATTAAAGCATAGGAAATAAAGATGCATAGGAAAAAATTCATATATTCTTGCATTAACAAAATAAACAATTCATACAAACTTCCAATCCATAATTCCAAATGGTCATAATATAATCCATAAAATCCATCAACAATTAACCATTATAAACATCAATCACAAGTTAATTTATTCAAGAAATCTATCATAAAAGAGCTTAAAAATTGAAATAGAAAAGTGAAAGAGAATAAGGTAATTAGCCCAAGCTCCAAATTGAAGTCTATAGCCCTTGTGTTGCCTCTCCAAGCTTGCTAAGTCACCACCATGAAAATCTTCACCCAAGCCTTCAAGAGAGCCATGGCCAAGTGCAAGAATGAAATAGAAAATGGATGTTGGATGCTCTAGGTGGATTAGAGTGGAGGAAACGATGGAAGAACATCAAATGGGTGGGAAGATTAAAGGATACCACAACCTTTGTAACACTATACTTTCTTATATTATTTCCCATGTATTATAGTATATCTAATATCCAAATAAGCTATTTTAGAAGCTTGAATCATTGAATGGACCAAATTAGAAAAAAAAAATTTTTGCATGTTACTATTCATTTGGTATTCCATTTTTCTGAATGAATTTTAAAAAATCATAACTAATTCCAGAAAAATTGTATGAATATGATTCAATTCTTAAAAATAGCTAAAAATATTCTTTACATGGAAAAAGTATACAACTTGAACTTCATCACACCAATTAATATAGTATTTTCACCAAAGTTTATTGTTCAAATGGTCAAAATGTATTTTCCAGGTTTTTTTACCCATTTTTTTAAAAAAAATCATATCTCTTAATATACATGTCCAAATTAAGTGATCTGGAAAGCTCTACATGTGTAGTTTTTGAGTATATGTAACACTTATATGGAATACTCTGTTTAAAATAGCATAACTCTATCTTAATTAAGACTACTCAAAATGGATAGTTTTACTTATTAAACAACAAAACCATTTTTATACAATATGTACATGGTTCAAACTTGTCCAAAAAGTGTTCATAACATTACAAAGAGACCTAAAAGAACATAATGACAGCAAAACATGGCCTCATAAAAAGCACATGTGATTTTATATAAAATAGCAAGGAAACATAATACAATAGCCACTAAAATTCTAGTCATCAATAATCTTCTCCTTGCATTTTGCCTTCTTGGTGGTCTTGTCATCACTTGGACCTAGCATTTATATAGTAGCAAGTTTATTTCATGCAATTATCTCATTAAAATATCATAGAATTCATACATAATCACATAAATATCAAAATACCATATTATCAAATAAAAATTTTGGTAGAGTTTTCTTTTACAAAATAGACATCTTGCATTATGTCATTTTATAGCTAAAACCAGTCACAAAAGATCACAACAACAATATGGCAACATGATTTCATCATAAAAATATCATAAAAAGAACATAAAGCAAGAAATGAAACTTTGCTATCTTTTCGAAATCCTTTGGCTATATCCTTTACTTCCAATGATTCCACTCACTTCCTTAGACTTCCCCAAGTCCAAAGACAATATTAAATTAACTTAATCAACAAAATCAAAGGGTTTCCTCATAAAGTCTCATTTGAACCCTAAAAATTAATATAGTTTATCTTTGCCTTTTTCAAGATTTCAACACTTGCTCTTAAGGTTTTTCCCCATGAGAAATCCATTTTCAGCATCAAATCCATGAAAATCCCCCTCTTTCTTATCCTTATACATTGGCCAAAATCAAGGTAAGAAGGGAAAGAAATGATTTTTCCAAAACTTGTTCCAAAACTCACTTAAACTTGCCTTTCTTGCATTTTCTTATACTTTCTCTTCATTTTCATGCAACAAAAATAGTTTCTCTTTCATACCCATGCCTTGACTAAAATTATAGCCCAAGAGAATAGAAGAAAAAGTCACCAAACTATTAGAAACTACCTAAAAGTTGAAGCATAATCACTGGAAGCAAGTAGGGAATAACTTATCTTTTCCTTGGAATTTTGCTCTTCTCCTTTCTTCTTCTTCTTCTCCAACATGCTCCTCTCTTTCTCTTGTTGTATGCAGCTACTTCTCTCTCCTTTTCTTATGCACCAAGTCAACTAGCTTAGGAAGTATATATAGAAAAAACAAAATCACCAAAAGTTGCCATGTGTTATTCTTGAAGGTACTTCAATGAAAAATGAAGAAATAATAAAATAATACAACTTCCTCATGTGCAGCAAATTGAGAAGCCACTATAGGGGAGATATTTTCCAAAATACTGCATATTTTTCTTAGTCCAAATATATTATATACTGATTTATTTTATACATGGATAGATAAAATTACTTTTGCAGTATTTTGTTACTTTATGCATACAAGATATAACTATATTTGAATCTTCTTTTATTTTAATATCCAATCCCAAAAAGTGTAAATGTGGGATCCACATGCTTTTCTTTTTACTTTTTCTTCTTTTTGTGGGCCCAGAGTTCCTATTTTTTGTCTTTTTCTTAGAATTGCACTGTTCTGTTAGCAATTTGATATGAGCAAGGGAGAGAAGGGTGAGAGTAGATAGATAGAGAACAGAGAAAGTAGAAGAAGGAGTATAAAAATTTAAGAGAGAGGATAAATAAAAAGAGAGGAAAGAAAGAACTTAAGGGAGAAAGATATAGAATAAAGAAGGGAAGTGACAAAAAGAAAGGGAATAGAAACAAAAGAGAGAGAAAATAGAAGAGCGAACTTAAGAGGGGAGAACTTAGAATACTCAATATTATTCAATTCATCTCTGAAGAATATGCATTACATAGGAGCCTTTAAATAGACAAAATATGAAAAATCTAATCCTACAGAAACTAAGAATATTTAATACTCAAATAATACTATTAGATCTAGGAAATCTAAAAGATATATCTAATTATGAAAACACCTAAAATTAAAATAAAAATTCAAAGAAAAATAATAAAATTGATATTCTAGTCCTAATACTATTAGATAATTCTCTTTAATTTAAATCTAGGAAATCTTTTAAAGGATATCTAATAGATTTTATTTATTCTAATTTAAATATAATTAATAATTTTGGTCCCAAGGAAATACAAATTGGAAACCAACAAAAATAAATAAACAAAATTATCTAATAAAAAAGGATTTAAAAATTCATTGTAAGGAATTATATAGATATCGCCTAAGAATCTTTTAGACTCTTTTTTTATCTCCATCATTCCCCCTTTATTTGAAAAGATTCATTCTCGAATCTTTGTCATCTTAGGGTTGACTTGAATGTGTTTCTTTTGCTTCAATATCCACATATTCTTTTGCTTCGTTTTATATATGAATTTTGGAACTAAGGCTCTAATGCCAAATGATATGAGTACAAAAGGGTAGAGAGATAGAAAACACAGAAAGTAGAAGGAGAAGTAAAAGAATATGAGAGAGAGAGATGATAGATAGAAAGAGGGAGAAAAGAAAGAGTTTAAGGGAAAAAGATATAGAGTAAGGGAAGGGATAGAAAGAAGGAGCAAAGAACTCAAGGGAGAGGGAGAAAATAGAAGAGTTTAGAGAAAGAACTAAAAAATACTCACTATTATTCAATTCATCTATGAAGAATATGCATTATATAAGAGCCTTTAAATAGGCAAAATATAAAAATCTAATTCTAAAAAAACTAAGAATGTTTGATACTCAAATAATCCTATTAGATTTAGAAAATCTAAAAGATATATCTAATTATAAAAAACCCTAAAAATAAATAAAAAATTCAAAGAAAAATAATAAAACTGATATTCTTGTCTTAATACTATTAGATAATCTCTTTAATCTAAATATATGAAATCTCTTAAAGGATATCTAATAACTTTTATTTATTATAATTTAAATCTAAATAATAATTTTGATCCCAAGGAAATACAAATTGGAAACCAACAAAAAAAATAAAAAAATTATCTAATAAAAAAGGATTTAAAAATTCATTGTAAGGAATCATATGAATATCACCTAAGAATCTTTTAGACACCTTTTTTATCTCCATCATTAGTTGTAGTTAATCTTAGTTTAAATTAGTTACATATATTTACCCATTCACTCATATTCTTTTTTTTTCCCTACATTTACTGCATAGGTTTCTTTTGCTTTTAGTTGCCCAATTTTTGTCTTTCATATAGTGAATAATCTAGTTTAGTACATAGTTTTTATATCACTCTTCCACTTGCATAATTGTGAATAGTCATATTTTTCATTTTAATGTTGCATTATAGTTTGCATTTTAATGAGTACATATCTAGGTAGTTTTAGATTTAGACTAGTTCATATCATATCATCCACACCTCTTTCCATGCTAGTTTTGGTTTCTCTTGGCTAGTTTAATTTTTATAGGTTTATCTTGTATTTAGTTGCATTAGCTCCCATTTTAGTCTAGCCTTAGCATACACACACATAAAAAAAAATTTTAATCATCATTATACACCTTTTTACACTAGAAACCACACTTTTCATGTACATATCATAATCTTCCATACACACAATTGTCCATATTTCCACACATTTTCATACATAATTGCATGCTTTTTCTTGCATTTTAGTTTAAATTATGTTGTATTTTGCATTCTTAATTTCTTAATTTACTCTCTTAAGTATGATTTAATTGAGTTGCTCCTTTGTGAATATGATCTTGGTTCTATCACTTTGCTTCATTTCTTTTTTAGCAATTCGGTTTTAAATTGATTGTGCCCATGACAAGCCGTTACTATTTCGACAAGGAAGAATTATGCTTGTAACACCCTCAACTCTATAACCCAAAAATCAACCTCCAAAACACTTAATGCTGGGAATTTCACTATATACGTAGTGGAAAAACTATAAGAAATTTCCTCCCATGGATCCATCAACATTGTTTAGATTGAGATGTAGAAAAAGTATTTACCGTCGGTGCGCCCCTTGATGTTCTTTTTCATTTTGTTGGACCCCAAGAACTAACGCGACTGGTCAACTCCTTCTACTGGTATCCACACGAATGGTGAGTCCAACTCAAATGGCGTGCTAGCACCCTCTGGTTGTGATGTCCGTACAATTCTGTATGCCTTCACTTTTTTGTTCATACAGTTTTTCTTTCTGAGTATACGACCGCTCTCTCTTTAGGGTAATTCGAATTCTCTTGATTCTGTATCCTAGTCTATATCAATATATAGATAAGGTTTGGTATTTGTTTAATTTAAATCAATAATTTGAACTAAATCAAATATTAATTAAATAGATTAGTTTGAATTTAAATCTATCTAATAGATTAAATTTAAACTAACTATCTAATATATATCCAAAATCAAATATAAATTTAATTTATCATATAAATCAAATTTAGATTATTAGTTTAAATTCAAATTTAGAATCTAATCTAAATCAAATTTAGATTCCAATCTAAATCAAATTTAGATTATGACATTAGTTTAAATTTAAATCTATCATATAGAATTAAATTTAAAACTAATTAATTTGAATTAATTTGAACAATATATATATATATATCAAATATATAATATATCAAACATATATATATATATTCAAATTTTAATATATATATATATATATAATTCTAACACCCTAAATTGAACATTAAATTCATTGAATCTAGATATATTTTAGATTCATTGAATTTGGACATTCTAGCTCGAGTTGGCCTGTTCTTGTGTGTGACCCTGTAGGCCCATATGATGTTGGCAGTGGGCTAATAACACTATTGGACCTACAGGTCACAAGTAGCCTTTAGCAAGACATTGTGACTACCTAAATCATATGAGATTGGTGATCCGATACAATCTATCATATAACCTGATCACATCACTTTTGTCTCATGATATATAGGTCAAGTATGAGACATGAAAACATCATCCTTATTTTACTCGACCATCACTTTCTCGATCTCTGAGTAGACTGATAGACCAAATGGAAACTCTTCCATTTGAGCGCGGCCATACATTTTCTCAGTCTCACTCATCGAGGGGTCCAGATATATCTCTCCATTAATTAGAGAGACAAATTCCATCTTGACCATTCATCTTCCTACACACGAGTTCCACTATGCCTGATTATAGCCTTTATGATCTTCCGATTAAATGTGACTTTTGATTATGCCAAAGTATAGTGTTTCCCATGTAGGAAGCCATGGTGATCTCAGATCTGAGGGCTTACTGACATGGTTATATATGAGATATGCTTATGACTTGATCCATGCAGCTATCTCATGACGGGTTAATCCAGCACCTATTCTCTAACAGGAGTTTATGATTTTGATTTGTATCTTTATACATAATTATCAATCAAAATCATACTAGCCTTAATTCATCATTGTTCCCACAAAGATGATTGACTAGGGATATTTAGGATAAAATAATTTATCCAAGAATATTATTATAAAGAAAAACATGCAAAGAATATAATAATGTAAGAAAAAAAACCTTCTTTTTTTTATAATGAAATACAATGTTCATAATACAATGATTGGCCTAGGGCATAATCTCCAACAACTCCCACTTACACTAGGCCCAATCGTTGATGTATCTAATACCCATTGACCTAACATGACGCTCATGCTTTATCTGTGCATGCAGCTTAGTAATAGGATCAGCAACATTGTCATCAGTTGGTATTTTGCATATCTTTATATCACCCCTATCAATGATTTCTCTGATGAGATGATATCACTTGAGTATGTGTTTGGTTCTTTGATGTGACCTAGGCTCTTTAGCCTGTGCTATTGTGCCGTTGTTGTCACAAAATAGATCTATCGGATTTGAGATGGTAGGCACCACTCCAAGCTTAGTGATGAACTTCTTAATCCAAACAGCTTCCTTAGCTGCATTTGATGCTACTAGGTACTCAACTTCTATTGTAGAATCAGCTATAGTGCTTTGCTTGGAACTCTTCCAACTAATTGCTCTACCATTCAAACAGAATAGGAATCTTGATTGCGATCTAGAATCATCTTTGTCAGATTGGAAACTTGCATCTGTATAACCATTTACAACCAGCTCGTCTTCCAATCCTCCATACACCAAGAATACATCCTTAGTCCTTCTTAAGTACTTCAGAATATTCTTAACAGCAGTCTAGTGATTCTCACTTGGATCTGATTGATATCTACTAGTCATACTCAAGGCATATGAGACATCCGGTCGAGTGCACAACATGACATACATAATAGATCCAATTGCTGAAGCATATGGAATCTTGCTCATGTGTTCTCGCTCATCTCATGAACAAGGACACTGAGCTTTGCTGAGATTGATGCCATGAGACATGGGTATGTAACCCCTCTTTGAGTCTTGCATACTAAACTTATGTAATACTTTGTCTATATAAGTGCACTAACTTAGGCCGATTAGCCTCTTAGATTTATCCCTATAGATCCTAATACCTAGAATATAGGTGGCTTCTCCTAAGTCCTTCATTGAGAAATACTTTCCTAACCAAGTCTTGACATTCTGTAAGGTAGGAATGTCATTCCCAATGAGTAGGATGTCATCAACATAAAGCACTAGAAATACAATTGTGCTCCCACTAACCTTCTTGTAAACACAAGGTTCATTAACATTTTGGATAAATCCAAACTTTTGACTACTTCATCAAAACATTGATTCCAACTACGAGATGCTTGCTTTAATCCATAAATGGATCTCTGAAGCTTGCAAACCTTCACAGAATCTTCTGGATGTACAAAACTCTCTAGTTGTGTCATATACACATCCTCAAGCAGCTTTCCATTAAGGAATGCTATTTTGATGTCCATCTGCCAAATCTCATAATCATAGTACGTTGCAATGGCAAGAAGGATCCTGACTGACTTAATCATGGCGACTAGTGAAAATGTTTCATCATAGTCTATACCATGAGTTTGCTTGAATGCTTTTGCAACCAATCATGCTTTGAAGGTATGCACTTGGCCATCCATGTCGGTTTTCTTCTTAAAAACCCATTTACACCCAATGGTTTTTATACCTTCAAGTGGGTCAATCAAGGTCCATACCTGATTGTCATACATGGATTGCATCTCAGACTTCATGGCATGCAGCCATTTTTCAGAGTCAGATCCCATTATGGCCTCTTGATAAGTGATTGGCTCTTCTTGATCCAAGAGCAATACATCACGACTATCAGTTAAAAGAAATCCATATCTTTGAGGCTGATGTCATGCTCTATCAGACCTTCTTGGGCCTTGTGTTACTTGAGTAGGCTCATAAACTTGTTATGAGTCTTCTTATTCTTCTATCTCTGGCTCAATGTGATTTTGTGGGTCTCGAACTTCTTTGAGATTTATCTTACTCACATTGGTTCTTTTAGAGACAAACTCTTTTTCTAAAAAGATACCATTCCAAGCAAAAAACATTTTATTCTTAGTGGGATTATAGAAGTAGTATCCCTTAGTTTCCTTAGGATACCCCACAAAAAGGCATTTTATAGATTTAGGTGCTGACTTATCTGAGGCTTGTTGCTTAACATATGCCTCGCATCCCCAAATCTTTAGAAAAGACAAACTAGGCTTCTTTCTAGTCTATATCTCATATAAGATCTTTTCAACCACCTTAGATGGAACACAGTTAAGTGTGAACGCAACTATTTCTAATGCATAGCCCCAAAAGGATGGTGGAATATCTGTTTGACTCATCATAGATCGAACCATATCTAACAGGGTTCGATTCCTCCATTCAGAAATAGCATTCCACTGTGGTGTTCCTGGTGGAGTTAATTGTGAAACAATTCCACAATTTCTAACATGGTCAATAAATTCTTAGCTCAAATATTCACCACCTCAATCAGATCGAAGTGCTTTAATAGATTTGCCAAGTTAATTATGTACCTCATTTTGGAAAGTTTTGAACATTTCAAAAGATTCAAATTTTTGTCTCATTAGATAGATATATCCATATCTACTAAATTCATCTACAAAAGTAATGAAGTACAGGTGACCACTTCTCGTAGTTGTAGACCACATACATCTATATGTATTAGGTCCAATAAGTCAGTGGCCCTTTCACTATATCCAGTAAAAGGTGCCTTTGTCATCTTTCCCAATAAACAATATTCGCAAGTGTCAAATGATTTAAAATCAAATGAATTGAGAAGTCCATCTTGATGGAGCTTTGAAATGAGTTTCTCATTTATGTGACCTAGACGACAGTGCCATAGGTAGGTCGGATTCAAATAGTTTGACTTGATCCTTTTGGCAAATACGTTATAGATATGTTCCTTATTGGGAGCTTCAAGGTTCAAATAATAATGACCACCATGCAAATCTCCATCCGCATAAAAGATATCATTAAAATAAATGGAACATTTTTTATTCCTAATAATTGAAGTAAAACCTTTCTCATCTAAATAAGAAAGTGAAACAATGTTCTGACTCAAAGCTGGAACATAATAGCAATTGTTCAAAATTAACAAAAGCCCACTGGGCAAAATTAATTCATAAGTGCTTACAGCTAAAGCAGCAACTCTTGCTCTATTTCTGACTCGTAGGTCTATTTCGCCCTTTTTCAGCTTCCTACTCCTTTTGATGCACATTTGTACAAATGTGAGTTCCACATGCAGTATCTAATACCCATGTTGGAGAAGTAGAAAGATTAATTTCTATAACATAAATACTTGAAGTAATAGTCCCCCTATTCTTCTTTTGTTTTAGATCTTCCTTGTAGAGCTCACATTTCCTTTTCCAATGACTAGGTTCATTGCAAAAGAAACAGAGTCCTTCCTTAGGAGGCTTTGCCTTCTTGGCTGCAGGCTTGGGTTTAGGGTTGGGCTTGGGCTTGTCTTGCTCCTTGAACTTGTTGTCCGGGCCTTTTCCCTTTCCCTTACCCTTACCTTTCTTTTTAATTCCTTTTCCTTTCTGAACCACTAAAACATTGCTGAGTTTTTTCTTGATGTTTTGCTCAGTAGTTTTAAGCATCACATGCAGTTCAAAAATTGATTTCTCCATGTTGTTCATATTATAGTTCATGAAAAAATGGTCATAACTCTTCGGGAGTGAGTTTAAGATCAAATCTGTAGTTAACTCCTAGGTTATGGGAAATCCAAGCCTTTCAAGGTGATCAATGTAGCCTTTCATCTTCAAAACATGAGAGCTAACTGATGTACCCTTAGTCATTTTGCAGGAATGTAAGGTTTTCGTGGTTTCAAACCTTTTTTGCCTTGCCTGTTGTTGGAACATTTCCTTGAGATGCCCAATCATCTCATAAGCCTCCATATGTTCCAGATCTCTTTGAAGTTCTGGGATCATGGTGGCTAACATCAGGCATCCGACATCTACAGAGTCATTAAGATGCTTATTATAGGCATCCTTTTGGACTCTTGGAGCATTGGCTGCAGGCTCCTCAGGAATGAGTTCATCTAGGACATATGACTTTCTTTCCTGCTTAAGAACAATTCTCAAGTTCCTAAACCAGTCAAGAAAGTTGGTCCCATTGAGTTTGTCCTTCTCAAGGACAAATTGTAATGATAGTGTAGCAGAATTACTCGACTACATTGTCTACAACAAAATATACAAAATTAAAGTAATAATTTCCTACTAAAAATTAACCCTCATTTAGTTTAGTAGGATAAGACCCATATTTCACTTAACTGTAAGTCTGCTTTGGTAAGATGCTTAAAATTAACTTATTTAGGTAGGTAACTTATTTGCCAATTACATTACATGCAACTCTTAGATCTTTATGGGATCCTGTCATCATATGACCTGGCATGTTTAATCCCATCTAATGCCTTAAGACCCAAAACCATTTTGATAGTCTCAATTAAGTCATACCATTATGAACCTTTATGAGTATCACCATTACCCAAACTACCTCACTAAGATAACCTAAGTGTATCCCACTTTGGTGGATCCTACATTTAGGCGATCAAAGCCTTGACAGGTGTTCATTAATGGGTGACATTTAAACTTAAAATTTAATTCGAGGGATTTTATTATATTGTTGTTATTCATACATCTATTCATCACATGAACATATATATATAGTGGTGCCATCTCATACATGCGTATGATCTCATCATAAAGCATAAAACAAACGTGTCATAATATGGCCCATCTAATCTATATCCTCCCGAGCCAATGAAAGGATTGTTCTAATATAACACTTATAAAAGAAACCTCAATTGAACACTTGAGGGGAGTAAGGTGAGAAGAGAATGAAAATCCAGAATATAGAGAGAGGCACAACACGCAGGCCATATTTAAAAAAACACAATATCATCCTAAGGCCATATCATGCACCAAACCCATCCAATTCAAATAAACAAATCACAACATGTAACAAATATCTCATCCAATGAAAAGCTGTAAACTTTGTGATTTTAACATTAAATTAGATTATGTTGCGCTACGATTAGATAGCCACGGCAGTCCCGCTAGCCGGTTAGCGGGTGGGGTCAAGGGGCAATGCCCTTGTATGGTGAAGGACGGAGCCCCATGAAATTTTTAAATTTCCACTCTTTTGAATGAGTGGTTGACTTAAGAAAAACCCCAAGAATTCATCAATCTCATTGAAAATCCATCCACCAGAATTGTTTCACACATGCCGTTTTTCATTACGTCATGCACGAAAACATATATTTCACAAATATATGAACGTGTTACATACGAAGCCAGATTAACATACAAAATTCTTATTGGTCATATGAAAAACAGAAATGAATACATGCTTATACGAAACTGAAACATAAACATGCATATATGAAACATATTTTTATGCATATATGAACCAAACACTGGAACATGCATATACGAAACAGAAACTGGACATGCATATACGAAATAGAAACATGCATATACGAAACATATTTTCATGCGTATAAGAACCAGAAACTGGAACATGCATATACGAAATAGAAACTGGATTGAAAAACCAAATTTGACAAATTGAATTCGCACATATCACATATATGCTATCATATACTCAATAACTCAATTTAAACAAGCATTGACGTGGCTCTAGTACCACTGCTGGGAATTTCACTATACACAGAGAGGAAAAACTATAAGAAATTCCCTCCCATGGATCCGTCAACGTTGTTTAGATTGAGATGTAGAAAAAGAATTTACCTCCAGTACATCCCTTGGTGTTCTTTTTCGTTTCGTTGGACCTCAGGAACTAACGCGACTGGTCAGCTCTCTCTACCAGTATCCACACAAACGGTGAGTCCAACTCGAACGGCGTGTTAGCACCCTTTGGTTGTGATGTCCATACGATTTCATACGATTCCATACGCCTTCGCCTTTCATCCGTACAATTTTTCTTTCTGAGTGTACGCCCGTTTTCTCTTTAGGGTAATTCGAATTCTCTTGATTCTGTATCCTAATCTATATCAATATATAGATAGGGTTCAGTATTTGTTTAATTTAAATCAATAATTTAAACTAAATCAAATATTAATTAAATAAATTAGTTTGAATTTAAATCTATCTAATAGATTAAATTTAAACTAACTATCTAATATATATCCAGAATCAAATATAGATTTAATTTATCATATAAATCAAATTTAGATTATTAGTTTAAATTCAAATTTAGAATCCAATCTAAATCAAATTTAGATTATGACATTAGTTTAAATTTAAATCTATCATATAGAATTAAATTTAAAACTAATTAATTTGAATTAATTTGAACAATATATATATTTCAAAATATATAATATATCAAACATATATATATTTCAAATTTTAATATATATATATATATCAAATATATATATATAATTCTATCACTCTAAATTGAACATTAAATTCATTGAATCTAGACACATTTTAGATTCAGTGAATCTAGACATTCTAACTTGAGTTGGCCTATTCTTGTATGTGACCTTGTAGGCCCATATGATGTTGGCAGTGGGCTAATAATATTATTGGACCCATAAGTCACAAGTGGCTTCTAGCAAGACATTGTGACTACCCAAATCATATGAGATCGGTGATTCGATATAATCTATCATATAATCTGATCACATCCCTTTTGTCTCATGATATCTAGGTCAAGTATGAGGCATGAAAATGTCATCCTTCTTTTACTTGACCATCACTTTCTCGATCTCCGAGTTGACTGATAAAATAAATGAAAAATCTTCCATTTGAGCACGGCCATGCATTTTCTCAGTCTCACTTATCGAGGGGACCAGATATATCTCTCCATTAATTAGAGGAAAAAATTCCATCTTGACCATTCATCTTCCTCCACATAAGTTCCACTATGCCTGATCATAACCTGTATGATCTCCCAATTAAATGTGTGACTTTTGATTATGCCAAAGTATAGTGTTCTCCATGTAAGAAGCCATGGTGATCTCAAGTTTGAGGGCTTAGTGACACGGTTATAAATGAGATATGCTTATGACTTGATCCATGCAGCTAATTCATGATGGGTCAATCCAGCGCCTATTCTCTAATAGGAGCTTATGATTTTGATTTGTATCTTATACATAATTATTACATAATTATCAATTAAAATTATACTAGCATTAATTTATCATTGTTCCAACAAAGATAATTGACTAGGGATATTTAGAATAAAATAATTTATCCAAGGATATTATTATAAAGAAACATATGCAAACAATATAATAATGTAAGAAAAAAAACCTTTTTTTCTTATAATGAAACACAATGTTCATAATACAATGATTAGCCTAGGGTAAAATCTCCAACACTCAAAACCACAAAAAAAAGATTGAATTGTGCTAGAACCGCGGCTTGCTAAAGTGTTGTCGTGGACTTAGAGAAACAGAATAGGGTGGCACCACGGCCAAACCCTTGGCGTCATAGTGCCATCAACTGATACCATATCAGTAAATTGATGATTTTTCAAGTAAACTTCCAACGCACATAACTTCGTGCTCTGACTTTTGATTGACCTGATTTCAACTTCTATAGGTCATTCTCATCCCAATCTAACTTTAGACTCCAACCTTATCTCAAAATATCTCTGTATGGAGATTTTTGATACCCAACACCATTTTGGTCACATTTTGACCAAAACCAATAACTTAACACAACTAATTGCCACCAATAACCAATTGGCAACCCAAGACCATTTGCACCGGTTATATATGACACAACCGACTTCTCTAAGGAGGTTACATCTTAGAGAAACCACTTCTTCGAGTTTTGACCCCCTTGAACACCAAAACCACACAATGGGCTATATACCCAAATTACATATACACAAGGTCCAAAAACATATTGGGCTCACAACCTAACATACAGGATCTTACTTAAGTACTCACACATACATTAGTACATATTGACCCATACCAGAGTCCAGCATCAACACGCATATCATTACAGGCATAAACTTGGCATTCAATCATATCCACAACATTCATCATCATTCTACCAATTATACAATTACCACATACAATACAATACTCCTAGGATGCAAGCCATAAGCAATACATATATCACTAACCTACTTGGCACAATGCATTACATAAACTAATAACATAAGCTACCAACTAACTTGGATATTTCGGGTTATGGAGAGAGCTATGATTCCTTAGTCTTCTCTGGACTAGTGCTAGAATTTTTGCCTAAAATGTTAGTCATGGAGGGGGTGTGAGACAGAGTCTCAGTAACCGTGAAAACACACAGTAGACAATAGTTAACTATCAAACCATATATATATATACACGTGTATACATCTAATGTAATGCAATGTCATGAATGAATGTTTTTTGCATCATATATGGCTAGAACTATAGGCTAGTTACCATCACAAGACATACCCGATAGATAATTCCCTTTCAAGAATCGATAAAGACTAATTCTAGGACATCACTAAGCTCACTGTACACTACTATGACCCAACTAGAGTCCACATTAATGATTGGACTATGGTTCTCCTTCCCCTGGGTTACTCGAAGTAGTGGTGATTTAAGTAATGTACATCCCCTGGGTTACTCGAAGTAGGCTAAGGTTTGAAGTAAAACCCTTCATAATTACTCCAAAATCCAAACCCAAGCCTTAGAAATACCAATTAACACCTCAATAACATCAAAGCAAGCATTTTAATCGGTGGAAATCTCATCTAAACTGAACTCATACATATTTCCATGGATTTCATGATAGAGCAACTAGAAAAGAGAGGGGGAAGGTAGGAAATCCACTTACCAACCAAGATTTTAGCTTCTAAGGTCCAAAAATTATCCCCCAAGGCCAAAAATTCATTGCCTTAGCAAAGCTCCACTTCTTCTTCTTTGATTTCTTCTATTTTCATTGACTACTTGAGCTCTAATTTAAACATATCTGACGTCTAGTACTATAACAGATGATAGGTTCACTATCGCGTGAGATTCTTCTGCCTAAAAAATCTTTGAAGTTCTGTTTCCTTTGCCATGGCCTCCTTATTTCAGGCCATGGCATGGAGTGATTATATATCCTTTCTTGAATTCAGTCTAATTTTGGTTGCTCCTCCATCTTATTTCCTCCAGTATTGCACAATATAAAGTGGTACACTTTCCATTAGTTTAAGACTAAATTCAAGACAACATGTTAAGGGTTGTTACAATGCCCATATGTTATATTGTCATCCATTTATACACTCACAAAAATCATACCACAATGTGCATATGATTGGAGCATATGAAGATTCGGTCTTTCCCTTCATTTTTTTCTTCATTTTCATTTAGTCTAGCCTTTGTATACACACACATAAAAATAAATTTACATCATACTCATACATCATTTACATACATATAACCACAACTTTCACGTACATATCATACATCTTCCAAACACACAATTGTCTATATTTCCACTCATTTCCATTCATAGTTGCATACCTTTCTTGCATTTTAGTTCTAAATTAGGCTACATTTTTCATTCTTAATTGCTTAATTTACTCTCCTAAATATGATTTAATTGAGTTGCTCCCTTGTGAATATAACCTTGGTTGCACCGCTTCACAATATTTTTTTTTTGTAATCAAGTTTTAAATTGAGTGTGTCCATGACAAGCCGTTACTATTTTAACAAGGAAGAATATGTCTTTCAATTTTATGCCTATATGTTATATCATCATCCATTTATACGCTCACAAAAATCATACCACAATGTGCATATGATTAAAGCACATGAAGATTGCAGTGTTTCCCTTTATGTTTTTTCTTCCTTTTCATTTTAGTCTAGCCTTTGCATACACACACATAAAAAAGAATTATGTCATAATCATACATCATTTACATACATAGACCACAGTTTTCACATACATATCATATATCTTCCATACAGAAAATTGTATATATTTCCAAACATTTTCATACATAGTTGCATACTTTTCTTGCATTCTAGTTCTAAATTAGGTTGCATTTTTCTTTCTTAATTGTTTAATTTACTCTCATAAGTATGATTTAATGGGGTTGCTTTCTTGTGAACACAACTGTGGTTGCACCACTTAACTACATTTCTTTTTTTGCAATCAAGTTTTAAATTGAGTGTGCCCACAACAAGTTGTTACTATTTCAATACGGAAGAATATGTTTTTCAATTTTATGCCTATATGTTATATCATCATCCATTTATGCACTCACAAAAATCATACCACAAGGAGCATATGATTGGAGCACATGAAGATTGCGGTCTTTCCTTTCATGTTTTTTCTTCATTTTTAATCAATGCAAGTGGTCCCAAAAGTTAATGAACAAATCAATATAACTAACCTATGTCTTCTTAAATGTTTCTAAAATAGGGGATGGATTTACAAAAGGAAAGAAAACATATATATAGTTCACTAAATATTTGTTCACTCTCTCTTTTTTTTGCACTTCTCTCTTATTTTGAAAATATTTCACAAATTTCTCAAATTGAAAAACCTAACTCTGCACTACCATCAAAACCCCTATGTTTTGATGATAACAAAACTAGAGATGATTTGTTTTGCAAGAAGCTAAGCTTAATGGAATCAAAGTTACATCAAAATTGCTTAGGTTTTAGGTCTCCAGTAATTGTGTAAGTAGATTTGAGAAAAATGAGCAAATCTACAATTAAATCAGTTTTAAAATTTTTTATGAAACCAAAAGGTTTTAATTTAGAAGAACTCAATTTCAAATCAACAATTCTGAGCATAATTTCTTAGGATTTGTGTTTTTCAGCTGATAGACAATTCAATCAATCCTATCTCTCTTTTCCAAATTGATTGCATCAATGTTCTGAACATTAAGTCTCAATTTTATTGATACAATCGACCCTATCCTTTCATATCAGGGTCAATCATAGTAAAACTCTAGATATTTATCCCTCAGCTTGGCATCAAAATTGATTGTGACCTTCTTAGTACAATCAATTGTTGTACTTCATTTCAGAACTCCTCCCTAAACCATTCAAAGTCGTTCCTATGAAACTTGCTGGAATCGATCCAAGTTTCAACTCAAACACAGCTCTCAATGTAACTGAAGACTCAATTTGAAAGCCTTCTTAAAATCAATTGTTAATTATTTCACTCTTATCTCCATTCACAATAATTCCTTTTCTGCCCAACTCAATTATCATGTACTTAACTTTGTTCTCTTATTTGGCAATTGATCTTGTTAGCTCATATTCTCTCTATGATTGATTATACTCTCAGTTGATCTTATCCTTCAAAAATCAGTCATATTATACTCAAATAGTTGAAATGAAATATTTTTGTTCTATTAAAATTGTGTTTATAAGCTTTTATGATTGTTTTATCTCTAAATGAAGCATGTTACAAAGATTAAACATTGCACTCAGTTCAATTGATACTATCTTTAATGACAAAATTGATTTATAAGGTAGGTGAGTATTAAATGCTTCACCAATAGCTATTTTCTTCTGAGTTGATTTTGATTTGCTCCTTGAAAGGAGAGAGATAGCTCATGAAGAAACAATGTGTTGCACTGAAATTTTCAATTGTCCATTCTAAACTTATGAAAGATTGTAGAAAATCTCAAGTAGTAGCTTTGAGACTCATTGTAGGCCAAGTGGTTTAGGCCGAATAGGATAAATTTCTCTAAGCACTTTCTTCTTTTACCATTCTTATCCTACATTTCTCAATATGCTTTGTTTGCCCCTATTTTGTGTTGCTTTAACTATGCTATTGATTTTTGTAGGTGGGAAAAAAATTTCAGGATACCTAATTCATTCCCCCTCTTGGGTGACCAATTTTATCATCATCCTTACATTCACATTCACATTCATATATGCCATGTTGTCGTTGCACACTCACAAAATCTAAACCACATACTTAATGTACATATGATTAGAGTATATAAAGAGCATGGATTTTACTATTATGCTTTTTTTTAATTTTTCATTTTCACTCAATGCAAGTGATCTAAAAAGTTCATACACAAATTAATATGCATTATTCAACCTTGATCTCTAATTTAGGTCTTTTAATGTTAATGTGTTATTGAAATATAAGAGAATTAGACATATGGTGTAAAAGTGTTTATATGGCCCACTACATCTTCTTTCACTTTCTTGTTTTCATTTCTTTTATACTACATAAACATTTCATAAACTTTTAACTTCTGGAAAATCAACTCCACATGACCACATATCCGAGTTTCAACAATTCATATTCATATTCTCACCATTCACATAAGTTTCTTCACAATAAAAAAAAATTAAAAATGCTACTTGAATAGGGAAGAATATATCTCCTAATTTATGCCTACATGCTATATTATCATCCTTTGGTTCACTCATAAAAACCAAATCTTGTAGTCGATGGGCATATGATTGAAGCATGTGGAGGTTGTGATATAATTACTTTCAAGTTTTTTCCATTTTTATTCATTGCAAGTGATCTCAAAAGTTGACACTCAAATTAATATATCCTTTATTACTAATTTAGATCTTCTAGGGTTAAGAAATTTTCTAAAATAGGAGAGATGGTAGAGTGAGAGCTTGCACATGGCCACTACATCTTTTTTCACTCTCTCTTTTTCTTCTTATCTCTCTTTATAGAGGCATCTCATAAGTAGCTAAGTTTAAGGAATCCAACTCCACTTGACAACCTTTTCACATTTCAACCATCATATCATCCTCATTGTTTACATAAACTTTTTCATGATAAACAAGATAAAAATACTACTTGAATTGAGAAGAATCTTTGTCTCCTAATTTTATGCCTAGATCCTATATTGTCTTCCATTCATACACACTTAAAAAGGGAAAATGTCATTGAAGGACTCTCTAGAAAAGAAAAATAAATTGAAGGACCCATAATTTAGAAAAATATAGAAGGATCAAGGTTTCTAAGAAAGATGTAAATTCATATGCCAGAAATGCCTCTAATTCACCAATAGACTTGAAAACTGTAAAACATAAGTGGTAAATTTTGTAAAACTGAGTTGTAAATTTCCAAAAAGGAGTTGAAAATGGAAATATGTTCACATCCTCACTTAATAGACTTGTAAAATATTAGCTTAAATTCTATGAAACTGAGTTGTAAATTCCTAAAGAGGAGTTATAAATGGAAGGAAAAGCATTTGCATGTTTCCTCAACATGTGTGCTTTCTTTCATTTACACCTTTTATTTTGGAATTTACAATTTAATTTCACAAGATGTATAATTGATTTTTTGCGATTTATAAGTTCATTGCATGTTTCTTTCCATTTACAACTTCTCTTTGGAAATTAACACTTAATTTCACAGAATTTACAATTGATATTTTGCAATTTACAAGTCTATAGGGTGACTCAAGATCATTTTGGGCATCACAATTTTTCCACCTAGAGATCTAGCTTCTTCATAGGATGTTATTCAACACAAGGGTTTCAAAAGTTGACATACAAATTAATGTGAATGTACATATCCCTCATAACTAATTTAGATTTTAAAGTTAAAATGTTTTCAGAATATAGACTGTGTCATATATAACATCCCCATTTTCTTTATGTAATTGCATGATTAGATGATGATATGAAATTATATGAAAATGTTCAAGATTCATATGTGATGATTAAGGATGCTTAGAACTGTTATTGAATAGATTAAAGGTTCAAAATAGCATAAAAAGGTTAAAAAGTGGTTTAAAAGGGTAAAATAGTCATTTTGCTAAAAGGTAAGGACATAATGATCGTTTTACAAAAGTAAAGAGAGAAAATAATATTAAAATATTCTGATGCAGAATAAAAGTACACGTGTCACTGATTATGTGGGCCTAGAAAAGGAAAAGTACAAGTATAGTAAAAGTCGGGTCCCATGTAAATAGTAAATACTGACCGAATAAGATAAATAGTAAAAAGTAAATAAGACAAGTCAACCCCATATGAAAAAGTAAAGAGAGACAGGTAGTAGGCTTCACAGATAAATTAAATTGAAAGAATACAAGATATAATAGAAAACCTAAATAAAAGTACACAAACAGGAGCCAATTGGATCTGTAAAATGGCAAAGAGGTAATTTCTCTCTTCTCTCTCATTATGACTGAAAATTAGAGGGGAAATATGGACAAAATGCCCTTCCCTCTTCCTCTCAAAATAGATAAAATATCTAAGGTTAAGGAGGTAAAATGGCATAAAATAATGAATGACAAACACAAGCCATTGGATTAAAATACAATCTAATGGCCAAAATTCACCTGAACTATCTATAAATAGGGTCCAATGCTCTCATTCTCCTTAATCATTTGTTTATAACACCAAGGGGTGTAGGAGAGAGAGAGATTATGTGAGAGAAGAGAGAGAAAGAGGGAGGTTGAGAGGGAGAATAAGGGAAAGAGAAGGAAGGAGAAAGAAAGGGAGAGGAAGAATAAGAAAAGAAAAGCAAGGATCCAAGGTAACATCCTCTTTCCATTCTCTTAAGCATTTAGCATGAGATAGCTTAGAGTTTAAAGCATTTTCTTCTTCATCCATGATCCCTTTAGGTTTCGGCCAAGGAAGGGTTTGGGAGGTCAAGTCTTGCTTTTCATGTAGACACCCATTGCAATGAGTTTGTGATGTTAAATCATGTTTGGAATGCATGAGAGATTGGTCCAAAGACTTGGTTTTTCATGATGGGTTTTCAAGGGCTATGTTTTGGCCAAGAGGAATAGTGCATGAGGGAAGGAGATTTCGATGAAACTAATGGTTCCAATAGGTTCCTAGAATGCAAAATAGTTACAAAAGATTAAGGAATGCATTATAGAACTTGGTTTGCATAATGTCAAAGTATAGGGGCAAGTATGCAAATAGGGATTTAAATGATGTTATCAAGTTATTTGGTAAAGTTTATTGATGTTAATAGGCTCTAAACAAGTTGAGGAAGCAAGTCCAAATAAGTAAAAGGCAAGTTAAAGACAAAGATAGTAAAGGTCCAAGGTAGTCTCTTGCCCCTATCTTTATGTTATTGTTAATGATGTCTTACATAATCATATGTAATGAAAATGTTACCATGTTGTTGCTACTACTGTATTTGAGACTGTTTTGTTGAGCAACATGGATATTTTATATATTTTATGAAACTATGCTATGTTTTCAATGTTTCAAATGCATTGTGATGATATATTGGCATGTACAAGTTGACTATTGAGATTGTCCAATCTCACCTCTATAATTTCCCAAATGTTAGGGCCAAGTAATGGTAAAGGAAAACTTATTGACAACGAAGATTGAGGATACTAGAAACTATTTATTTGTAAATACTGTATGTTTTGAATGGCTATGTAAAATTGTACAATACTTCAAAAATTCAATTGTTTATATGTATGATTAAAGCCATGTCTTATGGACAATTTTCCATTATTTTGGATAAATATGAAGTTATGTAATAGAAGTTATGCATGCTTTCCCAAAGTTGTTCTAGTTTAAGTTATTTCTGAACCCTGAAGGTTTAGATTGACATTCTATATAGTAGATAATTTAATAAATGTACAACATATATATGGTTAGAAAGTGAACATATAGAGCGTTCTAAGGATGCTAAGAATGCACAAATTGGCTTTGTATTTTATGAGATATGAATTTTCAAATTTATAGCTCAAGATTCAAATAGGAAACTAGAACTAGAAAATGAACAATAAAGTTTAAAGAATAAACTGTATGAATCTGAGTGATGGTTTTCCATTATCATATTTTTTCCATGAGTCACCAAGAAAGCTTTTTTGTACATTTAATTATAATTTTTGAAATTTTTCTGCACAATATACTATAACAATACGAAAAATATATTTTGGTTTTTAACTGGTTTAAAGTCTCATAATGCTTTTGAATGCTTTAAAACTAAGCAATTTGCATGGAGAAGGTATTGATGGAGAAATTCGTGAGTGCTCCCAGAGTACCATATCATTTATGCTCTAACCAATAAAATCATGCTAGTTCACATTCATTTAATCCAACATGTCATCCCCAATTTCCATCTTTATTTTATTTAATTAATGATAATTTATTTTAATTTCTTTTAAGTACCTCTTCCTCTTCTCTCTCTTGGGTCCCATTTGGTTACTAGCATTCAGTGGGAAAGGAATGGAATTTTGTATGAAATTCCATCAGGTAGCACATTTGGTTGCTGTCATCTTCATTCCTACAGAATAATTAATGCCACAAATGTAGCCATCCCCATTCTTCCACAAAATTGAAAGAATCCGAACACCCGAGCAATCCTTGAGGCAGCCTCCAGAAATGCCCTTCACCTTTAGCTATCGCACACATAGCTTTCTCCTTCCTTAACTCTGTCCTCGCCAAGCCTCTCACCAATGATCATGTCTTCCTAATCGACCTCACCGGTGCTCTATCTTTTGCGTCTTCCTCATCGCACAATCCATCTTCATCCTCAACCAACTACGCCTTCTTCATCTTCGTCCTCCGCTAGTTTTGCCGTCTTCATCTTTGGCACACATCTTGTTGCCGTCACATAACCCACCTTGTTATAGATCTATATCAACTACCTTTGTCACAACCTGCCTCCATCTCATAGTCTGTCTTTGTCCTCCACTAACCCTTTCATCTTCATCTTTGTCACACAACTCATCATCGTCGACTACCCTCTTTGCCATAGATCTATATCAGGATTGATTTGCTTATGGGTTGGTGGGTTGGTTTATTTTCCTTTTTTATCTATTTCTTTTCATCTAGTACTAGATTTGGATCTGTGATAGTGGTGTAGAAGATTGGGGTTGAAGGAAGGAGGAAAAGTGAAGATGCTACCAGGTGTGGAATGTTGATGAAGGATGGGGATGCCGTGGTCGAAGGAGGAGAGCTGAGGAATTTTTTATTATAAGGGCATTTTTGTCTTTTTATTTTTCATTTATATTTAATTTATTTTGAAAATAAATTTGATTCCAACATTTTTAATGACCAAACATATTCATGGTGATCATTATTTTATTTCTATCCATTCTATTCTAGTTCATTCCATTCCATTATCATCCTTTCTGGTAACCAACTAGGCCCTTTGTCCTTTCCAGTTCCCATGCCACAATGAATTTACGAAGATTCTCTTTCTTTCTCTCATCCTTTCTCCAGTGATTAAAAAGAAATCATTTAAGTTTATTTTCTCTTCCCACAATATATATATACATACATATATATATTTAAATATATAATTTTAAGAACCCGAACTAAATAGGAGACAATGACACGAACGAAAATTTGAAGTAGGAAATTGGAGATGTAAATGAAATTGTAAACTTGGTATACGTGATGTGAACAGAAATCAAAGATGTGAGAATGGAAACCAAAGGAACAGAAAGTTGAGAAACATCGAAGGTTGAAGATGGAACTGGAGCACCGAATATTGAAAGCATTCCACCAATGGTGGCTTGAAGGATGGTCGTGGAAGCTGGAGAATGGGTTGTCACCGATTTCAGTAAGAAAGAAGGAAGAGGATGAAAATGTGTAGAAGATATTTTTGAATTTGCTGGTCAGGAATCGTGATTCATCCCAGTGCTTGAATGAGATCAAGCTTGAAAGTCAGAACTCAGAAGCTCAAGCTTCCTCTCATTGATCTCAACAAGTGTTATTTTGTTAGCTTTTTATTAAGAAAATATTGTGTAAATCAAACTGTCAAGGATGAGAGAAAGGGAGAGAATATGAAAACTAACTGTCTAGGAACTTGAGAGAGAGAACGAGAAAGGAGAGAAGAGGAAGAGACTTTTTTCTTAATAAATTATCGTTAATAAGAAAATAAAATTGAAAGAGAGGAGGACATGCTGCGTTAAATGATTAAATCGGTCTGAATTGGTAGGATTTGATTGGGTAGAGTATAAATGACGTGGTAATCTAGGAGTATCCAAGAATTTCTCTGATAAGATGTAACATCATAAGGAGTAAAAATGTGTATTTAGGCCACAACTTTTTTTTGATCGCCTTTTCTCTTTTTATCAACTTTGAGATCACCGGCATTGGATGAAAATTAAAAATATATATAGATTGGATATCCCCATTCATTTATTTAAAAAGAGAGTAGCATAAGAGAATGTACCTATGTACGAAATTCATGTCGTAATTACGCTTACCCATTATTCTCTCTCTCTCTCTCTGAATTAATGCACCATTTATATTCACTTTTACAGAATGTAGAGGATCTGGACTGATTCACTTTCATTTTCTTCATTTTCGTTCCATGCAAGTAATCTCCAAATTGTTACGCAAATTAATATGCATTATATATCCTTGAAAACTAATTTAGATCTTCAAAAATTAAAGTGTTCCTGAGAATAAATTGTGACTTAAGGAGTAAGAGTGACTAGTGAGCACATAGACCACCATAACATCCTTTTTCACTTACTCCTTTTTCTCATTACCTCTCTCTTATAATTATAAAAGGATTTCATAAACTTTTGGTGTAACGAAATCCAACCATTCATAATTATGTTATCCTCACCATTCACATAAGCTTTTTTATGATAAATAAAAATGAAAATACTGACTGACATTAGTAAATTCAAGTGTTCTGAAAATAGTAAAATACATTTAATTTTTTTGGCCAACTATGTACATCTACATACTTTCTATATCTGAATTTCATCTTATATGATCATTTTTTAATAATTTGATGACACTCTACTGAAAACACTGAGAACCCTTTCATAACTAAAATAACGTATTAGCTCACTTGAGGTTTCTTAAAATAGTATTTGGAAATATTGATTGGTTATGCAAAAACAACTACTCTCCATAGGAAAATATATACTTCTTTCAAGAACCATGTAAAGAATGCAGCAAATGGCACAATTATTTTCTATTGTTACGCAAAAGTCAATATATTTTCTTTTTAAAAGGAAGCATTATAAGTTAAGTAGTGTTTAATAATATCCTAATCCAATATTCTAGATTTTGCTAGCAAATTTTTTGGTTGGGTACAAGGAAAGCAAATTCCCAAAAACACCGCGAAAGGACAAACATAAGTTTGAGAATGTGCTTTGAATTAATTTTTAAGGAAAAAATGATTTTCCTTATGAAGTTAATGGAAGTTTAGTTTTGTCTAATTATAGACTAAGAAATTACAATTATGATTGAAAGAAAGAACCCTTCTAGATTTTGTGGAAGAAACTTATTTTGTAAATGAAATTATAAAACAAAATGTACTAATATGACATTCAAAGTGCCTATCCAAAACAGGATCACATTTTACCATATTTTGTTGGTTTGCTACTTAATATAAACAATACAATAATATTGTTGCAACCCACTAAAGTTAGGTCATTTATCAGTTATCATTGTAAATACATATTTATATATCTTAAATTATAATATTTTGTATTTAAGAAGAAAAAATAATTTTATAAATTTCAAAAAATTACAAAAATTATTTTATATATAAATTCAGGGCAAACAAATAATTCTATAACTATACATTTTTGAAAAGTAACAATTAAAGATAAAAAATATATAAAGTCTAATTTTTTTTTGTTTAAATTTAAAAGATTCCCGAGAAAAAAAAAAGTGTTATTGCAAGAACAATATTTAATATTAGTGTACTACTGCAAATCTGCAGCAAATAGAAAAATCAGACATGGTTTTGTTTTGTCCAGTGTAATCCTTGTCATATTCTTTTCTTAATCTAAAAGTAATTATGAAATGAGGAGAAAAACTTGAAATTCTTTTATGTCTCCCCAGTAACAATAAAAAAATAATACTTTAAAAAAGGAAGATTGAAATCAAAGGGATGAAATCGGATATGATTAAAACAAGGAAGCCATTCAATTTCACATTAAATGCTTTTTATTTTTTTTCCATATATTGACATACAAAGAAAGCAAAAATTAAACAACAATACCAACACAAATTTCCTCATATATCAAGCAAACTCTCTACCAGCTCACCTTCAATCCTGTTTGGACCTAAATTAAATAGATAAATCATAGAGCAAAGTCCTCCAAATTAAACTACAGAAATGGAGATCAACTTCCAAAAAGAAAAAGAAAATCACAAGAAACTCACTGTTTGACCTATGGATTTCTCATAGCATCCAAATTCAATTCCCAAGCATTAAAAAACCAAAAAACAAAAAACAAAAAACTTCATTTGGGCATATAAGGATCAAACGCAACTAAATAGATGAAAACCCTTTTGCTCCTTTCGCTAAATCTGAGCTCCTACAGGTACTTGAAATTCATTCAGAACTATTAGGACCGTTTTTTCCACTTTCACTTGCTTGAAAATGATGAAGGTTTGAATTCACATTCACAACAGGTCTAGGATAAGCATTCAATGGATTAAGCATTTCTAGGCTGGATTGATGTGGCATTTGATGACGAGGCTGCAAAAATGACATCGTCGACCCCATTTCCAAACCTCCCTCATCATGACCACCTTGGACTTGCAAACTACCATGGGGAAAATTTAACTCGGGAATTAATTGCAGACCTTGAAAGCCTCCATCACCCCTAGTCTGTGCACTTGAAAATGTCCCAAAAGTTCCACGGTGTGCAACGGTTATAGAACCACTGCCACCAACAGGCGCAGATGGTACGACCGCCCACATTGAGGTGGTGGGAAGTAAGTTAGGAGGAGGACGCAGGGAATTTAAAGGTCCTGCTTTTTGCAGTTGTTGTGATTGCCTCTGTAATAGCAAGTCAGTTGTGAATGTCTGGGAAGAATTCTCACCATCTATGCAATGTCTTTGTTCTTGATTGATGTCTTCTTTGAATAAATCTCCTCGGAAGCGTTTTCTCATGTAATTCTCAGATGATTCAGCAAAGTCATATCTCCCACCAACGACATTTGGAGGCTCTTCTGTAATTTGATTGATAGTCAATAAATAAGGCTGATACTCTTGTTGCTGAGGTTGATGCTGCAACCCTAACAAAGTAGAATGCGGCGACGCCTCTTGGTTGGGTTGATGATGAGTAGAGGGAGCTTGAGCTTGATGAAATATACGAGGAGAAGACTTTGATGGTGGAACTGAGATAGTGGACCCGCTACTCCAATGTGATATATTAAGAGTTGAGAAGTTTGTTGAGATTGTGCCTGTGCCAGTGCCAGTGCCAGTGGCTGCTATGATTGCCGGCTCTGCCTGTTGCAGAAGCCATTCGATCGTCTCTCCATCTGACTTAAGACCCAGCTGTCTTGTTAATTGAAAAACCCTAGCAGCACACGCTACTGGCAATCGAATTCTCCGGCCTCGACCATCCACCTTGATGTGTCTGTCCTTGGCTTTTGGTGGGTTTGAAGCAACATCTCTTGTAGCTGTCTTCGTTGTAGAGATTGGTAATTGTTGTTGAGCTTGTTGAATTTGTTTTCTTTTGATTGAATCTGGGGCAGATCTGGATCTAATAGATTGTTGTGGCTTAGATCTAGAGGTGATGGAAAGGGATGCATCAATGAGGTGAGCAGGATCTGTAGATGACGAAGGTGAAGTTGAATTTGAGGAAGAAGATGGTGATGAAGAAGGAGTAATTGCAGCAAGAGATTGACCAGCTTGGATAGAGATGGAGCCCATATTGATGAAAGATGAATTACTTCCCTCTCTACCAAAAGGGGCCACAGCCTGTGACGAAGATAACTGTAATTGCTTTTGTTGTTGTTGTCGTTGATGATGTTGATGTCGATATTGATGTTGCTGATGATGTTGTTGTTGTTGTTGGAGGTGGTAGGGGTGACTAGACTTGGGAGTATTGTTTTGCAATTCTGATAATTCCATTTTGGTGAGAGATGAGATAATGGCTTGAGAAGGGAATTTAATTTTTCCCCTTTTAACAAAATATCAAAATTTGTCTGTTTGGGATTTTATAGAGACTTCATCTTTTGCTTCATAAAGCCATGGTTTTTTTTTTTTTTGGGTTGGAGAGGGAAAGAGAGGGGCTTAGGAGTTTTGATTTAGACTGGAGTGAAAGTGCAACTGGGATTTTTGGGATTTGATTGATCTGTCTTGCTCTATGCTCAAAGGGTATAGATATATGGAGAGAAAAGTAGAAGTAAGTGAGAAAAGGAGAAGTTAGAGAGTGAGGAAGTAGAAGAAAGAAGTTTGAGAGAGAGAGAGAGAGTAAAAGGAGAAATAAGTTTGAGAGAGGGGAATGAATAAGGAACCAAAATATGGATCATTTTAAATTAAGTAATTTTAGGTGTAGTGTGGAAAGGGATAGACATAACATAATGGGCTCCAATTCATGTGAAGAAGTGAAACCTACTTTCTCCAATCTCAAATATATGTAACTTTTAACTATTTAATGTATATTAAAAAAAGTTGTTAAACTCATTAAATTTATTTTTCAGATTTATCCCTATTTAAATATTATATCTTTTCAATCATAAATTCCATTATTTTTGTTCAACCTACTTAATGAGAGGTATTTAGGAAAGAAAACTTATTTATTAATCTGGACATAAATTATATTTGAATCATAAAAACTCTTCTTTCAATCACTTATATTTGAAACCATAGGAAGTATTATTTTTTGTCTATCTCTCTCCTTACCTTAACAAAGTAATTATTTAGAATATCCATATTAAATAAAAAGATGTCAAAAAACTAAATAGTAAATAAAAAGGGCACTCATATGACGGTAAAAGAGATCAAAATACGTAAAATTATAGTAATAACATATTTAAAGTGAAGATTCACATATATTGAAAGATTTTTTTTATGAACTGAAAAAATAGATTTAGCTTACTGAAACAAATAAACAAATTTAATTCTAAAAAATATGTGAACCCATTCAAGATATTTTGGATAAAATGGAAGTATTAATATTTTAATTTATAATTCATTTATTTGCTGTTAAATGTTACTTAAAATGAAGCTATAATAAATAGAAACTGTGGGCATTTTAGAGGAAAAGAGTAAACAATTGGATTTGCATCCATTTCAATAATTTAAAAAGACAATAAAAATATTGGAAATTGAAAAATTTTGTATAAATGTCACATTGTCTCTCCTTATTTCTATTGTCACTATGTGCAACACAAACAGAGGCTACGAAAATGGGAGAATGGTGAAATGAAACATAGAAAGTGTGGAAAACGGCAAGATGGTTAGCTAGACTGCACATGCAACTGTCAGTTAAAGGCATCTTATGCAGTTTTACAACTCTTCCTCACAATTCCCACATTGGTTTGTTTGTTTTTTTCTTCTTTTAAAAAAATCCCTTTTCTAATAAGCAATGCTTGAAAAGACATAATTGCCCTGATTCATGAGATTTTCATTTCTATGGTTGCATCAGTTGTTTAAAGAAGCAACTTAACAAGCTACAAGATTAATCTCTTCTCTCTTTCATTTTGCAAGAAAGTTCATTTACTGCAAAGGATACGAAGGTTAATCCCCACATTTCCTTTGCTAGTTTCTGCTTTTCAAAAAATCCATTTTCTATTTAACAGGGCTTGAAAAGATAGAATAATTGTCCTTGGTTAATGAAATTTTCATTTCTAAAGTTGCATTGGTTCCTTGAAGGAGAAGCCACTTGACAAGCAACACTCATCACTCTCTCCTCACTTTTGCAAGAAGGTTCATTCACTAGAAAAAATCTAGATGTATTAATAGTTATAACTACTCCCTCTGGTCTATATTATAAGACATTTTGTATGACAATTTTTTGGTACAAAATATAGGTCATTGGATATTTTTCTTCTCATTTTACCCCTATATTGAATGCTTCCACTCTTTTTATTTATAACTCTATAATGATAAAAGAATGTGTTATTTAATAAGGGTAAAATAGGAAATGTGGATACTTTTTACATTGATTTCAGTTGAAAAAATAATTTTCTTAATATGCGTGTAATTGATATAAAATACCTTATAATATGGACCGGAAAGAATATTTGATAAGTCATAAATTTGTGAAACATTAACTTTTCACATCTTTCTTTGTTATCATATGCTTAGTTTTTAAACGATAAATTATTCATGTTCCTACTTTTACCAAAAAAAAAATGTGGTGAAATAATTTGTAATTCTTTTTACAAAATTTACTTTTTAAAAGATTTAATTTTAAGATATTTTAAGAAAATTAGGAGTCTCCCATTTACATGCGCATAAACAATTTAAAGCTTTTTTGCTTAACACAAATTTCAAAATGAATAATAAAGTGACAAAAAAATTATATCACATATATATAATACATCAATAGAAATATATTTACCCAATAAATTACTAATTTAAGTTAGATCAATATAACTTAACATATAAATAAATTTCTACGGAATTATTAAGTGTGATCTAATCAACTCTAACTTCTTTAGAGAGTATGAGTATTATTTAATATTAGATTTATCATGGCCTATTCAAACTAGCTAAATAGATTTGAATTTTTCTCTGTCTGTGGGTGTCTGTGTGTATGTGTCTTGTGTATGGTTGTATATACGAGTATATGCTTTTAATGCAAGAATTAATATTCAATATATATTATAGAAGTTAAATTTATAATACTGTTATTTTTTGTAATTAAAAAGAAATTTACAATTTTCAAACCCTTTTGCATTAGAAGGGGAGGTTTGTTCTAGCTCATGGCAATTTTATATTTAACAAAACTAAGTATAAATACAATCTTTATTTTTCTTTATAATAATATAAAAAGGATAGCAAAAATAGTTTCTTTTGAATAAGTTATATGTAACATTCCAAATTACATAAAGGATGTCACAATATATATAAAGATATGGAGAAAATGGCATGGGAAGCATGAAAAAGTGGAAAATTAAGTGAGACAGTAATTGCATATGTTCAGTTTTTTATTGGAATTAATTTCATATGCATTTCTTTGAAGGAATTATGCTTGATCCTTAATTGAAATTAATTTTTCATAAGATCCCTAGTAAGAATTAATTCCAAAACTAAGAATTATACAATGTATTAGTTGAATGGAAGCCATCTCGAGCTGAATATAATAGTATAAGTATTATGCAGTTGAGAGATTGATGTTGAAAGATTGACCAATTTGAAGGTATGATGAGAAGAATTATTAAAAAAAATGGTCTCTGGTGAAAATTATGAGAAAGTACCCGGAAGAATTAATATTTACTTTTTCAACCTGGAGGAAAAATGTCATTTCTTATGTAAAAAATAAAATGTGAAAATTTTATTCGAGCCTTAAGGGAAAAAAATCATTTGCAATTTATTCCTTAAATGGAAAAATTAGTTACATAAGAGTCCCTAAAAAAATTACAAGAAATGACCCGAAAGAATTATAAATTATAATTTTACCAAGTCAAGGGCAATTTTGTAATTTTTAAGAGTTACTATCAAGACGGAACTCGAGATGAGCCAGACTGAAACAAATACGACTTTGAAATTAATTAAGTTAGTATGAATTTATAATTGTCATTGAAAGTCAAAAGGCAATTATTGTATTGAAAGAGAAAGTGTAGGTCTCACAAAAGGTAGTATAGAGATAGGAATAGTATGAGGACCCCATCAAAATATATTTTGGGATAAGATAATGAGTTTAGTCTAAAACCAAATTTAGAATAACTCTGAACCAATAAAATGATGAATTACAACAAAAGTAATTAATCAGTATGAGTAAAATTTATCAGTAAAGATTATTTTAGAATAATAAAAATTATGAAGTAATTTTGGACAAAATTACCCTTAATGTGGTGTGAATACAGCTGCTAGGACATGGAAGAAATTTGTTTAATTGATTAATGAAGGATATTTCACAAACTAACTCAAGTTGGCAAGTAACCAAAGTCACTATTCATCCATTTGATCTCTTTCCTCTAAGACATGAGTTAAATGGCTTTAAGTGAGTTGAGAGCTCTCATTTTGTAGAACAACAAGAGTTATCTTTGTGAAACACGAGAGAAAAAGAAAGAAGGAAGTGCAAGCTAGAAGCAAAAGTTGGAAGATCAAGTGCAAAGGTAAGCTCTCATGATCTTTACCTTGTGTTTCCAAGTTCTTTAAGCTAGTTAAATGGAGTCATCTTCTTCCTCTCTTCCACCATGAATTTCAGCCTAACCGTAGTATGTATAAGAGATGAGTTTTTGCATAGTAAACTTGAGAGAAAGTTTAAACTATATGAGAAAGTAAGGAATTCAAGAGTTTGGAAGCAAATAAATTGAAAGTTATCTCTTCCCTTTCACTCCCCTACTTTGGCCAGTTTAGTAGAGTGCTTTAGAGTGAGAATTTCATTATTTTGAGGACAAAAATGGATTCCCCATGATGGAAAACCTTAAGGACAAGTAATAGATTCAAGAAGAAGTTTAAGATGAAGAAAATAGATTTTTAGGGTTTTGTTGAGATTTTGTGAAATAGCACTATGAACTAGTTACTTAAGTGGTTGTTTAATGGTGTATCTAAGTTCAAGGAAGCCTAAGCAATTTCTTAAAAGATGTGGAACCAAGAGAAAGAGCAAGGAGGTTCACCAAGGTAGTTATTTACCATTTCTTGCATTATGTTGTCATACTTGATTGTTATGAACTTGAAGTTTTGTCACATGATCATTGTGATTTTATGTGTCTAATGGTTGAGTTGTATAAGGGGTTTTGTGACCCCAGAATATCTAATTTATAAAATAAAACTCTACTAGAATTTTTGTGAAATCATATGACCTAAATGTGTCAATGTTTTTTATCGATGACTATTTGACATTCTCAAGTTCAATGTATGATATGACTGCATGAATGGTAATTACTACTGAGATTCTTTGAATCTCATCCTTCCAAATAACTAATATGTTAGGGCCAAGATGGAAGAGGCCAAGGAGAGAGCAAGAGGAATGAAGAAGATAGTGATGAATAACTTGATTTTGCAAGTTATAATGATATGTTATGGAAATTTGTATCAATATATTTATGGAATCTAAATCATGTATTGATGCATATTCATGCTCCTTTAAGTCCCCTTATGATGTATGTACGTATTTGGTGCCAAGTATGATGATGTATATATATATAACACTCATGAATGAGAAGGGTTGTTCCAACTCATTGTTCGTAAACAAGTTATTGTTCAAATGAAATATAGATAAATGTATGCAAACTATACATGCTCTTAAAGTAGACAGGATAAGCTTTCCATAGAGCTAAGGAACACTAAAATTGGATAAGCGAATGATTTATAATGAATTTTTAAATTTAGAGTTCAGAACTAGACAGTGTAGGAAAAACTAGAGCTTTCACTGAGAATACTAGATATTTCAATAGGCTATATAAAGAACATGTGGAGACCTAAAAATTTAGTAATTGGTATAATAGAAAGTTCTATGTCTTGAGTTTAATGTGCTAGTAATTTGGAAGTAATTGGAGCTATATAATGGGAGAATATAAATTCTCCTAAAACTATTCCAGTAAAAATAGAGTTCTGACCCTTAATGATTTAAGATAATGTCATGCTCTACTCTAGTAGAATAAATATATAAAAAAAATACCTGAAAAGTAGACATATAGAGCTTTCAAATGACATAAAGTATGCATGACTTTGCTCATAATAGGATACATTATGAAATTTTGAAATTAAGGCCAAAATTCTATGAAAGTGAAAAATGAAAAAATGAATAGTGATTTTTATGCTAAATAATGTATTCATTAGCACAGTAAAGCTACTGTTTCATTTTTTTTCTATGTAGATAATGTTTTAAGCTATTTTTAGAGAGTAAATTATTTTCATATGATTTTTTTAGAATTAGTTATAATTTTTCAAAGTTCAGTCAGTAAAAGGGACTTACCAAATGAACAGTAACTCAAGATTTTAAATTTTTCTATTTTAGTCTCTCAAGTGATTCAAGCTTCTAAATATGATTAATGGGCCACAATAAGATCTAATATATGGGAAATATGGCATAAAGTTAAGGTGTTACACTATAAATCATCTAGCCAAAAAAAAAAATAAAAAGAATAAGTTATAAACTAACATCACTATGACAAGTAAATGCCCAAAGAAAGTTCTTACATTACTCATCACTCTTGAATCTTTTGGTAGGTGGAAATACTTGTACTTTTCATTTTAGCACATTCATGTTATGAATGTTAAGTATTTTGTTATATTTTAGCATGCACATTATAGGTGTACAAACAAGATCGGGTTAATAGCAACTCAATGCCTAGTCCTAAAGAGACCAGGTTTCACTTTGTGAGACAAAGGACCAATATTTCCCAGACTAACTTGGGACTAGATAGGACTAGTTTGCTCACTAGGTTGAGACTAGGTTTGCAAGACTCCATATATAAACAGAAATAACAATAAATGCACATCCAAATTTAAAGCTAAACTATGCATTGAAATAATAATATAAGAGATAATCCCATCCATTAAAACAATCTAACCCAAAGAATTGTTAATGTTGGGTTGGCTAGTCATCCAAGAGTCACCCAAGAGGGGAGGTGAATTGGGTGATGCAAGATTTTTACCCTTTTGAAATATAGTTTAATTTCACCAAGCGTTGCAGCAAAATAGTGATAAACAAAGAGAGTTGAGTGCAGCAATTGAGGAGAGAAGATGAAGAGCACAACACAAGAATTTATATTGGTTCAGTCCAAACCACTTGCCCTATGTCCAGTTCCCAAACCACGACTTGAGATTTTTAACTATATCTCATATGTTTGATTCGGGCACCTGTGAAGCCTCAGTACATCCCACAAGTTTTAGTAGGCACTTGTAAAACCACTCTCCCTATACCCTTACAAGATATTTAATATCCCTTAGTATTTCCCTACACTAAGATTCTACCCAAAAATTGTAGAAAAGAATGATTACATAATAGAAACTTCCTTGAAAAGTAGATAATGCATTGAAAGCTCACAATATTGAGATAGGTTTAACTAATAATGCTGATATAAAAAGATTTTATGTATTGGGACAGCATTTTGGCACAAATTCACTTAAGATTGTTTTCCATAAATTCAAATGAGGTTCTATTTATAGATTTATGGCATAACTAGATGTTAGAGACAAGATCTATCCATTAGAGATGTTAACCAATGGTTACTCTACAAAACTTGCCGTTCACCAAACGCATTTAATGCGTTTGATACACTGAAATTCAAATTTTGAGTGTCAACAGATGAATTTCACAGAGATCATAAGTTGAAGACTTCAATGTTGAACTTCCAAAATTCATCTATTCAAAAGTGAAATCCAAATTTTGAATTTGTCAAATACGTCTCACGTTAGAACATATGAATTTTCATATTCAAAGTGCATTTATTGAATATGAACAGTTGTCTCATATTTTTACAACGTACTCGAAATTTGAATTTTAAAAGTAAAAATTTATCTATCAGTGGCTAGCTCAACATGGCACAAAAGTTCTGCTCTATGAAATTCGAATTTTGCATTTCAAAATTCGTCTCTCAGAGACAAACTCTAATTAGACTCACAAGTTCTTATTTTGAAATTTGAATTTTGAAATCCAAAATTCGTCTGTTAGAGAGGATAACTCTGAGCTTTATATGCACTTGAATATCATTCAAATTTTGATCCGACTTCAGATGAATCCTGCATATTTTACTAACTATGCTTAACCTAGAATTTGAATTTCAGAACCGAAAATTCTTCTATAGAGATGATAACTCTGAAACTTTAAATTTCATAAAGTAAAGTTTAAATTTTGCACAAAATATATAAGGATTAATAGCAAAATTCATCTGTTAGTAAGTGTTTTTCAAATCTAACATATGCTAACATAGGATTTACTTAATCTAACTTGTTTAAAATATATGGTAACAAGATTAAGTAATTTTCAAAGATTAAAACCACCTCAAGACCTAATTGAAAACAAAATATATCTAGTAACTAGGTCTTCAATGCTTGAGCTTCACTTTCACTTGGTCATTTCCTTCTTGGCATGCTCCTTCTGACCTTCCATTCTTGGAGCATCCTTTCTCTTCTCATTTATTGAGTAAGACATGATGTTGATTTCCCTTTTTATATTCCAATGCTCACTCTTCCTACCTGGACAATCCTACATTTAATATATCTCACTTACAAACCAAGTAGTTAATCCAATTTCTATTATACATTATAAAAGTACAGTGGATATACTAGTACATAGCATGATGTATACATTATAAACTCAATTAAATACATGCTAATGCACTTTTAATTCTTTAAGGAACATTATATATATTAGACACATATGATGCATTTGTTTCTTATTACCATATATTTGTTATCATCAAAACTTATATTATATTAAACCTAATAGTTAAAAATTGAAGGAATCACATATTACAAATGTATTTGATCATCATTGGATCATCTTGTATACATATTTTATACAGCCCTAGTAATAGAAAACAAAAAATAAGCAACAAAGAAGGAGAAGAAAAAGAAAAAAAAGGAATAACCATTGAGAATCTATGACAAGTAACTAAACACACAGAGATAGAGAAAAGGCTGCAAGCTTTATAAAACAATATGCAAGAGTACAAGATAGACATGGCTACACAGAGCATGATAGAGTTGAGAGGAAGTTATGGCCGAAATTTAAAATGGGTAAATGGGGATTGGTCAATTACTACCCATTTGGTTTGCTCATAATGGGGGTTATGTGATGGTAATTCTTATACCTTACCTGACAAGGTGTGTTTGGTTGTGCAAGATTCAAGCCATGAAGATTACATGAATAATAGGGATCACCTAAATTAAAGTAAAGAGGATACCTCCCATTTTGCTAAGTGAAGGGGATTACAGCAATGTGAATGAAATGGAAATGACTTTTCTACCATTCACAAATAAGAAAAAGACACAGATTTGGAGTTTCACCAATACCATCTCGTCCTACTCCCTCTTATTCTTTTTCTTTACCATCACTCTCCATCTCTAGACTTCTATCCTCCATCTCAGACTTCAACCCATTATCCTCTGTCTCCAAAACATCCTCCACTACCAGTTCCAATTATCCTATCGTCATTTCCAAATCTAGCATATCCTAGTGCTTCCCTAGCAAATCTAGAGTTCTACCATGTTGTTCATTGTCATGGGGCTTTCTTTGTCACCATTGCATGTTTCAAAGCTTCATCCTCCATCTTGCATCATCATTGTTTGTAGATCTCATGTCATTCCTAGATCTTGCATCATCCTCATCTTTCATCTTCGACGCCTACCCTCTCCTTCTTAGCATCTCATCTCTAATGCCTTGCTAAATCTATGTTTTCCTTCTTGTTCTTTTTCTTCTTTGATTTAGAGCATTTGCATATTGTTGAGATCTTGAAATTTTGTGCTAAGATTTGTATGTTTGTAAGGATGAAAGAAAAAGCAAAAAGGATTGTTTTTTTAGCAATGGTTGTTGTGGGAGGTGAGGTGCTAGCAATGGTGAGAAGGTCAAACACTGTTGGCAAGGATTAAGGATATTTTTCTCTTTTTTGTCATTTTCATTTAATTAAATATATAAAACAATTTGTTTCACATATCTCCAATATCATACCAAACAAATACACATGTAATCATCATTTCATTACATCACATTACATTACATCACATTACATTACATTACATTATTTCCCTTGTAATTGAACCAAATGGGCCCTTAGGGTTTGAACAACAATGACAAAGGATGAACATGTTTCAACAGCTGATGGTAATGCTTTTCGGAGGATGGAGCTTTGGCATTAGAGAACCTAATGATAGAATGTGGAGCTTTGACTAATTGACTTATCTTAGACTATATATTTTGCTATTTTGTTATATAATGTTTGAATCTTTTTTTTTATTTCAAAATTAGAGAGTCGTACTCGATGATTTTATTACAAATATGTTTTCTTGTGCATCACATGGATGGATTTCAAGTTTATCATTAGTTTGTTGTCAGAAGTTTAATTTTTTAGACTATAAGATATATGTGTGTTCTTATTCGTAGAGCAAATTTAGTCATCAAGTGAAGAGCACTACTAACTTTATTGCATGGTAATTGAAATAGTTGTTGTAACTTTTAACTTCTATTTGCTTGATTGTTTGTGACAAAATTTACTTTTAAAATAGTTTAGTTTTACGTTTCATAACATAATTTGTCATAGATTACATCAATAAAATTATGATTTAATAAATATTATATATCAAGTTAGATCAATATCATATAAATCAACTTTAATCACGTTATTAAGTGTGATCTAATCAATTTTAACCTATTTGAAGAGTGTGAGTATTATTTGATATTTGATCTATAATAGCCTATTGAAACTAGCTAATAGATTTGAATTTTTCTCAAAGGCTTTATAAATTTTCCTTTTCTATATTTTGTTGTTAAAAAATTAAGTGCTAAATACTTAATTTCTTCCCATATTTACTTCCAAACTTATGACTGTTTGATTGATCTTAAGTTAATAATATTGTTTGAATTTTTTACATTTGCCGTTTCCTAATATATGTTTTAATTTCTTGAATCTTGATGCATGTCTTTCTTTTTATAACATATTATTGCTTTTTTTCTTTCAAGAAACTTTCAGTTTTATGATATATTAGTAAAATTTCAAATAATGAAGTAGTAAACATTAAAAGCAACTAAATGTAAGAAGTAAAACCCATGGATGATGGGGTCTAAAATGAATCTATTATCAATTAATCAATGTGTTCAACAATGAATTTTTAACTAATAAGAATTTAATCTAACCCTTTTTATTATTAGTAACATAGTATAAATCACCATAATGCCAATATATATATATAGAAAATCTAATACACACACATAAAAAAACCCAATTAAAAGGTTGGAGGAGAATAATTTTATTACTCATATAAAATCTTCATATTTCCAAAAATAGCATACAGAAATTCTTGTAAAAAAATTGGAGCAGGAATGAATTCTATTTCAAATCATCTAGTGAGTGAATTCCTCGCTCAATCCTTTGGGAGCACAACTATGATGTTTTCCTTTTATGGAAAAGAATAGTACTCCCTCTGTTTCTTAATATATAAGACAAAAAATAAAATCATATAGATCAAGGAAAGTAATAAATTTGTGTGGAATATAAAATAGTTTTAAAAAATACTCTTATTTAATGTTAATAATTTTTACATTATACAATTAATACATATGAATTGTATTGGAAAAATGCCATCTTAATTAGGGGCATATTTAAAAAAAATTATTGAATATACTAGACAAATCCCTGTATATTTTGTATTTTGAAATATAAGAACTATCTCAGTTGTTCTTTATATTAAGATACGGAGAGAGTATACTTTTATCTAACATAGAATCTTTCATGTGTCATGTTTTTTTTAAAAATGTCATTATGTAAAAACTGGGTAAAATTATATTTAGTAAATTCTAATTCGAATAACGTGTCCAGCATAATTATTTTCTCATTCTTGTTGATGGCATGACTCTAGTGTTTTTCCTTTATGGAATAAGAAAGTCAACTATACTTTGATATCACATAAACTAAAATCTTAAGGTTATATGTCATTTAAAAAAATTATTTTGTTTTCTTTTGTATTGAATTCTTTGCAAAAGGCTATCCATTTGGCCACACAAAGGGGATGGAGGCATGTTATCTTTGAATCTAATTGTCAAGAGTTAATTCAAGCTATTATTGATAAACATGCCGGTCCAAATTGGCTTTGTCTAGGTATCACAAATGATGTTGTTCAAATGAAGCCAGAAATGGCTTTCCTTAGCACATAAACGTTGGTGGTTATATAAGCAAATGCTAAGAAAAGTAAGGTAGAGTTTTGAGCAATATTTTCTTTGCAGTTATTAGAAGAACTGCAATTGGAAAGGAAGCAAAGGATGGACTTTCCTTTGCGGTTCTTCTAACAACCTCAAAGGAAATTTTAATATTTTATTTTATAAGGAAATGTATTACATGGATCACCATTCCTAACCATTGATGAAGAAAAGATCAAGGACTATCATGGTTTTCTAAAGACATCCCATACTTCATCATCTTTCTCTCTCTCACATGTTCATGTATGACTACTAACTCTCTCACTTTATAACCCATGCTCTCTCCCTCACATGTCTCTAATTCCCACCCTCTTTTTTCTTCTTTTCTTCTCCAGCAGTCCAAACCTTTACCCCACCATCATTTCCCTCACTTGCACATCTTCCTCATCTTCCTTGAACAGCAACATACTAGATCTATAATTGGTGGACTTATTGTGGACTATGATGTCAAAGGAGTTACCACCTCGGAAGATGAAATTGGAGACTACGCAACAGCTAAGAGGACACAGATCTGTGATGACAACGATGCCGTAAGAATAGGAGGGCTGAGGAACATGACGAAAAGGGTGATGAAGTGAGGTGAAGGTCTGCAAAAATGATGTCTCCTACAAATTGAAGAATGATGGTGTGGATCTATGAGAAGCATGATGGTTTGGGAACAATAGTGTGGATCTGTGACCTAACCTCTACCGCTTTTGGTTTCTTTTTTTTTATTTGCTATGTCTAATCTTTGCTGGCTAGCGACTATCTAGAAGGAAGAAGAATGATGAGAGGAATTTTCTTTTAAGTATATAGATACTGATTTAGTGGCAACAAGCAAATTTTCTTCTTCTTCATGGTTCTTTCGGAATCAATTTTTTGCTATGGTGTGGTTCTTCAATCTCTTTTTTAATAAAAAATTATCGTTTGTTGGCGGTTCTACATAATAACTACCAACAAAGGATTTTTTTTTTTTAAAAAAAGAATGACTTTCCTTTGTGATTGTAGCACAAAATTGCAACAATAAAAGAATTTTCCTTGGCGTTTAATTCCTTTGTGGTTGCAAACAGCAAGGGACCACCAGTTTTAACCACCAAGAAAGTCTTTTTCTGGTCTATTGCCTCATTGGAGTTTGATGAATACCCCACTCAGCTAACAAGGTAGCTAATTGGCTCACCAAGTCTATTCACATGCATGAGGATGTATCCTATTATTTGGGATTTAGCTCCTCCATCCCCCATGTCATATTTGTTAAATGCTAATTTTATTTCTAGCACTACTAAACTTGTTATGTAAACTTTAACTTTGTTACAATGAACTTCAATTTTTATTAGCAAAAAGAAAAAAAGAATTATTTGAAGCAAGTGGGTGTCAATTGAAGGGGGGTTTCAACAAATTCTTCCTGACTCAATTGAGTCATATGCCAAAATAATGTAATATCCAATAATTTAAGTTTTTAATTAAAATTATTGAATAAATAATTAAGAATTTAGAAACATTTTAGATGAATAATTAAGTCTTGATTATAAAAATTGTATTCAAAAAAATAAAAAATATTTACAACCACAAGGGGAACACCTAGATATCTCAAAAAACATTAAGTCTCAAACCTATAGCATTCATATGCATATTCTTATATATCAAAAGGTGTTTCTATCTTAACTTGAGGTCATTTATCATGCCCTAAAACATATAGTATCAAAATTGGGATTTTCTTGCTTGAAAATAATATCATTCCTCACTTTCCATATCGCATAAATAGTTGCACAAAACAAAGCCCTCTGAACTTGAAAATAAGCCAAGATTTGTGTCTAGAATGGATGAAAACATGGTGCCATGTCTCAAATCTAGAAGAACCTATATCAAAATCTGCCTATACATCAGTTTCCTTAGTATTCCAGAAGAGAAATTGCGTTCAAAGAAAAGATGATCCCTAGTTTGAGAATAAATATTGTAGAACACACAATAGTTATTTTGAAGCATCTTCAGTTTTACCAATCTATCTTTGATGGATAATGTGCTATAAAAAGCGAGCCAAGCATTGAATGATATTTTTGGAAGAGAATAATCATTCCAGACAATGCACTTATGAGACAGGAAGGTAGGAAGAATTAAAGCAGGAGTACACCATTTGTATTCTTTGCCCTTTATGTCTCATCAATAATCTCGTGATCTCGGGTTCAAGGAACTAAATCATAAACTCATTTCTTATTTTTAGAAGATTCAACCACCACCAAGAAGATTTTAAAAAAAATTATTATATAACCCATGCATAGTAGAAAAAAAATCTAGTTGTGCATAATAATATGGTAGAGAGTTAATAGAAATATAGTAAAAAGGACCATGAGAATACCTTGGACTATTTAATTAAAATAGATAGTAACTTATATACAAAAAATAAATAGTCACGGGTGAACACATGATGGTGGTGGTCCTGGTGGATGGGCCCAACCCTTTGTCACACCTTAAATTTTTAATATTAGTTTAAGTAAAAAATTAATAAAATAGTTTCATTTAATCGTTATTTAATCTAATTTTCCCAAGAAAATTTCAACCAAATTTCAAAACAAAGAAACCACAAAAAAGTTTTGGGGTTGTTCAATGGACCTAGACAGCTACAGTTAATCTGGTCTCATCTAACCAAACTGAGCTGGATCGAACCCAAGTGTAGAGCAACGTTATGAGGTGTGGTGCAACTGCCGCCATCACAAAATTTTTGAAAATGTTACTTAATATATGTATATATAATATAGAATGCTTATTAAATGCACCCATGCATTGTTCAAGTTTATTACCTTACTATCATGCCATTGATCTTTTTTGCCACTTTGTGTAATTGTGTTGTCACTTCCTACATTACAAAAAATTTGACTTTTGGCGAGGATAAAAATTGTTGCTAAAAGACAAAATGTCATTAACAAAAGTTTTCAGCAATGATATTTTGTCGCTTCCCCTCTTGTCGCCACAAGTCTCATAGCCGAAAGTTTGGCAGCGACATTTTTGTTGCTGAAAGATAAAATGCCATTGGCAAAAGTTTTTCAGGGAGGACATTTTTTTGCTATCCCTATCATCGCCACAAGTCTCGTTGTCGAAAGTTTGGCGATGACAAAAAATTTCATCGTCAAAAGTAGACATTTAGTGACAAAAAGTGTTGCCACTAAAAACAAAAATTGTCGCCGCTAAAAGTTTGTTATTTGGTGAAAACATTTTAGTCACTGATGAAAGTACTTTCAGCTTCAGCTATGACTTTTATTTTTCTTGCCAAAAGGCATACTTTTAGCAACGACTTTTTGGTCATCGCTGAAAGTCTATTGGACACTATCCAACACATCACCATCTGCACCACGTCACAGCCTCATCACCCACCACGTGCCACATCACCACCACACATTAACCGCACCACATGATATAATTATTTCAATTGTGACTTCATTTGAACCCATAATCTCTTGGGTCCTATGCCTTTGAATTCACTTTTTTTTTTTCAATTGAGCTGAAATATATCTGCAGTCTTTATATGGGATATTAAATATATATTGTTTATATATACACTAATACACACATATATAAGGGTGTGCACAGGTCGAGTTGGGTCGGGCTCTACTCCTACCCATTGCTTGGCCTGAAGATTGCTTGAGCAAACTAGATTGGGGTCAAGTCAGCTCAGTACCAAATAATTTTTTAAAACATTAAAAGATAAAATAAAAATTAACTTTATTTTTTTAGAAAAAATATAATTATTTATATAAAAATAGATTTTCTTGAAAAATAATGTTAGGATAAAAATTAGATTTTTAAAAAATTTTGAATATTTACAACTATACATTATTTTCACATACTATTAAATTAAGAAATCAATTTATATTTTAAATAAAATTAAAATATTAAAATCTTAAAAAGTTTTTCATAGTAGATATATAATAAATGTATTACATAAGACATATAGAAATAAACATATTATAAAATCAATTAATATATACAAAATAATAAAATTAAAAAAAAAAAGAATATATATTACTAGTGTGACACACACACATATATATTTAAAAATCAATATATTATTAAAAAATACATATATATTTTATTTTTAATTTTTAATATCATAAAATACTTTATTTATATATTTATATTTATATGAATATTTATGTTATAATTTTTTATTTTTAAATCTTAAATAATTTTCCTGTAAATATATTTTTCTTTGGGAAAAAAATGTTTTCCCAACCAACTTTCAAATTTGATTTTTATTTTTAAATAACAATAATTATGCATATAATGTTTATTATCCATATGTATTAATATTATATTATTTTATATTATTTGTCTGTCATATCGTATAATATATAATATATATCATATATTATATTATTTAATAAATTATATTACATATGCATGCTTAATATATATATACATAATAATAGAAATTTGGTAAAAAATCATTAAACAAATATTGTAATTCTAACCATTATAGGATTTAAAAGAAAATACAATAAGCTCAAGTTGTTATAGTTGGGAGAATAAAGAATATTAAAAAGAGTGAGAGTGTGAGAGAGGGCATTAGCCGATACTTATTCTCTAAATATTGTCATTACTTATTCTTCAGGAAAATATGTTAACAACCCATAAGCCTTCCTTCCCTGCATGGCATTACTCTGTTAGACCTTTACAATATGTGAAAATATCCATACTACCAACATGCATAGGAGTTTGGGTTGAGAGAATCAATCCTAGCATGACTGATTATTCCCTTAGATTAACTACTGATCATTATCTTAGTACATTATTGTTTCATTAATTATTATTAGTAATAAATAACATTAATATTAATTTATATGTTAAATATATTACTAATTAACTTAGCCTAATAAGAATTTCTCTAAATATAAGGTTGATTGCATTAGATAATTAGGGATTAGCTTGTCTTCCTGATTCTCTTTTATTGGAGTTACTAATCCCTTTATTAATTTAAAAATAATCTTAATAAAAATAGTATATTTCATTAATTAAGATGAAGGAAAAGTAAGGATAAATGTAAATTGGATTCAATGGCTTGACCTTTCAAGTTTTTCATCTCAAGCAGAGACAAAGTGCTTTCAAAATATTTAGAATATTTCAAATAAAAAGAAATAGTAAAATACTTTAACTTTCACTAAAGATATTAGATAATCTTTACAATACAAAATATATATTCAATATCTTATTTCTTTATGATAAAATTATACAAATATAACACAATTATTATTTCAATATGTTATTTATTAATTTTTAAAATAAAAAGAACAAAAATTACAAAAATTGGCTTTGGCAGTGACATTGAAAAGTTGTTGCTGAGAGCCTTACTTTCAGCAACAACTTTTTTGTTGTTATCGTTGAAAGTATAACTTTCAACAATGACAAAAAAAACGTCGTCACTAAAAGTAAAACTTTCAGCAGCGATAAAAAAATGTCATAGCTGAAAATATAACTTTCGATGGCAACAATAAAAGTTGTTGTTGAAAGTATGCTTTTTAGCGGCAACAAGAAAATGTTGTCACTAAGAGTATGACTTTCAGTGCGTCGCCAAAACTATCTCTTTTGGAGACGACTTTTATTGTCATTGCCAAAAGGGGTGCTTTCAGCGACAACTTATTTTTGGTTGCCATCAAAAGTCATAAGTCGTCACTGAAAGTCTATTTTTTTTTAAAGCTAATTGGCTATTCTTTTCTTTAAAAAATAAAAACCAAATTTATAATTGATCCCATTGTTTTGCTACCTCAGCCTTCCACTTTCCCTTTCTTCATCTTCTTTCATTCAATCCTTACCCCTTCAACCTAAATCACAATGGACCCACCACCATGCAATTGAATCACGCATTTCGTTGCTGCTTGCTAATCTTGGGGCCACACAATTCATTCCCTTTACTTTTCTTTCTATAATATTGAATGGATATATCCATTGTCATTTTAGGATTAGAGACCACAATTTTTTAATTTCTTTTGACTTGTTTCTTTAATATAGTTCTTCATTCATAATAAAATTTGATTATATTCTTATTTCTTAGTTATGAAGTTAATTGTGATTATATTTATTTTCTCAAAAGAAAATCATTGGAACAATCAGAAGAAAATTGTCTATTGCTAAAGAGTGAACCATCCTCTATTTATACTAATGAGAAGCTGAATGTTGAAAGAAGAAACCCGTTATGATTTAATGAGTAGAACGTTTGAAGATTAATGCAAATAACATTAGTGATTAAATATGGATGCCATTAATGATGAAAACCACTAGTCATTATCATTGCAATCGTTGGTCATTGATGATTGAATAATATCATGAGAGGTTACAAATGTTACTATATTAATGAGGGAGAGGTTACAAAATGGGAAAATTAAAGACTAAAAACCTTTTGAAAATACCTTTTATATTATTATATTTCAACAAATAATAGAGATGAAATTAGAAGATATTATTTATAAAAATGGTTCTTGTCGACCCAAAAGAGATTAGTTTTCCACCAAGGCAATTTGGAGATACCTCTTGTAAATTTAATTTATATTGTTATTTGAAATATGGATATTAATTAGAATAAAGTCAAAATAAAGATGTTGCATTTTGCTTATGTTGTTATTTTATGAGATCAAATGTTGGACAACATAAAGGTAGCAGTGATGCTTTTATAACATAAGGTTTTACAAATTGGAAAAAATGTGATAGCTTTCAATTGTGAAGCCTTGAGAAACTGTGAAGCCCTAATGAAACAAAAGTGACATATTGAAGTTACTATATGAAAACAGTCTAATCAAATTAAAGAAGAATACTGTACCAAATTCATTTGATTAACAGCTAAGTGTATCCAATTTTTACTATGCCAAGGGTTAGCTTTTCATGGTAATGATGAGTCACTATCTTTTAATAATTAGGGAAATTTTCTTTAGCTTCTAAATTTTCTTGTTGATCACAATGAAGTCATTCACAAAGTTTGGAAAAATGCTCAACAGAAATCTCAAATTAATAGGTCCAAAAATATAAAAGGACATTGAGTTTCTAAATTTTCCTGTTGATCACAATGAAGTCATTCCATCATATCCTTCTTCTCCATGAATCTCCACATAATTTTTACTATTTATTTGTTCATTTGTGTTTATTAATTAGTTGATTTTCTTAGGTTTTAAGATTTTTAACTAGACTGGAAATTAGAATTCTAGTTTCAACTCGATCTCATTTGTAACTCATGTTACAAACAACTTTACCAAAACACAATCTTATATCATTGCTTTCAAGATCTTATATATCCACAAAGATCAAGTTGGTAAATTCCTTGTGTAGCCTCCCCATTTTTTTGTATGTATTTCATGACCAAATGATGATAAGAAATAATATTTTATTATTTCATGACACAAAGATCAATTATTCTAGATTAATTTATGATGTTTGAGAAAGCTTGGAAATATAATTAAATAGGTTTAAGATTTAAAATAACAAAAATATCAAAAGGGGCTTAAAAAGGCAAAGCGGTCATTTTATCAAAAGGTAAGGGTAAAATGGTCATTTTACAAAATAAGAGAGAGAAAATGATATTATAATACTTCGGTGCAGACTAAAAGTACAAGTGATATTGGATATATGGGTCTAGAGAGGAAAAAGTACAAGTACAGTAAAAGACAGGTCCCACATGAATAGTAAATGTCGAGGAAAATGAATAGTAAAAAGTAAGTATGACAACTAGATCCCACATGAAAAAGTTGTTAGGTTTAATATAATATTAGTTTTGATGATAACAAATATATATCAATAAAGAACAAATACATCATATTTGTATAACATATATAATGTTCCTTAAAGAAGTAAAATATACATTAACATATATTTAATTATGTTTATAATACATATATCATGTTATCCACTAATATATCCATTATGCTGTACAATGTATAATACAAATTGGATATATATAAATTGGACTAACTACTTGATTTATAAGTATAATACATTAAGTATAGGGTTGTCCAAATAGGAAGAGTGAGCAAATCAACATCATGTCTCATTCAAAAAAGAAGAAGAGATACGACGCTTTAAGAATTGAAGATCAAAAGGGAGCATGCCAAGAAGAGAATGACTAAGTGAAAGTGATGCTCAAGCATTGAAGACCTAATTTTTAGGTATATTTTATTTTCACTTAGGTCTTGAGGTGGTTTAATCTTTAAAATTTACTTAATCTTGTTATCATATGTTTTAAATGAGTTAAATTAAGTAAATATGATATTAGCATGTGTTATAACTTAGAAATATTGGCTAACAAATGAATTTTGCTTAATATTCATGTTCATTTTAGGTAAAATTCAAACTTTACTTAGTGCAATTTGAAGTTATAGAGGTCTTATCTCTGATAGATGAACTTTGAATCTAAAATTTGAATTTCAAGCTAAGCATAGTTAGTGAAAATGTGCAAAAGTCACAGAGGTTTACACATGCCTCTGATAAACAAATTTAAGTCTCTGAAATTTAATTTCAGCATCTGATAAACGAATTTTGGTCTCTGAAATTCTAATTTTGTTTTCTGAAATTCTAATTTTGGTTTCTAAAATTCTGATTTGGAAAGACTATGTGAAAACTTGAGACAACTATTCAAAGCTCTTCAGACGCACTTCCAATATGAAAATTTGCAAAAACTAGCATGAGATATCTTTTGCAAACTCAAATTTGAATGTCACTTTATAACAGACAAATTTAAAGGTTCAACGTTAAACACTTAACTGTACTGACTCTACGAAATTCATTTATTGAGCCTCAAAATTTGAATTTTGGAATGACAAACGCATTTAATGTGGTTGGTAAACAATTCTTTTTACATAGTTAGGTTAGAACTTATGTCTAACGAATATATCTTGTGGCTAATAAATAGTTAAACCATAAATCTATAAATAGAACATCATTTAAACTTATGGTTAATGAATTTAAGTGAGTTTGTGCCAAAATGTTGCTACAATTTATAAAATCCTTTTGTATCAACTTTCAAAGCTAAACTCATCTCAATATAGTGAGCTTTCAATGTATTATCTACTTTTTAAGAGAATTTATATTCTGTAAACATTCCTTCTACAAATTCTGGATAGAATTTTAGTGTGGGGATAATACTAAGGGATTGACACATCTTGTAAGGGTGTGGGAAGAGTAGCTTCACAAGTGCCTACTAAAACTTGTGGAATATACAGAGACTTCACTGATGCCCGGATCAAACCTATGAGATATAGTGAAAATCTCAAGTGGTGGCTTGGGGACTGGACGTAAGTTAAGTGATTTGAGACAAACCAGTATAAATTCTTGTGTTTGATCCTTCATCTATCCATTTCATCTATCTGCTTTATCATCATCTGTTCATCCCTAATTTGTTGCATTGGTTGGTGAAATTGGGCTACACTTAAAAGAAGGGCAAAAATTTTATATCACCCAATTCACCCCCCTCTTGTATGACCAGTCAATCCTAACAAAAGTAAAGAGAAAAAGTTAGTCGGTTCTACAGATAAAGTAAATAAAAAAGAATACAAGATATTAAAGAAAACCATATAAAAGTATATAGACCAAAGTCAATTCAATTAATAAAATCTAAAGTTGTAATTTCCCTCCCTCCCCTATGATGTGATCGAAATTAGGAGGGAAAGATGGATAAAAAGGCCTTTCCACCATTCTCTCATGAGGACCAAAATATCTATATAAGGGTAAAGTAACAAACAATTCAACAAAAATTATTGGCCATTAGATCAAAAGCAACTCCAAGGGCCCAAGTTCACCTAAGTTCCCTATAAATATACCATAACCTTCCACCCTTTTGGCTTATTTGTAAGTTGTTGAATCAAGTGTTTTGATGATTCCAAACCAACCTTCAAGAGCTTGGAATAAAGATATCAAAGGTGCATAAAAGGTTCAAGTGAAGGAATCCTGAAGAAATCAGTGCAAAGATTCATGTAGGATGTTTAGAAATGTTTTGATTTGAGTAAAAGACTTTGATTTGGTGAAAAGATGTTTTAAAACCTTGATTCTATGTTAAAACATGGAATATTTGAAAAACACCCACTAACAGACGAAGTTTGAAAGGTTTATACTGATCTGTCATCTTGGAAATTCGAACTTTGGCTTTGGAAATTTGAATTTCGTATTGAAACTAAACAAGTCTGAAGAGAAACTTCTCTGACAGATGAATTTTGACTTGAGAAAATTCAAATTTTGGTAAGTGTCTGAAAGGAGCTTTCAGTAACAAACGAACTTTGGGTTTTAAAAATTCAAATTTCAGACAAAAAGTAACTTATGAAATTCATCTGTTGAAGTTAAAGCCTTCAATTTCTGCAAAATTCATCTGTTGACCAACTGAAATTCAAATTTCAGAATGTCAGAAGCATTAAATGCGGTTGGTTAACGGATAGTTTTTCAGAGTAACCGTTGGATAACTTCTCCAACTGATAGATTTTGTCTTTAACATATAGTAGAGACCTAAATCTATAAATATAACATCATTTGAAGTTGTGGGTAATGATTTTAACTTTGTATATACTGAAACTCTGCCAAATCATCTACTCAAAGTCTCTTACTCTCACTCTTCATTACATGTACTTCAACTTTCATATACACTCTATTTAAGAGAGTTTATTCATTGTAAACAATCTTATCTTCATCTAGAAGAAAGATTTTCTTGTGAGGGGATATCACAAGGGATTGAGAAAGCACTTAGTAAGAGTGCATTGAGTTAAAGAGTGAGCTCTAAAAATAGAGCATCATCTTTGTACTGTGGCATTTACAAGAAGCCCACTGAATTCTTGCAGAATAGTGGAAAATCTCAAGTGGTGACTTGGAAACTAGACGTAGGTCAAGTGGAGAGGCCGAACCAGGATAAATATATGAGTTTTCTCTTTCCTACTGATACTTTTACAGCTTATTCTTTTATACTCTGTTTTATCATCATACTTTGCTTCCTTCACCCTCTTGACATTTTGCAAAAAATTTTTAATCTTCCCAATTCACCCCCTTCTTGGGAAGCCAGCTTATCTAACATATGGTATCAGAGCCCGGATTCCTAATCAAAGGATTTCACAGTCCGGAAATTAAAATGGCTGGCTTTGGAGAAAGCATACTACCAGAAGGAAACAACACAAATAGACCACCTGGCTTCAGTGGAGAACACTATGGTTACTGGAAGATGAGGATGCAAATCTATCTCCAGTCAATTGATCTAGACATCTGGTCAGTCATTCAGAAGGGAGATTTTCTCCCAATGGCTTTGAAAGATGATGGGAAGTACAGAGAGAAGCCAGAAGCTGAATGGAATGAGGAGGGTAGAAGAAGAGTCTTGCTGAACTTCAAGGCAAAACACTGCTTGGCCAGTGCTTTGAATCAAGACAAATTCTACAGGGTCTCACAATGCTCCACTGCCAAGGAAATGTGGGACACCTTGCAAATTGCTCATGAAGGAATAACTAGAGTCAGGGAAAATAAACTGAATACATGTATAGGTGAATATAAAAGCTTCAGAATGGCTGAAGGAGAAAATGTAAAAGAGCTACAGAAGAGATTCACCCTCATTGTGAATCAACTGAAAAGCCTGGGAAAGGAGTACACTCAAACAGAAAAAGTAAGGAAGATCCTCAGAGCTCTCCCTCTGGAATGGCAACCCAAAGTAATAGCAATAGAGGAAGCCAGAGGAGAATCAATAGCCTCTGTCACAGCTCTTTTTGGCAGCCTTGAGGAGTATGAAGGAAAAATGAAGGCTCTCAATGAGGCTGGACAAGACAGAAAGAAGAAAGGTCTTGCTCTAAAAGCTGCTGAGGAGAAAGAAGAAGAATCTGACGATGGAGATGAGCTAGATGAAGAAACTCTGGTTATGATGGTCAAAAAAGTTGGAAGATTCTACAGTAAAAAGAGAAACAAGAAAATCTTCAAGAAAGGAGAGCTGGAGATAGCAAGAGGGAAGCAAAAGAGCCTATTACTAGCTATGAGTGCAAAAAGTTAGGATATATCAAATGGGATTGTCCACAATTCTTCAAGAAGCAAGAAAAAGAAAAGAAAGCTGCAGACAAATGGAAGAAGAAAAGAGCTTACATCTCATCAATATGGGACAACAGCTCAGACGAAGAAGAATATGATGAAGATGAAATTGCCAACATCTGTCTCATGGCACTTGCCTATGAAGAAGCTGAAATCCCATGCAGCAGTGATCAAGAAGATGAGGTATATGAATCTGAACCTTCCTATTCTGAATTACTGGATGCATTTCATGAGCTGCATGATGAGTTTGTTAAGGTTGCTAAAGAATTGAAGCAAGCTAAGAAAAAGATTAATAAACTAGAATCTCAATGCAACATCTGTGAAATTGCTTCTCTACCTATTGCTAAATCTGCTTGCTGTAAATGCATTGAACTAAAGCAAACCAATGAATATCTAATGAAAAGCATGTCTAAGCTCACTAAAGGTAAAGACATGTTGTTTGCTTTAATGGAAAGCCAAAGAATATCATAGGGAAAGGCTGGACTTGACTATGATCCTTGTACAGTCAAAGAAAAAATTAGGAAAAATAATCAGAATGTATATTTGAGACATTTTGTGCATGCTAGTGGCAATAGAAAGAAAGAACATATTTCTCAGCATATTGAATCTTATGATCAACCAAGGCATGCAAAATAAAAATATTATCTGCATTGTTTTCTTCTTGCATCTCAATCCAGCAGTCCCTTTACCACCTGTCACTTCTGTAACAAGAAGGGGCATATTTCTAGCTCATGTGCTTTAAAGAAAAATGGACTTGACAGGAAGGTTAAATGGGTTTTCAAAGGTATATCTGTATCTAGGGAAAAGACTACTGACAAGAAAGGACCCAAGCAAATTTGGGTACCTAAAAGAAAAATATGAACTTTGTTTTGCAGGTCTGTCTCAAAGCTAGAAAGAGCAATAAATGGTATATGGACAGTGCCTGCTCAAGTCACATGACCGGTGACAAGGAGAAGTTCATCACCCTTAGAGACAAGAAAGGAGGAAAGGTGACATTTGGAGGAGATCAATATGGCAGAATAGTTGGTATTGTGGGCAAGAATCCTGAAACATCCATTGAAGAGGTGCTGTTTATGATTGGCCTCAACCACAATCTGCTAAGTGTGAGCTAGACATGTGACAAAGGAAACTGGGTACTGTTTGACTCAAAGTTCTGTCTGGTCATCAGAAAAAGTGATCACAAAGTAATCATCAAAGCTCAAAGGGATGGTAACTGCTATACTATTGATCTTGATGAACTTCCTCACTTAGATTCTGCCTGCTTGATTAGTCAGGATAATGATAGTTGGTTGTGGCATAGAAGATTAGCTCATGTTAATATGAATCAGCTTTCAAAACTGGTTAAAAATGAGTTAGTCACTGGCCTGCCAAAAATTGCTTTTGAAAAAGACAAAGAATGTGATGCATGCCTAAAAGGAAAACAAACTAAATCTTCTTTTAAATCCAAAAACATAGTCACCGTAACTAGACCACTAGAACTACTGCATATGGATTTAATTGGTCCATCTAGGGTAAAAAGCATTAATGGAAATCTGTATGTGCTTGTAATTGTGGATGATTACTTTAGATTTACATGGACATTGTTTCTTTCCTCTAAAAGTGATACCTTTGATGCATTTGTAACCTTAGTCAAGAAAGTGCAAAATGAGAAGGGTATTTCCATTGTGTCTATCAGGTTAGATCATGGAGGAGAATTTGAGAACTCATACTTTTTGGAGTATTGTAATGAGCATGGAATTGATCACAACTTCTCAACCCCAAGAACTCCTCAACAAAATGGAGTAGAAGAAAGGAAGAACAGAACAATTGGAGAGATGGCTAGAGCTATGCTAAATGAAAAAGAACTCTCACAAGTATTTTAGGCTGATACAGTGAATACAGCAAGCTACATCATAAATAGAGCCTACATCAGACCAATTCTTGGGAAGACTCCTTATAAGCTGTACAAAGGAAGAAAATCAAATCTCTCACATCTACATGTGTTTGGCTGCAAATGCTTCATCCACAACAATGGAAAGGAGAATCTAGGTAAGTTTGATGTCAAATCTGATGAAGGTATATTTCTGGGCTATTCTAGTAGGAGTAAAGTATCTAGAGTTTTCAATAAAAAATCTAAATTGGTAGAAGAATCTGTGCATGTAGTATTTATTGAAAATGAAACTGCTTCCAAACATGTTACTGATGAGGATGATCTTGTCTTAAACTTTAAGAAGTTAGATATTTCTAATGAAGGTAAAATTGAACCTCCAAAAAATATCTGAATCTATTAACACAGAGGAAGATATTCAGGAGAGAGATTTTGAAGATGAAAATAATGAAGAAATGTCTCAAGAACTCCCTAGAGCTTGGAGATATCAAAGGAATCATCCTGTTGATCAAGTGATAGGAAATGTTCAAGAGAGAGTTAAAACCAGAAAATAGTTAAGGGATCAAATGATTAATTGTGCTTTCATCTCACATATTGAACCCAAATGCACTAAGGAAGCCTTAACTGATGAATACTAGATTTTGGCTATGCAAGAAGAGTTAAACCAGTTTGAAAGAAATCAAGTTTGGGACTTAGTGCTCAGACTCAAAAATCATCCTGTCATTGGCACTAAATCGGTTTTTAGAAATAAACTTGACGAATCCGGATCAATAATCAGAAATAAAGCTAGACTGGTTGCTAAAGGATATAATCAAGAAGAAGGTATTAATTTTGAAGAAACTTTTGCTCCAGTGGCTAGATTAGAAGCAATTAGAATTCTGTTAGCATATGCATGCATGAAAAATATTTTGTTGTATCAAATGGATGTAAAGAGTGCTTTTCTAAATGGATATATCATGGAAGAGGTTTATGTAGATCAACCTCCAGGTTTTGAGGACTCTGCAAAACCAAACCATGTTTATAAACTGAAGAAAGCTCTTCATGGTTTAAAACAAGCCCCTAGAGCATGGTATGAAAGATTAAGTAATTTTCTAGTTCAACAGAGGAAAAGTAGATACAACTTTATTCACTAAGAAAGAAAATAAAGATTTACTTATTGTTCAAATCTATGTTGATGATATTATATTTGGTGCTACTAATGAATCTCTTTGCAAGAATTTTTCTAAACTAATGCAGGGAGAATTCGAAATGTCTATGATGGGTGAACTCAACTTCTTCCTTGGATTGCAAATCAAGCAGTGTGATGATGATATTTTTATCAATCAATCCAAGTATCTGAAAGAACTGTTAAAGAAGTTTAGGATGGAAAATGTCAAGCCAATGGGAACACTAATGGCTACTACAACCAAACTGGATATGGATGAAAAAGGGAAAATGTTTGACATAACCCAGTATAGAAGAATGATTGGATCTCTACTATACCTAACTGCCAGCAAACCTGACATTATGTTTAGTGTCTGTATGTGTGCAAGGTTCCAGTCATGTCCCAAGGAAACCCATGCAACTGCTGTGAAACATATCTTCAGATATCTCATTGGAACATCACATATGGGTCTTTGGTATCCAAAGGGCAATGGAGAAGATCTCAAAGGATACACTGATGCTGACTTTGCAGGATCCAAAACTGACAGAAAAGGCACAACTGGAACATATCAGTTTTTTGGAGGATCCTTGGTTTCATGGTTTAGCAAGAAGCAAAATAGTATGGCCTTATCCACAGCAGAGACTGAATATGTTGCAGCTGGAAGCTGTTGTGCCCAAATCATCTGGATGAAACAGCAGCTTGAAGATCTTGAGGTGAAGATGAAGGAAATACCAATAATGTGTGATAACCAAAATGCCATAAACATCACAAAGAATCCTGTCATGTATTCAAGGACAAAACATATTGAAGTTAGGCACCACTTTATAAGGGATCATGTTTTGAAAGGAGAAATCAGACTAGAATACATCCCAACAGAGGATCAAATTGCTGATATCTTGACAAAGCCTCTATCAGAAGATAGACATTGCAAAATCAGGAGAGAATTGGGTATGGTAAATCCTAATGAACTGTAAGTAAATCCTTGTGCAATTCTGTTTTTAAATTTTCCAACATTAAATTAATTCAAACTTTAGCATCGGAGTGAATTTAATTTAAGTTGCAGGTGCTCCTCATGAGATTCAATGGCAATAAATATGAAAAATGGAGCACACCAGAATGGAACAATCAAAAGATGAAGAAAAATGGCAAAAATTCTGAGTTTCTGATCCATTCTGTAAGTTCATAAGATTAAAATTCGCTTTTTAGATGTTTGTTAGACAATTTTATTTGATAAACTGTGTTTTTGAACAAGTCAACATGATCAACATTCGAATTTAGATGCCCAACAGACGAACTTCGGCTTGGTATACATTGCAACAGTTCTCGGTGGTCCCTCGAAATTCATCTGATGGTCCTTCAAAGTTCTAATTTTCAAAAATAAAAAGTTACAAAGTTATGTTTGTCCAACATGATGATTATACAAATGTCTATTTCTTAACATACGCATGTTGGAAAACCTTTACAAAGTGAAAAATTCAAATTTCTGATTTAAAATTCGTCTGTTGAAACATGCTCATCATGTTGAATCTTTGAAAGATGAAGTTTCATATGCATAATTCGTCTGTTGTTTGTTGATTTGATTGTTGCCTGATGTTTACTCTTTAAAATTCGAACTTTGTTAAAACAAAGTTTGTCTATTTATCTTGTGTTGCTTGAACCAAGCCACTGTCAGATGAACTTTCAAAAGAAAATTCGTCTGTCAGTAAGCTTTGCTGAACGGTTTAACTTTTAACTGCTTGGAGTTCAAATTTTGACCTCTCAAAATTTGTCTGTCAGGCGGTTACTTACGTTAAAATCGATGGTTTTTCACTGAACAGACACAACCCTACTCTTTTCTTCTCTAAGTCTGTTCAAATTTTGTCTTCAGTGCTCTTTAATTCTAACCGTAAATCTTCATTTCCCACCGTTTAAGCTTCTTTTTGCATCCTATAAACCTAATCTCTACTTCATTCTGAAACATTCATCCATGGAAATGGCAAGAGTAAAGAATCCTGAAGTTGGAAAAGGAGAAGCACGACCAAAGAGAATGGTCAAATCCCAATATGCCTCAAAGGAGGGTGAAAAACCGAAGAGAAAAGCCGAATCAAGCAAGGAAACTCCCTCCAAATGACAGAAAACTACACCAAAGGATAAATCAAAGAAAGCTAGACCTTCTTCACCGAAGAAAACAGAACCTTTGGTTCCTGCTGCTGCTGTTGTTTCTTCCACTTCCTCCTTCAGTACTGAATTTGGAGAATATCAACTCACTACATTGCCATTATGGAGCACTCCTCAGATTCAGGAGGAATACTCGACCAAGTTTGCCAATAAAAGGTTAATCAAGCCTCATTGTGTGAACTTGGAAGATTTCTTAGTCTCTAACAATTTTGATGCTGGAATATGGATGTTGAGATATAAGAATCTGTTAGAGATACTAGAGAGGTATGATGATGAAGTGGTAAAGACAATAGCAACAAGAAAAAGTGGGAGGTCAATCTGAGATCAAGGACCATTTAGCTCACAGATGAGACTTTTAATGAAGTATTGGAAATCCCAGGGCAAGATGGCCTTAAGATTGACATCACTGCCTCTAGATATATGGATGAGGCAGATACTACAGATGAAGAAAGTGGCCCCTTTCTGAACTACAAGGAGAGCACAATTCTGAGCACATTATTCAGAAGAAAGGAAAATTGGCCAACCATAAACCTGCTGAAGCCCACAGACCTCAGTGCTTAAGTAAGGATCCTACACTACATAGTGTCTAGGATCATCTTCAACATAGGAGGTAGCTTCAATCTGATCACAAGGGCAGAGGCACATGTAATGGCAGCAATCATGCGTGGAAAGCTCATCAACATGGGACATATCATACTCCAACGCAAGATCAAGGCAAGGGATCAGAGGAAAGATTCCACACTCCCCTATGCAGCAATCATTTCCAGAATTCTACAATATGCTAGAATTCAGCACCTTGAGAAAGGGAAAGGGAAAGGGAAGCCTACTGAGATTGTCAAGGAAGAGGAACTACAAAGAATGAGGATTGAGAGAAATGAAGGAAGATGGATTGGGAAGGGAGCAGGAAAATTTGAAGATCTCTTCTTTGTTGAAGGTGCCTCCCAACAGTAAGAAGGTACCTCTGTGGCTCCTGCAAGGACTACACCTCAGCCTTCTCAGCCTGTCCCATCTCTATCTAAGCCTACTCATATTCCATCTACTCCCTCCTCTCGTGCCAAGCCAACCAAGATCACTGAGTTGTATGACAACTTGTCTACACTCATACTTAACATCAGGGATAAGCAAAATGCCAACTTTGCTCATCTGCAAGATCAGATTCACCAGTTGGCCAAGAATATGAAAGTGGTTGCTGATGCCTATGAAGATATTTGGAGTGCAATTCCTGCCACATCAGCTCCACCTCAGCCAGGATTCTCTGAGCCTGCTCAGTCTCCAACTCCTGAGCCTCTGAGTCCCTTTGAGCTAGCCTCTTCTGAGCATGATGATGCTATAGATGATACTGAGGCTGCTGGTACAATGAGCACACCAAGTCCTGGTCCTCCCTTGGACTATGGCATGAAGGAAGAGGGTGCTCAGGATTCAAGCTTTCATGAGCCCATTACAGTAGATGCTCAAGAATCAATCCTGTCCCAGCAAGAATCTGAGCAAGTAGAAAGATTAGTGGTAGCTATCTCTACTTCATCAATCATGGAGGTTGTCAAAAATGAAGAAAGGAGCATTGTGCCTTTTGTTGATTTGGAAGCTATTGCTGACAATGCTCTCTTGCAAGCTCAGAGAAAAAGGCTTGAAGAAATGTTTCATTCTGATGACCTTGCTCCTTCATCTCTCACTGCATATAGTCTTTTAGAAGAATAAAGGGCTTAATTGGCTCTTTCCAGACAAGAGATGCAAGAGCTGCTTGAGGTCTCGGAAGATGAGAATCCAAGCCCTGAACCTTCTGAGCCTCCTCCATCAATTAATCCACATCTGCCTTTTGCTCCTGTGCCCCTCAAAGCTATTCCAGTTTCTCAAATCCCTCCTTTGGTTGATTATGTTCACCTTCCTGATGATGCCAAAAAGGGGGAGAAGAGTAAGCAAACTGGCAAGTCTGCTACTGAGCCATCTGGAAAGACATACAGCAAGAAGACCAAGTCAAAGAAGAAGTGATTAGAACTTAGGCTTGAGTCCTCTTTAGTGTTTTGTTACGATTCTGTTGTTTGTGTTTTGTGTATTTCAAACTATTTTGCATTAATTGTTTCCTGTAAAGCAATGATTGTTGAAATGAAAGAATTCCTTGGCTGCAATGATTTGTTCCTGTTAATCTTTGAATCTCTTTACTTGATCTACTATATATGATATCTTTTGAAATATAATGCATATGTTGAAGGGGAGTTTGTTAAAGCAAACCCAAGTACTAATCCAGTTTGTAAGTTGTTTTGTCATCATCAAAAAGGGGGAGAATGTTGAATCAAGTGTTTTGATGATTCCAAACCAGCCTTCAAGAGCTTGAAATAAAGATATCAAAGGTGCACAAAAGGTTCAAGTGAAGGAATCCTGGAGAAATCAGTGCAAAGATTTATGTAGGATGTTTAGAAATGTTTTGATTTGAGTAAAAGACTTTGATTTGGTGAAAAGATGTTTTAAAACCTTAATTCTATGTCAAAACATAGAATATTTGAAAAACACCCATCAACAGACAAAGTTTGAAAGGTTTATACTGATCTGTCATCTTGGAAATTCGAACTTTAGCTTTGGAAATTCAAATTTCATATTGAAACTAAACAAGTCTGAAGAGAAACTTCTTTGACAGATGAATTTTGACTTGAGAAAATTCAAATTTTGGTAAGTGTCTGAAATGAGCTTCTAGTAACAGAAAAACTTTGGGTTTTGAAAATTCAAATTTCAAACAAAAAGTAACTTATGAAAACTAAAGAAATTCATCTGAAATCATGTCAAAGTTCATCTGAAACCAAGTTTAGATTGTATTTCAAAATTGCTCACTGACAGACGAACTTTGAACATGAAAATTTGAATTTCAGAAACTAAGCTTGTGAGTCTGTTACAATGAAATCACATGTTTGGCACATGGTATATTTATTTACAAGTTAGGCCATCAAAAGATTACTAATTAACTAATTGGACTTTATTAATCACTTAAGTTTAACTCATAATTAATAAAAATAAAATTAAAATAAATTAAGCCCACTAATGCCTAAGTCACATGCTCTTTTTGTGAAGCACATGATCTTTTAAGTAATTTTCTCCAATGGACTCCTCTTGGGCTTGAATTTGAAACTTGTAAACTTGAAATGCTTTTCATGCTCTCTAACTTTAGTTGGACTACAAACTTGGTCAAATAATTGGGCTCCAACATGTATAACAATATTTCCAAGAGTTAAGACCTTATTGTCATCTTCTTGAATTTGTCCAAGTCTTCTGTTTGAACTATGACTAAGGTATCCTCTATCATTCCCTCCTTCTTCGAAAAGATTTGTCCTCGAATCTCCATAATCTACATGGAAAGAAAGGGAACAATTAAACTCATCAAATAAATCATATGGAGGATACTTACCTGTCAAACTTAATTGATGTATTATGCCTTTGATCCTCTCATGAACTTGAATGACATTATTCTCCCGTGGCTGCAATTTGGTTTTTATCTTAAATTTTTCTTCAAGTTTTTGCAACTAATCTCAAGAATCAAAAGTCTTATGTAACCCACTAGTTTGAAGTGCACTTGTCTTGTTTTCTAGTATTGGGGAAAAAGAACTTGGATTTTCCTTTACATTGATTTCATCAATAACCTGCATAAAATAACTCGACACAAACTCCACACAACAAGACTTAAACAAAATCAAGATGTTAGGAAACACACGAAGTATGAAATAGGGATAAAATATGATACAAGAAGACTCAATTAGAACCAAAACATTAGAAGAACCATGGAAGACTAAATTTGGACAGGTTTAAACATAATGCAATAAATTTAAACGTGGACAAATTTTGTCACACCTTATACTTAGACTTATTTCCCATGTATTAAGCTATATTTAAGTCCACTAATACTTGATTAGAGACTTGATTACATAAAATAACTTAAACCAATTTATTTCATTTGGGGTATTATTCCTTTAGTTAACTTCTTTTTACTTGGTGAATTTTGAAAATTCATAACTAAATCAAGAAAAAAATATATTGATATGGTTCAAGTCTCTAAATATAGCTTAAAAGATTATATACATGATAAAAATGTTGAACAGGGAAATTACTTGGCCAATTTATACAATAAATTTGTATTATCTTTACTGTAGCAATGGTCATTTTTGAAAATTTCTGATTCTAACCATAACTTTGAAAAATCACCATAAATCATACACAACTCCAAATTGAGTGATCTTTATGTCTATGGAAAGCTACACATATTTAGTATTCAAACATATAAAACAATCATATATTTAACATATCAAGTCTGCACAGTACTATGAATTCCAAACAGTGTTCAGAAAGGTCTTTTGCATTCTTCCAACTTTCCAAAATACACACTATTATATACATACATGGCCATAACTTGCCTTCATCTTACATGATACTCCCTAACAACCTAGAGGAACATATTGACATGAAAACATAGCATGATCATGTCCCATCAGATTTTACATAACATCTCATATAATAGTATCAACCTAAGCATCATTATCTTGAACATTAACTTGCTTCTCCTTGCCTTTCCTTTCTTGGGTAATCTTGCCATAACTTGAACCTAATATTTGTTAGACATTTGGAAAGGGGTGAGATTTAAAAAATCTCAGTAGTAACTACCATACATGTTTATATATCATCATATATTGCAAACTTTCATGAAACATATATTAAACTTTCATTTAAAGTCATTTGTGCATAAACATTTTCTAAAAAATTTGGGCAGCACCTCCCCTTAAATTATAAACATTCCTAGGGTCAAATGCCCTTTAAACAACATAGCCGATCAATTCAATCCATCACAAAATATCAATACAATCAACAATTACATCAAGTAAGCATATTTGCAACAATAACAATATATAGGCACAATGTGGTTAGTTAACTACGTTGTGGCTTTCCAATAACTTTCAAACCTTGTGCACCTCTTCTTTGATCTTAAAACCCTTCTTTGAATCATAATGTATCACAAAATATGGTCATTAACCACTGATTTCACTATCTTTTCCAATTAGTATGCTTACTAACCCTAAAATTCCAAATTGAATTCCTTTGGACTTTTCTTGTACAACATACTTGTTCTTACCTAATTTGGACCCAAGGAATCCATTTTTGAAGTCAAAATTTTGAAATTCCATTCCTATCCTAACCCTAAGTTTGACCGAAAATGAGAAAAAAATGGTAGAAAAATATTTACTTCATAAATCTTGCTACAACTTGTGTTTTCATACCTCTTGAAGCATTTTCACTTTTTTCCATGGTTTATTTTTTGAAAGCTCCATTTTCTCTCACTAAAAACCTCTATGGCCAAATTCTTATGGGGGAAAAGGAGAAGAAAAACCTCATGGAACAACCTCTAAGTAGAAAGAAACATAAGATGGAGACCATAAAAGCTTACCTAACAACTTGAGCTTTGTAACTTTTGCTTCAAACTCTCGCTTTTCTCTCTAGGTTTTTTGCTCTTCCTCCCTCTTTTCTCCTCTGGTTCACAAGGATGAGTAAGAATAAGTGTCTTAAGTTCTTAACCAAGCTTTTTAAGGAGAGAGATGAGGAGTGAATAGTAAGGTAGGTTAATTAAATAATCTAGTTACTTTAATACAAAAATCCCTTTAAAATGAAATCAAATAATTCCTTCCATGTCCTACAGCAGCTACTCATGCCCTTTACCAAGTTTTTTGGCCAAACATTACTTCCCATGTTTTATTGGACCAATATATCCTTTACCGATTACATTTACCCGTACCGATTAGGTATTTTCACCAAAATTGTCATTAAATTGGTACGGCATTATCCAACAAATACTTTTAGTCCAAAATCACTATTTTGATCCAAAATATATTTTACCAAGATCCATTAATTTTTCTTGAATTAATACTTCCTCTTCCTACAATCCAAACTGATTTTTATCGAGTAAAATACCAATATTAAATCATAATTATCCAATAAATATTATTTTAAACTTAATAAATTCTATACTATATTTCATTGGACTTAACTCATTGACAGTTTCATTTTGACTATAATTTTTCATATTTACAAAAATGCCATTGACTCAGGGCCAATTTATAATTTTTAAAACATTCGGGATATTAGGTGTAATTTGTCCCAAAATTTCTAAACTTTTCTTCAACCTTCCCCGGGCCCACCACCTTATTTTTTTTCTTTTTATTTTTATTTTATTCTTTTTTTAGGAGCAAAATCATCATTTTCTTCTTTTTCCTTCCAACTGAGATAATTGATCTCTTTGTCTCATTTCATGTCAAACGGTATATACCCGTTTTTGCAAATTCTTTATTGATTTTAAAATATTGAACCTTGAATATCCAGAAAATTTCAAGATATTACAAATTTGATCAAAATTGATGATGCATAAGGACAGAACAAAGATGGAGATATATTAACTAAAGGGACACACACTAACATAGAACAAGAAGAAGAGAATAAGTTAGATAGAAAATGGAATACAAAAGACTCATGAAAGTGAGATGGAATAAACCAACAAAGAATAAAAAAAAAAACACATGACTTATGAGACACACAAGAAGCATAAAACATGAAACCAATAGGGACTATGTCACAAATGAATAGGAAATGCAAAACACTATGATGAAGATGAGATGAAATAACATAAAAGGATGAACTAGAGAAAGAAGGCACTAAATTAACTAATGGACCCACTATGGACATATGCAATTTGAACTCAAAAGAAATTGTGGATTCATGCAACATTGATAGATGACATAATTCAAAGAAATCAGAAATAAAATTAGAAGGGTAAAGAAAATACAATGAATACACATAAGAAAGATGAGGCAAGGAAGGAAAGAGTTTTGTACAAATTACTTTAACCTTACTTTCACTTTCATTCTTCCTCAAACTTTCTTTTTCTTTTCTCTTTTCTCTCTTTTTCTTTCTCTTTTTCAATCTTCTCTCAATCTTTTTTTCACTTACTCTTTTTGCACTTTTTGCAATTTTGTGGATTCTTTCTCTCTTATTTTTTTCACTGATGTTTTTCTACTTAAGCTCACTCTTTATTTTCTTACAAGTTTTGCCTAAATTACATAGCAATGATTCATGGGTCTTTTCCAATACAAAAGAACAAAGACTAGCATGCCAATTCAAATTAGCATCACAAGCATAATCTTCAATTACCATGTCAATATGCTCAACATCAATGCAACTATAAAAGCTAATTTCCAAAGGAATCACACTATTAGCACTACTAGAAACAAGCATGCTATTATCCACAAAATTTTCAACTAATTGATTAGCAACATGTAAAGCATGATTTTTTTCTAAAGGATGCAAATAATGATAATTATGCTCAGAAACACAAGTAACATCATGAAATTTATCTTCCAATTATGCTATAACATTATTTTCAATTTACACACTAGAAGCACAACTAGAATCATCTAAGTTTTCTAACATAATACTATCAACCATTTAGACCAATTCTCTCTTCAAGATTTAGCAAGATATCATGTTCAATCCAATTATCACAATTAATAAAATTAAACTCATTGGGATTCTCAAGTTCAGCAAGTCCTAATTTAGATTTCAATTCAATTGTTTCATCATAAGAGATATCACCAATGCAAGCAACATCATTTATCTCACTAGAATTATCACATCTTAAATCACAAGAGATATTAATATCAGAGTTTTAAGGATTAGGCATTCTTGTAGTGGATTCTATCGTTCCATCATCAGTTATTGAAGTGGTAGCAACATCATTATCCACTTGATCATCTTTCTCCATATGGGAATCACACACATTAGGATTTGGATTCTCTTCCATAGACACTTGTATCTCTTTGGGATATTCATGTTCACTCTTAGGCATAGGTTGGTTATGAAAAGAACAAAACTTTCTTCTCAAAAGAGTTTTCATATTCTCCCATGAAGTGATAGGTTCAAATCCATATTCAATCCATGTTTTTGTAGAACCTTTCCCACCTAACTTCTGCATGGTCAGTAAAACTAATGATTGCATGATTAACTTTGTCCTCGGTAATATGATAATGATCAAACACTTGTTCAATTCTTCTTTCCCGTTCCCAATAAAGATTAGGATCATTTTTTCCTTGAAAAGAAGGAATCTTCAACTTTGGCTTTCTTAACTTTTGGTCATAGTTGGAAAATTTTTTCAAAGACTTCTCGTGATATGCCAAGTTTCCCAATCCTGACATGGTTAATTGCAACAAAAGTATAAAGAAGAACGGACCTCACCACTTCCTCATGTATTTCATACTAAATCAAGGCCTTTTCAAATATAATGCAATTTCTCTCTTACCTTTTTCCACTCAAAGTTTGCTTTCTTATGAGAGTGCTAAATTAAAACCACTACTTCAATCAGAAGGAAATCAGCTCTTTAAAGAAGTGGCAATCACAGAAAACAAAATGTCCAAAATTAGAGTTATCAAAGATCCTAATTTAATTAAGACCAACACAAAATGAGCAAAAAGGAACCAAAATTTTCAGCAAGGAAGCAAATGAAAAGAAGCTAGAAAATATAAAAAAAGGAACAACGAAAAATTAAAAAGACAAGGAAAGAACTTAAGTGAATTAAGGAACACCAAAGTTGATAAATTAAGCCAATCAAGTCTCAAATCAAGTTGAATCAAATATTTTTTTTTACTATTCTTTTTTTTTTTGGCTGTTACATTCTTTTTTTTTTTGCCACTATATTTTTTTTCTTAGCAGCAATCAATCTTTGTTTTTTTAAATACACTCTGGATGATGAATAGTGATGAAGAACAATATGCTGAACAGTGATAAAGAAACAATGACGATTAATAATGAATGAAATAGTATGATGAATAGTAAACAGAACAATGATGGTGAACAATAAATGGAACAATGACCGTGAATAGTGATGATAATTTTCTAACAGCAATGAAAAATGAAATGAAATAGAGAAAGGAAGCAAAATAAAAAACATACCTTGATTTGCAAACCTAAGCTTTAATATCAAATAATAAGTGAACCCTTATGGAATCGATTCAAAGAACCAACTTGAAGCAAATGACACCCGAATCTTTGTAAAATAAGGAACACAAAATGTGACATTCGGGCGCTGACGAGGACGGGGAGTGATCGCCGGTGCAATAAAAGTTGGGGGTCAGATAAAGTAATGAGGATAAAGTAATGAGACACCGACAAGGAGCAGCTCCTGGCAGGCTTCTAAGCGGGAGGGGCATATGAATGAATCGAATACATACCAGAACGAGAGGGATCCAGAGATTGTATAGGTATGGGACTATACGGTTAAGGATAGCTTAAAAGAATTGATAGGTACTACTTATACTAACAAGGTGCATCTACCTTTTTGGTAGCCTATCCCTTAAGAACTCCTCAGTTAAGCGTGCTTGACCTGGAGCAATTATGGGATGGGTGACCTCCTGGGAAGGAGGTGTGTGAGTGAGGGGGTTTGTGTTGATTTGTGGGGATAGTCGTCAATCCTAAATAGCGGCCGGACGTTATAGGTGGTATCAAAGCCCAGCCTCTCTCAGTACGGTATGGTTTGGGGACGAACCAGGCGGAAGCTGGTGGGCATGTGACATGTGGGCGCTGACGAGGGCGGGGAGTGATTGCTGGTGCAAGAAAAGGTGGGGGTCAGATAAAGTAATGAGGCACCAACGAGGAGTGGCTCCTGGCAGGCTTCTAAGCGGGAGGGGCATATGAATGAATCGAATACATATCAGAACGAGAGAGATCCAGAGACTGTATAGGTATGGGACTATACGGTTAATGATAGTTTAAAGGAATTGATAGATACTACCTATACTAACAAGGTGTACCTACTTTTTCGGTAGCCTATCCCCTAAGAACTCTTTAGTTAAGTGTGCTTGACCTGGAGCAATTATGGGATGGATGACCTCCTGGGAAGGAGGTGTGTGAGTGAGGACAAAGCACACCGAAAGGGTTTGTGTTGGTTTGTGGGGACAGTCGTCAATCCCAAATAGCGGCCGGACGTTACACAAAAACTAGACAGCAATAAAATAAACAAAACGGACAAAAGAAGCAGCAAAAGAAAGCAAAAATAGAGAAGATAAGAATGACAGATGTTGGTCTTGAGAAGTAGAACCCAAGAGAATCGGTCTCTTGAAGCCTAGTTCCGGTGATGCCATAAGGATTGACCAATTCCTTGAGAAGTCATAATGTTCTCTTTAGCACTCAAAGAAACGCTAGAGAAAAACTTATAAAATTGAAATTTTCATTCATCAAAGTATGAAAAACATACATAAAAAAAACTTTAAATAGGTGAGGTAAAATCTAATCTCATGAGCCTAGAAAACCTAATTAATTTGGGTTTAAGTAATCCTAATGGGATTAGGAGACTTTAGGCTTAAATAACACTCCTATTAAACCTAGAATACTAGTAAAAATAAGGCCCCAAAAATAAATGACAAAAATTCAAAGAAAATAATAAAAAATAAAGCCTAAGCCCTTATAAACATGCTAACACATTAATGAAATCACATGTTTGGCACATGGCATGTTTATTTACAAGTTGGGCCATTAAAAGACTACTAATTAACTAATTGGGCTTTATTAGTCACTTAAGTTCAGCTCAAAATTAATAAAAATGAAATTAAAATAAATTAATCCCACTAATGCCTAAGTCACATGCTCTTTTTGTGAAGAACATGATCTTTTAAGTAATCTCCTCCAATGGGCTCCTGTTGTACTTGGATCTGAAACTTGTAAACTTGAAATACTCTTCATGCTCTCTAACTTTAGTTGGGCTACAAACTTGCTCAAATAATTAACTCCAACATGTATAACAATATTTCCAAGTGATAAAGCCTCATTGTCATGTTCTTGAATTTGTCTAAGCCTTCTGGTTGAACTGTGACTTGAATTTTCTGTTCTAAAGTTCTTCTTTCTTTGTGTTTTATTTGCTATCTTATTGCGTAGTTCTTGATTCTAGCACGATCCATATTGCTTCCAGGTTGTTGAAGGTTCGTTAGAGAAATTCTAAGCGGGTCTCTCATCATTTAGTACCAGAGCTTTGGTTGCTAGTCTCAAAGGTGTGTATTTTCCTTTATTTCTTTTTCAAATTCAACCATCTTCTTTACTGCCCAGAATTATTGTTGTCCTTGTTGTAAAACCCTATCTCCAAACACCTCCAAAGTCAACCAAAACCTTCAAAAACCAACCAAACACAACACAAATATCTCAAAACAACTTCCCAAAACTTTAAAACAATGAAAAAGAACCAAACAACATCAAAGTCCGGGCTGGGGCCGTGACCACTACAGTACCACCACGGCTCCAGACCTCCCCTGTTTTTTACTCACTACTGGACTGCATGGAGCTACTGCCTACTTCCTGGCACCGTGGCGCCCCATGCTGGTTTTCTATACCAGCAAACTTCATCCACTGGGACAAACTTTTGATGTATATAACTTTATGTTCCGACCTCCGATTGACTTGATTCCAACTTTTACAAGTCAATCTAGTCTCAATCTATCCATAGAAACCAACTTCACGTCAATCCAACTCCATATGGAGATTATGAACCTCTAATACCATTTTGGCCACTGGTTGACCAAAACTCATCACTAACATCCTCCAATTGCCACCAAAAGCAAATGGTCACTCAAAAACCATTCACACAAGTCCAAAACCCCCAAACCAACTTGTCCAAAGAGGTTTCATCTCAAAAGAACCACTCCTCTGAGATTTGACCCCTTTGAACCCCAACTTGACAAAACGAGCTACATGCCCTAAAACATACCAACCAGGCCCAATTTCACCTTTCATCATATATAACACATACAACACATTTCCACATATATAACCATACATACATCCATCCATAACAATCCTTATCCATGTCATACATCCATTACAAAATATTCTATCCTACTTGGCACAAGATGCAAACCCAAATTACATACAGGCTACATAGACCTAATATCTCCACATCCGATACTACTCACGCGTCTTCTCTGAAGTAGTGCCAGAACCGTCACCTGAAAGGTTGGTTTATGGGAGAGGGGTGTGAGACAATATCTCAATAACCGGGAACAAGCACACATACACATATATATACATATATCTCATACAATCCATGAATGCAATGTGAAATGAATGGAATGCATGTCTCATTTGCACACAGCTAAAACCATGGGCTATCGTCATAACAGGACATTTTGTATAGGTAATTACCTTCCAACAGTCGGTGAAGACTGATTCTGGGACATCACCAAGCTTACCTCCCATTAGTGCACCTGATCAAAGGTAACACTAATGTTCAGACCATGGCTCTCCTTCTCCTTTCCTACCACGAATTGGCAGCGATTTAAGGAAAGTGCATTCCATTGCACGCCTTTTCCCTTTTGGCCATAGGAGACGATTTAGCCACAGGGATCCCATCCTTATCCTCCCTAACATATATATATTCCATCCTTATCCTTCCTAACATATATCTTCATATATCATATCGTCATCAACACCTGATCCTCCATATATTGCAATCTCACAATGCCATATGGTGATGCTCATGTATCATCATATAATCATCATCATCATATCACAATATCATGTATGTATCATGTCATGTCATGTCAATATCATCATCTCTAATCATCATCATAGTCATCATAATCATCATCTAGCTGTGTGCATACCATGATATATAGAAAACAGTACACACAAACACATCTATATCATGGTATGAAAGAAACATGCATATATACATGAATATACGTACTATCATACAATACAAACAATGCAGTACAAACAAACACCCAGTTACCTCAAGTGTCAATGCCACACATGTGGATTCCACAAACTTCTCAAGTCGTCCGACACGCTTGAATCCCTCTCAGGCTACCAAACAACCTTCATAATACCATAATTCCTTAATTAACATAATATACTAATAACCAAACATCACAATTCAATTACTTTAACCTAACCCAAGGTTTCAACACCTCTTTCATTCATCATTAAGCTCTTAGGAACTATTCAAACACTAAACAATCACATACTCTTCGGATTCCCAAGAGCCCTAACCAAAAACAACCTAGGATTAAGCTCCAATCATACCTAAGCCCTTCAAAACTCACATCCAAACAACAAGAATACCAAAACACACTTCCTTAATCCCATTTCATCCATTTCAATCGGTGGATTTTGGCCAAAACTGAAGATCCAAAACTTATAAACAAAAAACTATAGCTTTCAACCGAAGAAAATGGAGAGAGAGGAGTAGAAATCACTTACCAACTTGAATTCAAGCTCTTGGGCGCCAGAAAACACTCCCAATAGCCAAAATCTTCAAACCCTAGTAGAGCTCCCTCGTTTCTCCTTTGTCCATAGGACTAAAATGATCCGGATTTAAACAAAAATCTCGATTCTCACTACAACTCCGAGTAAGTTCGCCGCAGCGCTGGTGCTTCCAGCTAGAAACCTCAATCTGGAGCTCTTCTTGTTGTGGCGGTTTTGCTCCAAGCCTTGGCATGGAGCTTAATTTTCCTCCACTTGAGCCTTCCTCCGTCCTGTTTTCCTCCGGTTCTACACACAATATCAAAACAAAGTCATGAGGGGTGTTACACTTGTTCTTTGTTTCCTCCATCGTAAGCGACATTACAATCATCTTCTTGTCTTGCCATCCATAGTTTCTTCTCCTTTTCTGTGATTTATGGTGTTTTTGTGCAGATTTTTTTTAAAAAAATTGAAATTATTGCTGCTATTTGAGTGATTGTGTGTTATTCAATTTTTTCTTCTAGAATATTTAGAAAGAAAAAAATTCATGCAAAATTAAAAAAAAAAGAGTAGTGATTAGCTGATTCAACAAGAAAAGAAGTTAAAAAAAGAAAAAAGAACTGAAATTAAAAAAAAAGTGATGCCAAAAAATAGAGAGAGAGAGAGAGAGAGAGAGAGAGAGCAGAACAGTAGTAAAAAAGGAAAAAAAATTTAAAAAAAAGTTTGGTGGCTAAAAGTTTCGATTTGAGCTTAGACTATTTGGGAACAATTGCCTTGATTGGTGTTTCCTATTTTGTGGTTGAGTGATTTGCAAATAGAGCATAGTTGCCTAATTTTATTGTTCTTGCAATACAGGTCACATTAGGTTTCCTAAATTCAACAACTTGGGTAATAAGCATCAATATCTTGATTAGTAATTGCTACTTTCCTATTTTGCTACCTCCTTTGTTTCCTAGTTTTTATTTTCTTTGTGTTGAATCATTAGTTTCCCTTTATTCTATTTCCTTTTTCATTCTCTTCTTAGTTTCCTAATTTTGTTTAGTGTCTTTCTTATGAAATAATATTGTGTCTGTCTAGATTTGTGTTTCTTCCTTTCTTCCATAATATCACATCACCTTTCCTAATTTCATTTCCCTATATTTCATCCTTTGCTACATATTTTCCTGTCTCTCATTTCGTGCACGTTTTTCTCCCTTGAAATACTTATTTGTCCACAATATTCTTGCTGTTTGTTGATCCCTTTTTGATTCTTGGAGAATTTGAATTTTGGGACTTTAGCTCTGTGATTGCCACTTATCATACATACTTCTCCTTTTGATTTGTTGGAATTGATTAAGAACACTATAGGGAGCAAGTGAGTAGTAAATGGCAAGAGTGTTTGACATAATTGAAAAAGCCAATATTTTTGTGTGAAACACGAGTGCTACTAACTTTTTTTTTAGGTGGAAACATGAGAGAAGAGTGTGAGGTCTGTATTTCTTTTCTCTTTGTTTTATACTAACATTTTAGATTATAAACATTGTTGTTAGAGAATTTTATCTTAAGGTCTTATTACGAACTTTCAATGATCAAATAAAGGAAGTGAAAGCAAAATTAGATAGCCCGGAGTTTCCTTCTAAAACTAAAGCAATGCATAATCTAAAGGTTCTTGCTCACACAAATGTTTATAGCAACATCAAACCAAAGATCCCACTATTTCATGGCGAGAAAGATCTTGATGTTTACTTGGATTGGGAAAGAAAAGTTGAACTTGCATTTACATGTTGCAACTACCCTGAAATAAAGAAGGTACAATGTGCTTAACTTTGATTGGGTAAAAAGGATGCTTCTTGGTGGAAACAGATAGAAAGCAGACAATCTTTGAATGGAGAACCTTTCATTAAAACATGGAATGAAATGAGAGCTATCTTGAGACAAAAATACATGTCATCCAAAGCTAGAAGTATTGGTGAATGCCCTGTGGTGGTGCAAGTTGTTGTTGAAGATAATCCAAATTCTAAGCATGTAATTCCCACTTGGAGAAAGTTAATCAAGTGAATGATGAAGTTGTTACTACTTCAACATTGGTTGCTGAAACAAAAGAGTTGTCTACGCTTATTCTATCGTCCCACGCGTGGTGCTAGAATTATTGAATCAATGATGACAAAATTTCTAGAATTTGATGTTGCTGAAGGAAAATTTTCTCAAACTCTTGAAATACATGAGCCAACAAACACAGTGGATGTCCCTTTGCTCCAATTATAAGATTTGACTATATTAGTTAATACGGATTTATCTTCTCAAGTAGAGGTGTAATATCCCTATTTTTACGGAATGTTATAAAATGAATAAAAGATGAAAAACGAAGTGAGATGAAAAGGCTGTATATAATCAGACTTTAGATGGAATTAATTTCTCATTTAATTTTCAGAAGAAGTTATTATTGGTTTTTAATTGGAATTAATTTTCCATAAGGTCCTTAGTAGAAATTAATTCCAGAACTTACCCCGGAAAATATGCAATATACCACTTAAATAAAAGCCCGCTCCAATGGTATAAGTGTTGCGTAGCCGGAGGTCCAGGTTAAGAGGTAGACCAATTTGAAGTTAGTGTGAATAGTAAAAAAGAAATAGTAAAAAATTGGTCTTTGGGTGAAATTATAAGAAAGTGCCTGAAAGAATGGATAATTATGTTTTTGACCCAACTTAAGGGCAAAATGGTCATTTTCCAAATTAGAAGCAAAATGTGAATAATGCATTTAAGGTCCAAAAATGAAAAAGTTGAAATCGTAAAATGCAAAAGGAATTGGGAAAAATGGTGAGTCACCGTTAAAAGTAAAGAAGGTCAAAGAGGTCATTCTTCCTGATTAAATAAAAAAATGAGAAAATTATATTTTAGCCCCAAGAATTAAGAATGTGTGTAATTTAGTCCCTTAAGAATGGGTTCAACGTGGGAGGGAAAAGAGAAAGAAGTTTGGGGCAAAATTACAACTAATGACCCGAAAGTTTTAAAAATTATAAATTACCCCAGGTTAAGGGTATTTTTAAAAATATGAAAAATCATAGTCAAAATGAAGCTCTTGTTAGCAAGGCTGACTTCCCAAGAGGGGGGTGAATTGGGAAGATTGAAATTTTTCTGCACAAAGTCAAATGGGTGAAGAAAGTAAAGTGTAATAAAGCAATGTATAAACAGAGTAAACTGAAAAGTAATAATAGAGAGAAGAACACTCAGTGATTTATCCTGGTTCGGTCTATACACTTGACCTACGTCCAGTCCCCAAGACACCTCTTGAGATTTTTCCACTATACAGCAAGAATTCAACGGGCTTCTTGCTATTGCCTCAGTACAACGAGTATGCTCTGTTTTCTGGAGCTTTCTCAATCTCTCTAAGCACTTCTACAATGTGCTTTCCAATCCCCTTGTGATTTCCCTCACAAGTAAATCTATCTTCCAGATGAAGAGTAGATTGTTTACAAAGATATAACTCTCCTAAATAGAGTAGATATGAAGGTTAAAGTATAGATATTGAAGTTAGAGGGTAAAAGTTCTTGAGAAGAAGATTTGGCAGAAATTCTGTATATACAAGTTTAATTCGTTACCCACAACTTCAAATGATGTTATATTTATAGATTTAGGTCTCAAATGTCCGTTAGAGACTTAATCTATCCGTTGGGGAAGTTATCCAATGGTTACTCTGAAAAACTATCCGTTAACCAACCGCATTTAATGCTTCTGACATACTGAAATTCGAATTTTGGTTGGTCAACAGACAAATTTCGAAGGAACCGAAGGTTAAAGCTTCCAACGTAAAAATACGAAGTTCGTCTGTTCATGAAGTAAAATTCGAATTTTGAAACTTATAAAATATTTTCACAATGTGACATACGAATTTTCAAGAAGAAAGTTTTTCGGTTGAGTATGAACAGTGTTTTTAATTTTCTACAGTGCCCTCAAAATTTGAATTTTGGAAGCTCGAAATTCGAATTTTGGAAGCCCAAAATTCGTCTGTTCCTTGTACGTTCAGAAGGCACAGTGTTTCAGTTTCTTCAAAATTTGAATGTTGAAAGAGTGAAGTTCGTCTGTTAGAGAGAATCTTTTCAGACTAACCTCAACATTCGAAGTTACAAAAATTCTGTCATTCGTATGTCAACATTTCATTCCAACAGACTCACAACCTTAGCTTCTGAAATTCGAATTTTAATGTTCAAAGTTCGTCTGACAGAAAGCAGTTTTGAAACTTAAATTATTCTTGATCTCAGATAAACTTCAACATTGTTTCAGACGAATTTCTTTCATTTTCATAAGTTGTGTTTTGTCTGAAATTCGAATTTTGAAGACTCAAAGTTCGTCTGTTTCAAAGAAGCTTCTTTTAGCCTTGTATGAAAATTCGAATGTTGGAAAGCCAAAGTTCATCTGTCAGATAGTATTTTTGAAACTCAATTTCATCTTGATTTCATATGAACTTTATCATTATTTCAGACGAATTTCTTTGGTTTTCTCAAACTGCATTTTATCTGAAATTTGAATTTTGAAAACTTGAAGTTCGTCTGTCACAAAAGGCTTCTTTCAGACTTATATGGAAATTCGAATTTTGGGAAACCAAAATTCGTCTGATAGAGAGACATCTCTTCAGACTTGTTCAGTTTTAGCTCGAAATTCGAATTTCCAAAGGCAAAGTTCCAATTTCCCATATGACAGTTCAATTTAAATTTCTCAACTTTCATCTGTTTGTGGGTGTTTTTCAAATGAGTTAAGATTTAACATAAAATCAAGGTTTGAAAGCATTTTTTTCTTCAAATCAAAATCTTTTACCCTTATTAAAATATAACAAAAGATCCTACAGAAGATCTAACAGCTATTACTCAAAAATTCTTCACTTGAAACACTTTGATCTCCTTTGATATCTTCAATCCAAGCTCTTGATTGTTGCCTTGGAATCATCAAAACTCTTAATTCAACATTCTCCCTCTTTTTGATGATGACAAAACAACTAGCAAACTGGATTAGTACTTGGGTTTGCTTTTACAAGCTCCCCCTCAACATATGCATTATATTTCAACAGATATCATATACAGTAGATTAAGTGAAGATATTTAATGAGTAATAAGCACACCACATTGCAACCAAGAAATTCATTCATTTAATCAAATGATGCAATACAGAAACCAAATTAATCAGAATTCTAATCCAAAATACAAAAAGCACTACAAGAGAACACAAGCTTAAGATTTAAAAGCAAGTCTTCAATCACTTCTTCTTGGGCTTGGTCTTCTTGCTGTATGTCTTCCCTTTCCCAGATGGCTCAGCAGATTTTCCAGCTTGCTTAGTCCCAGTTTGCTTAGTCTTCTCCCCCTCTTTAGCATCAGCAGGAAGGCCAACAAAATCAGTAGGAGGAGGGATCTGAGAGACAGGAATAGCACGAAGTGGGACAGGAGCAAAAGGAATTTCTGGTTCTACTAGTGCAGGAGGCTCAGGACTAGGTTCTTCATCATCATCAGAGACCTCAAGTAACTCCTGCATTGCCTATCTGGAAAGAGCCAACTGAGCTCTTTGATCTTCTTAGAGCCCATATGCAGCAAGAGAAGTAGAAGCTGGTTCAGCAGGAGGAAACATTTCTTCAAGCCTTCTCCTCTGGGCTTGCAGCAGGGCATTGTGTGCAATAGCTTCATAATCCACAACAGGCACAATGCTCATTTCCTCATTTAGGGTAGTTTGCAGAAATGGTGAAGCAGAGACAGCTGCTACTAGCTGCTCAACTTGCTCAGTCTCTTGAGTGGACAGAATTGAACCCTGAGCATCTTCTTGCATAACCTTAGGAGAGCTTGTTTCTTGAAGACCTCCTTCTTCCAATCCATAGTCCAAGGGTGGACCAGGACTTGGTGTCCTCATTGCATCAGCACCATTATCATCATGATCAGAGGAGGCAATTTCGAATGGACTTGGGGGCTCAGGAGTTGGAGAATGGACAGGCATAGAGGACCCAGGCTGAGGTGGAGCTGATGTGGTAGGGATTGCACTTCTGATATCTTCATAAGCATCAGCCACCACCTTCATGTTCACAGCTAACTGATGGATATGATCGTGCAGATGAGCAAATTTGGCATTTTGCTCATCCCGGATGCTGAGAATGAGTGTAGACAAACTGTCATACAACTCAGTGATCTTGGTTGGCTTGGCCCGTGATGAGGGAGTGGAAGGAGGGTGAGTAGGCCTGGAGGGAGATGGAATTGGCTCAGAAGGCTGAGGTACAGCTCTGTCAGGAACTTCAGAGGTGCCTCCTTGTTGTAGGGAGGCATTAGCAACAAAGAACAAATCTTCAGATCTCCCTGCTCCCTTTCCAACCCATCTTCCTTCATCTTTTTCAATGCCCATCCTCTGCAGTTCTTCCTCCTTGAATATTTCAGTGGGCTTGCCCTTCCCTTTCTCAATATACTGAATTCTGGCATACTGCAGAATTCTGGAGATGATAGCAGCATAGGGAAGTGTGGAGTCCTTCCTCTGATCTCTAGCCTTGATCATGCGTTGGAGGATGATGTGTCCCATATTAATCAGTTTCCCACGCATGATTGCAGCCATGACATGTGCCTCTGCCCTTGTTATCAAATTGAAGCTGCCTCCTTTGTTGAATATGATCCTGGACACTATGTAGTGCAGGATCCTCACTTGAACACTGAGGTCTGTGGGCTTCAATATGTTTATTGATGGCCAATTCTCCCCCCTTCTGAATAAAGTTCTCAGAATCATACTTTCCTTGTAGTTCAGGAAGGGGCCACCTTCTTCATCAGCAGTATCTGCCTCATCCATGTACCCAGAGGCAGTAATATCAATCCTGAGTCCATCTTGCCCAGGTATCTCCAGCACCTCATTGAATGTCCCATCTGCAAGCCAAATGGTCCTAAACCTTAGATTAACTGCCCACTTCTTCTTCTTGCTGTGGTATTTTAAAGAGGCATACCATGACTTCACTACCTCATCATCATATCTCTCTAATACTTCCAACAGATTCTTGTATCTCAACAACCATATCCCAGCATCAAAGTTGTTAGAGACCAAAAACTCTTCCATTTTTACACAATGCGGCTTGATTACCTTCTTGTTGGAAAACTTGGTGGAGTATTCCTCTTGAATTTGTGGAGTGCTCCAGAGTGGCAGTGTGGTAAGCTCGTACTCTCCAGATTCTGTACTGAAGGAAGCAGAGGAAGCAACAGGAGCATCAGTAGGAACAGGAACCGAAGGTTCTGCACCTTTGAAGAGGAGGGTCCAGCTTTCTGAGATTCTGCTTTGGATGTAGTCTTTTGGCGTTTGGAAGGTGTTGCCTTACTGGGTTCGACTTTTCTCTTAAATTTTTCTCCTTCCTTTGAAGCATATTGTGATTTCACCGCTCTTTTTGGCCGAGCTCCAGCTTTCCCAGCTTCAGGATTTTTAACTCTCGCCATTTCTTCGGATGAATGTTGCAGAATGAGGCTTAGAATGGATTTAAATGAAGCGAAAGGAAGATTAATTGGTGTAAAATGACAGTTTTTGGGCAGGATTTAAGAGAATTGATGAGAGGATTGGAACAGACTCAGAGGAGTTAAGAATAGGGTTGCGTCTGTTCTATGGAAAACCGTCGGGTTTAACGTAAGTAACCGTCTGACAGACGAATTTTGAGAGGTCAAAATTTGAACTTCGGGCAGTTACGAGTTAAACCGTTCAGCAAAGCTTACTGATAGACGAATTTTCTTCTGAAAGTTTGTCTGACAGTGGCTTGGATCAAGCAATACAAGCACAACAAATGAATTTTGTTCAAACGAAGTTCGAATGTTTGAAGAGAAAACAGCAGGCAACAACCAAAACACCAACCTATAGACGAATTAAGCATGCAGATCTTCATCTTTCAATCATTCATCATGAAGAACATGATTCAACAGACGAATTTTAAACTGAAAATTTGAATTTTTCAACTTTTGTAAAGGTTGTACAACATTCGTAGGTTAAGAAGTGATAATTCGTATAACAGTGATGGACAAACATAACTTTGAAATTTTTGTTTTTGAAAATTTGAACTTTCAAAATTCAACAGAAGAATTTCGAGGCATCACCGATAACTGTTCCAAAGCATAACAGGTCGAAGTTCGTCTGTTGGTCAACTAAAATTCGAATATTGACCATGTTGACCAGTTCAAAAACACAGTTTATGAAGCAAAATACATCTAACAACATTCAAAATACGAATATCATCATTAAAAACTTACAGAATGGATCCAGAACTTAGGATTTTCGTCAGTTACTTCTCTTTCTGGTTGTTCCATTCTGGTGTGCTCCAATCTTCAAGTTTATTGCCAGTTAATCTTGTGAGGAGCACCTGCAACTTAAATTAAACATACTCCGATGCAAAAGTTAGAATTAATTTTAAGAATGAAAATTCTGAAATCAAGATTGTACAGGAATAACTTATAGTTCATTGGGATTTACCATACCCAATTCTCTCCTGATTTTGCAATGTTTGTCTTCTGATAGAGGTTTTGTGAGTATGTCAGCAACTTGATCTTCTGTTGGGATGTACTCCAATCTAACTTCTCCTTTCAGAATGTGATCCCTAATGAAGTGGTGCCTAACTTCAATATGTTTTGTCCTTGAATGCATGACAGGATTCTTGGTGATATTTATGGCACTTTGGTTGTCACACATGATTGGTATCTCTTTTATTTTAACCTCAAGATCCTCAAGCTGCTGCTTCATCCAGATGACTTGGGCACAACAGCTTCCAGCTGCAACATACTCAGCTTCTGCAATGGATAGGGCCACACTGTTTTGCTTTTTGCTGAACCATGAAACCAGGGATCCTCCAAGAAACTGACAAGTTCCACTTGTGCTTTTTCTGTCAGTTTTGGATCCTGCAAAATCAGCATCAGTGTATCCTTTGAGATCTTCTCCATTGCCTTTTGGATACCAAAGACCCATCTATGATGTTCCAATAAGATATCTGAAAATTCTTTTCACAGCTGTTGCATGGGTCTCTTTGGGGCATGATTGGAACCTTGCACACATGCTGACATTGAACATAATGTCAGGTCTGCTGGCAGTTAAGTACAGCAGGGATCCAATCATTCTTCTGTACTGAGTAATGTCAAACATCTTTCCATTCTCATCCATGTCCAGTTTGGTTGCAGTAGCCATAGGTGTTCCCATTGGCTTGGCATTCTCCATTCCAAACTTCTTTAGCAGCTCCTTTAGATACTTGGATTGACTGAGAAAGATACCATCATTAAGCTGTCTGATTTGCAGTCCAAGGAAGAAGTTGAGTTCACCCATCATGGACATCTCGAATTCTCCCTGCATTAACTCAGAAAATTTCTTACAAAGAGACTCATTAGTAGCACCGAATATGATATCATCAACATAGATTTGGACAATGAGTAAATCTTCATTTTCTTTCTTAGTAAATAAAGTTGTATCTACTTTGCCTCTATTAAACCCCTTTTCAGTTAGAAAATTGATTAATCTTTCATACCATGCTCTAGGGGCTTGTTTCAAACCGTAAAGAGCTTTCTTTAGTTTATAAACATGGTTTGGTTTTGTAGAATCCTCAAAACCTGGAGGTTGATCTACATAAACCTCTTCCATGATATATCCATTTAGAAAGGCACTCTTTACATCCATTTGATACAATAAAATATTTTTCATGCATGCATATGCTAGCAGTATTCTTATAGCTTCTAATCTAGCTACTGGTGCAAAGGTTTCTTCAAAATCAATACCTTCTTCCTGATTATACCCTTTAGCAACCAATCTAGCTTTATTTCTGATTATTGTTCCAAATTCATCAAGTTTATTTCTAAAAACACATTTGGTACCAATGACAGGATGATTTTTGGGCTTAGGCACTAAATCCCAAACTTGATTTCTTTCAAACTGATTTAGTTCATCTTGCATAGCTAAAATCCAGTAATCATCAGTTAAGGCTTCTTCAGCACATTTGGGTTCCATTTGTGAAATGAAAGCACAGTTTAGCATTTTGTCCCTTAACTGTTTTCTGGTTTTGACTTTCTCTTGAACATCCCCTATCACTTGATCAACAGGATGATTCCTTTGATATCTCCAAGTTCTAGGGAGTTCTTGAGATGTTTCTTCATTATTTTCTTCATTAAACTCTTTCTCCTGGATATCTTCCTCTATGTTAATGGATTCAGATATCTTTGGAGGTTCAGTTTTGCTTTTATCAGAAATGCCCAGTTTTTCAAAATTGAATGCAAGATCATCCTCATTGGTAACATGTTTTGAAACAGTTTCATTTTCAATGAAAACTACATGCACATATTCTTCTATCACATTTGATCTTTTATTATAAACTCTATATGCCTTACTCCTACTAGAATAGCCCAGAAATATACCTTCATCGGATTTGGCATTAAACTTACCCATATTTTCTTTTTCATTATTGTGGATGAAGCATTTGCATTCGAACACATGGAGATGGGACAGATTTGGCTTTCTTCCCTTGTACAGCTCGTATGGAGTCTTCCCAAGGATTGGTCTGATATAGGCTCTATTTATGATGTAGCTTGCTGTATTCACTGCATCAGCCCAAAACACTTGAGAGAGTTCCTTCTCATTTAGCATAACTCTGGCCATCTCTCCAATAGTTCTATTCTTCCTTTCTGCTACCCCATTCTGTTGAGGGGTCCTTGGAGCTGAGAAGTTGTGGTCAATCCCATGCTCATTGCAGTACTCCAGGAAGTATGCATTTTCAAACTCTCCTCCATGGTCTGACCTGATGGACACAATAGAAATACCTTTCTCATTTTGCACTTTCTTAGCTAAGGTTACAAATGCATCAAAGGTATCACTTTTAGAGGAAAGAAATAATGTCCAAGTGAATCTAGAATAATCATCTACAAGTACCAGCACATACAGATTACCACCAAGACTTTTCACCCTAGATGGTCCAATTAAGTCCATATGCAGCAATTCAAGTGGTCTAGTTGTGGTAACTTCATTTTTAGATTCAAAAGATGATTTAGTTTGTTTCCCTCTTATGCATGCATCACATTCTTTATCCTTTTCAAAAGATATTTTTGGTAGGCCAGTTACTAGCTCATTTTTAACCAGTTTAGATAATTGATTCATGTTAACATGAGCTAATCTCCTATGCCATAACCAGCTATCATTATCCTGACTAATTAAACATACAGAATCCAAGGGAGGAAGTTCATCAAGATTAATAGTATAACAGTTACCATCCCTTTGAGCTTTGAGGATTACTTTGTGATCACTTTTTCTGATGACCAAGCAAAACTTTGAGTCAAACAACACACAATTTCCTTTATCACAGGTTTGACTCACGCTCAACAAATTGTGGTTGAGGCCAATCACAAACAGCACCTCTTCAATGGATGTTTCCGGATTTTTGCCCACAATGCCAATACCAACAACTTTGACATATTGATCACCTCCAAAGGTCACCTTTCCTCCTTTCTTGTCTCTAAGGGTGATGAACTTCTCCTTATCACCAGTCATGTGACTTGAGCAGGCACTGTTCATATACCATTTGTTGCTCTTCTTAGCTTTGAGACAGACCTGCAAAACAATATTTATGTTTTCCTTTTAGGTACCCAAATTTGCTTGGGTCCTTTTCGGTCAGTAGATTTTTCCCTAGATGCAGATGCAACTTTGGGAACCCATTCAACTTTCCTGCCACATCCATTTTTCTTCAAGGCACAAGAACTGGAAATATGTCCCTTTTTGTTACAGAAATGACAGGTAGTGAAGGGACTGCTAGATTGAGAAGCAAGAAGAAAACAATGCAGATAATACTTTTGTCTTGCATGCTTTGGTTGATTATATGTTTCGATGCGAGATGACATGTGATCTTCCTTTCTGTTGCTCTCAGCATGCACAAATGTCTCATGTATGCATTCTGGTTTTCCTTCTTAATCTTATCCTTGACAGCCCATGGATCATAGCCAAGACCAGCTTTTTCTTGTGATATTCTTTGGCTCCCCATCAAGGCAAACAACATATCTTTACCTTTAGTGAGCCTAGACATGCATGAAGTACAGTAAACAGATTCAGCAGCAGGTACAGATGTGGTTTCAGAAAAATTGCTCTGAGATTCTAGCTTACTAATCTTTTTCTTTACTAGTTTTAGTTCTTTAGCAACTTTAATGAACTCATCATGAAGCTCATGAAATGCATCCAGTAGTTAAGAATAGGAAGGTTCAGATTCATATACCTCTTCTTCCTGATCACTGCTGCATGAGGGTTCGGCTTCTTCAGAAGCAAGTGCCATCAGACAAATGTTGGCAATCTCATCTTCATCTTCTTCTTCCTCATATGAGCTGTTGCCCCATATCGATGAGATGTAGGCTTTCTTCTTCTTCCCTTTGTCAGCAACTTTCTTTTCTCTTTCTTGCTTTTTGAGGAATTAAGGACAATCCCATTTGATGTGTCCTTGCTTCTTGCATTTATAGCAAGTCACAGGCTCTTTTTCCTCTTTCTTGCTTTCACTAGCTGCTCCTTTCTTGAAGAATCTCTTGTTCTTCTTCTTGCTGTAGAATCTTCCGAATTTTTTGACCATCATAGCCAGAGTTTCCTCATCCAACTCATCTCCTTCGTCAGATTCTTCTTCCTTTTCATCAGCAGCTTTTAGGGCAAGGCCTTTCTTCTTTCTATCCAGCCCAGCTTCCTTGAGAGCTTTGATTTTTCCTTCATACTCCTCAAGGCTGCCGAAGAGAGCTGTGACAGAGGCCATTGATTCTCCTTTGGCTTCCTCTATTGCTGTCACCTTGGGCTGCCATTCCAGAGGAAGAGCTCTGAGTATCTTTCTTACTTTTTCAGATTGAGTGTACTCCTTTCCCAGGCTCTTCAATTGATTCATAATGAGAGTGAATCTCTTTTGCAGCTCCTTTACAGTTTCTCCTTTAGTCATTCTGAAGCTTTCATACTCTCCAATGCATGTGTTTAGTCTGTTCTCCCTGACCCCAGTTGTTCCTTCATGTGCAATCTGCAGAGTGTCCCACATCCCTTTTGCAGTGGAGCATTGTGAGACTCTGTAGAATTCATCCTGGTTCAGGGCACTGACTAAACAATGCTTTGCTTTGAAGTTTAGCAGGACTCTTCTTCTATCTTCCTCATTCCATTCTACTTCTAGCTTCTCTTTGTGTCTTCCATCTTCAGTTAGAGTCATTGGGACGAAATCTCCTTTCTCAATGACTGACCAGATATCAGGGTCAATTGATTGGAGGTAAATTTGCATCCTCATCTTTCAGTACCCATAATGTTCTCCACTGAAACCTGGTGGTCTATTAGTATTGTTCCCTTCAGGAAGTATGCTTTCTCCAAAGCCAGCCATCTTAATTCCCGGACTGTGAGATCCCTTGAATGGGAATCTGAGCTCTGATACCACTTGTTAGCAAGGCTGACTTCCCAAGAGGGGGGGTGAATTGGGAAGATTGAAATTTTTCTGCAAAAAGTCAAATGGGTGAAGAAAGTAAAGTGTAATAAAGCAATGTATAAACAGAGTAAACTGAAAAGTAATAATAGAGAGAAGAACACTCAGTGATTTATCCTGGTTCGGTCTATCCACTTGACCTACGTCCAGTCCCCAAGACACCTCTTGAGATTTTTCCACTATACAGCAAGAATTCAACGGGCTTCTTGCTAATGCCTCAGTACAACGAGTATGCTCTGTTTTCTGGAGCTTTCTCAATCTCTCTAAGCACTTCTACAATGTGCTTTCCAATCCCCTTGTGATTTCCCTCACAAGTAAATCTATCTTCCAGATGAAGAGTAGATTGTTTACAAAGATATAACTCTCCTGAATAGAGTAAATATGAAGGTTAAAGTATAGATATTGAAGTTAGAGGGTAAAAGTTCTTGAGAAGAAGATTTGGCAGAAATTCTGTATATACAAGTTTAATTCGTTACCCACAACTTCAAATGATGTTATATTTATAGATTTAGGTCTCAAATGTCCGTTAGAGACTTAATCTATCCGTTGGGGAAGTTATCCAATGGTTACTCTAAAAAACTATCCGTTAACCAACCGCATTTAATGCTTCTGACATACTGAAATTCGAATTTTGGTTGGTCAACAGACGAATTTCGAAGGAACCGAAGGTTAAAGCTTCCAACGTAAAAATACGAAGTTCGTCTGTTCATGAAGTAAAATTCGAATTTTGAAACTTACAAAATATTTTCACAATGTGACATACGAATTTTCAAGAAGAAAGTTTTTCGGTTGAGTATGAACAGTGTTTTTAATTTTCTACAGTGCCCTCAAAATTCGAATTTTGGAAGCTCGAAATTCGAATTTTGGAAGCCCAAAATTCGTCTGTTCCTTGTACGTTCAGAAGGCACAGTGTTTCAGTTTCTTCAAAATTTGAATGTTGAAAGAGTGAAGTTCGTCTGTTAGAGAGAATCTTTTCAGACTAACCTCAACATTCGAAGTTACAAAAATTCTGTCATTCGTATGTCAACATTTCATTCCAACAGACTCACAACCTTAGCTTCTGAAATTCGAATTTTAATGTTCAAAGTTCGTCTGACAGAAAGCAGTTTTGAAACTTAAATTATTCTTGATCTCAGATAAACTTCAACATTGTTTCAGACGAATTTCTTTCATTTTCATAAGTTGTGTTTTGTCTGAAATTCGAATTTTGAAGACTCAAAGTTCGTCTGTTTCAAAGAAGCTTCTTTTAGGCTTATATGAAAATTCGAATATTGGAAAGTCAAAGTTCGTCTGTCAGATAGTATTTTTGAAACTCAATTTCTTCTTGATTTCAGATGAACTTTATCATTATTTCAGACGAATTTCTTTGGTTTTCTCAAACTGCATTTTATCTGAAATTTGAATTTTGAAAACTTGAAGTTCGTCTGTCACAAAAGGCTTCTTTCAGACTTATATGAAAATTTGAATTTTGGGAAACCAAAATTCGTCTGATAGAGAGACATCTCTTCAGACTTGTTCAGTTTTAGCTCGAAATTCGAATTTCCAAAGGCAAAATTCCAATTTCCCATATGACAGTTCAGTTTAAATTTCTCAACCTTCATCTGTTTGTGGGTGTTTTTCAAATGAGTTAAGATTTAACATAAAATCAAGGTTTGAAAGCATTTTTTTCTTCAAATCAAAATCTTTTACCCTTATTAAAACATAACCAAAGATCCTATAAAAGATCTAACAGCTATTACTCAAAAATTCTTCACTTGAAACACTTTGATCTCCTTTGATATCTTCAATCCAAGCACTTGATTGTTGCCTTGGAATCATCAAAACTCTTAATTCAACAGCTCTTGATGAGCCTAACCCAATGGAATATAGCAAGGAATCTATTAAGATCAAAATAATATTTATTGGGTAATTAGGGTTTAATATTAATATTTTACCCGATAAAGGTCAATTTAGACTGCAAGAAAAGGTAGTATTGCTTCAATGACAATGATTGAACCTTGCTAAAATATATTTTGGACCAAGATAATGATTTTAGTCCAAAAGTTATTTTTGGATAATCCTATACCAATGCAATGACAATTTCGACGAAAATACTTAATCAGTATAGATAAATTTAATAGGTAAAAGGTATTTTGGTCCATTAAAGTTTGTGAAGCAGTTTTTGGCCAAAAAGAGAAAGTGAATCACGTCTAAAATTCTGAGTGAGATACAAAGGGAATTTCTTGAAAAGCTTTGTTACTTAAAGCAACCATGATTGACCAAAAATAGCCAAGATTAATTGGTTATTAGATCTCTTTCCTTAATGACTTGAGTTAAGCCATTTTTCACCACTTCAACACACGTCTGGTTCAACAGCTCGTAGGGAGAGAGAGAGCACAAAAACTTGAGAGGAAAATAGAGAAGCAAGGGGCAAAAGTGGGAGCTCATGTGATCAAGGTAAGCTTTTATGACTATTATCTTGTGTAATCAAATGTTTAAGAGAGTTTCCATGGAGTTTTCTTTCTCTCATGCCCTAGAGAATTTCTGCCATGGATAGCCTAGAGAGAGAAAATGAAGCCATGAAGAAATTAATCCATGAAAAGTGATATATAGGCTTTAAGGATTAAGGATATACCATTAGATTGTAAATTAATCGGGTAGATATTTTTCTACAAATTTATGAAATTTTCTGCAGATTTATGGTTTGAAAATGAAAGAGAATTTCATGATTTTGACCCCAAAAATGGATTCCTTGGGTCCAAAATAGGTAGATACAAGTATGTTGTACAAGAAAAACTCAAAGGAAAGTAAAGTGAAAATTTTAGTCCAAGTATGCACACTTTGTGAATGAGGTTGTGTAATTGGTGGCTAATGGTCTCATTTTGTGATACTATAGGACTCAAAGAAGTGTTAGAAGTTCAAAGGAAAGGTGTGTAAAGTTTGGAAAGGATTGAAAAGCTAAAAGGTAGTTTACTAACCTAATCTTGCATTATATGGTTATATAGTTGCAATGGTTTTAATGTTATACCAAATGTTTGTAATGATGTTATATGATGATTTGTTGATATTGGATGAGTTATTTGAGGGGTTGCATGACCCGGGATGTCCAAAATATAAGAGGAAACTCTATCCAATTTTCTATAAAATGTTTAAGCATAAATGATTCTAAATGTTTGAATGATGACTTGATGAAGTGTGCTTGCATTATATGATTATATATTTGCTTGATTAGTAGTAATTACTGAGATTCTTTGAATCTCATCCCTTCCAAATGCTTACCATCTTAGGGCCAATCAATGCAAGGAATCCAAGAAGAGCTAAAGGAAAAAGAGGAAGAGAATGATAAATGATATTATTATGCAAGTCTTAATGTTGTGGTTTGGAAATTTGTATAAGTTTGTATGAAAGGGGTAAATCCTGTATGATGCCCTGAATATATTCTTTTAAGACCTCTATGATATTATGCATGAAATTGGAGCAATAAATGTCAATGTAAATGTGTTGTGAAGCTTATTATGTAAGCAATGGCATAAGTTTATTTGAGATGACTAGTATTGATTTAAGGAGGAGAACTCTATTTGAAACAGAGCATCCAATGTAAGTGTTATACATGCTCTTAAACTAGACAGAACAAAATTTTCATAGAGCTAAAGAACACTTACATTGGATAAATGTATGAATTATAGTGATTTTTCAAAGTTAGGGTTCAGAATAGAGAAAGATTGGGAAAACTGGAAACTGAAAGTTAGGTACTGGAAAATTAAAAAAATGATATAAATCGTACAGAGCTCCAAAAATTCAGTGGTCTGTATTCATGGAAAGGTATATGTTTTAAGTTTCATATGCCACTAATTTGGAGGTAATTGGAGCTATATGATAGGAGATATAGAGGTTTTCCCAAAACTGTTTCAGCAAAAGTAGAATTCTGATCCTTTATGATTTAAGTTAACACCATGCCCTGTGCAAGTTGAATAAATGTACAAGGAAAATATTTCTCGAAAGTAGACTCATAGTTCTTTCCAATGACATAAATAATGTATGATTTGGCTTAGGGCAGAGTGAGATATGAATTTTTAAATATAAGGCCAAAATCTTGGGAAAGAGAAAATGACCAAATGTACAGTAAATATTTGAAGAATAAATTGTATAAATTGGTCAAGAGAATGATCTGTTTTATATTTTTTTCCATTTAAAGAAGGTTTTTATCTATTTTTAGAGAGTTGAATCACTATGCAATGATTTTTCTAGAATTAGTTATGAATTTTTAAAATTCAGTCGGCAAAGGAGAAACTACCATATGAATATTAACCAAAAATTTTGGAAATTCTAATTTTCATTTTTATGTGATTCAAGCTTAGGATCAAGTATAATCAGACTTAAAAGGAATTTAATTCATGGAAAATAAGTCTAAAAGTAAGGTGTTACAAGAGGCATGTGTGATGAATGATCAAACAGTTAAATTAGGCCCAAATACACATGAGACTCCTCAAACAATTGAATTGATTCTGGAAACACATGAACTAGTGGTACCAAAAGTTCCTTTAAGGAGATCTCAAAGAGAAAGAAGACCAGCAATTTCTATTGATTATTATGTCTATATAAGAGAGGTAGAATTTGATGTTAGCTGAATTATAGACCCTTTGACTTATACTAAAACTGTTAATAGTCCTCAATCAGATAAGTGGAAGGAAGCAATGAGAGATGAGATAGTGTCTATGGCAAATAACAAAGTTTTGGAGCTTGTTGAACTATCTAATGGATGTAAACCAATTGGTTACAAATGGGTGTTCAAAATGAAGAAAGACTCTACGAGTCAAATTGAAAGATTCAAAGCCAAGCTAATAGCAAAAGGTTATTCATAGAGAGAAGGAATTGATTTTATCGAAACTTTCTTGCCATTATCTACCAAAGATTCTTTCAGAATCATTATGGCATTAGTAGCTCATTTTGACTTAGAACTTCACCAGATGGATGTGAAGACAGCTTTCTTAAATGGCGATCTTGATGAAGAAGTTTATATGCTACAACTAGAAGGTTTTACAGAAAATGATAAAGAGCACAAGGTATGCAAGTTGAAAAAGTCAATATATGGTCTTAAACAAGCCTCTCAACAATGGTATTTGAAGTTTGATGAGGTAGTAAAATCTTTTGGGTTTGTTGAAAATAAGTTTGATCAGTGTATATACATAAAGACTAGTGAGAGTAAATTTATTTTCATGGTACTTTATGTGGATCATATTTTGCTTGCAAGCAGTGATTTGAGTCTACTTCATGAAACAAAGTCCTTCCTATCAAATGCTTTTGATATGAAAGACCTTAGAGAAGCTTCTTTTGTTTTGAGTATTGAAATTCATCATGATAGATCTCATGGTGTTCTGAGATTATCTCAAAGAGCATATATAGAACGTGTGTTGAAGAGATTCAATATGCATAATTGCAAGTATGGGGATGTACCAGTAATAAAGGGTAATAAACTTAGTAAAGAACAATCCCCAAAGAATGTGTTAGAGAAACAATTGATGAAAGATATACCATATGCCAAAGCAATTAGCAACTTGATGTATGCTCAGGTATGCACTCAACCTGACAATGCATTTATTATGAACGTTCTTGGTTGATATCTTTCAAATCCTAGGCATGATCATTGGGTTGTAGCCAAGAAAGTTATAAGATATTTGCAAAGAACAGAAGATTTCATGCTTGTTTACATGAGGGTTAACAATATAAAACTAGTGGGGTATTCAAACTTTGATTATGCCGGTTGCCTAGATCATCTAAAATCTACTTTGGGTTATGTGTTTATACTAGCCAATGGTGTCATTTCTTGGAAGACTGTAAAACAGAGTGTAGTTGTATCTTTGACTATGTATGTGCAATTTACTGCATGTTATGGCACAGCCCAGCAAGCTATGCAGCTCCAAAATTTCATACCGGAGCTTTATATCATTGATTCTTTTTCTAGATCACTTACTATTTTTTGTGATAATAGTGCAACTGTATTTTATTCTAAGAATAATAAGATAAGCAGTATGGTTAAGTATCTAGAAGTAAAGTATCTTACAGTCAGGGATCTGGTCAAGAAAGGTGATATTATCATAGAGTACCTGGATATAGAATCCATGCTGGTTGATCCTCTAACCAAAGGACTTAGACCCATTTAGTTCAAGAAACACGTTGAAAACATGGATATTTCGGGGTCTTTTGATCTTTTGGGCTAATGGGAGTTTGGTGCAATTTTTCTTTTGATTTCTTAATTACATTTTGAAGTTCTTTTGCTGTGACATGTTATTTATTGTACTATCAATAAAGTATGTTCTTTGATTATTATTAATTATTATTTTATTGCACTCTGCGTGCTAAAATTAATTTCTTTGGATATGCAAAGAATGAATGCAACATTTATCTTAAGAGGTAATGACTATATTAAAATGATCATTGTATTTGACATTGTTTGTTTGTGTATATGAAGCTCCTATCTTAAGATAAAGTTATTTTAGACATACAGACTTATTTAAACTGAATGATTTCTGAAACTACGATTTTGCATAAGGAATATTGAGAAATTGAATGATCAATAAGAAATAGTACATATATTATATTTGATCACATAAGGATATTATTTCTTACCACACTTCTAGACTTATGATCCATGTCGACATTATTACCAACACGTGTGACTATGGTTGAAAGTATGTCTATAAATGATATACAATTACCATAATCCCATATTGATGATCTTGTTGGACTAGATTGATTTCGTATATTGTCCTATGGATTGTTTTATTTGAAAAATGTGCACACATAAAAGTTTTAATTGTTAACCCGATTGTCACTTTACAAAATAAAATCAATTTTCAAAATTAAAATTAATGTGACCCAAGTGGGAGAATGTTAGAAAATTTTATAATATTTTATTTGTGGACTTACATTAATTATTTTGTGTTGTCTAAAATGGGTTAACAATGGTCCATTAAGATATTAAAAACCCAATATTATTTTGTGATCATAAGGATTGATGGGTTAGATACACACAGTTTAATTATAAGTCTAGTTGACGGTAAAATGTGTGGGCCATTATGTTTTACTAAAGCCCTTAGTGAATAGGCCTAGTAAAGCTATTTATTTAAAGAAAGTTAGGTCCCCTCTCTAACTCTATCCTAGTGAGCTTTCTTACTAAAAGCTGCTAAAAAATCTTAGGGATCTAGAAAGGAAGATCTAGACGCGTTATTTTCAAAATGTTGTCAAAAAGTACATATTTATTTATCTATTTGTTTATTATATTCATATTTATACACATACATAGATCCGATTGTTATTTTAGATATTTAAAATTTATAGCTTGAAGACTGGATGTAGGTTAAGTAGTTAAGACGAATTAGGATAAATCTTTATATATTGCCCTTCATCCTTTATCTCTCTCAATATCGCATTAAATCCTCTGTTCTCCTCTATTCTTCATGCTTCTCTGTGACGTTGAGTTGTTCTACAAAAAGGTGAAAAATTTGCATTACCCAATTCACCCACTTTTAGGTGACTAACCAAATCAACAGTAAGAGATCTTGCTAAGGTTAGAGAAAGGAAGAGGGCGTGTAGAGAAGAAAGAGAGAGGGAAGGCTAAAAGTAAAGGAAGGAAGAGAGGAAGAGAAAGAGGAAGATGAAGAATGGAAGCCAAGGTCCTTAAACTTAAGGTAAGTTCTTTCCTTTCCATTTTCTAGTGATCATTCATTGTAGGAAAGCTAGGTTTTCTCTCTCATATGCTTGATATGTCCCATGGGCAAGGAAAGAAAGGGAGGCAAAGGTTTATGTTTCATTTAGCTAATGGTAAGAATGAGTTTGAGATGTTGCATAATGTATAGAATGCATGCTTGTATAGCTAAAGTTTGGAATTTTCCATCATGGGTTTTTGATGGCCATGTTTTGGCCAAGAGGAGAAATAAAGGAGGGAAGATGTTTTTCATAAAACTAATGCTTTTATTGTGTTCCTAGTATGAATAGCCAAGAAATACATCTTAAAGACACTGTTTAATTTGTATACTCTATTATCTTAGTTGGATGACTTCTTGTTAAAAATAAATAAATAATAGATATAATTTATATCTATATATATTAAATATATATATTTTTCCTTTCTCTGTCACACCTGGTATTTAGCTCTTTTTTTGGTTGAAAATTTAGCTCTATTTAATATCTAAAAAAATATTATGTTGGATCAATTTTAGAGCTATATTCTTTTTTTTGTTTTTGACGAAAGGATCCATTTAGAGTTAAGATAATGGAATCGCTTGTATACAGCGTGCGGGCTTATGGCCCATTTTTCGCAGGCCCAAAACTGATAAAAGGCTCCGTGCTAACCCTAGCTTCTTCTCTCTTTAATCTTCGCAGAATCGCAGGTGTATTTTCTCGTGCCAGAGGCCGCGGGGAGAGAAGAAGCTAGAGAGGAAGAGAAGCTAGGGTGAGAAGACATCTTCCTTCGTCAAGCTTGCAACAATGGGTCGTATGCACAGTCGTGGGTTTGTTTTCTTTTCTACTTTAGATTTTGTCAAACTTTGTTCGAGTATTTTGATTTTATGTTGGTGTTTATGAACTTCGACTGAGTATTTTTATTCTATGTTATGAATTATGAACATTTACTGAGGATTTTGATTGGTCTGAATCCATTTGATCTTATTTCGTTTAATCTGTTTTTTTTTTTTTTGCTTTTTTGTCAGTAAGGGTATTTCTGCTTCAGCTCTTCCTTACAAGAGAACACCACCAAGCTGGCTGAAGATCTCTGCTCAAGATGTGAGAAACTCGAGTCTTTATTTTCTGTAGTTCAAATTTATTTAAACTATCCACTATATATCTTTTTGGAATAATACATACATTTTGTTAGTAATTCTCATTTAGTATTTTAGAGTTGCACCTCATTTTCAGGGAAATTTTTTATGTTAACATTTTCTATGTTTAGCTGTTCTTTATGTCAATGTCGTGTGATGGAATGTAACTCAGGGAAATGAATTTTTGTTTTTTAAGGCTCCTTTTGGTTCCGTTTTATGTCTGTGTGAGGGGTTTTATGCACTGATTTAAATCCTATTGTCTGTAACTCTGGACTTTTTTCCCCTATTGTTCTGATTACTTTTGATAGGTTGAAGAGAATATCTGCAAGTTTGCCAAGAAGGGCTTAACACCATCCCAAATTGGTGTTATTCTTCGTGATTCTCACGGTATTGCTCAGGTGAAGAGTGTAACTGGTAACAAGATTTTGCGTATTCTGAAGGCCCATGGTATGCTTTACCTCTTGCTGCTAGTTAATATGGATTTATCTTTATTCATTTTCTAACATCGAATATAACTTTTTCTCCTACTATTTTAGGTCTTGCTCCTGAAATTCCAGAGGACCTCTACCACCTCATCAAGAAGGCTGTCTCAATTCGAAAACATTTGGAGAGGAATAGGAAGGATAAAGATTCCAAGTTTAGGTTAATTTTGGTAGAGAGCAGGATTCATCGCCTTGCCCGTTACTATAAGAAAACAAAGAAGCTTCCTCCCGTATGGAAATAGTAAGTACTGAGGCTTTATGTAATGCAGAACATCAATATCTTACTTATTCAAAATGCTTAATTAATTGATTAATTTATTTGAGTCATTACATAAATAAACTGATACTGATTATTGCATTGTTCAAAGGCTAGTGCAAACATCCTTAACCTGCTTTTTTGATATCCATTATCTGTCAATGAGCTCAACTGTTATCCTCATTCACTTTAAATGGTTAGTTATGCTTAAACCTTGCGTGATTTGAGGGTATTGAACTGTTTTGACATCTAGTTGTACTAAATTCAGGTAATCTTTTCATCATAACAAAATTTATAGAATGTTTGATTTCTAAGACAATATTTTGGCAGATGGGAAGTTTTATTTCCCAAGTATGTTGAAACTCATCTATAAGATGTTTATTAGTATACAATGAATATGAAAATAATTGAAATCTATTTCTGATAGATGTTTTGAATAATATAGGGATTATATTTTTCTGTATATCTTAAGAAAATATTTATGAAAATTGGGATACTCATATAACAAATGCAGTGACATGTTTGAGAGTTAGGAGGTAAAGGGAAGGTAAAGTAAAGAATCCAAAGGAGAAAGAGGAGGGTGGGAGATGTTACAACGGAACTTTCTTTTCTCTATACTGAAGAAAACTTCGTCTTCAGAATTTTTCAAATTGGGAGAATTTTGAAAGATTTTAGGAAATTAGTAAAAATCTTTAATTAACTTACCATCGTTGTTAATGACTCTCCAACAGAGAAGATACTTTTTATGATCTCCCATCCGCACAAATATAATTGTTCGTGTTAGTTCACAAATGATGGCTTATAAACATGCACTGTTGTGTTACTTTGAATTTCTGTTTCTCTTTTCCTCAAGTAGAGTTGTTAAGAGTTATATTTTGCAGCACTATATTATCCATGTCAATTTGTTATATTTTGTCTCTTTAATAACGAAGCAGCCTTGTGGCTTTTGCTCATTGCAATCTTGATTCTCTTATTTCTGGGCTCCAATTTTTTTTTCCCATTTGAATGGTACAACTGTAGAAGCATTTTTAGTCTGTTTATATTGTTGGTATTCTTATTCAGTTCACACTTTTTGCAGTGAGTCCACAACTGCCAGCACACTCGTTGCTTAAAGTGAGATGATTGGTGATATTATTGATTGCCAGCCTTGATTATGAATGTTTGGTGTAGGATTGATTTCTGCCAATTTTGAAGATAAACTTAGTTCTTGGTACTTAAGCATATTTTACCTTCAACTTTGGAACTGATGAAATTTATATGACGGAAATCCACTCCTTTTCATGCGGTAATTTTTGATAATTGGTTTTGTTTGGTTTCATTAGTTGTATGCATTGTGCCCTTGAGTTAAACTTCTCTTTTGGAAGGGAAGCTATATAGAAACAATCATACGCTTAGTGTTTAGTTTACTTCTATATTGATGAGAACTTAGAGCTATTGAAAGTATTGATAATTACTTAATTTAAGATCTTTGCATCGGTGATTTAAAATAAATCCATCGAATCGTTAGCGCTCGTTTGTGATAGAATGAAAGAATAAGAGTGGGAAAATTGCATATAGGCGTCACGGAGGAAAAATTTATTACAAGTAGGTCCCTGTAACTTTGCGAAGTCCTAAACGGTACCTGGTTACTTTAAGGAAAATGAAGGAACTGTCCCTTTTGCCCCTACCTTCATTTCCTCATAACCTTCTCGACAGTGGGTCAATGACTTTAACTATTTGTGTTGACAATGACTTTATTATCTGACTACTCCCTCCAGTTACTTTAGGGTATTTAAGATTTTTCATACTATTTATTATTTTAAAATTTTAATAAAATATTAATTATTTATTTTATTTTTTTTATTTTAAATATTGTTTTTAGTATATAATGTAATATTTATTATATATTTTTTAAAAATATCTCTTTAATTCATTAGAGAAAGAAAAATTAAATAAGGGTAATTTTAAAAAAATATTTTAATTTTTTAAAAAATTAATATAATTAACTAATTTTAATTTATATTTTTAATTTGTATGATTTGATTAAAAATATTTTATATTAAGAAGTGAAGGGAGTACTGTTTTATCATTTATTAATATCAAATAAATTATTTAATAGGGTATTGAAATTAAAATTATTTTAGTAAAATATTATTATATTTTATAGTATTATAGATTATTAAATGTCTTTTATGTATATAAAAAATTTTAAAATAACAATTTTTATAAGCTGAACGAGTATAATTTAAGAGAGGAAAAAACTTATATACGTTTCTCAATGTGCTGTATGTACTGATGTTTTTTTTTTGGCCGGAGCTGTATTTACTGATTCTTCAATGACTTTTTTAACATGTGATCCACCTTAGTTATTAACCTTAAACTAACGATGTTGAATTAGAGTTTAAATTTTTTTTCCTCCTAAAAATCATAAATCTTGCATGACGACATGTTAGCATTCCATCTATAGAGGGCTCACTAAAATCCCTGATTCGCAGAACTACATTCCCTAACTCACACAACATTCTTTACTCGTAGAACCCACTCGGCACTTTATATTAGCATTCCATCTATATATCATTGACAGCAAAAAGCTATAGAGGGCTCAGCATATTTGTTTACCTGTTCGTCATGATGCGTTCGAATAATACAAAAAGCAATTTTATGATATAATATCCATTTAGTTGCATTTACCATTCGTTTCATAATATAACTAGAATTCATGTCCTTGCAATGAATTATATGTATTTTTAACCCGAGGGAGATTGGTTTCATTTGAAATTGATTTTCTGGCTCACATCAAATAAAATTGATATCTCTACCTGTGCGCTAAATATTAAAATTCCTATTATTTATCTTTTATAAAAAAGTGAATTAGGTTACTAAACCATATTCCTTTGGTCCTTTTTATAAAAGACTTTTGGGAGGAATGTTTTGTTCATTTTTATAAGAAACCAACTTGTTCCAAATATTAAATGATCATTTTCTTTTTCACTTTACCTTCTTAATTAACTTCTTACTTGGAATTGAAACTTTAATTAAGTTATCATTAAAAGTTTACATAATCAAATATGGGTATTTCTGAAAAAAAATTTTATATTGTGACATATTAATTACATTCAATTGAGTTTAACCATTTTCTTTGGTTTTGATAAATTTTTTATTTATTCATTATAAAAAGAAGTGTATGTAGTAATTTATAAGGCGCTATTCCTAGTATATTATGTTTTAGTGTTAAAAACATATATACACACACCATTTTTATTAAAGAAATAGAATGAGAAATTAAAGGCATTTTTTAAAAAGAAATCATAAATCACTCATAAGTATAACTCAAGGTTTTGCCTGAGATTTCAAATTAAACCCAATTTCTCAGTAAGTTTGATAATTTTCTGAAACCAAGCAGAAGCCTTCTAGGGAATTTCTCTTTGCCTCTTATACTTTCCTCATACCAAGTGATCCCACAATTTATATTTTGAGAATTGTTTACTATAGAATTCATATATATATATATATTATAGTTGACATAAAAGGAAAAATATAAAAAAGGAACAGTATCTTTTTTATTTAATTTAACTTATCCTAATATCTCTATATTAAATATTGTGAGATTTCGATTCATCTGCAGAAACATAATGAGATTTCACATTAAATTTAAATTTTAATTAAAAATGTAAACATCATAATAAATTTATAAGAATAAATAACTTTTGAAATGGTGATGTTCAAATTGAGTTTTCTGGTAAAAAAATTGAGCTTGACAATAATTTTAAAATCAATCAACGTTTAATTAAAATCAATATTTAGACTACAGTATTTGTAATATTAAAAAATAATTCAAAATTTTTTTATATCAATTAATATTCAACTATCATTATTTGATGGGTTCAAAAATCATTGAGCTATTATTTTATTAATTCGTTTTAATTTAACAATTTGGTAATTGAAAATCTTTAACATTAATTGGGTAATTTGACATACACATTCAATCATTCAGATAGATTATAAAATTCGTTTGTTCAAAAATAAAAAAATTAATTTAATTAAATTATGTGCCATCAGAAAAATATGAACAAATGATGGTGGCTCACTGGTCTGTTATAATATTCACTTGCTTTAGTAAAAAAATTAGAATTTGCACCCGTGTGATACACGGGGAGCTTCAAATATTATTTATACAGTTAAAAAATATAGATGTAAAAACATACAAGAAAAATGGATATTGTAAAACTACCATAAAAAATCATTCTCAAGCAGCGGATTCATTATAGAACAACACACAAGAATACAATCCAAAGACATTTTCACAATAAGTTGATGGAAACTTTCCTATATACCACATTTGATTTTATGTTTGTTCGATTGCCATTAGGATAAAAACAAAATCTCGATCCATTGCCATCAATGTCATTAGAATAATATGAATATATAATAATTCAACATGTCGAACCAATGTACTTATATATATATATATAGAGTAGCGCTTGAGTTGGACATATATATATATATATCTGTATAAAGAATACCATGGCTGGAATGGATGCAAGTGTGCTTATGGAGGTGGTGGCTAGCCAAGAAGCAAGGTTTCAATAGAGGAGGTCAATTGACAATTGTTCGTAATAGATTGAGCAGAGGAGGTGGCTAGGAAACATAACAGCATATATTAATACAACATATTTTCAAATAATTTAATAATTAATAATTTGAAATCTATCTCAAATAATAATTTGAAATTATTTAAATAATTATGATATTTTTAAATTTCAAATCAAATGGAAAGAAATTAGACATGATACTCAAAAATTATATATCATGCATTAATACCATCCACTTTTGCGAATAAAATAGAAAAAAATAACAATGGGCTATACGTCAAGTTTCCAATTGGGCTTTACTATCTTCCTTTGATATATATATATATATAGTTTAATTGCTTTAATATATATATATATATATATATGTATAATAGATAGATCGGTCTATTGATATTAATTATAAGACCATCTATCTGTATATTATTTAACTCAACGTAATTTATATATTCTTCGTCCAAATGATTTTCTGCTATAGTCTTATGACAATTAAATTAAAATTTAATAATAACAATCCGTAATCCGTGAAAAAAAAAATTTAATGCCCGAAATCATTAACTGATAATTAGGAACAAATAGAAAAGATTTAATCTTCCCATCTATAGTAATAATATAAATAATTTCAATTTTTAATGAATTATTTAAATCAGATTATAGTGTGAATTTGGCATATTTTAAATTAAATAGATAATTAAGTTAACTATTCAATTATTTTATCACAAAAATATTAATTCTATTATTGAATCCTAACTAATTTCAAAAGAAAAAATTAATGTTTACCTAGATAAACAAATCATGATTTTTTCATAAATATATAATTAATTTCTATTTCCATATATATCATCATATTAAATTTTAAAAAATAAAAAAAGAAAATATCACATTCTTAGGATTTCATCTTCTGAGTTTAAAGCCCCTCTCAATATGCTTATTTTTCTCACTATGCTTTTTATTTGCATAAATCAATAATACAAGTCACACATTCTTAGGATTTCATCATTTATATAGTAACCAAAAACCAAGAGAACGATTACAAAGACTTCTTTACAGCATATTTTCTTCACCACTGTAGGACAAAAATTCACTTAACTTTCTGCTTCTTTCACCCCGCTTCATCTTTCCCACTCTCTCCCTCTGCACATTCATGAACCGATACTTACCCCGTATTTGTTTTGAGAGATTTGGAGAGGAGAGAAGGAAAAATTTTCCATACTATTTTTTTTTCAAACCAAATAAAGGGGAGGATCATATTTTCTCTCCTATCCCCTCTTCTCTCTCTTATCTAAAGAGGAGAGGAAAAATATTCCCTTTCTTTTATTTAGTTAAAAAGAAAAATATGATTGAAAAATTTTCCTCCCCTCTCCCCTTCTCCAAATCCCTTGAACCAAACTAATTGTTAAGGTGTAAGCTGGAAAAAGACTAAAATTACATGATTATGATTCAGATGTTTGAGTAATTAAGAAGAATGAAAGAACAATGTACATTCATTAATCTGGAATCTGAATGACCCCAACTTTAAACTCTACAATGTTGATTAACCATGAACCTATAACAGTAACAAAGTTTCAGTTCAATTTCACACCACAAGCATATCAATTGAGGAGAATCAAAATAATTACCTCCACCTAGATCAATACCCCAAAAGGTGAATATCTAATTAGCCTTGAAAAAATAAACAAAAACAATGGCAACAAATAATGTAAAATTTCAAAAATTAAAACTTAAACAGAGAAAATATTTGTTCATAGCAAAAAAAAAAAATCACACACAAGAAACCATTAGATCTAATAATTAAAATAGATCAAACAAATAATATGATAATTACAAAACTTGATATATATATATACACACACACACACACATATATATATATATTTATAAGTGTGATTGGTGAGTAGAAAAGGAATTGCCAAAGCCCAAAAAACTTATAAATTATATGATATGAAATTAATTAGAATATCACTAATTCAAGGAATAATTACACTACTAGTCAACTACATAATTTCGAAATTTGTTATGTAATAAAATATAAACAAAAATTTAGTGGATGCATCAAATTTTATTATCTAATTAAACCTTATGAAATACAGAATTTAATGGAAATTATAAAATATACTTAAATTCCAAAAATTCAAAATCGAACATCATCCTACAATTAAGGGATTATATTAATAATCAAATCATAACTTTGTCGCAAAAATATTTATACGAATTTTATAAAGCAATTTTTGAATATGAATAATCAAATCATCCTATAAATAAGAGATTTTATTAATAATCAAATCATAGCTTTGATAACAAAAATCTGAATACGAATTTTATAAAGCAATTTTCCGTTATTAATTAAAAAATTCCTAGTGTGCAAATTGAAAACTTAGCGTGGCTTTATAGAATTACATCAATCGTTGAATTAAACGAATGGAAGAGAATTTAACAACTGATGTATCACAGAATGATTTGGATTTAACAAAATACGTTCTCAGAAATTTAACTCAGCCATTCAGCCTATGCAGAATGGGGATATAGATAAGAGTCTGCGATAAGAGATAAGAGTTCGACACTTCCAGTTGAAGAAAATGAGGGTGAGGGCTAGTAAGTAGGATTTTTTTATTAATTTTGAATAAGCTGAACTCGTTAGTTCAAGGTTAATGACTAGATCTATGATGTGTTAGAGAAAGTCTAAATGTCGAATTTTTAATTGGAAGTCAATATAAAAAGTATATTAGAAAAAGTATATACATTTTTTTCTTTATAAAATATATTTATGAATTTCTACTAAGATTGTAAAATGAGTACTAAACCTTTTTTTCAAAAAAATTCTAATCACTATATTTTTAAATTATTATATGAGATTTTGAAGATATAAAATTAAAACATATATTTATTAATCATTGATTCAACCATGATCAAATGAACGAATGGTAAATTAGTACTTTATTGACTGAAAAGTTAGTTTGAGTTGTCTAAAACATTGATTACAATTTACTATGAATAAATGCAATGTTTTTATTAATCCATTCTTTTACACATTTCTTGTTCTAATAGAAATTCCTTTTTGAAAAAAAAAAAAAAGAAATTCCTTTATTGTTTGTTCCAAAAAAAATGTCAATTATGAATTCTTTATTTATAATCTTTGTCTTTTAAATGGGAGTTATTAACAGGAAAATGACAAATTATTATGGATAAATTATACTAGCTTTGAATTCTTTATTTTACAATCAAATCAATCAAAGGGTTTGACTAGTGAAAAAAAAAAATCCACCATGAGCTTATGAGACCTAAATGTATTATTACGAGACTTAATTTATTTCCATATATAAGTGGATGTATTTGAAATCGAATCAGAAGGACTTTGAAAATATTCCAAAACATTAACCTTAATCATGTGTGTGTGTGTGTGTGTGGGTGTAGTGTTACTTGTGAGATCATAGAAATTGGAGATAAATTTTGATTGACTCATTATTTACCAAGTTCAGTTTAAGAATAATCTATTTTCTTAAATTATTTGGTAGATCATTGGGTCAATTAAATTTCTATATTCCAACGAGAAGCCATAAAAAACTTATATCTTCACGTTATTGTAAACTTATTCTGTTTTTTTGATTGTGCAGTCTATTTTTTTTCCTTCTTGGTGAATTTTGGATCTTGTATGGAATTGGCATAAAGATGCTACAAATACTAGATCCCAAAATTACATGGAAAAAAAAAGAAGAAAATCAGACTATAAAATAACAACAAACATTTCTATTAATATTAAGTTATGAGACTTTTTTTTTTGGTCAAATGAATGGTAAACTTCATTAAACAAAAAATCTCCAAATGTTTATTTTATTTTTTGTATTTATAATATTTGAACCCTAGAGATTTGTTTAGGGAATATGGAGTTCCATTCCACTGAACCCAACTACTGACAGTATCACCTAGTCATTCTAAGCTGCTACATTTTAGAACTCTACCCAATACTGTCATTCCTCCACCTAAAGCAACTAGCCTCCATGGCATCCTACACCAAAACATTTGCAAAAAAATGTGGTAGAAAAAGGACTCACCATTTAGCTAGGAGACATCCTCTTTAAAGCCATAGCAACTTTAAAGCTTTGTTATTTTGTCTAGACATTAATGGAGAAGATGAAATTTATGCTTTCTTCTTGGATTGATGACATTTCATTTTGGATGATAGAATTTTAATAGACTCAATAATTTACCAAATAGTTTAACAAAAGTAATGATTCTTAAGCTATATTTGGTAATTATTGAGTCTGTCAAAATTTATTTCCAATCCATCTATGTTGTGAATTCACAAGCAACACTGCCTATATATATACACAATGGTAATTAATGCTTTGGATTATTCAAAATCCTTTGCATTCAATCCCAAATCTCACTTATGGAATGATACTAAGCCTCATAATGATTTTATACAATTAGGTATAATAAATTTATTGTAAATCTTATTTTTTTTCCATCAGTGTTTAATTGCATGCTTTGATTGCATGTAAAATAAATATTTCAGATTTAGTATATTTTTTTCACAATAATTTGTCATTGCTAGTTGATAACTCCCATTTAAAAGCACAACATTTTAAATAAAGAATTCATAAAGGGTGGATATTTTTTGGAAGAAAGATGAAGGAATTTTCGTTAAAACAAAAAGAAAAAAAGATTAATAAAACATGTATTTATATGAATAAGCATGTAGTTTAACCAGTAGGAAATTATTAGTTTAACCAATGGTTTCAAGTTCAACCCTTGAGTATACAAACTCGTTAGGAGAACTTTGCAACCTTATGATCCTACTCAATTTGAATTGGATTAGTTATAGTCCAATGTGACTTTTAGATATTAGGTGGTTTGATTAAAAAAAAAACAATATGCTTATTCATATTGATTTGCCATTAATATTAATAACTCTTAAAGGTGTCAAAATTAATGTTTTTAAAATCAATCTAGACTTGGTAAGTTTTATTCCAATCCAAATTATTCTCGGTCAATTTATATATGTTGCAATTCTATCAAGCAACAACACATATACTCTCTCCATTTCATAATATTTGTCACTTTAAAATATCAATGAATTATTGATTGCTCTTTTTACTATTTTACTCTTTATCAAATACATAATCTAAATTATTTAATGACTTCCTTAATATATGTAAAAAACCTTAAAATCACACTTTTTTTTATGAATTGGAGGGAGTATAATAGGTAAAGTTGACACATTGAATGAAAAGATTTTTGAAAATCCAATGCATTAATTACAATCTTCTCATTTGATTAATGCCAATTTTATTACATTGGATTTTAATAAAAAAATCTTCTCATTTAATGCCAATTTTACTCATTATGCAGCTTTTTTATATATAATGATTTGGGTCATATTTAAATATTATCAAGGGTAAATAGGAGCGTTGCATCCGGAAATATGATGTGGACGGCACGCAGAAAAAGAAAGAAGAGACAAATTCTTTTTTTGAACGAAAATTGACTTGTGAGGAGTTGCTACCAAAATTTTAAGAAAAATTTTGGAAATTTGATTTAAGAAGGAAAGGAATGATTTGCATAGTTAGAGTTGAATTTAAGAGTCGATTGTACAAGGAGAAGGTGTTAGGTACCCCACGATATCTGTTCTTAAGAACAGTTACCTTAAGTTTAATTATGCAAATTAATATAATTTTAAAATTATTTTTGTTATCCTTTAATTATTTACATGCGAGTATAAGAGTATAAAGGAAAGAAATTAAGAAAATTTAAAAAAAAAACAAAGTAAAGAAAATAAATTAGGAAAATTAAATTGAAAATTATTTATTTATTTACCAGGACGGACTTAACCTAAAATTAAAGTCTGGAACTATGCACCCTGCGATAGGGATCAAAATTTACATAGTTCAGATTCAAAATGCATATCAGTGAATTGATATTTTTTTATTGTAATTTTTTTAATAAGAGAAAGCTAATTAAAAATAATTTTTCATTTTGCAAACAAAATAATTTTCTAAAATTTGGATTGGAGTGTTTTAATTTGTAAAAGGTAATTTAATTCTACTTATTTACTCTTATTTTTTAATTTTGAAAATATTTTTTTTTGTTTTTGAAACAATATATAGATATATATATTTGTACTTTTGGAAATTTATCTTCTAAAAAAGAAAATCGTCCGCAATTATGTCTAATTAACCAATTCCTCAAGTATTTGTGAAAACTCTAAAAACCCTAAAGATAATTGGGTTTTATAAAATTTGAAAAAAAAACTTCATTATTACTTACTTTTTTTTATATAAAGATCTTATTATGTATTGTATATTATAATGAAATACAATTATTATTATTATTCTTATCATTTATTTATTTATTTATTATTTTATTTTTAAAAAAAGAAAGGTCATTTAACCGATACATCTACGTGAATTTAAAATCTCACGTGATAGCATGGTAAACTCGAATACTTGTGTGAATTTCAAAAACTTATATGGTGAAATTATTTAACCAATTATATATTTTTTTAAATAATACTATTATTTTTATAACGTTTTTATTATTATTTTTTGTTTATTATTACTATTATTTATGATTATTGTTATTTATATATTTATTTTGTTATTTTCATTGGAAAACAAAATAGAAAAATCATTGGAACCTATTATTATGAGTGGACCTTGTTAATAAACTTTTGCAACCCTGTAAGTTAGTTCATACGATGTAATTGTTTTAAGAGATTGCGAAAGCTCCAAAGCCTTTGTGACAAATTATAAAAGGTCTTTTATCTCCAAATTAACCATTTTATTCTTCTTTTTCTTTAATTTATTTTTATATAATTGAGAGGATAAAGTAAAATAAGATAAAATAAAAGAAATCAACAAAGGAACAAAACTTAAATATACAATGGGTTTCTAAACTGGTTGCCATCAGAGTTTCCAGATTTTCCTCAGGTGCTTAAGATGTGAATGGAGACAATAAACCTCGTTGTGACAATTGCAATATGAACAAACAAACAACCATAGCTCTTCACAACTCAAACCACAAAATCCTACTTCATGCCAGATGAATTTTGGCAAATCAAATTCAAGAGGATGAAATATTCAGAGCGATCTCAGCACATCAGACTCATATGCCTTCAACTTATGAATACACTAAGCCATATTTTCTACAATGATCCAAGATCCATGACAGCAAAAATATTTTCTATGAACTAATCTTTCCTTCAAACCAAACCTACTACTAACATTCATTCCAGGAGCCATTAGTATCAGGATGAAACAAGTTCATGACCAGAAACAATCCACCATTCAAATTCACACTCGCTAGACATACCCTATTAACTTTCTAATCAACAACAACACATCAATGAGATTTTAGTAATGAATGAACTAAGCATGAATTTTCCTAAAACTAGATAAATACACAATCTAAAGAATTGTGTGAAGCTAAAAATCTCGACAATCAAACCAGAACATCTCAGGATTTCAGTAAATGCCTCTTCCAAAAACCTTGACTTGATCATTATTGCTAAAACCTATGGTATAAGCATTTATAAATAGATCACAGAGAAAACAAACCCATGACTCTATTAACCATGGGGCAAAATTATGGACAATAAGAGAACAAGACAGTGTTTGGAAGGGATGGCAAGATTCAAGATTGGGAAGAAATTTTTACCAAAACAAAGACTTTTGATTTAATAAGGGGATATGTACACAAATGATATGTTCAATGTACTTGCAATGGAAACTTTTCTTTTTTCATTGTGCATGTAATGTTTGATGCAAAATGCTTACAATTTATACATGTTGGGTTTCCTGGTCCTCTATATTTAGAGTCTATACCTCCCCCAATGGGTAATCTCACTCAAACCAAAAATGACTTTATAGCCCTTTCACCATATAAATTCTAAGGGAGAATACCAACACATTTGAACAATCCAAGACTCTCTTTAGCCTATATTTTGAGATTTCTTTTTTTTTTTTAAGAGAAATTTATTAGCCCCAAATTTTAATATGGGCTTGATATAACTGTTTCTTTTGTCTATCTTTAGTAATAACGCTTGAAAAGCTAATGAGTAAAACTTGCACTTACTTTATTTAACATTGTCAATGCAGTCAGACATTATGGATATAAAGCTATGTTTGGAGAAAGAGAAAGGAGGACTGAGGTGAGTTGAATGTTAGGAATGCTAAAACATAGGACTATTTAGGTGTAAGAAAAGGCTTAAGAATGAATGGAGAATAATACATTGCTCAAATTTTTTTTTAGGGGAGTGAAGTAAGAAGGTGATGAAGTGATAAAGCAGATAATGCCTATACTCTAGGGGCATTCTCAAACATAGTGGATATGGAATGCTATGAAATGGAGATGGGAATAAGTGAATGACCTCTTTTTAGTTTCACATGGTCCTTTTGAAAATAACGCCATTGATATGAGCAAAAGATTTTATTTTGAGCTACAAACCTTGCCCTAGTGTGAGTTATTTTGGTCTTGAAACTTTCTTCTACAAAACAATTACCCCAATTATTTTCAAACAAATCAAAATCTCAATGAGGACTTTTGGGATTTGTAATGTGGCTTGGTTAAATGGGTTTATGAAGTGAAAAGGATATTAGGCTCAAAATACCCCACCCTATATTACTTCTTCCATTTATCTTCCTTGACCTTTTAAACTTGTTTTTATGTTGAAATTCACCTAACAAGAGAGGATTTTTTGGGGTTGTGTTGTGGTCATGAATGGTAAGGATATGGATTGAGATGGAGGGCACAATAATGGGTTAAGAAATAATGGATATAAATCTGAAGATTCATGTGGGGTCGCAATGAGAATTTTGCTTTGGTAACCATGTAAACTTGGAAAGCCTTGTTGCCTCTTTCTTTCTTTTTTTTTTTTGGAGTTTGGAGAACTTAGATATTCTTTAACAAAATTTTCTTTTTCTTTCTCCATAGCATGAGAGCCTCCTTTGTACAGAATTATCCTTTTCAATTTTCCATGTAAGCTTTTGCTTGAGAACTCTATTATATTATTGACTTTCCTTTTCTTAACTTTTCTTCTGTTTACTTCTTTTGCTCCCTTTCACATCAAAACTACTCTATAATATTGATTTTCATTGCTTCTCAAGTTTACACTATGTTGGGGTGGAAAGAATTTCCATAGGGTAAGAACAGGCTAGGGATAAGACCATGTTGAGTTCGTGAAGGAAAAGTTTGATCCTCTCTTAGTATTTGAATTTTCAGCATAACAAAATGTTAAAATTGCCCACCCCAGGTATTAATTGATTTTGGGAGAATGAAGTGAACACTGTTACTCTTGGCTCAATCAGGGTGACTAATGTAACTCCTTCAAAATAGGAAGAGAAAGAATGCCTTATATCCTTGACTTAACTCATTTGTGAGACATGCAAATGTAGCTCTCATCTATTTTTTTGCTTTTACTTTTTTCTTTTACATCTTTTTCTTTTTCTTTCTTCTTTCTGCTTTTTCCTTTTTCTTTATTTTGCAAGCAAAGAGACATAATTTGCCTCAAGTTTTACCCTCTACTCATATCAACTAAAGTATTTTCATCACAACTTTTTTGGTTTTTTGAAATATTGGGAGAGATATGTGGGGAATGTTCAAATGATGAATGCAATGAATGAACAAGTAAGGATAAGAAAGAAATATATGACCCTAACATTGACAAAGGTAAAGAAAGCAAATTTCAGTCGTAAATCTTGGCTTTGGAAGCATTGTTAGATGAAGATAGAAATCTCCTTGCATCCTCAATGGCAAATGATTCCTATGAGTAACTGTTCACTTTAGCCTGGGTTTTTTATTCTCTAATTTTCTTTCTCACCATTTCCAAGGATACCAAGTGTTTAAACCAATTGTCATGACCCTTTTCTACTTTACGAAAGACAAGGGTATAGGAGTTATGTTTGATAAATGTTGATAAACTTTGCATGCAAGGGAACATGATAATGGGCAAGCAATATGAATATCAAGGGTATGATGGTATGAAAAGTGAAAGGACAGAGGCAAGAATATAAAATCTTTTGGCAACTTTTTCATTTTGGTCTTTTCTATTGCTTTATTGGATTTCCTTAAAAAAATTTTGACTCAAATGTTTGGTTTGACTTGACTTATTCCTTGCAAAGGACCAATAATCCCACGTTTCATAAATTTCTAATTTATTAAATGTTTGAATGCATCATGGCAATGCATGTATGCAATTTTATTATTAACCATGGTCAAACTCAGACTCAAGTGGTGGGGGATGGGATGAATTCATTTATTTAGGAAACACCATTTTATGTCAACTCTTGTAACAAGAGGATCAGTTTATTTATTTATAGCATGGTGCATGCCATGGATTCAAGATCTTTTAGCGCTGAAGACTCATAGACAAGAGAACTCTAGAATTGTAAATACCAAATATATTACTTGTCCATAAGGAAGAAGATGAATAACTCATCAAATCACTTGTTTTATTATGTATTAATTTTCCTCTAGCAACTCGATGCCTATGGGGAAATTTAACAAATGTTGGCCTACATAAAACCCAAAATTCTATGTAGCTAATTTGAAGAAATTTTTCGTATATATTTTGTTGATAATTTAAGCTTAATGACAACGCCGTTAATTGCAATCAATTTTACTACTATTAGTCCATTTATTCATTTAATTAATTCATGTCTTAGAGTTAATATTCATGATTCTTTTAAGATGATACATGAATTCAGGATTATCTAGGGTCGGAAACCCATAGCCCAGGGTTGGGTTTTTAGTGCCATCACCGTTATCGCATCATATCAATTTATTTATGATGCTTGATATCCGCTTTGGCGAGGGTGAGGGTTTATCACCATTTTCTTAAGATGATGTAATGATGATGTGTCATGATGCAAGATAAGAGAGGAATATGCTCTCCTGTGTCTTATTCAAGGTGAATCCTTGGTTGTGTCTCTTTTGCACTAATGAGGTAGGCACTAACTAATTGGATTAGCCGCTAAATTTGTCTACTAATGTGCATGGTTTTAAGGTGGTTCTATCATTCTATAAAGGTCCTCAAGTTGCCCTCACTATATGGTGAAAATTTTATTTAACAAATTCAATCCTCCAAAGGCTTTAAAAACTCCATAGGAACTAAACTTGCGTATAAGACACAACCTGAGTGAAGTCCTCATAGTAATCGTCATGAGCTCAAAAAGCTATGAGAAAATCATCACAAACTTCCACTAACCTAGGGTATTCATAGACCTGGGTATAGGGCCCAAAATGTGAGTGAGGAGGGACATGTTTGCGTATAGTGTGTGAGAAGAGCATACAAACCCGTGAACCTGTGCTTATGCACTACCCAATCCCCACCTATTCAACAAATCACAATTGCAGAAAAGAAACAAGGCAAATAAAATCATCTACCCTAAAGTTCAATTCGCATGTTATCTATCCTAAGACATGTTATTCGAACAATGAATAAATAGAGAAGCACGTGAAAAGATGTATAGCATATTATCTTCCCTACGTCATGTTATTTAAACAAAAACTAATAAAGAAGCTTGTGAATAAGCAAAGGCCAAAACAATGTTACCATGCAAGGCAAACAACAATTAAAAGGGAAACCCTAAAATATAAAGTCATATTATAAAACACAATCAACATATATAGGCTTGACTCTCAAGTTCCCCTAGCGGAGTCGACAAACTGTTGCACTCAGAAATGCAACGCGGATGGTGCACGGAAAAGGAAAGAAGAGACCAATTGTCTTTCTAAACAAAAATTGATTTTTGAGAAGTTGCCACCAAAATTTTATGGGAAATTTTAGAAAACCGATTTAAAAAGGAAAATGATTGTCTGCATAGTTAGAGTTGGTCAGGAATCAATTGTGCGTGGTGAAGGTGTCAGGCACATCACAACACCTGTTCCTAAGAACGGTTACCTCAAGTTGATTGTGTAAATTAATATGGCTCTAAAAGTATTTTGGTTATCCTTTAATTATTCACATGCAGTATAAAGGTAGAAAGGAAAGAAATTAAGGAAATTTGAAAAAAAAATAAAGAAAAGAAATTAGGAAAATAAAATTGAAAAATATTTATTTATTTATAGGGGCAGACTTGACCTAGAATCAAAGTCTGGAGCATACATACCTAGTGATAGAGATAAAAATCCTCATCAATTAAGGTACATAGTTAAAATTATAAGCACAAAATGATCAAGTGGTATAAAACATATGAACTCTCATAATTTCAATTTTTTTCAAGGAAAAAAAAATTCAAAACCAATCCTCATCAATTCAATTGATCAGTTTTGATTCATTCTTTTTCTATTTGATTTTTTGAGCTAACCAAACTTGAAGAACTAATTGATCAAATTTTGGATCAAAGTTGACTAGTCTAATCTAGTTCTAAATACTATAGTCTAAAAGATCAACCCAACTTTTGTGAATCAGCCAATCAAGGTTTATAGGTTATTTGAGTTTACACTAGCTAACTCATTTAACCTTGGAAAAAATCTAAGCAAATAAAAAATAAAGATTAAACATGTTAATCAAAAGTCTAACACATACTATAGATAGGATTAAATGTACAAAATCAACAATTACAGAAATGACATTACTCGATTATTAATTCCTAACTTAAAACTACAACACTACATAATTAGAAAGAAAACATGCTTCAACTTCATCTAAATTCCCGTTTATGAACTAAAGTGAAAACAAAATAATGGGCAATAAGAATCTCCCATAAAATTAAAAGAAGCACCTAAAGTTTTAGTCAAATGAAACTATGTAAGAAATGAAATTAAGTAAAGAGTCATGTACCTTTACCTTGTTCTCCATAGCTAATGTTTTTTTTGATATATCCTTTCCTCCACTCGTAATATCGAAGTATTGTATCAAATTTGTCTTTCCCTTCTCTAATGCCTCTTTTCGCTCAATTTCTAAAATCCAAACGAGCCTCAATGGTAGATCTAAAGTAAAGCAAGGAGAAAAAACAATTGGTGTATGAAGAATTAGACAACTATGCTAATGAAAGCTTTTAAAGTTTTAACCTAAATTATTAAAATATTGAGCTCAGCCTAAGAGTGGGCTGGTGAACTTAACTGCAAAATTTCAACAAAGACGATCTCTCTTTCACATTTTCATTTTATCATTTTAAGTTTTTAGCTGCATAATAGTAATAATAATGATAATAATAATAATAATAATCAATGATCTTGCAATAAGTTTTAAATGTTTGATAAATGATTTTGCAAGTCTATTTTGTGATGAACGTGTGTTACATGATGTTCAACCTCAATTCCAATGGATATCTAATAATTATTGAAAGCTTAAGATGTAAATTCACAGCATTGTCAAAGCATATTTTGTCCATTGAATAGTCAGAAAAATGTGCTCTCAGTTAAAATTAATTAACTAAGTAATCGCGCAAATATTTGGTTACAAGTTAACAATAAACAAACATATGACTATTTAGTTAATGCATTGATTAAAATCATAAAATATCTAAATGGTTTGCATGGTGGATAGATTAGCCCACAAATATCACCTTGTATACATTTTAAATATGTAGTTGATTCACTCCCAATTTTTGTTGGTGATGGTTAAATAATTAATTTCCCTTGGGAGCAAGCAACACGTGAAAAACTATTAAATTGAAGAATTTTCAATTATTTTCAATATCATAATTGATTTGGGATGGTCCAATTGATCATGCCAAAGAAGAAACATATTATGATTTGTAAACTTCTAGTTTATAATGACATATGATTTAATTGTATTAATATATGTATAGTACAAACGGGAGGAAAATGTAATTTTTCTAATATACATTTTTCATTGGAGATAATTCTTGTAACATAAAGATTCTCAACATTTTCTTAATTTGTTGTCTTGATATACATAATAAGTTTCTATAAGACTTAGATCAATATAATGTATTATCAATTTGCAATTTTTTCCTCTTGATAATATTATATTGGCTCTTTTGGAGGTTTCAATTATTTTTGTATACCGAATATAGTACTAACATTAGCTTCTTGTATCACTAAATTTAAAAAATATTTCATGTTCTTGAGAATTGTTTTGGTTATAGCACAATCCACAAAGCACATATCCTCATCATTAATGTTAATGCCAACTGAAGGAATATTTATTCTTCAAAAGCATTATAAATAATCATGAGAAAAATATTAATGTTAGTGCATTAAAATGCCTTTTAGACAATTTCAAATATTTTCAAGACCTTACTTTTATATGCTCTAATTATTAAAATAATTTCACAATTTAAATGGAAACAAACTTTGTGGTGTTGATGAAAGTAAATAGCTATAAATGGTTATAAAAACATACACACTAATCTTTATTTTTAATTCAAAAGCTCAACTCATTATTGCATAAAATTGGGAAAATAGTCACTAGTCAATTTGACTTGCGAAATAACCCAAACCATGTATTCTATTGTTTCAATTGCACTATATAAATCCATCATGATCACTCATAAAAGGTCCCAATAAAGCTTCCATGAATATAACACCAAAAGAAAAGTATACTTATAACTCATCCTATTGCTACATTTTATACCCTCAAGACTAAGTTCCCATTGTCTTTGGAATTGATGCATTTATAACATCTTATAACTAGCTCAAGTATCATCATTTATAATAAGCTAAAGTGCAACCCTAGCAATAGAACAATTGTGCCATATTACTACATATAAAATTACATATGTGCTTTTAAGAGACACTCAAATTGAAAATTACTTTAGCCTTCACCATTTACCAAAAATTTCCATTTAAGAAAAATAATAGTTAAAAAATAATTAAAATAATCTAAATAATATATACAAAGAAAACTCTTTCAATAAACCTTATCTTATTTAATTCCATCATTTGAAATTTAAGAATATCAATCAGTGTGGGTCAAAAATATAGATCAAGGTAAAAAACTAATTCCATAAAAATTATGAGATCAAAATATAATAATTGAAACTCTAGGGTCTAAATTTCAATTCTGGGATCAAATGATGCCATAAGTGTAATTAAAACAAAATAGACTCTTGGCAGTGTCTATATTTTTTCCTTTTGAAAATTATTACATTAATATTTCCACCTATGCCACCGAAAATTTGATTTTAAAAAATAAACAAGTTCCAAAAGGCATAAGAGCAGATATTAGTGCATTTAAAAGCAAGCATATCATCAAATAGATTTCATAAACCAATATCACGTAGCATCAAATAGATTTGAACAAATAAATCATATTTTTTTAAAGACACGTACACTAGAAAGCAAGCAAATAGTCTGGACTTTATACAAATAACAAAAGACGATAGTTTTAAAAAGATCCCCCAAACTAAGTTACACAAAAAATTCAAACACATACATATTAAAGTAGTAAAAGTAATGAATATATAAAGAATAAATTGTGGATAACTTCAAGATCCAATTAATAGAGAAATTAAATTGTGCCTTATACTTTTAAATGTGGCATCTCAGTTAAACTGCCTCATCCTTTGAGAAGTGACATAACCTTTTTTTTATTCAAAAGTTAACTCAAACTCACTAAAAATAATTGATTCGCATGAAGAATAAGACCTTTAGGATCTTGATAGTATAAATCTTATTAACAGGTGAAAGAGAATATATATTAAATCTTTAAGCAAAATCATGTTGAAAACTTATTGTAAAATAAAGTAGAGAATCAAGAGATTTGAGAGAGGAGAAAACATGAAAAGTCAAAAGTAAGTGTACTTTATTCATCCACTAAGTTGGTATTAATCCAAGATGATAGTTGGAAGTGTTAATGATCATTAAGGTATGTGTGGGAATGATTTTCAAGGGTTTTTGTTGTATTGAAAAGTCAATGATCATTCAAGAGTTTTAGCATGATCGAACAAGCTTCTAGGAATGAAGAGTTGGATGGCTTAGAATGCAATGAACGTTCATAGAGAAGTGCTTAATCATTTGTTATGCTAGCAATGATGAAATCAGTTCTGGGAAGCCCAATGAACATTTATTCAGAAACTCTTGAACATTCATGGTCATGCCAACTTGAATGTTCATTTAGAAACTCTTGAACATTCATTCTAGCATCTATAAATAGTGACAATGGTGAACCCAAATTAGAAGCTTCGAGTTTTCAAATATGTTGGGGAGGCTCTGCTAGGGTTCCAACCTTGGGATCTTGAAGGGTGATTTGGCATTGATTAAACTCAAGATAATGACCTAAAAACACTTTGTCATCATCTTTTTCTTCGATTCATGGGTTGATTTAGTGGTTTCACCCAAAATTGAGCTTAGGGTTTGTAAGTGTTTATATACCCAACATATGGATGCCAAAAATACCATCAAAGATCACAATTGAGTTAGGAATGATAAGTTTTTAGACCTTAAACCAAAGATCTTCGTGGTATGTGATAAACCCTAGACCTCCAACCTCATGGATGTATAATGACTTATTGAATCTTTTGTGATAGAGGTTCAAACTTGTATTAGGAAGTGAAATGGAGATTGTGGGAGCTACATAAACTCTTTAGGTATATGATTTTGATAAGAATCCTCTTGCTTAGTTTTCCCTTAATAGAAGGTTAGGGTTTTGTGGCTTTGCACTTGTTTGGTACTTGGTAACACCAAGGATGGTTGTATGGTGTGTTTGTGCCTTGTAGACATCCTCAAGTTATGGTAACTATGTGGTTATTGGGACTTAAGCTTTGGTGGAATCTCTTGGCTGCCTCCAGTTGTGTTGTTGTGTTTAAAAGTAGAGGTAACTAGGTTAACTCTTTTCGTAACATGATGCTTAGCACATGATAATGATTCACACATTATATTTTACTCACTCTAATATTGATACACTTATTATATCTCGATTAAGTACAAGCATGATATAACCCCTTGATTTAATATTTGACAAGGATCGAAGAAAGCCACAAATGGTATGTATTATAGCCTATTACTAGATGTATGTACATGAATATATAATGAAGTTGATGATAATATTGATGATGAACTATCGATAGTTATGTTATGTGCACATGATATTAGTTATGTGATTGCAATTGATCATGCATAAGTTGGAATTGGGTAGTTTAGTTCTTTATTATCACGTAATAATTGCCAAAAGTCCACTTGTCCACACACATAAGGCATTGTATAGCCAATCCCTAAACTACCATCATTTGGCTAGAGGTAGAAGGTGGAAAGACTTGGGCATTCTCTAAACCATGGGATGGAAGGTGAAATACCAACCATGGTATGTTTCACCAAACTAAGGTGTAGGTAAGGCTAAAAAAGGTGGAATGGTATTCCCTAAACTGTGGCTCGAAAAGGTCATAGAAATAGGAATAATTTATCTAAACTACACCTTGGATGGTGTCACACCTCAAATTAGGCCCATTTTCTCATGAATTAGACCATTGTAGAGTCCATTTATACTTAAAGAAAAGCTTGAATCAATTTATAACAAAATAGAATTTTCTTTATTTTTGGTATTGTTCACATTGCATATTCTATTTTACCCGTTAAACTTTAAAAATTTATAACTAATTTTACAAAAATCATCTTTGAATGATTCAAGTCTCTAAAAGTAGCTAAAATAATTCTCTACACGGAAAACATAATAAACTGAGTATTTATTATGCCAATTCATACAGTTAATTTTTCCAAAAAGTACTGTAGCAATGGTCATTTTTCTGGAATCCTAATTCTAACCTTAACTTTGAAAAATCATAGTAATTCATTCATAACACCAAATTTAGTGATCTTTAAGTCTATGAAAAGCTATTTCTATCTAGTTTTTAAAATATAAAGCAATTATATGTTTAATCATAAAATTCCCAAATAGTATACAAACTACTCAACAGAGGTCAAAGTGACCTTTTCCATTCACAAACTTGGCAAAACAAGGTTCATACATCATCTACATTATCATAACTTGGTTTCAAACTTTGAAATACTTTACACAAGACCTAAGGAAACATATTGGCATGAAGGCACAACATCAACATTTGCCATATGATTTTACATAATATCTCATAAATTAACACTAATCTAAGCATCATTATCTTGATTATTAACTTGTCTCTTCTTGCCTTTGCTTTCTTGGGCAATCTTGCCATAGCTTGGACCTAAACATGGTAGCATAAGGAAAGGGATGAGATTCAAAGAATCTCAGTAGTTACACCCAAGTATGCATACATTATCATCAACAATTCACAAAAACATCATTTAAAAGTCAATAGAACAATAATGACATTATATTTCATAAAAATTTTGGCATGGTAACACTTTGTAAATGAACATCCTAGGGTCATAAAACCCTTCAAACAATCATCCAACAATGAAAATTCATCATAAAACATTTAACTAAGTATATGGCATAGTTATACAATCATAGAAACAAAGTATGATAATATTAGACAAAAGTGGGTAATTAACAATCTTGAGGCTTTTCAATATTCTCCAAACTTTGTAAACCCTTCCTATGACCTTTCAACACCTTCTTGAATCCTATCACATCATAAAATGAGGCCACTAGCTATTGGTTACACAACCTTATTCACAAAGAATGCATATTTGGCCTAAATTTTCCATTTAGCTATCCTTTTATAATTTCTTGTACAATATACTTGCTCTAACCTATTTTGGATCTAAAAAATTTATTTTTAGGCTCAAAATCATGAAATTCCCTTCTTATAACTAACCCTAGGTCTAGCCAAAAATATTGAAAAGTCATAGAAAATTATTTACTCCCACTTGCAAAAAACTAGTGACATATTTATGCTTCCCAGCACCTTTCCTTGCATTTTCTTATATTCTTTTAGCCATGGCTTAACTTTCTCTCTTTAGTCACTCTTATGGTTGCAATTTTTAGAAGCAAATAGGAAGAAAAAACTCCATGAAAATACTCCTAAACTCTCATGAACACAAGCTAGTGGTCATAATAACTTACCTTTGTGTTCTTGGCCTTCGACTTTGTCTTCTTACTCTTCCTTTTCTCTTGAGATTTTCATGCTCTCTCTCCCTCTTCTTGCCTCTGTTTCTGACTGAAATGAAGAAGAGAATAGCTTAACTCAAGGTGGTTAGAAAAGATATGTAACGAATGGATAGTATAATTGGTTAAATTAATTAAATTGGGTTAACTTTAATAAAACTTTTTCAAAAATTCCTCATGTATCCTATCTGCAGTTCAGTCGCCATTTTGATGGAAAAAGTGTCTAAAAATTGCTTCAAATATTTTAATAAACCATTATATCCTTTACTAATAAAATTTACTCATACCAATTAACTATTTTCGCTGTAATCATCATTAAATTAGCACATGATTATCCAAAAATTACTTTTAAACTAAAATCATTTTCCTATCCCAAAATGTATTTGGGTAGAGTCCATTCACTTTCCTTGACACTCCAGTGCTTTTTCTGTGGTTAAAATAACCTTTAATTGGTATAAATTGATCTAATAGCTTTAATGCCCAATATAAAATCATTTTGATTTAACTAATTTCCATACATTATTACATTAGGCTAAGCTCATCAAGAACTTTATTTTGACTATAATTTTTCATATTTACAAAAGTACCATTGACCCGAGACAAATTTACAATTTTTGAAACTTTCATATCATTAGCTATAATTTCCCCAAAACTTATTCACACAACCTTCCCTCGTGATTTCCTTCTTTAAAGGCCCAAATTGGAAAATATTATACTTCTAGAGGCAAAATTGTAATTTTCTCTTTTTCAATTCTAATCTCAAAAAATGACCTTTTTACTATTTTTTTCTCCGTTTTTGTGTCACTCTGTTTTCTAAGATTTTAGACACATTTTTAAATATCCTCCATTTTATCATTCTATATTATTTAATATCCAGAAAAATTCAAGATATTATAGATGGGGTTTCTAGTGTGATTGCATCAAGTTTAAATTGTTTAATTATGGAGCATGTTATTATCTTGTTGTAATATGACATTACATGATACCTCTTGCTTTAGTGAATGTATGATTAGAAGTTATCTTAGTTACTAAGATATTTATCTTACCCATGTGTCTTGAACATTTCAAGAGAGGGCTCCAGTACACATAAGGGTAATGAATTGGAGAAGTAGACTTTCCCCTATCAAGCTCAAGCTATGAATTGAGCTTTTGTTGTTGGTATTGAACTCTTGATTTATGTATGACATGTAGTAGACTAGTTGCCAAGTACCTATGTGTGTGTGGTAGTATTGAACTTGAAATACCCATAGTCCGAGAGATGTGAATGTTTATTATGAGTACCTTATGCTTATTATGTGTGTATGGTCCATGTAAGGTTTGATTTAAAGAATTATTCCATAGTATCTTACTCCTATGGTTGATTTTGGGTCTTGTATGTTCATGCTCTTTTTAAATGTGGATGCATATCATGTATGTGTAGCTTAATTGATCAAGAAGTATCTTCTCGAACATTCATAGTGTGTTTTGCATATAAGAGTCTTCATGCCACATGTTTTAATCGTTCAAGTTACTTCTTAATCATTCATCATTTAGGTAGTATGTTGGGATTTCTTTTGGGTAAGCTCTTAAACATTCATTGAGTATCCCATGATTATTCATTGTCTGTCCTGCATGTTAGTGTGGTTCATTATTTGTCCTATAAGTTAGTGTTGATTTTGGGTCTTGTATGTTCATGCTCTCTTTAAATGTGGATGCATGATATGTATGTTAGCAAGGCTGACTTCCCAAGAGGGGGGTGAATTGGGAAGATTGAAATTTTTCTGCACAAAGTGAAGTGGGTGAAGATATCACAGTGTAATGAAAATAATGAGTAAAACAGAGTAAGTAGATAAGTAAGGATAAGGAGAAGAAGACTCAGTGATTTATCCTGGTTCGGTCTATCCACTTGACCTACGTCCAGTCCCCAAGACAACTCTTGAGATTTATCCACTATACAGCAAGAATTTCAACGGGCTTCTTGCTAATGCCACAGTACACGAGTATGCTCTGTTCCTGAGCTCTCTCAAACATTCTAAGCACTTTCTCTATGTGCTTTCCCAATCCCCTTGTGAATTCCCCTCACAAGTAAATCTTTCTTCCAGATGAAGAGTAGATTGTTTACAAATGTATAACTCTCTTGAATAGAGTAGATATGAAGGTTAAAGTACAGATAATGAAGTTGAGAGGGTAAAAGCTTTTGAGAAGAAGATTCAGCAGAAATTCGGTATATACAAGTTTGATTCGTTTCTCATAACTTCAAATGATGTTATATTTATAGTTTTAGGTCTCAAATATCCGTTAGAGACTTAAATCTATCCGTTGGGGAAGTTATCCAACGGTTACTCTGAAAAACTATCCGTTTACCAACCGTATTTAATGTTTCTGACATACTAAAATTCGAATTTTGGTTGGTCAACAGACGAATTTCAAAGGAACCGAAGGTTAAAGCTTCCAATGTTAAAATACGAAGTTCGTCTGTCCATAGAATGAAATTTGAATTTTGAAACTTATAAAATATTTTCACAATGTGACATACGAATTTTCAAGAAGAAAGTTTTTCTGTAAATCGTGAACAGTGTTTTCAATTTTCTACAGTACCCTCGAAATTCGAATTTTGGATGCCCAAGATTTGTCTGTCCATTGAACGTTCAAAGAGGCACAGTAGATAACTTTCTTCGAAATTCGAATTTTGAAAGAGTGAAATTCGTCTTTCAGAGACTAGTTTTGAAACTTAAATTATTCTTGATCTCAGATGAACTTTAACTTAGTTTTAGACGAATTTCATCTATTTTCTCAAGTTTTGTTTTGTCTGAAATTCTAATTTTGAAACTGTGAAGTTCGTCTGTCACTAAAAAGGCTTCTTTCAGACTTGATGAAAATTCAAATTTTGGATGACCAAAATTCGTCTGACAGAGAGACATCTCTTCAGATTTATTCAGTTTTAACTCCAAATTCGAATTTCCAAAGGAAAAGTTTGAATTTCCAACATAACAGTTCAGTTTAAACTTTCAAACTTCGTCTGTTTGTGAGTATTTTTCAAATAAGTAAAGATTTAACTTCAAATTAAGGTTTGAAAACATCTTTTTCTCAAATCAAAATCTTTTACCCAATCACGACTAAAACTAAAGATCCTACAAGAGATCTATCAGCAAATACTCAGAAAATCTTCACTTGAAACAACTTTGATCTCCTTTGATATCTTCAATCCAAGCTCTTGAGTGTTGATTTATAATCATTAAAACTCTTGATTCAACATTCTCCCCCTTTTTGAAGATGACAAAACAGCTCACAAACTGGATTAGTACTTGGGTTTGCTTTCACAAGCTCCCCCTCAACATATGCATAAGATATCATATCCAACAGATTAAGTGAAGATATTTAAAGCATAAATCATTGCAATCAACAAATTCATTCATTCGACCAAATTGTTGCAATACATCAATTAAAGACCAGTTCTTAAGACATCAAACAAGCAAATACAATCAAACAACTAAAACAAGATACAACAGGAAGATTCAGCCTAAGATCTAAAACAATCACTTCTTCTTTGGCTTAGTCTTCTTGCTGTATGTCTTTCCTTTCCCAAATGACTCAGCAGATTTTCCAGCTTGCTTGGTCCCAGTTTGCTTTATCTTCTCCTCCTTTTTGGCATCATCAGAAAGCCCAACAAAGTCCATTGGAGGAGGGATCTGAGAGATAGGAACAACACGAAGAGGGACAGGAGCAAAAGGAATCTCTGGCTGAATTGGTGTAGGAGGCTCAGCAGGCTCAGGGCTAGGTTCTTCATCCTCATCATCAGCGACCTCAAGCAGCTCTTGCATTTCCTGCCTGGAAAGAGCTAGTCGAGCTCTCTGTTCCTCTGAAAGCCTATAAGCAGCAAGAGAAGGAGAGGCAGGTTCAGGAGGAGGAAACATTTCTTCAAGCCTTCTCCTTTGAGCTTGCAGAAGAGCATTGTGAGCAATAGCTTCAAAATCAATAACAGGCACAATGCTCCTTTCCTCATTGAGTGCAGCTTGCAGAAATGGTGAAGCAGATATGGATGCTACTAGCTGCTCAACTTGCTCAGACTCTTGGGTGGAAAGGATAGAGTCTTGTCCAACTGCTTCAGTAGGCTCAAGAGGGCTAGATTCCTGTAGACCCTCTTCCTCTATGCCATAGTTCAAGGGAGGACCAGGACTTGCCTCATTGCTGGAGGCCTTTGGAGTGCCAGCTGGTTCAGTCTTTTGCACACCAACACCAAGGACAGGAGAATCCAACTCAAACGGACTTGGAGGCACAGGAGATGGAGACAGAGTAGGCTCAGGGACACCAGGCTGAGGTGGAGCTAAAGTGGTAGGAATTGCATTTCTTATCTCTTCATAAGCATCAGCCACCACTTTCATATTCACAGCCAATTGATGGATCTGATCTTGTAGATGAGCAAATTTGGCATTTTGCTCATCCCTAATGCTGAGAATGAGTGTTGACAGACTGTCAAACAACTCAGTGATCTTTGTTGGCTTGGCCCGTGAGGAGGGAGTAGAAGGAGGGTGAGTAGGCCTGGAGGGAGATGGAATAGGCTGAGAAGGCTGAGGTACAGATCTGCCAGGGGCCTCAGAAGTGCCTTCTTGTTGGAGAGATGCATCAGCAACAAAGAACAAGTCTTCAGATTTCCCTGCTCCCTTTCCAATCCATCTTCCTTCATCTCTTTCAATACCCATCCTTTGCAGTTCCTCTTCTTTGAAGGCCTCAGTAAGTTTCCCTTTCCCCTTTTCAATATGTTGAATCCTAGCATACTGCAGGATTCTTGAAATAATTGCTGCATAAGGGAGTGTGGAATCCTTCCTTTGATCCCTTGCCTTTATCATACACTGGAGGATGATATAACCCATATTAATTAGTTTCCCACATATGATAGCTGTCATTACATGAGCCTCTGCCCTTGTTATCAAATTGAAGCTTCCACCTTTGTTGAATATGATCCTGGACACTATGTAGTGCAGGATCCTCACTTGAACACTAAGGTCTGTGGGCTTCAACAGATTTATTGTGGGCCTATTCTCCCTTCTTCTGAATAAGGTGTCCAAGATGGTGCTCTCTTTGTAATTCAGAAAGGAACCACCTTCCTCATCAGTTGTGCTAGCCTCGTCCATATACCTAGAGGCTGTGATGTCAATTTTCAGCCCATCTTGTCCTTGAATTTCCAGCACCTCGTTTAATATTTCATCAGCAAGCCAAATGGTCCTTGATCTCAAGTTGACCTCCCGTTTCTTTTTCTTGCTGTTGTATTGAAGAGAGGCATACCAAGTCTTCACAACCTCTTCATCATACTTTTCAACAATTTCCAACAAGTTCTTATATCTTATCAACCATATTCCAACATCAAAGTTGTTAGATATTAAGAATTGTTCCATATTCACACAGTGAGGCTTGATTACCTTTTTGCTGGAAAACTTGGTAGAATACTCTTCTTAAATCTCAGGAGTACTCCAAAGTGGTCGGTAGTTAGGTCATATTCTCCAGATTGTGTAGAAGAGGAGGAAGCAACAGTAGCAGTATCAGCAGAAACAGGAACCGAAGATTTTGCAGATTTTGATGAGGAGGGTCCTACTTTCTGCGAATCTGCCTTGGATGATGATTTCTGGCGTTTGGAAGGGGTAGCTTTACTGGGTTCGGCCTTTCTCTTGGATTTCTCTCCTTCCTTTGTAGCATATTGAGATTTTACTATCCTTTTTGGCCGAGCTCCAGCTTTCCCTGCTTCAGGATTTTTGACTCTTGCCATTTCTCGGTTGAATGATGTAGAATGTGGCTGAGAATAGGTTTATGGGATGCGAATGGAAGTTTAAACGGTGAAGAATGACGGTTTTTGGATAGCAGTTAAGAGGATTGAATAGAGAATCAGAACAGACTCGGAGGAGTTACAAATAGGGCTGCGTCTGTTCAAGAGAAAACCGTCAGTTTTAACGTATGTAACCGTCTGACAGACGAATTTTGAGGGGTCAAAATTTGAACTTCGGGCAGTTACAGGTTAAACCATTTGGCAAAGCTTACTGACAGATAAATTTTCATCTGAAAGTTCATCTGACAGAGGCTTGGAACAAGCAGTACAAGCACAACAGATGAATTTTGTTTCAACAAAGTTCGAATGTTGAAGAGAAAACATTATCAACAACCAAGACATCAACCAATAGACGAATTAAGCAGGCAAAACTTCATCTTTCAAGCATTCAGCATGAAGAACATGATTCAACAAACGAATTTTGAACTGAAAATTTGAATTTCTCATCTTTTGTAAAGGTTGTCCAACAGTCGTATGTTAAGATGTGATACTTCGTATAATAGTGATGGATAAACATAACTTTGAAAATTTTTGTTCTTGAAAATTTGAGCTTCCATCGTTCAATAGACGAATTTCGAGGCATCAGCGAGAACTATTCCACAGTATAACAAGTCAAAGTTCGTCTGTTGGTCACTTAAAATTCGAATGTTGACCACGTTGACCAGTACAAAAACACAGTTTATGAAGCAAAATATGTCTAACAACATTTAAAATACAAACATCATCATTAAAAACTTACAGAATGGATCCAGACCTTAGGATTTTTGTTATTTACTTCACTTTCTGGTTGTTCCACTCTGTAGTACTCCAATCTTTCAAACTTTCAGCCATTGATTCTCACAAGGAGCACCTGCAACTAAAATTAAACATACTTCGATGCTCAAGTTAGAATTAATTTTAATATTGAACATTCTAAAATTGGAATTACACAGGAATAACTTACAGTTCATTGGGATTTACCATTCCCAATTCTCTTCTTATTTTGCAATGCCTGTCTTCTGATAGAGGTTTTGTGAGTATATCAGCAATTTGATCCTCTGTTGGGATGTACTCTAGCTTAACTTCTCCTTTTAGAACGTGATCCCTGATGAAATGGTGTCTAACTTCAATATGTTTTATCCTTGAATGCATGATAGGATTCTTGGTGATATTTATGGCACTATGGTTGTCACACATGATTGGTATCTCTTTCATTTTCACCTCAAGATCCTCAAGCTGCTGCTTCATCCAGATGACTTGGGCACAACAGCTTCCAGCTGCAACATACTCAGCTTCTGCAGTGGATAGGGCCACACTGTTTTGATTTTTGCTGAACCATGAGACCAAGAATCCTCCAAGAAACTGACAAGTTCTACTTGTGCTTTTTCTGTCAGTTTTGGATCCTGCAAAATCAGCATCAGTGTATCCTTTGAGATCTTCTCCATTGCCTTTTGGATATCAAAGACCCATCTATGATGTTCCAATAAGATATCTGAAAATTCTTTTTACAGCTGTTGCATGGGTCTCTTTGGGGCATGATTGGAACCTTGCACACATACAGACACTGAACATAATGTCAGGTCTACTGGCAGTTAAGTACAGCAGGAATCCAATCATTCTTCTGTACTGAGTAATGTCAAACATCTTCCCATTCTCATCCATGTCCAGTTTGGTTGCAGTAGCCATAGGTGTTCCCATTGGCTTGGCATTCTCCATTCCAAACTTCTTTAGCAGCTCTTTCAGATACTTGGATTGGCTGAGGAAGATGCCATCATTTTGCTGTCTGATTTGCAATCCAAGGAAGAAGTTGAGTTCACCCATCATGGACATCTCGAATTCTCCCTGCATTAACTCAGAAAATTTCTTACAAAGAGACTCATTAGTAGCACCGAAAATAATATCATCAAAGCCTGGAGGTTGATCTATATATACCTCTTCCATAATATATCCATTCAGAAAAGCACTCTTTACATCCATTTGATATAGTAAAATATTTTTCATACATGCATATGCTAACAGTATTCTTATAGCCTCTAATCTAGCTACTGGTGCAAAGGTTTCTTCAAAATCAATACCTTCTTCCTGATTATAACCTTTAGCAACCAGTCTAGCTTTATTTCTGATTATTATTCCAGATTCATCAAGTTTATTTCTGAAAACCCATTTGGTACCAATGACAGGATGATTTTTGGGCCTAGGCACTAAATCCCAAACTTGATTTCTTTCAAACTGATTTAGTTCATCTTGCGTAGCCAAAATCCAGTAATCATCAGTTAAGGCTTCTTCAGTACATTTGGGTTCAATTTGAGAAATGAAAGCTCAGTTTAGCATTTGATCCCTTAACTATTTTCTGGTTTTGACTCTCTCTTGAACATTACCTATCACTTGATCAACAGGATGATTTCTTTGATATCTCCAAGCTCTAGGGAGTTCTTAAGATGTTTCTTCATTGTTTTCTTCATCAAACCCTTGCTCCTGGATATCTTCCTCTATGTTAACAGATTCAGATATCTTTGGAGGTTCAGTTTTACTTTTATCAGAAATGCCCAGTTTTTCAAAGTTGAAAGCAAGATCATCCTCATTGGTAGCATGTTTTGAAACAGTTTCATTTTCAATGAAAACAACGTGCACAGACTCTTCTACCACATTTGATCTTTTGTTATAAACTCTATATGCCTTACTCCTACTAGAATAGCCTAGAAATATACCTTCATTGGATTTGGCATCAAACTTACTAAGATTTTCTTTTCCATTATTATGAATGAAGCATTTGCATCCGAACACATGGAGATGGGACAGATTTGGCTTTCTCCCCTTGTATAGCTTGTATGGAGTCTTTCCAAGGATAGGTCTGATGTAGGCTCTGTTGATGATATAACTTGCTGTGTTCACTGCATCAGCCCAAAACACTTGAGAAAGTTCCTTCTCATTCAGCATAGCTCTGGCCATTTCTCCAATAGTTATGTTCTTCCTTTCTATTACTCCATTTTGTTGAGGAGTCCTTGGTGCTGAGAAGTTGTGGTCAATTCCATGTTCATTGCAGTATTCCAGGAAGTATGCATTTTCAAACTCTCCTCCATGATCTGACTTGATAGACACAATAGAAATACCTTTCTCATTTTGCACTTTCTTAGCTAAGGTTACAAATGCATCAAATGTATCACTTTTAGAGGAAAGAAATAATGTCCAAATGAATCTAGAATAATCATCTACAATTACAAGCACATACAGATTACCACCAAGACTCTTTACCCTAGAAGGTCCAAGTAAGTCCATATGCAGCAACTCAAGTGGTCTAGATGTGGTAACTAAGTTTTTAGATTTGAAGGATGATTTAATTTGTTTTCCTTTTAAGCAGGCATCACATTCTTTATCATTTTCAAAAGATATTTTTGGCAAACTAGTAACTAGCTCATTTTTAACCAGTTTAGACAATTGATTCATATTAACATGAGCTAATCTCCTATGTCATAACCAACTATCGTTATTTTGACTAATTAAGCACATAGAATCTAAGGGAGGAAGTTCATCAAGATCAATAGTGTAACAGTTACCATCCCTTTGAGCTTTTAGGATTACTTTGTGATCACTTTTTCTGATGACCAGGCAAAACTTTGAGTCAAACAACACCCAGTTTCCTCTATCACAGGTTTGACTCACGCTCAGTAAATTGTGGTTGAGGTCAATTACAAACAGCACCTCTTCAATGGATGTTTCTGGATTTTTCCCCACAATGCCAATGCCAACGATTTTGCCATATTGATCACCTCCAAAGGTCACCTTTCCTCCTTTCTTGTCTTTAAGGGTGATGAACTTCTCCTTATCACCAGTCATGTGGCTTGAGCAGGCACTGTCCATATACCATTTGTTGCTTTTCTTAGCTTTAAGACAGACCTGCAAGTCAATATTCATGTTTTCTTTTTAGGTACCCAAATTTGCTTGGGTCCTTTATGGTTAGTAGATCTTTCCCTAGATGCAGATGCAACTCTGGGAACCCATTCAACTTTCCTGCTAAGCCCATTTTTCTTTAAAATACAGGACCTGGAAATGTATCCCTTTTTGTTGCAGAAATGACAGGTAGTGAAGGGACTGCTAGATTGAGTAGTAGGAAGAAAACAATGCAGATAATACTTCTGTCTAGCATGCCTTGGTTGATTATATGTCTCAGTGTGAGGTGATGCATTATTTTTCTTCTTATTGCTCTCAGCATGCATAAAATGTCTCCTATATGCATTTTGGTTTTTCTTCCTAATCTTTTCCTTGACAGCACATGGATCATAGCTAAGACCAGCTTTTCCTTGTGAAATTCTTTGGCTCTCCATCAATGCAAACAATATATCTTTTCCTCTAGTGAGCCTAGACATGCTTTTAACTAAGTAATCATTAGTTTGCTTAAGTTCAGTGCATGAAGTACAGCAAACAGATTCAGCAGTAGGTAAGGAAGTAATTTCAGAGATTGTGCTTTGAGATTCCAGCTTATTTATCTTCTTCTTTGCCAGTTTTAGTTCTTTAGCAACTTTAATGAAATCATCATGAAGCTCATGAAATGCATCCAGCAATTCAGAATAGGAAGGTTCAGATTCATATACCTTTTCTTCGTGATCACTGCTGCATGAGGGGATGGCTTCTTTAGAAGCAAATGCCATCAGACAAATGTTGGCAATCTCATCTTCATCTTCTTTTTCCTCATCTGAGCTGTTGCCCCATATGGATGAGATGTAGGCTTTCTTCTTCTTCTCTTTGTTAGCAACTTTCTTTTCTTTTTCTTGCTTCTTAAGGAATTGGGGGCAGTCCCACTTTATGTGTCCCTACTTCTTGCACTCATAGCAAGTCACAGGTTCTTTTGCCTCTTTCTTGCTTTCTCCAGCAGCTCCCTTCTTGAAGAATCTCTTGTTCTTCCTCTTGCTGTAGAATCTTCCGAATTTTCTGACCATCATAGCCAGAGTTTCCTCATCCAGCTCATCCTCTTCGTCAGATTCTTCCTCCTTTTCATCAGCAGCTTTGAGGGCAAGACCTTTCTTCTTTCTGTCCATCCCAGCTTCCTTGAGAGCTTTGATTTTTCCTTCATACTCTTCAAGGCTGCCAAAGAGAGTTGTGACAGAGGCCATTGATTCTCCTCTGGCTTCTTCTATTGCTGTCACCTTGGGCTGCCATTTCAGAGGGAAAGCTCTGAGTATCTTTCTTACTTTCTCAGACTAAGTGTATTCCTTTCCCAGGCTCTTCAGTTGATTCACAATGAGAGTAAATCTCTTTTGGAGCTCCTTTATCGTTTCTCCTTTAGCCATTCTGAAGCTTTCATACTCCCCAATGCACGTGTTCAGTCTGTTCTCCCTGACTCCAGATGTTCCTTCATGTGCAATCTGCAGAGTATCCCACATTCCTTTTGCAGTGGTGCATTGCGAGACTCTGTAGAATTCATCCTGGTTCAGGGCACTGACTAAACAATGCTTTGCTTTTAAATTCAGTAAGAGTCTCCTTCTGTCTTCATCATTCCATTCTGCTTCCAGCTTCTCTTTGTATCTTCCATCTTCAGTTTAGGCCATTGGGACAAAATCTCCTTTTTCAATAACTGACCAGATGTCAAGATCAATTGATTGGAGGTAGATTTGCTTCCTCATCTTTCAGTACCCATAATGCTCTCCACTGAAGCCTGGTGGTCTGTTAGTATTGTTCCCTTCAGGAAGTATACTCTCTCCAAAGCCAGCCATCTTTGTTCCCGGATTGTAAAATCCTTTGAATGGGAATCCGGGTTCGGATACCACTTGTTAGCAAGGCTGACTTCCCAAGAGGGGGGGTGAATTGGGAAGATTGAAATTTTTCTGCACAAAGTGAAGTGGGTGAAGATATCACAGTGTAATGAAAACAATGAGTAAAATAGAGTAAGCAGATAAGTAAGGATAAGGAGAAGAAGACTCAGTGATTTATCCTAGTTCGGTCTATCCACTTGACCTACGTCCAGTCCCCAAGACAACTCTTGAGATTTATCCACTATACAACAAGAATTTCAACGGGCTTCTTGCTAGTGCCACAGTACACGAGTATGCTCTGTTCCTGAGCTCTCTCAAACACTCTAAGCACTTTCTCTATGTGCTTTCCCAATCCCCTTGTGAATTCCCCTCACAAGGAAATCTTTCTTCTAGATGAAGAGTAGATTGTTTACAAATATATAACTCTCTTGAATAGAGTAGATATGAAGGTTAAAGTATAGATAATGAAGTTGAGAGGGTAAAAGCTTTTGAGAAGAAGATTCAGCAGAAATTTGGTATATACAAGTTTGATTTGTTTCCCATAACTTCAAATGATGTTATATTTATAGTTTTAGGTCTCAAATATCCGTGAGAGACTTAAATCTATCCATTGGGGAAGTTATCCAATGGTTACTCTGAAAAACTATCCGTTTACCAACCGTATTTAATGTTTCTGACATACTGAAATTCGAATTTTGGTTGGTCAACAGACGAATTTCAAAGGAACCGAAGGTTAAAGCTTCCAATGTTAAAATACGAAGTTCGTCTGTCCATAGAATGAAATTTGAATTTTGAAACTTATAAAATATTTTCACAATGTGACATACGAATTTTCAAGAAGAAAGTTTTTCTGTAAATCGTGAACAGTGTTTTCAATTTTCTACAGTACCCTCGAAATTCGAATTTTGGATGCCCAAGATTCGTCTGTCCATTGAACGTTCAAAGAGGCACAGTAGATAACTTTCTTCGAAATTCGAATTTTGAAAGAGTGAAATTCGTCTGTCAGAGACTAATTTTGAAACTTAAATTATTCTTGATCTCAGATGAACTTTAACTTAGTTTTAGACGAATTTCATCTATTTTCTCAAGTTTTGTTTTGTCTGAAATTCTAATTTTGAAACTGTGAAGTTCGTCTGTCACTAAAAAGGCTTCTTTCAGACTTGATGAAAATTCAAATTTTGGATGACCAAAATTCGTCTGACAGAGAGACATCTCTTCAGATTTATTCAGTTTTAACTCCAAATTCGAATTTCCAAAGGAAAAGTTCGAATTTCCAACATAACAGTTCAGTTTAAACTTTCAAACTTCGTCTGTTTGTGAGTATTTTTCAAATAAGCAAAGATTTAACTTCAAATCAAGGTTTGAAAACATCTTTTTCTCAAATCAAAATCTTTTACCCAATCACAACTAAAACTAAAGATCCTACAAGAGATCTATCAGCAAATACTCAGCAAATTTTCACTTGAAACAACTTTGATCTCCTTTGATATCTTCAATCCAAGCTCTTGAGTGTTGATTTGTAATCATCAAAACTCTTGATTCAACAATGTATGTGTAGTTTAATTGATCGAGAAGTATCTTCTTGAATGTTTATAGTGTGTTTTGCATATAGGAGTCTTCATGCCACAAGTTTTAATTGTTCAAGTTACTTCTTCTAAATCATTCATCATGTATGTAGTATGTTGGGATTTCTTCTAGGCAAGCTCTTAAATGTTCATTGAGTATCCCACGATCATGCATTGCTTGTCCTACATTTTACTATGGTTCAATGTGAGTTGATAATCGTTCATTAAGAACTCTATGAACATTCATGGTTTAGTTCGCATGATTGTTCATTGAGAATCTCATGAACGTTCATTGTATTGCCAGTATGATAGTCCATTGAGAATATCATGAATGTTCATTGTAGTCCTTTCCAAGCAAATCTTACATCTTGTCATTCCTCGCTAATAGAAACAAATGGGTTGGCTCCCAAATAAAATGTAACATTTTAATTCACATAAAGTTTATATTTCAAATGATTCATTAAGAATATCTAATTTATAATTATGGTAAATGTTTTGAATTCTTCATACTTCATTGAGTACCCATTTTTCTATATAATTGTCCCATATATGCATAGTAAAATGTGCCTAGAGTGTAAGGATATTACAAGATACGTAAAGCCATAACCCCATAAAGGATAATAATCCTTTAATTAATTAAACTAGATAAGTAGAAAATATGACTCAGCCCTAGGGTAAATAATATTTTAAATAGACAACTAAATATCTTTATAACAGATTTAGGATTTTAATCAAAAGTTCAACACATACTATAGTTAGGATTAAATGAAGAAAATCAACAATTAGAGAAATGACATTACTCGATTCTTAAAATGACATTTGTCTAAATTCCCATTTATGAACCAGAGTGAAAAATAACAATGCTGGGCAATGAGAATATCCCATAAAATTAAAAGAAGCGCTTGAAGTTTTAGTCAAATGAAACTATGAAAGAAATGAAATCAAGCGAAGAGTCATGTAAGTTTATCTTTATTCTCCATAGCTTTATCTTTATTCTCCAAAGCTAACATTTTCTGTATCCATTTCTCTCCTCTTAATACCAAATTATTGTATCAATTTTGGCTTTCTCTTCTCTAATGCCTCTTTTTGTTCGATTTCCAAAATCCAAATGAGTCTCAATTGTAGATCTGAAGTGACAAAGAGAAAAACAAATGGTGTATGGAGAATTAGGTAGTTGCACTAGCAAAAGCTTTCAAAGTTTTAACCTAAATTATCGAAGCATTGGGCTAGACCTAAGAATGAGCTAGTGAACTTAGACAAAATTTCAACAAAGATGATCACTCTTTCACATTTTCATTTTATCATTTTAAGTTTTTAGGTGCACAATAATAATAATAATAATAATAATAATAATAATAATGTAAAATTAAATGGGTCAACTCACAAGTTAAATAGGTTGATCCATTCAATCCAACAAGTTTAACTGTAATACAATAAAATCTCAAATAGCATGCAAATCTAAGCAAACAAAATTCTTGAATTGAATTGACTAGGTTTAAGGGCTGCAATAACTCAAATAAAATTAGGATTAAAATAAATAAAAATTCATGTGTTTGGACATTCAATCACTACAAAACATACATTTTAGTGGTGATGATTCAAGTGAAATGCTAACAAATGGTAAAAAACTATTGTCACATAATGGCAGTTAAAGCGATCACCACTAATGTTCTAACACCTTAACCCAAAAGCACAATCACCTAATTGAAGCATTACACTCAAATTTCAATAACCCAAATGGTTTGGAGAATGTCAAAAACCAAGTCCAAATCACAAAAATCACTGAAACGAGTGTTTTAGTGGCAGTATTTTGGTAACAATTTTTAAAATTGCCACTAGTACAAGTTTTATACTTTCAGTAATGGTTTTATTAAAATCACATTATTGGCGGTTTTGATGGAGAAATTATAACTATAGCAATGCTAGTAGTTTAGGTGAATCGTAACTAAAGCATGTTGTACGAACTGCCACTTAAGCGTGCATGATGGCGGTTATATGAATTACCAATTGCTACTAAAGCGTTCTTTCATATTAGTTGTATGAACTGCCACTATATAATGCATGCTCTAGTGGCAATGACAATTTTGCCTAAAAACTACTGCTAAAGTAATCACGTATGTCAATTTTCTTGGCACCTTTTTCAAATATTTTAATGTTTGGTGACCATTTTAAACAACTGCAAAAGCAAAAAGGAAAAAAAATCACTGCCATTGTCCATATTTTATTATAAATTACCATCTTTCCCCTATTTGTTATCACAACATTACATTTCTCTTTCTCCTCTTAATTATTCTATTATTTATTTTCTGTAACGTTCTACACTTCAAGCTTAATAGTTAATACTACCAAATTATATACATGGATCATAACCTCTTCTTCTCATTCTCCTTCTCTTTTATTCTTAATTTTATTCTTTCCATTGGTCAATTCTAAATTAAGCATTTATTCCTTCGATTAAATTTATTTTTTAAATTAATTACTATTTGAAATATTATTAAACCCAATAAATTATTTTATTTTTATATATTTTTTCAATTTTTATAAATATTGAAATTCGTGATGCTTTTTATAATTTACTAAAAGAATATTTCATATAAATTAATGGGAGTTTTACAAATCTGCTGGTAAAGCCTTTGGCATGGGTTTAAACCGTAACAAAAGCACAAAAAAAAAACCACTAAAACAATTTTTTTTGTAGTCAATAAATAAATGACCTCCCTTAACCCTATATCCATAACTAACAATTTCATAAGCCAACTCAAATACCATCTCAATCACCATAACATGATTTAAACATGATTTGCAAACTTTGCTTTGCTTGGAATAAGGAAAAATTAGGAGGAGAAGAAAACTAAATGGTAAAATAGATATGCATATAGACTATATTCCATCTATACTTATTCATTATTTCTTTCCTAATTTTCTCCTCTCTCTATTTTCTCCTCATTTAAAGCAAAGGCTAATTACACATTTCAAATGATTTGGGTTGTAACAACCCAAATCGTAAAAGGCATGTTTTGGGGCATTTTGGTGTGGAAGACATGGGAAGGTTGGCTTCCTTATGTTACAGCGACTTCCTAGTATGAAAGACTAGTTTCTATGTGAATAGGGTACGAAAGTTGACTTCCACTATGGTAGAAGTTGACTTCCATGATTGTTGAGTATGGAAGTCAACCTCCCTTAGGCATAAGTCAACTTCCAAGTGTATTGCATCTATCACTACTAGAAAACAACCAAGCCCCTCACTAAATGGTTTTTTTCGTTGCTAAATCAAAATTAGTGAGGGACTGTCACTAATTTTGGAGCTAAAATTTGTGACGCTAAAATTTAGTGAAGTATGTGTTATTTTCTTGCTAGATTATCAGAGGGACTTAACTCCTCTCTAAATTTAGGCTAAGATTTTCAATAGAAAGCTTGGGTGGCATTGATATAAAAAATGATTGGATAAATGAGAGAGATAATTAGCACAAAGCTTGAGGTAAGCATCTTGTTACATGTTAATTGTGTTATTAAGACTATGTTTGAGAGTTTATAATGAAATGGAATGAAAGAGTCATTAATAGAATGGGGTGGTACAAAATTGAGTGGAGTTAAATGAAACAAAACATTCTAGGGAGAGTTTTACGATATAAATGAGCAATTTTATCTAGTGATTGTTTTAGAGTTATTATAAAATAGATGTAATAGAATTAATTATAACATTTTTCTTAATATTACCTTTATGAATTTATTTAAATAAAAGAACTAGTTGCTATTATTAATTTGAGAAATTCATTTTTAAATTATAATTAAATTTTTATCATAATTAAATAAAATTCAGTTATCGATTGAATTGGTGAATAGGCATTGATTTGGAGATGATACAACTTGGGTTAGGGGAGAGAAGCGAAATTGTGCAAAAAATATATATGAGAAAAAATCATTCCTTGATGTAGTAGATAGAAAGAGATGCAAGCTCAATGTAATGGAAAGAGAGAGAACAGAGGTTGACACAATAGAAAGAATGAGAGGAGAGCAAGAGGCATATAACGTTTTCATAAGGTTGGGGGCAATTTTGTAATTGTGTTATTAAGTCATTCTTTGCCATCCCTCTCTCCCCTAAAAAATCTTTTAACTAATAGCTTAAGCCAATTAGCAATCCCAATTCATTCCATTTCATTAAAAAAAAAAACCCCAAATATACACTAAGATCTAGTTACACAAAATTGAGGAAAGCTTATCATAGATAAGATCTAGTTAGATTGTATATATAACTTCAAATAAAAAATATATAACAACTTCTAAAATTTTGATTTTCAATCATATTGATGCTATGAGGAATCAATAGACTTGAATGAAAAACAAATAAACACATATTGAAAACTCGATTATATGCCTTTTTTAAGGGGAAAAGAATAGTGATATGTTTTTTTTCCCTAATAATTAGTGTACACTAAAGAAAAATAGAGAAATAAATTACGATGTTCAAAGCTCATGAAAGTAACACACTGTTAGAGTTTTTATATGATATATAGACTATTGTTTACACTTCTATAATTTCATTAGTTTTAATCCAGTGAAAGCTGACTAAAGCAAGGTCATCTCAAACCCTAACAAAACTGAAATGTTTATATATAATGCAGAATGTGATATCAGTTATTGGTTAGAATGATAATTTGCCAACAATTTGGTTGGAGTCCACGAAAATGATTTGCACAAATCCTTCAAAAAAGTCAAATAAATTACACAAATATATTTTGAATTATAACAAAATACAAATCTCTCATCTATTTTTAAAACTAACTCGAAATTTTTTCTTCATGCGATGCAAGGGCTAGTTTTTGAATGTAAACAATTATTATATTTGTGCATGTTTAATATAGATGTCATTACACCAAAATAGGCCTTTTTTGTGGTTATTTTGGCCTTTCTTGGCCGTTATGAACCGCCAAAAATCTTAGCGTCAAGAAAACTTAAGATTTTTGTTGACGATTCTTAACCGCCAACGAATGTCCACTGTTGTTAGTGATTATATAATAAAACAGCAAAAAAAAAACTATTTTTCATTTAAAATAATTTTTTATTTTTTATCACTTTTCTTGGAAGTTATACTAAATAACCGCCAACGAAAGTGTATATATTTTTTAAATTTAATTTGCCATTTTAATATTTGTTGGCAGTTATAATAAATAACCACCAATAATAAATAAATGCCAACTAAAGTTTATTTATTTTTTTAAATTTAATTGTAATTTTTCTATTCCTTGATTGTTATTTATTATAACCACCAAGGAATATTCTTATGTTGGCGGTTATATTAAATAACTATCAATGTAAGTATAAATTTTTTTAAAATATTTTTACAATCTCACCAACTTGTTTCACCATCAATATGTAAAATTAAATATCAAAAACTCAATAGTTAAAACGTATCCAAAGCTAAAATTATCTAGAACTAAAAGTTGTATTATATCCATACAATATCCAAAATGTACTCAATCAAAAGTTACAAAAACTAGTTATATCCAATTGGTAAAAACAAAATTTGATGTATCAAGTCTAATTAACATTATCCAGTTACCAGATTTCCAAAAGTTTCATATATATCAGACCAATCTATAGCTTCTGCACTAACAACCAATATACATGACCAAAAGTTATATACCAAAGTAACTACCATGATGATGAAGAAGCAAAAAAAGCATGCATCTTCTAGCCATTAAAAGTGATCATTCTAAACTTCTTCCATTGTACTGCCTACAACATGACAAATTTTAAATCCATAAACTATCCAAAACAGATTAGAACCAACAATTCAGTGCAACTACATATGATATGATAGAACCTAAACCAAACAACTATAAATAGCATTATGGCTATAATCACTTATACCCACCTATGAGTCCAATCACATACTGACTCAACTTCTCTATGAGTTCTTCTATTTCAACTTTGGAATATGCCTCACAATAGGTATCCGGGAAATACTACAAATAAAAATATTAAATAATACAGAAGCATGTTACATTATTAAAATTTCATGTAAATATCATAAAAATGAATTACGTACCTTGGTGGGGATTGAGATTTGTTGATGTAAGATGATATCTCTCATGTATTTCATTATATAGTACCCACAATCCTTATCATTAGATTGCATCGGATACTGAACAAAATTATATGAATATTAGATTACAAGAAATGTTAATATCAATAATTGATTGAATATTAAATTATGAATACCTGAATATGTGTCCATTTATACAATAAGACCGGATCTGATGGAGTCTTCTAGTTGTTAGGCTTACTATTGTTGCTTAGCTTGCGTGTTGCACAAAACATACTCACACCTCTATTAAGCATTATAAAAGAAAATTAATATATGAAAAATCGAGGTTAATAAATAGAAAAATACAAAGACACATAATATAATTGCAAATTCTTATAGATTGATCATCTCTAGCATTTGCGGGTGGTAGCTTAGCAGATTTCCTTTGGGATCCAAAAAATATATTTTTGGTTTCATTGGTTCAATACATATCAACATCCAATGATTCCTGGGAGAAAAATTTACTAGTTTTAGCAAAGAAACTTATAATTAAGCAGTCCAACATGCAATAAGTCATCATTCAAAAGTTTAGTGATAAGTGACTCACCCACACAAATTTGTGTTGAATCAGAAGTTTTGATAATTTCAAACAACTAGAGCTTGAAAAGGAAAATATCAAAGGAGTATCAAATGAGATTGTGCAGAAATCCAATATAGAACGTGTAAAGATTTAGTTGTTAGGTTTTCTCACTATGTACACTAGGTAAAAAGCCTTGATTCTCACTAATTTTTGTTGACACAGCATTTAAACAAGTGATTTCACAATTATCCTATGTTAGCATATGTTAAATTTGAAAAATACTGACTAACAGATAAATTTTGCTTTTAACTCATGTGTATTTTACGTAAAATTCAAACTTTGCTTGGTGAAATTTGAATATACAGAGATTTCATCTCTGACAAACGAATCTCAGTTATGAAATTCATATTTCAAGCTAAGCATTATTGATGAATATGTGCAAAATTCGTATAAAGTCTAGTCAAAATTCGAATGTTGGTAAAGTTCAAAGAGAGTACAAAGTCACCCTCTCTGACAGATGAACTTTGGACTTCAAAATTCAAATTTTAAAATAAGAACTTGTGAGTCTCATTAGAGCATGTTTCTAATAGATGAACTTTGGATTTTAAAATATGAATTTCGAAATGAGAACTTGTGAGTCTTGTTAGAGCATATCTCTGACAGAAGAATTTTGTAATTCAACATTAAAATTTCACAGAGGAGAACTTTTGTTTCATGTTGAACTAGCCTCTAACAGATGAATTTTCAATTTCTGAAATTTGAATTTTGAATACACTATGAAAACATGAGGCAACTGTTCAAACTCAACAGATGTACTTTTAATATGAAAATTCATATGTTCTAACATGAAATATCTTTAACAAACTCAAAATTCTAATGTCACATTTCAACAAATGAATGTTGAAGTTCAACATTGAAATCCTTAACCTTCTATCTCTGCAAAATTTGTTTGTTGCACCTCAAAATTCGAATTTTGGCATGACGCATTAAATGTGGTTAGTGAACAGCTATTTCTACAGAGTAACCATTGGTTAACGTTTCTAACGGCTAGATCTTGTATCTTACAACTAGTTAAACCACAAATCTATAAATAGAACTTTATTTGAAGTTGTAAACAACAATTTTAAACTTATCTTTGCAATTACTCTGCTAAATTTCTATGTTAAAGCCTTTTACCCTCACACAGCATTTATTGCACTTAAACTTTCATATTCACTCTACTTTAAAGAGTATTTATTCTATATAAAAATATTTTCTTCATCTGAAAAGACGAATTCTTTGTGAGGGGAGTCACAAAGGAAATTGGAAAATATTTGTAAGAGTATTGAATGTAAATTGAGTATTCTAAGAACTGAACATGAGTCTATATTGAGACATTACAAGGAGCCCTTTGAATTCTTGCAGATAGTAAAAATCTCAAGTGGTGGCTTAGGGAGTGGACGTAGATCAAGTGAATTAGACCAAACTATGATATATTTCTAAGTTCTTTCTTCCCTTACTTTACATTTTCATTGCATTTTTTTCCTGCAAACTTTTGCTTTCACTTTGAACTTATGTTTTTGCAAAAAAATTTTGAACTCCCCAATTCACCCCCATTTGGGAAGCCAGTTATTTTAACAATATGGTGCCAAGAATAACACCCCATTACCACTCTTTGCATTCAATGCATCCGCAACATCTTGCAATTGCTTTGTGATCTTCCTTTGTGGCATCAAACCTGTCATATAAGCTGATATATCTTGTGGGTGGATGAAGGTAAATTTGTTTGTCAGCTTAGAAGGGACTAGAATTTTTTCATACAAAAATCTAAAATGAAAAAAATTAATAGATTAATATCACATATTCAAATGAAAGATCAATTGGAAAGCAATTTATTTATGCTCATTTAAATACCTTAAGTATATATTAATATTCTGTTCCCCAAGCCATCCATGATCAATGATGAAGGAGAATGCATCTTCATTGCTTACTTCAGATACTTGCTTATCGTAAGCCCCTACATCATAAGGAATGTGTACCAATTGCCACAACCCCATGGTTAATATACCATTAAGCAATTCATGATTTTGTGAATTTGAAACTTGAGGCAGAGGTAGTCCCCTTTCGTGGTGCAATGACTGACTCCTTCAATTATCCCAACACAACAACTTGCTTCACTTTAGTCTTTCTTGTGGACTGTGCAACACAGGTAGTCAATTCATTAGCATAAGAACAAATTATAATTAATAAAATGTCAACTAACATACCTTTTTTCGATAGAACTATAGTAATGAGGTTCATGGGCCATGCTACAAATCCACCCGCCACCTGTCTTACAGTTTCTGCCCCCTAGGTAGGCACAAGCAACCTTGCATTCTCCTCTTCAGGCAATGCAATCAATACTCTAACATGGTTTGCAGGTAACGAAGCATTATGAAGCATTTCCCTTGGATGTTATGCACTTGTCCTTTTGCAACCACATGCTGAGGGTTATCCAGCCATAATAGACAATGTCATATAGTCATAACATCATAAATTATTGATACATATCAACAATTAACTATGAATTTAGTTAATAAGAAAAGCAATTACCTGAAGGAGATGCTCAGATGGAGGAGTGCAACTATCTTTCACACTAGAACTGACTGCAATCCCTTGGGTCCCCTGCAACATAGCTTGTTTGACCAACAACTCAAGCTGGGTTAATCACCTATTCATATCATATTGTGTTTCATGATGTTGCTGGATGATTGTCTCCAATTTAATAACCCTAGCTGCAGCATTTGAATGACGGTGTTTGGTATCAAAATAGGCCTTGTTGGTGACACCAAACCCAGCACCACTAATACGTCCAGGGTGCTGAAGAAACTTTAGCGCTTAGCTAAGTACATCCAACCTTGAGCCTTCCTTGCCTTCAGATGTCTCATTTGAAATCTTGTTCTGTGAAAATAAAACAAGTAATAAATATTTTTCTTAAAAAATGAGATTTCAAATTGTTTTTGTAAAGTAACACTTACTATCTTTTCAACAACTCTCTGAACAGTAATCCTTTCTTTATTTTTCCTAGATTCTGACAATAGCTAATGATAGGGTACTTTTTCTCGTGTGCATCCTTCCTTCAATAGCTATGCATTCACACAAATAACAAATGAGCATTCGAATAAATTTAAGTATTAATAGACATAAGATATACATGAACTCACCAACTTTCTCTCTACTCCAGAGTATCCGAGATGGCTAGCTCTATAGGGATATTGTTGACTCTTTGCCCTTTGACTATTTTCCTCACTTGATTTCTCAAAAAAATTCAGTACTTAAATAAAAAAATTATAAACAAAGAGCATTAGAATATATTTAATTATGAACAGAAAAAAGTGGTTTACCTTGAACTTCTCCTGATGTTGCTGATTGATAAAACCATCACAGTGTTCTTGTTTTATGTATATTCTAAATTTTGCAAGCGAATGCTCAATGAAGTTGTCAGCTTCATCTTTCATAAAGTACTTTGTCAAAATATATCGAAAATTACACATCAAAATTCCTGCATTTTGATGCATATAGTCTCCATGGCTTTCATCAACGTAAAAAGCAGACTATAAGAAAAATACTCAAATTAATTATAGTAAGTTTACATGTATCTATAAAAAAATAATTCCATTCACTAGATGATTTTTATAATTCCATTTCACTTCAAATACTAAAATTAAATATAATTACCACTATATCTTGGAAAACTAAGTCCTTCACAGTAAAGGGGACTTTCCTTCAATCATCCAATTTTGGATGATCAATGGGCACTTTCAACTTTACAGCCACTCTGGTATAGCTACTTACCTTCTTCTCACCTTCGTTCACTAGATGATTTTTGTAATTTCATTCTATATGGATCTTGTTTCCAGTATCTCTTGCATGACAAACCTCTTTCATTACTATCAAACCACGTCAGTGCTTCAGCATCTCTCTTTGTAATGTCACACCCTTAGCCATATTTACCTGTAATGATATTCAAATAATTAATCAAATAATGAAAAAGAAATTATATTACAAAATAGGAAGATTATTAAATTAAATAACAAAAAGAAATTAAAGGCAACATATAGATGTTAAATAAAACATTTCCTTTCTTGTTGTACCTTGAATGATTCGTCCCCTTCTTTTCATGATCCAAATCCTCTCTTCACGATCATCTCTCATACAGAGAGCATTATCTCCAATGGAATGAATATCAAATGATGCCCCGGAAAATAGATCATCCTCAATATAGATCTTGTTGGTCTTCACTATCATTGCAATGATCAATTATTTTGTTGGTTAACACGACAATGAACTACCTCTTATTAGTAGGATCAAGGACGTAAAACACCAGTTGAACTTGAGATGCTAAAAAGAAAAGCTCATCTTTATAACCTGGCTTATTAAGATCAACCAAAACAAGCCCAGACTCATCAACTTGAAGGCTGTTCTTGTTGTCAACCGACTTACAACCAAAAATCGATGCCCGAAACAAGATGTAATCCAACTCCTATATGTGCTCAATTACCTTGAAGTATGACATATTTACAAAAGTAGGGTTTCTGTCTTTAGCAATAGAAATATGCATTGATTGAGCTACAAGGGTTACCCCACTCTTTTGCATTGTGCTCTGATCATCCTTCTCTTTGGTATAGAACGTGTATGAACATGTAGCCATTTACGAGATAACCAGTGTAAGAGAAAACATGCATGAATGGACCATTGGCAAATGATCTCAACTTGTCTGAAACTAAACCAAGAATCCTTTCCTACTTCGAAATAATGTAATCTCTCAACCAATCTATAAGAAGCCGATTGTATTCTTTCGATATCCAACTCTCATTCTTATTAGGGTTTAAGCTTCTAAGTTTCTCTTTGTGCATTTCTACATATGGAACAACCTCATCAAAGTTGTGAAAAACATACAAGTGAGTTTGCTCCCACTATGTCCTCGAGATGCTAACAATTTCCTTTCCCATAATCCCTTCCCCAAATGTTCTTCCCATATGACAAGACTTAGGAAGGCCAATGTTATTGACATTGGATAAGTATTTGGTGCAAAATTCAACAACTTCTACTATATACCATTCAACAATACAACCTTATGGTCTACTTCAATTTTTCAAATACCCTTTTAATGCCTTTATGTTATACTCAATTGGGTATATCCACCTCATATAAGCTAGATCGTATAATTGTGTCTCCCTAACCAGGTAAACCATCATATCAAAGAAAGAAGGCAGGAAATACATCTTAAGCTCGCACAAAGTGATAACAAAGTCTCTTTGCAATGCCGACAACTTCATACAGTCAATCACTTTGCTGCAAATATACTTGAAGAAGAAACATAGTTTAGTGATTGTCCCTTAAACATTTTTGGGCAAAATGGATCGCATGGCTACCGGCACGAAATTCTCCATCAAAACATGGCAATCATAAGACTTCAGACCCTTTAACTTCCAAGTCTTTTATCAAAATAAGGTTCCTAATGTTTAAGGAGTACCTCTCTAGACTTTAACTCCATTAAGAAACTCACAAAAAGCAATTTTCTCTTTTCTAAATAGAGTATATGACACTAGAGGTAGATAAATGTGGCGTTTCTCCTTCACTAGTACTAATTCTCATCTTATTCCTATAGCAACTAAGTCCAACCTTGCCTTCACACCATCTTTAGTTTTTTCTCGACACATTAAGTAATCTATCAATGATGCTTTCACATACATTTTTTTTTTCTATATGCATGACATCAAGGAAGTGCCTCACATACAAAGACTTCTAATATGGAAATTCAAAGAAAATTAACCTTTGCTTCCACCCACTAGTTCCAAGGTGTCTCACAAAAGGCTTCCCGAAGTTGTTATTCAAATCCTTTACCTTGTCAAACAATTACTCATCACTTAATGGCAAAGTTCTTTCCCTTCTATATTCCCATTAAATGCTTGTCTCCACCACCTGTAATGATGTCCCTGGGGCAAAAATTTGCGATATCTGAGGAAGGCAAATTTCAAACCATGCTCCAATTGTAACATCCCTAAGAAGATAAATAACTAAAAATGTATAAAGAATTCACAAAAACAGATAAACACCATTTTACGTGACATGAGGCAAAAAGATCATTTTTTTCGGTTAAACGGAAAAATGAGAAATTATATTTTTATCTATAGAATTATGAAAATTGCACTTCGATCCCAACAATAAAACATCATGTGGGGATAGAAAATATTTTGGGGAAAATTATAGCTGATGATCCAAAAATTTTTAAAATTATAAATTTGTCCTGAGTTAAGGGTAATTTTATAAATATGCAAAATTACTGTCAGATCGACGCTCTCAATGAGATGAGTCCAATGGTATATGGCACTAAGAGTTAATGTTTAAGGATAAAGAAATAATCAGTGCCGAAGTTTTAGTGGTGACTTTTTACTGATGAAGCAGCTTTTTGATCTGCAAAAGTTAAAAAGTCAAAAAGAAAAGCTATTGAACACTGTAAAAGGAGTTTTTTAGAGATAGGATAATAAAGTAATATGAGACACAAGTTTGCTTTATTCCTATTCCAATAAAGTGAAATTACATTGCAAAAGTAACTTTATCAATCTAAGTATAAAGTAACCAACACAGGATATTATTGAACTGGAAAAATTATGCAATGCCTTGGGGATAATAACCCACTAAAATGGTGCCACCTCAGCTACTTATGTGCTGAAAATGAAGCCATAATTGTTTAGCAAACTTAATGGCTAAGTTTGGTTAAGACTAGTCAAAGTAATTCGCAAAAGTAAGCTTGATTAATGATTGATTAGTGGCCTATAAATACCCCTTCAGTCTTGAACAAAAATCACACCTAAAATGAGAGGGAAAACTATGCAAAAATAGTGAGGGAGGTGGCAGCCAAGTGAGGGAAGAAAAAGGAGAAGGAAAAGGAAGAAGAAAAACCCAAGGAAAATTGGTAAGAGCTAATTCATAACTTTGATAATTTCTAGCACAGTTTTTGGGTTGTATGAGCTAGTTTTTGTGAAATTCTTTCCTTCCCAATCTCTGTCCAATTTTGATCTAGGTGTGTTTATGGGAGGAATGATGTTTTAAAACCATAAAATCATGATTAAACATGAGTTTTTGAAAGAGGAAGCAAGATAAGTAGGATTTGAGCAAGTTTTGAGAAAAGCTCAATTTTCCTCCTCTATGGCTGATTTTTGGCCAGATCAAAAGTGAATCTTAGAGTGGGAATATCATTAATTTGATGCTAAAAATGGATTCCCCATGACAAAAAACCTTAAAGACAATTATATGCTTCAAGATAGAGTTTAAGATAGACAAGTTGAATTTCTAAGAGTTTCTAGGGTTTCATGGGAACCATATGCATTATGCCATGAAATCAATAACTTGAGCTAGTGTCTAATGTTGATATAGGTCTTGAGGAAGCCTAAAGAGTCTAGTGGAAACATTGGATTCAAGAGGAAGAGCCAAAGGAATGCATCAAGGTAGCTAAGTTTTACATTATAGCTTGACGTTTTTTCATTATCTTTCTACGATTAAATTGTGTTGCCATATTACAATTGTAATTTCTTTGATTGGTTTTGGCTGTAAAATGAGGGGTTTTACCCCCTGAGATGTTCATTTTCTAAGCCGTTATGTTACCGAAATTTTTATGATGAATGTGGCAATTTATTATTTAAATGTGATTAATGTGATTAAATATGATCAAATGTGAGTTATTTGACATGATTGACATAATTGCATGAAATGTAACTTGTTACTAAATTGTCTCAATCTCACCCCAAATATCCCAAATGACTAGGCACAAGTTGTAGCAAAAGAGTCCAAAAAGCTAAGAAAAATGAAGAAAAGAAAGATGCTTAATGATATTTCAAGTTATGATTGTATATTTTGAAATTATGTATAAAGCCATGTATATGCTTTTAGATCTGTGTCATTGTGCTATTATGTCCTTATGAGCATTATCAAATGTTTCACATCGATTTGAAACATGGATTGATCATGTGAGCATGTTATAAAGCCTATTTTCCATGATTACCTTGCAAATAGCTCATTTTATAGCAATGAAAGTAAAGTCAACACTATTTGACCGAAACAGGACACGTAAGTTAAGTGTTATATATGTTTTGAAAGTAAAGAGAACAAGCTTTCCAATAAGTTAAAGAACACTTAATTTGAATATATATGTGTCACGACCCAAAATCTAGGCCATGACCGGTGCATAGACCAATCTAGCACAAGCCTATTTAGCCTAGCAAGACTAACAGAAAACTTCCACAACTAGTCAATTTAGATGAAAACTAAAATGAAATACCAAAATACTTCCAACAATCAATCACAGTTCATGACTTATCTCAATCCTCATATCCAAAAAAAAAATAAAAAAAATAAATAAAGAATCAATAAATAGATAAGGTTATCTAAATCAACAAGACTCGATCATAAACTCCACTATAGTAGTCATGTCACCACGAGATCTGCGTTATCATAAGACTAGAGATGTCCTACCTAATATCTAAGAAGTCCAATTTTCCTAGAGTACTTTATTCAGCTACCTGCTAATCTGAAAATATATAAAATATGAGGGGTGAGTCTACCACTGACTCAGTGAAAGCATAAACAACAAAGTGCACTGAAGGGAAGCAAAGATCGCACAGGAGTTTTTTTTTTTTTCAAAACAACCTTACAAGTATATCTACCTATATTTAAACTAACCACCTATATACAAAACACTTTTATACCAACAATAAGGGATCAACACAAAATAATATTTCACTCATTCAATAGAAAGGAAGGTTCACTTAGAATACTAAATGTTATCACACTAAGCACATCACAAAATCCATTTTCCACATCCTATAACAAATGGTGGGGAATAACCGTCCCACATAGTATAATAATATAATAATATTTTATATACCGCGGGAGAAATAATCATCTCACTCGATAATTTATATAATATTATATCTCATATAAATAAATGTGAGGAATAACCGTCTTACCTGTTAAATACTCATATTACAAATCAATTAAGCTCATACCCAAAATGAAGAAAATAGAAAAGAAAAAAATATACTGTAATAGGAAATTAAACTCAGTAAGCCTTAAGATCTAGTAGTGTAAAATAGAAATGAAGGAAAACATGTTTTGGATTTGCTTCCCAAACAAGGCAGAATATACAAGGAGAATAAGTAAAAATTATTTGAGGTTAGGGAAAATAAAGAAAGTACAAAATGAATGGTGACAAATTCCCATCTATACACTCACATGTTGGAACCAATCATATAAATCCTTTTTTCCTTCCACTTAAGATTCAGACTGTGGAAGTTTCACCAGTACCACCTAAAATTATTACCGCATAAAGATTTTATTATATAGTTACTCAAATTTATCCTCTATCACTACTCAAATGCATCCCAAAATATTAAAATTCCAATTCTCTTTATTCTAAATATTATGAATCCCATCAATATAAAACCTATAAAATTCTTAATTGTTTAACAAGTATAAAAATTATTTTATGGAGTCCTTGAGTAAAACAAGAAAAAAAATTTCAAGACTTACCAAACTTTTCTTGAAGGGATAAAAATCTAATTTTTTGAAGACACTAATCTAGAACAAAATTTAAGAGAAGAAGCACTGGATATGACATTTAATTTAAAAAAAAATGGCACCACAGTATTATAATTTGGAATAAGGACAAAACATATTATTTCAAATTATGTAATAGTAAAGAGATCATTTGAAAATATAATATAAGGCTAGGATTTTGATTTAAAAAAATACCGAAACACAATGTTGGAAGCCGAAAATCCATAAAAGACTAATTAAGAGAAAAGCCAAAGAGCACCGTTCAAGCAAGAAGAAGATTATCATATGTGAAGGTAAAGACCAATAAAGAAGGAACAATTGTCTTACTTGCTATATATGAATGGCCACGTGAGCATGAAAAAGGCTTCGACAAGGTAGAGAGATGATGACGCAAGAGGAAAGAAAAAGGCAGTGTGAGGACGTACGATTTTCTTTGCATTAATACCGAAAAGAGGAATAAAGAAGAGAATATGGTTGTGAAGAAAAATTGAGAGATTTACTGAAGAGGGGTTTACTAAAGAATATGAGAGATTAAGATTTTATATTATTATCTCAGATACTTTAAAAATATAATAATCAAACGATATAAGATAAGATTTTAGATCATTTTCTTAGATATTTAAAAAAAAAATAATCAAAAGATTTATCCCAAAATTTAAACTCAATTTTTGAAATATATATATATATATTAATCTACTAGATATCAAAATATCAAGATTTAAAAAAATCCCCAAGTATATCTCAAAATGACTCCATAAAATAATTGCTAAAAAAATATTATACATTTATTTATAACTATTTTTTTTTACTAAAGGTATCACAATATGTATGATTTATAGTGTAATTTTAAAGTTGAAGGTCAAAACTAGACAATGAAGTGAAAGCTACAAATTTTACTAGAAGTATTACTTTTTTTTTTAAACAGTGATATAAAATTGTACTGAGTTCCAAAATTTAGTGGTTTATTTGTATGAAAGTATCTATATTTTAATTTTATTATGCCACTGGTTTGAGAGTAGTTGAATTTATAAAATGAAAGTTATGCAAGTTTTTCCAAGACTGTTTTAGTAAAAGTAAGGTTCTGACCCTTTGTGATTTAAGTTGAAATCATGCCCTGGACAAGTTAAATAAATGTATTAGAAATTTATGGTTGTAAGCATACATATTTAACTTTCCATTGGCATAGAGAATCCATGATTTGGCTCAGTATAATATTAGATATGGATTTTTAAAGTTATAGCCAAAATCCTGGAAAAGAGAAAAATAACCATTTGAATAGTGAAAATATGAGCAATACACTGTACAAATTGGTCCAGACAAATGCAAGTCTTATATTTTTCTCTTGTAAACCATGTTTCAAGCTTTATTTAAAGACTTGAATCACATCAATAAGATTTTTCTAGAATTAGTTATAATTTTTCAAAATTTGTCCAGAAAACTTGGGTACCAAATAAACAGTAACACGTTTTTTTTTATTTTAATTATTTTGGACCCTTTGATGATTCAAACCTCTAACATGAGTTATTTAGATATTAAATATGCTATACTACTTGAGAAAATATATGATAAAGTAAGGTATTACACTAACCATATGGAACATGTGTCTTCTTCGCATATAAGGCATCCAAACTCTCTTTTAATACTGTAGCCTGACAAATTACCATACATTAGAAAATCATTGATTATACCAAACAACATAGCTCTCAACTTAAATGTCTCTTCCCTATATCTGTCTTACACCTTCACACCCCCTGTCCCACAATAGCTTCAAATCTTCAATTAGTGGAGCCAAATATACATCTATATCATTTCAATGTTGTTTAGGTTCAAAGATTAACATAAACAACATCATAAACTTCTGCTTCATACATAGCTATGGTGGTAGGTTATAAATCACCAAAATCACAAGCCACGTACTATAAGTACTACTTTTCATACCATGTGGATTCATTCCATCGGTAGATAATGCAAGGCATAAGTTTCTATCTTCTATCCCAAAGTTTTCATATTGACTATCAATTTTTTTCCATTGCGAAGAATCTGCAAGATATCAAAACTTTCCATCTTCAATTCTTTCATCTGCATGCCATGTCAAATGCTTCACAATTTCGAGACTTTTGTACAAGCATCTAAATCTAGGTATGATAGGAAAATACCATATCACCTTAGTCAAACTCGATTCTTTCTTCTTATATCAAGGGGTGTTGCATTTAGGACACATGTCTAACGATGTATGTTCATTCTAGAATAACATACAGTCATTAGAACATGCATGTATTCTCTCATAGCTCATCTCAATAGAGCATAGCATCCGTTTAGCCTTATATGTATTGCTAGGAAGCTCATTATCCTCTAGCAACATATCCTTCAAAAGTGCAAGCAATCCTATGAAGCTTTTATCACTCCATCCATTGCACACTTTCAAGTTGTACAACTTCAACACAGCTGACAATATCATGAATTTAGTACAACCATAGTACAATGGCTTTTCTGCATCACTTTTCAACCTATTAAACACAATGGTTTGAAAATCGGACCGGACCAGACGGTCGGACCGTCACCCGGTGTGAAGAACGGCTCGGTTTTCAGCTTTGGACCGTTTTAGGGGTTGAACCGGATTGAACTGCTTTGAACCAGCCGGGAACCGGAACGGTTTTTAAAGAACTGGACGGTTTTTTAAATTGGGTAAAATTTAACTTAAATTTAATTTTTTTTACCAAAATTATTAATTATAAAAATTATTAGAGAGTAAAACACTATTTTTCATTTTATTTTAAAATTAATAGTTATAAAAATGAAAAATTTCATTGTATTATACTCTCTCCGTCCCAAATTATAAGAGAATTTTGAGACTCTTTATTTATCCTAAAATATAAGAGATATGGATAAAATTTGTGGAGCAATTAATATTATTTTTCTTTTACATCCTTGAGTAATTAAGGCTGTATTGATAATTACTAATAATGAATTAGTTTTATTTCAGACTTTTAATATGGGCAATTTTGGAAAAAAATTGAAATTGTAGTACAATTAATAAATTTAACTACCAAAACTATTTTTTCCTTGATACAGATAAAGTAATTATTTGTTTTTTATAATTGGGAAGGGAGGGAGTATAGTCATTTTATAATATTATGGTCACATAATGTTATCATGCTAAAGTATTTTAACATTACTTTCAATGATTTAATATATATTATTACTATGTGAGCTTATTAACTTATTATGAACTTAAACTACTTAAATTTATTTTTTTAACAATTTGATATTTTATTTTTATACATATATTATTATATATAATATTATTTTTTCTTAATTATTACATCACCGATTCGACTGCCGGTCCAACCGGTTGGACCATAAAAACCGTGACCCGGTGAAGTTTCTGGTTCGATGTCCGGTCCAGTTTTTAAAACATTGATTAAACATCTCAAGACAATCTTGAAGTTCATTCTCAATCACATTCGCCATCTTTTCAAGACAGTTAGCCTCAAATGAGCTTGTGTCGAAATCATTTGATCTACTATAAGCCGAACTACTATACCCATCATTTGTCTCACCATGCTTTGTCCAACGTCTATAACCTTGGTCAATTCCATGACACACTAAATGATCTTCCAAGTCATCTGCACTAACTAGCTTCCCATAATAACACTTTAAGCAAGAACATAAAATTTTATTAGGGTCGTCCGCATGCTCAACTACAAAACTAATGAACCCTTTCACTCCATCCCTATACTCCTTAGTCAAACGATTCATAGACATCCATGACTGCTCCATACTCCTAAGATGTGTATCAATTTTGGCAGAGCCTCCCCAAGAAGTTGAGGGTGCAATAATTCTACAACATTTCACAAGAAAATTAGACCTCCTAATTATAAGTACTACCATTTTCCAGCCAATCCCAGATAACCTAAGTTATATATCTTTAAACATCATGACTATTACTATTTAAAAGCAATCTAAGATTCAACCACATATTTTCTAGCAATCACTATCTAATTTTTAAAGAAAAATCGGTAGCTTAAGATCTTAAAAATGAAAGTTTCCCGAGCCCTAAACCCTCTTCATACAAAAAGTAGCAAATAACAACAAAATTAAACCAATCACAGTAGCAATTATGTCCTAAATCATTTCCAATCATCAAATTACTTCTAATTAATAAACTAATAATGATTCATGCTATCAAATATAAAATTACCTAAAAGTCATAAATTTAAACAAACTAAGATAACCCACAACTAAATAAATAATGTTTCAAATTGATTCTAAACAAAATTCGTGTCATAGACTACATTAAAGTTTTTCAGCCACATATAAATTAAATATTATAATTTACCTTAGTGATCTTAAAAATAGTGTTGCCAAGTGGTATTTTCTTATTCAGTAACTCTTTCATAATCTCCTCAGGAAGATAAAAAATGGCTCCTTGAACCTGATGCATGGTTGAAACATAAAATAGTTAAATAGTTTAAGTACACCTAAATATACACAAATTCTTAAGGACAAAAGCACCCAGAAGAAAGTTAGAACAATTTTAAATGTGTTATGAGTGAACAAGAATAACCCCATTGTATGACACGGATTTTTTTTTTCCTTTTTTGGCCAATAACAAGGCACTTGGAATTTAATATGAAAGTACTTATTTTATTCCGCCTCAAATATAAGTGAAAAAAAAAACACATACCAATGAAAATAATTTAATTTGCAGTGAAACATTTTTTTTTTTCAAAATTGCCCTCAATTATTGGCCTTTTTTTTCTTTACATTAGATTAATTAATGCACATTGATTTGATAAGGGGTGATTTCAGAAATACCATATTTATTGCTACAAAAAATATATATATATACACATTTTCTTTTATATTTTGGACCAATTCTATCCTCCAATATTTAGTTATATTTGATACTGAAGAGAGTATGTGTTTACCGTGGTTGACAGGTACAAGAGTAATAAGTTTTTTTTTTTTTTAACGTCAAGTCAATGGTTAAAGACTTTAAAAAGCTGGATTATGACTATTAGGGAATTTTGATAATAACTTTGCCGTTCTTAACGCGCATGATAATAACACGTCAATTGTTAAAGACTTCACAAAGTTGGATAATGACTACAAAAGAATTTTCCACCGCACTTACTTTAACATCAAGTGCTCACGTTCAAGTTTCAATTTTGTAATTTTTCCTTGGGGAATTATTTATATACAATCACTCATCCATCATTGGGGGAGTGCTAAAATTAATTTACTAAATTATAATTAGGAAGGCAATTCGAGGGATAAAATGTTATTGTTTTCCTAAAGTATAATTTATCCTCTAATTGAATATATAAAATAAGAAACATAAATTATTGTTCAATTAAAGATTACCAAAGGAAAGTAAGTACAGAAAAAATTGAATTTGACAGCACTAAAACCGTAAGGTAGATTTTGAAGTCTGCAGTAACTTTTGGACACCAGTAGAAATTTTCAATTCAAAACCAAACATGCTGTTCAACTCTATGACATCCATCCCTTGACAACAGCCAGAACAAGCAAAAAGGTTTAAAATATAAATAATATAAATCTGGTGTATGACTTTGACGGACAAGTATTTGTAACTTACGAAAGCCCAAGGTCACTCTGACCAAATATTCCTGGGTTGCCACTGTAGCTACTTGCAACAACTGCACAAGGAACCAGAGCAAAATGGACCATAAAAAATTAATACTTCGGTCATTCCAACCCAAACAAATATTATAGAGACAGAGAATAGATTGAACTGACCAGGTTGCGTCTGACCACAATTACTGAAAGCAAAAGTGCCACTTGTTTGAGCTACTTGTCCGGTTTGGAAAGGTGTTGAAAGGGAAGGCTGCAAGGATAGTCAAATCAAACCAATTACTAAGTCAAAATGGACAAGAACCAAAGTTAATTTTATCACAAAAACAAAATCAATATGTGACATAAATTTAAGCTTTTAAAATTAAGAGTGCAACAGGATATGAAAAGATTCCTCTAAGGTAAAAAATCACATATAGATGGTAACTTTTATGTGAGTGTTCATTGTTCACATTTAAATCTTTAAATATAATGATACACTAACAAATTTCTCTACCCTGATCTGCATGTTCACATTGCCAACTAATGCAGTTAACTCACCCTGCTACCTCTAGAAAAGATATTTACTGTTATATCAAACAGAGCAAAGGGTTCACACATGTCAAGTGTAATTTATTTCTTATTTGATAACTGAATAATATGATTGTATATATCACTGAAAATTATTTATATGCAATATTTATATAATAGCTTTTGCATAAAGCAAAATGAGCATGTCGAGCTGAGCTCAAAGCAGAAACACAACTCCTTAAGCAGTGATTCATAAACATCAGCAAGAATCAAACTTAACTTACATTCATTTCATTAAAAATCCAAACATAACAGTGCACCAAAATGAAAATCCAAAGATAACCACTTTGAAACATTTACTAAATTAAAAACTACTCATAGTTGATTAACTCAACCAGCCAGATTACTGGAAGTGAGTGATACACTACTTGAGAAAATGCTTCCACCAAGCCCCGAAGAAGGTGAATTAAACAAGCTTGATTGACTAAAAGCAGATGAGTTCTGTCCAAAGGGGGAGCTAGTTTGACCAAAAGCAGAACTTGGTTGTCCAATTGTAGGTCCAGAACTGAATAAATTTGATGATTGAGTGTTGCCAAAATTTATGCTTGAACCAAATGGCGAAGATGAACCCAGAGCAGAAGAAGAATTGAATAGAGGTGATGGAGAGGTAGCTCCAAATGTAGATGTTGATGAGCCAAAAATAGAAGGTATTGCTGCGAATGTCGAAGTACCAAAGGCTGATGAAATGAAGGCAGGAGTGGTTAAAGTCCCAAAGCTAGCACTAAATGCTGAACTCTTTTGTGCAAATGGATTAGAAGGGGTTGAGGTAGAGAAAGGATTAGCAAACGATTGGCCAAATGCTTGAGAAGGGGTAAAGGTTTTTGTCTGGCTGGTAGTTTGAATTAAAGCCAACCAAACTAGTGGACTGAGCATAACTAATAGGCCCACCTAAATTTGTATTATGTATGATAGAATAATCAAGCCCAACATTTACTGCAATGAAAACCAGCAGAATTTATAAGATAATTAATTATTAAGAAAAATGGCAATTACCCTTATCTCCAATTTGATAGTCTTCCCATCTCATCTCCTCATGGCTTTTATCTTTGTAAATAGGCATGGCCAATATAGACTCCAATTTAGCAGTTTGTACAGAGGTACCGCCATCTGCTTCAGTTGTTGGTGTGTAATTAGCAACTCTATTCCCACCATGTTGACCTCCAAAACCAAATTGACCAATACCAGTCCTTCCAAAAGTTGATGCTGTAGTCTAAGCTCCTGAATGAGAACATATGCAAAGGTGACTTTCGATTATAGCACAAGACAAAAAAAGACATCAAAATTATAACCCACAAGATACAAAAGGATATGAGAATAATAAATTTCCCTTCTAACTTAAAAATACATATCATAAAGTTTTCAGTATTCAACTAATCATAATTCTAGCAAATTTTAAACTCACCAAATGGAGAACTCTGTCCTTCAAAGGGTGAAGACGTACTTCTCAAATGGGGTTGAATATAAACCAACAACAAAGATAAATATTTCGGTGCTCAGGGCAGCAAGATCAGAACAAGCACCAAAATGGTGTATCACCTAATATTGACGTAGACAATAAATGAGAATACAGACTTGAGTGATTATTCAGAAGAAATTCTCAAAGGACCAAAATTTAATGTTGATTCGTTTTGGATGCCCAATAGAAATTTGTGAGCTTGAGCTGTATAGTCAAGTAGGTAAAAGTGTAAGCACTTCATCTAATGAGAAGCAAGGAAGCAAAATAGCAGGCAGTGTAATAGATTAGGAGGCAACACTTACTGTTTGTTGAACCAAACATGCTTATAAATGGGGATGGAAGGAGAAATTGATGGGAAAGAGAAAATGGAGGTGGGATGCCAGTAGAAATTAAAATGGGGAGCTAGAGTTAGATTACCTGGTAGCCGAAGATGGAAGCATGAAATGGAGAACAATGAAGGATGAGCACCAGAAGTGCGCGAGGAAGGAGCGAGAACACAAAGAGAGAGCCACAACATTAACGGATGGAGCACGGTGGAGCTCATTGAACCAAAAACGCGAACAAGGGCTTGGAGGCGACGACCCGAACTTGGTCAGAGCGAGAATGGAAACAACGAGACAATGGAGAGGAATAGTTTCAGAGGACACGCAAGGCTTTCTGAGAGACTGAGACAACTTCGTGCGATTTTGAATAGAAAACAGATTTAAAATGTTAATATTTTTTTCTCATACCAATAGAAAAGTAGGCGGTTATATATACAAACTGTTTACTTTTCCTTTTTTGACTTGAGAAAAGTAGGCGCTTTTATTCTTTTTTTTTTATTTTTTTTTTGTATTTATGTAGGACGCTTTTATTTGCAAATATATAAATAATCATCTACAAATTCCTTAGCTTCACTTTTCTTTGTATTTTTTTAAATAACCACCTATATTTATAGGTTAAGAAAACTTATTTTTGTAGTAGTATGTAAAAATAAAAATTAATATCACAATTTCGTTTCAGCAAGTTATCTTTTTATATTGATAATGATTTTTTATTAAAATAATTAGTTTATACTATATTTTTTACCCAATGTTTATACTATAATTTGAAGATATTATTTATGATTATGATGGTTTAAATAATTATTTTATATTATAAGTTGATAAAAAAGAAACCGTAAGTGATACTTTTCTGAAATAAAATATAAGTTATTTTTAAGTACCTTATACATATTAAAAAATAAGTTAAAAGTTTATTTAATTACTAAATTTATAAAAAAAAAAAGATTCTTATTCTTTCTACCATTACGTTTATCAATTACATCTCCCATGCCATTTATTTCTCTCCTCTTCATTGTAGACCAAAGGTATTTTATAAAAGAAATTAATTAATGCAACACATATTTTTCAAAATAACTTATGTTTTAGATCAAAGGGAATAATTGTAATGAACGCTATATTTATAAGTTGATATTACCTGATATTTATTACATTATTATATATATGAATCTTCTAAAATGTTTTATATGTACAATTCTAATCTATATTATAAAATATTTTTATATAGTTCTAATTGGACATACTAAACAAGGAAAAAAAACTAAACGATTTATATATGTCAAGCCAATGTGTGAAAATTGTGAATAAATTTAAATCCAGAAATTAATATATTGGAAATGAAATTTGGCGAACAATAAAATGCTAAAATTAACAAAATATGAGGGAAAAAATCGGGAAAAGTGGAATGACGAAGAAGTTTGCTCCAAAAAAAATATAGAAATGCAAAAAAAAAAATTGCTCCAACCAACAACTTCAAACATTCAAAAATTTTAGAAGTAATGGGGAGAGAGTAAAAAAAGGGCTATGGAATTGATAGAGACCAGATATTAGGGCTTTTGCTTTGGAAAGAGCGGCCCTCACCGATGCAATTGATTAATAATATAAAATGTTTTTTAAAAGACAAGTTGAAAAACTCAAAAACGGCAAACAATTAATAAAAAAGTTGGGGGCAACACAAAACTGAGCAAAAGCGGGCATTGTTAAGCTAATGCACAATTTTGGTCAAAAAAAAAAAAGCTAATGCACAATGTAGGCTTATTCAAATTTATTAAAATATAATTGTTTGATTGATTGATTAATTATATAAACTTTTTTAATTTTTCAAAACTTAGAAGTTACCCAATGCATTAAGATAGGGAAATCGAATATCATACACGCATCTCCAAAATTCCTAGTTATACATACTAACTGAATGGGTTTGATTTGTTTAATGTGGTGTTTACCTGCATCATGCATTATAGTTAAACATACTAAATTAAGTGTTTTAATGATTCCAAAAAACTAGTACTTAGAAAAAAAAATATCAAAAGAGTATAAGAGGATGCAAGTGAAGAAATTCAAGAAAAAATATGTGAAGATTTAGTTGTTAGGATTTCTCATAATGTACACAGGGTAAAAGGTTTTGATTTTTACTAATTTATATTTCCACTACATTTAAATAAGTGTTTTCATAGTTATCTTATGTTAACATATGTTAGATTTTGAAAACATTGACTAACAGATGAACTTTTCTTTTAATTTTGATATGTTTTGTGCGAAATTTTGAACTTTGCTTTGCTAAAATTTGAAGTTCCAGAGTTATCATTTTTGACAGACAAATTTTAAGTTTTGAAATTCAAATTTCGAATAAAGCATAGTTGGCAAAATGTACAGTATTTGTCTGAAGTTTTGTCAAAATTCGAATGATATTAAAGTGCAAAAAGAGTTCAAAGTCAATCCCTCTAACAAACGAATTTTAGATTACAAAATTCAAAATTTGAAATAAAAACTTGTAAGTCTAGTTAGAGTTTGTCTCTGATAGACAAATTTTGAAATACAACATTCAAATTTCAATGAGCAAAACTTTTGTACTATGTTAAACTTGCCACTAATAGACAAATTTTGGCCTCCAAAATTCAAATTTTGAGTCAATTGCAAAAATATGAGACAACTGTTTATACTCAATAGATTGCACTTTGAATATAAAAATTCATATGTTTTAACATGGGATATATTTGACAAAATTTGTTAGTTAGGCTGGTTTCCCAAGAGGGGGGTGAATTGGAAAGATTAAAAAATTTTCTGCAAAATATCAAAGAGGTGAAGAATGCAATATATGATGGTAAAACAGAGTATAAATAAATAACAGTGAAAGTAACAGAAAAGAGAAGAAGACTCAGAAATTTATCCTGGTTCGGTCTCTCCACTTGACCTATGTCCAGTCCCTAAGTCACCACTTGAGTTTTGCCACTATTCTACAAGAATTCTGTGGGCTTCTTGTAAATGCCACAGTACAACTTTTGTGCTTTGTTTTCTAGAGCCTCTCTCAATCCCTTTCTGCACTTTCACAAAGTGCTTCCTAATCTCTTGTGATATCCCCTCACAAGAAAATCTATCTTCCAGATGAAGATTAGATTATTTACAAGGATTAAACTCTCTTAATCAGAGTAAATATGAAAGTTAAAGTGCAGACTATTGAAGTGTAAGAGTATGAAGCTTTGAGTAAATGATTTGGCAGAGTTTCAGTATATACACAGTTAAAATCGTTACCCACAACTTCAAATGATGTTATATTTATAGATTTAGGTCTCAACTGTCCGTTAGAGACAAAATCTATCCGTTGGAGAAATTATCCAACGGTTACTCTGAAAAACTATCCCTTAACCAACCGCATTTAATGCTTCTGACATACTGAAATTCGAATTTCGGTTGGTCAACAGACGAATTTCGCAGGAACCGAAGGTTAACAGCTTCAACGTTGAAAGACTGAAGTTCGTCTATCATGAAGTGAAATTCAAATTTTGATATTTTGAAAGTGTTTCTAAGTAGTGACATACGAATTTTCAAGTGGAAAGTTTTTCTGTTATGTGTGAACAGTACTTTCAATTTGCTACAGTGCCTTCGAAATTCAAATTTTGGAACCCCAAAATTCATCTGTCCGCAGCAGGCTCAAAAAGCACAGTAGTTCATTTACTTCGAAATTCGAATTTTCAAAGAGTGAAGTTCGTCTGTCAGATAGACCTCTTTTCAGACTTACTTTAACATTCGAATTTATAAACACTGTCATTCGTATGTCAACATATCATTGTAACAGACTCACAACCTTAGCTTCTGAAATTCAAATTTTCATGTTCAAAGTTCGTCTGTCAGTGAGCAATTTTGAAACTCAATATAATCTTGATTTCTGATGAACTTTGACATTATTTCAGACGGATTTCTTTAGTTTTCATAAGTTGCATTTTGTCTGAAATTCGAATTTCCAAAACCCAAAGTTCGTCTGTTGCTTAAGGCTTCTTTCAGATACTTATGAAAATTCAAATTTTGGAAAATCAAAATTCGTCTGTCAGAGAAGCATCTCTTCAGACTTATTCAGTTTCAGCTCGAAATTCGAATTTCCAAAGCCAAAGTTCGAATTTCCAACATGACAGTTCAATGTAAATCTTTCAAACTTCGTCTGTTAGTGGGTGTTTTTCAAATATTTCATGATTTAACATAAAATCAAGGTTTTAAAACTTCTTTCCACTAAATCAAAGTCTTGTACTCAAAATAAAACAAAACTAAACATCTTACAACAAGCTTTGCATAGATTTCTCCAGGATTTCTTCACTTGAACTCTTTGTGCATATTTGATATCTTTTATTCCAAGCTCTTGAGAGTTAATTTGGAATTATCAAAACTTCTTGATTTAATATTCTCCCCCTTTTTTATGATGATAAAACAACTTACAAACTGGATTAGTACTTGGGTTTGCTTTAACAAGCTCCCCCTCAACATATGCATTATATATCAAAAGATGTCAAATATGTAGTATACCATGTGAAGAGATTCAAAAAGCAAATCATTGCAACCAAGAAATTCTTTCAATTAAACGAATGATGCTTTAAAGAGACAAGAATTTAAGCAAAGTTCATACAAATCAAATACAAAATACAAACAATCAAAACAAAGAACAGAAATATAGTACAGCACTACACAAAGACTCAAGCCTAAATTCTAATCACTTCTTCAATTACTTCTTCTTTGGCTTGGTCTTATTGCTGTAAGTTTTCCCAGATGGCTCAGCAGCAGACTTTCCAGTTAGCTTACTCTTCTCCCCCTTTTGGCATCATCAGGAAGCCCAACAAAATCAACCGGAGGAGGGATCTGAGAGACTGGAATAGCTCTGAGAGGCACAGGAGCAAACGGGATTTCTGGTTCAACTGGTGCAGGAGGCTTAGAAGGCTCAAGACTTGGTTCTTCATCATCATCAGAGACCTCAAGCAACTCTTGCATTTCCTGCTTGGAAAGAGCCAGTTGAGCACTTTGTTCCTCTGAAAGTCCATAAGCAGCTAGAGAAGGAGGAGCTGGTTCATCAGAACGAAACATTTCCTCAAGCCTTCTTCTCTGAGCTTGCAAGAGAGCATTGCGAGCAATGGCTTCAAAATCAACAACAGGTACAATGCTTCTCTCTTCATTGCTGGCACCCTCCTGCATTGAAGAAGTGGAAATGGTTGCCACTAGTCTTTCAACTTGCTCAGACTCTTGAGTGAAAAGAATTGAATCCTGAGCATCTTCTTGAATAGGCTCATGAGAGCCTGTTTCCTGAGGTCCTTCTTCTTCCAATTCATAGTCCAAGGGTGGACCAGGACTAGGTGTCCTCATTGCACCAGTAGGCTCAGTACCATCTACATCATCATGCTCAGAGGAGGCTATCTCAAAGGGACTTGGAGGCTCAGGAGTTGGAGACTGAACAGGCACAAAGAACCCTGGCTAAGGTGGAGCTGATGTGGCAGGAATTGCACTTCGAATTTCTTCATAGGCATCAGCAACCACTTTCATGTTCTTTGCTAACTGATGAATCTGATCTTGCAGATGAGCAAACTTGGCATTTTGCTCATCCCTAATGCTAAGAATGAGTGTAGATAGGCTGTCATACAACTCAGTGATCTTCGTTGGCTTGACACGAGAAGAGGGAGTGGATGAAATGTGAGTGGGCTTGGAGGGAGATGGGATAATCAGAGAGGGCTGAGGAGTAGGTCTGGCAGGAGCCTCAGAATTACCCTTTTGCTGTAGGGAGGCACCTTCAACAAAGAAAAGATCCTCAGTTTTTCCTGCTCCCTTCCCAATCTATCTTCCTTCACTTCTTTCAATCCCCATCCTTTGGAGTTCTTCCTCCTTGAAGATCTCAGTGGGTTTCCCTTTCCCCTTCTCAAGATGCTGAATCCTAGCATATTGCAGGATTCTAGAAATGATAGCTGTATAAGGGAGTGTGGAGTCCTTCCTCTGATCCCTTGCCTTGATCATGCGTTAAAGTATGATATGTCCCATGTTAATCAGTTTTCCACGTATGATTGCTGCCATGACATGTGCCTCTGCCCTTGTTATCAGATTGAAGCTGCCTCCTTTGTTGAATATGATCCTAGACACTATGTAGTGTACGATCCTCACTTGAGCACTGAGGTCTGTGGGCTTTAACACGTTTATGGATGGCCAGTTTTCCTTTCTTCTGAACAATGTGCTCAGAATTGTGCTCTCCTTGTAGTTTAGAAAGGGGCCACCTTCTTCATCAGCAGTTTCTGCCTTATCCATGTATCCAGAGGCAGTGATGTCAATCTTGAGGCCATCTTGCCCTGGAATTTCCAGCACTTCATTGAGAGTTTCATCTGAGAGCCAGATGGTCCTTGATCTCAGATTGACCTCCCACTTCTTCTTCTTACTGTTGTACTTCAAGGAGGCATACCATGTCTTTATCACTTCATCATCATATCTCTCCAATACTTCCAACAGATTCTTGTATCTCAACATCCATATACCAGCATCAAAACTATTAGAGACCAAGAAATCCTCCAAGTTCACACAATGTGGCTTGATTACCTTTTTATTTGCAAACTTGGTCAAATATTCTTCTTGAATCTGTGGAGTGCTCCATAATGACAGTGTAGTGAGTTCATATTCTCCTGATTCAGTACTTGAGGAGGAAGTAGAAGCAACAGTTTCAGCAGCAGCAAGAACAGGGACCGAAGGTTCTACTTTCTTCGAGGAAGAGGGTCCAAATTTCTTTGATTCTCCCTTTGGTGTAGTCTTCTGGCGTTTGGAAGGAGTTCTCTTGCTGGATTCGGCCTTTCTCTTTGGTTTTTCTCCTTCCTTGGAAGCATATTGTGATTTGACCGATCTTTTTGGGCGAGACTCTCCTTTGCCAGCTTTAGGATTCTTTACTCTTGCCATTTTCATGGATGAATGATTCAGAATGAGGCTGAGATTGGGTTTACAAGGTGCTAAAATCAGTTTAAACGGTGGGAGATGAAGATTTTCGGTTAGAATTTAAGAGCATTGAAGAGAGGATTTGAACAGACCCAGAGAGGAAGAGAGTAGGGTTGCATCTGTTCAAATGAAAATCGTCGGTTTTAACGTAAGTAACCGCCTGACAGAAAAATTTTGAGGGGTCAAAATTCAAACTTCGGGCAGTTACAAGTTAAACCATTTAGCAAAGCTTACTGACAGACTAATTTTCTTTTGAAAGTTCATCTGACAGAGGCTTGGTTTAAGCAACACAAGTTGAACAGACGACTTTTGTTCCAACAAAGTTTGAATGTTGAAGTGCAAACATCAAACAGTAATCAAATTTCCAAACAACAGACGAATTATGCATATAAAACTTCATCTTTCATTGATTCAACATTGAGGAGATGTTTCAACAGACGAATTTTCAAATCAGAAATTTGAATTTCTTTAACTTTTTGAAAGTTTTTCAACATTTGTATGTGAAGAGATAAACATTAGTACAATCATCATGTTGGACAAACAGAACTTTGAAATTTTTGTTCTTGAAAATTTGAATTTTGAAGGTTCAATAGACAAATTACGAGGCTTCACCGAGAACTGTTCCTTCTAATGACAGGCCGAAGTTCGTCTGTTAGGTATCCAAATTCGAATGTTGACCATGCTGACTTTCTTAGAAACTCAATTTTTCACATAAGTTCGTCTAACACACAATCAATTAACTTTAAAAACTTACAGAATGGATCCAGAAACTCAGAATTTTTGTCATTTTCTTCACTTTTTGATTGTTCCATTCTGGTAAGCTCCATTTTCCAGATTTATCCGCATTGAATCTCATGAGGAGCACCTGCAACTTAAATTAAACACACTCCGATGCTAAAGTTAGAACTAATTCAATGTTGGAAAATCTAAAAACAAAATTACACACGGATTTACTTACAGTTCATTGGGATTTACCATGGTCAATTCTCTTCTTATTTTGCAATGTCTATCTTCTGATAGAGGCTTTGTCAAGATATCTGCAACTTGATCTTCAGTTGGGATGTACTCTAGTCTGATTTCTCCTTTCAAAACATGATCCCTTATGAAGTGGTGTGTAACTTCAATATGTTTTGTCCTTGAATGCATGACAGGATTCTTTGTGATATTAATAGCACTTTGATTGTCACACATGATTGGTATTTCCTTCATTTCAACCTCAAGATCTTCAAGTTGCTGTTTCATCCAGATGATTTGGGCACAACAGCTTCCAGCTGCAACATACTCAGCCTCTGTTGTGGATAAGGCCACACTGTTTTGCTTCTTGCTAAACCATGAAACCAAGGATCCTCCAAGAAACTGACATGTTCCACTTGTGCTTTTTCTGTCAGTCTTGGATCCTGCAAAGTCAGCATCAGTGTATCCTTTGAGATCTTCTCCATTGCCCTTCGGATACCAAAGTCTCATCTGTGAAGTTCCAATTAAATATCTGAAGATGCGTTTCACAGCAGTTATATGGGTCTCCTTGAGACATGATTGGAATCTTGCACACATACAGACACTAAACATAATGTCAGGTCTGCTGGCAGTTATGTATAGTAGGGATCCAATCATTCTTCTGTACTGAGTTATGTCAAATATTTTCCCTTTTTCATCCATATCCAGCTTGGTTGCAGTAGCCATAGGTGTCCCCATTAGTTTTGCATTTTTCATTCCAAACTTCTTCAGTAATTCCTTCAGATACTTGGATTGATTGAGGAAGATACCATCATTGCACTGTCTGATTTGCAATCTAAGGAAGAAGTTGAGTTCACCCATCATGGACATTTCGAATTCCCCCTGCATTAACTTAGAAAAATTCTTACAAAGAGATTCATTAGTAGAACCAAATATAATGTCATCAACATAGATTTGAACAATAAGTAGATCTTTATTTTCTTTCTTAGTAAATAAAGTTGTATCTACTTTTCCTCTGTTAAACCCCTTTTCAGTTAGAAAATTACTCAATCTTTCATACCATGCTCTAGGGGCTTGTTTTAAACCGTAAAGTGCTTTCTTCAGTTTATAAACATGGTTTGGTTTTGTAGAATCCTCAAAACCTGGGGGTTGATCTACATAAACCTCTTCCATGATATATACATTTAGAAAAGCACTCTTCACATCCATTTGATACAACAAAATATTTTTCATGCATGCATATGCTAATAGTATTCTAGTTGCTTCTAGTCTAGCTACTGGAGCAAAAGTTTCCTCAAAATCAATGCCCTCTTCTTGATTATATCCTTTAGCAACCAATCTAACTTTGTTTCTGATGATTGATCCTGATTCATCAAGTTTATTTCTGAAAACCCATTTGGTACCTATGACAGGATGATTTTTGGGTCTAGGCACTAAATTCCAGACTTGATTTATTTCAAACTGATTTAATTCATCCTGCATAGCTAGAATCCAGTACTCATCAGTTAAGGTTTCCTCAGTACATTTAGGTTCAATTTATGAGATGAAAGCACAATTAATCATTTGATCCCTTAACTGTTTTCTGGTTTTAACTCTCTCTTGAACATTTCCTATCACTTGATCAACAGGATGATTCCTTTGACATCTCTAAGCTCTAGGGAGTTCTTGAGATATTTCTTCATTATTTTCTTCTTCAAAATCTCTCTCCTGAATATCTTCCTCTATATTAATAGATTCAGATATTTTTGGAGGTTCAATTATACCTTCATTAGAGATATCTAACTTTTTAAAGTTTGAAACAAGATCATCCTCATCAGTAACATGTTTAGAAGCAATTTCATTTTCAATAAATACTACATGCACAGATTCTTCTACCAATTTAGACTTTTTATTGAAAACTCTATATGCCTTACTTCTACTAGAATAGCCCAGAAATATACCTTCATCTGATTTGGCATCAAACTTACCCAGATTCTCCTTTCCATTATTGTGAATGAAGCATTTGCAGCCGAACACATGGAGATGTGGCAAATTTGGCTTTCTTCCCTTGTATAGCTCATAAGGAGTCTTCCCAAGGATTGGTCTGATGTAGGCTCTATTAATGATGTAGCTTGCTGTATTCACTGCATCAGCCCAAAATACTTAGGAGAGTTCCTTTTCATTCAGTATAGCTCTAGCCATCTCTCTAATTGTTCTGTTCTTCCTTTCTACTACTCCATTCTGTTGTGGAGTTCTTGGGGCTGAGAAGTTGTGATCAATTCCATGCTCATTGCAATACTCCAGAAAGTATGAGTTCTCAAATTCTCTTCCATGATCTGACCTGATAGACACAATGGAAATACCTTTCTCATTTTGCACTTTCTTGGCTAAGGTTACAAATGCATCAAAGGTATCACTTTTAGAGTAAAGAAACAATATCCATGTAAATCTAGAGTAATCATCCATAATTACAAGCACATACAGATTTCCACCAATGCTTTTTACCCTAGATGGACCAATTAAATCCATATGTAGTAGTTCTAGTGGTCTAGTTGTGGTGACTACGTTTTTGGATTTAAAAGAAGATTTAGTTTGCTTTCCTCTTAAGCATGCATCACATTCTTTGTCCTTTTCAAAAGTAATTTTTGGCAGGCCAGTGACTAGCTCGTTTTTAACCAGTTTTGAAAGCTAATTCATGTTAACATGAGCTAATCTTCTATGCCATAGCCAACTATCATTATCCTGACTAATTAAGTAAACAGAATCTAAGGGAGGAAATTCATCCAGATCAATAGTATAGCAATTACCATCCCTTTAAGCTTTGAGGATTACTTTGTGATCTCTTTTTCTGATGACTAAGTAGAATTTTGAGTCAAACAGTACCCAATTTCCTTTGTCACATGTTTGGCTCACACTCAGCAGATTGTGGTTGAGGCCTATCACAAACAGCATCTCTTCAATGGATGTTTCAGGATTTTTGCCTACAATGCTAATGCCAACTATTCTGCCATACTGATCACCTCCAAATGTTACCTTTCCTTCTTTCTTGTCTCTAAGGGTGATGAACTTCTCCTTGTCACTAGTCATGTGACTTGAGTAGGCACTGTCTATGTACCATTTGCTGTTCTTTCTAGCTTTGAGACAGACCTGCAAAACAAAGTTCAAGTTTTCTTCTTAGGTACCCAAATCTGCTTGGGTCCTTTTCGGTCAGTAGTCTTTTCCCTAGATACAGATGTACCTTTGGGAACCCATTTAGCCTTCCTGTCAAGTCCATTTTTCTTTAAGGCACATGAACTAGAAATATGCCCCTTTTTGTTACAAAAGTGATAGGTGGTAAAGGGACTGCTAGATTGAGAGGCAGGAAGAAAATAATGCAGATAATATTTTTGTTTTGCATGCCTTGGTTGATTATATGATTCAATCTGATGTGACATATGATCTTTCTTTCTATTTTTATCAGCATGCACAAAATGTCTCATGTATACATTCTGATTTTTCTTCTTAATCTTTTCTTTAACAGCACATGGATCATAGCCAAGTCCAGCTTTTTCTTGTGATATTCTTTAGCTTCCCATTAAAGCAAACAACATGTCTTTACCTCTAGTGAGCCTAGACATGCTTTTCACTAGATATTCATTGGTTTGCCTCAGTTCAATGCATGTTTTACAGCATACAAATTCAGCAACATGTAGAGAAACAATTTCAGAAATATTATGTTGGGATTCTAGTTTGTTAATCTTTTTCTTGGCTTGCTTCAGTTCTTTAGCAACTTTAACAAACTCATCATGCAGCTCATGAAAAGCATCCAGTAATTCGGAATAGGAAGGTTCAGATTCATATACCCCATCCTCTTGGTCACTGCTGCATGGGATTTCAGCTTCTTTAGATGCAAGTGCCATGAGACAGATGTTAGCGATTTCATCATCATCATCTTCTTCTTCATCTGAACTGTTGCCCCATATTGATGAGATGTAAGCTCTCTTCTTCTTGCCTTTGTCTGCAGCTTTCTTTTCTTTCTCTTGCCTCTTTAGGAACTGTGGACAATCCCATTTGATATGTTCATGCTTTTTACACTCATAGCAAGTCACAGGCTCTTTTTGTTCCTTCTTGCTATCTCCAGCAGCTCCTTTCTTGAAGATTTTCTTGTTTCTCTTCTTGCTGTAGAATCTATCGAATTTTCTGACCATCATAGCCAGAGTTTCTTCATCAAGTTCCTCTCCATCGTCAGATTCTTCTTCCTTTTCTTCAGCAACTTTGAGAGCAAGGCCTTTCTTCTTTCTATCTTGTCCAGCTTCCTTGAGAGTTTTCAGCTATCCTTCATACTCCTCAAGGCTGCCAAAGAGAGCTGTGACAGAGGCCATTGATTCTCCTCAGGCTTCCTCTATTGCTGTTACTTTAGGTTGCCATTCCAGAGGAAGAGCTCTGAGGATTTTTCGGACTTTCTCTGTTTGAGTGTATTCCTTTCCCAGGCTCTTTAGTTGATTCACAATGAAGATGAATCTTTTTTGTAGCTCTTTAACACTCTCTCCTTCTACTATTCTGAAACTTTCATATTCTCCTATGCATGTATTTAATTTATTTTCCCTGACTCCAGTTGTTCCTTCATGATCAATTTGCAGAGTGTTGCACATTTCCTTGGCAGTGGAGCATTGGGAGACTCTGTAGAATTCGTCTTGATTCAAAGCACTAACCAGACAATGTTTTGCTTTGAAATTCAGCAAGACTCTTCTTCTGTTTTCCTCATTCCATTCAGTTTTTGGCTTTTCTCTGTATTTTCCATCATCTTCCAAAGCTATTGGCACAAAATCTCCTTTCTGAATGACTGACCAGATGTCCAGATCAATTGACTGGAGATAGATTTGCATCCTCATCTTCCAGTACCCATAGTGTTCTCCACTGAAGCCAGGTGTTCTATTTGTGTTGTTGCCTTCAGGTAAGATACTTTCTCTAAAGCCAGCCATTGTAATTCCCGGACTGTGAGATCCTTTGATTGGGAATCCGGGCTCTGATACCACTTATTAGTTAGGCTGGCTTCCCAAAGGGGGGGTGAATTGGAAAGATTAAAAAATTTTCTGCAAAATATCAAAGAGGTGAAGAATGCAATATATAATGGTAAAACAGAGTATAAATAAATAACAGTGAAAGTAACAGAAAAGAGAAGAAGACTCAAAAATTTATCTTGGTTCGGTCTCTCCACTTGATCTACGTCTAGTCCCTAAGTCACCATTTTAGATTTTTTACTATTCTACAAGAATTCTGTGGGCTTCTTGTAAATGCCACAGTACAACTTTTGTGCTCTGTTTTCTAGAGCCTCTCTCAATCCCTTTCTGCACTTTCACAAAGTGCTTCCTAATCCCTTATGATATCCCCTCACAAGAAAATATATCTTCCAGATGAAGATTAGATTGTTTACAAGGATTAAACTCTCTTAATCAGAGTAAATATGAAAGTTGAAGTACAGACTATTGAAGTGTGAGAGTATGAAGCTTTGAGTAAATGATTTGGCAGAGTTTCAGTATATACACAGTTAAAATCGTTACCCACAACTTCAAATGATGTTATATTTATAGATTTAGGTCTCAAATGTCCGTTAGAGACAAAATCTATCCGTTGGAGAAGTTATCCAACGGTTACTCTGAAAAACTATCCGTTAACCAACCGCATTTAATGCTTTTGACATACTGAAATTCGAATTTCAATTGGTCAATAGATGAATTTCGCAAGAACCGAAGGTTAACAGCTTCAACATTGAAAGACTGAAGTTCGTCTATCATGAAGTGAAATTCAAATTTTGATATTTTGAAAGTGTTTCTAAGTAGTGACATACGAATTTTCAAGTGGAAAGTTTTTCTGTTATGTGTGAACAGTACTTTCAATTTGCTACAGTGCCTTCGAAATTCAAATTTTGGAACCCCAAAATTCATCTGTCCGCAGCAAGCTCAAAAAGCACAGTAGTTCATTTACTTCGAAATTTGAATTTTCAAAGAGTGAAGTTCGTCTGTCAGATAGACCTCTTTTCAGACTTACTTTAACATTCGAATTTATAAACACTGTCATTCGTATTTCAACATATCATTGTAACAGACTCACAACCTTAGCTTCTGAAATTCAAATTTTCATGTTCAAAGTTCTGTTGAAACAAGAGTTTTAATGATTCTAAACCAACACTCAAAAGCTTGGATTGAAGATATCAAAGGAGATCAAAGCTATCTCAAGTGAAGATTTTATGAGTATTTGCAGGTAGATTTTTTGTAGAGTCTTAGTTCTTGATATGATTGGGTAAAAGATTTTGATTTGAAGAAAAGATATTTTTAAACTTTGATTTTATGTTAAATCTTGAAATATTTGGAAAACACCCACAAACAGACGAAGGTTAAAAGTTCAAACTAAACTGTCAAGTTGGAAATTCGAACTTTGTCTTAGGACATTCGAATTTTGAGATTAAACTGAACAAGTCTGAAGAGATGTCTCTCTGTCAGACGAATTTTGGTTTTTCAAAATTCAAATTTTCATCTAGTCTGAAAGAAGCTTTTTGGATAGACGAACTTTACAGTTTCAAAATTCGAATTTCAGACAAAATGCAATTTGAGAAAACCAAAGAAATTCGTCTGAAACTATGATAGAGTTCATCTGAAATCAAAAGGAAATTAAGTCTCAAAATTGATCTCTGACAGACGAATTTCACTACGTCAAAATTCGAATTTCGAAGAAAGTGAACTACTGTGCCTCTTTGAATGTTCAATGGACAGACGAATTTTGGGCATCCAAAATTCAAATTTCGAGGGTACTGTAGAAAATTGAAAACACTGTTCACAATTTACAGAAAAACTTTCTTCTTGAAAATTCGTATGTCACATTAAAAAAATACTTCATAAGCTTCAAAATTCGAATTTCACTCTATGGACAGATGAACTTCGTATTTTAACGTTGGAAGCTTTAACCTTCGGTTCCTTCGAAATTCGTCTGTTGACCAACCAAAATTCGAATTTCAGTATGTCAGAAACATTAAATGCGGTTGGTAAACGGATAGTTTTTCAGAATAACCGTTGGATAACTTCCCCAACGGATAGATTTAGTCTCTAACGGATATTTGAGACCTAAATCTATAAATACAACATTATTTGAAGTTGTGGGTAACGAATCAAACTTATTAATACCGAATTTCTGCTGAATCTTCTTCTCAAAAAGTTTTACCCTCTCAACTTCATTATTTGTACTTAAACTTTCATATCTACTCTTTTCAAGAGAGTTATTTCATTGTAATCAATCTACTCTTCATCTGGGAGATAGATTTACTTGTGAGGGGTATTCACAAGGGGATTGGGAAGCACATAGTGTAAGTGCTTGGAGAGTTTGAGAGAGCTCAGAAACAGAGCATACTCGTGTACTGTGGCCTTAGCAAGAAGCCCGTTGAAATTCTTGCTGTATAGTGGACAAATCTCAAGAGGTGTCTTGGGGACTGGATGTAGGTCAAGTGGATAGACCGAACCAGAATAAATCATTGAGTTTTCTTCTCCTTATCTCTACTTTTCAGCTTGCTCTGTTTTACACGTTCTTTTCACTATACTGTGATATCTTCATTTACTTCACTTTGTGCAGAAAAAGTTCAATCTTCCCAATTCACCCTCCCCTCTTGGGAAGTCAGCCTTGCTAACAAGTTCGTCTGTCAGTGAGCAATTTTGAAACTCAATATAATCTTGATTTCAGATGAACTTTGACATTATTTTAGACGGATTTCTTTAGTTTTCATAAATTGCATTTTGTCTGAAATTCGAATTTCCAAAACCCAAAGTTCGTCTGTTGCTTAAGGCTTCTTTCAGATACTTATGAAAATTCAAATTTTGGAAAATCAAAATTCGTCTATCAGAGAAGCATCTCTTCAGACTTATTCATTTTCAGCTCGAAATTTGAATTTCCAAAGCCAAAGTTCGAATTTCCAACATGACAGTTCAATGTAAATCTTTCAAACTTCGTCTCTTAGTGGGTGTTTTTCAAATATTTCATGATTTAACATAAAATCAAGGTTTTAAAACTTCTTTCCACTAAATCAAAGTCTTGTACTCAAAATAAAACAAAACTAAACATCCTACAATAAGCTTTGCACAGATTTCTCCAGGATTTCTTCACTTGAACTCTTTATGCACCTTTGATATCTTTTATTCCAAGCTCTTGAGAGTTGATTTGGAATCATCAAAACTTCTTGATTCAACAAAATTAAAATTTGAATTTCACTCTTTAATAGATGAATTTTGGAAATTTAATGTTAAAGTCTTTAGTCTATGATCTCTACGATATTCATTTGTTGGCATCTAAAATTCGAATTTCAGAGTATCAGACGCATTAAATGCGGTTGGTGAATAGTTAGTTTTGTAGAGTAATCATTGAATAACGTCTCTAATAGCTAGATCTTATGTCTAACAATTAATTTAGTCAAAAATTTATAAATAGAACTTTATTTGAAGTTGTGGGTAACGAATTTATGTTGTAAATACTGAAAATCTACTAAAATCTCTAGTCAAAGTCTTTTACTCTATCACATTTCATTTACTGCACTTCAATTGTCATATTTATTCTGAGTTAGAGAGTTTTCTTTCTGTATAAAATATTTTCTTCATCTAGAAGAAAGATTTTTTTGTGAAGAGTTTTCACAAGGGAGTTGGGATACACTTTATAAGAATGCAGAGTGTAGATTTGAGAGCTCTTGGAATAAAGCATAAGCTTATACTGTGACATTGCAAGAAACCCACCGAATTCTTACAAAATAGTGAAAAATCTTAATTGATGATTTGAGAACTAGACGTAGGTCAAATAGATCAAATAAAACCAAGATAAATTCTCTGTGTCCTCTCCTCTTTTACCTTGCAATTGCTTTATCTCTTCTGTACTCTATTTTCTGCAAACTTCTACTATCATTGTTCTTTCACATTTTTACAGAAAAATTTTAAACTTCCCAATTCACCCTCATCTTAAGAAGCCAGCAAACCTAACAAAAAAACATGCATAAAATCTTTTCAAAAGAAAAAAAGGCAAGCATAAAAGAGTTATAACACCTTAAATTCAAAATAAAGATTTAGGTGAAAACTTATTCAAAATAACAAAATTAGTATATCATTGCCATGAATTTCAACAAAAGATTTTGAATCCAAAAAAAAGTCCAAATTCAAATTCGATATTATAATGGTTATAACCCTCCTAAATTAAACAAAAGCCTTTAAATTATAACATTTCCCAATAAATAAGATGATTCACTCACTTCAACCCTTAATATAAGTCACTTTCAACCACCTCACAGGAACAAAAAAAGATTAGTTGCATTAATAAAATTATTTAATATTTACTTTGATTTCCATCCTTACCCCTAATTTATATCATATATTTAAACTTTCTAAAGCAATTAATGCTCCATAAAACAATTTTCAAGAAGGGTATTTTTGGAATAAAGTAATTAATATTTTATAAACTTTTATAAAGTAACTTATATTTAGGACTGTAGAATCTTTCTAGAAGGTAACCTATATAAAAGACGGGATAGAGTATCATAAACCATAAAGGTATCCATAAGACAAGACTTGGGCTCATTGAATGCAATTAGGAAACTGAACCTTTCTAAGTCCACTTGCTTAAATTCATTTAAAAGACCAAACAATGAAAGACATATATAAAAACAACTTAGAATTCATTTTGCTTTTAACAAGAAAATTCTAATATAATTTCATTTTAAGTATAATCCATTTTCAATCGTCAAAGTAGTCAAGAAAATATTTCCAAGATGCCCATTCTATACTTGGTAATTTCATAAACATAATGCATAAGTTTAAGGTAAGAGAAAATGTACTAAGTAACTTCTATATATAATATCCAGAAATTTTTACTAGATATTCAAGACACAATATTTTAAAATCTATAAGAAATTTATAAAAATGGGTATACAACGTTTTGTATGAAATATGACAAAGAGGTTAATTATCTTGATTGGAAGAAAAAAGACGATTTTACCCCAGAAAAAAAAAGAAGAAAAAAAGAAAAAGGAAAAAAAAAGAAAATAACGGTGTGGTGGATGAGGTAAGGAAATTTTAAGAATTTTGGATCAAATTAAACCTAATGACTTAAAAGTTTTAAAAATTATAAATTTATCATGAATTAAGGACATTTTTATAAATAGGAAAAATTATAGTCAAAATGAAGCTCTCAATAAGTTAAGTCCAATGAAATATAGTATGGAATTTATTAAGATCAAAATAATATTTATTAGGTAATTAGGATTTAATATTAATATTTTACCCGATAAAAGTCAGTTTATGTTGCAGAAAATGATATTATTAATTCAAGAAAAATTAATAGGCCTTGCTAAAATATATTTTGGGTCAAAATAATGATTTTGGACTAAAAGTAATCATTGGATAGCCCTGTACCAATTTAATGACAATTTCAACAAAAATACTTAATCGGTACAAATAAATTTAATCGGTAATGGGTATATTAGTCCAAAAATATTATTAAAATAATTTTTGGCCAAAAAATGAGGTGGAGCATGTTTGAATACTGATTGGGACACAAGTGAAATTTTTCAAAAACTTTTTAAAGAGGAAAAAGCAAAAAAAGTCAAAGGAAAAAGCTACTTTATGACTTAATATCCCTTACTTACCTTAATTAACTTCACACATCATTTTCTTCAGCCACAAGCATGACTGGACCAGAGAAGAAAGTGTGAGAGAGAGCAAAAAATTCCAAGAGCAAAAAGGAGAAGAGAAAGACAAAGTTTGGCTACCAAATTCTCAAGGTAGGTCTTTGGTTGCTATCTTGCATCTGCTTGAGTATTATAGTGTTTCATGAAGTATTTTTCTCTAAATCACCTTTGAAAATTTCTTCCTAGAGAGAGAGTAGAGAGAGAAAATGGTATTATGAAGAAACCAAACCATAAAAAGAGATATATATGCCATAAGATGCAAAAATATGCTAGTAGATTGCAAATTGATCGAGTAGTTATTTTTCTATATTTTTCTGAAATTTTTTGCCTATTTAAGGTTTGAAAAGGAAAGAAAATTTCATGATTTTGACTCCAAAAATATATTCCTTGGATCCAAAATAAGTTAGAATAAGCATATTGTACCAGAAATTCCCAAAGAATAGCTATATAAATTTTTAAGGTTAAAGTGGCACTTTAAGAAGCAAGTCATGTAATTCTTGGATTGGGACTTGTTTTGATGATGCAATAAGGTTCCAAGAGACAATTGAAGATCAAGGAAAGAGTGTGCAAAGTTTGGAAAGACTTGGAAAGCCTTAAGGTAGTTATGTTACCATTTATACCTATTATGTTCAAGTTTGATTTCATTGATTCTTTGACTATGCCATGCTATTTATTTGATGTTTTCCATTGAAATTGTGTTGTTAGCTGCTGTTATGAAGAGTTTATGACTCTTAGATGTCCAATCTTTAAGGTGTTACAATACCAAAATTTTTATAAAAATGTATGGCATATTGTGATAGAATATTTTCCTCCTTGATGTTTCATAACATGCTATGATATTTTATGTGTATAAATGGATGTAACTACTGAGATTATTTGAATCTCACCTCTTTTCAAATATCCAATATTATAGGTTCACATTATGGAAAGACTTCCCAAGAGAAGAAAGAAAAGAAGAAACAAGTTACTAATTAAGATGAACTTGCTATCTTTAGTGTTTTGTTTGGAGTATCTTGCAAAAATGATGTGTATGATTTTAAGACTTTATATGAATGTAATTATCTCTATCTAGACCTAACATAATATAATGTGCAAAGTAGAGACAAGAGATGGCCTATGTAAATATTAAGGTGTATTTTGTCAAGTTGTAGGATGAAAATTGCCATTGTGACACTGCTAAGAATTTTCATGTGCTATTTAGAATTTTTTTAGTTTAATGTATAGTTACTTATATGTTGTAAACTATACATGAAGATTCATAAGCACCAATATCACTCAATTTGGAGTTGTTTGTGAATTATGGTGAATTTCCAAAGTTATAGTCAGAATCAGGAATTTTAAAAAATGACCATTGTTATAGTGAAGATTATACGAATTTACTATACAAATTGATCAAGTATTTGCCCTGTTTAATATTTTTTCCAAGTATAGAATCTTTTAAGATATTTTTGAAGACTTGAATCACTTCAATAAAATTTTTCTTGATTTAGTTATAAATTTTCAAAATTCATCAGGTACAATGAGATTAATCAATGGAATAATACCTGGAAATTGAAAAAAATTAGTTTAAGTTATTTTATACAATCAAGTCTTTAATCATGCATTCATGAACTAAAATAGAGTTTAATACATGGAAAATGAATCTAAGTATGAGGTATGACACTATACCTATCTATACTTGAGATAGGTATGAGTACATTCCTCTCATTGCTTTTGCTTATTGAAGCTAGAGTCATTACCTGGAAAATGTAAGATCATTGGGTGAAATAATAATCTCAATAACCAAGGGCAATAGTAATAAAATAAACTATCAATGCCTTTAAATATAAAACATTGTAAATTTTGGTGTATTTAGTCTTCTATATGCTAAAATCTCCAATTCTAAATTAACATTGGCAACAGACTAACATAGCCATGCTGATAAGTTAGACCCACCCAGGCCAATCATCGCAATACCATAGTCAGCACTCTCACGAGAGGTGCACCTATGAAATTCTGCATGTACACTAAAACGTCAATATGTAATCAAAATCATCAATAATAGGATAGAATATAAACATATTCTTTGGCTTACAACCAACCCCTCCTAAGAGGTGCACAAACTCCCAAGAAATGTCGATTATAGGTCCCATAATCATAACATAACAAGATGGCTAGCACACACCCATGAGGTATATATGCCATTAAGTCAAAGTTTACGTATAACTAGCACACACTTGCGAGGTATTCATGCTACCATACAGGTGACTCATCTTGACAGCACACACTTGCAAGATACATAATCCAAAGCAATCACTAGCCACAATTCCCAAGATGGGCAATACACACCTGTGAGGTACACAGGCCATTAGGTCAAAGTCCTCATATAGTCAGCACACATTTCTGAGATACACATGGTATATAGATCTCACTCATATGTTGTAGCAAGCACATATCTATGAGGTACACATGCTACCTCACACATGAGACACCTTGGCAGTACGCAGCTGTGACGTACACAATCCAAGGCAATCAACAACCAAATAAAACTAGTGTTATTTACAGTTCACAATCATTAATCAACAAGTGTGTGCAAGTAATAAATGAAAATTAAACAAGAAATTAAGCAAAAGACTTGGGGTGGTAACTGATAACGTCAATTTTTACACTTTTATTCTCTCATATTTAGTATTTTTAATAAAAAAATGTAGCCAAATTAGATTTAATTGAACAATATTTGAATTTAATGGATAATTTTATACTTGGTCCTAAAATGACATTAATTTGGGATTTTAGTCCTTCTGTGTAATTATTTTTTTGATTCCTAGATGTTGTTAAATGAAAATTATATATTTATAATTGTTTTAATTATCTAAATTTTAGATTAATTATCTTTATTTTGAATTGTCATAATTAAACTTCATTTGGTGGGAATAATCACATTTAATTCGGAAAATTATGGTTTGTACAAATTAATTATCCCTAGGCGTCGTTACCGGCAATGAGCGAGACTCAATTTAAAGTTTTTGAGGAATTCTACCAAGATTTACAAAATTGCCAAGAATAAGGAAAGAAAATCAAGAGATTTATACCAAGTAAGATGCATCAAAGATGGAGAAGAAAAATTTTTTGTTACAAATGATGATATTAAAGAAAGATGGGAGAGTTACTTTTATAAACTTTTCAATTATGGATTGGATATGACTAATAATATGGAGGGATTAACAACCCATGAGGACGAATTGAATTTGACCTTTTATTGAAGGATTCGAGTTGAAGGAGTGAAGGAAGCCCTTAAGAGAATGGATAATGGTAAAACCATTAGTCTCGATAGTATATTTCTATTGAAGTTTAGAAGTACTTAGGAGATAAGGGTATTTTGTGGCTTACTAAGCTATTTAATGAGATGTTGATGTCAAAGAAAATACCAAATCTTACATTTTAAAATTCAATATCTTCCCCATGTAAACTACCTAGTTTTAAATCATTAAAAAGCCTTTTAAAAACCTAAATCAATTTAAAACTTAAAACTATAAAAAAATGTTTTCACAAACTTTATAGCAAATTGGGAAGCAAACTTTCATAAAAACATAATTAAATGTAAAAAAAATTATTTCTCAGTGGTTTGAGTCTCTAAAAATTGTTCACATCTTGAACTTCATCGATGAAATATGAAATTAAAAAGTTATCACTCGGATTTATACAATTTATTCTTTAAAATTTACTATTTATTTTTTGCTTCCAGTTTCTATCCAGATTCTAGGTCATAACTTTGGACATTCATATCTCATAATATACTAAGCCAAGTCATGTGTTCTTAACATCATTAGAAAGTGTTGTATGTCTACTTTCTAACAATATAAATTCTGTACATTTATTTTATACTTGCTGATCAGAATAATAATATAAACCTTCAGGGGTTAGAATTATCTTTCATTGGAACAGTTTTGAGAAAATGGGCATATCTCCAAACCAATGCCATATTGTTCATAAGACATGGCTCTACTATACATATAGACAAATGAATTTTTTTATTCATATTCAAATTTATGCAACAGTCCAAAGTAGATAGTAAATTATAGAATATAAACAATTTCCAGTAATTGTTCCAGCATCATCATCTTTCATGGCCAACATGCTTTCTAGCATATGGGAAACTATGGGGGTGAGATTGGAAATTTTTAGTAGTTAACTTGTATATGCCAATATGTCATCACAACATATTTGAAGACATAGAAAACTTTGCATACTTTTATATACTATATAAAACATCCATGTTATTTAACAAAATTTCAACAATATAACGGTTTAAAAATAGGACATACTGGACTTAGCCCTTATCATAAAATCAGCCAACCAATCACAAAAACAGTCATGGTAACAACATGGCAATATTTTCATAACAACTAATATGTAAAACATCATTAAACAATAACATAGAGATAATGGCAAGAGACTACCTTGGTGCTTTAACCTCTTTAAGCTTTAACCTCTTTAATTCAACCTTGCCTTTTATTGGCTTTAGCTTGCTTCTCCAACTTGTTTAGAGCCTATCATCATTAATAAGCCTTGCTAAATAACTTGTTTACATGATGAGGAATTAAGTATGCATATGTCGCCCTAAATTTTGACATTGTGCAAACCAACTTCTATAAAGAATTTCTTAATGTGAACACTGTATTTTGTCTGGGTATTTACAAAAAAAATTAAGGAAAAAAAGAGGATGCAAATTTTCCTTTTAACTTTAATTTGAATACAAAGTTTTTGAAATTAAAGAAAAATCTAAAAAATAATTCTCCAAATCCAATCCTTTTCTTTAGGACTTTCAAAAAAACAAAGGATAAAAAACTAATTTCCTTTCTTTTAGAATTCTTAAAAATAAAAATTCTACCTTTTAGTCTTAAAAAGAAAAAAAATCTTACTCCTTTGTTTTAAGATTCTTATTCAAATCCAATCCCGTTTCTTTAGGATTCTAAAAACAAAAAAACAAAAATTTCCTTTCTTTTCAAATTTTGAAAAATAAAAGTCCCACCTTTTAGCTTCAAAAAGAAAAAAAAAAAGAAAATCTTATTCCTTTGTTTAGCATCCTTATCCAAATTCAATCTTTTTCTTGTGGGATTTAAGAAAATTAAAAAAGAAAGAGCAAAACCGGTTTTCCTAAATGATAAATATATCTTTATATTAAAAAAAAGAAAAGGGCAAGAAACAAAAAACAACAGAAAATTTTTTTCAAGATTTAAGTGTTGAAAGTTTGATTATCTCATTTGAATTAGAAGAAAGAAAAAAAATCTCTTTGGGATTCTCAATTGATTTAATTCCTTTTTAAATTGCTTTAAAAAAAGTAAATAAAAATTAGAAATTAAAGAAAAAAAAAGAGAGAAGAAGAACGTATGTTCATTTTTTTTTCTTTCTTTTGGATCATAGAAAAATGTCTTTCATTTAAAAAGAAAAAAAATCCAAAAACAAAAAAGGAAAAAGGAAAGAAGATACAAAAAGTAATATAAAAAAAAAAATAATAAGAAAGAAAGGTTGGGGACTAAACGTTGCACTTAGGCTTCTGAGTCTAAAATCTAATCATCCTTTCCTTTCTTATGTTTGAGCATCAGGACGCAGTGACAGAAAGAAAGAAAGCAGAGATGCAAGGAAATAGGAGGGTCAAAACGCTACAGCTCAAGCAATTGGACCTAACAAGAGCCTAATCCTCTCTTTCTTTCCCTTCTCACGTTTAAATGTTTCAGCAAGGAGAAAGGCAGGGAGAAAGAAAGGTTAAAGATACGAAGGGAGCCGTTAGTGAAGAAGGAATCACAGAAGCCCATTGAATGACCATGCCCTCAAGTCCCTTTCCGATCATCGATTGCCGCAAGAAAAATAATATAGTGTAGGGCAGAAAAGCAAAATAGCAGGGACATCAAACTAGTTAATGACAAGAATGGAGAAATAGCCAAAAGCGTGAGAATCAAGTAGGTAATTTTAATTGAGAAAATATTGAGTAATCTGACGGGTGCGCTCATCAGAAGTCAACGGCTTGAGGCTATAAATGGAGAGAAGGCCAAGAGGAAAAAGAGGAGAGTTTTTAAAAAAAAGAGAGAAGAAGGAGCAAGGAATGGGCAAGCCAGAGAAACAGGACGCATCTTGATACTCAAGGGTAACTTCTTTGCTGTCGAACTCTCATGTGGCTTTTAGGAGGTTAAATTTCTTGAGAATCTATAGATGTTTTATAATCTATAGATGTTTGTTCTTGTTGGCGTAAGGAGCTTGATGAAAATTTGAATGATGTTGTGTGTTGGATTATATGCTTCAGTGATGTTGCAATAGGGACCTTGCTGTGTAAAACTTGTGTTGGGTATTTGACAAAATGTTGAAGAGAGTTTGGAGTTAAGAGTTTATCACTAAAACTTCTTACTTTCCCTTTTTATTTTCTGTTTGACTACACACTGATGGTGGAGTTTGATGATGAATCCCCTGCCCATTCCCTCAATGTAGCTTTGGAAGTGTTGGGTTTTAGCTCTAGCTTGCATATGTATACTGGATAAATGGCAATGGCAGCACCTTTATGCTCTAGTTTGACTTGGATGCCATTAAATGGAAATGGGATTTTGTTAAAAATATTAATATGCTTCATTCATGACTCTAAAGTGTTAAAAGGTTGAAAGAATGTTTTAAAGGTCAAGCTCAAAATGTGTGACGTTATTGTGATCATATGCTTCAAGTTTTTTTCTCATCCCTTTTTTTTTGTATTTTTAGTGATTATATCTCCATGAAAGCTTTATTGGAGGTGTTATTTATTTAATGCCCAAGAAAAAAGAAGAAGAAAAACATTTTTTTAAAGATAATTTACATAAAAAAAAGGAAGAAAAAAAAGAGATCTTTAGAGTTTATCCTGAGAGACTAAGTCTCTGTGGGTGCATAGAGTGTCAGTCAATTGTATTATGAGTAAATAGTTGTCATGATATCTATGTTGGCTATGTTTTTATTTTTAATATTTATGGGTGCTAATGGATTTTTCTTTATTAAAAGTAATATATATATATAAGTAAATGATTAAAAAAATTAAAATAAAAGCCCTCTACTTCAAACATTTTCTTTTTACCTTTGAACTCCGAGTGGTAATACTGTGGGCACTTAGGTATCAATCAGCGAGCTGTGAGTGATAAAGTCACCACAGATTCTGGTTGATTCTTTTTCTAAAATAACTAAATAAAAATAATAAATAAATAATATATATACATATATATAAGACATTTTTTAATTCCTTTTATCGCTTTTCTTTTTATAAAAATATGTTACCATGGTTGTATTTAGTTTTATAATTTAATATAAGCAAATAAAAGTGATTTATGCAAAATTTATTTTTCCCAATTTTGTCCCTTAAGCCTTTTTACCTTTGAACTCCGGGTGGTAACACTATGGGCACTTAGGTATCAATTAGCGAACCGTGAGTGATAAAGTCACTACAAATCCTGGTTGTTAAAAATAATAATAATAATAATAATAATAATAATAAATTTATTTCCTCTAAACTCTTTCTTTTCAAAATAAATTTTTTTTGATAAAAAAATATATCAATCAAGTGAAGCGTGTTTTTAAGTCCGAACTACGTTGACTTTGATCCCTGTTGTAGGATACGTAGGCCCCAGACTCTGATTCTGGGTCAAGTCTGCCATTGTAAATAAATAAAATTTCCTTCTTATTTTATCTTCTCCAACTTCTCATATTGTCATTTTATTTTCTTTATTTTCATTTTCTCTTATTTTCATATTTATTTTTGCATGTGAATGATTAAAGAGCAATCCAAATAATTTTTAAAAGCCATAAAATTTGCATGATCAACTAAGAGTAACCATTCTTAGGAACGGGTATTGTTGGGGTGCTTAACACCTTCCCAACTCATAATCGTACTCTCAAACCTAACTCTGATTCGCAGACCATTCTTTGCCTTTTATTTGGTTTTTCAAAATTTTTCTTGAAATTTTGATGGCGACTCCTCAAAAATTGGCCTCTGTTGTGGAAGCCGATTTCTCTCTTTTTCTTCATCTCTATGCCATCCGCATCGCATTTCTGGGTGTGACATTTACCCTTTTTCAACTATTTTTTGTGCTAGGAACTCATTGGAAACATTAGTTTCATAAAAAACCAATCCCAAGGTCCCAAACCTATCTTGGCCGAGACATGGCCTTATGGAAACCTAATGGAAAAGCTCAATCTTTTAGCCAATCTTTTATGTATTCTAGACCATATGCAACCTCACAAACCCATTGCAATCATCATGTAAATGGAACACAACACTTTGCCTCCTAACCTTGCTTTAGTTGAGACTAGAAGAAGCTTTAAGGGAGGAAGAAAACTTCTTGAAACCCTTGCTAACTCATGCCAAATGAATGGAAAAAGAGACTAAAAGAGAATAGGAAGAAGGATCCTTACCTTTGGAGATTGGAACTTGCCTCCCTCCCTCCCTTCCTTCTTCCTCTTCCTTTTTCTCTCTTTTATTCCTCAGCTTCATCTCCCTCTCCCTCTCTCTTCATGCCAACATACTCCCTCCTACCCCCTCTTAGTGTTGTGACTGACTACCTCCTACACCCTCTCGGTATTATGAATGAGCAAGGAAAATGAGAGGAGGTTGGCCTCTATTTATAAGTACAATGAGTGATTCTTGGCCCTTAGATTAATTTTTTATCTAATGGCTTGAGATTAATCACCATTAATTGATGCAACTTTACCATTTTGCCCATAGATATTTTGTCCCTTAAGAGAGAGGTGTGGGAGGGTATTTTGGTCTTTAATTTCTCCCCAAAATTTTAGTCATAATGAGAGGAGATAGAGAAATTGCCATCCTGCCATTTTGCATATCCATTTGTCTCTGGTTTGTGTACTTTAATGTGGATTTTAAACTATATCTTGTATTCTTTTTATGTATTTTATCTACAAAGCCCACTACATTTTTCTCTTTGCTTTTTCATGTGTGGTTCACTTGTCTTGCTTATTTTTTACTATTCATCTTACTAAGCCAATATTTACTATTCACGTGGGACCTGTCTTTTATTATACCTTTACTTTTTCCTCTCTAGGTATACATATCCTATATCACTTATACTGTTACCCTTTACCGGAGTATTATAATATTATTTTCTCTCTATTTTTGCAAAATAACCATTTTCCCATTACTTTGTAGCAAAATGATTGTTTTACCTTTTTAAGCCCACTTTTTATCTTTTTATGCTATTTTGGACCTTTAATCTAGTTAATTATATTTCTAAGTATGCCTAATAATCGCATATCAATCCAAAGCAATTTCCTATCATCATCTAATCATGCAATTATGTATAGAAATATGCGGATGCTACACTAAAGGAATGAGAAAAGAGCATTTTGGTACCTATATACAAATATAAGGGGGATACTCAAAATTGTGAAAATTATTAAGGTTAGAACTTATGAATCACACTATGAAATTGTGAGAAAGAGTGATTGAGCATATATTAAGAAATAAGACTTGTATTTCACAAAACTAATTTTGATTTATGCCCGAATAGTCTTCAACAAAAGCTATTTATCAATTAAGGGGCTTGATAGAAAAATACTGCAGAAAAGAAAGATATTTGGACATGGTTTTCATTAATATAGAAAAAACCTAGATAGAAAACCAAGAAATGTGCCATAGAAAGTCCTGAAAAAAGAAAGGTGTTTGTATGGCTTATATTAGAGCAATAAATGACATGTATAATGGGGCAATAACAAGTATGAAAACTCCTAGAGGTGAGATAAAGTACTTCTCTATAAGAATAGGTTTACACCATTGATCATCCCTAAATCCATATTTGTTTGATCTGATTTTGGATATTTTGACAGAATATATACAAGAGGAAATTCCTAAGTGTATACTTTTTGTAGATGATATAGTTTTAATTGATGACTTAAGAGAAAATGTTAACTCTAAACTTGAGTTATGTATATACACTTTGAAATTAAAATGTTTCCACTTATGTAGGAGTAAGATAAAATATATGCATTAAAAATTGAGCAAAATACAAGCCAGAAATAATTTAGAGGTAAAAATTAGAGAGAAAGCTATATCACAAGTGTCAAAGTTTAGATATTTGGGTTTGATTTTACAGAGTGACGATAAAATTAATGGAGATGTTATGCATAGAATACAAGTAGAGTGGTTAAAGTGGAGAAAAGTTTCATAAATTATTTGTGATCGCATGGTGCCCGCTGAGTTTAAAGGGAGAATTTTTTAAATTGTTAAAAGGCTAGTGATTCTATATGGTAATGAATATTGTATATGGTAATGAATATTGGATTTCGAAAGAATAATAAGAGTATAAGATGTAAGTAACAGAAATGAAAATATTAAGATAAATGTGTGGTTATATAAGAATGGATAAGATACAAAATGATGGTTGATAATCATAAATTTTTATTACTTTTATTTCCCTTATTTAAACATTTTTAATATTGAATTTTGGCTAATTTTGTGTGATTTAGATGGTATTTAGGTAATTAGTCTTAATTTGTAATAAATGAAACTTTTTGGATAATTTTTGGAAATTAAATTTTAATTTTGATTATTTTTACTTTCCAAATTATTCCAAGAATTTGATTCTTTCATTTTATTTTATTTAATAATTCTCAATGTGATTATGGATCATTTGTGGTTTAATTGTGATTAAAGAAATGATTCAAAATTGACCAATTTAATGGCAAAATTGTCAAAGAGCTTTGGAAATTTCTTTCTAGTATTTTATTTTATTTATTTTTATCATTCTGACTCATAATTTTTTTTCAAATTGAATTTAATATTTATACCATAATTAATTTAACTTCATTGGACAAAAATTTAATATGATAGATGTTTCATTTTATTTCGTTAGGAACATAATCTATCTAATATAATATTTTCTTGTAGGTCCATGGAGGTTGAAGTTTTGGAGGGGCATTTTGGTCATTAGAATTGAGAAATTTTACGAAAATTTTATTTTCCCAACTTTCCCATTTTTCCTTATTTTTAATTGTCCATGTGTATCTATCTTTATTTTAATTGGTTTATAAAGCACTTTCTTACTTCATTTTCACTCACCCAAACACGGCCCTTGCCATTTCTTTCCTTTCTTATCCAAAAACCCTACATTCAGAACAACAGCAGCCACCTCCTTTCCTTTCATTCCCACTTTCTCTCTTGTTTTTCACCTTTAATCTTCATTCACTCCATTTTTCCTCCCAACATTCCTCCATTCTCGGCTCCTTCCTTCCATTTCCATACAGTTTTCGAGCTCCCTCCTTCAACCTCTCTCTCCACTGTCTTCTTCCATTTTCCAGCAAGTTCCTCCTCACCCACTTCATTTTCCATCCTTCCTCCACCTTACTTTCACTCACTTTGCATCACTTCTTCGCCTGGATATTACTTCGCCATAGGGTACTTTTCAAAGAAGACAACATAGGCTTAGTCGTGAAGTTTGGGTCTACCATTTTCATCATCTTCAAGTTGTTCGAACTTCTTCTCCTCCACTGATTCTCCATGATTGAAACTACTTGGGTGGTTCTTGAAGCTCAACTCGTGACAATGCAATGGTAGACAGTTTTGGTGGTTCATTTATGGAAGGGGTCTTGAGTTTGGATGAATTTCAAGGAAAAATAGGGATGCTTCTTTTTCTCTTTTCATCTTGTTATCTGAATAATTTTTATGGATTATGGTCTAAGGTCTTAGAGTTAGAATTGATGAAAATTTGTGGTAATATTGATGTTTAGAGATTAAATTTGATTGGGTTGAGTTGTATACATGATTTTGGATGATTTATGTTAATTTGAGCTTAGTTTATTGTTATGTCCACTTGTCCAGATTTGAAAAATGGAATATTTTGCCCAATATTGATGTTATCTTTATTAATTCATTAGTTTATAAAGTAATCTAGTTAATGTTAAGTGTAATCATGATTAATTAAGGAATTAATTATCTAATTTGGTATAATTAGATAATTTTGTCCAATTTTTCCAAATTTATTTAGAAGCCAAATTAACATTAAAATTAAGCTAATTAATTTGATAAGATAAGTTTAAAGTGGTTGATTAATAACTAGAGGTTTCTATGTTTAATTGGTTACTTAAACTAAACTTATAGTAGTTAAGTGTCTTGGCTATTTAATTAACTTAATTAATCATATCCCCATTATTAATAATTGGACTCAAGGTATGATAGACTCAAATAATATGTCAAGCTCACAAATGACCCACCTTTTCATAATTAATTTCTAGTTTTCTTTTTAAATCTTAATTAGTGTATAGTTTACCTTTATTAATTGTTTATTTTAATTTGCTTTAATTTAAATTAAATTTCAATCTTTGTTTTTGTTTTAATTTTAATTGCTTGCAAAGCAAAACCCCGTCTCTAAAATCATAGTTGTAATTGATATTTGCATATAAAAGTAGTTTGCATTGCATCTCATTTGATAAATATATATAGTTGCATTTGCATTAATTTTGTTTTTAGCATTTTATTTAGTTAATTGTATTTTAGGTTGCATTTAGTTATTTAATTAGATTAATTGCATTTAGGTAGTTTGGTCTTGCATTTCATTTTATTTAGGAATTAGTTTTGCTCTCTTAGAATTTTTGTATTTTTTATTATTATTGTATTTCCATTTAGTTCTAATTTTAATTTTTGCACTTTTTAAAAAATCATTTAAGTGCATCATTTTAACTTGAAATTACGTACTCATACATCAATTCATTTACTTGTTCCTCCTCGAGAGACACGATGCAGGTTATACTCAGCACTATACATTTGTCTTTTGCATCTAACTTATTTCTAAATTGTACGACCGAAATAGCACAACTCTACAATGGAATATTAGGAAAAGTTAGAGTGGCACTGATCAAGGAAAAAATAGTGAAAAATCATTTAAGATAGTTCGGCCATGTACAAAGAAGATGATTGGAGGAGCTAGTGAGAAGAGTTGATCAAATAACTTTTAATTCTATAGAAATGCATCGAAAGAGACCAAGAAAGACATTGAAAGAGGTTGTAAGATGGGATCTCTTGATAAATAATTTATCTAAAGAGATAAATTTTAATAAAGTCTAGTGGTGCTGGATGATCTACGTAACCAGCCTCACTACATGGGATAATGTTAATGTTATTGGTGTTAGTGTACTAATTAGAGGTATTTCTAAATAAATAAAATTAAAAATTCTGTTCCACTCAGTCTCTCTCCTCTTCCACTACCATTTTTTTTTTCATTTTCTTTTTTATTCCATCTTGACTTTTCTGCCCCTACCTCTAATGAAATGGACCTTGGTTTTTATATTTTGACCCATGGACATTTTTGGAAGAATGTAATTTATATTTTTCATTTCTATTTATTTTATTTCTCCACTTTCTTACCATCCACACATTTTATTTTTCCCATTTTCTTTCTTCTCATATTGCATGAAATTTCTTAGCCATTATATGCTCTTGGATTACATTCTTATTTTGATTTAAGGACCTAGATTATTTCCCACTCGCTTCTTTAATTTTTATGGCAATTAATATTCTTAATTCTATTTCATAGCGATCACTCTTAAAGACTTGGTGGTCAAACTAGAAGACAATAATGGTAGTTCAAGTCATGGAAAATCACACCAATTTTCTACCTTTGTATTTATCTAATTTTTTGTTGGCTTCCTCTTACAATCTTTGCTTCTTATTAGACAAAAACTGTTTTGCCTCTCTCTTGATCTTAGCCCTCCATTCTAACATCTAATCTACACCATCCATTTTTTTTTAATATGGTTTGTTGACTTTACCACGGTCATTTATTTACCCTAGTTAGCTCCTAACTCTAGTTAGTTAGGCCATTTAATCTTGGCCATCCATCTCATGACTTCTTCCTCTCCAAGTAGTTATCATAACCCCCATTCTTACCACCCACTCACTTAACCTAAGTCTTGGTAGTAAGAGCCAAAACCCTAGCCTCTCATTCAATCCTCTCCTCATTCCAACATCCCCAGCCCTTCTTCGCCCATTCCATCTCATCTCTTATCCCTTTCATTTTCTCAGTTAAACCTCCATTCCTCCACCATATTCTACCTCTTCACAACCTTCTCCTTCCATTTCTACCACCTATTTTCCATCACATCTTGTCCTTCCTCTTGTTCAAGTCATGGCCAAAAGATGCTTCCATGGTTATAGAGGAGCTCAAGCTTTGATGGAGCACTAGGAGCCTTGTGGTGATTATGGAACAAGCTACATGCTACAGGCTAGAGTTTTTAGGCAAAGTTTTGATGGGTATGGGGTGTAACATCCCTAGAAAACTAAAATATCTAGAGATGCATAGGAAATTTATAAAAATGGATAGACACCGTTTTGTGTGGAATAGGTCAAAGAGGTCATTTTTTCTAGTTGGACAAAAAAATGACAAATTACATTTTTGCCCTTGAAATATAAAAATGACATCTATGTCTCTAAACTTAAAAAAAATCCTAAGATGAGAGTGCAAACATTCTTGAGAAAAATTACACATAATGACCTGAAAGTTTTAAAAATTACAAATTTGCCCGAGTCGGGGGTAAATTTGTAAATATGTAAAATTACTATCAAAACGAAGTCCTCGACGAAACAAGTGCAATGATAAATGGCACTAAGGGTTAACATTCAAGAATAAAGAAATAATTAGTGCCGAAGATTAAAAAATAATTTTATACCAATAAAACTACTTTTTGATCTAAAGAAGGTAAAAAGTCAAAAAGAAAAGTTATTGGACATCACAAAAGAAGCTTTTTAAAGATAGTATAATAAAGTAATACCATATACAAATTCACTTTAACCTTGTATCAATAAAGTGAATTTATATTGCAAAAAGTAGTTTTACCTGTCCAAATATAAAGTAACCAACATAGGGTAATATTGGACTGGGAAAATTATACAGCATCTTGGACAAGTGTACCCCTCATTTAGGACACCACTTGGCAGCTTCCATGTGACAAAAAGGAAGTCTTAATGATTAAGGAAACTTAATGGTTAAGACTTCATTAACCTTTATCAAGTAATTAGCCAAACAGTAAGTGTCATTAGTGATATTATATATACCCCCTTTTAGCTTCATTTGGTCGACCATATATCAAGAGAAAGTGAGAGAAAAGTCTGAAATATTGAGAGGGAGAGGGCAGCCACGTGAAGGAAGCAAGAAGGGAAGAAAGATTAAGGAAACAATTTGGTAGGTAATCCTCTTGCAATTTCCAAGTATTCTAGTTAATTTCTAAGTGTTCTAAGATGCTTGGGATGAAATTTCTTCTTGTCCAACTACTGTCCAGTTTCAGTTTAAGTGTGTTTAGGTGTGGAAAGTTGTTTTATAACCATAAAATCATGACAAAGCATGAGTTTTTTATGAAAGGAAGCAAGGTTAGTAAGTTTTGAAGTAAGTAAATGTATAAAACCCAAGTTTTCTCATGGGAAGAAGATTTCAGTCAGACCAAAAATGGTTCTTGGAGTGGGAATTTCATAGTTTTGATATCAAAAATGGATTCCACATGGCCAAAAACCTTAAGAACAAGTATATACTTCATGGTATAGGCTAAGATAGATAACTTGGACAATTAAGGACTTTAAGGGTTTCAATTGAGCTTTATTTACTATGTTATGAAATCAATGGTTTGAGCCATTGTTCAATGATGTCTAGGGACTTGAGGAAGCTTAGAAAAGTAAGTGGAACCTTTGGTTTCAAGTGAAAGATCAAGTGGTACTTCAAGAGGTAGTTAAATCAATTTATTACTTTATGTTCTTTCACTATGTTCATATGACGTTTATATGATATATTATGATGAATTTGAGCTGCCACATTGTATATTGTGTTTTCTTTGATTGGTTTGGCTGTAATATGAGGAGTTTTAATCCTCGAGACGTCCATTTCTCAAGTCGTTATGCTGCTGAAATTTTTATGACCAATGTGGTATTTTGATGTTTGAATGTGATTTATTGTAATCTATTTTGTGAAATTAATGTCATAATGCATTGAATATGACTTACTACTGAGATTGTCTCCAATCTCATCCTCTTAAGTATCCCACATTTTAGGTTCAAAGCATGGCAAGACCTCCACAAAGGCAAAGGACAAGAAGAAGACTTTGGATTGTTAATATCATAATTGCTATAGCCCTTTGTGTATTCATAATTATATGTAAAATTATATGTGAATTTGTAAAGTTGTGCCTTGCTACCATTATGCTAATTTAGGTCTCTTACAATGTTATGAATATGTTATGATCAAGAATGGACTGGTTTAGAGAATGAATGAGATGTAAATATATACTTTTGCAATGTAATAACATGTTCCGGCCAATTTGCGCAGCTGATGGATTCGGGGATACTGTTCATTTAAAAATGCGAAATGGTATACAAGTGTTATATATTTCCAAAAATTAGACATATAGAGCTTTTTAGCAAGACAAAGAACACCTGAATTGGACATTCGTACAATTTATTGTGAATTTTTGAAATTAGTCTAGAAAATCTGAAACATGAATTTTAACCATTTGTACAGTATATTTTTGGGCATTAAACTGTATAAATTGGCACGGTCAAACCTTAGGCACATATTTTTCCCTTGTAGAGCATGTCTCCAGCCTCATTTAGACACTTGAATCACAATGATACAATTTTTTAGAATTAATTATGATTTTTCAAATTTCATTCAGAAAACTTTGAAACCAAATGTATAGTAACATTATTTTCTCTATTTTATCCAATATGATTCCTATGATGATTCAAGCCTCTAACATAAGTTATTTGGACATTAAATATGCTATACTACTTGGAAAAATGCAAGTTAAAGTAAGGTATTACATGGGGAGTCTAGATTTTCTCTTTTCTTTACATTCTTGTATTTGATTTAATTCCATGGTTTAGGGTAACATTAAGTTCTTGATTGTAATTTTGAACATATCAATGTTGCTTATTTTCGATATTTATCCTTGGTTGAGATGAATATGACACTTGGATTGTAATTAATGTCAGCATTGTAACATCTTAAAGAGTTAGGAACCAAGACATAGCTATTACACTTCAAATTTGACACTTACGAATGAGGAACATGAAGGAAAGGGCTTGGAAATAGGGCTGACCATGCTGAGAATGCAAGAAATCATATGGGCTAAAAATTTCAACAGTGGTGTCTAGGCTTAAAAATGCAGCACCTAGGCTTTATGAACTGAAATTGTATCGGCATTTTTCTGGGTTTTTTTATTTCTTATGAAATTTGAATGTGCATATCTTCCTACCCGGACCTTCGATTGACGTCATTCCAAAGCCTACAAGTCACATAAAAACCCTTATGACTATAGGCACAAACCTCACCTCAAAATTCCTCCGTATGGAGATTTTTTACACTTAGGATTGAAAACTATCACTTTTAAGCCAAAGTTTGACACTAACACCTCCCAAAATCAAACCATAATTCCTATGCTCACCAAACCTATTCCTACAACTCACAAATGACACAATGACTTAGTCCAGGGAGGTTATACCCCAAGAAATTACTCTTTTAAGATTTGATCCCCTTAAACCCCACATTAAACCCAAAAGTCACATACCCATTTTTCACATCATCAACCAATAAACCAAACTAAGCTCGTAACTTAACTAAACACATAAAAATAGACATGAGGCAATTGAACCCCAAGCCTAGAACAAGGCATATCCACATTTTGGGTCACACACCCTAAGATGTTCAAACAAGGTTCCAACAAGCATACAAATTCCCAAAGGTCTCAACTTCACCCAAAAGCAATATTCACATATAAGTTTAGCCACAACAACATATAATCCCACTACAATGGCAACCAAGTCCTCATACATCAAGTTCACATAAAGTACTAGAAAAGCAAGATATAAAGACTCTTCAAGGCAGACCACAAGACAAGATTACATACAGCATCACATTGATATACTACACATGTCATAATACTAAATGAAAACAAATCATGTGACCTCAAAGGGGTTCTATACCAAAACACTATAGTGTCACTCTAATGCCCTCAAGCCACCAAGGAATAACTAAGTCTCCTTAGCCTTCTCCCTACTAGAGCTGGATCCCTCATTTGAAATTGTTTACCACAGGGTTAGACAAAGTCCTAGTAACTAAGGGGCAACCAAAACAAAAGATACAAAACACGTAACTCTACATATACAAGCCACTAGTTACATGCAATCATAATGCTCATGATATGCAAGGAAGTTCCAACAATTATGACTAGAACCATGGGCTAATTACCATTACAAGGTAACCCCAATAGGTAGCCCCTTTCCAACATCCGGTGAAAGTCAATTTTGTGGTAATCACCATGCTCTCCTCCCACTAGTCATCATCTAGCCAAAGGCCACTACACTAAGGGTTAGACCATGATTCTCCTTCCTCTAGACCACCCAAATTGGTGGCCATCTAAAGAAGGTTCATCTCCAATCCATAGCCACCTGAGTCTCCCTGCCAAAGAATGATTATTTAGTGACAGGGATAACACAAACCTCAGCATCTAGACATAAGACCTCATGTGCCATTTAGTGGTTTGGCACATTACAAAGTATCTCAATGACATCATCACCCAACTACCATATGCTCAAACATGCATAATTAGTGACGATGCCTTTATGTTATTCTAACATATCCTTTCATTACACATATATACATTCATTTATCATTATGCTAGCATTGTGTCAACATATGAATCTAAGTATGAGGATGCACAATAAATCATATATCAAGCTACATGCCATATGCTTTCTTATAAGCATACTTACATACATAAGCCCTCATAAACCAATCAAACTATCCAAAGTCACTTAATGCCAACAAGGCTCAATTTCTGAATACAACAAAGTGGCCACTTACCAACGAATTCACTACTTCCAAAGCCATCTTAGAGTGCAAAAACTTTAATTAAGTAAGCTCACACCTAACAAAATTGATATGCATAGGAGTCAAGTTGAGACATAGCCTCTAACCAACTACCAAATTGAAATTTCAAGCTTCACTCCCAAAACCCATGTAAGCAACGCCATACCCATCTTCATTGACCCCAAATTAGCTTCCCAAAATAGCCAATCACTCAGAAAATTCGTCCTCTACGAAACTCAACATGGTAGAGGCTAAGGTTCAACACTTACAAGCCATAAACCCTCAAAAACTCACACCCAATGCTTAAGGGAGCTTCTCACCACTAAAATGAAGCATTCAAACACATTTTAATCGGTAGAAACCTCAACCAAAACGAGATCACAACCCCAGCCATGAATCTAAACCAAAAAACTAGAGAGAAGGAAGGACATGGATGAAAAAATCACAATACCTTCAAGAATCAAGCTCTCAAGGGCCAAGAATCGATGTCCTAAAGCTCAGAAACGAAACCCTAGTAGAGTCCAACCGCCTAGGAACTCAAAAACACTATTACAATGCAAAGGAGCTCGGGTTATATAATGAAAACACAAACCTCGCACTGCAGCACTAGTGTTATATATATATATATTTTTTTTTTCTTTTGCTTCGTTTAACTCTCCCTCTCTAGTCCTGGCCCCTCCGGTCTTGAAAAATTCCAAGAATACTCTTCCATTATTCCTCATACATGTCCGAAACAATTTAATTGGGGGTTGTTACAAGCATGATTTATGGAATTAATGAATATATGGTTAGATGATGTTTTGAACATGGTTTTGGTGTTGATTAGATGTGATTTTCGTATTAATGGCTTCTGTAATTTTGGTCCTCTTATGTCTAAGCATGCTAGGTTTAATTATGTTAATGGTAATTGCGAGATTAAAATTAGTATGTGTGCTTAATAAAATAATTGGATTGTTAATTACTTGATTGGTTAATTAAGTAATTAGGACCTAATGATAGTAATTAATTAAGTCTAATCAATCTTAATTAGTGAGGCTAATCATCATTAACAATGACACATTAATTAACTTAGAGTAATAGTAATTAACTAAACTAATTACATGTTAATTGCCTCTAATGGTAATTAGGTCATTAATTTCAATTAGTCCCATTAATTAAGCATGATCCTAATTAATCATTAATGAATAATGAAAGCCCTTAATCCCTAGTTAACTTCATGATTACCACACTTTTATTAATTGGTTGTTAGTTACTTTCTTTCTTAGTTGTTAGTTTAATCGCCTAGCTTTAGTTAGTGATTTGTTCTTTCAATTGCACTTTAATTTTGTTCAAAACCCCCCAATTTCTCTTATCCTCTCCTCTATTTGTGCACTTAATCACACTCTCTTGGTCAATTCTAATCACTAATTCCTTGAATTCGACCTCGGTTACACCCCTATATTATACTAAAACCGAGTTAATTTGATTATCCTATAGCAAGGTTACTAGTAACTACGGTTTCCTTAGAAGTATGAAGACAAATAGCAATATACACTGAGAAAGAGCCACCCATTAGAGTAGACTACTTGAGCTGAAGATCTAAACTATTCAAGAAAATGATTACTTTACACTTAAGCCACAATAGTACATAACCAATCATTAAGAATCCAAAATCATGAATTCTATTTACTCAATTATTTCAACACAATCACACAACTTAACATTCTCCAAAGAGTTATCCAAATATCCACATAACTTTTACTCACTTAAAATATACCAAAAAAGTCATATCAAATCATAGTTTCAGCAAGTCCTTTATGAAGGAAACCATGAATTCTATTTATCATGCTAAAGGCTAAATATGAGGTTTCATAGCTCGATGACAATAATTTCTGTCTCTAGTTATTTTTACATATTTGACAACCTTTCCGAGTTATATTTTCGAGCAAGTTGTTTATATAGCAAATCAAATCTATGTTCAAAAAAATGCATGGATGAAAATTCTACACAACAAAAATTTTCAATTATTTCATAATTCACAAATAATCGATAACTTAATAAAGTTATATATTTGAGTAAATTTTTCATATAGTAATTCAAGTCCAAATTCTACCAAACATTTCCTACTCATTCTTGGAATCTCAAAGAAGCTAAATAAAATAAATTTCTTGGTCAAACAATAGTATTTCAAAAATCTCATTTTCACCACCTAGGGTTTAACTTGAAGTTTTGAAATTCAAATAATGTAAATCTCTCCATAAATCCACATCCATGGTCTTATATATCTTCCAATGACAATTTTATAGCCATATGTCAAAGCATTTTCATTTTCCCTAAAATATCCACTTATGGTTCATACTCAAATTCAAAATTTCAACGTATAACTTGTAAAATCTTTCAATACAATGATACCAATAGCATAACCAAGCACATGCTCATTATTTCTAAGCATTACTAAAAACCCTAGGTTGGCTCTAGTTCTGAAAAATCGAAGAAAACACTTCCACCATCAAGAACAATGAACAAAATTACATAAGAGACGGAGGAGAAGACAAAAAAAGCAATTACCTCAAATATTTGTCAAAAAAATCACTTGAAATCAACCCTAGGACATCTTGAGACCCAAATTTTGGCCAAATCCTAGGAGGACAATAGCTTGAGCATGAGAAAAATATGGAAAATGCGAGTTTGGCATCATTTATGTTTAAAACTCGTAAAGGGACTTCTATGCAATTATATTTTTAGATTTGTGGTTAAATTATAATTTTCTCAAAACTTTTCTGCAGGACTATTCAAGATTTACCTCCAAAATTATAATTGTCACAAATAATGATTATTTTATTATTACATTAATCTTTGATTATTATTTTATCACAAAGAAATTAATTATCTTCCAAATTATACTTTTAAATATGTGGGTTATTATACTTTTCGTTTTTTTTTAATGAAAGAGGTATTCATTCAAAATAGAATAAAAAAATTACAAAGTATTTACAACAAAAAGGAGCCATTGAATCATGATGGTTGTTCAAGATAAAAAATTCTCAGGATATTGGATACTTGTATGGTATGGTTAACATGGGCATGAACACCATGAACAATTCCCTAAATAGAAAAATTAGCATTAGAAAAGATTTTATCATTTCTAAAATGTCAAAGTTTCCAACACAAATGCCAAAAATAATTCTCCATTCGATCCATAAAAAACCCACTTAATGATGCTTCAAAATTATAATTTTTTTTTGCATATGCATCTAATATACTAATGTACCTCATTTTAATTGGTGAAATTCAAAATTATAATTTAAAAATATGGGTGTTACAAGAATACTTCCTCCAATTCATAAAACATTTCATTTTAAGTTTTCTCACATAGAAATAAGATATTAAATGATCAATATTCTTGTAAATTTTAAGAATATTTTACTAAAATACATTTAACTTAAACTTGTTTCACACAAATCAAGAGAGAATTAAAAGTACTGATAATGGATAAACTAGTGAAAAATATAATTAGTACATCAATGATATTTTAAAGCAACAAATATTATGAAAAATCTTAAAAATCCTAAAACAATAGTTTTCATGAATATAAATAAATATTAATTACATAAACTTCCTTAATTTCTTCCTCAACCGGTTAAAAAAACGTCACTTTATTTTTTCTTTTAATTTTTAAAATATTTGACATTTTACAATTGTAATAAAATGTTAATTATTTTTTATTATTTTACTTTTCATTTAAGATAATGATATTATAATAAAATAATTAAAATATAATTAAATTATATTATAACTTCAATTATTTAATAACTTTCTTGATATATGTGAAAATTTGGAAGGGTTTATTCCAAACCTAATCAAATACTGTCAATTTAAAAATTATTATCATTTTAGTCATTTTGTGATTTTTCAAAATGTTTATCATTTTAGAATTTTAATAAAACAATAACTACTTTTTTAAAAAAAACATATACACACAAAATAGCATTTGAGAGGCTAATCTCTCGACACAAACATTGATTGCTAGCCCCATTCTAACCCTACAATGCACTATATACTCTTGATGCCATATTTCCTCCCCACGCCTCTCCTCCTCTCACACACACACCACCCAGCAACCCACCCATGACTCAGTTACAATCCATCATAAGTCTATAATTTTAACAAAACTCAACAAAAAAAAAAAAAAGAAATATCCATAATGTAATTAAAAAAAAATTAGCTCCCACATAAAGGGAGCTACGTGCTCAGCCTCAGCTGAGTCTTTCCATCTACCACAAGTTTATATTTAGTGATAAGACAGTACGTAATTCTGGCCAAAAAGAAAACAGTCGAAACCATGCAGTAAATTTATAATGGAATTGGATGTCTGCTTGGCCATGATTCTATCTTCTCGAAATACTCAACTGGCACAACCCCATTAAAACCTTCTGTCAATATCACCTTATTATCAGAAATGTAAAGCTTCATACCTTCTGAAAATAATACCAAAAACGAAATAGAAGCAGTCAATACTCAATACTCTGGTATCCTAGAAACAAGGAAAAAGTTGAACTTTATCACATTTATAACACAACTCAGGAAACAAGACAAGTCCATCATCATACCCTCCAAAGCTTTTCGAACATCTAGAAAGATTAAGACATTGACATCTCGTCTCATACCTGGAAGAAGAAAACAAGAGAAAGATAATAAATCATGTACAATCCAATTTCAACGCACTGAATCTACAGTAAGAACTGAAAATTATTAAGAACACAGTACTTACAGTTATTGATAAGGAAGATCTTGTTCAATAATTGAGCAAATGGCCCAGGCATGCAGATCTTTTACAATTATCCTTTGCATTTATTTAAGAAATTGACAACATTTTCAGAGAGAACAGCATAACGTTTAGGACCTAACAGTTAATAAGTGGACCCTACTTGTTTATTAATTGAGTTTCACAAACATTATGTCTTTGACACTCAACTTCTTTAGGAACATAGAAGATCCAAATCCACAATTTTCAATTAACAAACTGCCAAAAGAAGACTTCAAACCCACAGGCCTTCACCCTCCAACATCCCAAATCACTGAATGTTTGAAATTTCCACTATATTGCACAATGAAGCATACAAATGCAAAGGGCGAAGGCATCTCATGCCAGAATTTCTCATTTGGACCCCACATTTGGCCCAAATCTGATAGGTCACAATGTAAAAACGATAAAGGCCAGCTTTCACACAGCACAACAAATATGCTGGGCAAGAATCTGAATGAAATACATAAATAGGACATTTTCAAGAAACGTGATATTACCACTTATTACTTCTCCATCTGTTGGCAAACCACATGAAAAATGCACGTGCAATCTCTTCATGCGCTTCAAACCAGATTCTAAAATTGAATTCAAGTTCTTTCTGTAGGTCCCATGCACACAAACTGCATATAATGGCAAAATTAAGCAATGAAACGTATCAATTTGAAACAAAAGTGTATGGCAGAATAAAAATTGGGAGCATATGAAATTAAATAAAAAATACAATCAGACAATTTACCTGGAATTTCTTCAGCTGAAAGGATTGGTTTCAATAAGCTTTCAGTTTCAACAGCCTGCAGATCAAATGTCATTAGTCATACTGCAGAGCAGACAAAGTAAACTAAAAGAATTCTAAATCCAATAGTCTGCCCAAAAAATAAGTGAGTACTTGATGGAAAGCAAGATAATATGGGGTGCCTAGTTCCACATTGAGTAGCATGGCCTACTCTATGGAGTACTAAAGCCAGTTAATTCCTCCACCTCAATAACTAGCTTTTAATGGGTTTCTAATGGGTACCCAAGTGGGATGAGGAACTCTCCTCCAAAAGCTAGCTATTGAGGTGGGAGAACCAACTCACTTAAATAACCTATTGAATATCTCATACTATTCAATATGAGACTTGGCCATCCCATACTATCCAAATCCCAATCAATTGGCCCCCCTAAGAGCCAACAATCCAGTGGCTACATACTACAACACTTCACTTGGTGACACTTCACTCAACTCCCCCATCAATTAGAACCCTCAATCGGTCAGAACCCTCTATAAGTAGCCCTCACCAGAACAGTCAATGCCCAAGCTTTGATACCATTAATGGGCACCTAAGTAAGACAAGGAAACCTCCACCAAAAGCTAGCTATTGAGGTGAGAGAATCAACCCAATTAAATACTCTATTGAGCATCCCATACTACTTAATGTGAGACTTAGACATCTTATACTACCAAATTCCCCTTCAATTTCCCACCTAATTTGAGGGTCCATCAATTGATATTAAAGCTAGTAGTTATAGCCAGCTACCTGTAGAAGATTCCAACACATGGTAAGTTAATTCTTCCATTTCAATAGCTAGCTTTTGGAAGAAAATTTCCCATCCCACTTGAGTGTCCATTATAATTATTCTTAAGCCAACCACAATGTTAGGGTTTGGGATTTCAACAATTTCATCTTTTGGTTAAAGACTTATTAGCAAGTACTGAGAGGATAGACCTACTGCTATATAATCACGGTGTTAACATCCAGGCATTTGAAGAGAACTAATCTACCAGGCTTCTGCTACTTGAAAGGAACTCAAAAATCAAATTATATTGCGGAATGTATTAAGTGGAAGGTTGGAAATTTTTGTGATAACTCCTTGCATACTAAGTTTAGGTGCAAACAAAAACAGAATATTTCATATCAGTTTCATGTAGTAAAGGATCTATTTCATGACAATCAACAACGCCAGGATGAATCTAAATTGAATATGCACTATGATAGACACAGCAAAACAGATTAGTACACCCAATTTCTGAACAGATCAACCAGATCAGTTGATTTGAACAGCTCATACTGTAACAAAAGAAAATCAATCCTTTATGAAGAGGATACAAGATTTGATAGTAGGTCTCATATTGGCCAAAAAGATAATAGGTCTCATGAGATAGCAAGTTTTGATTGGAGCATTGCATGGAAAGTTAAAAGGCATCATTGACTTATCCTATTTTCAATGTTAAGAAGAAAAACTATCAACTTGCTCAAAATTAGCAGGACTAACATATTTCAATGGTCAATTGGTAACAAGTGTTATCTAAATCATCAAAACTAAGAAACTACGAATACTCTATTTTTACAGTGTCACTTCATGATCTATATTGTTTGGCTCTCCAATTTCTATCAGAACATAGATGGTTTATCCACGAAGACTAGCTGGATATATGGTTTGAAAATTTGCCTGACACTCCATATATTCTGCATAAAGAAACTATTCTAATGTGTCATTCTTCAAAACATCTGCCTTTCAGGAATTAGACAATGTTTAAAAAATGAACAAGTTTCATCAGTATTCACTTTTTTTCTTTTTTGGTGACATCAGTATTGGTTTTACAATGATTTTCCCACTTTGGAATCAGTGCTGTCAGACTTGGAATGATGATAATAAGTCACAACAGAGGACAAATGTGAGGAATAATTTATCAAGCTTTAAAAGAGAAGTTGGTTGTACTGGTTGGACATAGGCTGCAATGTTTAAGAGAAAGCATATCACCAGAACGAACAATTTTATAGTGGCATTTATAAAGATGATATCATGATCAGAGTAATGGGATTATTACAAAACTGTGTGATCGACTCAGGAATGTTCTAAGATGCTGCAGTATTAACATTAGCAATGACCTTCAACAAAATCATGCTCGGGATTGTATTAGAATTGTGGAAACATTGGACATACATCTAAAGGTTAGGCAGCCTTGGACAAGTTAAAGGATGATCAAAGTTCTTGGACATGACATTATTCAAATGCTTGAAATGTGGTCAAATATCCATGGAACCCATAGATAAGGTTATGTGTGTGCTATAATGTGGTAGGTTCATGTTTATTTGATCCTTTTTTCTCAGTTCTTTTGAACCATACAACAACATTAGCCTTATCCCACTATGTGGGGTCGGCTACATGGATCATACGACGCCAATAGGCTCTATCAAACGCCATCTCCTCAGATAAATCATTTATCAAAAGGTCATTCCTTAAAACATTCCCCAGTGTCCTTTTTGGTCTTCCTCTACGCCTTTTGATTGGGCTCCAAGCCATTTGATCAACTCTCTTCACTGGCTCCTCTTACCCTCTTCTTTGTACATACCCAAACCACCTTAAATGATTTTCCACTATTTTCTCTTCGATAGGTGCTACCCCAACTTTCCTTCGTATATGGTCAGTTCTTTTGAACCATAGGGTGGATCAAACTGGTGTGCTAATAGTTATGTACCAAACACCCTAACCATCAAGCCCTAAGCCCATCCTTTTTTCTCAGTTCTTTACTGTTTGTAACAAACAAATATGCTCGGTAATTGATAAAAGCAATCTTTGCTGCTACAAGAGATTCATATCTAAGTACTTTAGGCTTTTGTCAAGAATGAAAAGGTGAAAGCAGGAAATCCATATTCTACCACCTCACTAATGAATATATGTTAAAGTCACTAGAACCAAAATTCGTAAAATAAATATAAATTTATATTACTAGTTCTCAAGAAGAAATTAATGAAGAAAGGCAGAGAAAGAGCAGAGAAATGTATTCAATTATGAATGAACACTTTTGCACAAACTTACAAAGAGTGGGCACCACTATTTATCGGCCTAAATGGAATTTAGAATTGTACCCATAAGAGTGATGTTATTTCCAATAAACTCCCAAACAAAACCAAAAAAAGAGAGAGAGAAAGAAAAGAATCAGGATATCCACAAATAAAATGACACATAATAATAAAATGAATAGGAAATTAGTTAGGCTAGTTATGGGCGATGGTTGTTATTCTTGGTTGCCTTGTGTCCATAAAAGGCAAGGGGGTTGTTAGTTTGTGTAGGCTTCAGCATCAGTAGAATGTGAGTTTGTTTATGTTCTCTCTTCCTCTCTCTCTCTCTCTCTCTCTCTCTCTTCCCTTCTCTCTCTCATCCTATCTGTCTCTCTCTATTTCATATTTTTTCATAACAGTGGTATCAAAGCTGACCTTTCCTAGGACCAAGGGGAATGCACCTAAAGCGGCTTCATGTTCTAGCAAGAAAGCTTCAGAAGGTGGAGGTATCTATATAGGAGTTCTGCACCCGTTTAAGGGAAGAATTCTTGACCATTAGGGAGGTTATGCATGAAGCTGTGGGTGAGCATTCAGAGAAGCCTCTTGTAACGGGAATTATAGAAGAAAGCAAGGCACAAACATTCGTGCAGGAAAATCAAGAAGCGCCTGGTGGGACTCAAGAACATTCACTGCAAGACAATGGCATCTTCAAGAGGGGAACCAAGAGATGTTGGGCTACGGCTGGGGTAGTTGGAGGCAATGGAGGCCTATGCTAACCCTTCTTGCAAATCACTCTGCAATAACTGACTTTACACCCTGTGACTTCAGTTTTGCTAATCACAACTTGGGTATGGCTATCCAAAGAGTTTCAAAGCTTCCACTACTTTGGGATGAAGGGCACAGATCACCACTGTTGTCTGTTATCTGTGGCCATGGGGTTGCGTAAGTTGATAGGGTTGGACAAGCTTTACAGGTGTTTCCTAGGTTGTCTTCTATGCTTGCCTGTAAGGCTTTGAGAACTAGAATGCAGAATCAAGTATCAGGAATGAAGAGTAAATGGTATGTGTGTCACCCTTCAAAGTCCTTGACGTGGGTGACTGTTCTAGCTATTGCTTTTGTTGAAAAGTCAACTACACAGCGGGCCCACTTGTTCTGTTCTTTCCTGATGTGGTGTCAGCTTCTGACGATGAGAAAGAGGGGAAAGAATGACGCTGGCAGCAAAGAAAAGGGCCTAAGAATAATTTCTCAATGGACCAGTCTTATGGGCCCAATCCCAAAGCTATCACCAAATGCACAGCCTCTAAGTCTCAATATTCAGCAGCAACTTCAAATTTTATGTCTGGGTTTCTCTGTTTGGTTTCCAGGAAATTGTATTCTGCATTTCTGTAACTGACCCTTGAGGTCCAGGGTCTTTGGGGGAGGGAGTATTGATACATAATGATAAAATGAATAGGAAATTAGTTAGGGTAGTTATGGGTGACGGTTGTTAGTGATTCTTGGTTGCCTTGTGTCTATGAAAGGCAAGGAGGCTGTTAGTTTGAGTAGGCTTCAGCATCAGTGGAATGCGAATTTGTTTCTGTTCTCTCTTCCTCTCTCTCTTTCTCTTCCCTTCTCTCTCTCTTCCTATCTTTCTCTATTTCATATTTTTTCATAACATAAAAATATGCAAAAAGATAAAGGAATTCACAAAATCCAGATTCCTGTGTTATATTATTCTGCAAAGTTGCAGCTCACATTTGATTTTGATGAACCAGAAAAATACACAGAAGAAAAATAGACACCAAGTATTATATTTACTTTTCCTTCAATAACATCTCATCATGAATCTAGCAAATGCAATTTCAAATAGAGAACTAGAATAATCACCCAGAGTGAATAATTACAAACACACAGGGTGCCAACCCAATAAATTTCAGTTATTTCTTCAAAACTCAAATAACAAGTAAAGGTGTGCTAATGTTCTTGCAAAGATTATTTTACCGTAATTGTGTGGCCTTGATTAGCTCGTATTAACAGTTCCCCCTTTTCTTCTACAAGGCTAAAGCGCTGCTTGTTATCCTTTCTGACAGCCTGAGGATATCCATAAGATAATGAAGAATAAAAGTTTTTCAGGAAGTTCACATGAAATAGACATTAACTCACAAAAAGACTCATGAGCAATCAGTCTTAAAATCATTAAATATATGTAAACAGAAACAGTAATCAATTAAAATTAACAGAACACAGAAAAAGACGCTATGAGTAATAGACATCATAAACACCATAACCAAAACAACTATCAGGCACTACTAATTAAACTTATCTAGTATCCATACCAAAATCTAGTGTTCTATATCCTCCTCAATCCATAGCAAAATGAATTATTGAAAGATTGAATCAGATAATTTGAAACCTAACTATTTTTACAATATAAGAGATAGGTGATGTCTCAGGGTCAACTAGAGCAACAAAATCTTAAGTATGACATGTATGATGAGAGCCACAAATCGCAAAGTGAAAGAGATAGGTGACGTCTCATAGATAATGCCAAAGCACACCAAGTACCATGACAAGTTCCTTATCCGTGCAACAATGCTAACTTTTTATGGAGGAAATTAGGTTCATTAGTTTCCATAGGAAGGTTCTTGCTTAATTGTAGACCTTATGATGCTCCTTATTCCACCCAAAAGAAAAAAATGTGGGACAACAACATTTCAAACTGCATTGAAACTCCTACTATTCCAACTCAGACTTAATTTTGTTTCCTTACTGTATTTTAAAATATGAAATGTAAAACATAATTAAGCGAATAAATGACATTTAAGCATTAACAATGTGACTTGTATTATTTTCCCAAAATGCATTTCACTAAATGCAAACACAAATTTGATTTCCAAAGAAATGATAGCAAGTGACAATATAAAAGATAAATTGATTACAAGTGAAAACAAACAAGCACTCGAGAACCAAAAATGACCTCCTTGATGTCATCGATAGTGTGTGATTTTAATGGAATATTGGCGAATGTCTTCATATTCAGCTTTAGTAGATCATTAACACTCACAAAACCATCGCTCCGCAGATTCAAATTCAATTCAGATGCCATATGGCGTAAAATTCGTGTCCTGCAAATTTTACAACATAAGTATAGAGCAAGAGGCTTCAAAGCGTCACAAACTACATCAAAACATAAGAGTTACGTTATCTTCCTGCAAAAACTTGATATTGATAAAAATGTCCTCACATTGTATAATAAGCAAGGAGCCAAGGACATTAACCACATTGAATCCCAAGGTTACTCTGTTCCTCAAAACAGCCAGGTGAGTATGAAATTACTAATCCTTTTGTGTTGCTAAGGAAAAATGCAGGGTAAATTGAAAATCCAGATGTTTTTATTGCATATTATACTTCCAATCAGATATTTTGTTGTCCTTTATTATCCTCTTACTTGGGTTGGCCAAACTCAAAATATAAAAGGTCCCTGAATTAAAGCAAAGCAAACCATGACTTGAAAACCAACCGATATTATGATAGGGTAGAAGAGAATTATAGAGAGAGAAAGGAAGAGGGAAAAGAAAAGAGAAAGAAGAAGAAGAGAGAAAAGAGAGAGAGCTGAGAGAAATGAGATTCTATTCAGTAGTTACCAATTAAAAGAATGAATAATCCCTCCAAGCTGTACTTACACTCCCTTTATAATCGTTGCCCCTCCAACGGCTGTAACCACCAACCAACATTTAATTGTTTCACACACACATACGTTCACACTTATATATCACAACATATTATGATTTGCAAAAATTTCTTCCAGTAATTGAAGGGGGAAAAATATCCATTCTACAGTGAAAAATAAAGAAATTATCATTAATAATTTAATAAACAACTTCAACAATTAAAAGCAAACGAAAGTAGTTAACAAGATAAAATGAATACAGGGCCTACAAGTGCTTACAGGAGCCTCCCAAGGGCGTCAATTTTATCTTTTCCAGCGCCACCCCCTCCACCGCCCCGCCCTCTTGTTTTATCTCTCTCGCTTTTCATCTCGAAGGCCCTTGCCCTGCCACCACTGCACACGAAATACAATTATTACAAAAACCATAAGCACTATAAAATATATAATAGAGAATAGTCGGAAACCTTTCTGTAATTTTCCAGAAATTTTCCCAAAATTAAGGAAGAAATAACATAGCGATTTCCAGTGCCCGCAAGATTTCCCAAAGAGAATTATATCTTCAGTAATAATAAAATATATAAATACAGTTCATGTTTTCCTGGATGATTTCACAAATTGGGAAAGAGAACAACCTTGGACTAGCATGAGCGTAAAACGAGAACGAAGGGTTCTTGGAATTGGAGTTCTTCACCGCATAATTCTCCATAGGAGCTAAGACGGAAGGATTGATTATAGGCGTAGGAGAAATGGAAGAGATTCGTGGAAGCAGAAGACAGCAGTACCGTGAAATCAGAATGCCGCTGTCAGAGAGTGAAGCAAACATGGAGAGGCTGCAAACTGATTCTCTCTTCGCGGTCTGCACCACGCCGTGAACGTATGTGTGCGTGAAACAATTAAATGTCGGTTGGTGGTATTCAAACCGGTTGAGGATTATTCATGTCGTTCACTGAGTTATAAAAATGAGGACGAAAATAAGTGATTATTTATAAATTATTATTTGAATATTTTTTTTATTTAAAAAAAAATGTGTTTAGATATTAAGGTTTAAGTTATTATTATTTGATAGATAATGAAAATAAAAAATAAAATAAGTGATTATGAGAAAATAAATAATTATCATAAGTAAATTTTTATATAAATACTTATTTAAGATATAAATGTTTATTAAAAAGTTATTTCCATTTATAACTCCAATATATAAGCACCTATAGCTGTATAATTTGGTACTAAAATAAAAAATATGTTGAATCACCAAAATAAGGACAATTAGAGGTTGGAATTTCTATCAAATACAAAATTTATGTTTTACTCCAAAAAGATATATACTTATGGGCCTTTTATCAGTTTTGGGCCTGCAAAAACTGGGCCATAAGCCCGCACACAGTATGCGAGAGATTCCATCATCTTAACTCTAAAGGGATCCTTTCGTCAAAAAAACAAAAATAAGCAACTCTAAAATCGATCCAACATAATATTTTTTAGACATTAAATAAAGTTAAATTTTCAACAAAAAAAAAGAGCTAAATACCAAGTGTAACAGAGAAAGGCAAAATATATATATATATATTTAATGTATATGGATATAAATTATATCTATTATTTATTCATTTTTAACAAGAAGTCATCTAACTCAGATAATAGAGCATAAAAATTAAACAGAGAAAGGAAAAATATATATATTTAATATATATATATATAGATATAAGTTATATCAATTATTTCTTTATTTTTTACAAGAAGTCATCAACTCAGATAATAGAGCATACATATTATTGGCCAAAAAGTATAGTCTTTTAAAACTTTAAAACATTAAAAAAATATACAGAAGAAAAAAAATAGTTAATATATTAACCACACCAAAAATTTTTACAAACAAATTTATAAAAAGAAAGTGTGTTCAATCAAACATTCACTAATTGATCAATAAGATAAATATTTTAATAAATCAATATAACATCAATTGAATGTCACTAAGTTTTGCAATAAACTCAAGCCCTAGATTTGTGTATCAGTATACATTGCCATTCATGGAATGGTTGCTGAAGCACTCGAACACAGGACTCACAATATCATCAATGTACCCTCTTGCCAAATTTATGTATAGATTTGGGTCTTATACTCCCCCGCTTGGAATATGTTTCTTGAGACGTCCTTTCTTCCTTTATCCTTAATTTGAGAAATCAAGAATGAAATGTTTCTCCTTGTTTAATATTAAAAAATGAAATGGAAAATATTAAAAAAATATATATGGAAGAAAAGTTAGTCAATTACAAAATTATCCTTGGCCCTATCAAAACACAATTTCCTATTCGCAAGTTGCCACCAGAACCATTTCCATCATTCTGCTCCCTCACTCTCTTACATTCTCTCCATCACATCTAAGTTTGCAATATGTACACCTTCATTTGATAACATAAAATTGGTGTTTAACGTCTATATAATAATTGGTGAAATAGCATTATTATATAATAGGTGAACTGCTATATAAAATAGATAGATACCATTTATTTTAGTTTCATTAATTTTTAAAAGGATATCGTGAGATTGGTTGGGAAATTAATCTACAAAGCTTTTTTTTATAGAAGAAAAATGCAACTAATCTTCTTAAATGAGAAATTAACATAAGATTATTATTATTATTATTATTATTATTATTATTATTATTATAAAGTAAAATCAATAATAATTTATTCACACATTTTTTCATCTAAATTTACTTATAAGGGTAATATTGGTAAACAAAATTTATAATCTATTCCATTATATTCAATCTATTTTATAATAACTCTCAAACAATGATTCAATAATGCTACTTTTTATCTTTATAAAACTCCTAAACAATGATATGCTTCACTCCATTTTGTTTCATTCTATTCAATTATGTTCCATTAACGATCATTCCATTATTTTCCATCCCAAACTCACAAACATAGCTTAAGTGATATATTTCACTTGCTCCATTTTATTGTAACATTTGGTATGACAGAAGGCGTTTTGAAGGAATTGGAATTGGAATGGTAATAGGAATTAAATTAGAAATGAGTTTTAAAAGTACCTTTGGTGTGTATAATCCTCATATAATTTTTATTTGATATATATACAATGTTAAAAGACTAAATGCCCTTAAAATGGCAATGTCAACTTTGGCTTCTACATAATTGTGTATTTATATCCAAACTAGCCAATTATCTATGTACATTCGTTGTGGATGGCAGTGTTTTTTTTCTCAATATTATCAACCAATGCTTCCATAGCTTTGTTTTATTTGTTTTCCAACTTGCCAAAGTTGCATCCATATTTGCCTTTGACAAGGAAGAACTAAATTATTGCATTTTAGTAAGCTTCAATAGAACAATTCAAATTTCAAATTAACATTTCAAGCATAACTAGCATAACTATTGCCATTAGTAATTAGGAATAAGCAGACACTAATGCAAACATCACTAAGAATTGTCCTAAATTCACAATCCAAATTCTCAATTATGGCATAACCATATCCAATTCTAGCCTAATTATAAGCGAAACCAAAAGGGGCAAATTCAACTCAAGAAAACTAAGAACATCACACTTGGATTTTGAGGGAAAATATGTGAGGAAATGTTTTTGATTGAATTGCTTGTTGTACATATTTCATGGCTAGGGTTATATAGAACCCAAATATATTTACAAGGGATGCAAATAGAAAATAATAGAAAAATATAAATGAGTTGTATAGAGTGAGTGGTGATATGTCCACTACCATATGTTCAGCTCACAATATGTACAATACTGACAATGGATAAGCACAAGGGGTAAATGGTAAACAACCTTGAAAGATTAACAATTAACCGCAGTTAATATAAATGACCACTATGTCTTAACGCCCCTCTGAAACAAGAGGGTGTGATGAACACCTGGAGTTTGCTTCGAAGTTTTGAGAACTGGGAATTTGAAAGAGGTTTTGTCATGCAGTCTGCTATCTGGCTTGATGAAGGAACATATCTCGCGTTGAGCTCCTTAGTAAGAATCTGGTCACGAACGAAATGAATGTCAATTTCTACATGTTTGGTTCTAGCATGCTGACATGATTTGAAGCCAAAGCATTTACCCTGATATTATCACACTCGATGATGGGTGTTAAGTTTGTTTCCATGCCAATTTCTCTCAAGAAAGAGGATATCCAACTTATTTCTATTGTAAGATCTGCTAATGCTCAATATTCGAACTTTGTACTAGATTTGGACACAACTCTTTGTTTTCTAAAACTCCAAGCCACAATATTTCCTTCAAAAAATACATAATCCTACAACTGATCATCAATATCAATAGCTTAATCCACATCACTAAACACAATTATGTCAAGTCTAGGAGTAGGTTTGATTAGAAGACTATAATTGATTGATCCCTTGAGATATCGGAGTATACTTTTGGTTGCCTGAAAATGAACATCTCGTGGATTACTCAACAATTAACTCAATTTGTTCACTGAGTAGCATATGTCAGGGCGAGTTATAGTGAGATACTGTAATGCTCCTATAATCTTTCTATACAAAGTTTGATCTTTAAATGGCTATCCATATGAAATAGAGAAATTTTTCCTAGTTGCCATTGGAGTTTCATAAGGTGTAGCATTCAACATATTAAATCTCTTCAAAATATCAATTATGTATTTGCTTTGGCTAAGATAAAAACCTGTGTCATCTTTATAGACCTAAGTCCTTAAATGCAAACATTTTGTTTAGATTTTCAATAAATCGCATAAGATAATTTGAGTTGTTACCGGTCACTATGATTTCAATAACATACACCAATATAAATAAAAGAATATAACCTTGTCTGAAAATAAACACTAAGTTATCACTTTTCAAGTTTTTGAATCCCCACTCTAGTAAGATCGACCTCAACTTGTCTAACCAAGCTCTTGGAGTTTGTTTCAAGTCATACAAAGCTTTGGAAAGTTTGCATACATAATCATGTTTCTTGACATCTACAAAACCCAGTGGTTATTTCATCAACATAGGTTTGTCTAAAACACCATTCAAGAATGCATTATTTATGTCCAGTTGCCTAATATCCCAATTGTATGGCTACAATTAAGATGATTCTAATTGATGAAGCTCTAACAACAGGACAATAAGTTTCATTGAAGTTCAGGATAGGGTCTTGTAGAAACCCCTTTGCCACAGGGCGAGCTTTATGCCTATTGATTATATCATCTGAGTTGTACTTATTCTTAAAAACCCACTTGCAATCAATTATATTTGACTTACCATTATAAGGTACTAGCTCCCATGTGTTGCTTTTCTTTAGTGCATCAAACTCAAGCTGCATTGCTTTCCTCTAATGAGAATTTTTGAGTATTTCTTCTACATTTCTTGGTTCTGATTGTTCTTTTAGTTCAACTATTATTAACCCAACAAAGGGGTATTAAGACTTGTGAAAGCCACTTTTGCTTCTTGTGACCTTGGAGGTTGTCTAGGCTGTTCCACCTCAATTGTAGAAAGTTGATCTCTTGGATTATCACTTGCCTCTTCTTGATGTGCTGCTAGTTGTTGATCAATGATTTCACCTTGTTGGTGACATCCCTCACTTGATGCATCTAATGATGTTTGAGAATTTTCATTGGTACTTAAGTTCTCTTCCTTTTTAATAGCAGACTGAGATATTTGCAAGGATTTCTCTCGTCCCTTGCCAATATATTGATGTTCTCCAGGTGCAAATTCAACTACCAGGTTCAATCTATCCAAAATATTGCAACATAACATTATCATTAGATATAATTACATCAGCTAGTTGTTCTTTCTTGTTCAAGAAACCACTAGCAAAAGGATAATTAAGTTCGTTAACAATAACATGTATTAAGGTATAAACTCTTCCAATTGAGCTAAGACATTTGAAGCCTTTATGAACATCATTGTAATCCAAGAACGCACATTTGTGGCTGTGGAATTGATGTTTGTGGGTATTATAAGGTTTCAAATAGGGGTAGCATGCGTAGCCAATAGGTTTTAAAGCTTTATAATCAGGCTCTTTGTTGTAAATATGGTTGAAAGGTGTTTCACCATTTAGAACATATGTAAGAAGCATGTTTATAAGAAATACAGTAGTCTTAAATGCCTCAACCGAGTAGTGTAATGGCATTTTTGCTTGAGCAAACAATGTGAGACCCATTTTTACTATGTGATGATGTTTTCTTTCAGCTCTCCCATTTTGAGTTGAAGTGTAAGGACATGACTACCTAAAAATTATTCCACTAGCCTGAATGATTCCCAGGAAGGCTCTGAATGCTCTAAATTCACCTACTTGTCACTTTGTATCATCTTTATTTTTCTATCAAAGTAGTTCTCAACTTGACTTTTAAAATCAACAAATGCATGTACAACTTCTCTTTTGATTTTTAGCATCGAGATTCCCAAATCCATAGAATGCTACCTTGCATTACTTCTAGGTAATGACCTAACCTTAACACAAAAACATCATTGATCCATGTCATAGAGATTTGACAAAATTTTACATTAGCTGTTGAGGGCCTAACACAACCCTCCTCCTTTATCCGGATTTGCGACCGGCTATGACACTACACAAGCGGAGTTAGAAGCTCCATTCAAAAAAGACTCATTTAACACTCATGAAATGCATATCTTTGGTAAATGACAAAGTCCTTAGAGGACATACACAAAACCACCTACAAAGGATATTCCAAAGGAAGACTATTCATACTATATCTTTTTATTCTCACATGATATTTTGACTGTTGCCATTGTACTTATACATTTTTATAGATTTTTTCCATCCTTCTTTTTTTTTTCTTCCTCATCACTTTACAAATCTCTTTTTCCAAATAGCACATTTATCAATGCACTCATAAAGGAACAACATTTATTAAAACATTTGATTAATGTGATATATTTGATGTGATCTACTCCAAGCTAACTTTCACTATTTCAGTACTATTGAAAATTCATTTTGATGGCAAATTTCAAGGATGGATCATTTAGAATCAAAAGTAACATCTCTCTCATATATCAAGTACTCGCTTTACTTCTATCATCAAAATGTGTGTTGCAATAGGGGTCCTTGGTTAGATGCTATCTAAAAAGGACACAACAATACTTCCTCTGGATTTTCATCCTTATCCAAAAAGTGGTGATTGCACTTAGATACCATTTAGCCCTTGTGCTTATCCATTGTTAGTATTGTACATATTGTGAACTGGACATATGATAGTGGACATACTGTTAGGTTGACTGGTCACCCAAGAGGTGGGGTAAATTGGGTGATGCAAGATTTTCGCCCTTTTTGGATCACAACCCAAGTTCACTAGATGTGTGGCAAAACAAGAATGAATAGAGTGTGAAAAAGTTAGTGGATGAAATCAACAGATGAAGAATAAGACACACGGATTTATTCTGGTTCAGCCCAACCACTTGGCCTACATCTAGTCCTCAAGCCATCACTTGAGATTTTTTACTATATCCCACAAGTTTGATCTGAACACCTGTGAAGTTGCAGTATATCCCACAAGTTTCAGTAGGTACTTGTGAAGTCACTCTTTCCATACCCTTACAATGATATGTAATTCTCTTAGTTTTTTCCCACACTAAGATTCTACCCAAAAATTATAGAAAAGAATGAATACAATAATGAAACTCTGTTAGAGTAAATGATACATTAAAAGCTCACTTTATTGAGGTAGGTTTTTCAAAGAATGCTGGCACAGAAAGATTTTGTGTATATGGACAGCATTTTTGCATAAACTTTCTTAAGATTGTTACCCATAAGTTTAAATAATGTTCTATTTATAGATTTGTTGTGTAATTAGACGTTAGACACAAGATCTTTCTGTTAGACACAAGTTCTAACTGTTACTTCTTTAAAAAGAGCTGTTCAACTATTGCATTAAATGGGCCTGACAAAGATTATACAGATAACCTCCTTAGGTTATATGAATAACATGTGACTGTTGGTTCTTAGTTTCAATGTTAGTCTTTCATTATGTGGATAACCTTGCTAGGTTATGTGGATAACGTTCATTCCAAAGTGACTAAGTTTTAATTCAAGAACATTTTCATGAAAACCTACTTAGTTGTTCAAATAACGTCTCACAAACTTGGATACCTTTGAAGATTATTAGAATAACCTTTTAGGATGTTATTCCTTATTCGGATAATGTTTAATTAGCACAAATTAAGTTTTTGAAAAACATAGGTTATCAGGATAACCTCCCAAAGTTATGCTGATAACGAATTTAACAGAAGAAGGTCCAAGAGTTCTGTAACATATGTTATGCAGATAACCTCCCTAGGTTATGCTAATAATGGGCTGTACAGTACACTTGGCCTTTACTGTTTACTCCCTTATGCAAATAAGGTAGCCATCTCATCAGGATAACCTACTGGACAGAGCTGATGACATGGTGGACACCTACGATATATGGATAACTTCAATCCTTTTCATGAAATTGAAGAGGAAACACTTAGAAAAGTTTTAAGATTGAGACTTTATCCTCATAGCCTTCATAAGTTATGCGCATAAAGTAACCCTTCTCATGAAAACGAAGAGGGAACACTTAAAAAAGTTTTGAGATTGAGACTTTATCCTCATAACCTTCATAAATTATGCGCATAAGATGAAACTTTTTATAAAAACCATTTTGAAAACATGAGACAAACACCAAATTCATTTGTTAGACATTATTTCTCAATTCTAACATATGCTAACATCATATTTATTTAATTTAACTCATTTAAAACATATTGTAACAAGATTAAGTAAATTTTCAAAGATTAATCTCACCTTAAAACCTAAGTGAAAACAAAATATATCTAGTAACTAGGTCTTCAAATGATGAGTTCCACTCCTACTTATTCATTTTCTTCTTGGCATGCTTCCTTCTGATCTTCAATTCTTTGACACTTGAATTCTTCACTTCTTGGAGCATCCTTTTCCTTCTTCTTCTTTGAGTGAGTCATGATGTTGATTTTCTTTTCTTTATTCCAATGCTCACTATTCCTTTTTGGACAATTCAACATTTAATGTATTATACTTATAGGTTAGGTAGTTAGTCCAATTTATATACCCATCTTGTATTATATAATATAAGATCACATTAGATATATTTGCACATGGCATGATATATGTATTATAGTCATAATTAAATTCATACTAATGTACATTTTACTTCTTTAAGGAACATTATATATATTAGACACATACGATACTTTTGTTCCTTATTTCTATATATTTGTTATTATCAAAACTTATATTACATTAAATCTAACAATCTCTCCCTTTTTATGATGACAAATCACTAGTGAAAAATATGCTTAATAAATGTTTAACACATATAATGCAGTTCAATTCAGTTATTTCCAAATTAAGCACATTGCATATTTTTCACACAACTTCTCCCCCTATTTGACATCAACAAAAAGGTTTGAAGAATAACAAGTATTTCTTCTCCCCCTATTTGTAAAGTTGTACCAGTAAGCACGGATGTCTAGGATTATTTTAAGCACTTAGAAAAGAACAAACTGAAATGCAAATTATCATCAAAACTTATTATGCACTTCATGTTTAGATTATGCTAATTCTTACTGATATCAAAGTTGATACCAATTGTTACTAATCATCTTCAGAATTGATACCAATTTTTGGTAATATCAAAATTAATATCAATTGCTGCTTTAAACTGTTATGATACCAATTGTTATGATACTTCTTGTTAAGATGATCATGATATGCACACATCACAAGAGATATCAAGGAGTTAAAGAGTTGCTTTCTTCCTTTAAAATCAATGAGAGATTAAGCAACCAAAACTCTTCTCAACAAAATGAGATGAGCTAAAGTGTAAGTAATTTGATTTTAGAAAACACTCCCCCTCAACCTATGCATTTCATATGATAAAACTAAGAAAGCACAATGCAATAAGTGAATATGTTCATACAAGAGCAAATGATTGAGATTATTTTATGCAGGGGCACTGTTTGCTAGGTTATGTTGATAAGGTCCTTAAGTTGTTCGCATAACTAAGTTAATACAAGTTGAAACAGATAGGAAAACAAAAGAGTTATTCAAACAAGCACCTCAAGTTATCATGAAAATGAGTTTCACAGAAAGCATATAAGAAAATATGTAATTAATATGTTATCTGGATAACCTTGCCATCTCATGTGAATAACATTCTTACTTTGAGAACTACTTCTCTAGATGTAACGTTATGCGGATAAGGTAGGTAGGTTATGCTGAAATTGACTTTCACAAAACATGTATAATGAAGTAAATAAGGTAGGTTATGCGCATAAGGTGATGATCTTATCCAAAAATCGAGCTTCACAGAGACCAAAATTTCACATAAGCTTACATTTTCATGAAAAAGTCTCATATCTTATTCAAATAACCTCAAACACAGAACCTTTAGACACTAGAAAATTAATTCCTTTTCAACATAAGGCTATGGGTTATACACATAAGCATATTACAAAGACTCATAAACACTTACAGACAGCTGTGTTATCCCCATAAGCTTTTTCTTTTCATCATAGCTCCATTTCAACATGCAATACTTCATTTTATCAAATTCTCACCATTTTAAATTAACAAGTACTTGTAAAACAAAATTCATTCCCAATTCTCTTCTGATTTTACCATGTCTATCTTTTACAAGTGGCTTTGTCAAAATATTGGCAAGCTGATCTTCAGTAGGGAAATACTCCAACTTGACATCTCCTTTCAAAACGTGATCCCTTATTAAGTGATGTCTGACTTCAATGTGCTTTGTCCTTGAGTGCATGATAGGATTCTTTGTGATGTTGATGGTACTTTAATTATCACATTTTATTGGGATTTCCTTCATTTCAATCTCAAGATCTTCTAGCTTTTACTTCATCCAAAGGACTTTTGCACAACAACTATCTGTAGCAACATACTCAGCTTCTGCTGTAGAGAAAGCTACACTATTCTGCTTTTTGCTAAACCATGACACTAGAGAGCCTCCTAGAAACTAACAAGTTCTACTTGTGCTCTTTCTATTAGTTTTGGATCCAACAAAATCAGCATCTGTGTAACTTATGGGCTCTTTTCCCTTGCCTTTTGGATACCAAAGTCTCATTTGTGATGTTCCTAGCAAATATCTGAAAATCCTCTTTACAACTGTTGTATGAGACTCTTTGGGACATGATTGGAACCTAGCACATATGAATACACTGAACATGATGTCAGGCCTGCTTGTAGTCAAATACAGCAAGGAACCAATCATTCTCCTATATTGAGTGATATCAAGCTTAGTTGCAGATGCCATAGGAGTTTCCATAGATTTAGCACGTTCAATTCTAAACTTCTTCAGCAGCTCCTTTAGATGTTTTGATTGATTGAAGAAAATGCCATCATCACATTGTTTGATTTGCAATCCAAGGAAGAAGTTTAGCTCACCCATCATTGAGATCTTAAATTCATTTTGCATTAGTTTAGAAAAGTTCTTGCACAAAGACTCATTAGTTGCACCAAATATAATATCACAAACATAAATTTGTACAATAAGCAAATCTTTATTTTTCCTTTTAGTAAAGAAAGTTGTATCAACTTTCCTTCTATTAAAACCCTTCTCAATCAGAAAGTTACTTAATCCTTATACCATGCTCTAAGTGCCTATTTTAAACCAGAAAGAGCCTTTATGAGACCGTTACATGTAAAGTTATAAGCTCCCCCTAAGTATGAACATCTACTTAATTTTCTATACTTTTCATATCATTAATTTGTAAGCAAGGGAGATTATGAAAAGCAAACAAGTTTGGTTATACAAATAAAGAAATGGACTTGTACAAATATTGAGCTTCATAGTAAACATCAACAGATTAAGATAGTTCATTATTTGAACAAGGATTATACTTTATTTTAATAACATCAGATAACAACATCAACCAAGCATATATGAAAACAAGTTAAACACTTACAAACCAGCTTGGTTTGTAGTTAATTTCTTCCCTTTTTAGTATGAATCCAATTGAGTGCATTAGATACTTTATCTTTGTAAGGCTTTCACCATTTAATTCAAGGAGTACCTGCAAAAACAAAGGGAAAATCCTTTTTCTTTCTTTGGTACCCTTTCTTACTTGGGTCCACTGATAGTCAGTATAAACGTTTCAAAATTCATATTGAACCTAAGTTTTGTCTTATTCAAATATAATATATATATATAATGCAATAATTGAATAGGGTAAGTAAGAGGTTACCAAATATCACTTCCTTATTATTTTTAGCTTGTATGCAGTATAGTATTGCTCATGTCTTTCTTTTGCATACAAGTCATTGCCTCTTGAGTTTTTACTCTTTCTCTTTTCAAGGTAAGTAATTTGATTTCTGTTTGAGGTCCTTCCTTGATATGAGTGAGAATTTTTCCTCTAATGCTTCTCCTTGTGATTTGTAATTGCAACCTTAAAGTCTTGAGAAGCTTTCCTTTTTTGTCTCCTCTTTCTTGCACCAATGCGTTCTCCTTTCTTGGATTTATTCTGCATACATAAAACACTAGAAGAACATTTTCGTACTCATTTGTTTCTGGGTCCAGGAGGGTTAGTGGTATTGTTTAGAATCCATTTCATGCTTTTACTCAAACCATTTTTCCTTATGCCACACAGATAAGCAATATGACCATTTTTACCACAATATATGCATGATGGTGAGCTAGGCATTACAATAGGCATAAAGAATTTTGAACAGGATTTATTTTTTCCTTTGGACTCACTCCTATAGCCAGCACCTAACTTATCAAACACACAATTCTATTTGGCACGTGAAATATTTAAATTATGTTTGCCTTGGGTGAAATTGGATATTACTTTAGTTAACTTCTCTTTTTTTTTTCTAGCTAATCTATCACATGAATCACAAGAGAAAGTGTGTGTGTGGGTTTCACAGACATTTTCTAAATCATTTATTTTCTATTTAAGTAATTCATTTTCAGTCTTTTCCAATTGTAATTCATTTTCTAAGGAAATCACTTACTTTTTACTGAGTGCAAGTGCTTTAGCTAATCTAATTAATTCATCATGCATTTCATTGTAAGCATCTTGTAACTCATTAATAGAAAATTCAGAATCAGATTCAGAGCTAGAATTTGATACCTCATCATTGGATAGTGCCATCAAGCATGGATAGGTATCTTCATCATATTTATCACTGTTACCCCAGATTGCAGAGGTGTATGTCATTTTAGCTTTCTCATTTTTCTTTTCTGCATATCTCCTCCTTGCCTCTTTGAGTGGTACTTCAGCTTACTTGCATGGCAGGAGTGCTTTTGTTTATGAAGCTCCTTCTTCTTGATGTTGAGGAATCTGCTAAATTTGATGATCAATTGTTTCAACTCATCCTCCTCATCACCACTGCTACTATCATCACTTTCATCATCAGTATCATCATTTTCTGAACTCTCTAATGTAGTTGCTTTAAACATCAGTGTTTTTCCTTTGTTCTGTTGCTCCCATAGAAGGTCTAGTTTTCCTTCATATTCAGCAAGGCTCCTAAATAGTGTAGTGAAGACTGATATGATGCTCCTCTTATTTTTTCAATAGCTGTCACTTTTAATTGTCATTCTTTGGGTAGAGTTCTGAGTACTTTCAACACTTGTTCTTTTTGTGTATAGCTTTTTCCCAAAGTTTCCAGATGATTAATGATGTGAGTAAAATAGATTTGGAAATCTTTTATAGAATCACCATTAATCATCTTGAAGGCTTTATATTCAGCTGTGAGAAAGCTGAACCTATTTTCCTTGATTCTATTAGTTCCTTCATGAGTAATCTCCAGAGCATCCCATATTTCCTTTACTGTGTTGTAATTTGATATTCTGAAGAATTCGTCTTGTGAAAAAGCACTGACCAAGGAATGCTTTTCCTTGAAGTTTAGCAGGACTATTCTCTTATCTTCATCATCCAATTCTGCTTCTGGCTTCTCTCTGTATGTGCTATCATTCTGCATCTTCTTTGGCACAAAGTTACCCATATGTATAACAAACTAGATGTCTAGATCTATGGATTGAAGGAATATTTGCATCTTCATCTTCCAGTATCTATAGTGTTCATTATTGAAGCCTAGAGGTCTGTTGACATTGTTCCCCTATGGCATTATGTTCTTTCCAAATTCAGCCATCTTGCTCCCATATAATTAGATCCTTTATTGGGAGTCTAAGCTCTGATGCTAATTGTTAGATTGGTTGGTCACCCAACAGGGGGGGTGAATTGGGTGATGCAAGATTTTCACCCTTTTTGGATCACAACCCAAGTTCACTAGATGTGCGGTAAAACAAGGATGAACAGAGTGTGAAGAAGTTAGTGGATGAAATGAATAGATGAAGAATAAAACACACGGATTTATTCTGGTTTAACCCAACCACTTGGCTTATATCTAGTCCCCAAGCCACCACTTGGGATTTTTCACTATAACCCACAGGTTTGATCTGGGCACCTATGAAGTCTCAGTACATCTCACAAGTTTCAGTAGGAACTTATGAAGCCACTCTTCCCACACTCTTACAATGATGTGTAATTCTCTTAGTGTTTTCCCACACTAAGATTCTACCCCAAAATTGTAAAAAGAATGAATACAATAATGAAACTCTCTTTTAGAGTAAATGATACATTGAAAGCTCACTCTATTGAGGTGAGTTTTTTAAAGAATGCTGAATAGAAAGATCTTATATATATGGGCAGAATTTTCACATAAATTTTCTTAAGATTGTTACCCATGATTTTAAATGATGTTCTAGTTATAGATTTGTTGTGTAACTAGACGTTAGACACAAGATCTTTTCGTTAGACATAAGTTCTAGTCATTACTTGTGCAAAAAGAGTCGTTCAACTACCATATTAAATGCATCTAACAGAGGTTATGCGGATAACCTTCTCTAGTTATATGAATAACGGGTGACCATTGACTCTTAGTTTCAATCTTAGTCTTTCGTTATGCAGATAACATAGTTAGGTTATGAGGATAACATTCATTCCAGAATGACTAAGTTTTAATTTAAGAACATTTTCATGAAAACCTACTTAGTTGTTTGAATAACATCTCACAAACTTGGATACCTTTGAAGATTATTAGAATAACCTCTTAGGATGTTATTCCTTGTTCGGATAATGTTTAATTAGCACAAACTAAGTTTCTGAAAAACATAGGTTATCAAGATAATCTCACAAGGTTATGCTAATAATGAATTTAACAGAAGGAGGTCCAAGAGTTTTGTAACATATATTATGCGGATAACCTCCCTAGGTTATGCTAATAATAGGCTGTACAGTACACTTGGCCTTTACTGTTTACTCCATTATGCAAATAAGGTAGCCATCTCATCAGGATAACCTTCTGGACAGAGCTGATGACATGGTGGACACCTACGTTATATGGATAACTTCAACCCTTTTCATGAAATTGAAGAGGAAACACTTAGAAAAGCTTTGAGATTGAGACTTTATCCTCATAACCTTCATAAATTATGCACATAAGGTAACCCTTTTCATGAAAACGAAGAGGGAACACTCAAAAAAATTTTGAGATTGAGACTTTATCCTCATAATCTTCATAAATTATGCGTATAAGGCAAAACTTTTCATAAAAACCATTTTGAAAACATGAGCCAAACACCAAATTCATTTGTTAGACATTATTTCTCAATTCTAACATATGCTAACATCATATTTACTTAATCTAACTCATTTAAAACATATAGTAACAAGATTAAGTAAATTTTCAAAGATTAATCCCACCTCAAGACCTAAGTAAAAATAAAATATACCTAGTGACTAGGTCTTCCAATAACGAGTTCCACTTCTACTTGGTCATTTCTTTCTTGGTATGCTTCCTCTTGATCTTCAATTCTTTGACACTTGAATTCTTCACATCTTGGATCATTATTTTCCTTCTTCTTTTTTGAGTGAGTCATGATGTTGATTTTATTTTTTTTGTTCCAATGCTCACTCTTCCTTCTTGGACAATCCTACATTTAATGTATTACACTTACATGCTAAGTAGTTAGTCCAATTTATATACTCATATTGTTTTATACAATATAAGAGCACAGTGGATATATTTGCAAATAGCGTGATATGTGCATTATAGCCATAATTAAATTCATACTAATGCATATTTTATATCTTTAAGAAACATTATATATGTTAGACACATATGATACTTTTATTCCTTATTTCTCTATATTTGTTATCATTAAAACTTATATTACATTAAACCTAACACATACCACCACTCACTCTATACATCATTTATATTTTTCTATTACTTTCTATTTGCATCCCTTGTAAATATATTTAGGTTCTATATAACTCTAGCCGTGTAAGTTGTACAGCAAGCAATTCAATCAAAAACATTTCCTCACATATTTTCCCTCAAAATCAAAGTTTGACGTTCTTTCTTGAGCGAAATTGGCATAGAAACAAACTTAACACCCATCATCGAGTGTGATAATATCAGGGCAAATGCTTTGGCTTCAAATCATGTCAGCATGCTAGAACCAAACATATAGAAATTGACATTCATTTCGTTCATGACCAGATTCTTACCAAGGAGCTCAACGTGAGATATGTTCCTTCATCAAGCCAGATAGCAGACTGCATGACAAAACCTCTTTCAAATTCCCAGTTCTCAAAACTTCAAAGCAAACTCCAGTTGTTCATCACACCCTCTTGTTTGAGAGGGGCGTTAAGACATAGTGGTCATTTATATTAACTGCAGTTAATTGTTAATCTTTCAATGTTATTTACCATTTACCCCTTGTGCTTATCCATTGTCAGTATTGTACATATTATGAGCTGAACATATGGTAGTGGACATATCACCACTCACTCTATACAAATCATTTATATTTTTCTATTATTTTCTATTTGCATCCCTTGTAAATATATTTGGGTTCTATATAACCCTAGCCATGTAAGATGTATAGCAAGCAATTCAATCAAAAACATTTCCTCACATATTTTCCCTCAAAATCCAAGTGTGACGTTCTTAATTTTCTTTAGTTGAATTTTCCCCTTTTGGTTTCGCTTATGATTAGGCTAGAATTGGATATGGTTATGCCATAATTGAAATTTTGGATTGTGAATTTAGGACAATTTTTGGTGATGTTTGGATTAGTGTCTATTTATTCCTAATTACTGATGGCAATAGTTATGCTAGTTATGCTTGAAATGTTAATTTGAAATTTGAATTGTTCTATTGAAGCTTACTGAAATGCAATAATTCAATTCTTGCTTATCAAAGGCAAATATGGATGCAAATTTGGCAAGTCCCAAAACAAATAAAACAAAGGTGTGGAAGCCTCAGTTGATAATATTGAGAAAAAAAAATTGCCATCCACAACGAATGCACATAGATAATTGGCTAGTTTGGATATAAAATACATAATTATGTAGAAGCTAAAGTTGACATCGCCGTTTTAAGGGCATTTTAGTCTTTTAACATTATATATATCAAATAAAAATTATATGAGGATTCTGTATACATGCCAAAGGTACTTTTAAAACTCATTTCCAATTTAATTCCTATTTCCATTTCAATTCCCATTCCAATTCCTCCTAAATGTCTTCTATCATACCAAATATTACAATAAAATGGAGCAAGTGAAATATATCACTTAGGCTATGTTTGTGAGTTTGGGATGAAAAAGAATGGAATGATCATTAATGGAACATAATGGAATAGAATAAAACAAAATGGAGTGAAGCGTATTGTTGTTTGGGAGTCTTATAGAGATAAGGAGCAACCTTATTTAACCATTGTTTGAGAGTTATTATAAAATAGATGAAATAGAATGGAATGGATTATAAATTTTGTTCACCAATATTACCCTTATAAGCAAATTTAGATGAAAAAAACGTGTGAATAAATTATTATTGATTTTATTTTATAATAATACCATATAATAATAATAATAATAATAATAATAATAATAATAATAATAATAATCTTGTGTTAATTTCTTGTTTCAGAAGATTAGTTGCATTTTTCTTCTATAAAAAAAGTTTTGTAGATTAATTTCCCAACCAATCTCACAATATCCTTTTAAAAATTAATGAAACTAAAATAAATGGTATCTATCTATTTTATATAGCAATTCACCTATTATATAATAATGCTATTTCACCAATTATTTTATAGACGTTAAAAACCAATTTTATGTTATCAAATGAAGGTATACATACTGGAAACTTGGATGTGATGGAGAAAACATAAGAGAGTGAGGGAGCAGAATGGTGGAAATAGCTTTGGTGGCAACTTGCGAATATGAAATTGTGTTTTGATAGGACTAAGGATAATTTTGTAATTGACAAACTTACTCCTAATCATTCCATCCTTGACATCTTAAATTGGGGGATAGAAAAAATGGGGTTTAGGATGACTAAGGATGATTTGAAACGTTATCTCTTATCATTCCATTGTCTCAGAAAATAATCTTCCAAATAATGGCTAATTTCATATAGCCATTCCACCTACTCCACTTTCCCCTTAAAAAAGACTTCCAAAGATACACTTAATGGACAATAGGGATTAACTAAAATAGATGGCTTAGATGTTATCTCAGTTACTGAAATGAGGTGTTGTATTTGCAACATGCTGTGCTGCATTTTCCACATGTGGAGAGAAACCACATGTGATTTTTTTTGCTTGAAAACATTGCACTATTCGTTTTTTTTTTGTGAGCACTAAATGTATCATTCAACTGACAGTCGAAAACTAATCCCCCATTTAAGGGATAAATATTACTGAAGTGAGTTTTAACTTTCCCAACAAAGTATTTTCCATATACATGACTAGCAATTGAATTTAGAACAGCATACTTAAAGAAATCTAGTTATCTACCAATTGTGTTATATAAATGTTAAAATCTTGGTTCCACTTTTAATTCCAAGTCTCTAATTTCATTATACTAAACTAGGCAATAGGCATAAGTGTGCCAATCTTGAAAAGTGGATATTGTGATCTATTCCAATATTAAATAACTTTATTGCTCATTTCAAAACTAAACTGTCTATTTTAACTTTTATATAGTTTTACAAAATGCAATTTTATCAAAACAAATTTAAATATTTCATACAAATTACATCCTTGTTAAATACGGGTGTATGGTGCAATGCATAGATGCCCATTCTAATTATTATTAAATAATGATAACACATGCAAAAAGATTAAAAAAATGACCATGACATGATTTTATGTTGAAATAGAATACTTTATTTATGGGGAATTCTCAGCGCAAAGCCATATATAAGTCTTAGAGAAAATCACTGTTGTTTATAAGGCAACGGTGTGCTGCATTATTAATGTATATAGATGAAGAAGTTGGCAAGAAAAAAAAAATGTATATAGACAGAGAAAAGGGTATTGTGTTCTCCTCATTTCAAGTGGGCATCGGCTTTCGATTATTTGAGTAGTCAGGAACAACTTATTAATACAAAAAAGAACAGAACACTTGATTTCTATTATCTTGTTATCAGAAATATGGTTGGGAAAATTTCTTCAAAAAAAAATTAAGCTTCTGAGACTGTCCTACGCCACTTGGATCGCATAATGTTTCCAACTTCTGTGGCATTCCACCAACCAATAAACAAAAAAAGAAAAATAAATCTAAAGGTGAATACAATTCTCCCTAGTTTCCTAAGAAATTTATAATGTAAATTGCAGAGAGATACAATAGTATTATTCACAAATCAATTGGTGACTTCTAGTAATTTTTTCCAGTATCATTTTTCTCAAGGACTTTCAGTCAATTTCTTAAAAAAAAAAAAGGAAGAGAATCTAAAACAATGGCAACAACTTAAAAAGGCTTTAATAAAATTATTGCTAATATGTTTCTTATCAAAAACTAAAGTGTCTTTGTTAATTATGATTTCCATTAAATATGTTTATAAATTATTGAAGCAGTCAACCACTGAGTTTTCTTGGCCCCGGAAAAAAAAAACTGGGCTTTCAAAATGCTATCTTTTAGGTATGAGCTCAAACCAGCTCTCAAAGCTATGCACATAACACATGATATTCAATACTAACCATGCTATATATTTTTATTTTAAATTATAATTATAATTTATATATATATATATATATAAAATCTTTTCATCATTTATATTACTCATTTGATCTTTTTTGTTAGCTCTTCATGTTTGGAATAATCAAATTAGCTCCTTCAGGTTTCTTAAATGGCCAGTAGACTCTCTTATCTTCAGACATGTAAAGCACCGAAAAAACCAAAAAATAAAAAGATAGTTTCAAAAAAAAAAAAAGAACTGACAAATATATCCAGGAAAATTTGATGGTGCGAATTTACAGCTACCATAATAAAAGTGCTTAATCTAATTAGTAGGCCAGAAATAAGTTTCTGATTGCAGTACCCATATGATCAAGCACATTCATTTGGAAAAGTAAAGGACTTCATTCATTGAAGAAAAGACCTCATGATGTAAATATTCTGGGTGATGAATTACAAATGCAATCAAAACGCTGCATAGAAGAACTATTATTACCGTGACATATTGGGGAGGATCATCAAAGGAAGAAGAACCGAGGATGACCTCCGTCCTTAATTTTGATGTCATTTTGTGGCAAACTCGAAGCTGAAAATGACAAGATTGATATATTAGTATTGATACCAACTATGTGGGCTCTGTGCGCATATGCATCGTATGGAGTCTAGAAAGCCACAATATTTATAGTTTGAAAATAAATGGCTTATTATAAATTTTATATTTTATATTGATTGTAATATATCAAGCTCTATCTTCACGGAAAAGTTTACCTCGGAGCGAGTAGCCCCACCAATGATAAACACAGAGACGCTTCCCCATCTTCTTGAAAGCATTATTGACATTCTTCAGCATGGAGTCACTGTACAAGGAAAGAGACAGAAATAAGCAGAGGATCAGAAAAAAAAAAAAACCTGAAAATACAATTCAATTTGCTCGGTAGGTAGGAGGATATTAAATCCCTCATATAAAGCAACCATGAGTGAAGTCTTGAATAAATTAGATCCATTGGAAGTGGCTTAGGGCCGCTTGGTTGCTAGAAATGAGCACTACAGAAAGGGAATGATAATTCGAATCCCTCGCTAAGGTTGCTTAGATTGATGGGAAGGGTTATTTCACATTTCCTTAGTGAAATGACTTTCTTCCATCTCATTAAAGTAGATTCCCTCAGCAGCTGGATGGAAAAGTTTGTTTGGTGAAGGGATGGAGTAGTGAAAGACAAAAATGACCCTGGACTCATCTATAATTTTTAAATAAATTAATATTCTATTTCACTTACTTTTGATGGTTATTTTCATCCTTTTGCAACACGTTTTCTATTTTTATTCTCATATGGCCAAATATACAAGCCAAAAGCATTCTTATTGCTCTTTAGCATTTCAAACACAATCATGGTTCACAAGATTTCTTTCTGTTCCTTTCATGGACCACCTTTCCAATAACCAAACGAGCATCCTAGGAAGGGGATTTAGTTTGGGGAAAGCTAGAAGATACATCTGACCGGAATTTAAAAAATGACAAGTGCAATAAAGTTTTAGTCAAACAACAAGAGTCAACTTGAATATCCATCATCTGAATGAGGACGTCCCCAATTGGCTGTCCGTCTTGACCTCATTGAATGCGGAGTATTAGATGCTGTTGACTGTGGGCGTTGTCCACCTCTAGAGCCACCTTTAGAGCTCACTTGTTTTGGAGGACTTGGTTCATTTTTACATGAATAGTCACCTTTAGGTAACTCACGCTTGATGATATTTTTCAATGAGTTCCTAACAAAGCAAAGACAACTTTACTTTCAGTTTTATAATATAAAGTACTAAAGCAGAAAAAAAATTGAATCTGATCTTGCCATGTTTAAACAGGACTAAAAGATGAATAAGCAAAAAGTACTAAGATTTTCTTCCATATAATTACATGAAAATAATCCGCACGTAAACCCAAGTAAGAAAATAGTCGTCGTTTGATGGAAAAGCTTAAATTTTATTAGGACATACTATCTGGGTAAAATAGGATAATATTAAGGTTCGGTGGTTCAATCACTAAAAGATTACCGGAAGATCAATATTGCTTTTATAGTATTAAAGCTTTATGCTATATGTTGAAAATCGCATTTAAAATGTCATTTTCCTCAGGCTTCATAGACTATCCTATTATAAAAATTAGCAGATATTTTTCTAAAAGGGGAAAGTTATTGGCAATTAAGTAGACATCATCTAATGTCATGTTTGGTATAAAGAAAATGGGTTTCAAGAAAGAAAAAATGAAAGAGAAAATTTACCTTAATGTATTTAATTTCCAATGGAAGAGCTATTATTGACTACTAAATATATTGAAAATTCTTACAGAAAAGCTATAATTGACTATCAAACATATTAAGATAGATTTTCTCTCCCTTTCATTCATTCTTTGAACCCATTTTCTTTTTACCAAACATCACATAATTTATCAACATGTATTATGTCTAGGCTTCCCATTCCCATGACATTGTTAAAAACGTAATTAAGATAAAAAAGCATTATATAAATAAAGGCAAATAAAGAGAAGCAGGGAGTCATCTAATTTGCCAACATGCATTATGTCAGGGAGCTCTATCTTGGATAATATAAAATAGGCCATAACAATATTGGTCATATATCCAATATTCAACTTTACACCATATAATGAAAATATCAGTTCAACTTTACACCAAAGTTAGAGTGAATATTTCGTATGCCACAAGACCTTTCGGAGACTTTCATGATATGTCAAACTATGGGAAAGTACAATATGCAAGGGAGAAGATTACATGAATACACCAATTTTTATGCTCTCAAACAATTAGTATAAGTTACAAAAAAAAAAAAATAACCTTCGATATTAGAAAATGTGGAGAAAATATTTATTAGCATTTAAATCTTCTAGAAGATAGTTTTGGAATCTAACTTAATTTAATTAGGTCTTTCCTGCATTGCATAAAATTTGTTAAATGAGGTACACTATTTATGGCTTGTAAACAATATAACTTACTATAGATTTTGTATTTGATAATTAGATATCTTTCCCCATGCAATGCGCTCGATAATAAGTCAAAAGAAGTATTAATACAAAATTAAATTGAAAATTGCTTGAAGATCATACCCATTTCTTTAATATTTCAGCTTTGTCAAAAAGCATAGGGAAAGATTGAATGAATATTTAAAAAAAAAAAAGATAGGAGCTCAAGAAATAATTATGTGAGAGGAGCTGCACTATTCATAGTTTGTGAATGATACAAACCTCTATAGAGTTTATATTTTAGATAGACTTGTTTTGCTATTCAATGCACGAAATTTAAGGAATGAGTTACCTTAGTCATTGTGAAAGTGTCTTGATATAGATTTTGCATATTATATGGATATTGAATATATTGATTATTGATGGAAAATTACTATGGGGTATATTAATTTCATACTTTACACACTCCAAAATAAATTAGATAATATAAGATGGCTTGTTGTATGCAACAAAGAGGGATTCATGATCCTTTGTCATGCCTCTATCATTGGGTAAAATCGAAATAGTTGCCATGTTTCCTCCTCATCAGTACGATCTTTCCGTGCCGCATTCTTTTTCTGATGTAATATATATATATATATAATTGACAACTTGATGAGAAAGAAAAGCTAGAACACAAGGGTGTACAAGAGAGAATCTTGCAATACATGACAAACTATTTGCTAAATAATTGAAAAGCTTTTAAGAAAAGGAATTAACAATTTGTCTATTTTATGTGAACTTGAGTTCTATAAACATGGATGAACACACACCCACGCACACACATTTTACCTTCTGGTTACTGAACTTGAGTGAAAAATCACTACTAGATGATGACTTCTTCTCTGATGATCCTATTGCATGTTACTGATGACTTTCATGTCATCAGGTGATAGACTTGCCAACTGCTTAGATAAACATAGCCATCAATGTAACCACTTCTCTTTTTGCCGCAACTCTGACATATAATATTAAGTTTCTTAAAAAGGAAAACTTATAATGCTCGCTCAATAGGTTTGTTTTTATTCTTAAATATAACAAAGGTTAAGATTGCCATAGATAATAAATGCTAAAAGCTAGGAAAATCTGCTGGTTTTAAAAAATGAACATATCGTGCAACACAAGAGGCAACCATTTTTGTCTTTTCTCTAAAAAAAAAAATGTGGGAGCAACGTTATGAATATGAACCAAACCACAGAATATAGGAGAAAGAACATTTTAAATTAATCCCTTCCAAAGGAGACATGAAAATACAAAGAGACAAGTTAAGATGGTAGCAATTTAGTTTCAGTGAACTTTTCAAAAGAATGCCAATCTGATCACCAAAATACTGAAAAGCCAGAATTTTAAATTTATGATAAAAGCTGAGCATTGCTCTGGCAATAGACCATAGAATTTTGAAAGAGTAAATATTATTTGATAGAACTATTTGAAAGTTGTGGACGTATATAAAACAATATTTAAGTCGAGAAATGAAAGAAAATTAGAAAAATCTGTGGTCATGTAATATACATAGAAGCTAATAATCACCCGCATTAGCTTTGTAGCTTTATCTCCCTCAAACTTTTCAGGATAGACGATTGCATAAATCATTAACAAACGCAACTTGTGTTCAACTGGTGTATCCTGCAATTGGCACATATTTTAGTTAAAAAAAAAAAATGTGAGTTGTGTTAATAAAGCAATTACTATTGACTATCCAGACTCATGTCCTCAATATTAAACCTGTCCTGTTCTTAGAAAGTTTATAACTTCCTTGGCTCCTGCATCTCCGAAAACAAGATCCTGCTCCAATTGTCCTAGCTCGCGAAGTCCTGTATCTCTAATAATTCTGTTGATCTTTCCAGCTATCTACAATAAAGTTATTGATAAAAATAAGAGCTTTTCATCTCTGTGCTTTTCTCTTGTTTTCAGTTAAAGGATGTGCCCATAATCTTAGGCTTGCAAGAGTTATCAAATCTTTAATTGAAATACAAAGAGAAAATAGGTACAGCATAACAACTAGATTTTAAATTAAAATTACAACTGCAGCAAGATTAAATCTGGGATAGAAGCTGTAATTAAAAAAAAAAAATCAGTTAGAGAGGCTTCAATGGGCTTTTATTGTATGACTGAAACGGATTATAATCCCCCCCTATCATAACCCTCATAACTCCCTTCATAATTTCTATAACTCCCTTTTCAATACCTTGCAGTAACCCTCATTTTATTTTGGTAACTCCCGTCAGTTTTAGAATGCAGGATTAATGAAACAACCCCCTGATACTAGTATAAATAGGAGAACTCATGTACTTTCTGATCATCGAGGAATATACAATTCATGTTAACATAAATTTTTTTGAGCTTTGTGCCATTTTGGTATTAGAGAGAGGTTAGAGTGTTCAGAAGCCAAGTAGAATAAGAGAGCCGTCAGAGAGTAACTTGAAAGTGAGTAGCCGCTGCCGCTGCCGCTTTCGGAATCCATTTCCGGTCACTATTCAGGAAAATGGACATCACCATCGAGCTCGGAAGGCCGGAAAACCTCGAACTGGAGATTTTTGCCGCCGTTTGACACCTCAAGCGCCCTCACGCGCTTCTACCAAAAGACCACGCACCTTCCACGCGTTGACAATACTCCCCACCCGCCGTCCACGAGCCCTGGAGGTTGAAAATGATGACGTCATCTACCACGTCATCATGACCTATTCAGTTAGCGACAGATCAGCCACCCGGTGTCTGTCACGTCACTCTGCCCTGTCAACCAAACTTCTAATATTTATAGTTTGACCCCTAAACTCTTATTTATATTTTTGCCCCTATACTTTCCATATTTATATTTTAACCCCTAAACTATCCGAAATTACATTTTTAGCCCTTAACTTCATAAAATTGCAATTTTCCCCTCAACTTTTCGAAATTGCAATTTCACCCCATATTTTTCTAAAAATTACAGTTCCGCCTCAAACTTTCTTAAAATTCCTTTTTGACCCCTATACTTTTTAATTGTTTTTGCTTAAGTCCTATTTTTGCAGAAAAGGCCGAAAAAAAAAGGCCTCCAAAACACATGAATGTACAAGATGTTACGATGGACGAGATGAGACGTTGAATACGAGAGTTAGAGGCTACCATAAAAATGTAGCGAGCTTTGCTAACTGGCAGAGAAAACCTAGAAGGTGATTCGGGTAGCAGTAGTTCATCATCCACTGACAACCACCATCGTCCTTAACAACAACCATTCTGCCCTAGTGATATCAAAGTAGACATTCCTGAATTTGAGGGAAGACTCCAGCCAGACAAGTTTATAGATTGGCTTCAAACTGTTGAGTGAGTATTTGAATACAAGGAGATTCCAAATAGACAAAAAGTCAAGATTGTCACCCTTAAACTCAAGAAGCATGCTTCTATATGGTGGGAAAACCTCAAACGGAAGTGAGTACGCAAGGGAAAGCATAAGATTGAGACCTAGGAGAAAATGAGACGACAGCTCACCAGGAAGTTCCTACCGGAACATTACCACCAGGATAATTTTATCCAATTGCAGAATCTTCGATAAAGGTCCTTGTCTGTAGAAGAATACACGAGAGAGTTTGAAAAACTTATGATGAAGTGTGACATACAAGAGAAGGAGGAACGAACGATAGCTCGTTATCTTACAGGGTTAAACGCTGACATCAGTCGTCTAGTCCAGCTTCAGCAGTATTGGACTTTGGATGATGTGATTTGCTTAGCCATCCGTGTTGAGAAGCAAACGCCCAAGAGGTCTTCTTTTCAACCTTCTTCCTCTAGGGGTTATTTTGATGGCCGTAAGGCAAAATTTCAGCAGCTTAATTCCTCAGGCAAGCCGCAGCCTAGCACTACGCGCAAGCCTTAACCAAATACTGCCAAGGAGTTTGGCTCTAAAGTACCGAAATGCTTCAAATGCCGAGGTTTCGGCCACATCACCTCAGACTGTCCTACTCGGAGGATTGTCACCATTAGAGAAGGGCAAGTTTATGAAGCACCTGAGGAAGATGAAGAGGAGACTACATTTTATGAAACCGAACCAGTATATGATGAGGAGATTACGCCTGCAAATCAAGGAGAGGCTTTGGTTATTAGACGAAGTTTGCATGCAGCTATAGTTAAGGAAGAACCCTGGTTACGACGAAACATTTTTCACACCTGTTGCACTGCCCAGGGCAAAGTTTGTAATGTCATCATTGACAGTGGGAACTGTGAAAATGTAGTGTCTGACTACATGGTGCAGAAATTGAAGCTACCAACGCACGACCATCTGCATCCTTACAAGCTTCACTGGCTTAATACTAGAAGCGAGGTAAAAGTTTCTAACTAATGCCTTGTTACTTTCTCTATTGGGAACAGGTATTGTGATGACGTTTTGTGTGATGTTCCCATGGATGCATGCCACATTCTTTTGGGGAGACTATGACAATATGATCGATATGCTCTGCATGATGGACGTACAAACACCTATTCTTTCACTAAAGACGGTGTCAAGATCAAACTAGCACCCTTACCGCCTAGTGAGTTTAGCAAAGCCTCGACAGAAGTTAAACCATTGGTGACTTTGATGACCAAGGAAGAGTTCAAGATGATGAAATCTGAAGCCCAAACAATGAGTTTCATATTAGTACTCGAGGCGAACAGTGAGTCCACCATCTCGCCATGAGTTATGCCCTTATTATCTTAGTTTCCAGACGTGACAACTAATGAGATACCACCCAGGTTGCCATCCATGCGAGACATACAGCATGTCATTGATTTTGTTCCAGGAGCAGTCATTCCTAACAAGCCTATTTATAGGATGAGTCCTTAGGAACATACCGAAGTCCAGTGACAAGTAAAAGAGCTACTGAAGAAAGGGCTGGTTTGGGAAAGTGATAGCTCTTGTGCTGTACCTGTTCTGCTAGTACCCAAGATGGAAGTTGGAGAATGTGCATTGATTGCCAAGCTGTTAACAAAATTACTATCAAGTATCGATTTTCGATACCCCGACTCGATGACATGTTAGACCAGCTGCATGGTGCCACTACCTTTTCCAAGATTGACTTTTGTAGTGGGTGTCACCAAATTCGGATTCGGCCCGAAGATGAATGGAAGACTGCCTTTAAGACAAGAGATGGTTTGTATGAGTGGAATGTGATACCTTTTGAACTGACCAATGCTCCTAGCACATTCATGCGCCTGATGAATCAGGTATTGCGACCCTTCACTGGCAAATTTGTTGTTGTTTCCTTTGACGACATTCTTATTCACAACAAGAGTCAGGAGGAACATTTCGATCACTTACGGCAAGTCTTGCAAGCCCTGCGAGACCAAAAGCTTTTTGCCAATTTAAAGAAGTGCGCCTTTCTCGCCAATGAAGTGGTTTTCTTGGGGTATATCATTACTGCAAAAGGTGTTCGAGTTGATCCAAGTAAAATTGAAGCCATTAATAGCTGACCAGTTCCAAGACCTCTTTAGGAAGTTCGAAGCTTCCATGGATTAGCTTCTTTCTACAGGAGGTTCATTTGCAATTTTAGCTCTATTGCAACACCCCTTACAGATTGCACCAAAGGAGATAAATTTCAATGGACGGAGCAAGCTCAAAGGGGTTTTGAGGAGCTAAAGAAGCGGTTGACTGAAGCTCTCGTCCTAACTCTTCCAAATTTTGACTAGGTGTTCGAGGTTAGTTGTGATGCCTCCTACACTGGAATTGGTGCGGTCTTAAGCCAGGAAGACCATCCCATTGCCTTTTTCAGTGAGAAATTTAATAATGCCAAACTCAGGTATTCTACTTATGATAAAGAATTCTATGCCATTGTCTGAGCTTTGCAACATTGGAGTCACTATCTCTTGAACAAAGAGTTCATACTTTTTTCGGATCATGAAGTCCTAAAGTATTTGAACTCTCAACAAAAGATCAGCCGCAAACATGCCTGTTGGAGTGAAATCTTGCAGTCTTATCTCTTCCTCATTAAGCATAAGGCTAGAATTTTAAATTCTGTAGTTGATACTCTTAGTCGTCAACATGTTTTGCTAACAACAATGCAGGCCAAAGTTATTGGTTTTGAACTTGTCAAGGAGCTATACCAAGATGACCCTAATTTCCGTGGAGTGTGGGAAGCTATTGCCAATCAATCATTCCACCAGTATTACCGACATGATGGGTTTCTATTTCGAGGTAAAACCCTATACATTCCTCAAGGTTATTTGAGGGAGGCGATAATTTGGGAAGCTCACAATGAAGGATTAGCTGGTCATTTTGGCAGAGACAAGACAGTTGAGCTGGTCAAAGAGAATTTCTATTGGCCAAGGTTTGAACGAGATGTCAATCGGCATATACAGCGATGCCGAATATGTCATTTGGCTAAGACAAAGGGGCAAAATACAGGATTATACATGCCATTGCCAGTTCCAAAAGCGTCGTGGGAAGATGTGAGTGTGGATTTTGTTCTTGGTTTACCCCGAATACAGAGGCAAAAAGATTCCATCATGTTTGTTATGGATCAATTTTCAAAGATAGCCCATTTCATTCCATGCCAGAAGACTAATGACGCAGTTCAAGTTACAGATTTGTACTTCAAAGAGATTGTCCAAATCCATGGAATTCCCAAAACTATTACCTCTGACCGTGATGTTAAGTTCCTTAGCCACTTTTGGAGGACGCTATGAAAGATGGCAACTAAGTTCCAATTTAGCAGCGCTAGCCATCCATAGACGGACGGTCAAACTGAAGCTATTAATAGAGTTCTGGGCAATCTTCTTCGAAGTTTTGTGGGAAAGAATTTGAAGCAGTGGGACCTCGTTCTTGCTCAAGTTGAATTTTCCTACAATAATTCTATTAATCAAGCAACTGAGAAGTGTCCGTTTGAAGTTGTTTACGGCACTTGTCCCCTTAGTCCACTAGACTTAACCCTTTCACTTGATAAGTAGCAGTATAGTTTTGATGCAGATCAAAGGGCTAAGGAAATCAAGAAGTTGTATCAACAAGTTCGTGAAAGAATCCTGAAGTAGAATTTCAAACTCAAGACACAGCGAGACAAGCATCGGAAGCAACAGATCTTTAATGTGGGAGACTTGGTTTGGATACATCTCAGAAAAGAACGTTTTCCTAAACAATCCAATGTCAAGTTGTCTCCTAGAGCTGATGGTCCATTCAAGATCATGCAAAAGATTAATAACAATGCTTATAAGGTGGAACTGCCAGGTGCTTATGGAGTCTCTGCCACCTTTAATGTTGTTGATTTAACTCCGTACTTTGACAATGAAACCGAATTTGACTCGAGAACGAGTCCTAGTCAACCCGGGGAGAATGAAACGGATCATATCACCCCCCCTCCCGGTAATCATAACCCCCATAACTCCCTTTTCAATACCTTGCAGTAACCCCCATTATATTTTGGTAGCTCCTGTCAGTTTTAGAATGCTAGATTAATGAAACAACCTCCCTGAAACTAGTATAAATAGGAGAACTCATGTACTTCCTGATCATCGAGGAATATGCAATTCATGTTTACATAAAGTTTTTCTGATCATCGAGGAATATACAATTCATGTTTACATAAAGTTTTTCTGAGTTCTATGCCAATGACAGGCCCAAAGAGTGTGATCTCCATCACCCCCCCTTAAGCTGGGAAGTATTTGATCATTCCCAATTTGGTACTTAGCTCTTCAAACTTCACTCTCAGTGGTTTTGGTCAAAAGATCAGCAACCTGAGCTTGTGTGGGTGTATAGGACAAGTTTATTATTTCTGCATCTGTCTGCTCCTTCATGAAATTGCAATCAATCTCCACATCTTTGGTCCTATCATGATGTATATAATTTTACCTATCCCAATGTTTGCCATGTTGTCACAGGATTTCTATTGGTGTTTCCAACTCCACTTTCAACTTTGTAAGCAGCCTTCTCAACCATGAGCCTTCATAAATTCCCAATGCTAGTGTTAGTAATTCTGCTTTAGTGCTACTCCGTGCCACTATTGATTGTTTCTCACTTCTCTGTGACCAAATTACCCTAGACAAATTTATAGTAACCAATGGTTGATTTCTTGTCAATGACTGATATTACACAAACAGAATCTATAGACTTCATTTCCAAGATGTCCCTCCTTTTAAAATACAACTCCTTTCCAAGCATTAACTTTGTATATGTTAATATTCTATGAAAAGCCACTAGATGCTCTTCATTAAGTTTATTTATAAACTAGCTAACCACACTGACAGGGCAAATATCAAGTCATGCGTGAGAGACATAAATTAATTAACCGACCAGTGTCTAGTATATCCTTGTAGCAACTGGTGCACTATCAGTTTTGGGACCTACTTTGTAGTTGGCTTTCATGGGAGTTTTAGTAGGTTTGCACTTTAGCATCCCTATTTCCTCAAGTAAATCAAGTGTGTACTTCCTTTGGAAAATAGTTATGCCCTTCTCAGATCTTGCTACCTTCATCTCTAAGAAGTATCTTAGACTTCCAAGCATTGCCATTTATCTCAGCGATAGTTAGTCATGCAATGATTATCCTTTGAGAGTTTACTAACAGATAATAGATTGTACGTGACTGCGGGCACACAAAGCACATTTTTCAGGATTAAATCAATAGATAATTTTACTGTTCCACTCACGTAGACTTTGGAAATGAGCCGTCTGCTATTCTTACTATGAAATTTTCAGTTCTTGATATGATTTCTTTCAATATAGAGGCATCTCCTGTGTTGTAGTCAGTTACACTTAAATTTATAATCCACATTCAGCTAGAATTTTTTTTTTGGGTGTTAAAGCCCACAGAAATTTTACCTGATTTAGCAATTAGGCCAGTCTCAATGTTGTTTCCTTGTGCACTAATTACTCCTTGTAAAAGGTCCAATTGCTCCTTGATTTGGTGCAGGCTAAAGTCTAGTTTTTCTTAACTGCTTGCTACGTAGCATCTCTTCTCTGGTTTGGCCTAGGGATTTTGGTTGATGGCTGTGCCATGGAGCTTCCAGCACACCTCTCTTGTGTGGTCAGCCTTGTTGCAGAGGTCACCCAAGCTTGTCCAGCCTTTTTCTCCTTTTCAGTCATTGAGTGGAGCACTTTGAGTAGCCAAGGCAATTGTTTTAGTGGCTTGTTGTTGGCCTCTCAGCACTGATTTTTTCATGTTTTCTTCCCTCTTAACAACTGCAAATGCTTCTCTCAAGTAAGGCATGCTTTGGACAGCCATAATTCTTTCTCTCACATCTTCAAACACAGGATTAAGGCCCAAGAGGAATTTCCGCAACTTTCTAGAATAAGGTTATATCGTTGGTACAAGCCCACTAATGGACTTCATAGAGATCAACTTGTTACCACAAACTAATTAGGCTATTAAAGTATTGTGTCACAGATTACCTTGCTTTCATTCATGAAGCTGGCTCTTTATTTCAAATAGAGCAGCTATGCTCTCCATGGATGACAAACTCTCCTAGGAAGCCTCTCCCATTTCCTTGGCTATCTTATACAACATGAAGCTTTGACCAACCTCAATTGTCATTGAGTTCATCAACCATGACATCATTTGATTGTTTTTAGCAACCCAGGTGAATTTGGCATCATTGGGGTTAGGTGGAGGTATGCATCCATTGATGTATCCTTCCTTTCCCTTTCCTTGAATAAACATGAGGAAGCTTTGTGATCATTGAATGTAATTATTACCATCCAGCTTGTGACCAGTAATTAGTGTAGATGCATTGCCAATCCCTTGTGCTAAGGAGGCATAGCTATGCAAGGTAGGAGACTTAGATGATGAGCCATGACTTTTGGCATTTATAGCTTGCATGGCACCACGGTTAATCATAGAAAAAGGTGGGATACTCATGGCTCTAATACCATGATAGAAACTAGAGCTTTTTACCTCTATTTTTTCTTATTTCTATTGAAGAATGTACTGAAATTTAAGGATCAAAGGGCTAACAGATAATGCTATGAAATCCTTTAATCTTAGGCTTGCAAGAGCTATCACATCTTTAATTGAAATATGGAGAGAAAATAAGAATAAAATAACAACTAGATTTTAAATAAAAACAGCTGCAGCAAGATTAAATCTATTAGAGAGACTTCAATGGGCTTTTTTTAATGATAGGCCCAAAGAGTATGATTCCAACAGTTATCAAAGTAGAAGGATCAAAATTAAAATACCATTTCTTTTGTTGTAAATTAATTGAGTGAGCATGGTAGTAAAATCAAAAGAAAGTCACCTCTACATGGAGAGAAATCTTTTCCATTTTCCCAGTGTATTTGGGCAAGGCTTGAACCATTTTTTGCAAATCTCGTGAGGACAATTCACCACCATCTCTGGAAAGAATCAAATTTCTAGATAAGACTCATCCTAAACGAATATAGTCAAATCATGCAAAAATATTATGGAGTAGAAGTTCAACATTGTCTTTGTTGATCTAAGGGTCTTTGATGGACCTGCAATCTACATCAATGCAACTAAAACCTATAACCAAAGAATAGGAAAGATAAAACGAAATTGGGTCTGAGAGTAACTGTCCAGCAACTGAAATATTGTTATATTCTAGAAAAAGCCATAAGTTATGAATCACTTGAAGGGAATTTAAAGGAGAGAGCTAGCCTAAGCTATTTCATGTAAAGGTGTATTTTTTTGTTGTTTTGTCTTGATTTCTTTGTCACTTTTCTCTTGAAGTCTACAACTTACTAAATGTATGTGATAATGGTTCAGATTTTGTTTGAATCTGTATCCAGCTAGCTAAACTTGTGCTGTTACCAATAAATAGGTGATGATTTGGAAGTAAGAGCAATACAGCAAAACTGTGTTGCTATAAAAGTGAACAAAAATTTATGCTGCACAAGCTATGCTTCTGGGCATTACGAAATCTGTTGTGTTCCAATTTCTATGTCAACACAAGAAGCAAATGCTGGAAAATCATATGAAAGTTGAACATTTGGTTCTTCTATCTCCATTTATAGAAAGCTACTACTACAAAATTCATATAGGTCAGTGAACAGAGTCCCCTAAATTTGTGTTGTGATCAAACCTACACCTTTAAAAAGGTAAGGTTATGGTTGAGAATTGAAATTATAATAGGAACTGAAAATAACAAGACAGGTCTGTTTGGGATTCAAACACAGAATAAGATGAAACCCCAGCAGCAATATGATCAAAGACTAGTAAAACAATGTTTCTAGTACATTACTTTTTTAAGCGTCTCTAGAATAAGATCTTGCTCACTTGATCAACGAAGCTCTCATTTTAAATGACGTAACTAAACTGGATTGCTTAAATAATCAGGTAAGTCATAAAACAGGGCATCATCCTCTCACATAGTTTATCAAAATCTCTTGGAATAAACTTGGAATTGGTTCTCCCTTTTTCCCTCTCTGTGCTAAAGATTAGCAAAATACTAACGTCAGTGGAGGTTAATACTACTGCCTTAAAAAAAAAAATCATATATGGTAGAAACATTGTGGTCTCTATTTTACGGCTGCTAACAAACATAACAGTTATTGCAGCAATAAAGAACAATGAGGATCCATGTCACTAGTAAAGAGTAGAACCTTAAAAGAAAATAATAAGGATTTTTGGAGTACACTAGTATCATGGATTATTAGGTGCTTTGCATACTAGGTATACTACTCTGTTGGAAACAGTACTTGACTGATATTAATGTGCCTGTCTCCCTCAAGAATGAGGTGATAACTGGTACAGTAACTATAGCAGGATTACCAAACTAGTAAACAGTTCTTAAGCAAAGAGAATAGCAAGAAAAATATAATGGGGGGAATCGCTACCCCCAAAAAAAAAAAGCCTGTTGTTTGAGAGACACAAGTTACCTCCACTCACTCCCACAACTTCAATACCCTACCGTGGAAACTAACATCAGGCAGGACATTGTCATCTATGACACTATGAATGACATCTAGATGGCTGTGAAGGATATATACTTCTATAACCCTGCAACATTGTTGAGTTATTAGTAACCCAACGCTTCACTTATAATAATGTGTTTGTGGCAACAACTAGAAACTAACACTACCACCCTAGCTATCCTTCAGGATTCACAGAGAGAGAGAGAGAGAGAGACGAACACACAAATTTATTACACTTCAATTCAATTCCAATTGTTGATACCTTCATTATTAATTGGCTTCTGATATATTGCTTCAAAACCCACGTTATGACCATTGGACCATGAAAAGCAGATTATTCTAGAGACTTCTTATACAAAGACAAGGTTCATGATCCATTGTTCTTTATAATCATGATGATTTTGGTTAAAACATGAAATTACTTTTAAAGGGTTTGCAAATTATAGACTTGGCAAAGTGAATGATGACAATGCGGTCCAAACCCAAGACCTTGATGTGGATTAGAGGATATAAACTAAAATCAAATGTCCTGCATATTTCAAAAGTGAAGTTAAAATAAGATAATGCAAACCTTGTACTCTGATGGATTTGTGCAGCTCTGATTTTTGATACAAAGTTGGTCATCTTGTCAGACAGTCTTTCACTAGCCTGGTATTTCAATTGGTAAAAGAGCATTGGCATTTCATGCTAAAAACATTTGAGTTTGAGATAATAATAAGGTAAAGGAGGCATACATCTGCTATATGTGCATGGAGAATCTCAAGCCAGACTGAATCATGTTCTTCTAGAAGGGCCTCTTTTCTTTCAGGATCACCCCCTGTTTTGCTGGGAACCTGAAATGTAATTCTTGTTATCAAGAAATCAGAAGCTGCAAATTGTAAAATTGAACCGAGATTGAAGGAAAATGAAACCAACAACAAAATATACCTCATATATATATATATTTATTTCCCCCCATTTCCAACAAATCATGACACATAGCATCATAGGTCCATTCATGAATGACAGGAGCAATCTGTCATTCAGATTAAACATTTCAAAGTGTAGTAATTTAAAGCAATGAGTCATAGTGAGTATAAATACTCTTGACCTATTACCAAAAAAATATACTCTTAACCTGATCAATAGATCTATCCACAATAAGTAGTTCGCATGTTTCACTCTGTGGAAAGTTTGGAATGGTAGCTTTATATTTGGAAACCATGTCCCAAACTGCATCAGCAAGCTTGGATGGAACCAAATCACAAGGTGTTGATTCGTCACTTTCCTTGGCAGCACGATACCACACATGAGGTAACTCCTATTAACATTGAACAAATAAATATTACCTTTCATAAATAAAGAACACAATAACTGAACATCATTATTAAACCTACAATGTATCCACATTTATAGGCTACATTTAACTATATGCTTTACGAGGATTCATTTACTACAACCAATGACATGTGGGCTTATAACAATAACTAGAAATCCATCCTATGCGCTTTATGGTAAGACATATTTGTGACGAAATGTTGAAATCATCTAGTAGGACCCACTAATTTCGAAATTAAAAAGAAAAATTCAAACATTATGCCACAAAAAACAAAACAAGCAATCCAATACAAACCAAATAAATCACGTAATCAAACTATTCTTAAGCCATTTTTCCAAGATGGCATCCTACAAAAATTATCAATAATAACAGATTGCAACAGCAATGCAAAAGTCTGGATACTACAATAAAGCCATAGCAAACAAAAGAGAGAGATTAACAAGGAGTGTAGGTAGAAATTTTCCTTCACTTTGAGCAGTATAAAAGACTAAATGATCCTTAATCAATGAGTGGAATTTTCTTTCCGTGATTTTCTACCAATTAGAATTAATCCAATTGTTTTGACATTTCTCATATTTTTAACCAGAGGTAAAATTATAATATTTTTGGTACACCTACAATCAAAAAACAATAATCATTTTAGGAGAACAATTCTTTTGATATAGATTCAAAGTACAATTATTTCATCCAGCAATACATCTATGCAAGAAATAACACAAAACACTATCAGAACACCGAGCTAAACAGCCATTAAATATAGCTTTTGAAAGGCTAGGCCTGCCCTTGATATTCTTTTCTGAAATTCTCCAACCCCATCAACATGGCTAAATTGACCTTAAATGATTCTTTAATCATCTCCTTCTCACTCCTCCAGCTCAGCCCTCCTCAGAAGCAGCAAGTTTGTTATTAGAATGAATTCCCCTTTCTATACTTCCCAGGCACCCTTATTCCATCTGGACTTTATGGAATACAAATTAATCTTAGTGCTTGGACCTTTGCTCTCGAGCTGACTTGCCTATTTTCTCTCCTATGAACATGGCATTGGCGAAGATTCAATTAAATTATACTAGAATCAATTGTAATTATTACGATTAGTAATTGACTGTTAGAGAATTATAGTGCTGATTTATATGAGGTAGATTAGAATTAAATCCCTGATTTGTTGCTAGCTTTAGTTGGCTTTCATCTCCCTATTGTCAATTTCATTTGCTATGATAACCTCACTAAATTTGAAGGCCTGTGTAATTAGTCTCTCCCAAAGTCTAGCTTTTTTTTTTTGCCAACTCTCCCAAAGTCTAGCTACTGATTCTATTTTGCACCTTGATTCATTACAAACTTCCATTCTCTTTAGCATTGTCAAACAATCTCTATAAATCCAATTCTTGAAGTAAACATACAAAAAAAGAGAACTCAGAAACACATTTAAACTCATGAGTAGGTTAGCTTATTGATAGCCTAACAAAATAAATTTGGAACCAAGATAACAGATTCAAATGTCAAGGTTATCGAAATTCTCCCTCTTTCAATCCATGTTATTGTGGATAGAGACCCATAAGCAATCCTCACTTTGTAATTATTATGGGAATGCATGCATTCATAAAATAAAGTGGCATGCCATATGATCTAAAGCACCTGAATCAACTATCTTAGAGATGGCATCTTCTAGTTCTACATGAAATACATTTAAGAGAGTACCTTCCTATATTATGGTATTGACAAAAATAATGGAAGGAGATGATGAACCTTAACTGATCAACTTGAAACATTTCTACTTCTTCTTCACTATAGAAGACAGAAATAATGGAAGTAGAGGATGAACCTTTTAAGGAGCCAGTACATCCCTTGCTTTGTTTCTATGGCCATAATAGACAGAAAAACAAGGAAGAGTCTATGAGGAGATGAACAAAAAAGAAGCGGTAAGCAAGTCTATATATGTTTCTTTAGCCTAGCACAAAGAAGATATAAGAGCTAGATTGGAGATATCTAATCAAGACAAAAATGAAGTGGACTTGTACATGTTTTACGATTTTAGTCACATTTAAGAAATTCCAACAATGTAGTCACGTATACGAAAATCCAACAATGTCATGAACTTTTATGGTTTCTACATTAGTGGCATGCAGCAAAAGGTTTGGCATAAGACAAACACTGCAATACTAAATTGAGCGAACAAGTATTCCCAAGATTTTGCAAGTCAATTCATTCTTAGGATGGTAATCCCAAAAATTGAACTCCAAAGCACAAATAGAGCACCAGAAGGGAAGGAGCATGCCAGGCTCATAGTATAATGGTTGGCAATCAATCTGGGTTAATGACAACTACAGAGATACTGTCATGCATTGGCGTATGAGAGATTCTCATCAAAATAGCATTAGTTCATCATGGTTTGCGTGGTGTCAGTCAAGATATGACATCTTAGAATGGAATGGAGTAGTCAGCAATGTTTGTGAGAATTTCTAATTGTTCAGGTCAACACGGGAAAAAACAATGGATGGCATATGAAGAGATACCTCAGGAATGGAGGCCATAAAATTTGAATGAAGATCACAAAAAAAGAAAGAGAAATAAATGTGGCAAGAGCTAAGAATGATATGAAGAAAGATCAGATTAAAAATGCATTGCCATTGGAATACATTTACTAGCAATGGGAACAACTATTTATAAGCATAGAACTAATGATAATTTAGAATAATAACCTTGACTAACTAGTAAAAGAAAAAATGAAGTATCAGCAATTCCGTAGTAATAACAAGTCCTATTGTAATAACATATTCTAACTCCTTTTCCTAACTAACTTTTAACTTCCACTATTTGCTTTGTCATCATTATACTAATCTCTAGTAATGGACAATTTCACAGGTATGACATTGGGTAGTTAATCATAAACTAGATAAGAGCTAATCATACATAGAATAAGAAAAACCACAAGAATACCTTTAGTGAAGCAAACACCGTAGCCATTCGAGTTGCCATAACATTCAAGCAGGTGTTAAATCTTCGAGTATCCTCAATATTGGCAATAAGCTCCTCTATTGCCATTCCTTGATCAGTGGTAAATGCCTGCATCATATTGATCTCGGTAGGCAAATCTATTTTTGTAGAATGTAAAATCATATATAAGTCATTTTGTGCTCAAGAATACATGAATAGTAACAGCTAATCCAAATAGCTAAGGACTAGAGGAGATCCGATACCTTTTAACTTGGTATGAACTTAAGGAATATTTGTACAATTTATTTTTTTATTTTTAAAAAAGTCTGTGTAGATTTTGAAAATAAATTACAAATATTTATATAATTAGTATAAATTTTAAAACATCCATATATTATGATTGCTTATTAAATCAACACAAACTGCACATCTCCATTTAAAAACCAAAACAAAAACAGATGGCGATTTATGGTATAATTTAAAGTTGTGGAAGTTTCAACAAGAGGTTGAGAGAGACAACAGTAGTTACATCTTTCATTTTTCTATATAAGCCCATCGCTCTTTCCATGTTGCCATTGTAAGTGATCGATCTTCCCTAAATTTTCATGGAGGCCTATAAAAAAACTCACATTGCCCTGGTTTCAGTCCCTATATACAGCCACTTACTCTCCATTATCGAATTCTCCAAACGGCTCCTTCGTCTTCACCAAGACTTTCACTGCACTTGCATCCTCCCTACCCTCAAATCTCATGGAAATGCCCAGAAAGCCCTTCTAGAAGCCCTTCCTTCCACCATTCAATCCGTTTTCCTTCCTCCTCCGAACCTGAACGACACGATTCCGCAAGACACTCACCCTGCGATTCTCATTCAGCTCACGATTTCTCGGTCTTTGCCTTCCGTTTACCAAGAGTTGAACAAGCTATTGGCAAGTGAAACATCGCCCACTGTTGCCGTGATTGTTGATGCTTTATGGTCTGTTTCGCTCAAATGAGGGAAAGGGAGGGAAGAGATTTTAATGGAGAAAAAAGAATGGGAGGGAAAAGAAGACATTTTAATTTTATCTCATTTGAAAGGAAAATAAAGGATTTTAGTGGAAGAATTTTAATTTTACCTCGTTTGGGTTAGGAGGGGAAAGGAGGAAAAATAATTATAATTTGACTATTATACCCTTAATTTATTTAAGTTAATATAAAAATAAGACTGATTAGTATATTATGTGGTCGAGTAATGAAAAAATGAAGGGTATTTTAGTCATTTTGAACACAATAACACATTTTCCCCCCAAATTACCCCAATTTGGAGGGAAAATATATAAGGGAAGAAGAGGGAAAATTTTAATAACATTTTTCCTCCCCTTCCTTTCCCTTCCCCCCATTTCCCTCCAACCAAACAAACCATTAGTGGATCAGGTGGTAGAATTTCTCAAGGCTCGAAACATCTTGTCGTGTGTTTATTTCCCTTCCACGGCCATGATGCTTTCGCTTTGTTTGTATTCTTCAGAGCTCGATAAGGCAATTTCTTCTGTGTTCAAAGACCTGCCTGAGCCCATAAAGATGTTAGAGATAGTTTGAAAAAACTAAAGTCCCACATTGGATGGGAGTAAGGTTTATGAAATGTATATAAGAGAGAGAAGACAAAGCATATTAAAATAATTATTGAACAAAAATGTTAAGTGGATTTAAATATTATTTATTTAATATTTAAAGCACTTAGCACTTGGCACGTGTCGCGTCGTGATCATTGGATTGATCTAACGGTGGAGATCTGGTCTGGTATGAATTTCAGATTAATATTTTAATTAATCATTTTTTTTTCAGAAACAGAATTTCAAATAACAACGTAACAGTACATTCTGAAACAACATGTCATTTGATATTCTGTTTCAATTTGACAACAACGTTTCAAATACAAAGTTCAGAAATGAACAGGTTCATGAACAACGATTCAAATACAATGTTCAGAAACAAACAAGTTCATGAACAACGTTTCAAATACAATGTTCAGAAACAAACAGATTCATAAACAACGTTTCAATTTTCTATTTTCTACTATTATAAAAGGATCAGACTAGAGACTAAAAGAACACCTCACATTCTCTTCTCTTGCTCACAATTTCTCTGTTTCGTTCTGTGTTTCAAGGTATCTGAAGTTGCTGTCAGATATCTTTGGTGCTTAGAATAACTCCTAGGGGTGATTCGTCGGATCCCTGCAGCAAACCTAGTGGGGGCGAATAACACCTTAAGGACAGTGTGTTATCATACGTTTCTGGGCACCGGTTGTTTTCATATATTTTTCTTAACAATCTTAAGGTGTTATCTTTATTTTGATTGATCATGGAGACCACCCAGGAATCAGCATTCAAGGTCATGAACCAGGACTTTATCAAATTGGATCGTTTTGATGGAACGAATTTCAATAGGTGGAAGGACAAAATGATATTTTTGCTGACTGCCATGAAAATTTCATATCTGCTTGATCCTGGTCTGGAGCCTCTTGTTGAACCGAGTGATGATGAAAGTGAAGAAGTTAAGGCTAGACGCAAGAAGAGGGCAGAAGATGAAGTGCTGTGTCGTGGCCATATTCTGAACACACTGTCAAACCGATTGTATGATCTCTACTCATCCTTCTCATCACCAAAAGAGATCTGGGATGCATTGGAGGCCAAATACAACACAGAAAAGCAAGGAACAGATAAGTTTTTGATTATGCAGTATTTTGATTACAAACTGCAAGATGCTGTTAACATTTTAGATCAAGTTCATGATTTACAGATTATAGTTTCTAAACTAAAAGATATGAAGGTGGACATTCCAGAGTCAGTGCAAGTAGGTGCCATTATTGCAAAATTACCTCCTACTTGGCATGAATTCAGGAAAAAGTTGCTGCACACCACAGAAAGTTTTACTTTGGATCAGATTCTGAAACATTTAAGGATTGAACAAGAAACTCGTGTCTTACAAAAGAAGCATTCAGAATCTCAAACCAAAGTTAACTATGTGGCTGCTGCAGGTCATAAAAATCAGAATTTTCCTGGAAATAACAACAACAAGAGGAAGAACCCCGAGCCCACTGGTTTCAGTTCTGGAAAACAATTCAAGACTCAAAAATCTTGTTTTGTTTGTGGAAAGAAAGGACATCTTAAAAAGAATTGCAGATATAAGAAAAAGCCAAGGAATGAAACTACCAATAGTGCAAACATGGTAAATACAGAATGTGATGAAATTATTGCCATAGTTTCTAACATGCACATTGGTACGATTTCAGAATTAAATATGGCTGCTGCTGTAAAGTCATTTGACTGGTGGTATGATTCTGGAGCAACAGTTCATGTATGTCATGACAGGAATCTGTTCAAGAATTATGAAATTGCTCAACAAGAGCAGCATGTGATTGTGGGCAATGGAAGCACAGCAAATATACTTGGAAGAGGCAGTGTTGAGTTACAGTTTACTTCTGGAAAGAAGATGATTCTGCATAATGTACTTCATGTTCCAGAAATTAGAAAGAATCTTGTGTCTGCAAGTGTTTTGTCTGGAAAGGGGCTGAAAGCTGTTTTAGAGGCTGATAAGATTATTATCTATAAGAATGGGGTATTTGTGGGAAAGGGTTATGTTTCTGATGGAATGTTCAAGTTAAGCATTAATAAGAATGATTCAGTTTCTGTTTATATGCTTGATCAATCTTTTACTTTATGGCATGATAGATTAGGACATGTTAATTATAAAACAATAGCACATAGGTCTAAAAATGGATTAATCTCCTGTGAAAATAATAAGAATAACAAATGTGAAATTTGTGTACAAGCTAAAATAGTAAGAAAACCTTTTCCTTCTATTCAAAGAAGTTCAGAAATTTTAGAACTTATTCATTCTGATATCTGTGAGTTAAATGGTATTTTAACAAGAGGAGGAAACAGATATTTTATAACTTTTATAGATGATTTTTCAAGATTTACTTATGTTTATTTGATGAAGACAAAAGATCAAGCTCTTGAGATGTTTTTAAACTTTAAGAATGTTATAGAAAACCAAAAAGAAAAGAAGATAAAGGTTTTAAGAAGTGACAGAGGAGGAGAATATTTTTCTACAGATTTTTCACAATTTTGCGAAAATAATGGCATTATTCACCAAATGAGTGTTCCTTATACACCTCAACAAAATGGTTTAGCAGAAAGAAAAAATAGAACTTTAGTAGAAATGGTAAATGCAATGATTCTGAATGCAAAAACTCCCATGAATTTGTGGGGTGAGGCGTTATTAACTACTAACCATATTCTTAATAGAGTTATTTCAAAATCAATAAAATGCACTCCTTATGAGTTATGAAAAGGTAGAAAACCGAATTTAAATTATTTAAGAGTTTGGGGATGTCTTGCATTTTACAAAGTTCCAGAACATAAAAGAACTAAATTAGGACCAAGAGCTTTGAAAAGTATATTTGTAGGATATGTAGAAAATTCAAAAGCCTATAGACTCTTAGATATTGATTCTAATGTAATTGTTGAATCACGAGATGTTGAATTTTTTGAAGGAAAATTTGTTTCTGATCCAGTACAAACTGATTTGTTTCGAAATAAAGAGCATGAAGAGTCTACATCTGTAAGAAATGAATTAGTAGAACCTTATTCTGAATTTGAACCTAGAAGAAGTCAGAGAGCAAGGAAAGGAAAATATTTAGATTCTGATTTTATTAATTCTCAAACAATAGTCTTCTTAGTTGAAGGTGATAGAGAATCAGTGTTAAGACAAATTCCTATTCTTTTAAGTATTGAAGAAGATCCTAAAACATATACGGAAGCATTGATGTCCAGAGACTCAAGTTTTTGGAAGGAAGCTATAAATGATGAAATGGATTCATTGTTGTCTAATAAAACTTGGGAATTAGTTGATTTGCCTGAAGGGTCAAAACCTATTGGTTGCAAATGGGTTTTTAGATGGAAATATAATACTAATGGCTCTATTCAAACATTTAAAGTTAGGTTGGTTGCTAAAGGTTTTAAACAAAAAGAAGGAATTGATTATTTTGATACATATGCACCAGTTGCTAGAGTTACTTCTATTAGAGTTTTATTTGCTTTACCATCTATTAATAATTTGTTTGTGCATCAAATGGATGTTAAAACAGCATTTTTAAATGGTGAATTAGAAGAAGAAGTTTATATGGAACAACCAGAAGGCTTTGTACTTCTTGGAAATGAAAAGAAAGTTTGCAAATTAACTAGATCTTTATATGGTTTAAAACAGGCTCCTAAGCAATGGCATGAAAAGTTTGATTATGTTGTGTTGTCTCATGATTTTAAACATAATAATGCAGATAAGTGTGTTTATCTAAAGTTCACTGGTGAGTATGGAGTTATTATTTGTTTATATGTAGATGATATGCTTATCTTTGGAACTAGTATGTTTGAAATAATTAAAACTAAAAAGTTTTTATCCTCACAATTTAAGATGAAAGATCTTGGAGAAGTGGATACTATTTTAGGGATCAAAGTTAAGAGGCATAGTGGATGTTTTTCTCTAGATCAATCTCACTATGTTAGTAAAATTTTGAACAAGTTTCAACATTTAAATATAAAAGAGGCAAATACCCCCTTTGATTCATCACATCATTTAATAGAAAATAATAATAGATTAGTGGCTCAATTAGAATATGCTAGTGCTATTGGGAGTTTGATGTATGCAATGCATTGTACTAGACCTGATATAGCTTTTGCAGTATGCAAACTTTCGAGATATACTAGTAATCCAGGGACAGAACACTGGAAAGGAATTACAAGGGTCCTAGGATATCTAAAGAAAACAATTAATCTAGGACTGCTTTATAATAAATTTCCAGTAGTTTTGGAAGGTTACACGGATGCTAGTTGGATAACTGGTGCAGGTGATAGTAAGTCAACTTCAGGGTGGATATTTACCCTGGCAGGAGGAGCAATCTCCTGGGCATCAAAGAAACAGACTTGTATAAGTCATTCTACGATGGAATCAGAATTTATTACCTTGGCATCTGCATGTAAAGAGGGAGAGTGGTTGAGGAATTTATTATTGGAAATAAAGCTGTGGCCACAGCTGATGCCAGCCATCTCTTTACATTGTGACAGTGAGGCTACAATGTCTAGGGCATTTAACAAAATTTACAATGGTAAATCTAGACATATAAGCCTAAGGCATGAATATGTGAGGCAATTAATTTCTGATAGAGTAATTATAATTCAATATGTAAAAACAAGTGAAAACTTGGCTGATCCTTTTACAAAAGGACTCAATAAAGAATTGGTTAAAAAAACATCAAGAGGAATGGGATTGAACCCCGTAAACATCAGTCACGAGTAATGGAAACCCAACCTTTAACTAGACCAAATCTGGTTTAAGAGTTCAATGGGTAACAACAAGTTATTGATAAGTGACTGGGCACTAGAGTAGACATTTAACCATTCCCTGAAGAGTGCATATAAGAAGAACTTAAGTGTTCAGGGTGAGTTAAACTCTTAATGGATTCAAGGAAGCCTGAGGAATTAAAGGCTTAATGGAAATCCACCTATATGAACATAGGAAGTGGTGCCGCTTCTTACAAGAATTCAGGGGTAATTCTTGAAATGTTCATGAAAAGCCTAGGATGAGCACATGGCCATAAAAGTGCGGGAAGTCTATGCAGAACGAAATCAATATAAGATTATGTGTGTGGTATTTCCAGTACTAACACTAAAGTTGTGGTTCAATGCAATTAAGCAACTATCTACTTGTTAATACTTTGAAGTACTTACACTATTAACAGGTTCAAGTCAAGAGACACCTGCTATTATGCATATTCTTATGTTTAGAGAGAACATTTAGTTTTTCAAACTAAGTGGGGGATTGTTAGAGATAGTTTGAAAAAACTAAAGTCCCACATTGGATGGGAGTAAGGTTTATGAAATGTATATAAGAGAGAGAAGACAAAGCATATTAAAATAATTATTGAACAAAAATGTTAAGTGGATTTAAATATTATTTATTTAATATTTAAAGCACTTAGCACTTGGCACGTGTCGCGTCGTGATCATTGGATTGATCTAACGGTGGAGATCTGGTCTGGTATGAATTTCAGATTAATATTTTAATTAATCATTTTTTTTTCAGAAACAGAATTTCAAATAACAACGTTCTGAAACAGTACATTCTGAAACAACATGTCACTTGATATTCTGTTTCAATTTGACAACAACGTTTCAAATACAAAGTTCAGAAATGAACAGGTTCATGAACAACAATTCAAATACAATGTTCAGAAACAAACAGGTTCATGAACAACGTTTCAAATACAATGTTCAGAAACAAACAGGTTCATAAACAACGTTTCAATTTTCTGTTTTCTACTATTATAAAAGGATCAGACTAGAGACTAAAAGAACACCTCACATTCTCTTCTCTTACTCACAATCTCTCTGTTTCGTTCTGTGTTTCAAGGTATCTGAAGTTGCTGTCAGATATCTTTGGTGCTTAGAATAACTCCTAGGGGTGATTCGTCGGATCCCTGCAGCAAACCTAGTGGGGGCAAATAACACCTTAAGGACAGTGTGTTATCATACGTTTCTGGGCACCGGTTGTTTTCATATATTTTTCTTAACAATAGATTCCAGGTGAGTGCTGCCTACATCTACACGATATGATATGGAGCCTTGTGGAATTGATTCACGAGATAAGGGGTATATATATATACACACACACACAGTATACGTAGTTAGATATTGTTTTCTTTTTTTAATAAAAAAGTTATTCTAATTTTTTATTAGGATTCAATTGAATTAGAGATGATTTAAAATCAGATTATGCGACTGACAAAAATAACTATACCATTGATTAAATTATGTGACAAAATATACAAAATGACAGGCGCATTGATTGAGTACTCAGTATTACATGTAACATGTATATCTTTTTTCTTTTTGGGTGGGGTACATGTGTGCCCAAAATGAATTCAATTATTATGACATTTTGAATTGCCATATGTTAAATTAAAACTACGTTATTTCTATGCGTGCACAAACATTTATTTATTTGTTACACACATATTTATTTACGTATTTATTACAAATTAACACAAAGCTACTTTTTTTGGTAAAATTCCACAAGTCACTAACTTATTTTCCCTGAAAATGGTATTGTGAGGCAAAATACAAACGACAAGCGTATTAAGTATTCAATATTATATGTGTATGGAAAATGAATTCAGTTATTACATGTGTATCTTATCTCTTAACACGAGAGTCTAAACTCAAGTGTAAGTTAACATAGTTCTTTTTTCCCCCCCTTAAATGCCACAATTCACTAGCTTATGAAATAATACTCTGTTTTTTTTTTCTTTAACTTTGGTTCCAAATAAATACCCACCAACTCTTTCTGGGTCTCATTTTATAACTTTTTATCGGTCTCTTCATGTTAATAAATATTAGCATTAATATTAATCAAAATCCAGGATGTATCCCTGTTCATGGAAGAGATCTTCCAGATGCGCTTCAAGATCGAGGAAGTGAAATGTACCAGATTTTTCTTCGAGCTGGACAACGATTCCATCTAGCAGACGGGATATTAGTCAACAGCTTCACAGAATTGGAACCTAGGCCGATACGGGCCCTACAAGAAAAAGAAAGCCCAACTGTGTATCCGATTGGGCCCATTATACAAAATGGTGTATCATCCAGTCATGAATGCCTGAGATGGTTGGACAAGAAGCAACCTAACTCTGTTGTTTATATATGCTTTGGAAGTGGTGGGACCTTGTCCTATGAGCAACTGAATGAGCTAGCTTTGGGACTTGAGCTGAGTGGTCAAAACTTCTTATGGGTATTCAAGCCTCCAAGTAGGTTTGGCGTTGTTGCTGATGTTGGTAATGAAAACAAGGATCCTTTGCAATTCTTGCCTTGTGGGTTCTTGAGGAGGACAAAAAAGCAAGGCTTGGTGGTTCCTTTTTGGGCCCCTCAGGTACATGTGCTTAGCCATGTGGCAACAGGAGGTTTTGTTTGTCATTGTGGTTGGAATTCGGTTCTAGAAAGTATGGTTCATGGTGTGCCACTGATCGCGTGGCCACTCTTCGCCGAGCAGAAAATGAATGCGGTCATGTTAACTGATAATCTCAAGGTAGCACTGAGGCCCAAAAGTAACCATCAAGGCAATGACATTGTGGGAAGGCAAGAAATTGCAAAGGTTGTGAAGAGTTTGATGTAGGGTAAAGAGGGTGAAGCCATTCGCCATAGAATGAATGCCCTTAGGCTTGATGCTACTCACGCGCTTCAACAACATGGCTCATCTACTGCTATTGTATCTCATTTTACTCTCAAATGCAAAAGTTTTAATTTTATGGACAAACACAAATAGGCTTAGTTTTCACTTTTCACTTAATCTTTGTTTACAATATTTTAAGCAAAGAGAAAGAAGTGAAACCATAAGTCCGAAGACAATATATAAAATTAGATATGATATATAATTGATCTAATCAAAAGGATCAATTTTAATATTAGTCTGTGTTGTAACATCTTGATAATTACTTTCCCTACCTTTATGGATAAGTTAAAATTATTATGTGAGTAGATAATTAAGTTAGGACAAAGATGCCATATGATGATTTTTCTAGATGTATTACTTAGTTTCTTATGTATCTTTTATTATTTTGATATAGGGACTATTCTGCATGAAGTATTTGAACTTATATATCTCAATCATAATAATGGCTAGACTACCTTAATTAACTATAATAGTGAATTGGAGGTTAACAAACTATAATAGTCAATCCCTTATATATTAATATTTTATGAGGATTTTTACTATTGATAAGCACTATTCTCTCTCTCTTTTTCCCCTCCTTATAAGTCACCAAGATTTTGTGTTTCATAATTTTGGAGGACTATTCATAAGCATTGTTCTTTCTATTTTTTTCCATCAAGATTTTGCATCCTACTTCATGATTTAACATTTTTAAGTGAAAGCTCTAACATAAGAAATGGAAAGCAACCGAAGAATTGAATCCTACCATCTTATGAGAAATATAGCTAAGATTGCTCTTTTGGTATAATTTGGAATTGGAATTATACATATTGTATGTAGCTTGTATTTTGTTTATAAAACTTGCCAAGTATAGATAGTGATATTTTGAGATTTGTAATATCACATTGTTCAACATGTTAACTTTGAATTTTAGTAGTTTGACTTGTGGATTGGAATCCTACCATGGATGTGAAAGTCTTGAATGATGTTATCATGACTTTTTTTTTTATTATGAAAAGTCAATTTTATTCAAAAGAAAAACTTCACAGTTGGGGGCTAATCATACAAATTATGATGAAACAATAAACTATTATAAGAACATCAAATGGAAATAAAACTAAAGCACTTACAAATAGTATTTAGATCTCTTTTAATCACATCAGAAGAGTTATCTTGTATGAGATCTTGGGCAATGCATGATGGGATGCTTCTTGAAACAAAAGATTGGGAGTTGTTCATTAGGTCTAATTTGAGAGACCCAAAGAAGAATGAGTAGAAGGGAAGCTTTGAGTCTTGTTGGGTTGTCTATAGCCAAACTTCACTACCATTTGGGCTTCTGGAAATCCTAATTATTAAAACCAAATAAGAAATATATTCTATTCCTAACCTTATTTTTCCAAGACATATTGGCCAACCTTTGAGGTGGTTGAGTTCATGCTTCTCCTTTCAATACTTCATAATCACCCAAAGTTTGGCTACATGTTGGCCAAACACATAATCATCTTGCATAAAGAAAGTAAACATGAAATAGAATTCCCAAATAAAAACATATTCATATAATGAATTCAAAACACAAATCAAAAGCTTGAAATTGAAACTAAACTACCCCAACTAGTTGATTGGCTACACATAGTAACAAATGAGATATACACATCAACAATGTCCAAGGTTCTACTAATCCCATAAGAAGAAATAATAAAGAAAGAAGAAGAAGAACACTTAAGTTGATTGGTTGGAGAGTGATGCTTTTCAATTAATCTTAGTTGCTATTCCAATTCTCAATCTTCTCGCAATTATATCTCCTCACTCCAACTCCCAAAATTCTCTTCAATGTATTCTCAAAAGTGAGAAAAACCAGGTTGAATTTGAATTGTTTACCTCAATATCTAATTATTTATCAGAAATCAACAATAGCTACAGCTCATTAGTTTTTGATGTCTATGCTTCTTGGGTTGGTGCCATGGCTTCATGTGCCATAATTGTGTGTGACAAGTATAGGTTAAACCTTAATCTTTCACTAACCCTTTGCAGCAACATTGTGGCCTTGCCTTTGATGATTGGGGCTTTGAGATTCTCACCTGCGACTTCAATGGTCTTTGCTTGGGCCAGCTGCTAATTCTAATGTGATGTTTGGTAGGAATAGATATTTTTAAGGGAAATAGAAAATGGAGAAAGAAGGGGAGAAGGGTTTCGATGAGAAGACTATTTTTGTCTCTAAGAAATTTGAATGATGTATATTAAATATATTAAATAAAAATTTTTCTCTCTTTCTTCTTTTCATGAAATTCTTTTTATATCTATGTACCGAATTTAGTCTTACTCTCTAAATTCTTGATGCATTGTTTGTTGGTCTAGTTACTTGAGCCTATCATTTTTGGTATAGGCTCATTCTTCACCTACAAAACAATGGCCTAAATTTGATTATGGTCACTTACAAAACCTGCACAACACAAAAGGAAGATACATATAATTGAAAATAAAAAAATTCATGTATTAAAACTGAAAACATGTATTGTGCTTTTAGCACTCCTTTCATCTTTCCACTATATTAATATCTCTCTTAATGCTTCTCAATTCCGTCAAAATTGCCACCCATTCTCTCCACTATATTTGAGTCATGATTTTCTTACTCATATATATCATATACACAATCCCATTTCTCTCTTTAATCCAAGTTTGCTTGGTTTCTTAATTAATGTTTGTTCACCAATTCAATTGATATATGAATTTTCTTTCATTGGGATAAATATATTTGATTATTACTTAAAAACAAATTTATTTTTTCCCAAGCTAATAGTCACTATGCTTTTTTCATCTAAATTAATTTATAAGGGTAATATTGGAGAAACAATATTATAATCCATTATATACTATTCATTTTATAATAACTTTAAAATAATAGTCAAATAAAACCATCTCTTTCCTATAAACTTCCAAACAATAAAATGTTCTATTTTATTTTATTCCATTCCATTATTGACCATTTATAGTGGTCCATCTATGACAGTGCGTTGATGAGTACAACATTTTGATGATGAGAGAAAGCAAGAGATAATGTTTCGTAGGCTAGTTGAATATGGTGTTCCCTTAGTCTCCATTGTTCACAACCCCAAAGCTAGATTTTCCACATATCTTTCCACATGTGAATGGTGTTTTCACAATTGACAGAAAGCATAACATTGAGCTTCATCATCGGTAAGTAGCCGTCACCTACATTTTTCTTCTTCCCCCTGTGGTACACATTGGTTTGCCCCTTTATTTCTTCCTCTTAATTTTTCTTCTTTCCCAACAGATTTAATTTTACATTTTTAGACATTTTGCTTCCTCCCCTTTTTTTTCTATTCTCTCATTTTACATCTCATGGTCCATTTCTTCATCGAGATGGACTAATGTGCAATTGATTTTGAACAATTCTTTATTAAAGTTCAAATTGGTTTGTGATTGTTAAGACATAGTGGTCATTTATTTAAATTGAGGTTCATTATTAATCTTTCAAGGCTATTTACCATTTACCCCTTATGCTTATCCATTGTTAGTATTATACATATTATGAGTTGGAAATATGGTAGTGGACATACCACCACTCACTCTGTATAGACCATTTGTATTTTTCTATTATTTTCTATTTGCATCCCTTGTAAATATTTGGGTTCTATATAACCCTAGCCTTGTAAGGTGTATAGTAAAAAATTCAATCACAAAATTTCCTCACATATTTTCCCTCAAAATCCAAGTTGGTATCAAAGCACTTATGGAGGATTTGCCACCATTGCGTAACCTAATACCACCATTGTTGGAGAGAAACAACAACAACCTTGAAGAAAATATCTGAAGCCAAGAAATGAATCAATTGCAAAAGTTGACCAAGGAAGCTAAAGCCATGAGTCCAAATCCTAACGCTAATGCCATCATTAATCTCCAAAAGCTATTGTCTATCTTCAACATGATAGGACAAGTGTGTTTGATCAAGTGGGGTCAGCAACTACTTGTGTTGAAGTTCTATGCTGTACACCTTACACGTGAGATATGTTCCTTCATCAAGCCAGATAGTAGACTACATGACAAAACCTCTTTCAAATTTCCAGTTCTCAAGACTTCGAAGCAAACACCAGGTGTTCATCACACCCTCTTATTTGAGAGGGGTGTTAAGACATAGTGGTCATTTATATTAACTGTAGTTAATTGTTAATCTTTCAAGATTATTTACCATTTACCCCTTGTGCTTATCCATTGTCAGTATTGTACATATTGTGAGCTGAACATATGGTAGTGGACATACCACCACTCACTCTATACAGATCATTTATATTTTTCTATTATTTTCTATTTGCATCCCTTGTAAATATATTTGGGTTTTATATAACCCTAACTGTGTAAGGTGTACAGCAAGAAATCCAATCAAAAACATTTCCTCACATATTTTCCCTCAAAATCCAAGTGTGATGTTCTTAATTTTCTTTAGTTGAATTTGCCCCTTTTGGTTTCGCTTATAATTAGGCTAGAATTGGATACGGTTATGCCATAATTGAGAATTTGGATTGTGAATTTAGGACAATTGTTGGTGATGTTTGGATTAGTGTCTCCTTATTCCTAATTACTAATGGCAATGTTATGCTAGTTATGCTTGAAATGTTAATTTGAAATTTGAATTGTTCTATTGAAGCTTACTGAAATGAAATAATTTAGTTCTTGCTTATCAAAGGCAAATATGGATGCAAATTTGGCAAGTCGGAAAACAAATAAAACAAAGATGTGGAAGCCTTGGTTGATAATAATGAGAGAAAAAAAAACTGCCACCCACAACAAATGTACATAAATAATTGGCTAGTTTGGATATAAAATACATAATTTTGTAGAGGCCAAAGTTGACATTGCCATTTTAAGGGCATTTTAGTTTTTTAACATTATATATATATCAAATAAAAATTATATGAGGATTCTGTATACATACCAAAGCTACTTTTAAAACTTATTTCCAATTTAATTCCTATTTCCATTCCAATTCCTTCAAAACGTCTTCTATCATACCAAATGTCACAATAAAATGGAGCAAGTGGAATATATCACTTAAGCTATGTTTGTGAGTTTGAGATGGAAAAGAATGGAATGATCGTTATCTCTTATCCTTCCATTGTCTCATAAAAAAATCTTCCAAATAATGGTTAATTTCATATAGCTATTCCACCTACTCCACTTTCCTCTTAAAAAAGACTTCCTAAGATACGCTTAATGGATGGTAGAGATTAACTAAAATAGATGGCTTAGATGTTATCTCAATTAGTGAAACAGGGTGTTATATTTGCAACATGCTGTGCTGTATTTCCACATGTGGAGAGAAACCACATGCGATTTTTTTTGCTTGAAAATATTGCGTGATTCTTTTTTTGTGTGAGCACTAAATGTATCCTTTAAATGACAATTGAAAACTAATCCTCCATTTAAGGGGTAAATATTACTAAAGTGAGTTTTAACTCTCCCATCAAAGCATTTTTTATATACACGACTAGGAATCAAATTTAGAAGAACATAATTAAAGAAACCTAATTATCTACCAATTGTGTTATATAAATGTTAAAATCTTGGTTCCACTTTTAATTCCAAGTCTCTAATTTCATTATACTAAACTAGGCAATAGGCATAAGTGTGCCAATCTTGAAAAGTGGATATTGTGATCTATTCCGATATTAAATTACTTTATTGGTCATTTCAAAAGTAAATTGTCTATTTGAACTTTTATATAGTTTTACAAAATGCAATTTTAACAAAACAAATTTAAATATTTCATACAAATTACATCCTTGTCAAATACGAGTGTCTAGTGTAATGCATAGATGCCCATTCTAATTACTATTAAATAATGATAACACATGCAAAAAGATTAAAAAAATGACCATGACATGATTTTATGCTGAAACAGAATACTTTATTTATGGGGAATTCTCAGCACAAAGACAGATATAAGTCTCAGAGAAAATCATTGTTGTTTATAAGGCAACAGTGTGCTGCATTATTAATGTATATAGACGAAGAAGTTGGCGAGAAAAAAAAATGTATATAGACGAAGAAAGGGGTACTGTGTTCTCCTCATTTCAAGAGGGCATTGGCTTTCAATTATTTGAGTAGTTAGGAACAACTTATTAATACAAAATAGAATAGAACACTTGATTTCTATTATCTTGTTATCAGAAATATGGTTGGCAAAATTTATTCAGAAAAAATTAAGCTTATGAGGCTATCCTATGTCACTTGGATTGCACAATATTTTCAACTTCTACGGCATTCCGCCAACCAATAAACAAAAAAAAAGGAAAAAGAATCAAAAGTGAATATAATTCTCTATAGTTTCCCAAGAAATTTATAATGTAAATTGCAGAGAGACACAGTAGTGTTTTTCACAAATCAATTGGTGACTTCCAGAAATTTTATCTAGTATTATTTTTCTCAAGGAATTTCAGTCAACTTCTTAAAAAAAAAAAAGAAGGAAGAGAATCTAAAACAATGGCAACAACTTAAAAAGGCTTTAATAAAACTATTGCTAATATGTTTCTTATCAAAAACTAAAGTGTCTTTGTTAATTATGATTTCCATTAAATATGTTTATAAACTATTGAAGCAGCCAAACACTAAGTTTTCTTGGCCCAAGAAAAAAAATTGGGTTTTCAAAGTGCTTTCTTTTAGGTATGAGCTCAAACCAACTCTTGAAGCTATGTACATAACACAACATGATATTCAGTACTAACCATGCTATATATTTTATTTTAAATTATAATTATAATTTATATGTACATAAAAAAAATCTTTTCATCATGTATATTACTCATTTTGATTTTTTTTGCTAGCTCTTCATGTTTGGAATAAACAAATTAGCTCCTTTAGGTTTCTTAAATGACTAGTAGACTCTCTTATCTTTAGACATGTAAAGTGCTTATAAATATTAGTATTGATAAACATAGTTGGTATCAATACTAATACATCAATCATGTCATTTTCAGCTTTGAGTTTGCCACAAAATAACATTTTAATACTAGTTAAAACTCTATGTAACATCTAGATTAGGGGAACATTTCCAGGTAAGCAAGGTAGCAGAAGATAAGATCTGAGAAAGGAAACTTTTCTTCAAAGATCCAAATAAATATTCTTCAACTCTAAAAATCCCTTCTAATAGAAGAGATACTGGTGGAGAAGATCATTATATAGGAAAAAAAACATGTTATTCTTTAACAGCTTTTGCTCTCAATGGCATGGTAGATGGATGAGATGGAGTAAGAACATGTTGAAATTGAACATCAACAACGAAGGCACAACTTCTACTAGTGAAGATTGTTTCCAAACTTGTTCCTTCTTCAAGCTTTCCTCTTTCTGTGATAATGGAGGCATTACTTGATATTGTTCATCTTTTTCATGCTAGTCTGGTGAAGATACTTTGATGAGAGTGTCATCTTCTTCTGTAACACAACCTCAACGTCTTCTTTGGGTTCTCAGAAATTATCCATAGTAATAAATGTTTCTTGAGACGTCCTTTCTTTCTTCATCCGAATTTTGGATTGCTCAATATCAATTTGCTCACCCCATAACTTCTTAATTTCTACAAGCATACTTTCCAATTTATCCAATCACTCAAAATAAGCCATAAGAAACATAGAGAACCTTGGCTTTGATACCAAATGATGTGAACAAGGGGAAGATGGTAAGGTAGAGAGATAGAGAGAAACAAAAAGGGAGAGAGAAAAGAACTCAAAGGAGGGAGAAAATGAAGAACTTTGAAGGAGAGAGAGAAACTTTACTGAAGTTATAACTCAAATCAATAATCAAAGTCTTAATACAACTGAATAATGAGAATTTTATTTATAGAGCTTAAATTCTAATCTTACTAGAATTCTAAGATAAGATATCTCTTTTCAAAATATCTTAAATTTAAATAAAAGATAGATCCTAATTCAAATAATTAAACGCTAGAAATAAATCAAGGATAAAATTTAAATCCTAATAAATTCAAAATAAACTAAATTAAATCTAAATATCCTAATAAAATAATAAAATAACTTAAAATTCTAATAATAAAGATAAATAATCCTAATTATTTTGAGATTATCCATTCTTTATCACTTCCATTTTTAGCCTTCAACAACGGTGGATGTGAAGGGCGAAACCAACGTCGATGTTGAAGGCGATGAGTTTGGGTGGTGAAATTGAGAGCGTAGTGGTCAATGTGAGGGTCATGAGTCTAGATGGTCAAGCTATGAGCATCATGTCGATTTGCAGGGCAATGAGTTTAGGCAACCAAATCGAGAGCACTATGGTCCACGTGGAAGGTGATAAGCTTAGACAACCAATTCATTGAGTTTGATTTAGTTAGAGGCTTCTCAAACTTTTTTATTTTTTGTCAATATAAATCTACAATCTTGGCTGGAATTTTCAAGCCACCAATAGATCCCAATTTGCATATTTCTTTGTTTGTTTTTCTTTTTACAGAATTTTCAATTCTAATTTTTTGTTAGAACATCATGTTTGTATGATCTTTGTTAGAACTTATTGATTTACATCATTTTGCTGTATCATTCTTGTTATAGAAATTGTTCATTCTATATCATGGCATTGCCTGTGTTTTTGCTCGATGAAGAGCTAGAGAAGATGGAAGAATCGAGAAGAATAGTGTGAAAGATGTTAGGGTAATATTGTCTTTTCCTATTTTAAATCCTCTATTCCATCACTTTAATATAATACCAAATAAAACTCATCCCATGCTTTTATTTGTTTTTTCTTACACATCATCAAATGTACTTTTAAAGTTGGTTCCCATTCTCGTTTCTATTCTCATTCCCTTTTCCGTTCTCATTCCATAAAAAAAAAATGATTCTATATACCAAACAATCCCTAAGGTTAAAGCTTGAAGACTGGAGTACAAGCAAGCTCACCATGTACCAAAAAAGACACAGGTCAATTAGAACTACTTTCTAGTAGGGATGTTTATGAGCTAGGGTTGAACCGGGCATCACCTTGGCTTGGTGTCTAGTCTGGAATACCTCGTCAGCTTAAAAAATCGTATCATGGCGTGACCAAACTTAGGATGACTCAGGGCTTGATTGGATTGATTTTTGGTCTAGGACAAAAATTGAAAAAATTAAAAAATTAAAAAAATAATAAATTCATTTAATTTATTAATAAAATATAATTATTTCATACAAAACATAATTTTATAGCAAATTATATTGGGATCAAAAGTAACATTTGTTAAAATTATAAATATTACAAAATTATATATTATTTTTATATAATATTAAGTTAAGAAATCAATTTAAAATTTGAAACAAAATCAAAAGATTAGAATAATAAAATATCTTTATCATAATTGTAAAATTAATTTATTACATGTGACATAATTAAGAAAAATAATCTTATAAAATTATTTAATATTCATTAAAAAATAAAGAAAACAATACAAAATAAAATAAAAAAATATAATACATACACTGGGATGGTCGAGATTGAGCAATGCTTTGCTTAGTGCTTGGCCTAGCCCAATATGTGAGCCCAACCCGAATGGGCTCTTTGGCCTTTTTCTTCATTTTGATCACAACCTAACCCAACCTGAAGTGACTAGATAGAATCAAACTTGCTAAGCTTTCAGACCATACGAATACCCTTGCTTTCTACTGGGTCAAAATTTTCTAAGCCCAACCTATTAAGGGCGAGTTAGTGGGACAAACCACTAACAAATTCCCACTTTTTCTAAGAAAAATTATACTTTTGTTTTAAAAATATTCATTTAACTTGCATCATGTTTTCATATTTTATTGTATGTTACATATAAAACCTCCTTTAAATTAATTATTGCATAATTTAATACTATGATTTTTTTAATAAACTTTTCACATCAAGAATCTAACTCCACATGACCACATGTTAACATTTCAACCATTTATTGTTGTATCATCCCTACCGTTCACTGGTTATTTAAAGAGGAAATCACTTGATAAATAGAACTATGGTTCTATTAAGTTTAATATAATACAAGTTTTGATGATAACAAATATAAAGTAATAAAGATTAAATGCACCATATTTGTCTAACATATATATTATTTCTAAAAGAAATAAAATATGTATTAGCATGTGTTTAACTGTGCTTATAATACATATATCATGCCATGTACATATATATCTACTATGCCTTTGTATTGTATATTACAAGTTATATATAAATTGGACTAACTACTTGGTTTGTAAGTATATATACATTAAATGTGGGATTGTCCAAAAAGAAAAAGTAAGCATTGGAATAAAGAAATGAAAATCAATATTATATCTCACTCAAAGAAGAAAAAGAGAAAGAATACTCCAAAAATTGAAGATTAGAAGGGAGCATGCAAAAAAGGGGATAACCAAATGAAAGTGGAGCTTAATCTTTGAAGACCTAGCTATTAGCTATATTTTGTTTTCACTTAGGTCTTGAGATGATTTTAAATCTTTGAAATTTACTTAATCTTGTTACCATATGTTTTAAATGAGTTAGATTAAATAAATCTAATGTTAGCATGTGTTAGAATTAAGAAATATTGGCTAATAGATGAATTTTACTTATGATTCATGTTTATTTTGTGCAAAATTAACTTTGCTTGGTGAAATTTGAAGTTACAGAGCTTTCATCGCTAATAGACGAATTTCGGTTGTGAAATTTGAATTTTGAATTAAGTATTATTAGTGAAAGTGTTCAAAATTTGTATGAAGTTTAGTTGAAATTCAACTGTTGGTGAAGTTCAAAGTCACTTCCTTTGACAAATGAACTTTGGACTTAAAAGTGCAAATTTCAAAGTGATAACTTATAAGTCTCGTTAAAGCATGTCTTTAACAAACAAACTTTATAGTTCAACATTCGAACTTTGAATAGAGAACTTTTATACCATGTTGAACATGCTTTTGATAATCAAATTTTAGCTTCTGAAATTAGAATTTTGAAGGGTACTATGAAAACTTAAGACAATTGTTCAAGCTCAACAGATGCACTTCCAATATGAAAATTCATACGAAACTAACATGGGTTATCTTTTGCAAAATTTGAAATTCAAATCTCACTTTGTAACAGATGAATTTCAAGGCTGAACATTAAACATATAACTATGCTGACTCTGCAAAATTTGTCTATTGAACCTCAAAATTTGAATTTTGTTATGTTAGACGCATTTAATGTGGTTCGTTAATGACTCTTTTTACAGAGTAATGGGTAGAACTTATGTCTAAAGGATAGATATTGTATCTAACATCTAGTTAAACTACAAATCTATAAATAGAATCTCATTTGAACTTATGGGTAACAAATTTAAATGACTTAGTGCTAAAATGCTGCTCCAATGCATAAAATCATTCTGTAGCATTCAAAGTTAAACCCACCTTAATAGATTGAGTTCTCAATATATTATCTATTATTCTAAAAGAGAGTTTCAATTCTATATTCATTCTTTCCTACTATTTCTGGGTAGAACTTTAGTATGAAAAAACACTAAGAGAATTACACATTATTATAAGGGTGTGGAGAAAGTGGCTTCACAAATACCTACTGAAACTTGTAGGATGTGTTGAGACTTCACAAGTGTCTAGATCAAACTTGTGGAATATAGTAAAAATCTCAAATGGTGACTTGAGGACTAAATGTAGGCCAAGTGGTTTGGGCCGAACCAGTATAAATTCTTATGTCTTGCTCTTCATCTTGTCATTTCATCTATATCCCTTATCATATTCTATTCATCCTTATTTTATTGCATATTTGATGAAATTAGGCTACATTTAAAAAGATGTGAAAATCTTGCATTACCCAATTTACTCTCCTCTTGAGTGACCAGCCAAACCTTACAAGTTCTAAGAACTTAATTAAACAAGTGTAATGTCCCACACTTTAATTAAATATATTAAAGGTTAATGATCATCATTTAGCTCTTAATTAATGGGATTTTTGGAAATATGGGTCATTAAGGTAAAACTTGAGATTCTTGAGAAAATTATAATTTAGGGGAGCAATTTAGAAAAGGTTGTCAGCAAGGTCCTGCAAAAACTATAATTTTTTGCCACAACTTGGAAAAATGTTTTCAATTAAGTCCCCACAATCTGATTTATGTGTGGAGGTCATGAGCTTCAATTTGGTTGATGGTTTTGGGCTTTCCTCTGTTAGGGTTTTGAAGAGAGGCTACTTTAAGGTGCCTAGAGTCATTCTCTCGTCAATTTTTGAGGTATGTGGCATCAATTTTCATCTCCTTCCTTCATTCTTTATTGTTCATGACTAATTGGTTTGGTGCTCAATTTTGCTGTGTGATTGCTGGTTTCTTGCTTGGAAATTAAGGGTTTTTTGTAGATAAACATGATAAAATTTTTTTATGATGATGGTTAACTCTCTAATTTTAGATTTATGAGTTTAAGTTGAGATTTAGAACTTTTACATGAACCCTAGTTGTGTGTATGCTAGAGTCTGAAAGTGAAAGTCCTTAGGCCATGAAATTTATATCATAAGCTTCATTCAACTATAGAGATTATGTATATCAAGTTTGGTAGGATTTGAATTTGATTTGCAATATAAACAACTTGCTCGAAAATGTAGTTCTAAAATGTTATTGATAAAATAATAGCTTTGAAGAAAGTAGAAATCCTTGTGGTAGGGCTTTGAAACCTTATATTTAATCTTTGGAATACTAAATGATGAAGTATACAAAGTTTCATGATTATTGGAGGTGATTTTGTTAGATATGCTGGCTTCCCAAGAGGGAGGGTGAATTGGAAAGATTAAAATTTTCTACAAAAGTGTAAGAGAGCAGTGAAAGCAAGAGTGATAGTAAAAATAGAGTATAAAATATAACCAAGTAAAAATCAAGATAAGGGAAGAGAATACACAAATATTTATTTTGGTTCGGTCTCTTTCTCTTGACTTACATCTAGTTCTCAAACTACCACTTGAAATTTTTCACTATCTTGCAAGAATTCGGTGGTGTAATATCCCAAAATTTCATTGATTGCTAGGTAATAAAAGAGGACATAAGTTATGATAACGTAAAATATGTAAGAAATTTGTGAAAATAGACAGACACCATTTTGCGTGAAATAGGGTAAAAAGATCATTTTTCCCGGTTGGATTAAAAAAATGTGAAAATTATATTTTTACCCCTAAAAAAATATAAAATGACATTAATGTCCCAAAAACATTAAAATTTACATGGGGAAGAAATAGAAAAGCCTTGGAAAAAATTACAACTAATAACCCGAAGGTTTCAAAAATTATAATTTAACCTTGGGTCAAGGGTAATTTTGTAAATATGTAAAATTACTATCAAAACGAAGCCCTCGATGAGAGAAGTCCAATGGTATATGGCACTAAAGGTTAATGTTCAAGAATAAAAAAATAATCAGTGCCGAGTGTCTAAAAGTAATAGTAAACCGATAAAGTAAACCGTAAATCCCACTGATGGTTAAAAAGAAATCGGGTCAGGATATGGACCATACATAGATATCATTTTGGACAAGATAATTATGAAAATGTAAAAGTAAAATTAGAATAGTCCTGTAACCCAAAAATACTAAATTAGTATAAAGACAATTTTATTGGTACGATTAAAAAGTACCCAGATTGAAGTATATCTGGGTCAAGAAAATTGGGCAATTTTTGGACACTTCTCTCTCTCTCTCATGTGTGACTTTTGCTGCAGCCATATGACTCAAGTAATATTATATTATATTTTGTAATACTTCTTGAAGAATTATGTGAAAAAATAACCATGATTAGCAGAAAGTGACTTTAATTAATTAAGTGATTAGCCACTTAATTAAACCACTTAACCACTCATTTCCCACTTCATTTCACGAGCTTTTCCTGCAACAAAAGACTAGAAAGAAAACGTAAGAGAAGGAGGAAAGAAGGAGAGAAAGAAAGAGGGAAAATCCAAGAAAATTCAAAGCATAAGTTGGTAAGCTTTAATACTACTACATTAAACTTGCTATCTATAGTTTCCAAAGCATGATTTATGGTTTAGTTTGCTTCCTTTGTACCTTAGGGTTTCAGCCAAATTGGGTTTTTAGCATAGGAATGAGTTTTGGACCACGAAACTTAGGAAAAAGCATAGACTAGACACTAGAAGCATGAATCCACGGATGGTTTGAAATGATTTGAAGGAAATTTTTTTTAATCATTTTGAGATAATTTCGGCCAGAATAGGGGAAGTATTTAGAGTTGGAATTTCATGATTTTGATCTCAAAAATGGATTCCTGATGGTCCAAAACCTTAAGAACAAGTATGTTGTATAAAGAAAAAGCAAAGGAAAACAAAGTGAAAAAATTGAGTTTTAGTATTATGGCATTGTATAATTCCGAAAAACCAATGGCTAAATTCGTTTAATGATGATATGATTAGGTTCAAAGAACTATTAAGAGGCTCAAGAAGTGGCATACCAAGTTTGGAGAGCAAGGGAGCATCATAAGCTAGTTAATTTCCCATATAAGCATTATGTTATCATGTTTATTTTCAATGTGCTTTGTGCCTTGTCATATAATTGCAATGATATTTTGAGATGATTTATGTGTATTGAATGAGTTGATTGAGGGGCATTGAGACCCTGGGATATCCATTTTTTAAAATGAAACTCTGCCGGAAATTTTATGAGTTCATATGACGCAAATGTGTTAATGTATTCAAAATGTGTTATCTTGATGTTTTCATGCTTAATGTGACAATGTGATGGAATGTTGGGTGTTAACTACTGAGATTCTTTGAATCTCGCCCTCTCAAATATTAACCATGAATAGGTAGCAATAATGGCAAGACCACCAAGGAAGAGAAAGGAAAGGAGAAAGAATTTGGCCGTTAACTTGATAATCCTAGCAATGGCCATGAGTTTTGACCTTTTGTGTAATTTTGTAAATGCGATGTTAAGTATATTTCTTCAAGTTTTTATAATGTCTTAGGTCTTAGCTAAAGTATGGTATAGTATGAAAATGATGTATATGGTTTAAAAGTAGACATGAAGAGCTCTCCAATGGTCTAAAGAACACTCAGATTGGATATGTGTGCAATATTTGGTGGAATTTTATATTTAATCCCAATTAAAATGATTATTTTTGCAGTTTTCATATAAATTGTGAAAATTCATGGAGTTTCCTGTACATATCAGTATTATCATTGTTTTGACTTATATTTTTCCCATGTAGACAAAGTTATAAGCTATCCCTAGAACTTGAATCACATGCATATGATTTTTATTGATTTAGTTATGATTTTCCAAAACTTAATCGGAATAAATAAATTCGATTAAATGAATAGTGCCTAAAGTTAAGAAAAATTTACTATGGCTTTTATTGTGATTCAAGATCCTACTATGATATAAATAGACTTTAAAATGATTAAATACATGGGAAATGGGCCCAATGAGAGGTGTTACAGGTGGGCTTCTTACAATGCCTCAGTACTCCAAGAGCTTAGACTCTCACTCTCTATACTCTAATTAAGTGCTTCTCAAATCCCTTGCGAAGTTCTCTTACAAGAAAATATTTCTTTCAGATGAAGATAAGATTGATTACAGCAAATGAACTCTCTAATTTAGAGTATATATGAAAGTTGAAGTACAAGATATGAAGTGAGTAAGAGTAAAAGACTTTGACTCAAGAATTTTATAGAGTTTCAGTATATACAATGTAAAATCATTATCCACATCTTCAAATAAAATTCTATTTATAGATTTATGTTTTAACTATATGTTAGAGATAAGATCTAGCTGTTAGAGATGTTACCCAAATGTTACTCTGAAAAACTATCCATTCACTAATCGCATTTAATGCGTCTGACATTCAAAGTTCAAATTTTGGTGTGTCAATAGATGAATTTCACATAGACCATAAGCTAAAGACTTTAACGTTGAACCTTGAAGCTCATCTGTTCTAAAGCAAAATTCAAATTTTCATCTTTGACAAACATTTCTATATTAGAACATACGAATTTTCAAGTTTAAAGTTCTTTTGGTAAGTGTGAATAGTTGTTCCATATTGCTACAATGCCTTTGAAGCTCAAATTTTTGTGCCCAAAATTCGTTTGCAGTGAGCAGCTCAATATGGTACAAAAGTTCTTTTTTTTTAAATTAAAATTTTCAAATGCCAAAGTTTGTCTGTCAGAGAGATCTCTTATCAAACCAAATTCAAAGTTTGAATTTCTGAATACTAAATTTTGTCTATCAGAATGGCATTTGAGCAGACTTTCAAACTATCTTTACAAAGTTTGAATTTTTAAAATCAAAGTTCATCTATCAGAGGACTGATTTGGAACTCTTTTTAAACTTTACTTTCAGATGAACTTTGATATATCTTCAGATGAATTTTTCATTTTTCACAATTTGTATTTTACCCAAAATTTAAATTTTCAGAGATGAAATTCATCTGTCAGAGGGATCTCTTTTCAGACTAATATATTTTCAATCCGAAGTTCAAATTTTAGATATCAAAATTCAAATTTTCAAAGTAACATATCAAGTTTAACACTTCATAATTTGTCTGATAGTGAGTATTTTTCAAATACTTCATGAGTTATCGTAAAAACACATTTTTAAAACATTTGTGTGCAAGATCAAAGTCTTTTACTTATGTGAATACAATAAGAAATCCTACATCTAATCTTTTACTTATTTTTCTTGTATTTCTTCACTTGAGATCTTTTGTACACCTTTGATATCTTCCTTCCAAGCTCTAGTTGGTTTGTAATCATCAAAACACTTGATTCAACAAATTTGCATTGTGAGAGGCTTCTATGGAATTTTTACTTATTATGTTCTCTTTGGATTGTGTTTGTTTTGGAAAATAATTTTCTTATGAGAAGAAATTCTGGATACTTGCTTTAACCTTTTGAAGTGATTTAAGTTTTGGGTAAATTTAATGCATAACTTGGACTCTTAGTGAATTGAGTTTTATCATTGTGGCTAAATAATGAAACCTTGGTTTTCTTGCATGTTGTAGCTCTTGGGAATGAACATTATATCACAGTGGGTGACCTTTAGTATATGTGTGATTAGTTTCTATTTGAGAGGTAACTATGAATTTACATTCACTTGATTAATTATTTCAATGTATTGATAAATATAATATCTTACTGTTATTGAACTTGACTGTAAATTGAGAATTGTTGTGCTCAGACCTCCTTGGATTGTGTACCTTACAGGTGTGTGCTGTCAACGTATGTCATGTGTGTGTAGCATGTGTACCTTGCAAGTGTGTGCTGGCTATTTTGTTAGGGTGTAAGTGTTGGAACTACAACTAGTATTTCTTATGAGTTGCACACCTTTCTGGAGGGGTCAATTGGATCCCAAAGAGTATATGGCCATGTACCATGATATGATTCATCCTTAGTTGGCAATTTCAAGTGATGATATTGTATTATTACAATTGGGCCTATTTGTGAAATAAATTATACTGTTGTTTTCTTTATCTAATTTGGTTTACCTTGTTAGTTAGAATTTATATTATCAAGTTTTTCTTCTTTTCCACCTCTTCTTCTTTTGAATTGATCTTGTTTTGGATTTGATTTTATCAATATGTTATAATCATCTCATTTGAAAAAAAAAATATATATATAATGTTAATTTTCTTTAGTTTCAAAAGCATGTATTATCATTATATCACTTTAGCATAGTGAAAAGCATCATGAATATTACTTAATTATTTTATGTTACATCCATCCATGCATGAATGTTATTGAGTTGTTTTTAGATATAATTTAATATGTAGATTCAATTTTGTTATTGTATGGTAATTTAAAATTTTAATTTGTCTTCTTGTTTATTAAATTTCTAATTCTTATTATTGTTTTAGTTTGATCCATGGCAAATCTTATCAAACTTGAGTTCATGGCCCTTGATATAATTAAAAAAAACTATTTATCTTAGGTGTTGGATGTTGAAATCCACTCATATACCAAGGCCTAGGAGACGCAATTTTACTACAAAATGAAGTGACCAATCAAGATAAAGCTAAGACAATGATTTTTCTTTGTCATCATTTGCATGAAGAATTGAAAGCAGGATATTAAATAGTAAAAGATTTGCTTGAATTATTGAGTAATCTGAAAAAAAGATATGACCATCATAAAATGGTAATTTTGCCCAAAACTTGTTATGAATGGATACATTTACAATTGTTATAAGGTTTAAAATTGTAAGTGATTATAACTCTGTAGTTTTTAAATAAGTTCTTAATTGAAATTGTGTGAAGAAAAAATAACTGATGAGGGTTTATTAGAAAAAATCTTTTCAACTTCTCATGCCTCAAATGTGATTTTGCAGCAGCAATATCATCAAAAAGGTTGTAAAAAATATTTTGAATTAATCTCATGTCTAATGAAAAATCATGAGATTCATCCAATGGGATTTGTCCCATTCCTTGAAGCAAATATGACAATACGTAATAATTACCATGGTCACGGTTATGATTGTGGTAAAGGACACAATAATTACTAGAGTCAACAGTATAGGCTAATCCTAACATGCTAGCTTGTTTAACCCAATAAAATGAGTGGGTTAGACTTTAAAAATGGGGACCCAAATAAAAAATAGACTTTTGGGTCCAAATCTCTTAAGTATGTGGCCTGGATGAGCTAGCCTGACCGAGCCAACTTGCTTGGCCCATTTTTTTTCTCCCTTTTTTGTTTAAAATATTAAAAACATACTATTTTAATACTAAGTAATATATAAATTGTAAAATTTAAATATTATATTAATATTTGGTGAATGATAGTGATAATTATTTGTATTAATTTAAATAATTATATGAAAAAATTAAAATAAAAACATAAAAAATATATTTAAAAAAATACTAGCCCGCGGGCCGGCCATACAGGCTTGGGCTTATATAGTTGAGCCTATTTTAGCATTCGGGCTTTTTGGTTTAGTCTATTTTGGGCTCAACCTATGGTGGGTTAGCTTGTTTTACTAGCTTTAATAATTACCGTTATTGTGGTGACGGTGGCAACAATCATAATTACAATGACCACTAAAATAAGAAAAATAATGAAGGACAACAAAAGAAAAAAAGTGATCCAAGTAACCCTCTAAAAAGCCACAGAGAATCAATGTTTTAGATGTGGTATGAAAGGGCATTAGTCATGTACCTGTTGTACGCTTGACCATCTAGTAAAGCTTTATCAAGCCTCCATAAAAAAGAAAGAGAAAATGTGGAGATAAATTTGACTTATCAAAATGATAATGTTGAGGCAAATTTTGCATACAAGGATGATATTAATGGCATTAATATGACTCATTTCAAAGTAGCCAATTCTTCGAATATCATGATTAGAGAAGTTGGGAATAAAAATAATAAGAGTGTTTGCATTTTGTCTTTTATATTTCTTTTTTGTATTTTCCTTATAATAAGAGCTATATTGCTTATCATGTACTTTACTTATTTTGTCATGCATTTTATTTCTTTTAATTATGTCTTATGATGAATTTTCTTTCCTTTAATGAAGAAAATGGATAGTTCTCATTATTTGGCTAGATACAATAATGAAGATATATGCCTTGCGGATCATGCTACAATGAATGCAATACTTAAAGATAAAAAATATTTTTCTCATTTAATAATAAGTGATGCAATTGTTAATATTATAACGGGTAATTCAAAATTAATTGAATGCTTTGGGAGAACAGTTATAATATTACTAACGGATAAAGTTTGTTGTAGATAATGCATTGTTTTCTAGCAAGTCTCAAAGAAATTTATTAAGTTTTAAGGATATCTATCAAAATGGATATCACATTGAGACTGTAAGTGAGAAAAATATTGAACATCTATATATTAGAATTAGTGGCAATCACAATTAAGGACCAAAGGAGGAAATTTATTCTAATAAAAGACCAAATAATTGCAAAACATTTAAGGACCAAAGGTGCTTAAGTGTCAATTACTTGGGAGCTAAATTATTGAAATACCCTCCTAATGACTAGCCCCAATTCTTCCTTCCCCTAACATTTTGAACCCCCTATAACACATTTTGAGCTTCTTAGTAGTTATAGAAGCCTCCACTATGGGTTCATCGTCTATTTGTGGGTTTGCTGATGCACACCCACTGTTTATCCATGGCCTTACTATTAACTTTGCCATAGCCCTTCACGGTCACTTTCCTGGTTTGCACTCTGTCAATGAGGTTTTGCTTCGAAGCTTTGTGGATCCCCTTCTAGGTACGTAATCCTTGTCCATCACTGATTTATCTTACAGAATCATGATGAACCATAGTGACACATGGAGGGTCCTTATTGTTAGCAAGGCTGACTTCCCAAGAGGGGGGGTGAATTGGGAAGATTGAAATTTTTCTGCACAAAGCAAAGCAAGTGAAGATATCACAGTATAATGAAAACAACGTGTAAAACAGAGCAAGCTGAAAAGTAGAGATAAGGAGGAGAAAACTCAGTGATTTATCCTGGTTCGGTCTATCCACTTGACCTACATCCAGTCCCCAAGACACCTCTTGAGATTTATCCACTATCCAGCAAGAATTTCAACGGGCTTCTTGCTAAAGCCACAGTACACGAGTATGCTCTGTTCTGAGCTCTCTCAAACTCTCTAAGCACTTTCTCTATGTGCTTCCCAATCCCCTTGTGAACACCCCTCACAAGTAAATCTATCTTTCAGATGAAGAGTAGATTGTTTACAAATGAATAACTCTCTTGAATAGAGTAGATATGAAGGTTTAAGCACAAATAATGAAGTTGGAAGGGTAAAAGCTTTTGAGATGAAAATTCAGCAGAAATTCGGTATATACAAGTTTGATTCGTTACCTACAACTTCAAATGATGTTGTATTTATAGATTTAGGTCTCAAATATCCGTTAGAGACTAAATCTATCCGTTGGGGAAGTTATCCAACGGTTACTCTGAAAAACTATCCGTTTACCAACCGCATTTAATGTTTCTGACATACTGAAATTCGAATTTTGGTTGGCCAACAGACGAATTTCGAGGGAACCGAAGGTTAAAGCTTCCAACGTTAAAATACGAAGTTCGTCTGTCCATAGAGTGAAATTCGAATTTTGAAACTTATAAAATATTTTCACAATATGACATACGAATTTTCAAGAAGAAAGTTTTTCTGTAAATCATGAACAGTGTTTTCAATTTTCTACAGTACCCTCGAAATTTGAATTTTGGATGCCCAAAATTCGTCTGTCCATTGAACGTTCAAATAGGCACCGTAGTTCACTTTTTCTGAAATTCGAATTTTGGCAGAGTGAAATTCGTCTGTCAGAGACCAGTTTTGAGACTTAAATCTTTCTTGATCTCAGATGAACTTTATCAAACTTTCAGACGAATTTCTTCTATTTTCTCAAGTTTTGTTTTGTCTGAAATTCGAATTTTGAAAGAGTGAAATTCGAATGTCACAAAGTAGCTCCCTTGATTCAGATGAAAATTCGAATGTTGCTAAGTCAAAGTTCTTCTGTCATAGAGCATTTTTCAAACTTAGTTTCTTCTTGATTTCAGATGAATTTTAGCAAAGTTTCAGACGAATTTCTTTGGTTTTCACAAATTGTATTTTGTCTGAAATTCGAATTTTGAAACTGTGAAGTTCGTCTGTCACAAAAAGGCTTCTTTCAGACTTGATGAAAATTCGAATTTTGAATGACCAAAATTCGTCTGACAGAGGGACACCTCTCCAGACTTATTCAGTTTTAGCTCGAAATTCGAATTTCCAAAAGAAAGTTCGAATTTCCAACTTGACAGTTCAGTTATACTTTCAAACTTCGTCTGTTTGTGAGTATTTTTCAAATAAGTAAAGATTTAACTTTAAATCAAGGTTTGAAAACGTCTTTTTCTCAAATCAAAATCTTTTACCCAATCTAAACAAAAACTAAAGATCCTACAAAAGATTTAATAGCAAATACTCAGAAAATCTTCACTTGAAACAGCTTTGATCTCCTTTGATATCTTCAATCCAAGCTCTTGAGTGTTGGTTTGGAATCATCAAAACTCTTGATCCAACACTTATCTTTGCCTTCTTTCTCAACTAGTCTCTATGTCTGCTAACTCAATTGCTCTCTACTCCCTATTCTTCATCATCTTTTTGATATGCTAAATTTTTACTTAAAATGTTGTAATCTTTCATTTATAAGTTTTTCTTTCAATTTTTTTTTCTTTCTTTCATTGGTCTAATTAAGCAATTGCACAAAGATTTTCTTGCTATTTTTTCATAATATGTAATGGCTTTACACTTGGTATGACATTATTTCCTCATACTTGATTTTCAATAAATGATAAGCATTCCAAACTATGTTTTTCATTCTTTTCAAAATTCTTTCATTAGATTAAGTTCTATCTCTACTTTTTGAGATGGGAGTATCGTTCTTCATTTTTCTTGAATAAGAAGTTTTGATTATTCCAAACAACTAGAGTTTGGAAAGGAGAATATCAAAGGAATGTGAAGAAATCTAAAGAAGAGCATGAGAAGACGTAGTTGTTAGGATTTCTCCTTTTGTAATCTGGGATAAAAGCTTTGATCTTTACTGCTTTAAAATTACCACAATGTTTGAATATGTTGTTTGAAAGTTATCCTATGTTAGCAAATGTTAGTTTTGAAAAATACTGACTAATAGACAAATTTTGCGTCTTGACTTATGTGTATTTTGTGCAAAATTCGAACTTTGCTTAGTGAAATTCAAATATATAGAGGTTTTATCTTTGACAAACAAATTTTAATCTTGAAATTTGAATTTTGAGCTAAGCACTGTTAGTGAATATATGCAAAATTCATATGAAGCTTAGTCAAAATTTGAATGTTAGTGAATTTCAAAGAAAGTTCTGAGTCACCCTCTTTGATAGACAAACTTTGGACATCAAAATTCGAATTTTGAAATAAGAACTTGCAAGTCTTGTCAGAGCATGCCTCTGATAGATGAATTTCATGGTTTAATATTCAAATTTCACAGAGGAGAACTTTTGTGTCATGTTGAACAAGCCTTTAACAGACAAATTTTAGCTTATGAAATATGAATTTCGAGTGCACTATGAAAACATGAGACAACTGTTCAAACTCAACAAATGCACTTCTGATATGAAAATTCATATGTTCTAACTTGGGATATCTTTAATAAACTCAAAATTTGAATTTCACTCTTGAACAGATGACTGTTGAAGTTGAACATTGAAATTCTTAACTTTCAGTCTCTGTGAAATTTATCTGTTATACCCCAAAATTTGAATTTTGGTATGTTAGACGCATTAAATGTTGTTGGTGAATAGCTATTTTTGCATAGTAACTGTTGGTTAAAGTTTCTAACGGCTAGATCTTGTGTCTAACAATTAGTTAAGCCACAAATCTATAAATAGAACTTCATTTGAAGTTGTGAATAAGAAATTTAAGTCTATTTTTACTAAAACTTTGCTAAATTTATCTGACAAAGCTTTTTCATCCTTATATTGCATTCATTATACTTCAACTTTCATATCCACTCTATTTAAGAGAGTATTTATTCTGTGTAAAAGTTTTTTCTTTGTTTGGAAGAAAGATTCTTTGATAGGGGAATCACAAATGGAATTGGGAAACACTTTATAAAAGTGTTGAGTGTAGATTTTTAATGTTCTAAGAACAAAGCTTAAGTCTGTACTAAGGCATTACAAGAAGCCTGTCAAATTCTTGCAGATTATGAAAACCTCAATCGATAGCTTGGGGACTGGACATAGGTTAAATGGATCAGACTGAATCAGAATAAATTTTTGAGTCCTTTCTTCCCTTACCTTTTAATTACTTTCATTCTCACTGCACTCTGTTTTTCTGCGAACTTTTACTTTTACAGTAAACTTATGTTTTTATAGAAAAATTTTAAACTTCCCAATTCACCTCCCTCTTGAGAAGCTAGCTATTCTAATAAGTGGTATCAGAGTTTGGACTTCCAGCTGAAGGATTTAAACATCCAGGAGAACAAATGGCTGGTTTTGGTATAAGCATATTACCAAAAGGCAATAACACTAACAGACCTCCAGACTTCAGTGGAGAGCATTATGGATACTGGAAGATAAGGATGCAAAAATATCTTCAGTTAATAGACTTGGAGATCTGGTCAATCATCCAGAAAGGTGACTTTGTGCCAATAAAGCTACAAGATGATGGCACCTATAAAGAGAAGCCTAAGAAGAAATGGAATGATGAAGATAAGAGAAGAATTTTGCTTAACTTCAAAACAAAACATTGCTTGGTTAGTGCTCTCAATCATGACAAATTCTAAAGAGTTTCCCAATGTTTCACAGCTAAAAAAATATAGGACACTCTAGAGATTACTCATGAAGGAACCACTGTAATAAGAGAAAATGAGTTAAACTCTTGCATTGGTGAGTATGAAAGTTTCAGAATGAAGGAAGAAGAAAGTATCAAGGATCTACAGAAAATGTTCACTCTCATTGTGAACCAGCTGAAAATTCTTGGGAAAGAATATACTCAACTGGAAAAGGTCAGGAAAATTCTCATAGAATGGCAACCAAAAGTGGCAGCCATAGAAAAAGCTAAAAGAGAATCAATGGCATCTGTCACAACTCTCTTTGGCAGCCTTGAAGAATATAAGGACAAGATGAAGGCTCTTAAAGATGCAAGTCAAGAAAAGAAAAAGAAAAGTTTGGCACTGAAAGTTGTTGAAGAAGAAGAAGAAAACTCTGATGATGAAGAAGGGCTAGATGAAAAAACTCTTGCAATGTTGGTCAGAAAATTTGGAAAATTTTATGGCAAAAAGAGAAGCAAGAAGTTCTTTAAGAAAGGAGCAAGAACAAGCACCAAAAAGGAAAACAAAGAACTCATAGCTTGCTTTGAGTGCAAGAAGTAAGGACACATCAAATGGGAATGCCCACAGTTCCTAAAAAGGTAAGAAAATGAAAAGAAAGTTGCTTATAAAGGCAAAACAAAAAAAGACACACATCTCCTTAATCTGGGGCAACAACTCAGATGAAGAAGATAAAGATGAGGAAGAGATTGCCAATATATGCTCGATGGCACATGCTAAAGAAGGAGCAAAGAATCTATCTGACAATGAATATGAGGTAAATGATCCTGACCCTTCTTATTCTAAATTACTTGATACATTTCATGACCTGTATAATGAATTCATCAAGATTGCAAAAGAACTGAAACTAGCTAAGAAGAAGATTAGTAAGCTAGAATCAGAATGTAAAACGTCTGACAATGCATCTCAGCATAAAGTTGAATCTACTTGATGTCCATCATGCATTGAGCTTAAGAGGAACAATGATTATCTTCTCAGAAGTCTAGCTAATCTTACAAAAGGTAAAGATATGTTGTATGCATTGCTAGGTAGTCAGAGGATTGCACAAGATAAAGCTAGTCTTAGTTATAACCCTTATGCAGTCAAAGAAAGAATTAAGAAGAAAAACCAAAATCTATATATGAGACATTTTGTACGTGCAGATGGGTATAAGAAGCAATTTGAATCTTTAAAAACTATTGAGACTTATACCTAATCCAAACATGTAAAACAAAAATATCATTTGCATTGCTTTCTTCCTATATCATAATCAAGTAGTCCCTTTATCACCTGCCACTTTTGTAACAAGAATGAACATATTTCTAGTTCATGCTCTTTAAGGAAAAAGGAACTTGGTGGAAAGGTAGAATAGGTTCCCAAAAGTACATATGTACCTAGGGAGGATGCTACTAAAAGAAAATGACACAGAGATTTAGGTATCGAAGAAGAAAGACTAAATTTTGTTTTGTAGTTATGTCTTAGAGCTAGCAAGAGCAATAAATGGTACATAGACAGTGCATGCTTAAGACATATGATTGGTTAAGGAGAAGTCCAACACCCTCAGAGACAAGAAAGGAGGAAAAGTGACATTTGGAGGTGACCAATATAGCAAGGTGGTTGGCATTGGTATCGTGGATAGAAATCTAGAAATATCCATAGAAGATATGATATTTGTAATTGGCCCCAACCATAACTTGCTAAGTGTGAGTTAGACCTATGACAAAGGAAATTAGGTACTGTTTGACTTAAAATTCTACTTGGTCATCAGAAAAAGTGATCACAAGGTTATCCTTAAAGCTCAAAGGGATGGTAACTACTATACTATTGATTTAGATGAACTTCTTAACCTAGATTCTATTTGCTTAATTAGTAAAGATAATGAAAGTTGATTATGGCATAGAAAACTAGCACATGTTAACATGAACCAACTAAACAAGTTAATTAAAAATGAGTTAGTTACTAGTTTGCATAAAATTTCTTTTGAAAAGGACAGAGAATATAATACATGTCTTAAAGGGAAACAAACTAAGTCCTCTTTCAAATCTAAAAATATTATCTCTACATCTAAACCACTACAGCTGCTGCATATGGATTTTATAGGTCCATCTAGAGTAAAAAGTATTAGTGAAAATTTGTATGTGTTAGTGATTGTGGATGACTATTTTAGATTTACCTAGACTTTATTTCTTTCCTCCAAAAAAGAGACATTTGATGCATTTGTAACCTTAGCTAAGAAAAGGCAAAACAAGAAAGATATTTCTATTGTGTCTATCAGGTTTGATCATGGAGGAGAATTCAAAAACTCAAGCTTCTTGGAGTATTGTGAAGAACATGGAATTAATCACAATTTCTCAACTCCAAGAACACCTCAACAAAATGGTGTGATGGAGAGGAAAAACAGAACCTTGGGAGACATGGCAAGAGCAATGTTGAATGAGAAAGAGCTTCCTCAATACTTCTGGGTTGATGCAGTAAATATAGCTAACTACATCATCAATAGAGCATACATCAGACAAATCTTGGGGAAGAAACCTTACGAGCTCTACAAAGGAAAGAAGTCAAATCTCTCACACCTGCATATATTTGGATGCAAGTGCTTCATTCACAACAATAGAAAAAGAAAAGCTGGGTAAGTTTGATGCCAAATCAGATGAAGATATATTCCTTAGCTATTCTAGTAGGAGCAAAGCTTATAGAGTATTTAATAAAAGGTCTAGGACTATAGAGGAAACTGTACATGTAGTATTCATTGAAAATGAAATTATTCATAAACCTGACTTAGATGAGGATAAATTGACTTCTAGTTTTAAAAACATGAACCTCTCAAAGAAAAATAAAATTGAACCTCCGAAAATATCAAAATCTACTACTATAAAGGAAGATATTCAGGAGAAAGATCTGGAATTTGAAAATAATGAAGAGATCTCTCAAGAACTACTTAAAGCTTGGAGATATTAAAGGAGTTATCCTGTTAATCAAGTGATTGGGGATGTTCAGGAGAATGTTAAAACCAGAAGACAACTAAGGAATCAAATAAATAATTGTGCATTCATTTCTTAAATTTAACCAAGTGTATAGAAAAAGCATTAACAAATAAGTACTGGACATTAGCTATATAAGAAGAACTAAATCAGTTTGCAAGGAATTAAGTTTGAGACTTAGTGCCTAGGCCCAATGATCACCCAATCATTGGAACCAAATGGGTATTTAAAAATAAACTTGATGAATCTAGTACAATAATTAGAAACAAAGCCAGGTTGGTAGCCAAATGATATAATCAAGAAGAAGGCATAGATTATGAAGAAACTTTTGCTCCAGTTGTAAGATTAGAAGTAGTAAGGATTCTCTTAGCCTATACTTATATAAAAGACATAATGTTGTATTAAATGGATGTAAAAAGTGCCTTTTTGAATGGTTATATAATGGAAGAAGTTTATGTTAACCAACCTCCAGAGTTTGAGGACTCAGCTAAACCAAATCATGTATATAAACTGAAGAAAGCTCTTTATGGTTTAAAACAAGCACCTACAGCATGGTATGAAAGACTAAGTAACTTTCTAATTGAAAATAAATTCAATAAAGGCAAAGTTGATACAACGTTTGTCACACCCGAAAATATGACATGGATGGTGTGGAGATAAAAGAAAAAAAGAGAAATCGACCCACATGACGAAGGCCAATTTCGGAAGAGTCGTCACCAAAATTTTAAGGAAAATTTTGGAAAACCAAAAGGAAAGGATAAAGATGGTCTACGAATCAAAGTTTGGTTCGGGAGTACGATTGTGAGTGGAGAAGGTGTTAGGCACCCCTACAACACCTGTTCCTAAGAACGATTACTTGAAGTTGATCATGCAATTTTTATAGCTTTTAAAAATTATTTTGATTGCCCTTTAACCATTCACATGCAAAAATAAATATAAAAATAGAAAAAATGTAAAAGTAAAGAAATAAATGAAAATATGAAAAGTTGGAAAAAATAAAATAAGAAGAAAATGTTATTTATTTATAAAAGCAGACTTAACTCAGAATTAGAGTCTGGAGCCTACGTACCCTATAATAGAGATCAAAGTCGACGTAGTTCGGGCTATAAATGCGTGTTATTAGGTTGATATTTATTATTATTATTATTATTATTGTTGTTGTTATTATTATTATTATATTTTTTTTGAAAAGAGAAGTTTATAAAATAATTTATCTTTCCACAAAGAAAATAATTTCCAAAATTGGTTGGTGGGTTTTAATTTGTAAATGATAAATTAGTTTCAATTATGTTCTCTCATCATTCATTTTTTCCATTTTTTAAAATTCCTAAAATAAAAATATATGTTTTTACTCAATTTAGAAGGTATGGTTATATGAGATTTTGAGTATTTTATTTTATTTTATTTTTATTTGAAGAGAAAAATTTGAAAAGAATTTTATTTTTACAAAGCAAAATTAATTAACTCATGTGGTGACTTTATCACTCACAATCCGCTTATTGACACCTAAATATTCATGGCGGTATTACTCGAGACAAATAGGCATAAATAATAAAAAGGTTTGAAGGAAAACTAATAATTTTGAACAAATTATTTTTTCCTTTTTTATTTTTATTATGAAATAAATAAGACCCTCTCAACACATTTATTTATTTAAAAGAAAGTTATTAAGAAAAAAAACATTTGAAAATATGATTATTACATGTATTTTCAAAGAGAAATAACCAGCATATGTGGCGACTTTGTTACTCATAAGTTGCTAATCAATACCTAAATACCCCCGGTGTTACCATTCGGAGCGCAAAAGAAAATGTGGAATTGGGGGAAATAAATAAGTTTTTTTCTTTTTTTTCTCACATAAATCACTTTTCTTTCCTTATTTTATTATAAAAATGAAAATAAATAAGACAACGGTAGCACCTTTTATTTTAGAAAAAAAGCACTAAAAAGAATTTTAGGATATGACTATTATATATAGCTAATTCTACAAAATAGGGTATGAAAATGACTTATTTTTACAAGATAAAATTCACTAGCTTATGTGGTGAATTTACCTAAACACCCACAGTATTACGACTCGGGACATAAAGGTAAAAAAAAAAATCGATGACTCTTATCTTAATTATTCTCATAGTTTAGTTTTTTTTTTATAAATAAAAGGAAAATTAATATTTACATTTATTTTTACTTTTAAAAGAAAAAGTTACATAAAAATTTGAATCCATAAATATTCGCAAATTAAGACCTATCTAATATAAGTACTATGATAACTCCTTACTTATGGTATAATTGAGTAATCCCCTATGTATACACGGAGACTTAGTCGCTCGTGATAAACTCTAAGAGCAAGTATAATAAAAAAACTATTTATTCCCCAAAAAAACAGAAATATATATATATATATAGAAAATCTGGCCTTTTGGATCCCTAAATGCGTTGCTAGAATTCCATAATCGATCGCAAATGTTACATGTGGACAAATACATACAGCATCATGTGGATGACTAAAACTAATCCAAGAAACATGAAACAAGGGCCAAATCGATTGGCAAATTGTGGAAATATACGTATGTGTAATCACATAATCATCGAAATATGAAGGTTTGTGAATAGTTTGGATGAAAAAGTAAAATCATTATATTTATTGAAAATTTATAAAGCAAAAAGAGTTTTTACAAAAGAGAGACAAACCAAACATAACCAGACTTCTAGAATCCATAACATAAAAGGTATCTCCCCACAAGTTACATAAACTTCCAACTAAAGTTATTAACCAGCTTCCATCCAGAAATCATTATCATTAAGATGAAATTACAACTCCACCAGCCGTGGGCATCAACAAAAGTATTTCCTTGACTAGTCACCATTCTTTTGCAACAGAACAGAGCTTACTACAGAAAGAAAAATTCTCTAAGGATTAATCTTTCAAACCCATAACCCATATAAGAGTATCCTAAAGTGAAACTGGACTCAAAAGCAATTTTTAGCCCTTAGAAGTTTCAGATAGCAGACATGAACAAAAAAAAAGGCAACCTCGACATTCACTAAACAACTATGATTCCTGATGCAACTCTTTTAAAAGAAACCTATTTCATAAACTGGCAAAACTCCTTGTATCACGTTTGAGAAAGAAAGAAACATGTCAAATGACCATCTTCACATTTCAGTTACAGAAACTATCAATACTAAATTGAAATTTACAATAAAAGGTTCTCCATCAACTGACATTTCCTTCAACTCAAACTCCTGATTACCTATAAAGATTATTTCAAGACTGAAGTACAGTTCTACCATTCAGAGGCACACTCACTGGATATACTACCTTAGTTTTCTAAATAGCCCATAACGCAATCATGAAACCTCAATGATGAAATAGACCAAGCTAAGATCACGCAAGACATTCAAGAAACATTAACCACTGGAAAACAGAGCGAAATCAATTAAAGCTACCAATCAGACCGAAAGTATGTCATGCCTACAACCTATGCTTCTTCCAAAAACTTTTAATCAGAGCATCATTGTTAACAAGGGACTATCCTTTAATTACCTGGAAATAGTGCACATGCAAAATAAGCCCGAGAGTCAGACAGCCAATGATAAATTTACAATGATTCAGCAAACAAGGTGATGTTCGGAAGGGATGATGAGATTCAAGATTTGGAAAGAAAATTTTACTGAAACAAAAAAACACCTTTTGCTTGCTTTCCAGCTCCACCTGTGTCTTCAGTAGTCACAGTTGTAGAGACAAGTGAGAAACTCGAAACAAATTCTCAGACCTCCTCTTTGTGCGAATTTTCCCTGCAATCCTTCGTAGTACCCCTCTGCAATTTCAACCAAGTCTCCCTTCAATTGCTCCTTGAATTTTCTTTTTCAGATTTGTTCTCTAATCCCTTTTTATAGCAGTTTCATGAGTGAAGAAAAAAAAGATCTCAAGTGTGTGATTGCCCATTTTGGCCCTACTTTCGTGCACCGGTCCCCTTTGCTCCCCTATTCCGGTTGCTTGCAACCATGAGCTACCTCTGCCTCCTCTACTCTGCTATGGTAGGTACAGAGTAATGGGTCTAACCTCATTTTGTCGCATCCTAGCTTTAGCTCTATTGACTTCTTCTTCCTCACCCGTGATTTCCTTTGTTTTTTGCTCTCTCTAGTAACAGACGCCCTCTAGTCTTCTCCCTTTTCAGTTTTACGTGTTCAGTCCCCCTTTGTTCTTCTCTATGGCCAACCTTTGTGCTCAGACCCCGCGGCTCCCTCTGACTCACTCTCTCAGGTTTCCTCTGCTCTGCCTTTACTTTTCTTTCCTCTGCAACCATCCCTCTGTTTCTTCTTTCCAGCTTAACGTGCCTAGAGCCCTAACTAGGGCTCAAGGTGATCATGGGCTGGAGATGCTGGGCTTCAGCATCTCAAGCCAATGTTGTAAACCGCTCCCCACTCCCTTTTTTTTTTTTACTTTGAATTTCGGTTAAAATTTCTTTAAATGATTATTTTTCATCTTGATTTTATATTGTTTTATTATTATTTTATGTTTGTTGCTTTTCTCATTTTTTTTGTTTTCTTTCACAATCCCATAAAAAATGCGTATAATTAATTAAAAGGAAATTTAATTTTTCTTAATTTTATCATTTTTGTGTTTTTTTTGTTCTTTTGTTGTTGTTGTTTTGTTTTTTTTGGACAAAATACGATGTTCACAACGTTGTTTACTAAAAAAGAAAACAAAGATTTACTTATTATTCAAATATTTGTTGATGATATCATATTTGGTGCCACTAATGAATCTTTGTGTAAGAATTTCTCTAAGTTAATGCAGAGTGAATTTAAGATGTTAATGATGGGAGAACTTAACTTTTTCCTTGGATTACAAATCAAACAATATGATGATGACATCTTCCTGAATCAATCAAAGTACCTAAAAGAGTTGTTAAAAAAGTTTGGAATAGAAAATGTTAAATCAATAGGAACTCCAATGGCCACTGCCACAAAGTTTGATATGGATGAAAGAGGAAAACCATTTGATATAACTCAATACAGTAGAATGATTCGTTCCTTATTATACCTAACAGCTAGTAGACCTGGTATTATGTTTAGTATCTGCATGAATGCAAGATTCCAATAATGTCCCAAAGTGTCCCATGCAGCAGTTATGAAAAGAATATTTAGATATCTAATTAGAACATCACATATGGGACTTTGTATCCAAAGGGCAATAGAGAAGAGCTTGTTAGATATACTGATGCTGACTTTGCTAGATTCAAGACTGACAAAGTACAAGTGGCACATGCCAATTTCTTGGAGGATCTTTAGTCTCATGGTTCAGCAAAAAGTAAAATAATGTATCTCTCTCCACAACTGAAGCTGAATATATAGTTGCTAGAAGTTATTGTGCTCAAATTTTTTGGATGAAGCAGCAGCTTGAAGATCTTGAAATTGAGATAAAGTAAGTACCTGTAAGATGTGATAATCAAAGTGTCATCAACATCACAAAAAATCTAGTGATACATTCAAAGACAAAGCACATTAAGGTCATATATCATTTCATAAGGGACCATATTCTGAAAAGAGATATTGTATTGGAATTTGTCCCTACAGAAGATTAGCTTGCAAACATCCTGACTAAGCTACTCCCAGAGGATAAATATTGTAAAATCAGAAGAGAATTGGGAATGATAAATCCCAATGTACTATAAGCAAGCTTCTAACCAAATTTGTTTACTTTTTGAAGTTAATTTGTTAAGACTTACACTAACTTAAGCTTTGGAGTATGTTTAAGATGTTTTGTAGGTATTCCTCAGAAATTTAAGTGATAGAGAAATCAATATAATGGAGTATCTTAGACTTGTTCAATCAACATTTGCTAAAGAAATATGAAAATTCGAATGTTCAGCATCTCTCTATAAGTTCAATCATGTAAAGTTTGCATTTTAACTGCTAATAGACTAATTTTCATATTCTATCCAATATGTTGAATGACTTTGCATAGTTAAAATTGAAACTTTAAGCTTAAATAGATAAATTTTAGGGTTTTACATGCTGAACCAGTGTTTTAGTTCTCTCGAAATTAGTCTGTCGATAAACTGAAATTCAAATTTTGAATCTTTGTATATGTAATTGCTTTATTTATGTGGACAACATTTGAATTTTGATGGTTCAATATTCACATTTTAGACAATCCTTCCCAAAGTCTCAAAATACAAACTTTGAATCCCAACATTCATCTATTAAAACTCTTTTAAGTACTTGCCTTCAGTGAAAGACGTCAACATTTGAACTTGGAGAGCACAAAATTTGTCCATTGAGACATCTGTTGATATTGAGTCTTTGACAATTCAATTTCAAGACTAAAATTTGACTATTGAAGTTATCCCTCATATGTTAAGTCTTTAACAGACGAACTTAAAGGTTGAAAATTCGTGTGTCATGATAATCTCTCTTTGTTTATAGGCAACACAACTGAGTAAAATTTGAATTTTGACTTCCAAAATTCATCTGTTGAGTGGTTACATAACACACTTTGAATAGACAAAACCCTATTTATCTTTCAACCAAAGCTATTCATCTCATTTCTTAACCATTCTTAAATTCCTTCAGTTAAACTCCATTTCTCATTGATTAAACTTCACCTCAAGCCTCATAAAACATCTTTAGAGCATCTTTCAACTCAAATCTCTAACGAAAATGGCTAGAGTTAAAAATGCCAATGTTGGGAAGGAGCAAGCCAGGCCCAAACGTGCAACCAAATCTCAATGTACTTCAAAGGAGGGAGAAACCTAGAAAAGGAAGGCCGAATCCAGCAAAGGGATTCCATCTAAGAAACAGAAAACAACTCCAAAGGCTAAGTCAAAAAGGCCAATCTCTGCTACCCCTGCATCCAGCACTAAGTTAGAAGAATTGTAGTTGACTACAAAACCCCTTTGCAACTCTAAGCAAATATTGAAGGACTTTACCATGAAGTTTGCTACAAAGAAAGTAATAACTCCTCACTGTACCAACTTGGAGAAATCTTTAGTCTCTAACAACTTTGATACTGGGTATTAGATGAGCAAATATAAAAATAATTAAAGAAAGATATGATGATGAGGTGATTAAGACTTGGTATGTTGCATTGAAATATAATGATAAGAAGAGTAAGTACCAAATAACACTTAGGCCTAGTTTATCAAATGAAAATAGTAATAATGTATTAGAAATTCCAGGATAAAAGGTATTCAAGATTAATATCTCCACCTCCAAATAGATGGATGAAGATGATGGTGCAGAAGAAGAAGGTAGGGAGTTTTTGAATTACATGAAAAGCATAATCTTGAATGCTCTCTTTAGAAGGCGTGAGAATAGGTCTCCTTTGAAACTTGTGAAGCCCTCTGACCTCAGTGTACAAGTAAGAGTCTTGCACCACATAGTGTCTAGGATTATCTTCAACAAAGAAGGAAGCTTCAATCTAATCACCAAGGTTGAGGCACGTATAATGACAATCTTGATTCGCAAAAAAGAGCTCAACCTTGGTCATATCATCTTTCAGAGAATGATCAAGGCAAGATATCAAAGAAAAGATTCAACCTTACCCTATGTCTTCATCATCACCAAACTGCTCAAATTTGCCAAAATACAGCATCTGGAAAAAGGCAAAGGGAAGCCAACTGAGAAATTTAAGGAAGAAGAGTTGATAAGAATAGGGATTGAAAGGAAAGAGGGAAGATGGATTGGGAAAGGAGCTAGTAAATCAGAGGATTTGTTTTACGAAGGGGAGAGTCTCAATAGCAAGAGGTTACATATGAGGCTACTCCTATCATACAACTAGAACCACAACCAACCCAACCATTACCTACCTAGCAACCAAAACCTTCCATGGCTACTCCTAATACTATAATTGAAGTATTTGATTGCCTATCAGAGATTATGCTCAGTATTAGTGAGGAACAAAATGCCAAGTTTGAGCATCTTTAAACACAAATCACTAACCTAGCCAAGAATGTCAAGATAATTGTTGATGCTTATGAAGAAATCTATACTTCCATCCCAACCACATCAGCACATCCTCAGCCTGCTCCCTCAGAACCAACCAAATTTGTCTCTCCTAAAGTCCCAAGCTCTTTTGAGATAGATTCGCTTAAGGCTGCTACTACTAATGCTACCATCACTGCTGCTACTCTACAGGCTTCAAGTAATAAAACCAGTCTTGGTCTATCTCTTGACTATGCAATGAAGGAAGAAGTCACTCATGAGGAAAGCTCTCATGAGCCAGTGATGGAAGACATTGTTCAGGAGTCAATTATGTCATCACAAGAGACTGAGCAAATGGAGAAGCTTGTTACTAACCTAACTACTACTCCAATCATTCAAGCTGCTCACAATGAGAAAAGAGGGATTGTACCTTATATGGACTTTGCTGCTATTGCACATAATGTAGTAGTGCAAGCACAAAAGCAAAGGCTTGATGAAAAGTTTACTCTACCTGCTCCTCAACCTCTATCATCTAAATATAGCCTCTCAGTAAAGCAATGGGCTAGGCTGGCCAACATTCGAAAGGAGGTTTAAGAATTAACTTCAGATTCTAATGATGATCTTATGAAAATACCTCCTTTTATGCCATTTATTCCAATTCCTCTTCAAGACATTCCCATGTCTTAGATACCTCCTCTCTCTGTGCAAGCTCCCACAACTGATGATGCTAAAAAAGGTGAGAAAAAGGATGGGTAAATTGGAGAAGCTGCAACTGGACAATCTGAAGCTGGGCAATCAGGAAAGACATATGGTAAAAAAAAGATCAAGTTCAAGGCCAGGAAGGAGTAACAAGCTAGAGAACCTTAAGGCTTAGATATTAGGCTTTTGTGATTCTGTATCTGTTGCACCTTGAATTCGTTGATTTTGTGCTTCTGTGTGTACCTATTTTGTGATTTGATTAACTATTTGTATTGAAATCCAATGAATGAATACAATCTATTTCCATATTTCCTTTTCTATTCTTCTCCAGTCTTAACTCTGATATATGTGCTATGTTTATATTCAAATTTTAATGCATATGTTGAAAGGGAGCTCTTGGAAACAAACCCAAGTATTAATTTAGTTTGCAAGTTGTTTTGTAATCATAAAACATGCAGAGAATGTTGAATCAAAAGTTTTGATGATTTCAAATAACTAGAGCTTGGAAAGAAGAATATCAAAGGAATGTGGAAGGATCAAGTGAAGAAATCCAAAAAAGAACATGAGAAGACTTAGTTGTTAAGATTTCTCCTTTTGCAATCTGGGTAAAACGCTTTTATCTTTACTGCTTTTAAGTTATCACAACGTTTGAATATGTTGGTTGAAAGTTATCCTATGTTAACATATGTTAGTTTTGAAAAATACTAACTAACAGACAAATTTTTCCTCTTGACTCATGTGTATTTTATGCAAAATTCGAACTTTGCTTGGTGAAATTTGAATATACAGAGGTTTCATGTCCGATAGACGAATTTCAATCATGAAATCGAATTTTGAGCCAAGCATTGTTAGTGAATATGTACAAAATTCATATGAAGTTTAGTCAAAATTTGAATGCTAGTGAAGTTCAAAGAAAGTTCTAAGTCACCCTTTCTGACAGACAAATCTTGGACATCAAAATTCGAATTTCAAAATAAGAACTTGCAAGTCTCATTAAAGCATGCCTCTGACAAATGAATTTCATATTTTAATATTCAAATTTCACAAAAGAGAACTTTTGTGCCATGTTGAACAAGCCTCTGACAGACGAATTTTAGCTTATGAAATTCAAATTTTGAGTACATTGTGAAAATATGAGACAACTGTTTAAACTTAACATATGTACTTCTGATATGAAAATTCGTATGTTCTAACTTGGGATATCTTTAACAAACTCAATTCGAATTTTACTCTTGAACAGATGATTGTTGAAGTTTAACGTTGAAATCCTTAACCTTCTATCTCTGAAAAATTCATTTGTTCCCCAAAATTCGAATTTTGTTATGTCAGACACATTAAATGCTGTTAGTGAATGGTTATTTTTGCAGAGTAACTTGTTGGTTAAAGTTTCTAACAGCTAGATTTTGTGTCTAACGACTAGTTAGGCCACAAATCTATAAATAGAACTTTATTTGAAGTTGTGAATAACGAAATAAGGTCTATTTTTACTGAAACTCTGCTGAATTTATTAGACAAAGCTTTTTCACCCTTATACTGTCTTCATTGTACTTCAACTTTCATATCCATTCTATTTAAAAGAGTATTTATTTTGTTTAAAAATCTTTTCTTCATTTGGAAAAAGGATTCTTTGTAAGAATCACAAATGGAATTGGAAAACACTTTGTAAAAGTATTGAGTGTAGATTTTGAGTGTTCTAAGAACAAAGCACAAGTCTATACTGAGGCATTACAAGGAGCCTGTTGAATTCTTGCAAATAGTGAAAATTTCAAGTGTTGGCTTGATGACTGAATGTAGGTCAAGTGGATCAAATCGAATCAGGATAAATTTTTGAGTTTTTTCTTCCCTTACCTTGCAATTACTTTCATTCTCATTATACTCTATTTTTCTGCAAACTTTTGCTTTCACTGTAAACTTACATTTTTGCAGAAAAATTTTGAACTTCCCAATTCATCCCATCTTGGGAAGTTAGCTATTCAAACAATTTCTCCTGTGTTTTATGACTGACCAAACTGAGAATAGCGTTTCCTCGAAGGGATTAGTGCTTCTCTTCATTAGATATCTATATCGGTTGCTATCATTATAGGTTTACTAGTTTCTACTATTTAATTCCATTGTCAACATAATGGAAATCCAAATAATACTCCCTCTGTTCCTTATTATAAGACATATTTTTGAAAGATTAAAGTTTTAAAATATAAGTCCTTTTATGAAATCTATGCATCATTTAATATTTGTTTTCTATTTTTATCCTTCTTAAGAATACCCAAAAGAGTTTTAGTGGAGAGAGATTAAGAAATATATATTTGAAATGAGTTATAATTTAATAAGGGTAATTTTGAGAAGTTTAGGTAATTTTTAAAAATATTTAGACTTTCAACTAATTTTCTAAGTATGGGTGAGATAGGTAAATATGACTTATAATATGGAACAAATGGAATAATTTTTAAGTTATGGATTTTTGCATTTTAAGTGTTAAATAGTGAAAGCTCTAGTGAAAAATAATGCAAGTTTAAATAATAAATTTTAAGTTATGGATTTTTCAATTTTAAGTGATATATAGTAGAATTTTCAATGGTAAATAATGGAAACTTGAGTAATAAATTTTAAATTAGGGATTTTTACATTTTAATTGATAAATAGTGGAGGTTCAATTTATAAATGATGGAAATCTGAGTAGTACATTTTAATTTATGAAATTTGGCATTTTAAGTGGTAAATAGTGAAAGCTCTAGTGCCAAATATGGAAACCTGAGTAGTGAATCTTAAATTATGGATTTTTGTGTTTTAAGTGATAAATAGTGGATGCTTGAATGATAAATAATGGAAGTTTGAGTAGTAAATTTTAAAAGTAATAAATTTCAAGTTATAAATATTTACTTTTTAAGTCACAAATAGCGAAAGGTCCAAATATAACTAATGGAAACCCAATTAGTAAATTCAAAGTTATGAATTTCTTGTATTTTAAGTGGTAAACATTGGCAGCCTGAGTGGTAGATAATGAAAGTCTAAGTAGTAAATTTTAAGTTATAGATTTTTGTATTTTAAGTAGTAAATAATGGAAGTTCCTGTGGTAAATAATGAAAATTTGAGTAGTAAATTCAGAGTTATGAATGTTTGTATTTTTAATGATGAATATCGAAAGTTGTAGAAGTAAATAATGAAGACTTGAGTAGTAAATTCTAAGAACTTTTTTATTTTAAGTGGTAAATAATGGAATCATGAGTGGTATATAATGGAGGTTTGAGTAGTAAATTTTAAGTTATAGAATTTTGTATTTTAAGTAGTAAATAATGGAAGCTTTGGTGATAAATAATGGAAAATTGAATAGTAAATTCTAAGTCATTAATTTTTTTCTTTTCAAGTGGTAAATAGTGAAAGCTTTAGAGGTAAATAATGAAGACCTGAGTAATAAATTCTAAGGTATGAATTTTTGCATTTTAAGGTAAATAATGGAAGTCTAAGTGGTAAATTTTAAGTTATGAATTTTGGTATTTTAAGTAGTAAATAATGGAAGCTCCAATGATAAAAAATGGAAACCCTAGTAAATTCCAAACACAAGAAACACATAAAAATATGTAAACTCACAATTAATGCAATTTGTGGAGCTAGATGTATTATCCAAATCCATTTTGATATGGTTCATAAATTGAAACTAGATCAAGATGGATTTGGATTTGTAATTGGTATAGGTTTCTTTCAAATCCATATCAAATGTGTTCAAATTCAATTTGTAAGTGTATTTTCAAATTAAGTTTGCATGTTTCTTGTAAAAATTGAGAAGATAAGTAGTAAAAGGTGAACATTTCAATGTCAAATTGTGGAGACTCAGTGTCAACTCCCTAAAAGCTCAAGTGTAAAACATTCCTATCTTAGAGTCAAATTGTGGAACATGAGTGTCAATTTCCTGAAAAGTCAATTGCATTAAAGATTTTAGGATGAAATTAAAAAAGGCACCATAAATATTATAAAAATATTTATATTTCATTCACATAAATCGCACAAGACATTGAAATTCATGAAATATTCACATTTCATTCACACAAGTTACACTATACATCTTCACAGGGGTTATACGAAGGATCTGCGTCTTGGCAATTAAGTTGAAGTTTCTTTGTATGCTCTAATTAGGACAATAGAAGCTTTGAACTTGATGTTGCACTTTGCAAAGGAGGTACATTTTTGAAGAAATTTAAATCCAAAGGCAAGGGGTAACAAACGTCACTTAGCATTATGGGAATTTCGGAAAATTCCATGGTGGGTTCATCAAAATGATATCATCTCATTTGGTATGGAAAATTTAGAGATTTTGGTCCCCTCACGTAGCTAGACCAAATTCCTCCACATGCACTATCCCCTTGGGTAGCAATGTTCTCTTATGAGACATTAATTCCTTTTTCCGTATGTTTAGCTCTGTTTTGCTATTTGTTATTCCATTTTATTGTTCATTCTTTAGGTCATCTACTTCTAACTCCTTCAGGCTTTGCATTGATGTATTCTGTCATTCTACTTATCAATAGATTGATGCTTTGATAAAAAAAAAAAAGTTACACTATACATCAAACAATCATATGGCTCTTGACGCCACTTGGTACACAAAGTTACATCAACATCCATTAGAAAAAACATTTATGTTTTCCTTATCACACCTTATACTTAGACACATTTCCTATATATTAGACTACATTTAAGTCCATTAATGCTTAATTAGAGACTTGATTACATAAAACAACTTAAACCAATTTATTTCATTTTTGGGTACTATTTCTTTGGTTTATCTCATTTTACCTGATAAATTTTGAAAATTCATAACTAAATAAAAAAAATCACATTGAGGTGATTCAAGTCTCCAAAAATAATTTAAAATATTCCCTACATGAAAAAAAATATTGAAAAGGGAAAATGCTTGACCAATTTATACAATTAATTCGTAGTAATGTTACTATAGCAATGGTCATTTTTTAAAATTCCTGATTCTGACCATAATTTTGGAAATTCACCATAATTCATACACAACTCCAAATTGAGTGATATTAGTGTTTGTGAAAAGCCCTTGATGTCTAGTTTACAACCATATAAAGTACTTATACAATAAACAAAAAAAATTTTGAATAGTGCACAAATTCTCAGCAGTGTCACAAAGGTCATTTTCATCTTACATCTTGACAAAATACATGTTAATATTTACATACATGGCCATCTCTTATTTTCACTTAGCATATTACATCATGTTAGACGTAGATAAACATAATTATATTCATGTAAAGTCCTAAAATCATACACATCATTTTTGTATGGTATTCCAAGCAAAACACTAATGGAAGCAAATTCATTTTAATTAAGAGCTTGCTTTTCCTTCCCCTTTTCTTCTTGGGTTTTCCTTCCCCTTTTCTTCTTGGGCAATCTTGCTATGACTTGGATCTATGAAGTGAAACATTTGGAAAGAGAATGAGATTCAAAGAATCTCAATAGTTATAATCAAATATATGCATATTTTATCATACAATTCATAGAAGTATCATTTGAAGGTAATCAACCAATTTATGCCATACATTTCCATAGAAATTTCAGCATGGTAACATTTTAAAAATTAGGCATCCAAGAGTTATAAAAACTTTCATTCAATAGCAAACACATCAAGTACAATACAAAACATCAATGTTATAGCATGGCATGTTCAAAACATCATTGTAAATAATTTTAACAACTTTGACATAATTGGTAAAATAACTACATTTAGACTTTCCAAGTTACACCAAACTTTGCACACATTTCCCTTGATCTTCTATTACCTCTTGGAACCCTATAGCATTATCAAAACAAGTTTCAATCCAAGAATTACATGACTTGCTTCTCAAAGTGCCACTTTAACCCTAAAAATGTATATAGTTATTCTTTGGGAATTTCTTGTACAATACACCTATTCTAACCTATTTTGAACCTAAGGAATCCATTTTTTGGGGTCAAAATTATGAAATTCCCTTCCTATCATGAACCTTAAATAAACCAAAAATCAGCAAAAATTATAGAAAAATCATAACTCAACAAATTTGAAATATAATGGCACACTCTTGTATCTTAAAGCATATACAACACTTTTCATGGTTTAGTTTCCTTATAGCTTCATTTTCTCTTTGTACTCTCTCTTTATGATGAAACCTTTAGAGGTGAAAATGAGAGAAAATAGCCCATAAAACTATTCACAAATACTAGAATATACAAGAGAATAAACACAAGATGCTACTTTGCAAGTTTGAGAACCAAACTTTGCTTCTTATTCTTCCTCTTTTCCTTGGAATTTTTTGTTCTCTCTCACACTTGGAGCTGCTGGTTCAGACACACAAAATGGGGAAGAATGCTTAACTCAAGGCCAAGGGGAGAGATATGAAATGCAGGAATAGTGTAACTTGGTTAACTAACCATTTTAGTTAACTTTTATGCCTTACTTTATTAAAGCAATTAACATAATTCCCTTGGTGTTCCCAATCTGAATTCCAACGTGCAGCACCTTCCTTTTTGGCTAAAACTTGCTTTGTAAAGTTTAATGGACCAAGATATCATTTACTGATTAAATTTACCTGTATCGATTAGGTATTTTAGCCAAAATTATTATTAAATTGGTATAGTATTATCCAACAATTACTTTTAATCTAAAATCATTATTTTGATCCAAAATATATTTTAGTAAGGCCCACTAATTTTTCTTAAATTAATACTGCCTCTTCCTGCAGTTCAAACTAACTTCTATCAGATAAAATATTAATATTAAATCCTAATTATCCAATAAATATTATTTTGACCTTAATAAATTTCATACTATATTCTATTGGGCTTAAATCATTGAGGACTTCATTTTGGCTATAATTTTTTATATTTACAAAAATACCCTTGATCCGGGACTAATTTATAATTCTTAAAACTTTCAGGTATTAGGTGTAATTTTTTTCAAAATTCATAAATTTTTTTTCAATCTCTGGCATCCACCACCTTCCTTTTTTTCCCCTTTTTTTCCTTTTCTTTTCTTTTTCTTTCTTTTTTTTCCTTTTTTTTCAGGGGCAAAATCATCATTTTTTCCTTTTTTTTTCAATCAAGATAATTAACCTCTTTTTCCTATTTCATGCCAAACAGTATATACTTGTTTTTACAAATTCCTTATAAATTTTAAAATATTGAGTCTTGAATATCCAAAAAAAAAATTTCAAGATATTACATTCATTGGTTGCTTTCCTCTTTTTTAGATGTAGAAATATCATTAACCTTATCACAAACCTTATTGCTAGGATGATTAACTTGATAACATATTGATAATAAGCCCTACCAAATATTCTAAATGATAAAATAGCTCATGAAGAAAGTGGAAACTAGTAAATAAATGAAAAAAGTTTCCAAATTATGGAACACATTCAATAAGAAGCTTACCAAACAACAAATAGGTGTGGAATTATTACTCAAAATCATATAGCATTAGATGGAATCTGCTATACATTAATTATGTAGTTTTAGACTTATCTTGGACCCAACATGAAAATATATAAACCCATCAAAAAGGCTACATCAAGACCATTCCAAGTTTTCCATGTGTAACATCCTGAAATTTTTATGGACATTTAAGGCTCAATATTTTAAAATATATAAAGAATTTACTAAAATGGATATGCATCATTTGGCATTAAATAGGATAAAGAAGTCAATTATCTCAGTTGAAAGGAAAAAGGAAAAATGACGATTTTATCCCTGGAAAAAAAGAAAAAGAAAAAAAAAAGAAAAAGGAAAAAGAAAAGAAAAAAAAATGAAGGCGGTGAACGCTGGGAAGATTGAGTAAAGTTTATAAATTTTGAAAAAAATTACCCCTAATGACCTGAAAGTTTTAAAAATTATAAATTAGCCCCGGGTCAAGAGTATTTTTATAAATATAAAAAATTATAGTCAAAATGAAGCTCTCAGTGAGTTAGACCCAATGAAATATAGTATGAAATTTATTAAGGTCAAAATCATATTTATTGGGTGATTAGGATTTGATATTATTATTTTATCTAATAAAAGTCAGTTTAGACTGCAGGAAAAGGCAGTATTGATCCAAGAACAATGATTGGACCTTGCTAAAATATATTTTGAGTCTAGATAATGATTTTATACTAAAAGTAATGATTGAATAATCCTGTACCAATTTAATTATAATTTTGGTAAAAATACTTAATCGGTACGGGTAAATCTAATCAATAAAGGGTATTTTGGTCCATAAAAATTATTGAAGCAATTTTTGGTTAAAAAGCAAGGTGAGCCACATCTGAATTAGTTTATGGACACATGTGAAATTTTTCAAAAAGCTTTTTAAAAGAAAAGTAAATAAAAGAAGATACAAAAGTTAATTGGATGATTATATGACATAATTATCATTTTAAAACATAATGTACCATCTTTCTCATGTCCCAAACACGCTGGTTCAGTGAAGAAAGAGAACAGGAAGGTGTGAGAGAGAGAGCAAAAGGGAGAAGGAAAAAACTACAAGTTTGGTCCCAAAACTTCAAGGTACTATCTTGCAACCATTTCTGTGTGCTCTCTAGCAATTTTAAGGCATTTTAGTGGCTATTTTTCCTCTATCTCCTTGCTGAAATTTCTAACCTAGAGAGATATTAGAGAGAGAAAGTTGTTCCATGAGGAAACCAATCCATAAAAAGTGAAGTATATGTCACAAGATGCAAGATTATGGTATTGGTTTCAAAGATTGATGAGTTATTATTTTTCTACAATTTTCTCTATTTTTTGCCTATTTAGGGTTTAATATAGGAAAGAAATTTTAAGTTTTTGACCTCAAAAATGGATTCATTGGATCCAAAATAGATTAAAACAAGTATATTGTACAAGGAATGCTTGATGGATAACTAAGTGCAAACTTTAGTTCAAGTGAGCACTTTGTAAATGAAATTAGATAACTAGTGGTTAATGGCATTATTTTATGATGCTATAGGATCCAAAGGAGTGTTAGAAGATCAAGGGAAAGGTGTACAAAGTTTGGTGGAACTTAGAAAGCCCAAAGGTAGTTATTTTACCAATAATATCAAGTTGTTAAAACTATTTTCAATGATGTTTGGAACATACCATGCTATGACATTAATGTTTTATGTTGTATTTGATGTGTTGGCTATTTGAATGAGAGTTTTTATGACTCTTGGATGTCCAATTTTTAAAATGTTACCATGCCGAAATTTTTATGAAAATGTATAGTATAAATTGGTTGATTGCTTTCAAATGATAATTCTATAAATTGTATGATGAAAAATGTACATACTTAGTTGTAACTACTGAGATTCTTTGAATCGCATTCTCTTTCCAAATGTTTCACTTCATAGGTCCAAGTTATGGCAAGATTGCCAAGAAGAAAAGGGGAAGGAAAAGCAAGCTCTTAATTAAAATTAATTTGCTTGCATTTGTGCTTTGCTTGGAATACCTTGTGAAAATTATGTGTATGGTTCTAAGACTTTACATGAATGTAATTATGTTCATCTATATCTACTATGATGTAATGTTTTAATTGAAGACAAGAAATGGCCATGTATGTTATTAAGGTCTATGTTAACAAGTTGTAGGAAGAAAATGGTCATTGTGACACTGCTCAGAATTTTGTGTACTATTCAGAATTTTTGTAGCTTCATGTATAATTATTTTATATTTATAAAAACTAGACATGTGTAGCTTTTCATAGACATAAAGATCACTCAATTTGAAGTTGTATATGATTTATGGTGATTTTTCAAAGTTATAGTCAGAATCAGAAATTTTCAAAAATGATCATTGCTACAGTAAAGATAATATGAACTTACTGCATATGTTGGCCAAGTAATTTCTCTGTTCAACATTTTTTCCATGTATAGAATCTTTTAAGATGTATTTAGAGACTTGAACCATGTCAATATGATTTTTCTTGATTTATTTATGAATTTTCAAAATTCACTAGGTGAAAAGAAGTTAACCAAGGGAATAGTACCCAAAATGAAATAAATTGGTTTAAGTTGTTTTATGTAATCAAGTCTCTAATCAAGCATTAATGGACTTAAATATAGTTTAATATATGGGAAATAAGTCTAATTACAAGGTGTGACATTTTTTGTATCAGAGCATAAGGTTCTGGCCCTAGTTTAGTATAGTTGGAAAGGAAATAAATGTGCTATTTATTTATTATTTCCTTTTAAGTTAGTCTATTAACTAATTGTTATTGTGGTTTGGCAGATATATGAATCTACAAACAACTCAGGGATTGACTATCAGTCTGAGCCACACCTCGGACCATCAGGACCTCTTGGAGATGAAAGTACTAGCTCTAACGAGATACCTTTGGAACAGCCAATTGTTGTAGACCCCATACATAATGAGGATTATGAGGTACCTATGGAGGAGCCTCCTCACGTACTGGAAGTAGAGGTTTATGAAGATATAGACTGGGAGTTAGCTTTTCGGAAGATCCAGATAACAACCCAGACAATAGACCACCAGATATAGAGACGATAGTCTATAGGATCGTGAGGAAGTTCTCTAGAGCATATGGGGTTTACTTAGAGGATCCTGATAGAGTTCTATCCTTTATGACTAGATTGTCTCAAGTCCAATATGATTTAGAAAGACAGGGGAACACGTATCCTGAATAGTTGTGGATTGATACTATGCTCAGAGAGATACCTGATGATGATTTTGGACTGAGATTAAGGCTAAGCTAGAAGGCAGAGAGTTTAAGAGCTTGACTGATTGCATCAGAATATATTATGTTGAGGCCAATTTGAAGAAGAAAAAGAAAGAGAAAGAGGAAAGTGAGAACAAGAAAGATAAAGGCAAAGGAAAAAGGCCAGTCTCAGAATGTTATGTTATGCCAGACTCCTCCCACATACCTACCAACTCAAGTAGTGAGTTATTCAATGTGGTAGATATAGTTACTAAGACATATTTTGAGAGTCATCAAGTTTTCTGGGAATCCCCTATTCTGACTTTCTTGGATTCAGTAAGGGATTCATATGATCATGGGGAGACATAGGATCAACAGTTCCTTGATACTGCATGGATAGACGCAGTACTTACTATATTACCAGAGGATGAGGATTACTGGTTGACAGTAAAAGAAGAACTTAGACGGTATTGCCCTGAAAATCTACATGCTTGTGTCAGAGAGTTGATTCATCATGAAAGGTTGAGATTAGAGCTAGCTGACATGAAGAGGACTGAGACAGACCCGCTAGGATCACAATTGCATTCTGCAGATCAGGTTCAACAACCGGTGCAGGAATAAGTACTAGCTGAGGATTCGGGATATGAGTCTGGGGAGGATCCAGAAGAGGATCCGCAAGAGGATTCAATATCAGTTCATGTTCATGATAGTCCTAATTCTTCTTTGACTTGATGTAGAGTATTTAACTATGGACATGTATATATGTATAGGCAGTCATAGATAGCGTGATGTATATGACGGAACAGATAGTATAGTAAAAAGAATATGACTGATGTATGAATGACTCTAAATACAGCATGTACGAAGTTTTGATATGTGAATAAAATGCTATGTTTATATAAATATGTTCTCTGAGTAATATTGCTATATGTTCATAATTTCAATTATTTTATAGATAAGAATGGCTCGCACTAGAAGACAAAGTTGAGAGATCACTCCTCAACAAGAGAGTGTGCAACAGGTTGATCCCCTACAGGTTATAATGGATCATTTGGATCAACAGCAGTGACTAATCGAGGATTTACAAAGGACAATAGCAAATCAAAGATAGCCACAGGAGGCAAGAGTACAGGAACCACCTCTAGTGCCACAGCCACAACCTAAGCCCCAAGCAATGCCAATTAATCCAACAGCAGGTGCAACAGTTGATTTTGCTCACCAACAAAATATAATAGCACAATTTAGAAAGCATTGTCCTCCATCATTTGAAGGAGAATTTGATGTACAAGTTGCGGAGGACTGGATACTGAGCTTGGAGAAAATATTTAGCTGATGGGTTGTGCTACTAAGATGAAAGCATTATTAGCCACGTACATGCTGGAGAAAGAAGTGGACAGATGGTGGCGCACCACTGAATTGATTCTACAGGCTCGAAATATATCATTGACATGGGAGACATTTCTTGAATATTTCTACGATAAGTATTTCCTACGGTCAATTAGAGATGAAAAAGAAGCCAAATTCATTACGCTCAAACAAACTGAGAATCAATCAGTAGATGAATATGTGGCTACTTTCATTCAATTGTCTAGATATTCCACATACTTGCAGCAACATGATGATGAATGGTGGAAGACCGAAAAACTGGAAAGAGGCTTGAAATCAGCCATAAGAGAAAGAGTTGCTCCTATGAGAATTCGAGAGTTTAATACATTAGTTGAGGTCAGTAGGATCGCTAAAGGAAGTGTGAATCATAAAGATTTTATGTCCACTGCTCCAGCTAGTACAAGAAAGACTACAATTGAAGAAGGTGAACCAAGTAAAAAGAGAAAGAAGCCTTGGAACAACTTCAATAGAAGGGGTAAAAGAGGTGGTAGAAGAGAAGGAGGATGAACAATGCAAAGAGATATACAAAGGGAAGCCAGGGAAGCTCCAGTATGTGATCAGCGTGGTAAAGCTCATGGCGGTAGACCATGCCTAGCCGGGCAGAATGTATGTTATCGATGTGGTAAGGCTAGACACTATACTAGAGATTGTAGAGTGGATGTGGCTCATACCAGACCCCAGGCATAAGGAAGGGTCTTTGCTCTTACGTAGCATGAGGCTCGACAGTCACCTGATCTTATAGAAGGTATGATTAAAGTTAATGATTATCTTGTATATGCCTTGTTTGATTCAGGTGCTAGTCATTCATTCATTTCTTATAAGTGTGCCAAAGGATTGGGTCTACATGTTACTGAGCTACCTTATGATCTTCATGTGTCCACACCCACAGGTAACCATGCTACTACATCCCATATCTGCCTAAATTGTATTGTACAATATGAACATTGTTGCACCACACTAGATCTCATATGCATGTCATTCCCAGATATCGATGTTATAATAGGCATGAACTGGCTTTCCACAAATAACATTCTCCTTGATTGTAAAAACAAAGCATTGATCTTACCTACTCCAGAAAGTGTCCTAAATACTGAGGTTAAGCTAAATTTTATATCAACCGCTCAAGCTGAGAGATGTTTGGGGAAAGGATGTTAAGCCTATTTGGTTTTCTTTTCAGTAAATGTTGAGGTTGATGAGGGGATTGAAGAAATACCAGTAGTAAGAGATTTTTCTGAAGTGTTTCCTAAGGATTTTAAAGACTTACCACCTGAAAGAGAGGTAAAGTTTTCTATAGACCTTGTGCCAGGAACAAGTCCAATATCAAAGGCACCATACAGAATGACACCACCTGAATTAGCAGAATTAAAGAAACAGATAAAAGAGCTATTGGGAAAAGGTGTCATCAGACCAAGTATTTCTCCTTGGGGTGCTCTGGTGTTATTTGTAAAAAAGAAAGATAGGAGCCTCCAATTATGTATTGACTATAGGGAACTAAACAAAGTTACTAGTAAAAACAAATATCCTTTACCTAGAATTGATGATTTGCAAGATCACTTGGTAGGAGTCACTATGTTTTCAAAAATCAATTTAAAATCTGGATATCATCAATTATGGGTTAAGGCAGATGATGTTCCTAAAACTGCTTTTCAAACTCATTATGGGCATTGTGAATTTTTAGTGATGTCATTTGGTCTAACAAATGCCCCAGCAATATTCATGGACTACATGAATAGGATTTTCCAGCCCTACTTAGATCAGTTTGTGGTAGTTTTCATTGATGATATCTTAGTGTACTCCAAATCTTTAGAGGATCACGAGATGCATTTGAGAATAGTCTTGTCTGTTTTAAAAGAAAAGAAATTGTATACTAAACTGAGCAAGTGTGAGTTTTGGCTCACAAAAGTGCGGTTCTTAGGGCATGTTGTTTCCAAGGATGGGGTCACAGTAGACCCAAGTAAAGTTGATACAGTCCTAAAGTGGGAGCAACCCAAGGTCGTCACTGAGATAAGAAGTTTCCTTGGTTTAGCAGGTTATTACAGACGATTTATACAGGACTTTTCTCAAATTGCATTGCCTCTTACAAAACTTACTAGAAAGGATACACCTTTTGTGTGGGATATAAATTGCGAAAATAGTTTTAATGAACTGAAGTGTAAGTTAACTACCCCACCTGTATTAACTATACCTAATCCTAAGGATCCTTTTGTGCTTTACACATATGCAAGTAAGTATAGATTGGGTTGTGTTTTAATGCAGAATAGTAGAGTAGTAGCATATGCTTCTCGACAGTTAAAACCGTATGAAGAAAACTATCCTACACATGATTTAGAACTTGTGGCTATTGTTCATGCTCTAAAGATATGGAGGCATTTTCTTTACGGTGGGACTGTAGAAGTATTCTGTGACCACAAAAGCCTCAAATATTTAGAAGATCAAAAAGAATTGAATGCAAGGCAGAGGCGCTGGATGGAATTGTTAAAAGATTATGATCATTCTATAAAGTACCATCGAGGGAAAGCTAATGTAGTGGCTGATGCACTTAGTAGAAAAACTATTCACGTAGCCTGTATGATGATCCATGAAATGAAAATGCTGGAAGATTTTAGGGATATGTCCTTGTTTCTTCAATTACATGAGACCAAAATTGGTAATGAATTTTTACAAGATTTAATGAAAGCCCAGCAGAATGATGAGTTTGTACAAGTAGTTAAAGAAAAGATGAGTCAGGGAGAAATGCAGGAATTCAATGAGACAAATGATGGTCTGATCAGGTTTCATAAGAGAGCATATGTTCCTCCAGTAGCAGAGTTAAAGGAAAAGATACTGGCAGAGGCACATCAAAGTAAATACACTATTCACCCAGGTATTACAAAAATGTATCATGATTTAAGAAAATTGTTTTGGTAGCCTAGGGTGAAAAGTGATATTACCCATTATGTGTTTAAGTGCTTAGTATGCCAAAGAGTTAAAATAGAACATCAGAAGCCTACAGGAATGTTACAGCCTTTAGATATCCCTGAATAGAAGTGGGATAGTATATCAATGAAATTCATTATGGGATTACCTAGAACATCATAAGGATATGATGCTATATGGGTTATAGTAGATAGGCTCACAAAGTCAGCCCATTTCCTAGCCATGAAATCAACATATATACTAGATAAATTGGCACAGTTATATGTTAAAGAGGTAGTGAGACTTCATGGAGTACCCAGTAATTTTATTCCAGATCATGATCCAAGGTTTACGTCAATTTTTTGGAAGTCATTGCAATAGGCCCTAGGTACTCAATTGAGATTCCGTATAGCATATCATCCACAAACTGATGGACAAACTGAGAGGACAATTCAAATATTAGAAGATATGCTAAGGGCTTGTATGCTTGAAATGAAGGGAAAGTGGGATGTATACTTACCACTAGCAGAATTTGCATATAATGACAGTTATCATTCCAGTATTCAGATGGCTCCATATAAAGCACTGTATGGCAGAAAGTGCAGGTCCCCATTATGTTGGACGGAGTTAGGTGAGAGACAATTGATTGGTCCAGAAATTATTGACCAGACTTCCAGACAAATTGAAATGATAAGAAAGAAATTACTAACGGCTTAAACCAGACAAAAGAGTTATGCTGATAAAAGAAGGAAGCCTTTAGAATTCAAAATAGGGGATCATGTTTTCCTTAAAGTATCTCCTACGACTGGACTTAGTCAGTCGCTTAAGACCAAAAAGTTTAGTCCTATGTATATAGGACCTTTCGAAATTCTCTCAAAAGTTGGACCTGTAGCTTATAAATTAGCCTTACCACCAAATTTAAGTCAAATACATTATGTTTTCCATGTCTCCCAGCTAAAGAAATATCAGCTCGATCCTTCACACATTATAGAATATGAATGCATTGACTTACAAGATAATCCGTGCTTTAATATTCTACCTGAAAAGATTATAGATTATCAAGTCAAGAAACTGAGGAACAAAGACATTCCTCTAGTGAAGGTGGTCTGGAAGGGCTTAACCCCAAAAGAAGCAACTTGGGAAATGGAGTCAGACATGAGACAAAAGTATCCAGAAATATTTATTTAAGGTATGTTTTAAATTTCGAGGACGAAATTTATTTTAAGGGGGATAGAAATGTAACATCCTGAAATTTTTATGGATATTCAAGGCTCAATATTTTAAAATCTATAAAGAATTTACAAAAATGGGTATACACCATTTGGCATGAAATAGGATAAAGAAGTCAATTATCTCAGTTGAAAGTAAAAAGAAAAAATGATAATTTTACCCCCGAAAAAAAAGGAAAAGAAAAAGGAAAAAGGAAAGAAAAGAAAAAAAAAAGAAAAAGAAAAATGAAGACGGTGGACGCTGGGGAAGATTGAGTAAAGTTTATGAATTTTGGGGAAAATTATCCTACTAACCCGAAAATTCTAAAAATTATAAATTAGCCCCGTGTCAAGGGTATTTTTGTAAATATGAAAAGTTATAGTCAAAATGAAGCTCTCAATGAGTTAGACCCAATGAAATATATTATGAAATTTATTAAGGTTAAAATCATATTTATTAGGTGATTAGGATTTAATATGATTATTTTACCCGATAAAAGTCAGTTTAAACTGCAGGAAAAGGCAGTATTGATCCAAGGACAATAATTGAACCTTGCTAAAATATATTTTGGGTCTAGATAATGATTTTGGATCAAAAGTAATGGTTGGATAATCCTGTACCAATTTAATGACAATTTTAGCAAAAATTCTTAATCGGTATGGGTAAATCTAATCGATAAAGGGTATTTTGGTCTATAAAAATTATTAAAGCAATTTTTGGTTAAAAAGCAAGGTGAGCCACATCTGAATTAGTTTATGGACACATGTGAAATTTTTCAAAAAGCTTTTTAAAAGAAAAGTAAATAAAAGAAGATACAAAAGTTAATTGGATGATTATATGACATAATTATCATTTTAAAACATAATGTACCATCTTTCTCATGTCCCAAACACACTGGTTCAGTGGAGAAAGAGAACAGGAAGGTGTGAGAGAGAGAGAGAGTAAAAGGGAGAAGGAAAAAACCACAAGTTTGGTCCCAAAACTTCAAGGTACTATCTTGCAACCATTTCCTTGTGCTCTCTAGCAATTTTAAGGCATTTTAGTGGCTATTTTTCCTCTATCTCATTGCTAAAATTTCTGACCTAGAGAGAGGTTAGAGAGAGAAAGTTGTGTCATGAAGAAACCAATCCATAAAAAGTGAAGTATATGTCACAAGATGCAAGATTATGGTATTGATTTCAAGGATTGATAAGTTATTATTTTTCTACAATTTTCTCTATTTTTATGCCTATTTAGGTTTAATATAGGAAAAAAATTTTAAGTTTTTGACCTCAAAAATGGATTCCTTGGGTCCAAAATAGATTAGAATAAGTATATTATACAAGGAATGCTTGATGGATAACTAAGTGCAAACTTTAGTTCAAGTGAGCACTTTGTAAATGAAATTGGATAACTAGTGGTTAATGGCATTATTTTATGATGCTATAGGATCCAAAGGAGTGTTAGAAGATCAAGGGAAAGGTGTACAAAGTTTGGTGGAACTTAAAAAGCCCAAAGGTAGTTATTTTACCAATAATATCAAGTTGTTAAAACTATTTTCAATGATGTTCGGAACATGCCATGCTATGACATTAATGTTTTACGTTGTATTTGATGTGTTGGCTGTTTGAATGAGAGTTTTTATGACTCTTGGATGTCCAATTTTTAAAATGTTACCATGCCGAAATTTTTATGAAAATGTATGGTATAAATTGGTTGATTGCTTTCAAATGATAATTTTATGAATTGTACGATGAACTATGCACATACTTGGTTGTAACTACTGAGATTCTTTGAATTTCATTCTCTTTCCAAATGTTTCACTTCATAGGTCCAAGTTATGACCAGATTGCCAAGAAGAAAAGGGGAAGGAAAAGCAAGCTCTTAATTAAAATGAATTTGCTTGCATTTGTGCTTTGCTCGGAATACCTTGTGAAAATGATGTGTATGGTTCTAAGACTTTACATGAATGTAATTATGTTCATCTATATCTATTATGATGTAATGTTTTAATTGAAGACAAGAAATGGCCATGTATGTAGATATTAAGGTCTATGTTGACAAGTTGTAGGAAGAACATGGCCATTGTGACACTGCTCAGAATTTTGTGTACTATTCAGAATTTTTGTGGCTTCATGTATGAGTGTTTTATAGGTATAAAAACTAGACATGTTTAGCTTTCCATAGACATAAATATTACTCATTTGGAGTTGTGTATGATTTATGGTGATTTTTCAAAGTTATGGTCAGAATCAGAAATTTTCAAAAATGACCATTGCTATAGTAAAGATAATATGAACTTACTGCATAAGTTGGCCAAGTAATTTCTCTGTTCAACATTTTTTCCAAGTATAGAATCTTTTAAAATGTATTTAGAGACTTGAACCATGTCAATATGATTTTTCTTGATTTAGTTATGAATTTTCAAAATTCACCGGGTGAAAAGAAGTTAACCAAGGGAATAGTACCCAAAATGAAATAAATTGGTTTAAGTTGTTTTATATAATCAAGTCTCTAATCAAGTATTAATGGACTTAAATATAGTTTAATATATGGGAAATGAGTCTAAGTACGAGATGTGACACCATGTATCCTTATAAGCACATATTTTGCTTAATATAGATGAAGCAACAAGACCTTATATATATATATGTGTGTGTGTGTGTGTGTGTGTGTGTATGTATGTATGTATAAATAGATTTAAAAGCATAAATATATTTATATCCAAAGTTGTTGCCTCTTACACAAAAGGAGAATTATAGCAATAAGGCTCATCATGATTATATAACCCATCAATATACATATTAAATCTATATATATCCAAATAGAGATTGATATCTCGTACTAACACGAATAAAGCTTGGAGAGGAGCTTCCTAATTTGACTAAGCTATTGCTTGAATAAATAGGAGGTAATGGTCTGACACAAAGCTATATCGAAGCACTACACACAACAAAGGTATGATCAAGAGAAAGTTGGGTTAAAGTAGGATAAATCAGCGATAGTGAAGGATTACATACTCAGAAAAACCTCATCGACAAATTGCAAATGAGTTATGGCTTGAAACGAAGAAAGCAACGATGATAGGGCTAATGCAAAGTAAAAGATCAAACCATGGACAAATGGTGAGTGTACATCTGTAGCGAACCCACAAACAGATGACAAACCCACACATGGATAGTAACCATGGTGGAGGCTTCTACAAAAGGGAAAATAATACTTAATGACCAAAACTTTGAATTAATGTTACTAATAGACACAAATATTCTAAAATGACAAAAACATAATGATGGTCTTAAACTTAACAAAATTTGATTATTAAATTACCTAAAAACTCTTCCTGGAATGTTTGTGTTAAATAGCTGAAGAAGAATGTCAAAAATTGGGTGCAAGAGTGTCAAATTTTTTAAGTTGAGTGTCAAATAACATGAGCTGATAGTTGTAATTGGTGAGTAAAATTTTATCCCTCGGAGTAAAACAAGGGAAGATTAGTGTCAAATCCTGAAATGATACTGTCAAATGGCTAATAAGGAGTGTCAAAAATTAGGAGTGAAACTTTTAATTTTAGAAGTTTGAAGTGTCAAATATAAAATGTTTGACACTCGTCCTCAATAATTTGACACTAATCTCTTTGAATAGTTTTTTCAAAAAAAATTAGAAGTCTCACTCTTAGTTTTGACACTCCTTATCAGCCATTTGACACTATTCTTTCCTTATTTTACACTAAGGAGTAAAATTTCACTTGCCAATTATAACTATCTGCCCAAGTTATTTGACACTCAATTTCAAGAATTTGACACTCTTGTGCCCAAATATTGATACTCATCTTCAGCCATTTGACACTATCATTCCAGGAAAGGTATTTAAGAAATTTAATAATCAAATTTTGTTAGAAAAAATGACACTTAGGGGCCAAAGCTTTGAATTAATACTACTTAAAAACCTCAAGATTTTGAAATGACCAAAAAGGACCATGGTCCTAAATTGAACAAAATTTTGATTATTAAATTATCTAAATGCCCTTCTTAGAATAGTAGTGTCAAATGATTGAAGAAGAGTATCAAGAATTGAGCCCAAGAGTGTCAAATTTCTGTAGTTGAGTGACAAATAAAATGGATTGATAATTATAATTGTTGAGTAAAATTTTATTCCTGGGTGTAAAACGGGGAAAATTAGTATCAAATCCTGGAATGCTAATATCAAATAGATGATGAGAAATATTAATAATTGGAAGTGAAACTTCTAATTTTAGAAGTCTGGAGTGTCAAATATCAAATATTTGACATTTATTTTCAGCAATTTGACACTTATTTTAAGATTTGACACTAATTTTTAATTGTTTCACTGTGCTTACTAAAATTAAAAGTTTCATTCCTAGTTTTTAACACTTCTTATCTACCATTTGACACTGTCATTCTAAGATTTGACACTATTCTTCCTCTATTTTATACTAAGGAATAAAATTTTACTCACTAATTACAACTGTCAGCTCATATTATTTGATACTCAACTCAGAAATTTGACACTTTTATGCCTAGATTTTAACACTCTTCTTCAACCATTTGACACTACCCTTCCAGGAAAGATATTTAGGTAATTTAATAATCAAAATTTTGTTCATTTTAGGACTATGGTCATTTTCTGTCATTTCAAAATTTTTAGGTCTCTAAATGGCATTAATTCAAAGTTTTGGTCCTTAAGTATCATTTTCCCATTTTGTTAAGTTTAAGATCATTGGTTTTTTTGTCATTTCAAATTCTTTGGGTTTGTTAGTGACATTGATTCAAAGTTTTGATTCCTAAGTATCATTCTTCCAAAAATGGGAAGGGGTCTGACAATGGAAGGAAGAATTAAAGCAAGTCCATTGGGGAGGATGTTTCAGTAATTCAATTTCCAAATTATTGGCAAGTGTTATTTTGTAATTATTTGGTCTTTTATTAGAATAAATTTCCTCCTTTGGTCCTTAAATGTAATTACCCAAAAAATTATTGTATCTGGAAAGAAGCATGTTTTGGAAAAATTACCTGCTTTATCATCTAGTTTGTACTATACATGTATTAGTACAATTGAAACAAATGCCACAGTAAACCAGAAGTTTACTTATAGAAATGCTTTTATCATTTGACATGATTGGTTAGGTTATCTCAGATTAATTATGATGTGAAAAATTATTGAAAATTCACATGGGCATCCATTGAAGAACCAAAAGATCCTTTAGTTTAAAGATTTTTCAAGTGCTGCATGTTCTCAAAGATAAGTTTTTAAAGAAGGTTTGGAATATATATTGGTTATGAGTCTCCTTCCATAATCAAGTATCTTGAACCATTAACTGAAAATTTATTTATGGCATGATTTACCAATTGTCATTTTGATGAAACAATTTTCCTAATATTGGGAGAGATAACCAATAGTTGGAAAAAGAAATTACTTGGGATGCATAATCATTATTGCATCTATATTCTCAAACAAAATAATGTGAATTAGAAGTGCAGAAAATAATTCATTTGTAGAATATTGCAAATCGATTTCCAAATGCATTTACAAACCTAAAGAGAATTACTAAATCTCATATTCCACCTAAAAATGCTCCAATTTGATTTGATGTCAATTCGAACAATTATATGGTGCAATGAAATGAAACCATGCTTGAAGTATGGTAGACTAGTTGGTTCCAAAGAAAAAAAAAATCCTAAATAGAGAAGAGAAGCAAACAATCAAGATGGTCTAATTGAGGAGGGTGACACTTTAATAGAGGGTCAAGACATAACTGATCAAATGACTACAAAAGAGGTTTAGGTTCTTAAAAACAATAAAGAGATTTCGATAAGTTATGTCTCAATTGGAAAGAGATGGAACCGAAAAGATGTAGTTATTGACAACATATTTTCATACAATATGGCTATTGAAATAATAAATCAAAATGAGGATCTTGAACCTAAATTTGTTGAAGAATCCAAACACAAAAATGATTGGCCAAAATGGAAAGATGAAATTCAAGCCGAATTAAATTCACTTTCAAAGAGTCAAGTTTTCAGACTCGCAGAGCCAATTAGATATAGATGGGTATTTGTGCAAAAAAAAATAAGAAAAATGACATCATTGGCTATAAAATATGACTTGTAGAACAAGGATTTTCATAAAGACTAGTATTGATTATGAAGAGACCTATTTTCCTATGCTAGATCCAATCACTTTACGATATCTAATTATTCTGGTAGTATATAAAAACTTGATATGTGTCTAATGGATGTTATTATTGTCTATCTATATAGTTCTTTAGATATTGAAATTTATATAAAAATTCCTGAAGAATTTAATATGCTAAAAGCATGTAAGGATTCTTGAGAAAATGATGCAATTCATTTACATAAATTCTTATATGGGTTGAAACAAATTGTACGAATGTGGTATAATCATCTTAGTGAATATTTGCTTAAAGAATGTAACAAAAATTATGTAATTTTTCCTTGTGTCTTCATCAAAAGAAATGGATTAAAATTTGCTATAATTGAATTGATATATATGTTGACAATTTAAATATTATTGGAACTCCTAAAGAGCTTAAAAAAGCAGTTAATTGTTTAAAGAAGATATTTGAAATGAAAGATCTTGGAGAAACAAAATTTTGTCTTGGTTTACAAATTAAACATTTGACAAATGGAATGTTTTTTTCATCAATTATCTTATATTGAAAAACTTTTAAAACAATTTTACATGGATAAAGTACATCAATTAATTGCCCCAATGGTTGTAAGATCACCTGATGTAAATAAAAACTCTTTTCGTCCTTAGAAAAATGAAGAAGAACTCATTGGTCCCAAAATACCATATCTTAATACTATAGGTGCATTAATGTATCTTGCTAATTCAACGCGATCTGATTTCACATTTGCTGTAAATTTATTAGTAAGATTTAATTCTTCTTCAATAAAAAGACATTTGAATGAAGTTAAGTATATATTTTGATATCTCAAAGGGACTATTGATATGGTGTTATTTTTTTTAATTGAATTTGGATCACAATTGTTTGACTATGTAGATGTAGGGTATCTATTTGATTCACACAAAATTTGGTCTTAAACAGGATACTTATTGACATGTGGTGGTACAATTATATCTTGGCGCTCAACAAAACAAATTTTGGTTGCTACCTCATCAAATCATGTAGAAATAATTGTAGTGCATGAAGCAAGTCGAGGATGTGTTTGCCTAAGGTCAATAATCTAACATATTCTGAAAACGTGTGGTCTACTTTCGGAGAAAAAATTTCCGACAATAATATATAAAGATAATACAACATGCATAATGCAATTAAAAGGAGGATATATAAAAGGAAATAGAATGAAGCATATTTCAGAAAAATTCTCTTTCACTCATAATCTTTTAAAGAGTGGTGATATAGAAGTTCTACAAATTTATTTATGTGATATTCTTGTAGATTTGTTTACCAAGACACCACCAACTACAACAAGAAGAACTCCTTGTAAATTTATTTACTATAATTGTAATATTCTTTTAAGTCTCAAAGTATTAAACTATTTAAACTGTTCAAAATAAATAAATAACAAATAATAGAAGATGCCATTAATAGCATATATTAGAGCTACAATGACATTGTATGATACTTCAGTAAAGTAAAGGAAATTTAAAAAACAATGTATTTTCTACTTTCACAATGCGAAAACAACACAAATCAAATTCATCATGTCTCCTATAATTTGTTTATAATAGGGAAAAATGAGGGTAAGGGTGGCAGAAAATTAGACCCTGTCCTACACATTTTAGACCAATAATTTCTAAAGACACAAAAACTTGGGTAGGAACCCACACTGTCAAAGAACAACTCTCCAATTAAACGGCTAACATACTCACCAAGGTTTCATTGATAGCAATCGAGGCATCACCCTCCTCTTTGCCAACCTCATTCCTCTATCAAGACGGTAGCTTTATGGATTGCATCATGTATGTCTTTGTTGTTGATAGTATTGATTTCCCAACTTTGATTTTGAGTGAAAGCCCTTTCAAAATACCATGTTAGACCTAATTGGGTATGAAAATGAACATCACAAGCATCATGAGCCACAGCAAGCTTGAAGTTGAGGGGCCTAGAGAAGAAGAGTTTTCTTTCGAACAAACAATGAGTGAGCAATGGAGAAAGCCAACCAAAAAGGCACTAGAAAAAGAATATTACATTTGATTTTGAATATAAAGTACAAATAATTACCTTATTAATATTAAGAAAAACGGTTGAAAGTAGTTAGCTATCTTAAATTTGTCACAAATTAAAAGTATTTTACACAAATGCCCACAATTTAATGTTTAAGTTTCTACTTTAAATTAAATAATACTTAATTGCTACTCCTATATTAAAAAAAAAAACGGAGACTTTCAGTGATAACTTTTAGCAATAACCAAAATAAGTCATCACTAAAAGTTATATTTTTAGCAATAACTAAAATAATTATCACTGAAAGTCATTGTTCCAGCAACAACATTCAAAGTTATCGCTGAAAGTTACACTTTTAGTAGCAACAAATAAAAGTCGCTGAAAATGTAACTTTTAACAATGACAAATCAATGTTGCCACCAAAAATCTAACTTTCAACGGCCACATTTTCAAAAAAAAATCTAATCATAAAAATAAAAATTAAAAAAAAATAAAATTAATATACTAATTCTAATACTATTATATAATCTCCTTAAATATAAAAAATCTCATAAACCTAATAATCAAGCTTATCAAATATATTTTATTTATCTTAATTTAAATCTAATCAATAATTTTGACTCCAAAAAGATATAAATTGTTGTATATTTGTTAGTTCTATTTTGGCTTTAAAAGATATGAAGACATCCATTATTTTGCACAATCATCTACATTACGCTGCACCTAAAAATGCTACATAGTACTAATGTTTTGTACTAAGTTGATGCATAACTTGTCATTTAAATTTGGGCTTAAAGTGAAAATCAATGCTGCATAGATTCTTTCATTCTTTTTCTTACACATTTTTATGCCCTTTTTTGATTGAAAAAGTAAAATACTTGTGGTTGCGTTTCTATCCAAAATGCTACGTTGAAAATTACCGTATGAGTTGCAGTAATCTAGATCACTAGAAAAAAAATTCATGGACTTTTTGGTTCAATGGATGCAAGTTATGATTAATGAGCATAATGATGGTGATTTGTATTTTTTTAAGAGTTTAGCCACAGTCATATTATTTACTGATTTATTGATTTTTTAGGTTTTAATAACTTATGTGCCTTCTTTTCACTAATTTTTATTTTTTTATTTTGTTACATATTTAGATAATTTGGAAGCTCTTCTTTGTTCTCTATCTTCTGAATATATATTTTTTCCTTTTTCCACTTAAATTGAAGTCCAATTATTGTATATAATTTTGTAGGATTTTACAACCTAAATTTCTCGATGGATGTCATTCTCAACACATGTTAATGGAGATAAACATGCTGATTAATATTTTCAGCGGTGACGATTTGACTAAATATATACTTTTAGCAGCAACACACTTTTAGTAACAACTTTTCACATTTTCAGCTACAAATTATGTCATCACTAAATGTACACTTTCAATGATGACTTTTTTGTAGCCATCGAATGCTTTCAGTGATGAGACTTGCAACGGTGACTTGGTGTAACACTTTAATCTTATACCATATTTCCCATTTATTAGACCTTAATTAAGTTTGCTTGTACCATTTTATAAGCTTGAATCATATGAAGGACTAAAATAGAAAAATTTAAGACTTTTAGTTATTATTTATTTGGTCACCTCATTTTCTAGGTTAATATTTGAAAATTTATAACTAATTCTAAAAATTAGTATAGAGGAGACTCAAGTTTTTAAAAATATATTAAAAGATTTTCTATATGGAAAAAATATGAAATAGTATTTTTAATGTATCAATTTGTATAGTATTTAGCATAGAAATACTGTTCATTTAGTGATTTTTCACTTCTCTAGGATTTTGCCCTTGAATTTAAAAATTTACTTCTCATTATATTCTAAGCCAATTCGTGCAAAATTTATACCCTTGGATAGCTCTGGATGTTTACTTTCTATATATATATTTATCTTGTATATTTATTCAATGTAACTAGAGCAGGACATCAACTTAAACTATTAAAAGTTAGAACATTACTTTTACTATAACAGTTTTAGAAAAAATTATATAACTTTCATTATATAACTCTAATTACATTCAAATTAGTGGCAGATTAAACTTAAAATATAGATCTTTTCACACATACAAACCACTAAATTTTTGGAGTATATTGTGATTTTATACTGCCTTTTAAAATGAGCAGTACTTATGGTAAAAACTTACAGTTTTCCAACTCTATCTAATTTTGACCCTTATTTTTAAAAATTTACTATAAATTGTACATTTATCTAATTTAGATGTTCTCTAATTATTTGGAACGTTTGTTCTTTCTACTTTCAAAGCATATATAATACTTATCCTAATTGCCCTATTTCGGTCAAATAATATTAACTTTACTTTCAATGCTACAGAATAAACTTTTTGCAATGTAACATGGCAAAATAAACTTCATAACATGTTTACATGTTCATTCCATATTCCAAAACCATACAATACATTTCATAGTGCTTAAAGGGACCAAATAGCATAGAGGTACAAATCTGAAAGCATATACATAATTTTATATATCATTTCAAAATATAAAATCATAACTTAAAAGTAACATTAGGCATCATTCTCCTCTTCTTTCTCCTTAGCCTTCTTGACATCTTTGCCATAGCTTGTGCCTGCGTAATATCACATGTATCATGAAATCATTCAACAGACACTTTAAAACATAATGTGTTATATTAGTTCATAAAAATTTCGACAAAGTGTCTCTTCAAAAAATGAATATCCTAGGGTTGAAACCCTTATATTTATTCAGTAAAAATAATCACAAAACATCATAATAGCAATATGGCAAGTCATAAAGTTCATGGAAACATCATTAGATAACATAATGCAATAAATGGTACATTGCTTCCTTGGTGAACCTTTTTGCTTTTTCGCATGGTGTCACTTCTTTCTAGCACTTCCACAAGTTTTCTTGAACCTAAATACAACATTAAATAACCACTTAAGCTACTGATTCAAGTGATTCCTTCATAAAGTCTCATACTAACCCTAGAAATTCATATAATTATCTTTTGTCTTTTTTATGAAACCAACACTTATTCCTATGATTTTCCACCATGAATAACTCATTTTTTTGCATAAAAATCATGAAATTTCCACTCTAAGACAACCTACTGAATTGGCTAAAATAGGGGAGTAAGAGGGAAGAAATGGTTTTCATTTATTTGCTTCCAAACTTACCTTTTTTTACCATTTCTCATGCCTTCCTTCAAATTTTACGTATAAAAACTCTTCCTTTCACTTCCTTGATCATGACCAAAATATAGACTAGAGACGGAGGAGGAGAGAACTTCGTAAACCACTTAGAAAGCTAGCTTAAAGGTATAGAATACTCACCTTGAACTTGTAGTTGTATACTTCAAGCTTTGGCCTCTCATTTTGCTCTCTCCTTTCTACGCCACTTTCTTTCTTCTTTGTGCTAATTTTGGATCTCTTTCTCTCTCTTTGAGCAGCAATATGGTCGGCCAAGACAAGAAGCAAAATTAAATGTCTCAACTTAATCAATTAACCATGGTAAAATCACTTTAACCTTAGTTAACTAAGCCTTCTTCATTAAGTTTCCAAGATATTAATTAAATAATCTTTCCCCCATGTGTTGCTAAAAAGTCACACTACTTTATGGAAGAAATTATCCAAAATACTGCATATTTTTCCTAATCCATATATATTATGTGTCGGTTATTTTTTACCGGGACCGGTAAAATTACTTTTGTAGTATTTTATCACTTTATAGGTATAGGATTAGAATAGATTTGTATTTGTGTTTAATTTAATATCCTATCCTACATAGAGTATATGTGGGGTCCATATGCTTTTTCTTTTACTTTTATTCTTTTTGTGGGGTCTGCAGCCTTTTTTTTAATCTTTTATACATAATTGTACTGTTCTGTTGGCAATTTTTTTTCCCAAATTGATTCCTTTAAGCCCAATGCACTATTCTATTGGGTTCTGTATATCATAAGCTTCGGTCTGACATAAATTTTGATATTTATGAAATTACCCCTAGATTGGGGTAAAAAGGCAAATATTTATTCTTTCGGCCACTTTCTCATAATTGTTCCCAGTGTTTAAACTTTAAATAAATCTTTTTGCAGGAACTAGATTGTAAATTGATTTTTCATAATTCTCTGGACCGTGAAATTGCTATTTTTACTTCTTTTTCCATCTTTTATGTATTTCACATCTTATTTCCATATCTCTATACATATAATGGTCTTTACCTAGGAAATTGAGGATGTTACACTTGGTGGAGACAAATTGTCGCCGTTGAAAACTTTTAGTAACGACTTTTTTAACTTTTAATGATGACTTTTGTTGTTGTTGAAAGTCAATATTTTTTTAGCAATTAATCTTAACTAATTTGTGCATGCAAAAGTCAAAGAAATAGGTTATTTATTGAAGGATATAACTAGCATAAATTGTTTAATGGATAGATATAGGTTATTTGTGCCTTATAATTTAGACAAAAACAACTCTTTAAATTCCCTTATATTAAAAATCAAAGCGAGTAATAGACAATTAGGTGGCAAAAAAAAATGATATGTTAGCTACTTTGTAAAATAATTAATAGTGTTAAAATTTTAAGAAAATTTGGGTCATATTTTAAAAGTTAACGATTAAAAAGGAAATTTATAAAATTAGAGGAATAAATGGGAAACTTATAATAGGACATAAAAAATATTTTTGCCTTAAGAGTAGAGTAAAATACTTTATCCTACTCTGTATTTTATCTTAATTACAGATATCTCCCATTTATTTTCAAGCTTTTATTTCCATCTACTCAATTATTAATAAACATTAACTAATTAAATTTAACTTCTTTTTAGACCAAAATATCACTCATTAACATAAATGTTTATTTAATAATATTTTAAACACATTTTTTTAAAACTTTTTACATTTCAACTAGAATGAGTTCTTTTCATAGAGCTTGAGATCAGCTATACTATTCACATGCTTCTTTCATTTTTTTAATGTTTTATATTGATTAATTTTACATATTTTTATTTTATACTAAATTTTATTAATTTTTAATTTATTTTTTTGAAATACATTTATTTAAATATTATGATAATTAATTATTTAAAATTTTTTATAAATATTTTACATTTTTAATGTCAAATCAATTGGAAATTTTATCATGAATTTTTAATATAAATATTTTAACTTTATTTAGTTTTGATTGAGATAGAAATTAGATATTTTATATTGTAAGGATAAATAAATAATTTTAAATTATTTTAATATAAATTTTAGTTGATAAAACATGAATTTTAGAATCCTTGATAAAATATTTTTTACAAAATTAAAAATTGGACTAACGTCTATATTTTAAAAATATAGAGGAAGTCTCAGTTTAAAAATAGAGGGAGAGAAAATCCAAATAGTTTAGCAAATTATTTATGATATAAAATAATAGTGTACCTTAAATACAAACAGAATAAGAAAAAAGGAAAAAAAAAAAGAAAAAAAATGCATATATATGAATGCCATAATTGCTTCAACAATTCCTTAAATCATAATATATGAATTTCATCAATGATTCAATGAAATTTGATCAATTTTGTTTCTTGGAAAGTCAGCGTCAACCAACATTACCGACTCAACGGCCATATGATTGATGTATTCATCATGCGCACTTGGTGGATACGAGTAAGCCCCATAATCAATATAAAGCAATATACAACTTTCAATGTACTACATAGAGAAGTTCTTGATAACTTAATTAATATAATGATTTATTTTTGATAACATAATATAATGATATTTTTTATATATAATTATGTAATTGGTCAAATTTAAATATTTTTAAGTACAAATAGGAGTAACTCTCTCAATATATTTTTTTCTATTAACAATACCCGAACTTGAGACCTTACTCTAACTCCACCTAATTAATATCCATAAATATAGTGATATTTTAATAATACATACTATCGGTGGATCTTTTATGTTACTTTGAATGTGTTTTTATGTTGTAACATAAATAATGAGAATTTACCAACACCCCACCACCACTCTTAGCACTTAAATTAAATTAATCTATGTGGTTTGGTGAGAGTAATTTTTTGTATCCAATATAATGATTGATATATAATATATTATAATGCAAAATTTATTGTATAAGAATTATACACCTATGAAAATATTAATTGTAAATTAAAATTTTTACAGATATTTAAACTTATTATTTGCATGTAATAACGAATTCATTCCACGCACGAAAAGGAGTTCTTTCTAGTTCTGATTGAAAGATTTTTTTTTTAAAAAGAAAAGGAAATGAGAATGTACACGTGTCACAGCAAACACTCATCCATCAGTGAAAGCGAAAAAACCAGACACGTGCTCATGACGTGTCAAGAGGCGTGTGACCCGACGATGACTTGCACGCGTCCACGACTCGTCCGCGACGCGTGGCTCTGAGATTGCTATAAATGAGAATGTGAGGGAAAGAGGCTTTCTATCTGCAGACTCCGACGTCGTGTTCTGTTTGAAGCTGAAAAACTGAAAATGTCGCAGTTGGTGAATATGGCCAAGGACTTCGTGGCAGATAAGGTAGCAAATGTGAAGAAGCCTGAGGCGAGTGTGGATGACGTCGATTTCAAGCGCGTGAGCCGAGAGAACGTCGAGTACCTGGCCAAGGTCTCCGTTAACAACCCTTACAGCACCCATATCCCTATTTGTGAGATCTCCTACTCTCTCAAGAGCGCTGAAAGGTACTCTTCAAATTTATTCATCCTCTTCATGAAAAGAAAAAATCTTTTTAATTTGAAGATACATACATATCTTTTAGAAGTTTTTAATAAATTAGATTAGGAATATGTGATTACTGAAATTCATAAGGAAGTTATGGGATTACTGAAAATCATAAGGAAGTTTTTGAAGGCTTTATATATAATTAATTTGAATTCTTTCTCCTTTTCCATTTTTATGGATGAAATTAAATTCTTATATGCATAGTATCATCATGAGCATATTATTATATGGAGAAAGAATGACAGAGGGTAAGATGGTTCCATTTTTCATGTAGGATCCATTCATCCCTTATATTTTTCTTTGCTATCATCCTGAAATTTGAGGGCAACTTGGACATCCTATTGTTTTAATTAATTTTAGTAAAGTGGGATTAGAGAGAGAGGTGATTAGTGATAATTGGAGTTGAAATTGTGAAGGGAGATAGCAAAAGGGACAATGCCAGATCCAGGGTCATTGAAGGGAAATGAGACAACAGTATTGGAAGTGCCAATGAAGGTGGCATACAGCATATTGATGAGCTTAGCAAAAGACATAGGAGCTGATTGGGACATTGACTATCAACTTGATCTGGGACTCACCATTGATCTTCCTGTCATTGGCAACTTCACCATTCCTCTCTCTCACAAAGGAGAGATCAAGCTCCCTTCTATCTCTGATGTCTTTGCCTGATACTACTTATATGCCTTTACTTACTTTCATTCCAAAACTTTGTTATATCATGCCTCTTGCTCTATTATAGAATAATGTCCTCTTGTTATAGTCTCCTTTCAAAATATTATATCTGTATCAGTTCTCTTTTGATTAAGGAGAGCCCCATATGAAAATATAGAAAAGAAAATTATATAACAGCCATACATGTTAACCAGTTGCGGCAACAAAAGTTTTGCGTTTCATTGTAACAAAAAAGCAAGCAAACAAAACGTTTTGCCTTTCCTAGTAAGTTATATAAATGCAAAGCATACTAGCGTTTGTAGTCCAACGGTTAGGATAATTGCCTTCCAAGCAATAGGCCCGGGTTCGACTCCCGGCAAACGCAGTGTCGTTCAAATTATTTTGCTTTAGAAACGTCGTATATAAATTCTTTCGGCCATTACGTCATATGTAAATTTGAAATTTTCATCTCAGGATAATGAAAACTATATATATATTTTTCTCTTGGTGACAAGGATCATGAAAACTTCGGTCATTCAAACAAACGAACCATAATTCTCTTTGGATTAGAAGCCGATGTTCACTTGGATCCTCAAAATATTATTTTGTGAGTACTTAACAATGATGTTTAATATTTGTTTATTATTATTATGTATTTTTCGGTACAAAGAAAATGGCCAATCAAAAAATAGTATTTGTGTGTCTATATATAGTATTTGTATATTGAATATCTGGTATTACCATAAATGGCCCAATTCCAACTAGCAGCAATCAAAATTGGAGACAAAAAACTAAAATCATTGGTACATCTGCAAGTTCCTGAACACAACTAGTAAAAATCTCAAACTTCCATTTTAGGAAACAGCAAAGACTCAACAAGTAGAAGATCCATACCATGATTATTCATTAGCTAGTCGCCTACTATACATATATAGTGTCATTATTCAAAGGATTGGCTTATAAAACTCTATTCCAGGCTTTTACTGGACGCATGGCCTAAGAAAAGAGGAACATCTCACTGTATCGGAGGCTAGGTACCGTCCTTTCAGTATCTGCCATCAAACTCTTCAATAGAAACATAACATGTGAACTTTATTTTACAATGTGGAATTGCATTTATTGTTAACCTCTTATTAAGAATAAAAACGTCACATGTTATAATTCTGTTGAAGAACTTTACAGCAACCGAGTTAGGCTTTAACTTTTTGACCTATATTATGATGGTATCTCCATCCACAATATGGAGAAGCTTGCTTTTCAGAAGTAATCAAGAGACATAGCTGGTCTTAGGAGTTTTTGGCTTCGCAAAGAAAGCTGATAGCACACTCTTGCTCCGGGCAGGGACATAGGAAATCTCGCGCCGATTTGGGTTGTCAAATGACCTCAATGGTGTCATTGGTTTGGAACCCTCCGATGCATCCTGCAAATGAAGTATTATGAGCAACTTTCACATAGTTATCTAAACAAAAACATTAATCATTAATGAGTTATTAAAAAACTACAAGGAAAACTAATAAATGCTTCATGTTCATGTGAAATGACTAACTTTTCTATGACAGGTTCTTATGGTAATGTTTGGGCCATACTTATGGGTTTAATAACACGTGAAATCCTGTAATATCTCATAGGTCACTTGAGAATATTTATATGGGTATAATGCTTCATTCAAAGCTGACACAATTCGTGTCTTTGTGGTCAATGCAATTTCAAGCCCAGACATTGTTTGAAGCTGACACTGTCCATCCTTCTTTCTTGATCAGATGTTGTAACATATTCTTATTTTAAAAACTTGGGTTAATCTTTCCTGGATTTGCCTGAGGATCTACTGGACCACCAAATCCATGTTTGCAGATACTCTTTTCACTTCATAGCACCCATAAATTCCATTTTGGTCCTTAACCATTGGTTTTTGGGCTTGGCCTGATCTAGTAGCCAATCCTTGTATGCCCATCTCTTTGGTTTTGGCCAACCCCACCCGACCTAATGTGATTGTCCTAGCCAGGCCACCAAGCAACATCATCATTATTGGAGGCGCCATTTTAGCTAGCTTGGCCCAATCCTATTAATTTTAAAAAAATTGTACAGTGATTTATATTAAATTATTTTAAGGGTAAAATCCTTTTACATTTTTTTTTTGTTTCAAGAGTCATTTTATGAGGTCTTACCTTATACAGTAGCAAATGGGCCATAAGAGTAAAAAAGACAGTGAGCCGCAAAGTAAAACCCAAGATTTATTATAGATACTAGAGCTTTAAATTCATAGTATGATAAAGCATATGTGACAGCATTAATTCCACATCCATATGCAACATTTCTCAATTGAAGCAGTCATACATGCCACTAGAAATCATAGAAAACTAGAAATTGAAAATTAATTCTTTGTTCTATTCCACATTACTAACGTCAAGGATGATTTCAACTCCGATGTTTAACATCTTTAAAGGCTTTGAAACCATATCAACTCAAAATCTTAAATTTTTAAGAGAACACCCATAATTGGTTGAATATCATTCATATTGCTGATCCCATATGAACCATTGTATTGATCCAAGTAATTGAAATATTTCACAGAAGATATCTTGTTATTTGGTAAGAGCAACAATTTAGTCCCATCTGTGTTTTCACCTAGAGCTTGCTAAACCAAATTGATCAGAGAACAACAGACACATTTTTTTTTCTTTAAAAAAAAAAGAGAAAAGGAAAGAAAACATCAAGTAACAATAATACTTGATATGATTATCAAGCACACTGATAGGCATATGCTTACTGATGAATAGGAAGGACCTTACCTTGCGTGTCATACCCATTGTTTGCACATCCGTACTAGATGTGTGACCACCATTGGGAAATTGAATTTGTGCTGCCGAAGATTTCACCCGAGCACTCTCTTCATTATCTACAAACATGTAACTTCAATTTGTAAGAAGCTATCACTTCTTTAGGACGAAGCCACCATAGCTAGGCCAATTGAAGGTGGATTATATAATGAAAGTGATACTTCTATCCCACCTACCTAAAAGTTGGAAAACTCCTGTAGTCATCGAAGAAATTTTTGTGTCCTCGGGGCTGCACAATTGGATGCGTTAAAATGCTAAAAAGAAAGCATTTCACCCTATAATTCACAAAAGAAAAAGGACTCTTCTTATATAGCTAAACTATTGACTTTCTATAGAACTCACTTAGTTGAAGAATATGAAGTCCCTTTCAAGGTAGACTTAGTTTCCGAAGCTAAATGCCAAGAAAGTGTTTTTGACGCAGGAGTACCTACATATCATACATCAAGATAAATAACATGTTCAACTACTGCCAAATTGGGAAAATATAGCAAAGGTGATGCCCGAATATCCAGAAGGTACAATGCTAAGCCACTTACCTGAAAGATAAGATCGGCTTCTAGCTTGAAAAAGCTTTTGCCTTGCATCAGTCTGTATGTGTGGACTAAAATGCACCTTCTTATTGACAGTGTCTAGCTTGCACAGTTAAATAAACAGAAGAACAGAAATCCATAAGAACAAAGGGAATAAACCTATATATCACTAATAAATTATTTCCTGGTAAAAGCAGTAGCGCGTACTTGGCAATATGTAGTGCTTATGATATCTCGGAATTATAGCCAATAATTGCTGTTGCCTAAGACCTTCTTTATCCGTGTAAATTTGGCATGTAAGAAGTTGCTGCTTAAAAAGCAAATAAGTTACTCTAACTGCATTTGATATATCTCTATATTAACATGATATCGTAAACTTGTATACCTGATTCAAGGTAGAGGCTTTCAAATGCATGGTTGAGACATCCAAAGTTTGCTGCTCAAGAAGGTCAGCTAACTTGTATGCAACAGTTCCGAGATGATCAACAGCATTCACTAAGGCTCTTACAGCATAATCTTTCAGGTTGTCAAGAACCCTAATACATAAAAGAGCATTAAAAAAAAAAGAAGGAAATAACCACGTAGTTTAAACGTGAATGAACAGATACACTCAAATTGTTGTTGGTACTTAAATTATGTCAATTAACATATTACAGCGATGACTTGATGATAGAGCTCACCTCTGCTGCACACCTTCAAGCATAAAATTGAAACGAATCATTCTTATTTCCGAAAAAACATAGGGTGCCCTGCCTGCCGCTGTCTTTAGATGTAGTTATACTAATTAGACAAAAAACTTTCTCTAATAATAAATATCCTCAAGTGACCTATTCTGCATGGGGGGACTTAAATATGGGATTCTATGTATGATGACCATATGCCATAACCACCCACTCTCAGCAATATCATAATTATGATGCAACCATACATGCTTTTAAGAATCAGTTTTGTAAGCGATCCACTTACATATAGGGGGCAAAGTAAGTCACACAAACCTTGTCAAATTTTAAATCTATGTTTTGTGATGTTCCCAGACCAAATAAAGTTCTTTTTTCTTTTTCATTCAAAAAACAAACTGTATCTAATAATATAGTTCTAACTTCTGCCATACACGTCTATATTTGTATTTATTTTTCAGTCCACATGAAGCGAAAATGTTGCAATACTTGACCATTCTAATCTCAGAAAGCTTTTCTATAAACAATTGAATTTCTTAAAATGGCCATTAAACAATGTTACATAGAAAAGTTTAGAAGAATTGTATCACTAATTAGAACAAACTAAAACTATACTGCAATGAAATCACTAACTGCTAGGCATTGTTGCTGAAGTTTCAACAACTCGCAAATAGAGAAGAAGCTCAAACAAAGGGAGTCAAACTACCATCAAGAACTTAATAACAACACAAAAAACAAGCGTAAGACAATAAATAGTCTTACATTTGTTTCTGTTCGCTATGAAGATATGATTTTTCACAGTATTCTGCAGCAGAATAGAGTTGAGGCCTCAAGTTCTTGAGTTCCTGAAATTAGGATCATAGGTGAATCAAATGACTGTCCAAGCATGCTCCGCTTCCAGTATGAGGAAATTATTCAAAGCAATACCATGAGAAGACACATAGCTACATTGGTCAGTTATAACTGACCAATGCATAGTTAGCTACATTGGTCAGTTATAACTGACCAATGCATAGTCCTTATGATCTTACAATGAGATTCCTCTGTTAAAAGTTAAAATTACAGTTCAAAATGTTACAATAGCAGCAACCTTTATGTGAAGTGCAATCAACAATCTTGGTCATTAGGATTATTTTAGCAACACATGATCTGCTTTTTAGTTACCCCAAATTCCCAATTACACTAAATAATTGCAAGTATTTGATCAAAGAGCATGTATCTGGTACAAACAGAGAGTTATTGGCAATGGCACACATACTTGCCTGCACCTGAACTTTACAAATGAGCACATATCTCAATGCATTACTTGCACCTTACAATATGATTAGACATGTGCCAGGATAGAGAACCACCGAATGAAAAAAAACTATCTAAAGAGAAGCATTATGTTTAAAATGCATTCCATAAAATTTGTCACATAAAATATCTAGAAGAGAAGCACTTCTGTACTCTCTGTTCCAATCTGCCCATAAACTCTTTATTTATGTCTGTAACTACCAAGGAACCAATCACTGCCTAAGCTATTAGGTCTAGCTCCATGGTGGTTCATCTCGATAAGTAAATGTCTATAAGTCTCCCTTTACTGTCTCACTTTTTCCAATATTTAACACCAATTAGAGTACCAGATTGGACTACCTGGGCATTTACCATAATTAAACTGGAGTGCAGCCCCAAAATATGCTAAGGTCATTTTTATCTCACAAATCGGAGTTCCATAAAGTGATAACAAACATCTCAGCATCACTCACAAGAGAAATATTTTGTCATCACCCATAGAACTAAACACTAATATAACTGAAGACTTGCTGTTAAAAATGGCCAAATTAGTTATGGAGATGCCCCAATATCAGTGCAACGTCCAAAATGAGGATAACCTTACTGTTTCCCTTCGTGTGCTATATGTTCAAATGTAAGTAGAGGCTTGAAGCCAGAGAAGAAAAAATTGGTTAGTTTCATACTCGAGGGAGCTTATCCCTTTTCTGAGAAAGAGGGTATCTAGCTGTAATTACTTATGCTTCCTGATTATGAATCCTAACAATGGCGCCTTCATTGAGAGCTCTCTACATATGAGAGAGAAGGTAGATGAGATTAGCCCTCCGAATTTCTTAAAGATAATAGACATGCTCGAGGACTCCTCTCTCTCTTCTCTTCTGATAATTTCAGGGCTAGCGTATTTGCTGCAGTTATTGAAACTAAGAGGATATATCAATATCTATGAAGGCTTGAGTGCATTTTCTGAAATTTGTTTACCCATTTTGACATCATTACTTGATGTAGACGAACAGAAAAATATGCCAAATGCACTACATGATAGAATTGACAATTATATGGTACAACAACTTAATGAGTGGGGATGGTGAAAGCAGAAGCTTGGAGCCAATGCCACTTTGGAAGTGTCACTTGCTGTTTGTATGGCAGGTGCTTTGGTGAGGAAGAATACTGTCTACCAGCACATTGCAAATCTGGTGGAAACAAAACTTTGGCACTTCCTGTACCTTCATCCAATGTTACTCGTGGAGGCTCACATGCTGGCAACAAGTTGGCTATGGAGGAATTTATGAATCTTCCAGTTGGGTCTTCTTTCAGAGAACCTATGAAGATGGGTATATCATCATCTTCAGCTGTTAATTCCTACCAGTTTCAGGTCAAACTTGCTTGAGGCAGCCATTTGTCTTTTTGCTGTTGAAGAAGCACATTGCAGATTAGAGAGGGAGTCATGTTTTTAATGATGTAGAACAGATTTCCAAGTCACTTTTGGAAGCAGGTATCACAGCTGGAATGTACCATGGTAAATAAATAAAAAGAGCTCGTGAGGAATCTCAGATTATTTGTTAGAGAAGCACTGCAAGTCATGGTAGCCACTCTTGCTTTTGGTACGGGTATTCAGACTTTGTGTGCATTGGGAGCAAGGAAGAATAATGCATTAATGAAATAATTTCTCTTTTTATTTTCTGTTACCTACTTCAACTTTGAGGACATGGTTGTTTTGAAGGGGGAAATATTGTTACAAATCGCCCAATATCACGTGCACGGCCCAAAGTGAGGAGAACCCTACTGCTTCCCTTTTTTTGTGGTATATGTTCGATTGTAGGTGGAGGCTTGAAGGCAGAGACAAACAATTTGATGAGCTCCATACACAAGTCAAGGGAGTTTCATCCCTTTCTCAAAAAAGGGTATGTATCTGCAATTTCTCACGAACACTAGCAGTCTCACATTAACAGGGCATCCGCCACAAAAAATAAAAATAAAATAAACTCTTAATTCGTATTTACCCAAATTCTCTCCCAGCAAAATGGGACACAACGATATAGTAATAAAATAAAGACCCCACAAGCCCAAAAATTCGAACTCAAGCAAAAAAAAAATCCAGACCACAAATGCCACTTGGAAAATGGAAACACGGCAAATGCAACAGCCAAATTCAATAAAAAAAGAGCAAAAACAAATACAGATCTGGTCCAAATAAGCCACACCCAAAAACCGAAATCAACATTTGCACACAAACAAACCCGGGGAAAGGATAAGAAGCTAGAACCTGCAAGGCATTGACGAAGCTCTTGCTTCGCTCCATGGAGACCTCGTCGAACGTCATGGCGGGATTGACCGGCCTCGAGTGCTCCATTAATTCCATGAATAACCAGCAAAGAAACGCAGAAAACCCAAAGCATGAACCGAAGAAGTAGTTGAACCCCAAGAATTAAAAATGCATAATACTCAATGATTAGTATAATGAATGGGAATTGGTTTGTGGGGTTAGGCTTTTGTTGGGAGGGAGGGAGAGAGGTAATAATCAATCTGGTAAGCGTAGTTAGAGAGAGAAAGGGAGAGGTACAATTGAAGCAATACACAATAGAATAGAAGGCAAGGTGAAAGAATGAGTGGGATTTTGGAGTTTAGTGTCAGAAAATGACAACATTTATTGTGCGCGCTGGCTGGGTAGTTAGACGTACTTCATTGAGCCGCTGATAATAATAACGGCAATTGGACCTGCAATGACAGAAATACCCTTAGTGGGCTATAATTAAGTCGGCCTCTCTTATATTTTTCCTTAATTAATACTTTCTCCCATAGTATTATAGCGTGTTTTATATGATTAAATTTTAATTTAAAATATAAAATATTAAGTATTTTTTCTTATTTTATTATTATTTTTAATTCTTTCTTACTTCTTATTTATAGTTTTATAATAATAATAGAATGAGGTATTTAATAAGAATAAAATAAGAAATATTGGTATTTTTTATATTAACTTCAAGTAAGAAAATAATTTACTTAATATATATATAATTGATATAAAATACTTTATAGTGTGGATCCGAGAGATTATTTAAGTTTTCATTTAACTTTTATAATTAAAAATCCATAATTTAATTTTTTTTATTTAAGTAGTTTTCATTAAATACCTATATGAATTTATTTTATTTGATAATTTTTGTCTTATTTTTTTTATTGACATAATTTATATATATTTAAAATTTCAAAGTAATACATTATTGTCTATTTGATGAAAGACCCGCTTGGAACTCGTCCAAGGAACCTTCTACAATCTCAATGTCATCCCTGGATCGACTAGAATCAAGCACATAACCGTTGAGAGCAAGAAGATTGAAAAACACAAACTGGAAATTCCAAAATACGCAACTTTATTGAATTTGATGTATCTCACAAACAAAAGCTCGGATTTGAGTGCTTTCAAAACGAGATAAAAGCTAAGATTCTAAGCTATAAGATTGACTCATAAATCATCCAAAAACTCACACAAAAAGGGGTTGAATTCAAGCACATCTAGACAATAACAATAAAGGAAAATAGATAAAGATAAGGACCAGACTCATATACTTTACTTTCTATACATTAGGTGCCGTTATCCAATCCCTATTTGACACCTAGATTTTTTTTAACATGTCACATGCATGTTAATAACAATAGATTAACAGTGTTAACTTACTAATAAACCTAAAATAAGTAAAGAAAAATCTATGTCCCTACCCTAACTCCAATTTTGCTTGCCTCAATCAAAATCTGTGAGTCCGTGACGCAGCCACACATCTCTAATCTGTCGAAACATTTTTTTACAGCTCGACTTCTTGCACCAGTGATAGGATTAGGCCAAAAGTTGGGTAACTCTCGATTCTTTTTCAGCTTTTTTTTTTTAAGTTAATGATTGCCATTGTATGGGCCATTGTATGCTCTTGTTTTGTTTCTTGATTACTTTTGTTGAACACTATTTGTGATTTTCTTTAATGAGGAGGACTTTTCGGTGGCCAAAAAGAAATAAAAAGATAACATTTTCATGAATAATGTTTTTATAAAGGAGCAAACTTTTTTGTCCAAAAAAAAGAAAACTTAAAAAAAAAAAAACAAAAGACAGTAGCGCTTCTAAATCTAGAGAATGAATTTTGGCTACATGTGTTTTGAATTTCACAAGCTTTAGATGTGCCAAAATGAGGATTGTTTGCTTAACTTTTAAATTTTACAAGCTTTACTTGTATTTTTTTCCTAATTTTGTAGCAAATGCAATGGATTGTGTCAATGCCTCAAGTTCCCATTCAAATGAACTTCCTTTAGAACATGTTGTTACTGAACAAAGATTTAACTCCACATAGTGGTATGGAATTTGAAATTGAAGAGCATGCGTATAGATTTTATAATGTGTATGCTGGCTTTATTGGTTTTAGTGTTAGAAAGGAATGGGTGAACAAAAGTAAGATAGATCAAAAAATAGTATTATCTCGAAAATTTGTATGTTTCAAAGAAGGATTCAAGAAGACAAGTGGTTATGAAGCAAAAAAGATTCGAAAAGATTTGAGAACTGGTTGTTTGGCCGGAATGACAATCAATAGAGAGGAAAATGGAAAATATATAGTTACATCCTTTGAGAAGCAACATAATCATCCTTTTGCTACTCCTAAAAGTAAGCACAAATTACCATATCAAAGAAAGATTTCTGTTGCTCAAGCTACTCAAATTGAGTTAGCAAGCCAAACTGGCATACAACAAAAATTAATTTTTGAATAGACAAGTTGGAGGAAGAGAAAATGTTGGGTGCACTCTTAAGGATGTTCACAATCATTTGAGTTCTAAGAGGATGGTCGAAATGAAAGAAGGTGAGGCTTCCACTTTGCTTCATTATTTTGAATCAAGGAAATCTAAAAACCCATCATTTTTTTATGAGATTCAGCTTGATTCTGAAGATCAAATCACTAATATTTTTTGGGCAGACGCACAAATGGTTGTGGATTATGTTTATTTTGGGGATGTGGTTTCTTTTAATACTACTTATCACACAAACAATAATTATTGACCATTTGCACCCTTTCTTGGATTTAATCATCATTAACAAATGGTTATATTTGGTGCTGCATTATTATATGATGAAACGGATGAATCATTTGAATGGCTATTTAAAACTTTTCTAAAAGCTATGTGTGATAAGAAACCAAAAACTATTTTCACTGATCAAGATGCGGCAATGGCAAATGGGATTTCTGTGGTTCTACCTGAATCATATCATTGACTTTGTACTTGGCATCTATTTCAAAATGCTCTCAAGAATGTTAATCATGCCTTCAAGAAATCAGATTATTTTGCTTCAAATTTGAGACATTGTATTTGTGAATATAAGTATGAGAATGATTTTCTTTGTGCATGGGAGTCAATGCTTAACAAGTATGACCTTCAACAAAATAAATGGATGCAAGATTTGTTTGAAAAGAGAGAAAAATGGGCATCAGTATATGGGTGACATGCCTTTTCAGCAGGAGCCACATCAACACAATCGAGTGAAAGTTTCAATGGTCGATTAAGAGGTTACATGAAGTCTACATTTAATGTGTTATATTTTTTTAGACATTTTGAAAGAGTGTTAAAGGACATGAGATATAAGGAGTTAGATGCTAACTATGAAATGATTCAAAAATCGCCACCACTAAATTCGAATGTCCTTTTATTGAAGAATGCAAGAGAAGGCTACACATTAATTATCTTTTATCAAGTTAAAGAGGAATATGAGAGGTCTTGTAACATTCTTTTTAAAGAATGCAATCAAGTTTCAACCTTCTATGAATATAAAGTGTGTGTAGTAGGAGAAACAAGAGAGCACAAGGTTACTTTTAACACAGAAGATGGGACAATTGTGTGTAGTTGTAAGAAATATGACTTTATTGGAATCTTATGTAGCCATGCTCTTTGAGTTCTTAATTTGTGGAATATAATAATTATTCCTCCAAAATATATTCTAAAGAGGTGGACTAAGTATGCTCGAAGTGGATGTATTGTAGATAATAGTGGGAACATAATCAAAGAAGACCCAAAGGTAGTTGTCTCAAATCGTTTTAAAGACTTGAGTCAAAATATAGTTGAAGTAGCAAGTAAGGCTGCTGAATCTGATGATGCTGCAACCTTTTTTGAAAAAGGGTTGGTTGAATTGGGCATGGAAATAGATAAAATTTTGAGCAAAAATTCATCCACACCAAACCAGCAAGAATCTAGTAATCATTGTCAAATTAATGAAACTAGCATATCTGGAAAAACGATGCATTTCAAGTGAAGGGAATTAAGAAGAAAGAAGGTTCATCTTGAGTTAAAGGTCGACCTAAAAGTTGTATAAAAAAATCAAAGAAAAAGCGATGTTCATGGGTGTATTTATTTACTTATTCTTAATTATCTTTTGGTAATATTATCCATATCAATTTTATACTTTAAATGTTGCAAGCATCAATGTTACAGCAATGTGAAGCTAGTGAACCTCTAAATTCAAATATGACCCAAGTTTCATCCTTATTAGTACCATTTTTAACTCCATCTCTAGGTATATTTATGCATATTAATTTTGAACTCTACATTTTAGTTTTAATAAGTATATGCATATTAATTTTGAACTTCATAAATTACAGGCACCAATCTTGCTAGACGTCAAGTCTAGAAGCCTACAAACCTGAATGAGGAGTGCACAGATCAATTGCATCACCAAGAATTGAGTCAAGCAATTAATTTTAGTGTAGCTTAAATTTAAGTTTGTTCATTTTTAATTGATGCAGCAAACAATTATTTTTTGTATTTTAGTGCAACACGCATGAAACAATCCAACATGTCTAAGGAGATTGTTGGAGTGCTAGGAACTCTAATTTTTGAGGAAGAGGCCATCCACAGACTAGTTGCTACTTTTTGCACTTCATTCTTATTTAAAAAAAAAAGAAGAAGTATTGTGCTGAAATAGAATTGCATACAACAATAAAGAAAAAGTATTCTATCCACATTCAGTACATATAAGTTTATATATAGCTATTGATGTACAACTTTTTCTCTTCCTACATCAGTACAACTAGTTGATTTTTGCACCATTTGCCACAAATACAGATTTGACAATAATCACCCCAGCACTCAGTTGCCTGTGTAGCAGCAGTTCCTCCAGTTGAAATAATAGTATATCCACAATTTAAGAATAGAATATTGTAAAAATCCATATTCTAAATACAAGAGTGGGAAAAAATCTTTTAAAAAAGTGCATTATTGGAGGAATTAGAAAATAGAACAATAAAAAATGCTAAAATGGAAGAACAAGTTGGAAAACAAGTATGAACCATAATGTAACATTTAATCAAGAAACAATTAATAGCCACTTGAGCCAAACCAGAAGTTATGCATGCTCTTTCAAAAATTAAGGTTAAAATGATCTCACTCATCATCCAAGACATTAACAACAGAGGGAGGACAACAATACATAAAGCCTCATATGCCAAGGATCATGTCAGAAAAAAGTGGTAATGAGTAGGGGAATGGAGGAGACTTGAGTTCAACATAAGCTCTATACAGACTTTGGAAATGAAAATAAGAAGCAGAATTCTAGAGAAACTTAAGTCAAATTTGTAGAAACGATTACTAGAACAAGGAAAAGTGTAGATAAGCAAATAAAATAGCACAACACAAATTTTAATAGAATGTTAAAAAACTATTATATATACTATCAATTAATATTTGGTTCTTAATATACCAACAAGCTATGCTCACTTTTAGGTTGGCTTGGCTAATACATGGCTTGGTTATTTGATTCCAGGTTCAGGTTAGACCAACCTAGACCCAAACTAAGAAAACTTGATTTTGAAGATGCTGATTCACCCTATCAGTCAGAAAGACAAAATCTAAGCCCACTAGAAATATGTTTGTTAAAATATCAGTGTTAAAAATACATCCAACTTTCATAATTCACAAATACAATACAAAAGATTAAACATAAATAAATAAAAGCAGTTTTCTCTAGTTTGTTGCCATTAGTAGTTAAAACCATGAGTTTCAGCTACAGTCATCCTTGTATCAAAGGAGTAGTCCACCACAAACATGACATACTATTCACTAATAATAAAGAAAAGTATCACAAATCACAAGAAGTAGAAAAATAAATATAAGAACATTAATAATTAGAAGTTAGAACAAACCTTTCTCACACAATGACAAATGATGTTTCTAAGTCATGTCAGAACTTAAATTAAAAATAACGCTCATTAAAAATAATGCTCATTTGCACTAGAGCACCACCCCAAATTCATCAACTTTTTGAAGAGTAGCGTTTGACTTCACCAAGTATTGTTTGAACTCAATTGCAACTTATGAGAAAGAGCCAGGCTTCCCCCAATTGTAAACTTGTGGTTAAAAATGGTCTAAATTTCTCTCTTATTTAATAGCAAAGATTCTTGCCTCAAAGAACCAAACAATGAAATTTTAGTTAGTTTATTGGAATTAGAAGTGTCAAAAGATTCATGCCTATGGGCTTAGATAGAACAACATCAAGGAAAAAAGAAACATAATTTCTAAGCACAAAAGTCTAGAGTCCTAATTTTAATGTATTCAATGTAATTCACTTTTCAATCAACTAAAAACCCACATCAAACCAATCTTCCTCATCCTCCCAATCTAGCACCATCGGCCTCAAACCACCCACTGGCCACGAACCACCCATCTTCACATCCATGATGTCAAAATCTGTAAGTGAAGCAGAGAAACACACCCACATTACCACACAGAAACTCTTAGCAATGGACCACAAGAAACACAGGGACAAGTGATTTCGCTGAAGAAGAGAAGATGGCACTCTTAGTGGGTTTTTCACTCAGAGAGACTCTAAAGTTAATTGTTTTGAGGGATAACACCGTTAATTTATGCTTACTGACTATGCATGTGATGTGTAAAAAAAAATCTAAGTGGCAAATAGTAATTGGATAACAGCACATAAAGTATATAAGTTTTGTCCTAAAGATAAAAGGGATAATTGTTGGTCAATGGGATGAGACCCTAAGAGAACCCGTCTCTTAGAACCTTAGCCACAGGACGTCACAAAGGAAAACCACTCCCTTTGATAAGTCAAAGATTGTCTCAAGCACACAAGAGAATGAGAGAAGCCTCACAAAAGAAGAACATAAGTTCTATAAAATTCATTCTCATTCATCATACTGAAAAATATTTACAACATGTGGCCTTAAATAGGCAATAGAAAAATTAACCTAATGAGCCTAAAAAACCTAATTATTTTGGGCTCAAGTAATTCTAATGAAATTAAGAGTCTTGGAGCTCAAATAACACTCTTAATGGACCTAATAAACTAATAAAATAAAATTCTAAAAATAAATTATGAAACTTCAAAGAAAATAATAAAAATTATGTCTAAGCCCTTATAAACATGTCAACACATTAATGAAATCATATGTTTAGCACATGACATATTTATATACAAGATGAACCATAAAAAGATTACTAATTAACCAATTGAGCTTTATTAATCACTTAAGTTTAGCCCATAATTAATAAAAATGAAATTAAAAAAAATTAAGCTCACTAATACTTAAGTCACATGCTCTTTTAGTGAAGCACATGATCTTTTAAGTAATCTCCTCCAATGGGCTCCTTTTGGACTTGGATATGAAATTGTATTCTGGAGTTGATGATCTCACTTAAGCTTGGGCTTTATGTTCAACACCTTGATAAAGTCTTCCAAGATCTCCATACTTCTTTCCAAATTCTTGCAAGTCATGTCTAGCTCTTACTCTATCATTCCCTCCCTCCTTGAAAGAATTCGTCCTCGAATCTCTATAAGTTACGTGGAAAGAAAGGGAATGATTAAAAGCATCAAATAAATAATAAGGAGTATGCTTATTTTTCAAACTTAATTGATGCTTTGTGACTTTGATCTTCACATAAACTTGGAAGATAATATTCTCCCTTGGTTACAAATTTATTTTAAATGTTTCCCTAAGCTTTTGCAACTAATCTCCAGGATCAAAAACCTTACTATGCATTCTATTTGTTTGAATCACATATAACTCATTTTCATGGATTGGAAAACAAGAGCTTGCATCAACCTCACTGAAAACCTGTAATAAATAGCTAAACACCAATTCAAAACAACAAAATTTAAATGGAATCAAGGTCTTAGCGGATTCATGGGGAATGATATGGGGACAAAACTTGACACAAAAGGACTTAATTGAAACCAAGGTGTGAGAAAGATCATACAGGATGAAATCTTGACAGGTTTGAACATGATGCAATAAACTCAAAATCTGGATAGATTTAACATTAGATGATGCACAATGATAAGATAAAGATAGAGAAGTAATGACTAAAGGAGCACATATTAACACAACCAAAAGAAGGGAATGAACTAGAAAGAGAATAGAACATAATAGACTTATGTGGATGAGATAGTACACAATGTCAACAATGGAGCATGAAAGCACATGACTTATAAAACACACAAGCAGCAAAGAAAAAACACATATCTCTTGAGACTCACATAACACATAAAATATGAAACAAATTGGAGGGATACAAGAAACTGTTAGTTAGGCTGACTTCCCAAGATGGGGGGTGAATTGGGAAGATTGAAAATTTTCTGCACAAAGTGAAGAAGGTGAAGAAAGCAAAGTATGATCGAAAAATAGAGTATAAAAGAGTAAACTGAAAAAGTAGTAATAGGGAGAAGAAAACTCAGATATTTATCCTGGTTCGGTCTCTCCACTTGACCTACATCCAGTCCCCAAGTCACCACTTGAGATTATCTACTATTCTGCAAGAATTCAGTGGGCTTCTTGCAAATGCCTCAGTACAAAGTTTGTGCTCTGTTCTAGAGCTAACTCTTTCACTCTATGCACTCTTACTTAGTGCTTCCCCAATCCCTTGTGATATTTCCTCATAAGAAAATCTATCTTCCAGATGAAGATAAGATTGTTTACAAACAATAAACTCTCTTAAACAGAGTGAATATGAAAGTTGAAGTACAAATATTGAAGTGTGAGAGTATAAAGCTTTGAGTAAATGATTTAACAGAGTTTCAGTATATACAAAGTTTAATTTGTTACCCACAACTTCAAATGATGTTGTATTTATAGATTTAGGTCTCAACTATACGTTAGAGACAAAATCTATCCGTTGGAGAAGTTATCCAACGGTTACTCTGAAAAACTATCCGTTAACCAACCGCATTTAATGCTTCTGACATACTGAAATTTGAATTTTGGTTGGTCAACAGACGAATTTAGCAGACACCGAAGGTAAACAGCTTCAACGTTGAAAGCCCAAAGTTCGTCTGTCATGAAGTGAAATTCAAATTTTGATATTTGGAAAATGTTTCTTCTTTGTGACATACGAATTTTCAAGTAGAAAGTTTTTCTGTTAAGTGTGAATAGTATTTTTAATTTGCTACAGTGCATTCGAAATTTGAATTTTGGAACCCCAAAATTTGTCTGTTAGTAGCAGGCTCAAAAGACACAGTAGTTAATTTACTTCGAAGTTCAAATTTCCAAACGGCGAAGTTCGTCTGTCAGAGGGACCTCTTTTCAGACTTACTTCAAAATTCGGATTTACAAATACTATCATTCGTATGTCAACATATCAATGTAACAGACTCACAAGCTTAGTTTCTGAAATTCGAATTTTCATGTTCAAAGTTCGTCTGTCACTGAGCAATTTTGAAACTCAACCTAATCTTGATTTCAGATGAACTTTGACATTATTTCAGACAAATTTCTTTAGTTTTCATAAGTTACATTTTGCCTGAAATTCGAATTTTCAAAACCTAAAGTTCGTCTGTTGCTAAAAGCTTCTTTCAAACACTTATGAAAATTCGAATTTTGCCAAACCAAAATTCGTCTGTCAGAGAAACATCTCTTCAAACTTATTTAATTTTAACTCGAAATTTGAATTTCCAAAGCCAAAGTTCGAATTTTCAACATGACAGTTCAATATAAACCTTTCAAACTTCGTCTGTTGGTGGGTATTTTTGAAATATTCCATGATTTAACATAGAATCAAGGTTTTAAAACATCTTTTCACCAAATCAAAGTCTTTTACTCAAATTAAAACATAACTAAACATCCTACATCTATTCTTGCACAGATTTGTTCAGAATTTTTTCACTTGAATTCATTTGAGCACCTTTGATATCTTTATTCCAAGCTCTTGAAGGTTGATTTGGAATTATCAAAACTTCTTGATTCAACATTCTCCCCCTTTTTGATGATGACAAAACAATTTACAAACTAGATTAGTACTTAGATTTGCTTTAACAAGCTCCCCCTCAACATATGCATTATATTTCAAAAGATATCATATATAGTAGATCATGTGAAGGAATTCAAAGAATAATAAAAACAGATCATTGCAACCAAGGAATTCTTTCATTTAACCAAATGTTGCTTTATAGAAATCAATTTATGCAAAGTTCTTCTAAATACACAAATCAAATACAAAACACAAATAATCAAAACAAACATCTAAGACATAATCCGGCTGATTTTGTTCACCTTTCTGATGATGCCAAAAATGGGGAGAAGAGTAAGCAAACTGGAAAATTTGCAACTGGAAAATCTGCTGCTAAGCCATTTGGAAAGACTTACAACAAGAGAACTCAAGCCTAAAATCTAATCACTTCTTCTTTGGCTTGGTCTTCTTGCTGTAAGTCTTTCCAGATGGCTTAGAAATAGATTTTCCAGTTTGCTTACTCTTCTCCCCCTTTTTGGCATCATCAGAAAGGTGAACAAAATCAGCCGGAGGAGGGATCTGAGAAACTGGAATAGCTTGGAGGGGTACAGGATCAAAAGGCAGATTAGGCTCAGAAGGCTCAGAATCCTCATCATCAGAGACCTCAAGCAGCTCTTGCATCTCTTGTCTGGAAAGAGCCAATTGAGCTCTTTGTTCTTCTGAAAGACCATATGTAGAGAGAGATGAAGGAGCAGGGTCATCAGAACGGAACATTTCTTCAAGCCTTTTTCCCCGAGCTTGCAAGAGAGCATTGCGAGCAATAGCTACAAAATCAACAACAGGCACAATGCTTCTCTCTTCATTGCTGGCAACCTCCAATATTGATGAAGTGGAAATGGCTGCCACTAGTCTTTCAATTTGCTCAGATTCTTGAATGGAAAGAATTGAATCCTGAGTATCTTTTGGAATGGGCTCATGAGGGCCTGTTTCCTAAGGTCCTTCTTCTTCCAAACCATAGTCCAAGGGTGGACCAGGACTTGGTGTCCTCATTGTACCAGTAGGCTCAGTACCATCTTCATCATCATCATCATGCTCAGAAGAGGCTAGCTCGAATGGGCTTGGAGGCACAGGAGTTGGAGACAGAATAGGCATAGAGACCCCTGACTGAGGTGGAGCTGATGTGGTAGGAATTGCACTTCGAATATCTTCATAGGCATCAGCAACCACTTTCATGTTCTTTGCCAACTGATGAATCTAATCTTACAGATGAGCAAATTTGGCATTTCGCTCATCCCTGATGCTAAGTATGAGTGTAGACAGGTTGTCATACAACTCAGTGATCTTGGTTGGCTTGGCACGAGAGGAAGGGGTAGATGGAATGTGAGTAGGCTTAGATGGAGATGAGACAGGTAGAGAAGGCTGAGGTGTAGGTCTGGCAGGAGCCTCAGAGGTACCTTCTTGCTGTTGGGAGACACCTTCAACAAAGAAAAGGTCTTCAGACTTTCCTGCTCCCTTCCCAACCTATCTTCCTTCATTTCTTTCAATTCCCATCCTTTGAAGTTCCTCCTCCTTGAAGATTTCAGTGGGTTTCCATTTCCCCTTCTCCAGAAGCTGAATTCTAGCATATTGCAGAATTCTGGAAATGATAGCTGCATAGGGGAGTATGGAGTCTTTCCTCTGATCCCTTGCCTTGATCATGCGTTAAAGTATGATATGACCCATGTTGATGAGCTTTCCACGCATGATTGCTGCCATGACATGTGCCTCTACCCTTGTGATCAGATTGAAGCTGCCTCTTTTGTTGAATATGATCCTAGACACTATGTAGTGTAGGATCCTCACTTGAGCACTGAGGTCTGTGGGCTTCAACAAGTTTATGGTTGGCCAGTTTTCCTTTCTTCTGAACAATGTGCTTAGAATTGTGCTCTCTTTGTAGTTTAGAAGGGGGCCACCTTCTTCATCTGTAGTATCTGCCTCATCCATATAACCAGAGGCAGTGATGTCAATCTTGAGGCCATCTTGCCCTAGGATTTCCAGCACTTCATTGAAGGTCTCATTTGTGAGCCAAATGGTCCTTGATCTGAGATTAACCTCCCACTTCTTCTTCTTCTTGCTGTTGTACTTCAAGGAGGCATACCAAGACTTTACTACTTCATCATCATACCTCTCCAATATCTCTAATTGATTCTTATATCTCAACATCCATATTCCAGCATCAAAATTGTTTGAGACTAAGAAATCTTCCAAGTTCACACAATGAGGCTTGATTACCTTTTTATTGGCAAACTTGATAGAGTATTCCTCTTGAATCTGTGGAGTGCTCCATAATGGCAGTGTAGTGAGTTGATATTCTCCATATTCAATACTTGAGGAGGAAGTGGAAGCAACATTCTCAGCAGCAGCAGGAACAGGGACCGAAGGCTCTGCTTTCTTCGAGGAAGAGGGTCCAGCTTTCTTTGATTCACCCTTTGGTGTAGTTTTCTGACGTTTGGAGGGAGTTCCCTTGCTTGATTCGGCCTTTCTCTTCGGTTTTTCACCCTCCTTTGAGGCATATTGGGATTTGACTGATCTCTTTGGATGAGCCTCTCCTTTTCCAGCTTCAGGATTCTTTACTCTTGCCATTTTCGTGGATGAATGATTCAGAATGAAGCCGAGATTGGGTTTATAGGGTGCGAAAATCAGTTTAAACGGTGGGAGTTGAAGATTTATGGTCAGAATTGAAGAGCATTGATGAGAGGATTTGAACAGACTCAGAGAGGAAAAGAGTAGGGTTGCGTTTGTTTAGAGGAAAACTGACAGTTTTAACGTAAGTAACTGCCTGACAGACGAATTTTAAGGGGTCAAAATTCGAACTTTGAGCAGTTAAAAGTTAAACCGTTCAGCAAAGCTTACTGACAGACGAATTTTCTTCTGAAAGTTCGTCTCACAGAGGTTTGGTTCAAGCAACATAACATGAATAGACGAACTTTGTTCCAACAAAGTTAGAATTTTGAAAAGTAAACACCAAGCATCAATCAAATCAGCAAACAACAGACAAATTAAGCACATGAAACTTCATCTTTCAAAGATTCAACAAGAAGAGCATGCTTCAACAGACGAATTTTAAGTCAGAAGTTCGAATTTCTTTACTTTGTGAAAGTTTTTCAACATTCGTTTGTTAAGAGATAAACATTGGTATAATCATGTTGGACAAACATAACTTTGAAATTTTTGTTCCTGAAAATTCGAACTTTCAAGGTCCAACAGACGAATTTTGAGGCATTACCGAGAACTGTTCCAACTTATAACAGGCTAAAGTTCGTCTATTGGGCATCCAAATTCGAATGTTGACCATGCTGACTTCCTCAGAAACTTAATTTTTCACAGAAATTCATCTAACACACAATTAATATATGAATTTCAACTTTAAAAACTTACAGAATGGATTCAGAAACTCAGAATTTCTGCCATTTTCCTCACTTTTTGATTGTTCCATTCTCATGTGCTCCATTTTTCAGATTTATTGCCATTGAATTTCATGAGGAGCACCTGCAACTTAAATTAAACTCACTCTGATGCTAAAGTTAGAATTAATTCAATATTGGAAAATCTAAAAACAGAATTTGTACACGGATTTACTTATAGTTCATTGGGATTTACCATACCCAATTCTCTTCTGAGTTTGCAATGTCTATCTTCTGATAGAGGCTTTGTCAAGATATCTGCAACTTGATCCTCAGTTGGGATGTATTCTAGTCTGATTTCTCCTTTCAAAACATGATCCCTTATGAAGTGGTGCCTAACTTCAATATGTTTTGTCCTTGAATGCATGACAGGATTTTTTGTGATATTAATGGTACTTTGGTTGTCACACATGATTGGTATTTCCTTCATCTCAACCTCAAGATCTTCACGTTGTTGTTTCATCCAGATGATTTGGGCACAACAGCTTCTAGCTGCAACATACTCAGCTTCTGTTGTGGATAAGGCCACACTATTTTGCTTCTTGCTAAACCATGAAACCAAGGATCCTTCAAGAAACTAACATGTTCCACTTGTGCTTTTTCTGTCAGTTTTGGATCCTGCAAAGTCAGCATCAGTGTATCCTTTAAGATCTTCTCCATTGCCCTTTGGATACCAAAGACCCATCTGTGAAGTTCCAATAAGATATATGAAGATATGCTTCACAGCAGTTGCATGGGTTTCTTTGGGATATGATTGGAACCTTGCACACATACAGACACTAAACATAATGTTAGGTCTGCTGGCTGTTAAGTACAGCAGGGATCCAATCATTCTCCTATACTGAGTTATGTCAAACAATTTCTCTTTCTCATCCATGTCCAGTTTGGTTGCAGTAGCCATAGGTGTTCCCATTGGTTTGGCATTTTCCATTCCAAACTTCTTTAACAGCTCTTTCAGATACTTGGATTGATTGAGAAAAATACCATCATCACACTGCCTGATTTGCAGTCCAAGGAAGAAGTTGAGTTCACCCATCATGGACATTTTGAATTCTCCCTGCATTAACTTAGAAAATTTCTTGTAAAGAGATTCATTAGTAGCACCAAATATAATATCATCAACATAGATTTGAACAATAAGTAAATCTTTATTTTCTTTCTTAGTGAATAAAGTTGTATCTACTTTTCCCCTGTTGAACCCCTTTTCAATTAGAAAATTACTTAATCTCTCATACCATGCTCTAGGAGCTTATTTTAAACCGTAGAGAGCTTTCTTCAATTTATAAACATGGTTTGGTTTTGTAGAATCCTCAAAACCTGGAGGTTGATCTACATAGACCTCTTCCATGATATATCCATTTAGAAAAGCACTATTTACATCCATGTGATACAACAAGATATTTTTCATGCATGTATATGCTAACAGAATTATGATTGCTTCTAATCTAGCTACTGGAACAAAGGTTTCTTCAAAATCAATACCTTCTTCTTGATTATATCCTTTAGCTACCAGTCTAGCTTTGTTTCTGATTATTGATCCTGATTCATAAGTTTATTTCTAAAAACCCATTTAGTACCAATGACAGGATGATTTTTGGGTCTAGGCACTAAATCCCAGACTTGATTTCTTTCAAACTGATTTAACTCATCTTGCATAGCCAAAATCCAGTTTTCATCAGTTAAGGCTTCCTCAGTACATTTGGGTTCAATTTGTGAAATGAAAGCACAGTTTATCATTTGGTCCCTTAAATGTTTTCTGGTTTTGACTCTCTCTTGAACATCCCCTATCACTTGATCAGTAGGATGATTCCTTTGATATCTCCAAGCTCTAGGGAGTTCTTGAGACATTTCTTCATTATTTTCTTCTTCAAACTCTTTCTCTTGAATATCTTCCTCTATGTTAATAGATTCAGATATCTTTGGAGGTTCAATTTTACCTTCATCAGAAATATGTAACTTTTTAAAGTTTGAAACAAGATCATCCTCATTGGTAACATGTTGGGAAACAGTTTCATTTTCAATAAATACTACATGCACAGATTCCTCTACTAATTTAGATTTCTTATTAAAAACTCTGTATGTCTTACTTCTAATAGAATAGCCCAGAAATATACCTTCATCAGATTTGGCATCAAACTTACCCAGATTTTCCTTTCCATTGTTGTGAATAAAGCATTTGCATCCGAACATATGGAGATGTGACAGATTTGGCTTTCTTCCCTTGTACAGCTCATAAGGAGTCTTCCCAAGGATTGGTCCGATGTAGGCTATGTTTATGATGTAGCTTGCTGTGTTTCCTGCATCAGCCCAGAATACTTGTGAGAGTTCTTTTTCATTCAGCATAGCTCTAGCCATCTCTCCAATTGTTCTGTTCTTCCTCTCTACTACTCCATTTTATTGAGGAGTTCTTGGAGCTGAGAAGTTGTGATCAATTCCATGCTCATTGCAATACTCCAAGAAATATGAGTTCTCAAATTCCCCTCCATGATCTGACCTGATAGACACAATAGAAATACCTTTCTCATTTTGCACTTTCTTGGCTAAGGTTACAAATGCATCAAAGGTATCACTTTTAGAGGAAAGAAACAATGTCCATGTAAATCTAGAGTAATCATCCACAATTACAAGCACATACAGATTTCCACCAAGACTTTTTACCCTAGATGGACCAATTAAATCCATATGCAGTAGTTCTAGTGGTCTAGTTATGGTGACTACATTTTTGGGTTTAAAAGAAGATTTAGTTTGTTTTCCTCTTAGGCATGCATCACACTCTTTGTCCTTTTCAAAAGTAATTTTTGGCAGGCCAGTGACTAACTCGTTTTTAACCAGTTTTGAAAGCTGATTCATGTTAACATGAGCTAATCTTCTATGCCATAACCAACTATCATTATTCTAACTAATCAAGCAAATAGAATCTAAAGGAGGAAGTTCATCAAGGTCAATAGTATAGCAGTTACCATCCCTTTGAGCTTTGAGGATTACTTTGTGATCACTTTTTCTGATGACTAGGCAGAATTTTGAGTTAAACAGTACCTAGTTTCCTTTGTCACATGTTTGGCTCACACTGAGCAGATTGTGGTTGAGGCCTATCACAAACAGCACCTCTTCAATGAATGTTTCAGGATTTTTGCCCACAATGCCAATGCCAACTATTCTGCCATACTGATCATCTCTAAAGGTCACCTTTCCTCCTTTCTTGTCTCTAAGGGTGATGAACTTCTCCTTATCACCGGTCATGTGACTTGAGCAAGCACTGTCCATATACCATTTATTGCTCTTTCTAGCTTTGAGACAGACCTGCAAAACAAAGTTCATATTTTCCTTTTAGGTACCCAAATTTGCTTGGGTCCTTTTCTGTCAGTAGTCTTTTCCCTAGATACAGATGTACCCTTGGGAATCCATTTAACCTTCCTGTCAAATCCGTTTTTCTTTATAGCACATGAACTGGAAATATGCCCCTTTTTGTTACAGAAGTGATAGGTGGTAAAGGGACTGCTGGATTGAGAAGCAGGAAGAAAACAATGCAGATAATATTTTTTTTTTTGCATGCCTTGGTTGATTATATGATTCAATGTGATGTGACATATGATCTTTCTTTCTATTGCTGTCAGCATGCACAAAATGTCTCATGTACACATTCTGATTTTTCTTCCTAATCTTTTCTTTTACAACACAAGGATCATAGCCAAGTCCAGCTTTTCCCTATGAAATTCTTTGACTTCCCATTAAAGCAAACAACTTATCTTTACCTTTAGTCAGCCTAGACATGCTTTTCACTAAATAATCATTGGTTTGCTTTAGTTCAATGCATGATTTACAACAGGCAGATTTAGCAATAGGTAAAGAAGCAACTTCAGAGATGTTCCATTGAGCTTCCAGTTTGTTAATCTTTTTCTTAGCTAGTTTCAGTTCTTTAGCAACCTTAACAAACTCATCGTGCAGCTCATGAAATGCATCCAGTAGTTTAGAATAGGAAGGTTCAGATTCATATACCTCATCTTCTTGATCACTGCTGCATGGGATTTCAGCTTCTTCAGAAGCAAGTGCCATCAGACAGATATTCGCAATTTCGTCTTCATCATCTTCTTCCTCATCTGAGCTGTTGCCCCATATTGATGAGATGCAAGCTCTCTTCTTCTTGCCTTTGTCTGCAGCTTTCTTTTCTTTCTCTTATTTTTTGAGAAATTGTGGACAATCCCATTTGATATGTCCCTTCTTTTTGCACTCATAGCAAGTGACATGCTCTTTTGCTTCTCTCTTGCTATCTCCAGCTGCTCCTTTCTTGAAGATTTTCTTGTTTTTCTTCTTGCTGTAGAATCTTCTGAATTTTCTGACCATCATAGCCAGAGTTTCTTCATCTAGCTCATCTCCATCATTAGATTCTTCTTCTTTTTCCTCAGCAGCTTTGAGAGCAAGACCTTTCTTCTTTTTGTCTTATCCAGCCTCCTTGAGAGCCTTCATTTTTCCTTCAAACTCCTCAAGGCTGCCAAAAAGAGCTGTGACAGAGACCATTGATTCTCCTCTGACTTCCTCTATTGCTGTTACTTTAGGTTGCCATTACAGAGGGAGAGCTCTGAGGATCTTCCTTACTTTTTCTGTTTGAGTGTACTCCTTTCCCAGGTTCTTTAGTTGATTCACAATGAGGGTAAATCTCTTCTGCAGCTATTTTACAATCTCTCCTTCAGCCATTCTGAAGCTTTCATATTCTCCAATGCATGTATTTAGTTTATTTTCCCTGACTCTAGTTGTTCCTTCATGAGCAATCTGCAGGGTGTCCCACATTTCCTTAGCAGTGGAGCATTGTGAGATTCTATAGAATTCGCCTTGATTCAAGGCACTGACCAAACAGTGTTTTGCCTTGAAGTTCAACAAGACTCTCCTTCTATCTTCCTCATTCCATTCAGCTTCTGGCTTCTCTCTGTACTTTCCATCATGTTCTAAGGCCATTGGGACAAAGTCTCCCTTCTGAATGACTGACCAGATGTCCAGATAAATTGACTGGAGATAGATTTGCATCCTCATCTTCTAGTAACCATAGTGTTCTCCACTGAAGCCAGGTGGTCTATTTGTGTTGTTCCCTTCTGGTAATATGCTTTCTCCAAAGCCATCCATTTTAATTCCCGGACTGTGAGATCCTTTGATTGAGAATCCGAGCTCTGATACTACTTGTTAGTTAGGCTAAATTCCCAAGAGAGGGGTGAATTGGGAAGATTGAAAATTTTTTGCACAAAGTGAAGAAGGTGAAGAAAGCAAAGTATGATCGAAACACAGAGTATAAAAGAGTAAGCTGAAAAAGTAGTAATAGGGAGAAGAAAACTTAGATATTTATCTTGGTTCGGTCTCTCCACTTGACCTACATCCAGTCCCCAAGTCACCACTTGAGATTATCTACTATTCTGCAAGAATTCAGTGGGCTTCTTGCAAATGCCTCAGTACAAAGTTTGTGCTCTGTTCTAGAGCTAACTCTTTCACTCTATGCACTCTTACTTAGTGCTTCCCCAATCCCTTGTGATATTCCCTCACAATAAAATCTATCTTCCAGATAAAGATAAGATTGTTTACAAACAATAAACTCTCTTAAACAGAGTGAATATGAAAGTTGAAGTACAAATATTGAAGTGTGAGAGCATAAAGCTTTGAGTAAATGATTTGGCAGAGTTTCAGTATATACAAAGTTTAATTTGTTACCCACAACTTCAAATGATGTTGCATTTATAGATTTAGGTCTCAACTATACGTTAGAGACAAAATCTATCCGTTGGAGAAGTTATCCAACGGTTACTCTGAAAAACTATCCGTTAACCAACCGCATTTAATGCTTCTGACATACTGAAATTTGAATTTTGGTTAGTCAACAGACGAATTTAGCAGACACCGAAGGTAAACAGCTTCAACGTTGAAAGCCTGAAGTTCGTCTGTCATGAAGTGAAATTCAAATTTTGATATTTGGAAAATGTTTCTTCTTTGTGACATACGAATTTTCAAGTAGAAAGTTTTTCTGTTAAGTGTGAATAGTATTTTCAATTTGCTACAGTGTATTCGAAATTCAAATTTTGGAACCCCAAAATTTGTCTGTTAGTAGCAGGCTCAAAAGACACAGTAGTTAATTTACTTCAAAGTTCGAATTTCCAAAAGGCGAAGTTCGTCTGTCAGAGGGACCTCTTTTCAGACTTACTTCAAAATTCGGATTTACAAATACTATCATTCGTATGTCAACATATCAATGTAACAGACTCACAAGCTTAGTTTCTGAAATTCGAATTTTCATGTTCAAAGTTCGTCTGTTACTGAGTAATTTTGAAACTCAACCTAATCTTGATTTCAGATGAACTTTGACATTATTTCAGACAAATTTCTTTAGTTTTCATAAGTTACATTTTGCCTGAAATTCAAATTTTCAAAACCTAAAGTTCGTCTGTTGCTAAAAGTTTCTTTCAAACACTTATGAAAATTCGAATTTTGCCAAACCAAAATTCGTCTGTCAGAGAAGCATCTCTTCAAACTTATTTAGTTTTAACTCAAAATTTGAATTTCCAAAGCCAAAGTTCGAATTTCCAACATGACAGTTCAATATAAACCTTTCAAACTTCGTCTGTTGGTGGGTATTTTTGAAATATTCCATGATTTAACATAGAATCAAGGTTTTAAAATATCTTTTCACCAAATCAAAGTCTTTTACTCAAATTAAAACATAACTAAACATCCTACATCTATTCTTGCACAGATTTGTCCAGAATTTCTTCGTTTGAATTCATTTGAGCACCTTTGATATCTTTATTCCAAGCTCTTGAAGGTTGATTTGGAATCATCAAAACTTCTTGATTCAACAGAAACAACTTGAGGAAACAAAACATAATAAGGATGAAATATAAAGACAAAGATGGATGAACTCTAAAGAAGACACTAAATTATCAAATGGACTTATTATCACATTGGACTCAAGAGGAACTAAGGTTTCATAACACAAAGAGGGATGAAATAAACTACAAAAATCACAAACTTGGTAAGAAGGACAAAGAAGATTAATTAAAGGAACATAAGAAAAGGGAAGAAGTTTAGTGAAACTAACCTTCTCCTCACTCTCTCTTAAACAACTCTTAATTATCTTTCCACTCTTACCTTTTGCTCTCTCTCATTTCTCCTTTTTCTCTTTTTCTTTCTTTAATCACTTTTCTTCTCACTTACTCCTCTTGCACTTTTTGCATTTTTTTTCGACTTTTAGTCTCTTATTTCTCTCTTTTCTTCTCTCATTTCTACCTCCCTTATTTTTCCACTCTAGCTTACTTTCAAGTTCTCATGATTTTCACAAAATGAATACATGGCAATAGTTCATAGACTTTTTCCAAAACATGAGAACAATTTCTATCATACCTATTCAAGCTAAAATCACAGTCTAAATCTCTAATCACCATGTCAATATGCTCAATCTCATCAATGGAATCATAAGATCTAATTTCTAAAGGAATTATACCATTGGCACTACTAGAAACTAGCATGCTACTATCCAAAGAATTTTCCATCAAATCATTAACAACATATGAATCATGATTTTCAACTAAAGGATGAAAACAATGATAATTTTGCTCATAAGCACAAGCAACTTCATGAAATTCATTTTCCAATTGCGTTACAACATTATTTTCAATTTGTATACTAGAAGCACAACTAGAATCATTAAAGCTTACATCTAGATCAATTTTCTCTTCAAGATAAAACAAGTTATCATGTTCAATTCCATTATCATAATTTATAGCATTAATCTCATTGGGATTCTTAAGTTCTACACATTGAGATTTAATTTCCAATTCAATTAATTCAACACAAGAAATATCATCAACATGATTCAACTTACTAGGACTAACATATCCTAAGTTTTCTACTTTAGCACAAGAAATATTATCACAAGAGGTTTGAGAATTAAGCATACCTTTAAGCGTAGACAACTCTCTTGTCTCAACAATTAATGTTGAAGTAACAACAACTTCATCATTCATTTGATCTGCTTTCTCTAAGTGGGAATCACATGAATCTTGGACCACGGGCATTTACATCTCCTTGAAATGTTCAATCACACTCTTAGCTTTGGATGGCATGTATTTTTGCTTCAAGACTGCTCTCATTTCATTCTGTGTTATAATGGAAGGTTCTCCATTCATAGCTTGTCTAGTTTCTATCTGTTTCCATCAAACAACAACCTTTTTACCCAATTAAAGGTAAGCACATTGTACCTTCTCTATTTTGGAGTAGTTGCAACACGCAAATGCAAGTTCAACTTTTCTTTTCCAATCCAAGTAAACATCAGGATCTTTCTTACCATGAAATAGTAAGATCTTTGGTTTAATGTTGCTATAAACATCCATGTGAGAAGAACCTTTGAATTACACCTTGCTTTAGTTCTAGAAGGAAACTCCAGGTCATCTAATTTTGCATTTACTTCCTTGATTTGATCATTGAAAGTTCTTAATAAGGCCTTAAGATCAAATTCACCAACAGCCATGTTTATAATCTGAAATGTTAATATAAAACAAAGAGAAAAGAAATAGGGACCTCATATACTCTTTTCTCATGCTTCCACTCAAAAAGTTTAGTAGCACTCATGTTTCACACAAAGATTGGCTTTTTCAATGATGTCAAATATTATTGCCTATTACCACTCACTTGCTCCCTATAGTGTTCATAATCAATTCCAACAAATCAAAAGGAGAAGTATATATGATAAGTGCCAATCACAAAGCTAAAGTCCCAAAATTCAAATTCTCCAAGAATAAAAAAGGGGCTAACAAACAGCAAGAATAATGTGGACAAATAAGGATTTCAAGGGAGAAAAAATGTGCACCAAATGAGACACAGGAAAATGTGTAGCAAAGGACAAAATATAGGGAGATGAAATAGGAAAGGTAATGTGATATTACGGAAGAAAGAAAAATCTGGATAGAAACAATATTATTTCATAAGAAAGACACAAAACAAAATTAGAAAACTAAGAAGAGAAGGAAATAGGAAATAGAATCAAGGAAGAAAAAAAATAGGAAACTAATGATTCAGCACAAAGAGAATAGAAACTAGGAAACAAAGGAGGTAGCAAAATAGAAAAGTAGCAATTACCAATCAAGCTCTTGATGCTTACCACCCAAGTTGTTGAATTTAGGAAACCCAATGTGACTTGTATTGCAAGAACAATAAAATTAGGCAACTATACTGTATTTGAAAATCACTCAACCACAAAATAGGAAAAACCAATTAAGGCAATTGTTCCCAATCAGTCTTAAGATCAAATCTGGAATTTTTCAGCCACTAAACTTCTTTTTTTTCAAAATTTTTCTTTTTTTACTACTATTCTGCTTTATGTCTCTCTCTCTCTTTTTTCTAGAAGTAAGTCTCACTTTGTTTTTTCTAATTTTGAATTTTATTCTGTAACTTCTTTCTTGTTGAAGTAGCCATTCACTACTCTTTTTTTTTAATTTTGCACAATTTTTTTTTGCTTTTTGAATATTCTAGAAAAGCAAAACTGAACAACACACAATCACTCAAACAGTAGCAATAATTTCAATTTTTTTTAAATCTAGGCAGAAACACCATAAATCACAAAAAGGGAGAAGGAACTATATATGGATGACAAGACAAGAAGATGATGGTAACGACACTTACGACGGAGAAAACAAAGAACAAGCACAACAATAATTCTAAGTAGCAAAGAAGATGGATGAATTTGAAGAAGAAAGAAAGGAAAACACACATCTTTGAAACTAGCAACCAAAGCTCTGGTACCAAATGTTGAAAGACCCACTTGGAACCCGCGCAAGGAACCTTCTACAATCTCGATGTCACCTCCGGATTAGCTCGAATCAAGTACAAAGCCATTGACAACAAGAAGATTGAAGAACACGAACTGGAAATTCTATAATGCGACTTTATTGAATTTGATGTATCTCACAAATGAAAGCTCGGATTTGAGTGGCTTCCCAAGCGAGATGAAAGCTGAGATTCTAAGCTATAAGATTGACTCATAAATCATCCAAAAAGTCACACAAAAAGGGGTTGAAATTCAAGCACGTCCAGACAATAACAACGAATGAAAATAGATAAAAATGAAAGGGATAATTGTTGGTCAATGGGATGAAATCCTAAGAGAACCCGTCTCTTAGAACCTTAGTCACAGATGTGTAATATCCCAAAATTTCACTGGATATTAAGTAATGAAAGAGAACATAATCAATGATAATGTAAAATATATAAGGAATTCACGAAAATAAACAGATACCATTTTCCATAAAATAGGGTAAAGAATTTATTCTTTTCAGTTGGATGGAAAAAAGAGAAAATTATATTTTGCCCCTAAAGAATTATAAAAATGACATCCATGTGCCAAAATTATAAAATTCACGCGGAGAAGAAGTTAAAAAGTCTTTGGGAAAAATTATATCTAATGACCTAATAGTTTCAGAAATTTTAATTTAAACCTGTGTCAGGGGAAATTTTGTAAATATATAAAATTACTGTCAGAACGAAGCTTTCGACAAGAGAAGTCTAACAGTATATAGCATAGAGGGTTCATATCCAAGAATAAGGAAATAATTAGTACCGAGTGTCCAAAAGTAACTTGAAATCGATAAAGTAAATTATAGGCCTCACTGATGATTAAAAGGTAACTGGGACAAGATATGAGTCATACATAGATATCATTTGTGACAGGATAATTAAGAAAATATAAAAATAAAATTGGTATAGTCCTATAGCCCAAAAAGGCTAATTTACTATAAAAAGAAGTTTTATCGGTACGGGTAAAAATTATCCGATTCAGGATATATCTGGACAAGGAAAAATTGATCAACTTTGGACACTTAAAACACTTACTTCCTGCATGATTTTGGGATAGCTTGGGCAGCATAAGTGTTTGGAGAAGACTTCAATAAGAAGTTGATAATTCTTGTCCAAAAAGTAACTTTGGTTAGGTTAAATGTCTAACCATGATTAAGCCACCTAATTAACCACTTAATCATTCATTATCCACTTTATTCTGTATGAGTTCCAACAACAAGAAATAGAAGAGAAAATGCAAAGAAAGAAGAGAGAAAAGAGAGAAAGAAGACAAAGAAATCCAAGGGAAATTGAAAGCTCAAGTGGTAAGTTTGTCTTCTATCACTCTAAAATTGCTATTTATGGTCTTTAAAGCATGAATCATGAAGTAAAATTTCTTTTCCACTCTCTTAGGGTTTTAGCCAAATTAGGATTAAGCAAGGAAATGTGTTTACAAAGCATCAAACTTAGGGGAAATGCTAGAATACTCAATTAAAGCATGAATATGGAAGTAGTTTGATATATAATGAAGTAAAGCAATTTTCCTTCAATTTTCATGATTTTCAGCCAGAATTGGTTCTTATTTAGAGTTGCAATTTCAAGTTTTGACCCCAAAAATAGATTCCTTGGGTCCAAATAAGTTACGTACAAGTATTGGATTCAAGAAAAATTCAAAGGAAAGCTAAGTGAAAAAGTTAAGGTTTAATGTGTATAGCATTGTGTAATTCTAGAAATCAATAGGTGAGGTAGTTAAATGTTGATGTGATTAGGTTCAAGGAAGTGTTGGAAGGCCCAAGAAGTAGAGTACCAAGCGTGGTAACCTTTGAAATACTCAAAGATAGTTAATTATCTTTACTAACATCACATTGTCATTATTGTTTCTTTGATACATGACACTATGGCATATGTATGTAATGTTGATTTGTGATATTTCTATGATGTTGGTTGAGTTGTATGAGGGGTTTTGAGCCTGAGATGTCCTTTTTTCAAAATGAAACTTTGCCAAAATTTTTGTGAAATGTATATACCTCAATATGCCTATGTGATGAATTAAAGTTTATGTGATGTTTTTATGAAAATGTGATAATATGATGGCATGTGTGTGTATTAGCTACTGAGATTCTTTGAATCTCACCCTCCCACATATTAACCATGATTAGGTAGCAACAATGGCAAGACCTCCAAGGAAGAGAAAGGAAAGGAGAAAGAATGTGATCATTAACTTGATATTGCTCTAAATGGCCATGAATTTAGAGGTTTTGTGTAAATTTGTAAGTGTGATATTAAATCTGTTTCTTCAAGTTTTTATGTTGCTTTATGTCTTAGTGAAAGTATGGTGTGATATGAAGATGAAATATGACCATGTAAATATTTTATAGTTTTTGTTTGGCAAGGTATTAGGATACAAATGGTCATTCTGACCTCTACAGAGTGAAATCACCACTATTTAGATAGTTTGTAATGTCAAGTATGATTGTTATATATTTTTAAAAACTAGATAGAAATATATTTAACATGGTCTAAAGAGAACTCAATTTGGATGAGTGTACGAATTATAGTGAATTTTCAAAGTTACCCCAGAAAACTGGATTTTCAGAAATTGACCATATGAACAATGAAACTTCACAAAATTTACTGTACTAATTGGCCAAGTCATTACTCTGTTTGATACTTTTTCTATGTATATAATCTTTTAAGCTATCTTTAGACGCTTGAATCACTTCCATTTGATTTTTATTGAATTCGTTATGTTTTTCTGAAGTTTGTTCGGGGAAAAGGAATTTGGTTAAATGAATAGTACCCAAAATTGGAAAATTTTATTATAACATTTTATGTGATTCAAACTTATAATTAAGTATAATTGGACTCTAATGAGGTCTAATGCATGGGAAATGAACCATAAATAAAGTTGTTATATGACATCACAAAGGGAAACTACTCTCTTTGATAAGTCAAAGAGTTTCTCAAACACCCAAGGGAATAAGAGAAGCCTCACAAAAAAAGAATATAAGTTCTGTAAAATTCATTCTCATTCATCATACTGAAAAATATTCACAACATGTGGCCTTAAATAGGCAATGGGAAAACTAACCTAATGAGCTTAGAAAACCTAATTATTTTGGGCTCAAGTAATCCTAAGGGGATTAGGAGTCTTTAGGCTCAAGTAACACTCTTGATCGACCTAAAAAACTAATAAAATAAAATTCTAAAAATAAATGACAAAAATTCAAAGAAAATAATAAAAATAATGTCTAAGCCCTTATAAGAATACCAACACATTAATGAAATCACATGTTTGGCACATGACATATTTATTTACAAGATGCACTATAAAAATATTACTTATTAATCACTTAAGTTTAGCCCATAATTAATAAAAATGAAATTAAAATAAATTAAGCTCACTAATATCTAAGTCACATACTCTTTTAGTAAAGCACATGATCTTTTAAGTAATCCCCTCTAATAGGCTCCTCTTAGATTTGGATCTGAAACTTGTATTTTGGAGTTGATGATCTCACTTAAGCTTGGACTTTATGTTTAGCACCATGATAAAGTCTTCCAAGCTCTCTATACTCCTTTCCAAATATTTGCAGGTCATGCCTAGCCATTACTCTATCACTATTAGTTATAAATGACAAGAATTCAAAAGCTTTCATAAGAAAAGCAAGGTACAGGGTTTGGAGGTATGTTTATACGCAAAATTATAGTGGTGAATTAAAGCTCTAAATTGATAAAAGTTAGAGTAAAAGGAAGCAATATAAGTATGAATAATAGATGAAAATGAAAATGATACAAAATTGTCATTATAAGATGTTTTGTTAGATGTTAAAAGAAGAATTGAATGCTATGGAAATAAAGCAGTAAGCTATCCAGAGGTCCCACAGACGAGTTATGGCGTTAAGGTTACTTGAGAGGGAGAAATTTTAAGATGGTTGACCTACTGGGAAGCAATAAAGATGCAAGAAATATAAAGGGTAAGATGTGCAAATAGTTTAATGTGCACACTATAAGTCTTACCAAGGCACCTGTTACAATATGAATAGAAGTATGAACAATATATGGTGATCTCAGGTAATGGTGATGCTTAAATAACTCCAAATCTTTGGAAGGGCATGAAAGACAACTAAGAATTTTTGAAATGTTGCAAAAGCAAAGACTTGCTGAATTTAATAAATGGGAGCTAGGCTCCAAAAAGTATGGTTAGTAGGTTACAGAATCTCCCACAAGGATCGCAGTAGATCCTAGCAAAGTAAGTAATGTATGAGATGAGAGAGACCAAACCCTAGAATGAAATGAAAATTTTTATAAGTTCAACAAGGAGTTATAAAAATTTCTCTCAGATGGTCTTACCGCTTAGTTAGAAAGAAAGTTTTGTGGGAAATGAATTACAAAATGAGTTTTTATGAAGTAAAGAGGCTAGACCTCCTCCCCTATGTTAAATGTTCCTGATCCAATGATGACCTAGAAGGTCTATGACAATGAAAAGTAAGAATGGATCAGGGTATGAGCAATGTATCAGGGTTGAGTTGAGTTAATAGCCTATGATTTACACAATAAAAATTTTATGAAAATGTATTCCCACTTATAACAGCGGTAATGAATGCTCTCGAGATACGGAGTTAGTACAAGCTATTATGCATATAATACCACCATAAAGGTACTAAGACTATAAAAAAAAAAATCTCAAGTGATCATGAAATAAAAAGAAAAGTTAAACTTGAGGTACAGAAAGTAGAATGGAAGAAAGGTTAAGATGACTTAAAAGTGTCATCTAGGTAGAGCTAATGAGATGAACTTATGCCTCAATAGAAAAATTATTATGTGAATAGTCAGTCAAAGGTTATGAAAAGAATATGAAGTAAAAAGAAGGTACAAATGGCTTTGTAAGTGCCATTCAACCAAAGCTAATGCAGTAAACTTATGCTTTGGCAGAAAAGTTATTCACATGATTAGTTTTAAAGTCCGGAAAGATAAAGAAAAGAAAGATGTTAGATGCCAATAGAAAAATTATGGCATGAAAAAGATGAGGAAATATTATGACAGTACGAATAAGTATGTTATATAGAAGTTATCAATGCTCTAAGATAAAGGGAATTATGAGAGTAAGAATGGATATGTTTTATGGAAAGCTTCCAGTACCCCCGCAATAAGATAGATATATGATGTCCTCGATATTTTCCTAATATGAAAAGTATTCCTCTACTAAGAGATAGTCTGGAAATTGGGAAATGATAAGAAGGAGAAAGGAATGTGTAAGAATTCAGCAAAATTTTGGGGACGAAATTTTAATTAAGGGGGGAAAAATGTAATATCCCTATTTTTATGGGATATTATAAAATAAATAAAAGATGAGAAATGAAGTGAGACGAAAAGGCAATATAGAATTGGATTTTAGAAGGAATTAATTTCCCATCTAATTTTATGAAGAAATTATATTTAGTCCATAATTGAAATTAATTTTTCATAAGATCTTTAGTAGAAATTAATTCCAGAACTTATCTCGGAAAATATACAATATACCACTTGAATGAAAGTCCACTCCAAGCTGAGCGCAATGGTATAAGTATTGCATTCCCGGGAGGTCTAAGTTAAGAGATAGACTAATTTGAAGTTATTGTGAATAGTGTAAAAAAAGAAATAATAAAAAATTGGTCTTTGGGCAAAATTACAAGAAAGTGCCCGAAAGAATGAATAATTACATTTTTACCCAGTTTAGGGGCAAAACGGTCATTTTCGTGATTAGAAGCAGAATATGAATAATGCATTTAAGACCCAAGAATGAAAAAGTTAATATTGTAAAATGCAAAAGAAATTGAGAAAAACGGAGAGATACCGTTACGCATAAAAAAGAGTAAAGTTGTCAATTTTTCCTAGTTAAACGGAAAAATGAGAAAATTATATTTGGGCCCTAAGAATCAAGAATATTTACAATTTAGTCCCTTAAGAATGTTTTCACGGGACGAGGAAGAGAAAGAAATTTGGGAAAAATTACGAAAAAGGACCCAAAAGTTTCAAGAATTATAAATTAGCCTCGGGTCAAGGGCATTTTTGTAAATATGAGAAATTATAGTCAAAATGAAGGTTTTAATAAGTTAGACCCAATGAAATATAGTATAAAATTTATTAAGGTCAAAATAATATTTATTGGGTAATTAGGGTTTAATATTAATATTTTCCCCGATAAAGGTCATTTAGACTGCAGGAAAAGGCAGTATTGATTCAAGGACAATGATTGGACCTTAATAAAATATATTTTGGGTCTAGATAATGATTTTGGACCAAAAGTAATTGTTGGACAATCTTGTACCAATTTAAGGATAATTTTAGCAAAAATACTTAATTGGTACACGTAAATTTAATCGGTAAAGCGTATTTTGGTCCATTAAAGTTTATGATATAATTTTTGGTCAAAAAAGGAGGTGAGCCACGTATGAATGAGCAGATGGGATACAAATGGAATTATGTGAAAAGCTTTTTAAAAGAAAAAGTCAGTAAAGGTAGATAGAAAAGTTAATTAGATAATTAGAGGACATAACTATCATTTAAAATATAACACTTCATCTCCCTCACGTATAAAGCACACTGAACCAGTGGAGAATGAAAAAGAAGCCGTGGAACACCTAGGGAGAAAAGGAAGAAGAAAAAGCCAAGTTTGGTCCTCAAACTCTCAAGGTAAATTTCTATGGTTATCCTCTTATATATACTTGAGTATTATGATGTTTCATGAGGTATTTCTTTCCATTTTCTCATTGAAGTTTCATCCTAGAGAGAGAGAAGAGAGAGAAAATGGAGTCATGAAGAAACTAAACCATAGAAATGCTTCAAGATGAAAGAATATGGCATTTGATTGCAAATTAATTGGGTAGATATTTTTCTACAAATTTATGAAATTTTATTCCTATTTAGGGTTTGAAAATGAAAGAGAATTTCATGATTTTGACCCCAAAAATGGATTCCTTGGGTCCAAAATAGGTAGATACAAGTATGTTGTACAAGAAAAGCTCAAAGGAGAACAAAATGGAATTTTTAGTTCAATATGCCACTTTGTGAATGAGCTTAATGAATTAGTGGCTCATGGTATCATTTTATGATATAATAGGGTTCCAAGAAGTGTTTTAAGATCAATGGAAGTGTCCACAAAGTTTGGAGAACATTGGAAAGTAAGAAGGTAGTTATTTTCCTTGTTATGCTTAATGTTGTCATACTTTGTTTCCATGATAATATGACTATGCCATATAATTGTTTGAATGCTTTATGATGTATTTTCATTGTTGGCTAAATGTTTGAAGGGTTTTATGACCCTGAGATGTCCATTTTACAAAGTATTACCATGCCAAAATTTTTATAGAATTGTATGGCATAATATGAAGTTATGATTTTCATTGATGATTTTATGAAATGATATGATGATGTGAATGCATGATTGGATATAACTACTGAGATTTTTTGAATCTCACCCTTCCAAATGATCATCATGACTAGGCCCAAACTATGGTAAGAAGAGGTCAAGAGTGCCAAGGAGAAAGAAGAAAGAGGATGAAGCATAATGTTGTTTGCAAGTTATAATGCTAAGTTGAGAAAATATGTATCCTGTATGTATGAGATGAAATTCTGTAATTATATATGATTATGTTCCTTAAAGTCCTCTTATGATGATATGTGTGGATTTGGAACAATAAATGTTGATGCATGAGGTTTATGAAGTTTAGTATATGAGTTATGGCATAATTATGAACAAGATGACCAGTATTTATTTGAGTAGGGGAATTCTGTTCAAAACAGAGTGTCCTATATAAGTGTTATACATGCTCTTAAACTAGACAGAACAAACTTTTTATAGAGCTAAAGAACACTTAAATTGGACAAATGTATGAATTATAGTGATTTTTCAAAGTTAGGGTTTAGAACAGAGAAAGATTGGGAAAACTGGAAACTGAAAGTTAGGTACTGGAAAATTAAAAAGATGATCTAAATCGTGCAGAGCTCAAAAAATTCAATGGTTTATATTTATGGAAAGGTCTATGTTTTAGGTTTCATATTCCACTGATTTGGAGGTAATTGGAGCTATATGATAGGAGATATGGAGGTTTTTCCAAAACTGTTCCAGCAAAAGTGGAATTCTGACCCTTTATGATTTAAGTTAACACCATGCCCTGTTCAAGTTGAATAAATGTACAATAAAAATATCTATAGAAATTAGACTCACAGAGCTTTCCAATGACATAAGGAATGCATATATTGGCTCAGGGTAGAGTGAGATATGAATTTTTAAATATAAGGCCAAAATCCTGGGAAAGAGAAAATGACAAAATATACAGTTAATGTTTGAGGAATAAACTGTATAAATTGGTCAAGAGAATAATCTGTTTCATATTTTTCCATGTAAATAAGGTTTTTATCTATTTTTAGAGACTTGAATCACTATGAAATGATTTTTCTAGAATTAGTTATGAATTTTCAAAGTTCAATCGGTAAAGTGAAAACTACCATATGAACAGTAACCAAAAATTTTGAAAATTCTGATTTTCATTCTTATCTGATTCAGGCTTAGGATCAAGTATAATCAGATCTAAAAGGAGTCTAATTCATGGGAAATGAGTTAACAAGTAAGGTGTTACAATAGGACTATGTCATATCATTGTTTGAATACTTTGTGATGCATTTGCATTATTGCTTGTTGTTTAAAGGGTTTTATGACCTTAGGATGTCCATTTTACAAAGTGTTACCATGCCGAAATTATTATAAAATTGTATGGCATAATATGAAGTTATAATTTCCATTGATAATTTTATAAAATAATATGATGATGTGAATAAATAATTGGGCATAACTGCTAAGATTCTTTGAATCTCATTCCTTCCAAATGATTAAAATGTTAGGGACCATGACATGGAAGAGGCAAGGAGGAAGCAAGAGGAGTGAAGAAGATTGTGATTAATAATTTGATCATGCAAGTTAATATGCTTTATTATGAAGATGAGTATCAATATATGTATGGAAGGTAGATTATATAATGATGTATATTTATATTCCTTCCAGTCCTCTCATGATGTTATGTGTAGATTTGGAACAATAAATGTTGATGTATGAGGTTTATGAAGTTTATTATATGAGTTATAACATAATTATGAACAAAATGACTAGTAGAAGTTTGGATAAGGGAACTCTGTCTAAACAGAGCATTCCTTTTAAGGGTTATACATACTTTGAAGGTAGACTCAATAAGCTTTCCAAAGAGATAAAGATAACTTAAATTAGACAAGTGTATGATTTATAGTGAAATTTTGAATTTAGGGTTGAAATCTGAACAGTAAGCAGGAATGCTGCGAATTTTATTATAAGTACTGATATTTTCAAGTGCAATATAAAATTGTGTAGAGCTCTAAAAATTCATTGGCTTATATGTCTAGAAATATCTATATCCTAAGATTAATATGCCACTGATTTAAAAGTAATTGGAGCTATACAATAAGAGATTTACATATATTTCTAAAACTACTTCTGTAAAAGTAAAGTTCTGACTTATAATGATTTAAGTTAATACCCTGCCCTATTCTAATAGAATAAATATACAAGAAAAATATGCTAGGAAGTAAAGATATAGGGTTTTCCAATGACATAAAGAATGAATTATTTGGATTAGGATATCATGAGATATGAATTTTTAAAGATAAGGCCAAAACCTGGGAAGTTTCAAATGACCAAATGTATAGTAAATATTTGAGAAATAAAATGTACAAATTGGTCAATAGAATGCTATGTTTCTTATTTTTTTTCATGTAGAAAATTCTTTAACCTATTTTTAAAGACTTGAATCATTTTGAGATGATTTTTGTAAAATTAGTTATGAATTTTTAAATTCATCATGTAAAATGTAAAATGCAAAATAAACAGCACCCGAAATAAAGAAAAATCTGTTTTGATATTTTTATACGATCAAGTCTCTAATCATGCCATAATGGATATAATTGAAGTCTAATACATGAGAAATATACTTATAAGGTGTTACATGAAACAACTCATCCAATCAACACAAATCATCACAGAGCATCATAATAAACATATGGCATATAAAACAATTCATGAAATTCAAGTTTAATAATAAAAAGCACAAGTAGGCATATTACTATCTTGTGGCTTTCCTTTGATTTCCAAACTTTGTACACACTTTCCTTAGTCATTTCCAACTTTCTTGAGCCTAATCACAACATTAAAAGGTCATAAACTACTAATTTAAGGAGCTCAACTACAAAGTGCTCACTAAAACCCTAATTTTTTATCTTACTATCCATTTAGTCTTCCTTTAATCCAACACTTATTTCTAAGGTTTTGGACCATGAAGAATCCATTTTTGAGGTCAAAATTATGAAATTTCTTCTCTAAATACTCCCCCTATTCTGACCAAAAATCATGGAGGAAGAGGAGAAATTGATTTCTTTCAAAATACATCAAACCACTTCCAAAATCATGCTTCAAGTGGTTATTCTAAGCTTTTCCCTAAGTTTATTTGGTAAAAAATCATCTCTTACTTAGACTAGGTTAAGGCTGAAATCTTTGGAGAGAGAGAAGAAAAGGAATACTCCATGAAACTACTTCACATTTCTTAGAACAACTAACTTGAAGGCATGGAAGTTTTCCTTGCTTTTGAACTTCAATCTCCAAGCTTTTCTTTCTCCCTTTGCTCCTCACTTCTCTCACACCTTTCTAGTTCAGAACCTCTCTTTCTCTTACTCCTTTGTGTAGCTCATGTAATGCCAAGGAAAGAGAGGAAATGAAGTCATTAACCTTGCCACATCACCTTAACCATAGTTATTTATTTTTTTCTCTCAATACTTCTTGAACAAGTCTTTAAGAAATAATATAAAACTATTTTTCACATGTGGGCTGCAGCTGCTGGACGTCCCAACATGAGGAGAATTGGATAATTATTTTGACTACTTACCTTGCTAATCATGATTACCTTTTTACCTTTTTATTTTTCAAAAAGCTTTACCTTCTTTAAGAAGTATTGGACAAAAATCAATTAAATGAATTCCCTCCATATCCCATGTAGCCTTGGTCACGTCATATTGAGGGAAAAACTGTCCAAAAATGCTTCATAAATTTTAATGGATCAAAATACCCTTTACCGATAACTTTTACATGTTCCAATTAAATACTTTTTGCTGTAATTCTTATTAAATTGGTACGGAATTATCCAAAAATTACTTTTGGATTAAAATATCATCTTACCCCAAACTATATTTGGGTAAGGTCCATTTAATGTCTTTGACTTGGTACTACTTTTCTACAGTCTAAAATAACGTTTATCAGGTAAAATATTAACTTTTATTCCAATTATCCATAATAAATTTATACTGACTTTATTAAATACCAATCAGCATTCCATTAGGTTTAGCTCATCAAGAGCCTCATTCTGACTATAATTTTTCATATTTACAAAAAATACCCTTGACCTGGGCTAATTTATAACTTTTGAAACTTTTAGGTCCTTTTTCATAATTTCCCCCAACGACTAATTTGCAATAAAATTTCTTCTTGGGGATTAACTTGCAAAGTATTTTCATTTCTATGGGAAAAATTATGATTTTTCTCATTTTCTGGGCTAACCTGAAAAATGAGCAATTTGCCCTTTTCCATTTCTTTCTGTCTTTCCATTTCTGTTGTTTCCCTATACATTTTATTATATCAGTATTTTTCCTTTGGGGCTTAAATGAAATTTAAATGTTTTATTTCCAACCTGGGAAATGACCTTTTTGCCCTTGAGTTGGGTAAACAACATAATTATCAATTCTTTTAGGTATTTTTTGTTAATCTTTCTCAAAGACCAATTTTTCATCATTTCTTTTTTACTATTCACATTAACTTTCAAATTGGTCTATCTCTCAACCTAAACCTCCTAACTGCATAATACTTATACCGTTACACTTAGCTTGGGATAGGCTTCCATTCAAATGGTATATTGCATATCTTCCAAGGTAAATTTTGGAATTAATTTCTGCTCGGGACCTTATGGAAAATTAATGCCAATTACTCACTTTCTTTCTCATTTCTTCATGCATTTTATGACATTCCGTAAAAATAGAGATATTACACATTTTGGCTTCCAAATGCATTCCAATAAAACCTAAGATATATAAAATAGATGGAAAATGGTTCCTAAAGCAAGGTCTGACAAACAATGAGACCAATTGATCAAAAGTGCAAAGTTTAAAATCATGTGCTAAATAGTATAGTGAAAGGCAAAATGGACTACACTTGAATTGATTATTATTGCCCCTTTCCATGGTATATTGAACAAATATTCTTTAATTTGTATTATCAACCACTATTGTTATTTATAATTAGTAAATTCATTTTCATAGTTTATTTCTTTTGACTCCATTTCAAAGTATCATAACAAGGTTACTTTGTTTATTTGGGTTAAGGCTGTGCAAGTGGCCCACTAACTCAATCAACCTGGTCCTACCCAGTCAAATCGGGCTGGGTTGAACCCAATAAAAAGTGGCACTATCAAAGACAAGATCAATAGGATCGGGTTACTACATCAGGTAAGACCAGGAGGCGGGTTACATGCCATGACTGATTAGCCCGAACCGACTCGGTGTATACATGTATATATATATTTTTATATTTTCCTTCAATTAAACAATGTCGTCCTACTCTATGTTATCTGCCAAAAGCCCAAAACTCCCTACCTCAATCTAAAAATTGCTTTTTTCTTCTCAGTCTTCATCTCAGTATCTCACTTTAGATGAAAGCCTTAGCCCTCTCACTGCCATCGTGTTTGCCAAAATGCTTATTAGCTTCTCCCTCATGCAACAAATCTTAGCTTCTCCATCATCGTGCTCCACAAATTCTACCTCACTATCATACTCATTGGCTCTCTCCCTCGTGCAATAAATCTCAACTTTCCATCAAATGTGCTTGGTGATTCTCAACTCCTCCTTCATCAACGTGCTCTTTGTGATATTTCTCTCTGCTTCTCATTCCATCTTTGTGCTTCTTGTGTTATTGGAGGTAAGTTCTCCATCCCTATATATCTGAAGTTTCTATCTCTTTGACTCATTTGAACCCTAGATTATTGTTCATGATGTTTTTGCTGAATATTTCTGGTTGTTGTTCTAATTTCTGAAGATTCATTTGGGGCTCAAGGAATTTTGTTTTGGTTTTATTCCTATATTTGCTAAGGATTTCAGTTGTGAAAAGATTCTTAAAGTAGCTTTCAAATGTTCAAACTTTATTTCTTATTTTTGTTACTTTCAAAGGTTCAAATTTTGTTATGGTTTGGGTTTTGTTACTAGAATGGACCTTTTCCATTCTAGTTTTTCTTATTTTTATTTTCATTGGCTTTAATCTGATTTATCATTTACCTTTATTTCATATATCTCTAAGCAAAATGTTGTTATAGTTGAGCTATTAAGTGGCTACAACCTGATTTGATATTTACATTTATATCATGAAAGAATGCTTTTTTATTAAGTGGCTATATCTCTTTTTTTTTTTTTGTGTCTGTGGCAAGTAATAAGGTAGAATGGGTCCCTAAGATATCAACGTATCCTTCACATATTGGTCCAAAAATATATCTTGCCTTCACATACTTTTTATTTGATGCTTCTATATTAAATTAAGAATATGACGCTATTAACTACAATTTCTATACATCATTATCAACCCAAAACAAATTCGATTCAAACTCCTTTTTCCAAACTTTTGTTTAACCTTGGTAAGAATTGTGTTCAAATTTCAAGAGTTCAAGTTGCCTTCGTGTCTGATACTTTAGCTAATTTAAACCCTGACATAATCAATTGTATCCCGGAAGAAAGGATGCATTTATAAAACTTCTCAATTGTATATGCATTTTAGTAATATTTCTTAAGAGTTAATATTGACATTTTTAAATGAGAAACAATTCTTTAAGTCAATTCATTCTATACAAGCATTTCATCTAGTCATGTTACTTCTAATTCTAGATTGGTTAGTGCAGACTTAAGTTATCTTTTGGTCAATGACTTTAATTACCTAAAAAAGTTTGATCTATTCATAAATTATCTCTATTATATAGTAAGCTCAATGGTTGTGACCTTATTGCAAATTGCTCTTTACATGTATATTTGCAATCTTAAAATGACAAACTAAGTTTCTTTAGCCAAAGTAAATCAAGCAATCATTAATTTAAGCATGGGTGAGCAATCATTAATTTAAGCATGGGTGGTGAGAATGCAACATTGACCCCTGCTACACCTACTGGTCCCAAGGAATCCACGGAAGCTCAAGGTACAACTCAAGGGGAGAGAGGGGGAAAAAGGAAATGGAAAAGAAGGCACATAAAGTCCCAAAACAACAATAAGAGGTTTGGGAATATTTTGTCAAACTCCCTACCAAGGATACTAATGGAGAAACCGAGCTGCTTGCAAGTATTGTGGTCAAACATATGTCTGTGACCTTGACAAGCACAGTACTACATCCTTGAGAAGGCATAGAAAGAAGTGTAGGAAAAACCCTCACATGGAACAACAATTCCAAAACAATCAATGTTAAATTACGTGTCATCTAGTGGGGTTATTAGGGGAGGTAGAAGCTTGGTTCCTCATGTATTTGATCAAAAGTGATATCGGAGAGCTTTGGCTAAGTTTGTAATTTGCGATGAGCTTCCCTTTTGAATAGTTGAGATGAAAGGATTCAAGAAATTTGTGTATGAATTGGAACCACAGTTTAAGTTCCCTTGTAGAACAATTGTTGCTCCAAATTGTTGGAACTTGTACTTGGGAGAACAAAAGTCACTAAAGAAGGTGCTAAAGAAATACACTAATTATGTTTGGTTGACCACAGACAGTTGGACTACTAGTCAAAATTATTATTACCTTTGCTTGATTGCTCATTTCATTAACCATGAGTGGAAATTGCACAAGAGGATTCTGAATTTTTGCCAAGTTGAAAATCATAGAGGTGAAACAATTGGAAGGACAATAGAAAAATGTTTGTTCGATTGGGGAATAGAGAAAGTATTCACCATAACCATGGATAATGCATCAGCCAATAACACTTGTTTGGCATATTTAAAGAGACGGTTAAGGAATTGGAAGGATTTAGTATGTGATGGTGATTATCTACAACTTAGGTGTGCTGCATATATCCTCAATCTAGTGGTTAATGAAGGGTTAAGGGAATTGAAAGGCAGCTTTAACATAATCTGAAATGCTATTGTATATGTTCGATCTTCCCTAGCTCGTTTTCAAAAGTTCAAGAGCTTTGTTGGGTCTTAAAAATTGGACACAAAAAGTCTTGTGTGCCTAGATGTGACTACAAGTTGGAATTCAAGATACTTAATGTTAGAAGCTGCTGTTTAATCAAGTGTTTTGATGATTCCAAACCAACCTTCGAGAGCTTGGAATAAAGATATCAAAGGTGCACAAAAAGCTCAAGTGAAGAATGTTGAATCAAGAGTTTTGATGATTCCAAACCAGCATACAAGAGCTTGGATTGAAGATATCAAAGGAGCTCAAAGTGTTTCAAGTGAAGGATTTCTAAATAATTGCTGCTAGATCTACTGTAGGATCTTTAGCTTTAGTTATGAGTGGGTAAAAGATTTTGATTTGAGGAAAAGATGTTTTTAAACCTTGATTTTATGTTAAATCTTAACTTATTTGAAAAATACCCACAAACAGACGAAGTTTGAAAGTTTAAACTGAACTGGGATGTTGGAAATTCGAACTTTGCCTTTGGAAATTCGAATTTCGAGCTAAAACTGAACAAGTCTGAAGAGATGTCTCTCTGTCAGATGAATTTTCTTCTCCAAAATTTGAATTTTCATCTAAGTCTGAAAGAAGCCTTTTTGTGACAGACGAACTTCAGATCTTCAAAATTTGAATTTAAGATAAAATGCAGTTTGAGAAAACTAAAGAAATTTGTCTGAAATAATGTTAAAGTTCATCTGAAATCAAGATGAAATTGAGTTTCAAAAATACTATCTGACAGACGAACTTTGGCTTTCCAACATTCGAATTTTCATATAAGTCTGAAAGAAGTTTCTTTGTAACAGACGAACTTTGAGTCTTCAAAATTCAAATTTCAGACAAAACACAACTTATGAAAATGGAAGAAATTCGTCTGAAACAATGTTAAAGTTCATCTGAGATCAAGAATAATTTAAGTTTCAAAACTGATTTCTGACAGACGAACTTTGAACATTAAAATTTGAATTTCAGAAGCTAAGGTTGTGAGTCTGTTGGAATGAAATGTTGACATACGAATGACAGAGTTTTGTAACTTCGAATGTTGAAGTAAGTTTGAAGAGAGGTCTCTCTGACAGACGAACTTCACTATTTCAACATTTGAATTTCGAAGAAAGTGAAACACTGTGCCTTTTGAACATACTAGGAACAGATGAATTTTGGGCTTCCAAAATTCAAATTTCGAGGGCACTGTAGAAAATTGAAAATACTGTTCACACTTAACCAAAAAACTTTCTTCTTGAAAATTCGTATGTCACATTGTGAAAATATTTTGTAAGCTTCAAAATTTGAATTTCACTTCATGAACAGACGAACTTCGTATTTTTACGTTGGAAGCTTTAACCTTCGGTTCCTTCAAAATTCGTCTGTTGACCAACCAAAATTCAAATTTCAGTATGTCAGAAGCATTAAATGCGGTTGGTTAACGGATAGTTTTTCAGAGTAACCGTTGGATAACTTCCTCAACGGATAGATTTTGTCTCTAACGAATAGTTGGGACCTAAATCTATAAATACAACATCATTTGAAGTTGTGGGTAACGAATCAAACTTGTATATACCGAATTTCTGTCAAATCTTCTTCTCAAAAGCTTTTATCCTCTCAACTTCAATATCTGTACTTTAACCTTCATATCTACTCTATTCAAGAGAGTTATATCTGTTGATGAAAGAGTTTTGATGATTTTAAACCAACACTCAAGATCTTGGATTGAAGATATCAAAGGAGATCAAAGCTGTTCCAAGTGAAGATTTTCTGAGTATTTGCTGTTAGATCTCTTGTAGGATCTTTAGTTTTTGTTATGATTGGGTAAAAGGTTTTGATTTGAAGAAAAGATGTTTTCAAACTTTGATTTTATGTTAAATCCTTGAATATTTGAAAAACACCCACAAACAGACGAAGGTTAAAAGTTTAAACTAAACTGTCAAGTTAGAAATTCGAACTTTGCCTTTTGAAATTCGAATTTCGAGCTAAAACTGATTAAGTCTGAAGAGATGGCTCTCTGTCAGACGAATTTTGGTAGTTCAAAATTCGAATTTTCATCTAGTCTGAAAGAAGCCTTTCTGGTGACAGACGAACTTCACACTTCCAAAATTCGAATTTCAAGTAAAATGAAGTTTGTGAAAACCAAAGAAATTCGTCTGAAACCATGACAAAGTGCATCTGAAATCAAAAGATATTCAGCTTGAAAAATGCTCTCTGACAGACAAATTTCGAGATTCCAACACTCGAATTTTCATATAAGTCTGAAAGAAGCTTCTTTACAACAGACGAACTTTGAGTCTTCAAAATTCGAATTTCAGACAAAACAAAACTTGAGAAAATAGAAGAAATTCGTCTGAAACTATGTTAAAGTTCATCTGAGATCAAGAATGAGTTAAGTCTCAAAATTGCTCTCTGACAGACGAATGTCACCCTTTCAAAATTCGAATTTCGAAGAAAGTAAACTACTGTGTCTCTTTATACGTTCAATGGACAGACGAATTTTGGATACCAAAATTCGAATTTCGAAGACACTGTAGCAAATTGAAAACACTGTTCACACTTAACCAAAAATCTTTCTTCTTGAAAATTCGTATGTCACATTGTGAAAATGTTTTATAAGTTTCAAAATTCGAATTTCACTTCATGAACAGACGAACTTCGTGTTGTAACGTTGAAAGCTTTAACCTTCGGTTCCTTCGAAATTCGTCTGTTGACCAACCAAAATTCGAATTTCAGTATGTCAGAAACATTAAATGCGGTTGGTAAACGGATAGTTTTTCAGAGTAACCGTTGGATAACTTCCCCAACGGATAGATTTAGTCTCTAACGGATATTTGAGACCTAAATCTATAAATACAACATCATTTGAAGTTGTGGGCATCGAATCAAATTTGTATACACTGAATTTAAGCTAAATCTTCTTCTAAAAAGCTCTTACCCTCTCAACTTCTATATATACACTTAAACTTTCATATCTACTCTTTTCAAGAGAGTTATTTCATTGTAATCAATCTACTCTTCATCTGGAAGATAGATTTACTTGTGAGGGGTATTCACAAGGGGATTGAGAAGCACATAGTGAAAGTGCTTGGAGAGTTTGAGAGAGCTCAGAAACAGAGCATACTCGTTGTACTGTGGCCTTAGCAAGAAGCCCATTGAAATTCTTGCTGTATAGTGGATAAATCTCAAGAGGTGTCTTGGGGACTGGATGTAGGTCAAGTGAAAAGACCGAACCAGGATAAATTACTGAGTTTTCTTCTCCCTATCTTCACTTTTCAGCTTGCTCTGTTTTACGCATTATTTTCATTATACTGTGATATCTCCACTTACCTCACCTTGTGCAGAAAATTTTCAATCTTCCCAATTCACCCCCCCTCTTGGGAAGTCAGCCTTGCTAACAAGTGGTATCAGAGCCCGGATTCCCATTCAAAGGAACTCACAGTCCGGGAATTAAAATGGCTGGCTTTGGAGAGAGTATACTTCCTGAAGGAAACAACACTAACAGACCACCAGGCTTCAGTGGAGAGCATTATGGATATTGGAAGATGAGGATGCAGATCTACCTTCAATCAATTGACCTTGACATCTGGTCAGTGATTGAAAAAGGAGATTTCATTCCAATGGCTCAAACAAAAGATGGAAGACACAAAGAGAAGCTGGAAGCAGAGTGGAATGATGAAGACAGAAGGAGAGTTCTACTGAACTTCAAAGCAAAGCATTGTTTGGTCAGTGCCCTTAACCAGGATGAATTCTACAGAGTCTCACAATGCTCCACTGCAAAAGAAATGTGGGATACTCTACAGATTGCACATGAAGGAACTTCTGGAGTCAGGGAAAACAAACTGAACACGTGCATTGGGGAGTATGAAAGCTTCAGAATGGCTGAAGGAGAAACTGTAAAGGAGCTCCAAAAGAGATTCACTCTTATTGTGAATCAACTGAAAAGCCTGGGAAAAGAATACACACAGTCTGAGAAAGTGAGAAAAATACTCAGAGCTCTACCTCTGGAATGGCAGCCCAAGGTGACAGCTATAGAAGAGGCCAGAGGAGAATCAATGGCTTCTGTCACAGCTCTCTTCGGCATCCTTGAGGAATATGAAGGAAAGATCAAAGCACTCAAGGAAGCTGGGCTGGACAGAAAGAAGAAAGGCCTTGCCCTCAAAGCTGCTGATGAAAAGGAAGAAGAATCTGATGAAGGAGATGAGCTGAATGAGGAAACTCTGGCTATGATGGTCAGAAAATTCGGAAGATTCTACAGCAAGAAGAAGAGCAAGAGATTCTTCAAGAAAGGAGTAATTGGAGAAAGCAAGAAAGAGGCAAAAGAACCTGTAACTTGCTATGAGTGCAAGAAGCAGGGACACATTAAGTGGGACTGTCCCCAATTCATTAAGAAGTAGGAAAAAGAAAAGAAAGCTGCAGACAAAGGGAAGAAGAAGAAAGCCTATATCTCATCCATATGGGGCAACAGCTCAGATGAGGAAGAAGAAGATGAGGATGAGGTTGCCAACATTTGTTTAATGGCACTTGCCTCAGAAGAAGTCTTACCCTCATGCAGCAGTGATCAGGAAGAAGAGGTATATGAATCTGAACCTTCCTATTTTGAATTACAAGATGCATTTCATGAGCTTCATGATGAATTCATTAAAGTTGCTAAAGAACTGAAATTGGCAAAGAAAAGGATAAATAAGCTGGAATCCCAAAGCATAGTTTCTGAAATTGCCTCTTTGCCCACTACTGAATCTGTTTGTTGCACTTCATGCATTGAACTCAAGCAAACTAATGACTATTTAGTTAAAAGCATGTCTAGGCTCACTAGAGGCAAAGACATGTTGTTTGCATTAATGGGGAGCCAAAGAATATCACAAGGCAAAGCTGGTCTTGGCTATGATCCATGTGCTGTCAAGGAAAAGATTAGGAAGAAAAATCAGAATGCTTATATGAGACATTTTGTGCATGCTGAGAACAATAAAAAGAAAACTAATGCATTACATCACATTGAAACATATGATCAACCAAGGCATGCTAGACAAAAGTATTATCTGCACTGTTTTCTTCCTGCATCTCAATCTAGCAGTCCTTTCACTACCTGTCATTTCTGCAACAAAAAGGGACATATTTCCAGTTCTTGTGCCTTGAAGAAAAATGGGCTTGGCAGGAAAGTTGAATGGGTTCCCAAAGTTGCATCTGCATCTAGGGAAAAATATACTGACCTAAAAGGACCCAAGCAAATTTGGGTACCTAAAAGGAAAACGTAAACATTGTTTTGCAGGTCTGTCTCAAAGCTAAGAAAAGCAACAAATGGTATATGGACAGTGCCTGCTCAAGTCACATGACAGGTGATAAGGAGAAGTTCATCACCCTGAGAGACAAGAAAGGAGGAAAGGTGACCTTTGGAGGTGACCAATATGGCAAAATCATTGGTATTGGAATTGTGGGTAAAAATCCAGAAACATCCATTGAAGAGGTGCTGTTTGTGATTGGACTCAACCACAACCTGCTAAGCGTGAGTCAGACCTGTGACAAAGGAAACTGGGTGCTGTTTGACTCAAAGTTTTGCCTGGTCATCAGAAAAAGTGATCACAAAGTTATCCTCAAAGCTCAAAGGGATGGTAACTGCTATACTATTGATCTTGATGAACTTCCTCCCTTAGATTCTGTATGCTTAATTAGTCAGAATAATGATAGTTGGCTATGGCATAGAAGATTAGCTCATGTGAACATGAATCAACTGTCTAAACTAATTAAAAATGAGCTAGTAACTGGTCTACCAAAAATATCTTTTGAAAAGGATAAAGAATGTGATGCATGCTTAAGAGGAAAACAAACCAAATCATCATTTAAATCTAAAAATGTAGTTACCACAACTAGACCACTTGAATTGTTGCATATGGACTTAATTGGACCATCTAGGGTGAAAAGTCTTGGTGGTAATCTGTATGTGCTTGTAATTGTTGATGATTATTCTAGATTTACTTGGACATTATTTCTTTCCTCCAAAAGTGATACCTTTGATGCATTTGCAACCTTAGCCAAGAAAGTGCAAAATGAGAAAGGTATTTCTATTGTGTCTATCAGGTCAGACCATGGAGGAGAATTTGAAAATGCATACTTCCTGGAGTACTGCAATGAGCATGGGATTGATCACAACTTCTCAGCACCAAGAACTCCTCAACAAAATGGAGTAGTAGAAAGGAAGAATAGAACTATTGGAGAGATGGCCAGAGCTATGCTAAATGAGAAGGAACTCTCCCAAGTATTCTGGGCTGATGCAGTAAATACAGCAAGTTACATCATAAACAGAGCTTACATCAGACCAATCCTTGGGAAGACTCCATATGAGCTGTACAAGGGAAGAAAGCCAAATCTGTCACACCTCCATGTGTTCGGGTGCAAATGCTTCATTCACAACAATGGTAAAGAAAATCTAGGTAAATTTGATGCCAAATCCGATGAAGGTATATTTCTGGGTTATTCAAGTAGGAGTAAGGCATATAGAATTTATAATAAAAGATCAAATGTAATAGAAGAATCTGTACATGTGGTTTTCATTGAAAATGAAACTGTTTCAAAACATACTATCAATGAGGATGATCTTACTTTCAATTTTGAAAAACTAGGAATTTCTGATAAGAGTAAAACTGAACCTCCAAAGATATCTGAATCTGTTAATATAGAGGAAGATATCCAGGAGCAAGAGTTTGATGAAGAAAACAATGAGGAAACATCTCAAGAACTTCCTAGAGCTTGGAGATATCAAAGGAATCATCCTGTTGATCAAGTAATAGGGAATGTTCTAGAGAGAGTCAAAACCAGAAAACAGTTAAGAGAACAGATGCTCAACTGTGCTTTCATTTCTCAAATAGAACCCAAATGTACTGAAGAGGCCTTAACTGATGATTACTGGATTTTGGCTATGCAAGATGAATTAAATCAATTTGAAAGAAATCAAGTTTGGGATTTAGTGTCTAGACCCAAAAATCATCCTGTTATTGGTACCAAATGGGTTTTCAGAAATAAACTTGATGAATCTGGAACAATAATCAGAAATAAAGCTAGACTAGTTGCTAAAGGGTATAATCAAGAAGAAGGTATTGATTTTGAAGAAACTTTTGCACCAGTAGCTAGATTAGAAGCTATAAGAATACTACTGGCATATGCATGCATGAAAAATATTTTATTATATCAAATGGATGTAAAAAGTGCTTTTCTGAATGGATATATCATGGAAGAGGTTTATGTTGATCAACCTCCAGGTTTTGAGGACTCTACAAAACCAAACCATGTTTATAAACTGAAGAAAGCTCTCTATGGTTTAAAACAGGCCCCTAGAGCATGGTATGAGAGACTGAGCAATTTTCTAACTGAAAAGGGGTTTAACAGAGGCAAAGTTGACACAACCTTATTTACTAAGAAAGAAAATAAAGATTTACTAATTGTTCAAATCTATGTTGATGATATTATTTTTGGTGCTACTAATGAGGTTCTTTGCAAGGAATTTTCTAAGTTAATGCAGGGAGAATTCGAGATGTCTATGATGGGTGAACTCAATTTCTTCCTTGGATTGCAAATCAGACAGCTAAATGATGGTATCTTCCTCAGTCAATCCAAGTATCTAAAGGAGCTGTTAAAGAAGTTTGGTATGGAGAATGCCAAGCCAATGGGAACACCTATGGCTACTGCAACCAAACTGGACATGGATGAGAATGGGAAGATGTTTGACATTACTCAGTACAGAAGAATGATCGGATCTCTGCTGTACCTAACTGCCAGCAGACCTGACATTATGTTCAGTGTCTGCATGTGTGCGAGGTTCCAATCATGCCCCAAAGAAACCCATGCAACAGCTGTGAAAAGAATTTTTAGATATCTTATTGGAACATCACAGATGGGTCTTTGGTATCCAAAAGGCAATGGAGAAGATCTCAAAGGATACACTGATGCTGATTTTGCAGGATCCAAAACTGACAGAAAAAGCACAAGTGGAGCCTGTCAGTTTCTTGGAGGATCCCTGGTCTCATGGTTCAGCAAAAAGCAAAACAGTGTGGCCTTATCCACTGCAGAAGCTGAGTATGTTGCAGCTGGAAGCTGTTGTGCCCAAGTCATCTGGATGAAACAGCAGCTTGAAGATCTTGAGGTTAAAATGAAAGAGACACCAATCATGTGTGACAACCAAAGTGCTATAAATATCACCAAGAATCCTGTCATGCATTCGAGGACTAAACATATTGAAGTTAGGCACCACTTCATAAGAGATCATGTTCTGAAAGGAGAAGTTAGATTGGAGTACATCCCAACAGAGGATCAAGTTGCTGATATACTCATAAAGCCTCTATCAGAAGACAGACACTGCAAAATAAGGAGAGAATTGGGAATGGTAAATCCCAATGAATTGTAAGTCATTTCTGTGCAAGTCTGTCTTTAGAACTTTTAATATTAGAATAAATTCTAACTTGAGCATCGGAGTATGTTTTAGTATAGTTTCAGGTGCTCCTTGTGAAAATCAATGGCTAAAAGTTTGAAAGATTGGAGCACTCCAGATTGGAACAACCAGAAAATGAAGAGAATGATAATTATTCTGAGTTCTGGATCCATTCTGTAAGTTTTTAAAGTTGAAATTTGTATGTTGTTTGAATACTAGAAAAATCTCTTTGATAATCTATGTTTTTGAACTAGTCAACGTGGTCAACATTCGAATTTTGGTTGACTAACAGACGAACTTTGGCCTGTTATGTCTTGGAACAGTTCTCGGTTATGCCTCGAAATTCGTCTGCTGATGCTTGAAAGTTCGAATTTTCAAAGACAAAAAATATATATATATATATATATATATATTTTCAACGTCATAGTTGTTCATCATTGCTATATGAAGCATTACTTCTTAACATACGAATGTTGAACAATCTTGACAAAAGTTGAAAAATTCGAATTGTCAAGCTCAAAATTCGTCTATTGAACCATGTTCTTGTTGATTGTATCACTGAAAGATGAAGTTCTGAATGCTTAATTCGTCTATTGACTGTTGATTTGATTATTGTCTGCCTTTTTCTTTTCAACATTCGAATTTTGTTGGAACAAAATTCGTCTGATGTGCTTGTATTGTTTGTTTCAAGCCACTGTCAGACGAACTTTCAAGATGAAAATTCGTCTGTCAGTAAGCTGTGCTGAACGGTTTAACTTGTAACTGCCCGAAGTTCGAATTTTGACCTCTCAAAATTCGTCTGTCAGACGGTTACACACGTTAAATGCGTCAGTTTTCCACAGAACAGACGCAACCCTATTTGTAACCTCTCTAAGTCTGTTCTGATTCTCTCTTCAATCCTCTTAACTTCTGTCCAAAAACTGTCTTTTTCCACCGATTAAACTTCCTTTCGCATCATATAAACCCATTCTCAGCCACATTCTGCTTCATTCAACCGAGAAATGGCAAGAGTTAAAATTCCTGGAACAGGAAAAGCTGTGGCCCGTCCGAAAAGGAATGTTAAATCACAATATGCTACCAAAGAAGGAGAGAAATCAAAGAGAAAAGCCGAACCCAGTAAAGCTACTCCCTCTAAACGCCAGAAATCTTCATCCAAAGCAGAATCCCAGAAATCTGGCCCCTCCTCTTCAAAAAGTGCAGAACCGTCTGCTCCTGCTGCTGCCTCTTCTGCCTCTTCCAGTACTGAATCTGGAGAGTTTGAATTGACTACACTACCACTATGGAGCACTCCTGAGATTCAAGAAGAGTACACTACCAAGTTTTCCAACAAAAAGGTAATCAAGCCTCATTGTGTGAATGTGGAACAATTTCTGATTTCCAACAATTTTGATGCTGCTATATGGTTGTTAAGATATAAAAATTTGTTGGAAATTGCTGAAAGATATGATGATGAAGTAGTGAAGACTTGGTATGCGTCTCTTAAGTATAACAGCAAGAAGATGAAATGGGAGGTCACCTTGAGATCAAGGACCATTTGGCTTGCTGATGAAACATTCAATGAGGTGTTAGAAATCCCAGGACAAGATGGGCTAAAAGTTGACTTAACAGCCTCTGGGTATATGGATGAGGCAAGCACAGCAGATGAAGAAGGTGGATCCTTTCTGTACTACAAGGAGAGCACCATTTTGGACACCTTATTCAGGAGAAGGGAGAACAGGCCAACAATAAATCTGTTGAAGCCCACAGACCTAAGTGTACAAGTCAGAATCCTGCACTACATAGTGTCAAGGATCATTTTCAACAAGGGTGGTAGCTTCAATCTGATAACAAGGGCAGAGGCTCATGTGATGACTGCTATCATTCGTGGGAAGCTGATCAATATGGGTCATATCATCCTTCAGCGAATGATAAAGGCAAGGGATCAGAGGAAGGATTCCACACTCCCCTATGCTGCAATTGTTTCAAGAATCCTGCAGCATGCTAGGATTCAGCACATTGAGAAAGGGAAAGGGAAACTCACTGAAGCATTCAAGGAGGAGGAACTGCAAAGAATGGGCATTGAGAAAGATGAAGGACGATGGGTTGGAAAGGGAGCAGGAAAAACTGAAGACCTGTTCTTTGTCCCTGATGCATCCCTCCAACAAGAAGGCACTTCTGAGGCCCCTGAAAGATCCTTACCTCAGCCTTCCCAGACAATTCCATCTCCCTCCAGGCCTACTCACCCTCCTTCCACTCCCTCCTCACGAGCCAAGCCAACTAAGATCACTGAGTTGTTTGACAGTCTGTCAACACTCATTCTCAGCATTAAAGATGAGCAAAATGCCAAATTTGCTCATCTACAAGATCAGATCCATCAGTTGGCAGTGAATATGAAGGTGGTGGCTGATGCATATGAAGAGATAAGAAATGCAATTCCTACCACTTCAGCTCCACCTCAGCCTGGTGTCCCTGAGCCTACTCTGTCTCCATCCCCTGTGCCTCCAAGTCCCTTTGAGATTGCCTCCTCTGACCATGATACTGATATGGATGGTGATGGTGCTATGAAAACACCAAGTCCTGGTCCACCCTTGGACTATGGATTAGAAGGAGAAGGTCTTCAAGAATCAAGCCCTCTTGAGCCAATGCAAGAAGATGCTCTGGATTCAATTCTGTCCATTCAAGAATCAGAGCAAGTTGAAAGACTGGTTGAAGCCATTTCAACCTCTTCTGTGCCAGAAGGAGCAAGCAATGTGGAAAGGAGCATTGTGCCTGTTGTAGATTATCTTGCCATTGCTCACAATGCTCTGCTGCTAGCTCAAAGGAGAAGGCTGGAAGAAATGTTTCCTCCTGCTGAACCACCTTCTCAATCTATTGCTGCTTATGGGCTTTCAGAGCACCAAAGAGCTCAACTAGCTCTTTCTAGGCAGGAAATGCAAGTACTGCTTGAGGTCTCTGATGATGATGAAGAACCTGCTGAGCCCCCTGCACCAGTTCAGCCAGAGATTCCTTTTGCTCCTGTCCCCCTTCGTGCTGTTCCTATCACTCAGATACCTCCTCCAATGGACTTTGTTGGACTTCCTGATGATGCCAAAAAGGGGGAGAAGATAAAGTAAACTGGGAAGCAAACTGGGACCAAGCAAGCTGGAAAATCTGCTGAGCCATCTGGAAAAGGAAAGACTTACAGCAAGAAGCCAAAGAAGAAGTGATGACTTAGATCTTAGGCTGATTATTCTTGTTGTATCTTGTTTTATTTGGGTGTTTTGTATTTGGTTGTGTGATTTTAAGAACTACTCTTTAATTGGAATTTGTATTACAATAGTTTGGTGATATATAGTATGTTCTTGATTGCAATATTTTGGGCGTTAAATCTCTTTACTTAATCTGTTATTTTGATATCTTATGCATATGTTGAGGGGGAGCTTATGAAAGCAAACCCAAGTACTAATCCAGTTTGTGAGTTGTTTTGTCATCATCAAAAAGGGGGAGAATGTTGATGAAAGAGTTTTGATGATTTTAAACCAACACTCAAGATCTTGGATTGAAGATATCAAAGGAGATCAAAGCTGTTCCAAGTGAAGATTTTCTGAGTATTTGCTGTTAGATCTCTTGTAGGATCTTTAGTTTTTGTTATGATTGGGTAAAAGGTTTTGATTTGAAGAAAAGATGTTTTCAAACTTTGATTTTATGTTAAATCCTTGAATATTTGAAAAACACCCACAAACAGACGAAGGTTAAAAGTTTAAACTAAACTGTCAAGTTAGAAATTCGAACTTTGCCTTTTGAAATTCGAATTTCGAGCTAAAACTGATTAAGTCTGAAGAGATGGCTCTCTGTCAGACGAATTTTGGTAGTTCAAAATTCGAATTTTCATCTAGTCTGAAAGAAGCCTTTCTGGTGACAGACGAACTTCACACTTCCAAAATTCGAATTTCAAGTAAAATGAAGTTTGTGAAAACCAAAGAAATTCGTCTGAAACCATGACAAAGTGCATCTGAAATCAAAAGATATTCAGCTTGAAAAATGCTCTCTGACAGACGAATTTCGAGATTCCAACACTCGAATTTTCATATAAGTCTGAAAGAAGCTTCTTTACAACAGACGAACTTTGAGTCTTCAAAATTCGAATTTCAGACAAAACAAAACTTGAGAAAATAGAAGAAATTCGTCTGAAACTATGTTAAAGTTCATCTGAGATCAAGAATGAGTTAAGTCTCAAAATTGCTCTCTGACAGACGAATGTCACCCTTTCAAAATTCGAATTTCAAAGAAAGTAAACTACTGTGTCTCTTTATACGTTCAATGGACAGACGAATTTTGGATACCAAAATTCGAATTTCGAAGACACTGTAGCAAATTGAAAACACTGTTCACACTTAACCAAAAATCTTTCTTCTTGAAAATTCGTATGTCACATTGTGAAAATGTTTTATAAGTTTCAAAATTCGAATTTCACTTCATGAACAGACGAACTTCGTGTTGTAACGTTGAAAGCTTTAACCTTCGGTTCCTTCGAAATTCGTCTGTTGACCAACCAAAATTCGAATTTCAGTATGTCAGAAACATTAAATGCGGTTGGTAAACGGATAGTTTTTCAGAGTAACCGTTGGATAACTTCCCCAACGGATAGATTTAGTCTCTAACGGATATTTGAGACCTAAATCTATAAATACAACATCATTTGAAGTTGTGGGCATCGAATCAAATTTGTATACACTGAATTTAAGCTAAATCTTCTTCTAAAAAGCTCTTACCCTCTCAACTTCTATATATACACTTAAACTTTCATATCTACTCTTTTCAAGAGAGTTATTTCATTGTAATCAATCTACTCTTCATCTGGAAGATAGATTTACTTGTGAGGGGTATTCACAAGGGGATTGAGAAGCACATAGTGAAAGTGCTTGGAGAGTTTGAGAGAGCTCAGAAACAGAGCATACTCGTTGTACTGTGGCCTTAGCAAGAAGCCCATTGAAATTCTTGCTGTATAGTGGATAAATCTCAAGAGGTGTCTTGGGGACTGGATGTAGGTCAAGTGAAAAGACCGAACCAGGATAAATTACTGAGTTTTCTTCTCCCTATCTTCACTTTTCAGCTTGCTCTGTTTTACGCATTATTTTCATTATACTGTGATATCTCCACTTACCTCACCTTGTGCAGAAAATTTTCAATCTTCCCAATTCACCCCCCCTCTTGGGAAGTCAGCCTTGCTAACAATATCTTTGTAAACAATCTACTCTTCATCTGGAAGATAAATTTACTTGTGAGGGGAAATCACAAGGGGATTGGGAAGCACATTGTAAAAGTGCTTAAAGAGATTGAGAAAGCTCCAGAAACAGAGCATACTCGTTGTACTATGGCATTAGAAAGAAGCCCGTTAAATTCTTGCTGTATAGTGAAAAATCTCAAGAGTTGTTGTCTTGGGGACTGGACGTAGGTTAAGTGGATAGACCGAACCAGGATAAATTACTGAGTCTTCTTCTCCTTATCTTTACTTTTCAGCTTGCTCTGTTTTATACATTGCTTCCATTTCACTGTGCTATCTTCACCCATTTCACTTTGTGCAGAAAAATTTCAATCTTCCCAATTCACCCCCCTCTTGGAAAGTCAGCCTTGCTAACAAAGAAATCATGAAGAAATCAGTGCAAAGATTCATGTAGGATGTTTAAAGATGTTTTGATTTGAGTAAAAGACTTTGATTTGGTGGAAAGATATTTTAAAACCTTGATTCTATGTTAAATCATGGAATATTTGAAAAACACCCACCAACAGACGAAGTTTCAAAGGTTAATACTGATCTATTATCTTGGAAATTCGAACTTTGGCTTTGGAAATTCAAATTTCGTATTGAAACAGAACAAGTCTGAAGAGAACCCTCTCTGACAGACAAATTTTGACTTAATGAAATTCGAATTTTGATAAGTGTCTGAAAGGAGCTTTCAGTAACAGACGAATTTTGGTTTTTGAAAAATTTGAATTTCAGACAAAATGAAACTTATGAAAACTAAAGAAATTTGTCTGAAATTATGTCAAAGTTCATCTGAAACCAAGTTTAGAATGGATTTCAAAATTGCTCACTGACAGACGAACTTTGAACATGAAAATTCGAATTTTAGAAACTAAGCTTGTGAGTCTGTTAGAATGATATGTTGACATACGAATGACAATATTTATAAATTCGAATTTTGAAGTTAGTTTAAAAAGAGATCTCTCTGACAGATGAACTTTGACATTTGAAAATTTGAACTTTGAATTATACGAGCTACTGTGACTTACGAACTAGCTAAGGACAGACAAATTTTAGGGTTCCAAAATTCGAATTTCGAAGGCACTGTAGCAAATTGAAAATACTGTTCACACTTAACAGAAAAACTTTCAACATGAAAATTCGTATGTTACAACCAAGAAACACTTTTCAAGTATCAAAATTCAAATTTTACTTCATGACAGACGAACTTCGGGCATTCAATGTTGAAGCTGTTAACCTTCAGTTTCTGCGAAATTCGTCTGTTGACCTAGCGAAATTTGAATTTTAGTATGTCAGAAGCATTAAATGCGATTGGTTAACGGATAGTTTTTCAAAGTAACCGTTGGATAACTTCTCCAACGGATAGATTTTGTCTCTAACGTATAGTTGAGACCTAAATCTATAAATATAACATCATTTGAAGTTGTGGGTAACGATTCTAACATTGTATATACTGAAACTCTGACAAATCATTTACTCAAAGCCTATTACTCTCTCACTTCATATTTTGTACTTTAACTTTCATATTCACTCTATTTAAGAGAGTTTAATCCTTGTAATCAATCTTGTCTTCATCTGGAAGATAGATTTTCTTGTGAGGGGATATCACAAGGGATTAGGGAGCACTTTGTAAGAGTGCATAGAGTGATTGAGTGAAGCTTTTGAAACAGAGCAACATCTTTGTACTGAGGCATTTGCAAGAAGCCCACGGAATTCTTGCAGTATAGTGGAAAATCTCAAGTGGTGACTTGGGGACTGGACGTAGGTCAAGTGGAGAGACCGAACCAAGATAAATTTCTGAGTATTCTTCTCTTTACTGCCACCTTTACAGTTATTTGTTTATACTCTATTTTACCATCATATATTACTTTCTTCACCTTCTTGATATTTTGCAGAAAATTTTTAATCTTCTCAATTCACCCCCTCTTGAGAAGCCAGCTAATCTAACAGCTGCTTTGAAATTTTAGAAGGTATTTGAAAGGATGCCAGATAAAGATGGTGATTACCATGGTTATTTTGTTGGAGAAGGAAGTCGTGAGAGCCCTCTTGGTGCATATGACTGGAGTAATGCATAAGTCTTCATCAAATTTTTGAAGATTTTTTATGAAATAACTTTGAAATTCTCAAGCTCCTTGAAGTTATGTCAAGTATATGCTTCCATCAAATTTTTCACATTCAAAGGCTACTGACCAAGAATATAACTAATGTGGATCTTGTTCTCATGGATATATCAATGAACATGTAAAGCAAATATGACAAGTATTGGGGTGCAATAGAGAAAATGAATATGTTGTTGATGGCTACAGTCATCTTGGATTCTTGATATAAGCTTGCATATGATGAAGATATTTTTGAACAATATTTTTCAAATCCTAACCTGTGTACAGCACTAATTAAGAAGGCCATAGATACCCTATATTGGTTATTTAAAGAATATTCTAAGGGAGTCAGTACTCAAACAAATACTCCATCTCATACCACAAGGCCAATAAACATAGAGCTATTTGATGATGACAAGGATCCTGAAGACAAATGATTGGCAACTTTGAAAGAAAAAAGCTAAGTAGATTCACAGATAGAATTAAATAAGTATTATGCAATTAACTCATGTGATGATAATCCTGGTGGTTTGGAATTGGATATCTTAGCATGGTGGAAAGCAAATGCTACTAAATATAAAGTGCTCTCCTTGATTGCACGTGATATCTTTGTTGTGCCTATATCTACTGTGGCTTTTGAATCAGCTTTTAGCACTAGAGGGCGTGTCGTTGACTACTATAAGAGTTCACTTTCTGCAAGGATGACTAAAGCACCTATACGCATTCAAAATTGGCTTCTTCTGGAACTATCTCTTTCAGAGCTTATCTCTAATTTGTATGACTTTGATAACTTTGAAGAAACTGACAATGTTGTTCAAGTTGGTAAACTTTTTCATTATTGACATGTTTGTGATTGATTATACTTTATATTGATTGTACTTTATATTTTTATTTGGTTGTTCACCTGATATACTTTACATATTTTTTCAGATCTTTCTAATGTAAAAGAAAATGGAGAGGGTGATTTGATAGATATTGATTAACTTTGAATGGCCTTCTTGTTTCAGATTTTTCAACACTATCATTTTCCAGATGTTTGTATGGTTGTTTTTGTGATATGGGATGACCCTTTTTGTTATGGCTGGATAGATGGTTAAATGAATATTGAATAACATTTATGTTGTGGTTGGTTAGATGGTTAGATGAATATAGAATGACCCTTTTGTTGTGGCTGGTTAGATGGATATTTAGGCTGAAAATGACAATGTTTAGATGGGAATGCACTTTATTTTAATTATGAAATGACCCTTTTCCTGTAAATGACAAGATTTAGGCTAGAATGATCTTTTGTTAATATTCTCATATGGAAATTATGGATATGAATTATAATATGGAATGACAAAATATTTTGTGTAGTATGTGTAATGGTTATGTATGAATCATGTTGCTTATAGCATTTGTGAATCAATGATGTGTAAATCACCAGCTTGATATACATACATGATAGATTTCGATTTAGTGGAACCACTTGGTAGTTTTGTGGTATCAGCTTTCAATCTTTATCTAAGTGATATATATTTGGAAATTTGGTGCTCTCAATTTTCCTTTAGTAATTATTTGTATAGGTCTAATATGGCAAAATATGAAGTTATATATTGATTATTGTCCAGGTTCATCCTAAACTTTTTATTATTGTCCATGTTGAATATATTAGCCTGGTTGGTAGTTCCCTTTTTCTAGATTCTTTATTTTGTTTCTTTGTAGTTTGTTTGTAATTTTGTATATACTCAATTTTTAGCCCACATTATTGTTTTGTTCCATTTATGTTTAGCCCAAACTTTTTTTTAGAAAAAAAGAACAAGCAAGGACAACAAGACTGTAAGAGGTATGACAGTCTCCCTACCAGGTCCTGCTTAGTCTTGTAACCCAATCATGTTTCAATCTCAGGCTACACCGGTCCTCGAGGCCAATTTTTGTAGGTCGCCTTTTCTAAGACTAGACCTTGGGTTGACTGCCAACTCGATCCCACCCAATCATTGCACAGCCCTAATTTGGGCAACAATTGATGTAAATTACATATAAATTTGATTTTTCTCTTTATTCCTTTTTGTATAGTTTAAATATTTTGTGTGATTATTCATAATGTGAAGAGAAGATGATGACAATGAGTAAAAGGAGAAAGGCTTATCAAACAACAAAGAAAACTTGGAAGGATATTGAGTCAAAGGTAAGTAAACTTTTGCAATATTTGCATTGAAAAATGAGTATAAAACTGTAATATATTGCCGTAGTTTCTTCTAAAATATTATTAAAGTTCATGTTGTTAAGGATTAAATTAAGATTATATTTCATGCATTGTTAATGATAATTAGATGTTTGATTCATGGTTGATAGTTGGGAATTCAAATTGGATGTTGATTTAGGGCTTTACATGTCTTGATCAAGATGACCAAGTGGGGTTTTTCGCGCCAAATATAATAAAAAAATAAACATTTACCAAAATGTGACAACTCAAAGATTATTTACCAAAATATAATACTCAAAGTTATTATTATTATTATTATTATTATTATTATTATTATTATTATTATTATTTTGATGAAAATGCTTTTGTTCTCTTTTTTTCTTTAATAAAAAGAAAAGTTGCATGGGACTTTACTATATATATATTTTTTAAGTTTTGGCCATATTTGACTATAAGGACAATAAATGTATAATGATTGATGAAATTAATTAATGATTTGTAAAATGATAGAAAGAATGATAATTTATAATATAAATTACTAATAATTCATGCTAGTTTATAATATAAATTACTAATAATTTGTACCTCCTTCGATTCTTTTTATAAGATACATTTTTAATTTTTTTTCCTTAATATAAGATATTATTGGAATTATCTCAATCATTAAATATTTTTTACCCAAAATGCTCTTTGCTTGAAGTTAATAATTGATATTAATAAGGATAATTACACTAATAGTTAATGATATATTAAATATCACTCTCTTGAAGAGGGGAAAAAGTGTTATTAATGAATTTCATTGAATGAGATTAATTTTGGAAAATAATTGAAATTTTAAACAAATTTAATGAAGTTAACCACCTTTAACTAGATTTCATAATGTGTGTGAAGTTGTTTAGAAGTATCTTATAAAAAATATCAGAGAGAGTATATTATAAAAAAATAATTATTATTAAATAAATTTTAAAAAATATTAAATAAAGAATATTTTATCATTATTATTGTTCAATAATCATTAAAAAGACAAAAATTTAATTAAAAGTCCAAAATAATATTTATTAATTGATAATAAGCAAATAATAATGATTATACGTAAATTAACATTATAATTTTGTAGCAAATATGTACTGATTATGCAAATGTAAATTTAATAATTAATTGATAAAAATGATTGATTGTAAAATGAAAAAGATGATTAATTAGTAATAATTAGCTAATAAGTATGAAAATTTGATCACCTCATATATAGTGACTACCAGTGCTAGATTTTGCTCTTCTTTTATTATATTTTGGTTGTTCTAGTTGTATATCCTCTTTTGTGTGATGCGATTTAGGTGGCTCAGTTCTTGGTGGTGTTTGTGCAATATTCAAAGCAAACCTAGTGGGGTTAACTAGAGAGATTAACTAGTGGGGAGCATTAAATGCTTGATTTGATAGCTCACTATGTTGAAATGAGTTGTACTCAACACCAAATAATGTTAGGTCTTCTAGCAAAGACATGAATGATCCAAACTAACCAGGAATGAGAAAGCTAAATATAAGCAATGAGGAGGGCAACATGAAAGAAGAAAAAGTGGCTCTTACAAATGTACTAGATGAGGCCCAAGTAGTGGTGTGACCTCATTCCTTTTCATCTTCTTCTCGAGGAGCAATTGGTGGCCTAATTGATAAATAGCCATCACATCACTTACTTGGTCTTCTACATTGAAGAATTTGTGGACGTGTTAGCTCTTGTGCAAGTAGAACAGGCTCAAGTTCCATGTTGAAATGTTGCTCTCTTATTGCAATCAATATATGTTACACTCATGAAAAATAGTTGACATTTTTTTAGGAAAATTAATGGCAAGCCTATGTAAATCTTCTTCTATATCATCCTGAAATTATGAAACATTGGGTTATGACATTGTCTATATCAAGAAAAAATACAATAATAGTGAAAAGTGATAAAGAAGTTACCACATAACTAGTTGCACTACTAGAATGATGGATCCACTGTTGAGTACATCTCCAATACCAGTACATGTACTCTAATGTGCATGAACTTCTTTAATGTCTCAGAAAATATTTGCTCTATTGTTATTTGTGCGTGAACTTGTTGGGCACGATTAATAAAATAACTACTCAACCTATAAAAGGTTGCCTTCACCAAACATGTAATCCACAAACTTTGCGCACCCTTAAATACACCATTCATGCACTCTACAAGGTTTCTTGTCATGTGACTATAGCTCCGACCTTTAATGTCATTTGCTTAACACCATTTCTCTTTTAGAATGGCTCTAATCCATCTAGTAGCATATGAATGCAATAATGTGAGTTCTTGCAATTGTTGATCAACAACAACACAGTCATATGCATACCTTGTAAATAATTATCAAATTAATGGCAAAGATTTTAAATAAAGTTTATAATTTGACAAGGTTTGTGAATCTCACCAATCTTTATGAACTTTTTTTTTGCCAATTTGTTCTATGTGCTTTGTGGAGGTTTGAAGCCATATGCCTTGAACAAAAACACATGATGTCCGTATGATGGTTGCTATCCAACACAACGGTTTGTGACAACTTCCATAATTGATGGGTGTCAATATGAGATCAAGTAGATTCCTTGTCTTCTCTTTACAACTTGGACATGCACATTGTATAAGAACCATGACCAAGCTAATCTAGTCTTCCCTTAACCACAATAAAGGCAAGTCGCACAACAATACGATCACCATGTTGAGATATTGCCATGAGAGATGTGACCCTATATTTCCCATCTAAGAAAGTTCCATCAACCCATAATATTGGCTTCAAATGCTTAGATGTGTCCATGCATAGCTTGAACGCCCAAAATGCAAGATGAAACATCTTAATAGACAACCTATCATTATTAAAGTTAGAAGATTATTTATATGTGTATTTGACGATTGACCCTAGCATAAAATGTTGAATTACAACTAAACACCTTGGCAATAAAGTGTATGATGTCTCCCAATTGCCCCAAGCAATAGTGATTGCCAATTGTTTTGTGTTCCAAGCTTTCTGATACGATATGATGACCTAAACATGGATTGCATTTGCTTAATGATTTGCAAAACTTTAACATCTGGTCAGTCAATTACCATGGCCACAGTACAAGAAGAGATGAGATCTGCATCTAACTTAAGATGATCATGAGTAAATGATGTAGACAAACATGTATGAGGCCCATCATACTTTGTAATGGTCCAAAAGGTTCCACTCTCCATTTGCAATTGTTTCCATAGTTAATATTGTTGAATCAAGTGTTTTGATGATTCCAAACTAACCTTTAAGAGCTTGGAAAGAAGATATCAAAGGTGCACAAAAGATCTCGAGTGAAGAAATTCAAGAAAAACCAGCACAAGAATAGATGTAAAATCTCTAATAGTGTTTAAATTGAGTAAAAGACTTTGAATTGGCAAAAAGATGTTTTAAAACTATGATTCTATGTTAATTTATGGAATATTTGAAAAACACCCATCAACAAACGAAGTTTGAAAGGTTAATACTGATATGTTGTTTTTCAAAATTTAAACTTTGGCTTTGGAAATTCGAATTTCAAATTGAAAATGAACAAGTCTGAAAAGAGCCTTCTCTGATAGATGAACTTTGACTGTAGAAATTCAAACTTTAAAATAAGTCTGATAAGAGTCTTCTCTGACAGACAAACTTCAGCTTTTGAAAATTCAAATTTTTGCCAAAACACAATTCATGAAAAATGAAAAATTCGTCTGAGGATATGTCAAAGTTCATCTGAAAGTAAAGTTTAGAGAGAGTCCAAAATCAGCTCACTGACAGACGAATTTTGATATTGAAAATTTGAATTTCAGAAACAAAGCTTACAAAGTCTATTACAACAATCTGTTGTAATATGAATATTGGTATTTAGAAATTCGAATTTTGAACTAAGTCTGATAAAAGTTCTCTCTGACAGACAAACTTTGAATCTTGAAAATTCAAATTTTGAAAGGATGAACTATTGTGCCTTATTGAGCTGCCCACTGACAGACGAATTTTGGTGCCCAAAATTCGAACTTCGAAGGCACTGTAGCAATTTGGGACTATTGTTCACACTTTTAAGAAGAACTTTTAACTTGAAAATTTGTATGTTCCAATACAGAAAAATTTCTCAATGATGAAAATTTGAACTTTGCTTTACAACAGACGAACTTTGGAATTTAACGTTGAAGTCTTTAGCTTTTGGTCTCTACAAAATTCATCTGTTGACTAACCAAAATTTGAACTTTGGATGTTAGAAGCATTAAATGCAGTTAGTGAATGGATAGTTTTTCAGAGTAACAGTTGGGTAACTTCTCCATCGGATAGATTTTGTCTCTAACGTATAGTTAAGACCTAAATCTATAAATGTAACATCATTTGAAGTTGTGGGTAACGATTTTAACATTGTATATACTGAAACTCTATCAAATTCTCAACTCAAAGTCTTTTACTCTCATGCTTCAGTCTTCTGTACTTAAACTTTCATATACACTCTAAATTAGAGAGTTTATTCTTTGTAATCAATCTTATCTTCATCTGGAAGAAAGATTTTCTTGTGAGGGAATATCACAAGGGATTTGGGTGGCACTTGGCTAGAGTGCAGAAAGAGAACATGTAAACTCTAAGAACAGAGCATCAAAGCTGTACTGAGGCAATTGCAAGAAGCCCACTGAATTCTTACAGGATAGTTGAAAATCTCAAGTAGTTGCTTGGGGACTAGACGTAGGTCAAGATTGAGAGACCGAACTAGGATAAACATCTGTGTCAATCCTTCTCCTTTACTGCTCTTACATTGCTATTATATTGTACTCTATTTTACAGTTTTGTTTGTCTTCACTATATGCTTGACATTTGCAGAAAATTTTAATCTTCTCAATTCACCCCTATTGGGAAGCTAGCTTATCTAACAAGTAGTATCAGAGCCTAAACTTCCAAACAAAGGATCTAACAGTCCAGGAAATTCAATTGCTGGCCTTGGAGAAAGTATACTACTCGAGGAAAATAACACAAACAGACCACCTGGCTTTAATGGAGAGCACTATGGATATTGGAAAATGAGAATGCAGATCTATCTCTAGTTAGGGCCTGTTTGGGAGCCAGTTTGGAACGGAGTTTGGGCCTGAAATGGAGTTGAGTGGCCCAAAATTGGTGTTTGGAAGTTTTAAGAAAAACCCGTTGCCAACTCATTCTTTATCCTGAACTGAGGTATCTCAGAAGTGACTTGAAGCTTGCTTCTCCATCTGCTTCTCCATTGCCAATGGAAAATGTGCATTTATTGTCGACCGTTGGAGGATATTATTTCCAGTAATAAACTCCTCTCTTCCCGAACTCCTCTCTTTGCAAACTTCACATTTTTCCTTTGAAGCTTTCTGCAGTTCCAGAAATTCTCACTCCCGTTACCTCGGCTTTGTTCTGGTCACCGGAACCACAGAGCTTCACAGTCCCAACCGCGTTCGTTCTCGTCGCCGGAGCCGCCTTTGGTTTCCACTCCCAACCGCGTTTGCTGTCATCACTGGAGCTGCAGAAGTTTCCACTCCCAACCGCATTCGTTCTCATCGCCGGAGCCGTACAGGTTTGCAGTCCCAACCATGTTCCTTCTCCTCACCGGAATCTCACAGATCTAAACCAATGTCGGCCTTCCTTTGCATCATCGGAACTGCACAGCTTGGCACCAACCTCGGCCTTCCTTCTCATCGCTGAAACCGAAGAGATCCGGACCAGCTCGGCAGTTCTTCTCATCACCTGAACCACACGGATCCACGAAGTATATCTGAAACAGGTCGAGTTGCAACAGTTCCTTGGGTTCAAATTTCATCTGCGCTGGAAGAAGTCTCGCCGTCTTGCATCATTGGTCTTCTCCTCTGTTCAGGTAGCATCGTCGGTCTTCTCCTCCTCTGTTCAGGTATGTTTAGTTTGCTCTTAATCCTCTGTTTGGTCATCTCTTTTTTTTTCTGAACTGGCTAGCCTGGGTTGGAGAAAGTATATGCATTGTGCTGAAGAAATGAATAGAGAAAGATGGACAAATTGTTGGTACCGCTACTACCAAGCAACTTGCAATTTTTTGTTGGATTTTTGTTTGTTCTGCTCTCATTCATGGGATAATCTGAAAATTGAAGAATCTGCATAATTTTTTGTTTCAGGAAATTATATGTATATATATATATATATATGAAAGCAATTTATTGACCATTATTTTCATACACCCAGATGAATACTGCTTCTTTCAACATTTCTCTAGCTATGTTGTTCTGCGAATAATTTGCTTTTAGTGAGTTTGTCCTTGGAGTTTCTCTTTTCCATATGTAATGGCAGGATTTTTTTTAAAACCCCAAACCATATATATATATATATATAGTAGTTTCATGCATCATTTGACAAGCTACTCCAAAGACTAATTTAAGGTTCTGATATGGCAGTGCTATTTTTGCAGCACAGTGCAAGAGATTAATTTGTTTTCTTGATCATCATCTTCATGTATCATATTGCATTATGTTTGCATTATATGACGATTCAGAACAGCCATGTGAACTATTATATGCTTCAAATTTTTTTTTATATAAATATCCCATTATTTGTAGAAAATTAAACAAATAAAACATTTTTTTGGCTTTCTATTTTTGTTTCTCAGACTCTTAGGATATCATGGATTAAGTGCTTCTAAATTTGTGAGATGCTTGCAAAAGCAAGTTCATGGTTGCTTTATACAAAATGCCGCTTCATATTCCATTTTTACTTAAATGTATGTCTGAAGGTATTGCTTAGTTGAATATTTTCTGTCTGATTTTCCTAAGAAGCATGATGAGTAATGACAAGTCAAAAGCTACATGGGATAGAAATGCAACTAAGATTTTCATTGACCAATGCTTGGAACAAGTGTTGAAAAGACAAAGGCGTGGCACCACCTTTACAAGAAATGGGTGGATTGCTATAACTAATGGATTCAATGAGAAAACTGGTAGGGTATATGACAAGACTTAATTGAAAAATAAGTGGGACAATCTTAAAAAAGAATGGCAAGTGTGGAATAGATGTTTTGGTAAAGAGACAGGCTTGGGATGGGATCCTGATAAGCAAACTTACAATGCTACTAATGACTGGTGGGAGAGAAAGCTCAAGGTATGCAATAATATGCTAAGCAATTATTTTGTTTTTATGATATGTATTATCCAATATTGATTAATTGCTTAAATGCAGGAAAATCCATTATATGAAAATTTCTGAGAGAAATGACTCTCCTTCTCTCGAGAATTAGATTCTTTGTTCATGGATGTGTCTGCCACAGGAGCTCATGCATATGCACCATCATCTGGAAGACTACCTACCAACACAGATGATGATGATGTGTATCGTCCATCATTTGAAGATATGGAAGAAGGACCTGGAGACAGTGATGAAGTCTTAGGGGGGGCTAGTACCGGACTTACCGCTGAGTTGCAACAAACTGTTTATTTAAACACTTCTTAAGCAACCATTAGTGGAGGCAATAGAAAGAGGAAGAGGAAGAAAGGCAACAAAAAGTCAAACACACTGATGCTAGTTGATGCAATAAGTAGAATAGCTGATGTGTCTTAGTCAGATTAGCAAGGTGACCCTTCAACATTCCTTGGTGAAGCAATCGCAGATTTGCTGAAAATTGAGGCAATCAGCAATGATATTGATTTCCATTCCCGATGCTGTCAATTTCTTACATCCTCTCAAGATGCAAGAGTTACATTTATGGCCTTGAAAGAACACAAGGAGAAATTGGTGGCATGGTTGAGGCTTGAAGTTTACAAACTCTAGATTGCCTTGAGATGGATTTTGTCTGACTATTAAACTTTAGATTTTGTTTGTTTGGTTAAAGTATTGATTTTGTCTGACTATTAAACTCTAGACTATGTTTGACTAATGAATTTATGTCTGACTATTCTGTTTGACTATTGAACTTTAGAAAGATGGGTATGATTTAATTGAGGTTGTATTTCTTGATTACAGGTTGTATTTGTTCTAATGGAAGGGTCTTGTAAAAAACATCTAAAAAGGGCTCAAAAGGTCTGTGCATTGGGTGGTTTTTATGCAGCAAAACATTTGTGTAAAGAGCCACGAAGAACTTGTGAGTACACAGGCCATGCATGGGTGGAAGAAATTTTAGGTGCACATCCTATTCGTTGTTATGAAATGTTTCGAATGGAGAAGCATATATTCCATGTTCTTTGCATGGCATTGGAACAGCGTGGATTGAAAGGAACTAATCAAATAGGGGTGCATGAAAAGGTTGCAATATTTTTACATTCAGTTGGACATGGGGTAGGAAATAGAATGTTACAAGAAAGATTTCAACATTCAGGAGAGACGATTAGTAGAAATTTCCATGATGTCTTACAAGCTTGCCTTGTACTTTCAATGGACTACATCCAACCACAAGATAGAACATTTCGTACCATACCCCCAAAAATCCAAAATGATCCCCGATATTGGCCATTTTTCAAAGATGCTATAGGAGCAATTGACGGCACTCATATCCCATGTGTGGTTCCTACTAGTGAACAAGTTAAATTTATTGGAAGAAAAGGAATTGCAACGCAAAATGTGATGGATGTATGTGATTGGGACATGTGCTTCACTTTTACATTGTGTGGATGGGAAGGCACTACACATGATGTTCGGGTATTTCAACATGCTTTGACAACTCCGTCCATGAACTTCCCACATCCACCTCAAGGTATGTTTCTCATTTATACAATGATGTTTGATTTTAATTTAAATAACAAATAATTTACTACATTCTGAATTATTATTAGGTAAATATTATTTGGTTGATCCGGGTTATCCAACACCAATTGGTTATCTTGGTCCGTATAGAAGTGAACGTTATCACTTTCAAGATTTCCGACGTTCTTTTCATTTCGAGACACACAATGAGTACTTCAACTACTACCATTCAAGTTTAAGGTGCACGATAAAAAGGAATTTTGGGGTTTGGAAGAATAGATTTTCCATTTTACTGCATATGCCCAACTTCAAGTATCAAACACAAATTCAAATAGTTTGTGCAACAATGGCCATCCACAACTTTATTAGAAGACATTCTGAAACTGATTCTGACTTTATGCAGTTCGAAAATGAAGATATAAATATTGAACATGAGGATCTAACTCAAGATGTTGAAAATCCTTCTATACATACCACTGTGACCTCTTCAAGAGAGATGGATCATATTCGTGATACAATTAGAGATCAAATTGTACTATCTATACAACATAATTAGTTATGTAATATTATCAATCTTATTTATAATATTTTAATTTTGGAATTTTTATTTTTTTATACAAAAATACTGACCCATATTGATTTATTAAATAGGTATTAAAAAAGAAAATTTATCTATTAAAAATTGGGAAAAAAATTATACAACCAAAACTGCTTTTGTGTAAAACTATCCAAACATAATCACTTTTATCAAAACTAATTTTTAAATAAATCATCCAAACACAAACACGTTTGTCCAAAACCAATTTTTTTCATAACCACGTTACAAAACCAATTCTACCAAAACTCATTTTCACTTAACTGAAAACCAAACGGGCCCTTAATTGATCTAGACATTTGGTCTGTCATCCAGAAGGAAGGCTTTGTCCCAATGAAGCTGCAGGATGATGAAAAGTACAAGAAGAAGCCAGAGGACGAATGGAATGAGGAAGACAGGAGAAGGGTCTTACTGAACTTTAAGGTAAAACACTGTCTGGTCAATGCATTAAACCAAGATGAATTCTACAAAGTATCACAATGTTCCACACAGCTAAGGGTATATGGGACACTTTAGAAATCACTCATGAAGGAACCAGTGGAGTAAGAGAAAACAAACTGAACTCTTGCATTGGTGAATATGAAAGCTTTAAAATGATAGAAAGAGAGAGCATCAAAGAGTTGCAAAATAGATTCACCCTTATTGTGAATCAATTGAAGAGTCTTGGCAAAGAATACACCCAGCCAGAGAAGGTGAGAAAAATCCTTAGAGCTCTTCCTCTGGAATGGCAACCCAAAGTAACAGTAATAGAGGAAGCCAGAGGAGAATCAATGGCCTCAGTCACAGCCCTCTTCGGTAGTCTTGAAGAATATGAGGGAAAGATGAAGGCTCTCAAAGAAGCAAGATAAGACAGGAAAAAGAAAGGTCTTGCTCTGAAAGCTGCTGAAGAAAAGGAAGAAGAATTTGATGATGAAGATGAACTAAATGAAGAAACTCTAGCTATGATGGTTGGAAAATTTGAAAGATTCTACAACAAGAAAAGAAACAAAAGATTCTTCAAGAAAGGAGCAGCTTCAGACAACAAGAAAGATGGAAAAGAATCTATCACCTGCTACAAATGTAAAAAACAAGGGTACATCAAATGAGATTGTCCACTATTCCTAAAGAAGCAAGAAAAGGAAAAGAAAGCTGCTGACAAGAGCAAGAAGAAGAGGACATACATCTCATCAATCTGGGACAACAGCTCAAATGAAGAAGAAGATGAGGAGGAGGAAATTGTCAATATCTGCTTGATGACACTTGCATCTGAAGAAACTAAAGATCCATCCATCAGTGATCATGAGGATGAGGTATATGAATCTGAACCTTCCTATTCTGAATTACTTGATGCATTTCATGAACTACATGATGAATTTATTAAGACTGCTAAAGAACAGAAATAGGCTAAGAAAAGGATTAATAAGCTAGAATCTCAGTGTAGTAGCTCTAACATTCCATCTAAGCATAAATCTGAATCTGCTTACTGTACATCATGTATTGAATTAAAGCAAACTAATGACTATCTACTAAAAGGAATGGCTAGATTTACTAAGGGCAAAGATATGTTGTTTGCTTTAATAGGAACCCAGAAAATCACACAAGGAAAGGCTGGACTTGGCTATGATCTTTGCACAGTAAAAGAAAGGATTAAAAAGAAAAATCAAAATCTGTATATGAGGCATTTTGTGCATGCTAATGGGCATAAAAAGAAAGATTATACTTTAAATCGCATTAAATCCTATGATCAACTAAAATATGTGAAACAAAAATATTATTTACATTGTTTTCTTCCTGCATCACAATCTAGCAGCCTTTTCACCACCTGTCACTTTTGTAACAAGAAGAGACATATCTCCAGTTCATGTGCATTGAAGAAAAATGGACTTGACAGAAAGGTACAATGGGTTCCCAAAGATAAACTTGTATCTAGGGAAAATGCCACTAACAAAAAAGGACCCAAGCAAATTTAGGTACCTAAAAGGAAACTCTGAATTTTATTTTGCAGATTTGTCTTAAAGTAATAAAGAGCAACAAATGGTACATGGACAGTGCCTACTCAAGTCACATGACTGGTGACAAGGAGAAATTCATCACTCTTAGAGACAAGAAGGGAGGAAAGGCAACCTTTGGAGGTGATCAATACGGCAAAATAGTTGGAATTGGAATTGTAGGCAAGAATCCAGAAACATCTATTGAAGAGGTGCTATTTGTAATTGGTCTCAATCACAATCTGCTGAGTGTGAGTCAGACATGTGACAAAGGTAACTGGGTACTATTTAACTCAAAATTTTGCCTGGTCATCCGAAAAAGTGATCACAAATTCTGTTTGCTTGATTAGTCAGAATAATGATAGTTGGCTGTGGCATAGAAGATTAGCATATGTGAACATGAACCAACTGTCAAAACTGGTTAAGAATGAGTTAGTCACTGGATTACCAAAAATCTCTTTCGAAAAAGACAAAGAGTATGATGCATGTCTTAAAGGAAAACAAACTAAATCATCTTTTAAATCTAAAAATGTAGTCACCACTTCTAGACCACTGCAACTATTGCATATGGATCTGATTGGTCCATCTAGAGTAAAAAGCATTGGTGGAAATTCATATGTTCTTGTAATTGTGGATGATTACTCTATATTTACCTAGACTTTGTTTTTTTCCTCCAAGTGTGAAACCTTTGATGCATTTGTAACTTTAGCTAAGAAAGTGCAAAATGAGAAGAGTATTTCTATTGTGTCTATCAGGTCTGACCACGGAGGAGAGTTTGAAAATTCATGCTTTTTGGAGTACTGTTATGAACATGGAATTGATCATAACTTCTCAGCCCTAAGAACTCCTCAGCAAAATAGAGTGGTGGAAAGGAAAAACCGAACAATTGGAGAGATGGCAAGAGCAATGTTAAATGAAAAGGAACTCGCTCAAGTATTCTGGGCTGATGCAATAAACCAAGCAAGTTACATCATAAATAGAGCCTACATCAGACCAATTCTGAGGAAGACTCCTTATGAGCTATACAAAGGAAAGAAGCCAAACCTTTCACATCTACATGTGTTTGGCTGTAAATGTTTCATCCACAACAATGGAAAGGAGAATCTGGGTAAGTTTGATGCCAAATCTGATGAAAGTATATTTCTGGGCTATTATAGTAGGAGTAAAGCATATAGAATTTTTAATAAAAAGACTAAATCTGAAGAGGAATCTGTGCATGTCATGTTTATTGAAAATAAACAATTTCCAAGCATGTTACTGATAAAGATGATCTTATTTCTAATTTTAAGAACTTAGATATTTCTAAAGAAGGTAAAACTGAATCTCTAAAAATATCTGAATCTATTAACATAGAGGAAGATATTCAGGAGAAGACTCTGAGGATGAGAATAATGAAGATATATCTCAAGAACTTCCCAGAGCTTGGAGATATCAAAGGAATCATCCTATTGATCAAGTGATTGTGGATGTTCAAGAGAAAGTTAAAACCAGAAAACAGCTAAGAGACCAGATGATCAACTGTGCTTTCATTTCTCAAATTGAACCTAAGTGTACTGAAGAAGCCTTAACTGATGAATATTGGATTCTGGCCATGCAAGATGAATTAACTCAGTTTGAAAGAAATCAAGTTTAGGATTTAGTGCCTAGACCTAAAGATCACCCTATCATTGGCACTAAATGGGTCTTCAAAAATAAACTTGATGAATCTGGAACAATAATAAGAAATAAAGCAAGACTAGTTGCCAAAGGATATAATCAAGAATAAGGCATTTATTTTGAAGAAACCTTTACTCCAGTTGCTAGACTAGAAGCAATTAGAATCCTGTTAGCATATGCATGCATGAAAAACATAATGTTATATCAAATGGATGTGAAAAGTGCTTTTCTGAATGGATATATCATGGAAGAAGTTTATGTAAATCAACCTCCAGGCTTTGAGGATTCTACAAAACCAAACCATGTTTATAAACTCAAGAAAGCTCTTTATGGTTTAAAATAAGCTCCTAGAGCATGGTATGAAAGACTAAGCAATTTTTTAACTGAAAAGGGATTCAATAGAGGAAAAATAGATACTACTTTGTTCACTAAGAAAGAATACAAAGATTTACTTATTGTTCAAATTTATGTTGATGATATTATAATTGGTGCTACTAATGAATCTCTTGGCAAGAATTTCTCTAAGCTAATGTAAGGTGAGTTTGAAATGTCAATGATGGGTGAGCTTAACTTCTTCCTTGAACTGCAAATTAAGTAATGTGATAATGGTATCTTCCTCAACCAATCAAAATATCTGAAAGAGCTGCTGAAAAAGTTTGGCTTGGAAAAAGCCAAGCCAGTGGGAACTCCTATGGCTACTGCAACTAAGCTTGATATGGATGAAGAAGGAAAAACCTTTGACATAACCCAATACAGAAGAATGATTGGATCTCTGCTATGCCTAACTGCCAGTAGACCTGACATCATGTTCAGTGTCTGTATGTGTGCAAGATTACAATCATGTCCCAAAGAAATCCATGCAACTACTATGAAACGCATCTTCAAATATTTAATTGGAACTTCACAAATGGGACTTTGGTACCCAAAGGGCAATGGTGAAGATCTCATTGGATACACTGATGCTGACTTTGCTGGATCCAAAACTGACAGAAAAAGCACAAGTGGAACGTATCAGTTCCTTGGGGATCACTGGTGTCATGGTTCAGTAAGAAGCAAAATAGTGTGGCTCTATCCACTGCAGAAGCTGAATATGTTGCAGCTGGTAGCTGTTGTGCCCATGTTATATGGATGAAGCAGCAACTTTTGGTCTCTACAAAATTCATCTGTTGACTAACTAAAATTTGAACTTTGGATGTCAGAAGCATTAAATGCAGTTAATGAACGGATAGTTTTTCAAAGTAGCCGTTAGGTAACTTCTCCAACGAATAGACTTTGTCTCTAATATATAGTTAAGACCTAAATCTATAAATGTAACATCATTTGAAGTTGTGGGTAACGATTTTAACATTTTATATACTGAAACTCTATCAAATTCTCAACTCAAAGTTTTTTACTCTTATACTTTAGTCTTCTGCACTTAAACTTTCATATACACTCTAAATTAGAGAGTTCATTCTTTGTAATCAATTTTATCTTCATCTGGAAGAAAGATTTTCTTGTGAGGGAATATCACAAGGGATTTGGGTAACACTTGGCTAGAGTGCAGAAAGAGAACGTGTAAGCTCTAAGAACAGAGCATCAAAGCTGTACTGAGGCAATTGCAAGAAGCCCACTGAATTCTTGCAGGATAGTTGAAAATCTCAAGTAGTTGCTTGGGGACTGGACGTAGGTCAAGATTAAGAGACCGAACCAAGATAAATATCTATGTCAATCCTTCTCCTTACTGCTCTTACATTGCTATTATTTGTCCTCACTATACGCTTGACTTTTTCAGAAAATTTTAATCTTTCCAATTCACCCCCCTCTTGGGAAGCCAGCTTATCTAACAAATACACCAAAATTCTTGAGATTTTGTACCTGAAATATACACCTTAAATGTGTGATGCACTCAAACATTATATAGCTTGACTACCTGTTTTAGAACACAAACATTGTTAAACATCTATCCAACAAATAACTCTTGGTTATCATTGAGAGGTAGAATATCCCTTAATCCACTAAAATTAGGAGCCGTAGCAGAGTTTACATTAACCTAAGATAAGAAAGCAAGGTAGGTTCTTTGTATTCAACTGTATTATCGCCACCCTTATTGATGTCCTTGTTGATCTCATCATCATTATCATCATTGTCATTCCCATTGTAACATCTAACATCATTAACACTTGTTTTGAATGATTAATAGCCATCTAAACATGTTTAACTAATTATACTCAGAGTGATGGATAGGTTTAAATGGTTGTCCTTCATCATTCACTAAGCTTATTTGAGCAACTTGGGAAATTTATATATTTTAGAGACAAATGATATTATCTTTAATTTAGATTTTTTGCATTGAAAAGTAGACATTTCAAGCTTTCCATAGAGTCCATATTTGCAATTTTTTGAGGTCTATAGCTCAAGATATGGGGTTTTAAAGTAGGAGCTCATATGCAGATGTGAGATCGTATTTTCAACCTCTCCATATTGTGATCCAAGCTCAACACTGTGTTTTGCTTAAAATTTTAAACAAAATCATGATTTTCTTTATTTGAAATCATGATTTGGTCCTAGAAGTTGTTTTTTAAGTGTTTAGGACTCTCTTATCTCACAAAATGTTTGGGTTTCGATCCTTCACCGCCACCCAAGTATTTCTAAGGCTAGAGAGACTAATAAGGCCTACAAGCAAATTTCCAAAGAAGAATTCCATGGTATGAAGCAATTCTTGAAGTTTGTTTTGGCATTTGAAAGTGATTCAAGGTGGTTGGTTCTTAGGCATGAATTTTATATCTTGGTGGGTGGCTCTTAGTGGTTAGGTGATTAATTTTCTTTTTAAGAGGTAATTGGGTTAACTTCTTTTCATTAACATGATGCATAATATATTAAATTGAATTAACTCACATGATTTTCTCACACGAACATTGAGAAGTTGACTTTAGCTTAAATATTACTATAGCATGATATAATCCCCATGGTAGTAATACTTAGCAATTGTCAAAAGAATGATACTAATGGTATGTATACTATCTTGTTTAATGGGAATACATGATGAATGATGATAATGAGCTATATGTGTTAAATATGTGATGTTGGACATGATGTTGTTATTGGTTATGCTTATGTTAGAATTGGGTATCTTGGTCATTTATTACCATGTGGTAATTGCCAAAAGGCTACTTATCCACACATAAGACCTTTTGTGTAGGATATGATGAGACAATGTTAGCCAACTCCTAAACTATCATCCTTTGGCTTGGAGGTAGAAGGTGTAAAGGTTTGGGCATTCTCTAAACCATGAAGTGGAAGGTGGAGTGTCAACCATGATCCATTTCACTAAACTGAAGTCTTAGAGGACTAAAGAAGGTGAAATGATTTTATCTAAACTATAGCTTGGAAATAGAAGGAGGAAATAGATCTCATTACTTGCTTTATTTTCTTTAATTTGTTTTAATTGATTGTAATAGAGGTGAGATATTTAATAATAGTATACATGTGTTGTTGGCACTAGCTGTGTTAATTGTGATGCTTTGTTTAAGGCATAGGATAGATGAAATTATACTTATGGTGTGAGTATGATTGTTTGCAATGGATGGATTGTGGTTCAAATTATTATTAGATTAAAGTTGAGTTACATGTATGAGTATAAGATTATTTCTTTTGGGACTTAGACCATAGCATGGTTTGCATTATAGATATTTACACGTTACACGGATTTTGATGTTATGAAATTTGTAATATGGTACTCTTTGATTTGAAGTGTATAGGGAGCAATTTGAATTATTTGGATATTAACAAATGTTTTTTTTTATTAGCATGATGTCTTATTAAGGAAAGCAAGTAATATATATAAATAAGGATTAGATATGATTATAATGTTGATGACATAGAACATTTTATGTAGAAAATGACTCATTTGTGGTTGGAATAATGAATATTGCTAGGCTGTGCTGTATTATGATTTTATTGACAAGTTTTATTTTTTTGGAAACCCCATAATGCAATCATCATGCTGCCGAAATTTTTTTGAAAAATAAATGGGCTACTATTTTGGATTCTTATGAAATCACTTTTAAACTTTGGAATTTATCTTGTTATAGGAGCTTTTAAGTTATAACCAAACTTTTGATTAGTTGGTTGTACCTGGTTTAAATTTTGGTTCAAATTTTCTTGGAAATTCTTGATTTAATTACTAAAAAAATGAAATTGTTTTATTAATTCTTATCTAAACCAACGTTAAAAATATAGGGTGTGACATCTATCATCAACATTGACTTGAGAATCATATTCATCCTCGTCCTTAAAGCCATCCATGATGTTTTTTGTTGGAAGAGGAGAAGATAATGTTCCATCATTGCCAACATATATAAACTGTTCAAATTGGTGGATATTTTCAATTGAAGGCATTAGAGATAATGGTCCAGCATCTCTAATGGTTGGAGAAGGGTCAAATTGGTGGAAATTTTCCATTTACATGATAATCATGAGTCCTTGTTCCATTGGAAGTGTATATTCATCATAGTTTTCCATTGAGTGTAATTCTAGATGATGATCAAGTTTCATGTTAGAAATGTTCGCATATGTAAATTGAATAGAGAATTGAGAATGTAGTTTCATTATTCTTTGTAAATCATAATCGTCTAGTAATTTCCATGCCTGGTACCATAGTGGATTTATGGATATTGAAAATTTATATATAAAATGTGTCACAATTTGATTCGGAGGAAGATTGAGATTTTGTGTGGCAACTTGTTTTAGTCTAATCAAAGTGATGTCTACATCAACACTTATTATTCACATATCATCTAACTCAAATGTCACACCATCTTGACCATAAAAATATTGTCCTTTTGCATTGATGCACATAATCTATTGTCCATTCCACTTCCTAATTTTATTTTCATGGATAGTGTGATACTCTAAATTTTTACTAGATATTAAATAATATAAAAAGTAAAAATAGAGGATATTCTAAAATGCATATAGAATTATAGAAAATATAGATACACAGAAAAAGATGAAAAAGGAAAAAAAGGTCATTTTTTCATATTCAAACAGAAAAGAAAAAATATAGTTTTTCCCCAAGAAATAAGAATTTTACACAATATGGTCCTTAAAAGAAAGAGTTTTATTTAATTTAGACCTTGGGGAAAATTACGAGTTAGGACTTGAAAAAAATTAAAAATTATAATTTACCTTGAGTCAAGGGCAATTTTGAAATTTTTGAAAATCTTGTCAAAATGGAGCTCTCAACAAGCCAAACTTAATTAAATATAGTTTAAAAGTTAATTGAGTTCATATGAATTTATAATTCCAATTTAAGATCGAAAGCGATTTTTAATCTGAAAAAGAGGTTTGTGAGCTCCGTAAAAGCAAACGGGTGAAGAGAACATGATATGGATCCTCACAAATATATTTGGGGATCAAAATAATAAATTTAGTCTAAAAGTAAATTTAGAACAATCATGTACCAATTAAATAAAAATTATGGCAAAAGTATTTAATCGGTACGAGTAAATTTTATTCGTAAGAGTTATTTGTACTGTTAAAAGCTATGAAGCAATTTTTGGCCAAAAACTCTCATAAGTGGCATGATTTGAAGCTGTAGGATATGGAGGGAATTGATTTATTTCATTTTTAATTGGATTTTTAACCAAAGTTGGTTAATTTACTTAACTTTACTATTCACTCATTTGATATCTCGTCTTTCTACCTTGGGTTAAGCCTTCTAAAACACTTCTTCCTCCTTTATTTGGTTGGGCAAAATAGAAGCCTAAGGGGGAGAGAGAGAGAGAGAGCTTGAAAACCGAAAATCAAGAGGGAGAAAAAGAAAGGCAAGAAGACAAGTTCAAAGCTCAAGTTGCAAGGGTAAGTTTCCAAACTTCCTATTTTGAGTTCTCATGTATTTAGAGAAGCTTTTATGGAGTATTTTCTTCTCCCCTCACCCTTGAAAATTTCGGCCATGTATTATAGAGAGAGAAAGTTGGAGTTTGGACAAATAAACATAGGAAAAGCTTGGAATAGAAGACTAGAAGCATGATTCTATGAGTTGGAACAAGTTTTATGAAGCAAATATTTTTCTCCCATTTTCTTCATAATTTCGGCCAAACTAGGGTTTACTCTAGGAATGGAATTTCAAGATTTTGACCTCAAAAATGAATTCCTTAGGTTCAAAATAGGTAAAAACAAGTGTGTTGTATAAGAGAAAACTATAGGAAAACAAAGTGAAAATTTAAGGTTCAAGAATGCACTTTGTGAGCAAGGTCATAGAATCAATGACTTATGACCTTATTTTATGATGCAATAGGGTTCAAGGAAGTGAAAGAAGACCAAAGGCAAGGTGTACAAAGTTTGAAAGCAAAGGAAAAGCCTAAAAGTAGTTATTTCCCCTTTAATGCTTTATGTTATCATAATTGTTTGTCATGAATTTGTGACTATGTCATATGTTTGCTTGAATGTTTTGTGATGTTATTGTATTGATGGCTAGTTGATTGAAGGGTCTTATGACCATAGAATATCTATTTTACAAGGTGTTACCATGCCAAAATTTTTATGAAAATGTTATGGCATAATATATTCTTATACTTTTTATTGATGATTTTATGAAATGTGATGATAATGTGAATGCATAACTGTGTATAATTATTGAGATTCTTTGAATATCATTCCTTTCCAAATGTTTATTATGTTTAGGTCCAAGTCATGGCAAGATTACCCAAGAAGACCAAGCCAAGGAAAAGCAAGTTATTAATTAAGATAAATATACTTTCCTTAATCATGTGTTTGGAATATTTATGTAAATTAATGTGTATGGTGCTAGGTTTGTACCTTCATATAATTATGTCACTTTAGGTTTAATGTAATAGATAACAAAGTATGAGACCAAGTTATAACTATATGAAGGATGTATGGTTTTTATTTTGCAGAGTTGAAGGATGTAAATTGACCTTATATCCTCTTATTAGTAAACCCAACATTGTTTGGGTATTCTTTTATTGAATATATATGAGTACTATATTAGAAACTAGACAAAAAGAGCTTTAATCTAGTCAAAGGAACAGTTAAATTGGAAGTCTATACGATTTTATATGAATTTTCAAAGTTGGTGCAGAAATCAGGAATTTCAGAAAATAACCAAATAAATAGTAATTAATTTCAAAATTTATTGTAGTAATTGGTCAAGTCAATACTCTAGTTTATATTTTTTTTCCATGTAGACAAAATTTTTAGTTATTTTTAGAGACTTGAATCACTCACATATTATTTTTATACAATTAGTTATGATTTTCCAAAATTCACCCAATAAAATACAACTTACCAAACAAATAGTGCATATTTTTGGAAAAATTTATTATCATATTTTCATGTGATTCAAGCTACCCAATGGACTTTAATAGACAAAATTATAATAGAATGCATGGGAAATGAGCCTAAAGATTGAGGTGTTACATATAAAGTGACATTAAATTAAAAATTTACGTGAATTTCACATAAACAAATATATCAAAAGAATTCTAATTATTAATAGATGAAATTATGTATTTTTTTAAATTAAAATATACTTTGTATCTAGTAAGAGCACCTCTTGAACCATGATATGTTGAATTACTAATTATTTGATGATATTTTTTGAATAAAAAACTTTTATGGTTGAATATTTATTTTTGGTGGAATGGAAACATATGCCTTTTCATCGAGGGAAAACTAATGAATACTTGCAAAGAAAAATTTGAGACATTAAAAATATAAGTTTATTTTTATTAAAAATGAAACATATAAAGAGTTTGTTTTCATTAAAAATGTAAAGTTTATTTGAGTTTTTTTTTATTTTTATTCTTAATAATTTTTATTTATCAAATATCCATTAGATAAATATCCAAAAAAAAGTTAGATATCAACTCATACATTGAGCATATTAAGCCAATGCTGCGACGGTCTCATACCTTAGTAGCTTAATTCAACTAAAATATTAAACTCAAACATTAAACTAATCTAAGACATTATGTTGTCGGCTCAATTATATCAATATTTGACAAAGAAAGATGTATCAATATAGGTACATATTGAATATAATGCTCATACCGTACTTCATGATATGTATCATTAGTTTTTTATCTTCATAAAGTTCTAATATGACTTAAATTTTATTAAAAAAAACTCAATTTTTAGTTTCTTGTTTTAGACATCTTTATAGTAATTTAAAAATATTTATTTAAAATTTAAAATATTTTTTATTTTTTTATTTTTGATACATTAATCTATTGAATACATATATAAAATTTATATAAATATTTCATGTATCCTAAAATTTTAAAATTTATTATATCTCATGTATTGTATCAGATCATACCCAATGTATGTACCAATATTTGTACATCATAAGTTACTAGGGTGGACTAGCCCTTTGTAACATTCCAATAAAGCTAAAATATGTAGAAATATATAGGGATTTTACAAAAATGGACAAACACCATTTTACGTAAAAAATAGCAAAGAGGTCATTTTTCCTGATTAAATAAAAAAATAAAAAAATTATATTTTTACCCCCAAAAAATTATGAAAAAGGCATCCACGTCCCAAAAGCATTAAAATGCACGTGGGACCGAAATAAAAAGTCTTGGGAAAAATTACGCTTAATAACCCGAAAGTTTTAGAAATTATAATTTAAACCTGAGCCAAGGGTAATTTTATAAATATGTAAAATTACTGTCAAAATGAAGCTCTCGATGAGAGAAGTCCAATGGTATATGCCACTGAGGGTTAATGTTCAAGAATAAAGAAATAATCAGTGCCGAGTGTCCAAAAGTAATAGTAAACCGATAAAGTAAACTGTGGGCCCTACCGATAGTTAAAAAGAAACCGGGTCTGGATATGGGCCATACACAGATACTATTTGGGACAGGATAATTATGAAAATATAAAAATAAAATTAGAATAATCCTGTATCCCAAAAATGATAAATTACTGTAAAGACGATTTTATCGGTACGATTAAAAAGTACCCGGATTGAGGTATATCTGGATCAGAAAAATTGGACAATTTTTAGACACATTTTTCTCTCTCTCATGCGTGATTTGCTGCAGCCAATTGTCCAAATTATTTAATGATTTTCGAAGGCAAACTTCTTGAAGAAGGAGACCAAAAAGTAAGCATGGTTACTTTTGCTAACTAACCATGATTAGCCATATCATTAACCACCTAGTTAAGTCATTTAATTGCCTTATTTCCTCTGTATTTTCATCCATGAACCAGTAGCTAAACCAGAGGAAGAAAACGCAAGAAAAGGAAGGGGAAAAAGAGGAAGAAAAGGAAGAGGAATCAAAGCAAAATTGAAACACAAATTGGTAAGCTTCTATGTTACTACCCTAAGCTTACTATCCATGGTTTTCAAAGCATGATTTATGGTTTATTTTTCTTCCTTTACACCTTAGGGTTTTGGCCAAATTGGGTTTTAGCATAGGAATGAGTTTTGGACCATGAAACTTAAGGGAAAGCATAGACTAGACACTAAAAGCATGAATCCATGGATGGTTTGAAGTGATTTGAAGGAAATTTTTTTTAATCACTATGAGATAATTTCGGCCAGAACAGTGGAGGTATTTAGAGTTGGAATTTCATGATTTTAACCTCAAAAATGGATTTCCCATGGTCCAAAACCTTAGGAACAAGTATGTTGTACAAAGAAAAAGCAAAGGAAAACAAAGTGAAAAATTTGGGTTTTAGTGTTATGGCATTGTTTAATTCCGAAAAACCAATGGCTAAATTGGTTTAATGATGATATGATTAGATTCAAGGAAGTGTTAAGAGGCTCAAGAAGTGGCATACCAAGTTTGGAGAGCAGGGAGCATCATAAGGTAGTTAATTTCCCATACTAGCATTATGTTATCATGTTTGTTTCGATGTGTTTTATGCCTTGTCATATGATTGCAATGATGTTTTGAGATGATTTATGTGTATTGGCTGAGTTTTTGGAGGGGCATTGAGACCCCGGGATGTCCATTTGTCAAAACAAAACTTTGCCGAAAATTTTATGAATTCATATGACACAAATGTGATAATGCATTCAAAATGTATTAAGGTATGCAAAATGTGTTATCTTGATATTTTTATGTTGAATGTGATGATGTGATGGCATGTTGCGTGTTAATTACTGAGATTCTTTGAATCTCACCCTTCCAAATATTAACCATGAATAGGTAGCAACAATGGCAAGACCACCAAGGAAGAGAAAGGAAATGAGAAGGACTTTGGCCATTAACGTGATAATTAAAGCATCGGCCATGAGTTTTGATCTGTTGCATAAATTGGTAAATGTGATGATAAATAAGTTTCTTCAAGATTTTAATATTCCTTTAAGTTCTAGCTAAGGTGCGGCATGATATGAAGTTGAATTATGGTCATGTAAATATCTTACAATTTTTGTATTGTAAGTATAAGGATACAAATGGTCATTCTGACCACTACCAAATAAATGTGCTACAGTATGGGCTTGTTGATGTATAAAGTATGAATTTTATCTATGTTTAAAAACTAGATAGAAAGAGCTTTCATGTGGTCCAAAGATCACTCAAATAGGATGAGTGTAAGATTTATAGTGAATTTTCAAAGTTAGCCCAGAAAACTGGAATTTCTGAAATTGACCATATGAATAGTATAAATTCACGAGATTTTCTGTACAAATTGGCCAAGTAATTGCTCTGATCGATATTTTTTCTGTGTAAATAATGTTTTGAGCTATGCATAGAGGCTTGAATCACATGCATACAATTTTTATTGATTTAGTTATGAATTTCCAAAGTTTAATCGGAATAAACAAATTAGATTCAATGAATAGTGCCAAAGTTGAAAAAATTTTGTTATGGCATTTATTGTGATTCAAGATTCTACTATGATATAAATAGACTTTAGAATAGTTAAATACGTGGGAAATGGGCTTATAAAAGAGGTGTTACACCCTTCAATCTTGGGGGGCCTAAATTTTTTTTTAAATAATTATTTTTAAATTTTGTTCAATAATTTTTTAAAAAATAGCTTTACAATATAACTAAAAAATATTTTTTAAAAATAATACTTATAAATGAAAACATTTAACTAATAAATTAATTTTATAAAAATTTCAACAAAAGTTAACGAAAAAATAATGTTTATATTTTTAACAATTCAGATGGATGATGAGGGTATAGAGTTTTTACATTTAGATTTATGACTTTGTATACAAAAAATTACGATAGAGAGGTCCAGCCTTACTGAAAAAACAAAATATGCGCACACACATATATATGCTAAATATAAATTCTAAAAAAAATTATATGTTTGACATCTACCATACAAGTATTAAAAAAAGAATATTTAATATCAACAAATAAGATAAGCATTTTAATATATTGATAATATTTTATGTTCTTGTGTCTGCCACTATTATGTTGTATTAAATAAATAACTCACTTTATACTAACAAAAAATATTATACTAAACTACAAGTGCAACCTAAAACATTAGGTTGAAACACAAAAATTTACTAACGATAACATTAAAGAAGATGAGAGAACGAAAAGCACCAAGGTTAGATAAAGGAAGCTATGTCGACAAAACCCTATACAAGCAAGAGATTAAGAAAGATGAGAGAATGAAGATCACAATTGTGGCAACAAAACACAACAACAATTTGAAGAGAGGAAGCTAGAAACCAACCGAAGGAGCTAGAACCTGAATGTTTAAATAGACGCATCTATAATAAGTCTGGGCAATTGTGAAATCTGGATTTGGACAAAGATTTGACACATGTTTTTATTCAAAAAAATTGAAGGAAGTAGCATATTCAACTTCCTTCAAAAATTATTAAAAAATTCTTTCACAGGGTCAATTGAATTGACCAAGAATCTAGTCAGGATTCCTAACCAGATTAGATGTTGCATACAGACTCGTGGTAGGGTTAATTGATTGATTAAAAATTTTGTCAGGATTCTTAACCAGATTAGATGTTGCATGCAAACATGTGGTCCATGCATATGCTTGCAATGCCAAAAAGGGATTTTTGTGAAGTTACTTTTTTAAAGTGAAGAAGTCAAATGGCTTGCCATGATCAACGCTTGATTAAATCATTTCAAAATACTGCCAAATATCTTCTAGCAAAGTTTAATATATAAGAGGTAATTGGAATTCACTCAACCTCACACTACACATTTTTGAATCAAATTTTAGCCCCTTGAATTCCAAATTTTGAATTTCACCAAACCATTCAAATTAATTTTTTAATCCATATTAGTACTTAATTATTTGTTGATCAAGCTTCGAATCATGTGGATGTTGCATTATTTCTATTGTAGAGCTTATTGTTACTTTAATAAATTTGTTACTGGATTATATCATTTGTGTTAATGATTAAAATTGAGATCTCAAAAAACAGCCTCCTTAATGATACTTCTAAGAATAATTTGTGAGTTTGTTGTGTGGATGACAATATGTGAAAGAAAAGGAGGCCAGATTTAAATGTATGGGAACCAATTCTTTTGAATTGGCATGAATTGCATATTGTTTTAGAAGATAAGCAGACTTTTATGAGTTCCTTTTCTACTTTTTACAAAGATGTTGAAAGACCTGTGGGTTCAAGGGGAACAACAATTCAAAAGTTGATTTGAAGAAAAGGACATTCTCATAAAACAAGAAGTTCCAAAACCTTGATGCTAAATTGTTAGCTCTCAGCTCTTGATTTTATTGCTTCTATTTAAATTAAAAAAATCAAACTGGTTGTACAATCTTATTGGTTTGTTTATATATGGCATGACACTTTTACCAACTTTACTCTCTTTTCATTTTTGGACATCAAATCCACATCCACTCTTCCTCATTTGATTTGAAACTATGGAAGATTCTGAAGAATGGTATGTAGCTTTCAAGCTGTTGAATATGATATTTTCTCCTACTTTCTGTTTTATCTTACACACAACAAATTATTTTGGGTCTACAATAAAATTGTTCATCTTCTTCTTCATCTTCAAGATATGTTCTAGAAAACAAATGCAGCTTAACTTTCCATTCTCTAGCTGGAAAATTTAAAGAAAGGGTGCAAGTTATTAATGGTGGGATTTAGAAGTCACATAATAAAGTTTCTAATATTTGAATATTGATATTCTCTAGCTGATATTGTCAGTCATGGTCCTTTTCTCACTTGTGTTTCTTAGATTCTTTTTTAAAGAGACTTGGTACTTCAACTATTTGAACATGCATTACTGCCAGATATTAGATTCCTGATGTTAGTTTTTGTTAATATATGCTATGTTTATTAATCATTTTTACTAATTTATCATCACAATATATATATTGTGAATTGTATGATCATTTTTTCAGATCATATTATCATGCTAATAAAGTTGGCTTTACATCTTTTTCATGAAGGATGCAGTTTGATTATGATACATAAAGGTTCATATCAATTGGAGAGTTGAGGACATTTGGTTTTGTATGCTACATTTATAGTGAGAAACAACTTCTTTTTGACATAAATTTTGTTTGTTTGATGTGTTAATTAGATAAGAATTTTTATATTTTTAGAAGAGCAGGGAGATACAAATGATCTAAGCAGCTACAAACCAAGAGAAGCTAACACTAGGAGGATCATCGAAATACCAAACTCTCCTTTGAAGCTCAAGGGTGTTGTTGGAAAGCCAATCCACTACTACATTTCCTTCCCTGAAGGAGAAAAGAAGTTTTACTTTGTTATTTTACTAAATATTGATAGTTTAAAAGTTTGTCTAATGTGTATGACAAAAAACAATTTGATCCATGTTTGTATAATCCTTCTAATTGATACATTGATGGAATGTCATTCCATTCAATATATAATTTTTTTATTTAATTGAATGGTTTTACATATAATATATAAATTTTATCCAATTCTCTAATTATATATCATCAAATAAATTTTATTAGCCCGGGATATTTTCTCGTTTTAACTTGTTGACAATTGAGTCAAATAACAAAAATTAATATTTAAATTTAAATTTTTACATCTAAAAATAATTTTTTTAGTTATCAACATATCTAATTTTTAAATTGGAAAAATTAAAAGAATACCTGCATTCTATACAATGGGTACACCCACTGAGGATCTCAGAAATTGTCATAGGTGATTATCATGTCCGAAGAAAATATTATATTATTTTTCTTTTTGATCATTTAAAATGCACCGCTTCAATTTATAGAACAAAACTAGTGAAGGAGTAAGAAGAAGAATAAAAAAGAAGGAGCTCAAGAAGATGGTGATGAAGAGGCAAATCCAAAGCTATGTGGATATTTGCAAGCGTCAGACACTTTCTTGAAGATACCTAGTCCAAGTGCTAAGTGTAACAGCCCTCATTACACTATCTTGAATTTAGTCTCGAGCTAATGGAAAGTGTATTTGGTGATATGTGCAGGACTGGAAGAACTTGGATGGATGAAAAGCAAACTGGAGACGAAGCACTCCACGCTGCGGCAAGAAACAGTGGCACCGTGACAAACAAGTTGGAAATTTGATAAATTTTTTGACAGAAGGGTCTCACACCACGGCAAAACTATCGTGGAGCTAGACTCCAGAATTTTATAAATCAGAAGCATTTCAATCAGCCGAGCGAGGAAGAATCGTAGGGAGAGACAAAGAGCTTTATTAGGGCTTCAAAAATTCAGCATTTGGGAGTGATATCTGGACTCTCAAGGCTTTGATTTCAGTTGATAAGTGATTCTTTCTTCTTCCTTTCCATTTTCTTTGGTTTTTAAAGTGGATTTTCAGGTATATGTTTGGGTTTTCCAATTTGGCTTAAATCTACCAATTAAAATGGATGTAAGGGGATAAATGAGGTGTTATTTAGTGTTAATGATGCTTGGGTAATTGTTTTAAGGGGAGTATATGTGATTTAAGCTCAACCCTAGGATATTTTTGGTTGAAGGAGTTGGGAATCCAGAAAATATGAGGATGATTATGTTATGGATTGTTAATTAAAGCCTATTAGGTTGTAATTGTGTGGTTAGAATGTTAGGTTAAGCATAATGGTCGAATTATGGATTTTGGTCAAATTGTATATTATGTTAATTGAGATATTATGGTATTGTAGTGGTTGTTTGGTTGATTAGAAAAGTGCAAGTCATAGTTGGCAATCCGAGAAGCTTGTGGGATATGTGTGTGTGGTATTGGCAACTTAAAGTAACTGAGGGTTTGTGTTGTGTGTATTATATGTTAGTGTATATATATGTGTATATATATGCATGTCCTTGTTCATACCACAATATTATTTGTGTATATATATGGTTTTTTATATATTGTGGTATGTATATAACTATTTGTATATGATGATTGTATATGATGTGTATGTGTTATTTTGTAGCATCCTTATACCATTGCATGCTAGCATGACCATGATGATGATTAGGATGATGATATACATGTTAGAGGCATGTTAGCATAGCTTGAGCATTATCACCACATGAGCATTATGAGAATGGTGGATTGGCTGGTGATAGGGAGATATGATATGGTAAAATAAGGAATGGATCACTCTCGCTAAATCTTCTTCTATGACCAAGAAAGTAAGGCGGCAGTGGACTGCACCTTCCTTAAATTATCACCAATTCGTGGTGGTCCAGGGGAAGGAGAGCCACAGTCCAAGCATTAGTGTTACCTTTAGCTGAGTGCACTAGTGTGAGGTGAGTTTGGTGATATCTCAGAATCAGTCTTCACCAACTGTTGGAAAGAAGTCACCTATTAGAAATGTCATGTTATGATATTAGCTCGTAGTTTTAGTCGTGTACGAGGAAGACATGTATACCATGTCATTTTACATTCATTGAACATACCATGTAATTTTGCATTCATTGCACTATGTGTATTATTGTATGACTTATTATATAGGTTGCATGTGTGTGTTCCCAACTACTGAGACTTTGTCTCACACCCCCCTTCCATGACTAACATTTCAGGTGAAGACTCTAGCATTAGTTTGGAGAAGACAAAGGAGTCGTAGTCTTTCCGACGTGGGAATATTAAAGTCAACAGTAGTATGTGTGTGTGTGTGTATGGTCTATGTTATGTATTGTGCCAAGTAAAGTTGAATGTTTATGTATGGTCTGGTTATCCTATAAGTGATATCGTATATGTTATGTAATGACATGGATGAATGTTGATGATGATGTGATATGGATGTATGCATACATTAGTGTGTATGTATGATGATGATTTGGACCCCGGTTCAGGTCGTGGTTGTTGGTACATAGGTCTATGAGCCGGAATGACCGTATATGTAAGCCCAAAAGGGATTTTAGGCCTTGTATGTAAGTTTTGGATATATAGCCCATTATGTGAATTTGGGGATCAAGGGAGTCAAATCTTACCCAAATGGGACCTGTGTGAATGATCCCTGAGTGCCAAATTGTTTTTGGTGGCAATTGGAAGAGGTTTGTTATGAGTTTTGGTTAAAAAGTGGCCAAAATGGTGTTTGGTGTCCAAAATCTCCATACATAGATGGATTGAGGTAAAATTGGTGTCTATAGATAGATTAGGACAAGATTAACTTGTTAGACTTGGAATCAGATCAATCGAAGGTCAGAGCACAAAGTTGTACATGTTGAAAATTTGCCGAAAAATTAGCAATTTGCTAATACAAAATTTGATGTTGGCACAACGGCGCCAAAAGTTTGGTCGTGACATCAAGCGCTACTGCCTCACTAAGGCCTCGACACTACTGTAGCTAGCAGTGACCCCAGCCTGGTTTGGTGTTGTTTAGAGTGTTTCTAAGTTTTTGATGTTTTAGGAGTTGTAATTGGGGTGTTATGAAGTAGGTTGTTACACCAAGTGGTACATTAGCTTTTTTCCCCTCTTCCTCCTATAAAATAAGGTTTTTTTCCTGCAAAATATAATAAATGAATATGTATGTGAAGGCTTTCAAATGCTTGGGTCAGGAATTATAGAATATCCAATGTTGTCAAAACTAGCGACATTGAATCGGATGAGATATTGGTTTAAAGTTCAATGGCTCAACCGTGATCTAACCAGAATTGGACCGATCATAATTAAAATAATATATTTTAAATAATACATAAGAAAAATAAAAGAATTTAGACTTCTCACCATAAAGATTCCCTAATTTTTCCACCATCAAAGTTCTTATTGTGAGTATAAAATGAAATAAAACTATATATTAAAAATAATGAGCAAGAAATAAAATAAATTGAAACTAAACATATCCACAACATATTAATTACAATTGTTTAAGCAAATTATTCAAGCACAATATCATCAACAACAAAAATTATGATATTATTATTTAAAAGAGAAGTATATACTATTATTTAAAAATATATGGAAGAGACATTTTAAAAAATCATAATAAAGTAATAATAAAAATGAATTTATGATATTTTTTATCTAATGATTTATTAGTCATGAAAAGCTAAAATTTGTGGGATTTTTCAATTCAAATCATTGAAGGAGGGTTTTATTTTTATTAAGGAATGCGTAACTAATAATAAGAATAATATTTTTATTGCTCATATGACATTTATTAATTATTTTTGTAACAATTTATTAATTATTATTTATTAAAATTGGAAAGACTTTTATTAGGCCCTTAACTTTTTCTCTCTTAGATTATGTCCTCCTCTCCGTTTATAATTTTCCACCGTGTAGCAATTTAATATCAAGAGAAAAAAAAAAAAAAGAGGGAAATGACTCAAAATTTGGAGGGATTGAGTTTGAATCAATTTTCTAATCGTTAGAGAATGAGTCAATTTTAGAGGAGGATGTGAGTCTGCTTTTTATTACTTGAAGGAATGTGAGCTTTTAATTTTTTTAATGAAAAATGTGTCAATTAGAAATAGAAATTTGGTAAACCAAAATAACTGACAGAAACATATCTAGGATTATCCTCTCTTCTTTTGCTTGGAAAAACCCGACTGTTCTCGACCTCCGTCTCCGATTTTGAAAGCTATGTAATTATCCATTAACGACCCTGAATAAAAAATATAAAGTTGGTCCTCTCTATCTTCTCATCTCAATATCTCTCGCTCCCCATTGGCCTTCTCAAGTCCTCACCGCCTTCTCCTCTTCTCTTGCTTGGTCGTGGGATTTTCTTATTGTTCTCCTCTTCTCTTTTTTTCTTCTGCTCCTCATTTCATCACTGAAAGTGAATTGGACCGTCTAGCCCAATTTAACGGCCAGTTTTACCGGTTTTTACAAGTTTAAAGACTGAATTCATCAATTTTCAACCAGTCTCTATGCCCTGCAGTTTCAGTTTCTTCCTTCACCCGGACCTTGTGTCAATTCCTAGTTGAACCGATCAAATTGATCGATCCGGTTCTGATAATAGTAAGAATATCTTCTCAATACTCCGTTTTCCTTTTTTTTTTCTTTTTCTTACAAAAAAACTCCAAGACTTGCTCATTTTGATGCAATTCTTGTTTGCTGATTAATCCTTACTTTGGCATTGTAACTTGATTGAGTTGCTGTTAATGAGATACGCATGTTTGCTGCGATTTGTTAGCTGGTAAGAAACTGCAATAATACAAGATCCAAAAATCATATTTGCCCTTTTTGAATCAATATCAATTACAAAAGAAACAGTCAAAATTTCCATAGCTGCAATATGTAACAATCTCAAACCCTGTCCTGAAGAGAGTTGAGCCATCAGATTCCTAGTTACTAGATCATAATTCTGGGAAGAACAAACGAAAATGACATAAAAAGAGCCAAATTAATGATTTTACTCCCTGATGCCGACAAGTAAATCATAATTCAAAATACGATTAGCCCAAACACCAATCCTGCGGATATTTAAGACCTGCACTGTAAATTTGGGGTCAGGGATGATATTGTGAGGCAGGATGGTGAGAAGAAAATTTTGAAAAAAAAAACCAGGTAACCCTTGCCTCCAAAACCATCTGTAACAAAACAGAAATCACATCCACGAGTCATAATACTTAAAAAACTAAAATACAGCCGTAGCCATCGTTCAGAGAAGCCAGGCTACAAGTATCTATCTGTCTATCTATCTACATACTCCCTCAGGTCTCAAATACAAATTTTGGAGGAGAAGTTAGAACAAACTATAAAGAAAAAAATGTGAATTTTTATAGCAATAAGTGTAGTATATAAGGAAAGATCATTAATTGGGGACAATCTTAGGACAAAAATGTATATTTTACTAACTTCAGTTGAATGTATAAAATAATTTATTCTTATATTTGAGACCCAATAGAGTGTATTATAGAGAATAAATTCTACTGCCTCAGCAACTGCGATTTCTAGACAAGAGCAACTATTTATTTAAGATTTTCGAAGGCCACATCATTTAGATATAAATATCTGTTTAGAATAGATCTAAACATCTCAAGAGGTCTCAGATTACTGGAGACATCATAATCTAAAAGAAGATCATCAGCCAATGTCGGCAATTAAATTCATCACTGACCTCACCCATTGAATCTAATCACAGGTATTATTTCATTGAATCTAATCAAGGTATTATTTCCATTAAAGCACCCTGAAACAAAAACGTATAGATTAACAGTTAAGAGTTATGAAGAGGCAATGTAAGGATGGTCAAAAAGAAAAAAAGAAGAGACAAGGAAAGGTGGGGAAGGATCGAAGATATAGAGAGGGAAAGAGATCACTCAGTGGTGGCTATGGAGCATAAGGTTCGATTCTGCCAGCAATCTTCCTCAACCTGAATTATTCAGAAGAGGGAGCTTTTGCATCCTCATTGTGAATTCTGTTTCCCCAAAATATAAAAAGAGAAAAAGAGGATGAATTTTAAATGAAACCTAAAAATAACATCACAAAAGATGAGAAAACTAAAAAAAGGATGGTAGAGATCACTCAGGTCAGCAGGGTGGTCGACACACAAAGTATCATCCCAAGATAGAGAGAACCCTGCATTCCAGTCTGTTGAGCTTGAATATTATGGAGTCATCACTGTGGTCTCTTGCTAAAGATAACAAAAACCAAAACAAAAGATGAAAGCTCCAAATTGTAAATGTGATTATATTATTATATTATACATTCAGTTAATACTATGTACTTATCAAGTAATTAAGTTTTATCCTAATATTTAATAATAAATTAAAAAATATAATTATTTCTGCGACTGTTTAGTAAAAAAACGTAGAAAACACATGAAAAAAAAATTAAGATGGCTCGCATTGGACTGAAAAGTAAAATTCCAACAAATGACTTAACACTAATTGCTAGTAATTGAGTAATTACATCACTCTTTATTGCTAGTAAGATCTCAGCATATGATAATTATCTTCAATTCCTTTTTCGGAACTCAGATAGATAACGCAGTTTCAAAATAGCATCATACATCTTAACATAAACCCAAACGCAGAAAGATCAAGAGCAAACGAATAAGCTAAACTAAAATAACTAAAATATCAATTTTCCGTTTAAACCTAATAGTGTCAAGATACATGTTTAGGTTTACAGATGTAAAAAAAAAAAAAAAGGAGATGAACAAAATTTACCAATAACATCGCTAATCCATAAAGCTATCAAGAATAAAAATAAGAATAATCTTTTCGCAAACAATTTACAAAACCTTAAGCTTTTTGGAAAAACATTTCACATATTAGAAGGCATCTCAGAATAACCTTATTCCCAGTAGGTTTCTTCACTGGCAATCAAAGTGCAAGGATAACAATTGAAAGTATTCATCACTGATGCTCGCAAAACAAACATCTAAACCATCAAAGATCTGGGGACATTGGCCGAAAAACAAGTTGAGGGAAATTTTTTTTACGTGAACCTAGTGAAAGTACAATGTTCTTGACATTTAGCCGAGGGTTCTAGATGCATCAGAACATTTCGGGCATCCTACGATTCGGCAAATAGATCTGCGAAGGGTTTTGAAATCAATCGTTCTTTATCAAGATCGATAAACATGGCATACAAATGTGCGAAAACCCAGTATGAACATTAACCTCACCAATGAATAGGGCACTTGGTGAGCGATCAGACTTCGATACTATTTCCGAAGGCAAACTTGGATAAAAGCACACTGATATATCTAGCACTTCCTCCATAGGTCCTTCGATTAACAGAAAAAGAATAATCACAACAGAAATTCGCAGGAAGAGATTTACGATGTATGCTCAGTGAATACGAACCATAAGGAAAGAATCATCTTGCCTGATGATCTATCGGACCACCAAGCAATCCATGGTTTTCTTCATCATGGCATCTACTAATTTAACTACCCAATAAGAACAAGGAGTAGTCACAGACCCACAGTGACGGCGGAGAATGCTTCTAAACCCTAAAACCTAGAGCGATAGAGATCTGTAGCGCCTGGCTGTCGGATGAATCTGGTGGTTTATATTTTATACTAATCTCAAAACATGATCATCGTCCAATTAGCAATGTTTTAAACATAAGATTGGATGTGAAATTAGAAATGTCACCATATCATGTTTTAAAAATCACATTAGATGTCAAATTAGAAATTTCATCATATCATGATTTTTACTATTTAATTGGTTAGACCAGCAGTTAAATCAATGACATAATATTTATGTAAAAAATAATATTATATATAATAAAAAAGATATATAATAAATAAAATCACATTTTCTATTATATAAGCACATCAATTAATTAAAATTATATAAAAGTTTGATATATAAAACAATCATAATATATAAACTTATACATTATATTAACTTTTCCAAATGCTTCATAAGTTCGTAATATATTATATTAGTTTATACTCATTCAATCTCATATTATAAGATAATTAGTAGAATTTTTTTATTTCATATTGTAAGGTAACATGAACTTATTTGTCATTTTCGTTCCTTATTAATTTAATGTTTAAAAGGAATTTTTTTTAAGCAATGAAAATGAGGAGTATTAATAATATTTAATAGGGATAAAAAAATTTTTTAATATCTAAAAATGTAAATTATGTTTAAGTAATAAAAATGAGGAGTATTAATAGTATTTAAAAGGAATTAAAAAGTTTTTTTAACATTTTTAATATTGTAAAATAATAATATTTAATTAATTTATAAAATAAAAAAGAATATATAAAAAACCAATCGGTTGGTTCTCTTGGAACCATTCCAATTTACACCTCAATAGCCAGTTAGATCCGGTTCAATCCAATTCAACCACAAAAATGACTCAAATCATCAAAACGAGCCGGTGTAATCTCTGAGTGGCGGGCCAACCTGGCTGGTCTGGTTCGGGTTTAAAAACATTGCCAATTAGGGAGGGAGGAATAGCCACAATGCTCATCACTACAGATTTACAGTTTTTTTTATTCTTTTATATAATAATAGTATTATTTTAAAAAAGGCAATAGTTATAAAATTATATCTATCTTTGATTCTCTATCTAATAAAATAAAAATATACTAAAAATATAATAATAAAATATAATTAAATCTAAACCATTCAAATTTGATTGGAACAATTTAGTGACATGATGAGCACACGGTGCTCATCTCATCACGTGTGATGAGTAGTTAAAGTATTCTCAAGAGGAAGGGGGATTTTAGTAAAGGAAAAAAAGGGGAGAAAAAATTAGAAATTTTAATTTTAATTTGTTTGAAGGGAAAATGAGAAACTTTAATGGAGAGAAGAAAAAAAAAATAATTATAAATTAACTATTCTACCATTGGTATATTTAAGTCAATATTCCCTTTCTATATTAAAAATAGTTTTTTTTGCTTAAATATTCAAAAATAGTTCTTAATTAGAAAGAAATTGGTACTTAATATCACTAATTAACACCTAAATAAAGAATAAAAAATTAAATTGGCAATATAAATAATTCAAAAATTAGGATAAAGTGATAAAGTGGATTTCTTTTAATTATATTTATATTTTTTAATTAAAAGAAAGTTCAAAAATTGTAAGCAAGGTCCTTAGTTAACCTCATTGGTATTAGTATCGAAACAAGTACAGATTTTGAAAGTGGTCATCAACAAAATCCAAACTATAATTGATAATCAAGACAGTTCAAAAATAACAAACGAAAACGGAGACAATACAAAACAAGAAAAGCAAACAAGAAGTGTACGTAGAAGAAGATTTTGAAAAAAAATAAAAATAAAAGGGAGACACAAGAGGGAAGAAAGATGACTAGGTGGTTTGAGATTTCTGAAAATATAAAAAGGTAATTTGGTCAAAACTAGACATAATATTATATTTCTCCCATGAATTATCCCAATTTGTGGGTCAAATATACAGGGGGGAGGGTGGAAAAATTTTAACATCATTTTTCTCCCCTCTAATTTTTTTGTCACCAAATAAGGGACCCTTCCTTTCCCTCATTTATGAGTATTTATGAGAATAATGAGTGAATTAATTGACTGATTTATCCTTCACTTTCATTTTTTTTCTTTTTTCTTTTTTTGGATAATACCCCTCATTTTTTTGGTAGAAACTCAAATGCCACTGCTTTAGTCTTGAGCCACCGACCTTTGAGTTACAAGATAAAGCTTCCACCATGTGAGCTAAAATGATGACCAAATTATATAATGTGTCATTTAATATGGGGTTAAAGTGTAAATCTACTATTAAAATATTCTCAAAGTTATTGCTGATATTCTAAACTTTTTTTTGGTGCAATATTATTTTTCATTATTCAAAATCGTAGCAATTTTATCATACCATAATTGAGTTAAGAGCATTGCCTGTTATGTGCCAATTGTAGAGTGGGCAAAACGGGTCAACTCGGCCCATACGGGGTTGACCCACCACATGCTGAGTCGAAAAAGCCCATTATACAAAACAGACTTAATTTTGTAAGCTCAACCCGCAGGTTTGCAACATTTTTACACCTGTTTAAGTTTTTCATGTCCAAGATCTCAAAATTCAAATTTCTAATATAAAAATAATACAAATTTCTTTTTCCATATATAATTCTTTAAATTAATACAGCTAAAATTATAAGTAATAAATCCAAAATACTAAATTACTATCATCAGTCATTACTTCATTTGTACTAGTCATCACTTAATTTACTATCAAAAGGCAAAAGTTCTAAAACTATATCACCAAAAGGTAAAAGTTCTAAAACCACATCACCAACTATAATCATCATTTATCATCAATCATTAATAACAGTATTTGAAGCATGATGTGTGTAATATCCCCATTTTTCATATATGTATTTTATGATCAAATAATATTATGAATAAATATTGAATTATTCTGGATTAAATTATGATATTTTGTGAAGTCTGGATATTTAATTAAATTAATTTAAGGCCCAAATAACATAAAAATATAAAAAAGAGGCTTAAAATGGAAAAATGGTCATTATTCCTAGAGTAAGGGCAAAATGGTCATTTTACAAGAGAAGAGAGAGAAAATAGTATTATAATATTCTAGTGCAAGCTAAAAGTATAAGTGATATTGGATATATGAGCCTGAAGAAGAAAAAGTATAGGTCAAGTAAAGGTGAATCCCACATGAATAGTAAATACCAACTGAGTGAGATGAATAGTAAAAGTAAGCAAGATAAGTAGACGCCACATGAAAAAGTAAAGAAAAAAAGGTAATGGACCCCATAGATAAAGTAAATAGAAAAGATATAGAGTATAAAAGAAAATCTATGTTACACCCGAAAATGCGATTTGAATTGCACAAAAATGGTGAAAAACAAAAAATCGGCCTCATTGACAGAAACCGATTCAATAGGAGTCGCCACAATTGGATTCAGGAGGACGATTGTGAGTGAAGAAGGTATTAGACACACTCACAACACCCGTTCCTAAGAACGGTTACCTTAAATTGATTATGCAACTTTTATGACTTTTAAAAATTATTTTGATTGCCCTTTAATTATTCACATGCAAAAATAAATATAAAAATAAGAGAAACTATAAAAACGAAAATAAAGAATAAAATGAAAATATGAGAAGTTGGGAAAAATAAAATAAGAGAAAAATATTATTTATTTACAAGAGCGGACTTGACCCAGAATTAGAGTCTGGAGCCTATATACCCCGCAATAGGGATCAAAGTTAACATAATTCGAGATATAAATGCGTATCACTGGATTGGTGTTGTTTTGTTATAAATATATAGATGTTCTAAGAGAAAGCTTATAGAAAATAATCAATCTTTTCACAAAAAAAAACAATTTTTGTCCAATCTTTGTTCTCTCATCTCTCCATCAAATTGATTTCTTCATGTGTTATCTTTCATCTTGGTTTATCATGATCTTCAAGTTATTTCTTCTCCATCTTTGTTCTATCATTATGCATCATCTATATATGTCAAATCTGTCCAAATTTTGAATTTAATGAATTACATCCAAATCTGTCTAGATTTCTTCCCATATGATTATTGTATTACCTTAGTCTCTTCTAAATCTTTTTGTGTCATGTTTTGTCCTACTTTTGCCCTTTATGTTTTCCCTAACCCTTTGGTTCCATTTAAGTCAAGCTTTGTAGAGTTTGTGTCTTATTCTTTGTGGCAAGATATTGGTGAAAATGATAAGAAGATTCCAGATTTTGTGCACCAATGCTTGAAAATAAGTCCCTTGTTCTACATAATGGTTGGAAGATTTTTTATCCTGGAGATTGGTTGCAAAAGTTTAGGGGAATATTTAAAACAAATTTGCTGCCAAGGGAAAATGATATCCTTCAAATTCATAGAAGGATTAAAGAAAAGAAGTATCAATCAAGCTTGAAAGGTAAATATACTCCTTATGCTCTATTTGATACTTTTAATTATTTCCTTTCTTTTCTCGTAGATCATGGAGATTTGAGGATGAATCCTTTCGATGAGGGAGGGAATGATAGAGTAAGGGCTAGGCATGACTTGTAAGAATTTGGAAAGGAGCATGGAAAGCTTGGAAAACTTGATAAAGGAGCTGAACATCAGGCCTAAGTTTAAATGAGATCATCAACTCCAAAATACAAGTTTCAGATTCAAGTTCAAGAGGAGTCTATTGGAGGAGATTACTTAAAAGATCATATACTTCATTTAAAGAGCATATGACTTAGACATTAGTGAGCTTAATTAGTGTTAATTTCATTTTTATTAATTATGGGTCAAACTTAAGTGATTAATAAAGCTCAATTGGTTAATTAATAGTCTTTTTGATAGCCCAACTTGTAAATAAATATGTCATATGTCAAACATTTGATTTCATTAATGTGTTGATATGTTTGCATGGGCTTAGATATTATTTTTATTATTTTCTTTGAATTTTTATCATTTATTTTTAGAATATTATTTGAGTCCAAAGTTTCCTAATCCTATTAGGATTACTTGAGCCCAAATTAAATTAATTAGGTTTTCTACGCTCATTAGATTAGATTTTATCTTGCCTATTTAAGGCTATCTTTTATGTGCATTTTTTAGATTTGATTAATAGAATTTCAAACTTCGTGAGTTTCTATTGTGTTCTTTGAGTGCCAGAGTGAACTATGACTTATCAAGGAATTGGTCCTTCCTTGTGGCGTCATCGGAAGTAGGGTTCCAGAGACTAGTTCTCTTGGGTTCTAATTCACCTAGACCAACATATCTTTTGTGTTTTCTTGTTTATTCCCTGCTTTGTGCATTTTCTTCTTGCTGTTTTCTATTTTTCAGTTTTCGTGTTCCTTGTAATTGCAACAATCCAAGTGTCATTCGCTTCAAATGGATTTTTTGGATTGATTCCATAAAGGTTCACTTATCATAAGCAAATGATATGAGTGAGGGGAGAATGGTAGAGTGAGAAAATAGAAGAAGGAGTAGAAGAATTTGAGAGAGAGAGAGAAAGGAGTAGAAGAATATGAGAGAGAGATAGACAGAAGGAAGAGAAAAGAAAGAGCTTATGGAGAAAGATAGGAAACAAGGGAGGGAAAGGGACAAAAAGAAAGGGAAGAAATGCAGAAAGAAAGAGAATATAGAAGTTTCTAGGAAGAGAACTCAAGGGAGAGGGAGAAAAAGAAAAGTTTAGAGGAAGAACTCAGAATACTTAAAATATTAGTCAATTCATCTTTGAAAAATATGCATTACATAGAAGTCTTTAAACAGGCAAAATATAAAAAATCTAATCCTAAAGAAACTAAAAATATTTGATGCTCAAATAATCCTATTAGATCTATGAAATCTAAAAGATATATCTAATTAAAAAAATCCTAAAAATAAAAAACAAAAATTCAAATAACAATAATAAAATTGATATTCTAGTCTTAATAATATTAAATAATCTCTTTAATTTAAATATAGAAAATATATTAAAGTATATCTAATAAATTTATTTATTCTAATTTAAATCTAATAAATGATTTTGATTCCAAAGAAATACAAATTGGAAACCAACAAAAATAAAATTATCTAATAAAAAAAGATATAAAAATTCATTGTAACTATTGCCCAAGAATCCTTTGAACTTCTTTTTGATTTCCATCATTACTATATTTTTTAGATTTTCTAAATATAATAAGATTATTTGAGTTTAGTGGCTAAAGGATTAGGTTTTCTTTGTTTTGCCTATATAAAGGCACATATGTAATGCATATTTTTTAGAGATGAATGGAATATTGAGTATTTTTTAGTTCTTTCTCTAAACTCTTCTATTTTCTCCCTCTCATCCTCTCTCTTGAGTTAAAAACCTAGAATTTCCTTTAGAGGAATTATGTGGGTAGTACTTGAGAATCTTTGACGTGCCTCCTTAATTTCTATCATTCCACATTCCCTCGAAAAGATTCATTCTCGAATCTTTACCACTTTAAAATTAATTTAGATGCGCTTCTTTTGCTTCAACCTCTATATATGTTTTTGTTTCGCCATTTATCTAAAGATAAAAGTACTAATATTTTTAAATAACTTTTTTTCCAACACTTTTTTTCTCTTTTCAATGTGCTCTTTGTTTTTTTGTAGGAATTTTTTTTTAATAACTTCACAAACACAAAGAAAACAAGGAAAACAAAATGTAAAGATGGAGAAAGTGGTGAGATGATAAGAAGCAGTACAAAACAAGACACAAAAAGAGTGAAAAACAAAGAAGATGAAGATGGACACAAGAGAAGAACAATCAAAAAGAAGATGGAAAAACACAAAACATAAAAGACAAACCTAAATTTTGGAACCGAGCTCTGATGCCAACTGATATGGATACAATGAGAACATGTCTCAAGGTACCCAGAAAATTGGAAGAACTTGACTCAAAATATTCGGAAGATATTTAGAAGATAATCAGTTAGAACCCTAGAGGAACTCGTCTTTAGATCCTTAACTATAATGACACCCATAAGGTTGATCACTCCCCACGGTAGGTCAGATGAAGAAAAAGGAGAGAGAGATAGAAAATAAGTGAGAAAAAAGAAATAACTTAGTAAATCCTTACTGAAAAATTCACAATAATATTATTCCACTATTCTATGAAGAAAATGCATTACATAGAGGCCTTTATATAGGAAAAATATGAAAAACTTAATTCTAAAACAACTAAGAATATCTGATGCTCAAATAATCCTATTAAATCTAGGAAATCTAAAAGATATATCTAAATAAAAAACCCTAAAGTAAAAAACAAAAATTTAAATAAAAATAGTAAAAATTAATGTTCTAATCCTAATACTAATACTATTAGATAATTTTTTTAATTTAAATCTAGGAAATTTCTTAAAGATATTTAATAGATTTTATTTATTCTAATTTAAATCTAACTAATTACTTTGGCCCTAAGAAAATACAAATTGGAAACCAATAAAATAAATAAATAAACAAAATTATCTAACAAAAAACCTAGAATTTCCTTGAGAGGGATCATGTGGGTAACACTAGAGAATTTTTGACGTGTCTCCTTAATCTCTATCATTCCCCATTTCCCCGAAAAAATTAGTTCTCAAATTTTTACCACCTTAGGATTAATGAAGCACATGATCTTTTAAGTAATTTCTTCCAATGGACTCCTCTTAGGCTTGAATATAAACCTTGTACTTTAAAGTTGATGATCTTATTTAAACTTGAGCTTTATATTCAGCACTTTTATCAAGCTTTCCATGCTCCTTTCCCAATTTTTGCAAGTTATGCTTAGTCCTTGCTCTAACACTTTATCACTCATGACTTATTGGTTGATATCTAAGTGCCCACGGTATTATCACTCGAGGCAGATAGGTGAAAAGTGTTGAATCTAGAGTTTTGATGATTCTAAACCAACATTCAAGAGCTTGGAATGAAGATATCAAAGGAGCTCAAAATGTTTCAAGTGAAGAAATTCTGAGTAATCTGTGCAAGATTTGTTGTAGGACCATTAGTTATGTTTAAATAAGAGTAAAACACTTTGATTTAATGAAAAGATATTTTAAAACCTTGATTTTATGTTAAATCATGAAATATTTGAAAAATACCCACCAACAGACGAAGTTTGAAAAGTTTATATTGAACTGTCATATTGGAAATTCGAACTTTGGCTTTGGAAATTTGAATTTCGAGCTAAAACTGAATAAGTCTGAAGAGATGCTTCTCTGACAGACGAATTTTGATTTTCTAAAATTCGAATTTTCATAAGTGTCTGAAAGAAACTGTTGAGCAACAGATGAACTTTGGGTTTTGAACATTCGAATTTCAGACAAAATGCAACTTATGAAAACTAAAGAAATCCGTCTGAAATAATGTCAAAGTTCATCTAAAATCAAGAATATATTGAGTTTCAAAATTGCTCACTGACTGATAAACTTTAAACATGGAAATTCGAATTTCAGAAGCTAAGTGTGAGTCAGACATGTGATAGAGGAAACTGGATGTTGTTTGACTCAAAGTTTTGCCTGGTCATCAGAAAAAGTGATCACAAAGTAATCCTCAAAGCTCAAAGGGATGGTAACTGCTATACTATTGACTTGATGAACTTCCTCCCTTAGATTCTGTTTGTTTGATTAGTCAGGATAATGATAGTTGGTTGTGGCATAGAAGATTAGCTCATGTTAACATGAATCAACTTTCTAAACTGGTTAAAAATGAGTTAGTCACTAGCCTACCTAAAATCTTTTTTGAAAAAGACAAAGAATGTGATGCATGCTTAAAAGGAAAACAAACTAGATCTTCTTTTAAATCCAAAATGTAGTCACCACAACTAGACCACTTGAATTACTGCATATGGACTTAATTGGACCATCTAGGGTAAAAAGCCTTGGTGGTAATCTGTATGTGCTTGTAATTGTGGATGACTACTCTAGATTTACATAGACATTATTTCTTTCCTCTAAAAGTGATACCTTTGATGCATTTGTAACCTTAGCTAAGAAAGTGCAAAATGAGAAAGGTATTTCCATTTTGTCTATCAGGTCAGATCATGGAGGAGAGTTTGAAAACTCATACTTCCTGGAGTACTGCAATGAGCATGGAATTGATCACAACTTCTCAGCTCCAAGAACTCCTCAACAGAATGGGGTAGTAGAAAGGAAGAACAAAACCATTGGAGAGATGGCTAGAGTTATGCTGAATGAAAAGGAACTATCTCAAGTGTTTTGGGCTGATGCAGTGAATACAACAAGCTACATCATAAACAGAGCCTACATCAGACCAATCCTTGGGAAGACTCCATACGAGCTGTACAAGGGAAGAAAGCCAAATCTGTCACATCTCCATGTGTTCGGGTGCAAATGCTTCATCCACAACAATGGAAAAAAAAATCTGGGTAAGTTTGATCCCAAATCCGATGAAGGTATATTTCTGGGCTATTCTAGTAGAAGTAAGACATATAGAGTTTTTAATAAAAGGTCTAATTTAGTAGAGGAATCCGTGCATGTAGTATTTATTGAAAATGAAACTGTTTCCAAGCATGTTACCAATGAGGATGATCTTGTTTTGAACTTTGAAAAATTAGATATTTCTCATGAAGATAAAATTGAACCTTCAAAGATATCTGAATCTATTAACATAGAGAAAGATATTCAGGAGAAAGAGTTTGAAGAAAATAATGAAGAGATATCTCAAGAACTCCCTAGAACTTGGAGATATCAAAGGAATCATCCTGTTGATCAAGTGATAGGGAATGTTCAAGAAAGAGTTAGAACCAAAAAATAGTTAAGGGATCAAATGATTAATTGTGCTTTCATATCACAAATTGAACCTAAATGTACTGAGGAAGTCTTAACTGATGAGTACTGGATTCTAGCTATGCAGGATGAATTAAATCAGTTTGAAAGAAATCAAGTCTGGGATTTAGTACCTAGACCCAAAAATCATCCTGTCATTGGTACCAAATGGGTTTTTAGAAATAAACTAGATGAATCAGGATCAATAATCAGAAACAAAGCTAGACTTGTTGCTAAAGGTTATAATCAAGAAGAGGGCATTGATTTAGAGGAAACCTTTGTTCCAGTAGCTAGATTGGAAGCAATTAGAATTTTATTAGCATATGCATGCATGAAAAATATTTTGTTATATCAATGGATGTGAAGAGTGCTTTTCTAAATGGATATATCATGGAAAAGGTTTATGTAGATCAACCTCCAGGTTTTGAGGACTCTACAAAACCAAACCATGTTTATAAACTGAAGAAAGCTCTTTATGGTTTAAAACAAGCCCCTAGAGCATGGTATGAAAGATTAAGTAATTTTCTAACTGAAAAGGGGTTCAATAGAGGAAAAGTGGATACAACTTTGTTTACTAAGAAAGAAAATGAAGATTTACTTATTGTCCAAATCTATGTAGATGATATTATATTTGGTGCTACTAATGAATCTCTTTGCAAGAAATTTTCTAAGTTAATGCAGGGAGAATTCGAAATGTCCATGATGGGTGAACTCAACTTCTTCCTTGGACTGCAAATCAGACAGTGTGATGATGGTATCTTTCTCAATCAATCCAAGTATCTGAAAGAGCTGCTAAAGAAGTTTGGAATGGAAAATGCCAAGCCAATGGGAACACCTATGGCTACTGCAACCAAATTGGACATGGATGAGAACGGGAAAATGTTTGACATAACTCAGTATAGAAGAATGATTGGATCCCTGCTGTACTTAACTGTCAGCAGACCTGACATTATGTTTAGTGTCTGTATGTGTGCAAGGTTCCAATCGTGTCCCAAAGAAACCCATACAACTGCTGTGAAGTGAATCTTCAGATATCTTATTGGAACATCACAGATAGGTCTTTGGTATCCAAAGGGCAATGGAGAAGATCTCAAAGGATACACTGATGCTGACTTTACAGGATCCAAAACTGACAGAAAAAGTACAAGTGGAACTTGTCAGTTTCTTGGAGGATCCTTGGTTTCATGGTTCAGCAAGAAGCAAAACAGTGTGGCCTTATCCACAGCAGAGGCTGAATATGTTGCAGCTGGAAGCTGTTATGCCCAAGTCATCTGGATGAAATAGTAGCTTGAAGATCTTGAGGTTAAGATGAAAGAGATACCAATCATGTGTGACAACCAAAGTGCCATAAATATCACAAAGAATCCTGTCATGCATTCAAGGACAAAACATATTGAAGTTAGGCACCACTTCATAAGGGATCACGTTTTGAAAGGAGAAATTAGATTGGAATACATCCCCACAGAAGATCAAGTTGCTGACATCCTCACAAAGCCTCTATCAGAAGATAGACATTGCAAAATCAGGAGAGAATTGGGTATAGTAAATCCCAATGAGCTGTAAGTAATTCTTGTGCAATTCTGTTTACAGAACTTTCAACTTTAAATTAATTCTAACTTAAGCATCGGAGTGAGTTTAATTTAAGTTGCAGGTGCTCCTCATGAGATTCAATGGCTATAAATTTGAAAAATGGAGCACACCAGAATGGAACAATCAAAAAGTGAAGAAAATGACGAAAATTCTGAGTTTCTGGATCCATTCTGTTTGTTTTTAAAGTTGAAATTCGTATATTGATTATGTGTTAGACGAACTTATGTGAAAAATTGAGTTTCTGATAAGGTCAGCATGGTCAACATTCGAATTTGGATACCCAACAGACGAACTTCAGCCTGTTAGGCATTGGAACAGTTCTCGATGATGCCTCGAAATTCGTCTGTTGGACTTTGGAAGTTCGAATTTTCAAAAACAAAATTTCAAAGTTTGTTGGTCCATCTTGATTTTTATACGAATTATTAACTCTCAACATGCGAATGTTGGAGAACCTTTACAAAAATGAAGAAATTCGAATTTCTGGTTCAAAATTCGTCTGTTGAATTATGCACTTCATATTGAATGCTTGAAAGATGTAGTTTCACATGTTTAATTCGTCTGTTGATTGATGATTTGATTATTGCCTGAAGTTTATTCTTCAAAATTCAAACTTTGTTGGAACAAAGTTCATCTGTTATGCTTGTGCTGCTTGATCCAAGCCACTGTCAGACGAACTTTCATAAGAAAATTCGTCTGTCAGAAAGCTTTGCTGGACGGTTTAACTTGTAACTGCCCGAAGTTTGAATTTTGACCCCTCAAAATTTGTCTGTTAGGCGGTTACTCGCGTTAAAATCGACGATTTTCTAAAGAACAGACGCAACCATATTCTCATCCACTCTAAGTCTGTTCTAATTCCCTCTTCAATGCTCTTTAATTCTAACCAAAAACCGTCATTTCCCACCAATTAAACTTCCTTTTGCATCCTATAAACCTATTCTTTGCTGCATTCTGCAACATTCATCTGTGAAATGGCAAGAGTTAAGAATCCTGAAGCTGGCAAAGGAGAGTCTCGCCCAAAGAGATCGGTCAAATCACAATATGCCTCCAAGGAAGGAGAAAAACTGAAGAGAAAGGCCGAATCCAGCAAGAGAACTCCTTCCAAACGCCAGAAAACTACACCAAAGGGAGAATCAAAGAAATCTGGACCCTCTTCCTTGAAGAAAGCTGAACCTTCGGTCCCTGTTCCTGTTGCTGCTGAGAATGTCACTTCCACTTCATCCTCAAGTACTGAATCTGGAGAATATGAACTTACCACACTGCCATTATGGAGCACTCCACATATTCAAGAGGAATACTCCACCAAGTTTGCCAACAAAAAGGTAATCAAGCCTCATTATGTAAACTTGGAAGATTTCTTGGTCTCTAATAGTTTTGATGCTGGTATATGGATGTTGAGATACAAGAATCTGTTGGAAGTATTGGAGAGATATGATGATGAGGTGATAAAGACATGGTATGCCTCCTTGAAATACAACAGCAAGAAAAAGAAGTTGGAGGTTAATCTGAGATCAAGGACCATCTGGCTCTCAAATGAAACTTTAAATGAAGTACTGGAAATCCCAGGGCAAGATGGCCTCAAGATTGACATCACTGCCTCTGGATATATGGATGAGGCAGAGACTGTTGATGAAGAAGGTGGCCCCTTTCTGAACTACAACGAGAGCACAATTCTGAGCACATAATTCAGAAGAAAGGAAAACTGGCCAACCATAAACCTGCTAAAGCCCACATACCTCAGTGCTCAAATAAGGATCCTACACTACATAGTATCTAGAATCATATTGAATAAAGGAGGCAGCTTCAATCTGATAACAAGGGCAGAGGCACATGTCATGGCAGCAATCATGCGTGGAAAACTGATCAACATGGGACATATCATACTTCAATGCATGATCAAGGCAAGAGATCAGACGAAGGACTCCACACTCCCCTATGCAGCTATCATTTCTAGAATCCTGCAATATGCTAGGATTCAGCATCTTGAAAAGGGGAAAGAGAAACCCACTAAGATCTTCAAGGAGGAGGAACTTCAGAGAATGGGAATTGAAAGGAGTGAAGGAAGATGGATTGGAAAGGGAGCAAGAAAAATTGAAGATCTTTTCTTTGTTGAAGGTGCCTCCCTGTAGCAAGAGGGTACTTCTGAGGCTCCTGCCAGACCTACTCTTCAGCCCTCTCTGCCTATCCCATCTCCCTCCAAACCCACTCACATTCCATCCACTCCCTCCTCTCGTGCCAAGCCAACCAAGATCACTGAGTTGTATGACAGCCTGTCTACACTCATTCTTAGCATCAGGGATGAGCAAAATGCCAAATTTGCTCATCTGCAAGATCAGATTCATCAGTTGGCAAAGAACATGAAAGTGGTTGCTGATGCCTATGAAGAAATTCGAAGTGCAATTCCTACCACATCAGCTCCACCTCAGCCAGGGTTCTCTGTGCCTGTTTAGTCTCCAACTCCTGAGCCTCCAAGCCCCTTTGAGATTGCCTCTTCTGAGCATGAAGATGTAGATGGTGCTGAGCCTACTGGTGCAATGAGGACACCTAGTCCTGGTCCACCCCTGGACTATGGTTTGGAAGAAGAAGGACCTTAGGAAACAGGCCCTCATGGGCCCATACCAGAAGATGCTCAGGATTCAATTCTTTCCATTCAAGAATCTGAGCAAGTTGAAAGACTGGTGGCAGTCATTTCCACTTCTTCAATGCAGGAAGGTGCCAGCAATGAAGAGAGAAGCATTGTGCCTGTTGTTGATTATGAAACTATTGCTCGCAATGCTTTCTTGCAAGCTCAGAGAAGAAGGCTCGAGGAAATGTTTCATTCTGATGAACCAGCTGCTTCTTCTCTTGCTGCTTATGGACTTTCAGAGGAACAAAGAGCTCAATTGGCTCTTTCCAGGTAGGAAATACAGGAGTTGCTTGAGGTCTCTGATGATGATGAAGAAGCAAGTCCTGAGCCCTCTGAGCCTCCTGCACCAGTTGAACCAGAAATCCCATTTGCTCCTGTGCCTCTCAGAGCTATTCCAGTCTCTCAGATCCCTCCTCCTGTTGATTTTGTTAGGCTTCTTGATGATGCCAAAAAGGGGGAGAAGAGGAAGCAAACTGGAAAATCTGCTGCTGAGCCATCTGGGAAGACGTACAGTAAGAAGACCAAGCCAAAGAAGAAGTGATGGAAGGACTGCTTAGAACTTAGACTTGAATCCTCTTGTTGTGCTATATTTTGTTTCAGATGCTGTTTGTTTGATGACTGTACTTTGTGTTTTGAAATTGGTTTTTGAAGTACTTTTTACTTTAATTGGTTTATGTAAAGTAACAATTAATGAAATAAATGAATTCCTTGGTTGCAATGATTTATACTTATCACTTCTTGAATCTCTTCACTGATTTGCTATATATGATATCTTTTGAAATATAATGCATATGTTGAGGGGGAGCTTGCTAAAGCAAACACAAGTACTAATCCAGTTTGAAAGTTGTTTTGTCATCATCAAAAAGGAGAAGAATGTTGAATCTAGAGTTTTTGATGATTCCAAACCAACATTCAAGAGCTTGGAATGAAGATATCAAAGGAGCTTAAAATGTTTCAAGTGAAGAAGTTCTGAGTAATCTGTGCAAGATTTGTTGTAGGACCATTAGTTATGTTTAAATATGAGTAAAAGACTTTGATTTAATGAAAAGATGTTTTAAAACCTTGATTTTATGTTTAATCATGAAATATTTGAAAAATACCCACCAACAGACGAAGTTTGAAAAGTTTATATTGAACTGTCATATTGGAAATTCGAACTTTGGCTTTGGAAATTCGAATTTCGAGCTAAAACTGAATAATTCTAAAGAGATGCTTCTCTGAGAGACGAATTTTGATTTTCCAAAATTTGAATTTTCATAAGTTTCTGAAAGAAGCTGTTGAGCAACAGACGAACATTGGGTTTTGAACATTCAAATTTCAGACAAAATGCAACTTATGAAAACTAAAGAAATCCGTCTGAAATAATGTCAAAGTTCATCTAAAATCAAGAATATATTGAGTTTCAAAATTGCTTACTGACAGATGAACTTTGAACATGGAAATTCGAATTTAAGAAGCTAAAGTTGTGAGTCTGTTAAAATGATATGATGACATACGAAGGACAGTGTTTACAAATTCGAATGTTGAAGTAAATCTGAAAAGAGGTCTCTCTGACAGACGAACTTCACTCTTTTAAAATTTGAATTTCGAAAGAAAATGAACTACTGTGCCTCTTGAGCATGCTACGGATAGACGAATTTTGGGGTTCCAAAATTTGAATTTCGAGGGCACTGTAGCAAATTGAAAATACTGTTCACACTTAACAGGAAAACTTTCTTCTTGAAAATTCGTATGTCACAAAGACGAAACATTTTCTATGTTTCAAAATTTGAATTTCACTTCATGAACATACGAACTTCGGTATTTCAACGTTGGAAGCTTTAACCTTCGGTTCCTTCGAAATTCGTCTGTTGACCAACCGAAATTCGAATTTCAGTATGTCAGAAGCATTAAATGCAGTTGGTTAACGGATAGTTTTTCAGAGTAACCGTTGGATAACTTCCCCAACGGATAGATTTTGTCTCTAACGAATAGTTGGGACCTAAATCTATAAATACAACATCATTTGAAGTTGTGGGTAATGAATCAAACTTTGTATATACTGAAATTCTGCCAAATCTTCTACTCAAAGACTTTTACCCTCTTACTTCAATACTTGTACTTCAACTTTCATATTTACTCTATTCAAGAGAGTTTCATCTTTGTAAATAATCTAATCTTCATCTGGAAAATAGATTTTCTTGTGAGGGGATATCACAAGGGATTGGGAAGCACTTTGTGAAAATGCAAAGAGTGATTGAGTGAGCTCTAGAAAACAGAGCACAAGCTGTGTACTGTGGCATTATCAAGAAGCCCGTTGAATTCTTGCAGTATAGTGGAAAATCTCAAGTGGTGACTTGGGGACTGGACGTAGGTCAAGTGGAGAGACCGAACCAGGATAAATATCAGAGTTTTTCTTCTCTCTATCTCTACTCTTTCATCTTACTGCTTTATACTCTGTTTTTCTGTCATACCTTACTTTCTTCATTGTTTTCACCTTGTGCAGAAAATTTTCAAACTTCCCAATTTACCCCCCTCTTGGGAAGTCAGCCTAACTAACAAAAAGGATAAAAGCTTGGAGGAAACAAATAATTTTTGTTTAAATTATTTCTATTCTTATTTTTTTATAATAAAAATGGAAATAAATAGAATTATGGGAACATATTTTATTTCAAAAAGCATTAAAAAGATTTTTGAGTATAATTATTACATGTAATTTCAAAGAGAATCAGCTAACATCCATGATAACTTTACCACTCACAATCCGCTAATTAGTATCTAAATATCCATGGTGTTACCCCTCGAAACACAAAGGTAAAGAGAAAAATTGAGGGCTCTTACCTATATTTTCATCATTTATTTTACTTTAAATAAAAAAGAAAATAAATATTTATATTTATTTTACTTTTAATAAACAAGAAAATTAATATCATTTTACCCTTAATAAAAAAAGTTTATATATTCAATAGAACTCACAAATATTCGAAAATTAAGACATGCCTAATATAAATACCATGGTAATTCTTCACTCATGGTATAATTGAGTAACACCATATGTTCACGCGGAGACTTAGTCACTCGCGGCGAACTCTAAAGGTAAAAGTCAAAACTATAAATAAAAATAAAATTAAATACAATTTATCAATGTGTGTGTGTTAATATTCTCAACCAAGTTCAATATCCTTCAAAGCACTCAAATAAGCGATTATAGGAAAGGAAAAGATTATCAAAACCGAAAAGCATCCCTGAGCTATCTTCTTTGTTATCTTTACTTATCTTGTGCACCTTTCTTCTTGAGTTCTGGCTCCCTCCCATCCGTATGGCTCACATGACCAGAAAAGCCGACAAAAGAGAGCAAAGAAAATATTAGTTTTGGTGATGAAGATTTCTCTAAGTGCAAACTTATTTCGTAATCTCTCAATACATAAAACATCTAGATAAAGAACCTCCAGCATTGAACATTGATAAAGTCTTGGTAAAGTTCAACAAACAAGCTTAATTAGTGATGGTCATGTATTCTTGCACAATCACACGCAAAACATGAATGATTTAATAATATACCAAATGATGCTCAAATCGATAACCAAACTCCACGAGAATCTAAAGGACATGGCATCAAGATCTTGTACGGGAAAGGCATTGAGTGGTTGTGAGAATGAAGATTAACCCAGTAGAAAAGCTTCCTAAGACAGGATCAGAACATTAAATCTACAAAATAATCCCACAGCCCGATAACTCAAATCATGCACCGAATTGAAACTCCTATGTTCAAGTTTGTACAAGATGCAAGGTCTATCTTTTAGGGTAGAAGCCTCAGTCAAATAACTCACACACGCAGGCACACACACACATATTAATATGGCAGACGGCGAGTCCCTACCATTTAGCAGGTGCTACACACATGAAAACGCATGGCCATTTAACAATGAAGACCCTGGTTAAACTTTATGTCCAGAAAAATACCTATACTATTTAAAACACATCCTTTTTCAAGCATTTCATTGATCATTTGCAAGCATTTTCTTTTTGAAAAGTGGGGCAGGGGATTTTCTTCCTTTTTTAGAGGTAATCTAAATCATCACACATGGTCATATAACAACACGGCATAGTAAATACAAGGATTGAGTCATAAGCTTATGGGGTAAGACATGTTTTCCCATCAGTATGAGACTATATTCATTTTCTACAGTTTAGGAGTGTGAGCAATCCGACTCCATCTCAAACATTAAGCTTCATTAAAATAAATTCATATGAAAACAAAAGATTTCAGTTGATAATCAAGATAGGATCCAAGGAAAAATCCTTATTGAAGTAAACATCACACACCATCCCCACACAAGTAGCAATAAGAATTGTTATCTCAAACCATTAACAACAACCCCTATATTTTATCAAATGGTATACCGAACTCTTGATCAGACAAACATAGGCACCAAAAAGTTACAATAAAATAGAACATCCAGGGACACTCAAATACATCTTCACAACCTTAGATTTTGTGATGGAAATGACAGAAAGCAAACAGATCAACTCAGGTACTACTAAACTCTCAAGTCCATAAAAAGGAAACCCACCATAGCTAATATACTCTTTTTCAAGTATTTGATCAAACATATGGCAAGCATACTATCTGAAAGTGTAAGGAGCATAAAGCTATCCTATTTATTTTCTATATCATTAATGTTGTGCATTCTAAAGCAACATCCAGCATTATACACCAAAATTAAACATAATAGTTCAAACACCGCCAAGCTCTAAAAGCATTAAAACCTAACAAGTTACAGCGGAGAAAAGTAATAGCCAAGTGCAAATTCATTCAATAACATCTGAAGGGTAAAACAGGAGGACTAAGGAAGCGAAAACATCACCTGTTTGGGTGCCCTAATAGCTGAACGCACCTATTGTTTCTTGGTCTTACTCCCTCAATTATTTCCCTTCTCCAAATCTGCACCATCCCCGGGTGGAACGATGAAGACGTGTTGGAGAAATGGTGGACGAAGCTGTGAGTGACGTTGGGAAAATGGAGTGTGCATTACGAGGATCTAAAAATGGCGAGCTATGATAGGCGACTGAGCACATGGAAGCAACTAGCGATCACGACACATGGATGATATGGGGAATACAAACACAATGAAGCAAGGAATGAGAATTACGGAACCATTGAAGGTGAAGCTTGTGATTGGGTGCTCTCTTTCATTCTGCTTACTTCGTCTTTCTTTGAATCTCACATACGGCCATGCTCTCTGTCTCGCTTAGCTCCTCTGTTTATGCCATTGTTGCTCGGTGTCTTCGTTTTCTCTCTTGATCTCGCTCTCTCTCTTTTTTCCTCCCACGGGTACCCTCTGGCCTGCCTTCACTCTCACCAGCAGCTCCCACTGTTTTTGTCGAGTCTGAACCTCCTCTCCCTGCTTTCTGCTCAGGTTCAAACCACGTTCAAGCCCTAGCTGCTTTGGCTTGCTCTTGCTTCTCCCCCTGGGTCCACACTCAAGCTGTATCGTCTTTTCAGCCTCACCAACGGCTCCCACTGTTTTTTTTTTCTTTTGCCCACAGACACACGAGCCCTGAATTAGGGCTCCATCCGTGTCTTTGTACCTAGGCCATCAATTAGGGCTCAGGTGATTTGGGGTTGAAATGCTGAGTTTCAGCATTCCAGCGCACCCCCCCTTCCCTCCCTCCCCTTTTTTTCTTCTTTTTTTCTAATTAATTTAATTAATTAATAATAATTTTTAATTAATTAATTTTTTATATTATATTATTTTATTCCCCATTATTATATTTTATTTGTTTAAATGTCTTTATTGTCTTTGTTTTATTTATTTATTTGTATTATATGTTATTTATTTTTTGTTAATTAACTTATGCATTTTATTTTATTTTTTTAAAAATTTATGTATAAAGTCCGAACAAAGTATAATGTTCACAATCCAGATAAAAAAAGTATTAAACTCAAAGCTAAATTGATTTGTAAAAGTGAAAAGTACATTTTCCTTCTCTTGGCCTTGTAATATGAAATTTGTGAGGGAAAAATTGGATAATTTTGCCCTTAATAATCCTCTAACATTTCAAAAAGTAACCAAGGACATAAGAGGGGGAACACAAACTAATCAAGAACAATTATGGGTCCTTGAATCAAATTGAGATCTAATGCCTACAAACACTCCCTTTCCTTATAAATACCCCCTCAATTCCCCTCCCTCATTGCTCATTCTCACACACACCAAGAGGTGAGAGAGGGAGGTTGGCGTGAGAGTAAAGAGAGATAAGAGAGGGAGCCAAGAAGGATAAAAGAAAAAAAAGAAGAAAGGAAGTGAGAGTAAAGGGAGAGAAGAGAGGGAGCCAAGAAGGAGAAAGAAGGAGAAAAAGAAGAAAGGAAGAAGAAGGAAAGGAAGGCTTGGGCAAAGGTCTTCAAGGTAAGTTTCTCCTCCTTATCTCTTCTAGCTTCTTTCCTTTCTTATTAGGCATGAGAAAGGTTAGGGTTTGAGCATTTCTTCCTCCCTCTAGTCCCTCCCTATGTTTTGGCCAAGGCGTGAAAAGAGGGGAGAGTTTGTGTATCTTGTTAGCTAATGGTTGCTATGAGTTTGTATGCTTAAATGATGACCAAAATGCATGAGAGATTAGCCAAAGGAGTGAGTTTCTCATTTGGGGTTTTATGAGCCAATTTTCAGCCAAAGAGAGAGTGATAGTGGGAGTGAATTTTTGATGAAATTAATACTTCCAATTGACTCCTAGCATGCTAAATACCTAAGAAAGATCAAGAGATTCATTATAAATCTAGGTTTCCAAAATGACAAAGTTTGGGTTTCCCAAAACATGCATAGTTTATATAATATTATCAAGTTATTAGGCAAAAATTAATTGAATGATTTCACATATAATATATAAATTTTGTCCAATTCTCTAATTATATATCATCGAATAAAATTTATTAGCTCGGAATATTTTCTAGTTGTATACATAAAACCCATTAAACTTGTTGACAATTTAATCAAATAATAAAAATTAATATTTAAATTTAAATTTTTACCTCTACAAATAACTTTTTCAATTATCAACATATCTAATTTTTAAACTGGAAAAGAATCCTTGCATTCTATACAATGGATCTACCCTGTGAGGATCTCATAAATTGTCACAGGTGACCATCCTGTCGCAAGAAAATATCATATTATTTTTCTTTTTAATAATATAAAATGCACCATTTCAATTTACGAAACAAAACTAGTGAGCAGTAAGAAGAAGAAAGGAGCTCAGGAAGACGGAGAGGAAAAGGCATATTATTGACAATGTGGATATTTGCAAGCGTCGGAGACTTACTGAAGATTCCTAGCGCAAAAGCCAAGTGGTATCTTAGCTTTTTTCCCCGTCTTCCTCCTGTAAAATAGGGTTTTTTTTCTGCAATATATAATACAGGAAAATGCATGTGGAGGCTCTCAAATGCTTGCGTCAGGAATTAAAGAATGTCTTCTCAATATTCAGCTTTCCATTTATTTTTTTACAAAAATTCCAAGACTTCTCATTTTGATGCATTTCTTGTTTGCGGATTAGTCCTCACCTTGGCATTGAAACTTGATTGAGTTGCTGTTAATGCTATACGTATGTTTGCTGCGATTTATTTGATGGTAAGAAACAGTAATAATACAAGATCTAAACATCATATTTACCTCATCCCAATCAATATCAATTACAAATGAAACAGCCAAGATTTCTATAGGTGCAATATGTAACAATCTCAAACCCTGTTCTGAAGAGTTAAGACATCAGATTCCTAGTTTCTAGATCATAATTCTGGGAAGAACAAACAAAAATGACATAAAAAGAGCCAAATTTATGATGTTACTCCCCAGTGCCGACAGGCAAATCATAATTCAAAATACGATTAGCCCAAACACCAATCCTGCGGATATTTAAGACCTGCATTGTAAATTTGGGGTCAAAGATTATTTTACTAGCCTGAGAGGGATGATATTGTGAGGCAGGATGGTGAAAAGAAAATTTTGAAGGAAAAAAAAAACCAGGTAAGCCTTGCCTCCAAAACCATCTGTAGCAAAACAGAAATCACATCCACAAGTCATAATACTTAAAAACTAAAATCCACCAGTAATCATCGTTCAGAAGCCAGGCTATAAGTGTCTATCTCTCTATCTATATACTCGCTCAAGTCTCAAACATAAGCAAATGTGTAAAGTAGTTATTTATTTTTCCTTATATTTGAAACCGAAGGAAGTATACTATAGAGAACAAATTCTACTGCCCCTGCAGCTGCGCATTTCTGGACAAAAGCAACTATTTATTCAAAATTTCCGAAGGCCACATCATTTAGATATAAATATCTGTTTAGAATAGATCTAAACATCTCAAGAGGTCTCAGACTATTGGAGACATCATTATCTAAATGAAGATCATCAGCCAATGTAGGCAATTAAATTCATCACTGACCTCACCCATTGAATCTAATCAAAGGTATTATTTCATTGAATCTAATCAAGGTATTATTTCCATTAAAGCACCCTGAAACAAAAACGTATAGATTAACAGTTAAGAGTTATGAAGAGGCAATGTAAGGATGGTCAAAAAGAAAAAAAGAAGAGACAATGAAAGGTGGGGAAGGATCGAAGATATAGAGAGGGAAAGAGATCACTCAGTGGTGGCTATGGAGTATAAGGTTCGATTCTGCCAGCAATCTTCCTCAACTTGACTTACTCAGAAGAGGGAGCTTTTGCATCCTCATTGTGAATTCTCTTTCCCCAAAATACAAAAAGAGAAAAAGAGGATTAATTTGAAATGAAACCTAAAAATAACATCACAAAACATGAGGAAAAAAAGAAAGAATGGTAGAGATCACTCAGGTCAGCGGGGTGGTCGACACGCAAAGTATCATCCCAAGATAGAGAGAACCCTGCATTCCGGTCTGTTGAGCTTGAATATTATGGAGTCATCACTGTGATCCCTTCCCAAAGATAACAAAAACCAAAACAAAAGATGAAAGCTCCAAATTATAAATGTGATTATGTTATTATATTATACATTCAGTTAATACTATGTACTTATCAAGTAATTAAGTTTTATCCTAATATTTAATAATAAATTAAAAAATATAATTATTTCTACGACTATTTTGTAAAAATACATAGAAAAAAATGAAAAAAGAATTAAGATGGCTCGCATTGGACTGAAAAGTGAAATTCCAACAAATGACTAACACTAATTGCTAGTAATTGAGAGTAATTACATCACTTCTTATTGCTAGTAAGATCTCAGCATATGATAATTATCTTCAATTCCTTTTCGGAACTCAGATAGATAACGCAGTTTCAAAATAGCATCACAGATCTTAACATAAACCCAAACGGAGAAAGATCAAGAGCAAACGAATAAGTTAAACTAAAATAATTAAATATCAAAATCCGCTTAAATGTAAGTGTCAAGATACATGTTTTGGTTTACAGACGTACAGAAGGAGATGAGCTTCGCTAATCCATAAAGCTATCAAGAATAAAAATAAGAATAATCTTTTCGCAAAGAATTTACAAAACCTTAAGCTTCTTGGAAAAACATTTCACATATTATTCAGAATAATCTTATTCCCCGTAGGTTTCTTCACTGGCAATCAAAGTGCGAGGATAACAACTGAAAGTATTCATCACTGATGCTCGCAAAACAAACATCTAAACCATAAAAGATTTGGGGACATTGGCCGAAAAACAAGTTTGGGGAAATTTTTTTTACGTGAACCTAGTGAAAGTACAATGTTCTTGACATTTAGCCGAGAGTTCTAGATGCATCAGAACATTTCGGGCATCCTACGATTCGGCAAATAGATCTGCGAAGGGTTTTGAAATCAATCGTTAGAGGAACCTCAACAGAATCTCGCTCCCCTGCTGGGACCTTCGCATTCTTTATCAAGATCGATGAACATGACATACAAATGTGCGAAAATCAAATATGAACATTAACCTCACCAATGAATAAGGCACTTGGTGAGCGATCAGACTTCGATCCTATTTCCGAAGGCAAACTTGGATCAAAGCACACTGATATCTAGCACTTCCTCCATAGGTCCTTCGATTCCCAGAAAAAGAATAATCAGATCAGAAATTTGCAGCAAGAGAGCTACGGTGTATGCTCAGTGAATACGAACCATATGGAAAGAATCATCTTGCCTGATGATCGATCAGACCACCAATTAATCCATGGTTTTCTTCATCATCGCATCTACATTAAACAACTCAGAATGAAAGAAGTAAGAACAAATAATAGTCACAGATTAAGACGCCGCGACGGCGAAGAATGCTTCTTTTTTTTTTTTTTTGTGTGGCCAGAACGCCGAAGAATGCTTCTAAACCCTAAAACCTACAGTGATAGGGATCTGTAGCTCCCGGGGATTTGGATTAAATAAGGGATGGGCGCCCTCCCATCTAGGATTACTGACCGTTGGATGAATGTGATGGTTCAAAACATGCTATCGTCCTACTGCTTGAAATCAGGACGTTAAACTGTGAAATGTTTAAAAATTAAAACCTCCCTTTCTTTCTTTTTAAATCACCCTTTCATCATCATTTTTTTCCCGGTTAGGAATAAGGTTCATCTCTAAGGTGAGAAAAGATATAGCTGATGATAAACTTAAATGTGATAGATTGGAATGGAATAATCTTATTATAAGCTTATTTAGTATGTTATTAAAGAAGTGAGAAAGAAATTTAATTTTTGTACATTCTTCGAATTTGAGTAAATAACAAATATCTAATTTACATAAACTAAAAAAAATTAAAAGTAATTAGGATAATTAAATTTATTACAAATGAAATTTTCTCCAAAAATACCCCATTTAATCCCTAAAACTCATATTATGCAATTAATATTTTACTACTATATTTTCTCTTTCATGTGTAATTAACAAAGGTTAGTATAGAAAAAAATCATTAAATGCATCAAGCAATATAATATGTATATTATATTTTAGACCAAGTTAGATCCTCAAAAGTTTCTTATATTCAAGGCTAGAACAAGTATTTAATTAAACAAAAATAAAGTTGAAAAGACTAAAATACTCTAAATATAAATAAAAAAAAAAGGAATTACTTGCCATTGTCTTCCTCTCGTCTTCTCTAGTCAAAATGAGCACTTTAAGCAAATCAGATCTAAAATTAAATCAAGTAAGAACCTAATGCACCCCATTCAATGAACAACATGTTGGAATTAAAATTTCAGTATATGGGGTCACACATGTAAATATTAAAATATGTGTCTATTATTTAATTAAGTCTAATTAAAGTAATCTAATTAAGAATTCAATTTTTATGGCTTAGGGGTATATTTGTTAAGGAAATTAAGTGTAGATGCCAAAAGTACTATTTCTAATTAGATGAGAGGCTAAATTAGAAATATTACATAAAGAAACAGTCATACCAGTTGACTGAAAAAAGAGACGTTGGTTGATCCCCAGGTTGAATTGCCGCAGGATAAATTCTCTGCCTTCCCTTCTAGAGAAGGATCTAAGAACATCCACACATTTACAACTTAGAAGATCAAACCTAACATTCAATCTCTCAAAATCATCTATTGAATCTCTCAAAATCCTATTTTAATTTATGGATTCATCAGGCACGCTTCCGCTTCATTCTTTGTTCTGTTGAATTGATATAGTATAGAACAAGGAAATTGGATTAGGAATAACCTACAATTGGTATCAAAGCCACCATATTCAATTCTATAGGATGCTTAATTATATGCATGTTAAAATATTTTGAACCCTATAATTATGAATTTGGGGATTTTGATATCTTTGACTAAATCTTTGAAATTGATATATGCAAGTATTTGATTTTTGATTGTGGATGATACTTGCATAGTTTAATTGTAGTATTTCATGCAAGATACTTATTATGTTGTTCGAAGTTTTCATGGTGGTTTCCTAGTAGTTTTTCCAATAAAAAAGGGGGGGAGGGGGGGCTCACCACTCTTAGGGCATAGTTGCCGGACTATGACCAGTAAATTTGGGTTGTGGTCGTCAGCACCCTCCAGTTTTCCCTTGCCCTGGCTAGAAGCCAAAATACCACCATTCAGTTTTCTTCAATAGCTTTGACGGTTCATGATTCGATGATAATTCATGGATCATTTGGATCATGTATTTTGAGTTTACAAACATGATGCTTCAATTTTTTTAAGGGGTTTGACTTAACATTACTGTTACCCACCCTCTTGCCGGAAAATTTAAACGTTGTTATGAAAAGTTGCTTCAGTTTTAATCTCAAAAAGGCAAAATCATTAGGGATGAAGATGTGTTTTACGATACGTTGCAATAGTTTTTTTTTTTTTTGGGTTGGCTCCTTCTGTGCTTTGAACAATTTTTTTTTAATCAAAATAATTGCTTCCCTTCGACAGTCTCAACGTTTTGCCATGACCGAAGCTGCCATTAGTTTTCAGATTTAAAAAATATATATATATATATAAAAATAAAAGAAAAGAAGAAGCTAATGGCATCGTCTTATGTATCAGATAAACCTGAGGGTGCAGTCACGCGGGTGGCTGAAAACATTAAAGCGTATAATATATATATATATATAATATGAAGGGGTTGGTAGTGTTAAGGATGGGGCATATATAATATAATATATGTATATATATATATTTTATTGTGTGTTATAATATATAGTTTAGATAAATTTCAAGTATTTACTTTCTAGCAATTAAGTTCAAATAATTATATAAAGTTATATTTTAAATGTCCTTATTTATTATTTTAAGTGAATTAATTGACACATGAATATTACCAAAGTGATTTCTCTGGTGAATTTTTTTTTCATGAAGAATAATAGAGGTTTTGTGGTTGTAAAATGTCAGGCGTATATCTTAACTGACACAAACTGACACAAAAGAAGGTTGATATTTGGTCGAATTATATGCACACATGTGATGATAAATATGTGACAATTATAATATTTTTGTTTACATGCGAATAATAATTTGATTCAAAGATTATTTATTCTTTGGCAGTAATTATTGTCAGTATTTGATCATTGCAACAAGATTACCACTTGCAATTAATATTGTTGTCCAAAGACTTAATATTAATGTTGTGCCGATAATGTGTTTTAATTATTTGAATTTATTGGTGTCTATTTATATTTGTTATGACTATGCTTATTGTGTTGTATTATTTTCTTTTAGCTGTTGTTTCTTCAATATTTGCTAACTTGAATTCTGTTCCTATTTTGAATGGCACCAATTTCAAGGAATGGAAAGAAAATATACAAATTGTTTTGGGGTGTATGGATCTGGACCTTGCATTAAGGATTGAGTGACCTACTTCTCTTACCGATGCAAGTTCCTCTGATGAACGGTGGCACTTTGAGAAGTGGGATCACTCAAATAGCATGAGTCTAATGATCATCAAGCGTGGCATTCCTGAAGCTTTTAAGGGTGCAGTATCAAACAAGATTACCAATTCTAAGGATTTCCTTGCTGAAATTGAGAAAAGCTTTGAAAAAGCAATAAGGTAGAAACAAGTACGCTTTTACAACGCTTGGTTTCTATGAAGTATAAAGGCAAAGGAAACATTAGGAAATACATCATGGAGATGTCTCACATGGCTGCTAAGCTTAAAGAATTAAGGCTTGAGCTACTCGAGGATTTATTGATGCGTTTGGTACTCATATCTCTTCCTCTGCAATACAGTCACTTTAAGGTCAGTTATAACTGCTAGAAGAATAAATGGACTCTTAATGAGCTCATTTCTTATATTATGCAAGAGGAAGAGAGGATGAAGCAAGATAGCACTGAAAGTGTTAATTTAGCAACCACCTCTAAAGGCAAAGGCAAAAAGAGAAAGAGATATGAGGCTGCTAAGGGTCCAGATCAGAAGAAAAATGTCCAGGACAAGGATAAGTATTTCTTTTGTAAGAAAACTGGACATCAGAAAAAGGATTGTACCAAGTACCACACATGGCGTGTAAAAAAAGGTATGCCTCTTGTTTTGATTTGTTTTGAGGTTAATTTAGCTTCAGTATCTAGAAACACATGGTGGTTAGATTCTGGTACTACTATTCACATAAGTGTTTCTATGCAAGGTTGTTTGAGCTACCGAAAGCCAACTGATGCTGAAAGATGCATTTATGTGAGAGATGGTGAGTCAGTAGATGTAGAAGCAATCGGTCATTTTAGGTTATTATAAGGAACTGTTCATTATTTGGATTTGATAGACACTTTTGTTGTATCATCATTTAGACGGAATTTGGTTTCTGTTTCTAAATTGGACAAATCTGGTTACTTTTGTACATTTGGAGACAATAAGGTTGTAATATCTATTAATTCAAATGTTGTTGGACATAGTTCTTTGACATTTTATGACAATTTATATTTACTTGACATGATTAAATCTTATCAAGAAGCCTTGCATTCATCGTCACCCAATACTAAGCATAAAATTAACCAGGAAAACTTGGGGTCATTATGGCACAAATGATTAGGTCATTTCTAAACCAAGAATTGAACATCTTGTGTCTAATGGTATTTTGAGCAATATAGACTTTACAGACTTTGATGCTTGCATTGACTGTATCAAAGGCAAACAAACCAAAGTTAAAAGAGTAGGTGCCTATAGAAGTTTAGATGTCTTAGAATTGATACATATGGACATTTGTGGACCATTTCCTAAACCTTCGTGGAATGGTTAATAATATTTTGTATTATTCATAGATGACTATTCCAAATATGGGTATCTATATTTGATTCATGAAAAATCAGAGGTCTTGAATATGTTCAAAATCTTTAAGGATGAAGTTGAAAATCAACTCAATAAAAGAATTAAGAGTGTTAGATCTGGTCGTGGTGGCTAATACTATGGCAGATATGACGGTTCAGGTGAACAACGACTAGGACCATTTGCTAGATTCCTAGAGGAATCGAGAATAGTCCCACAGTACACAATGCCAGGATCACCTAGCATGAATGGTGTAGCTGAGAGACGAAACTGGACTCTTCAGGATATGGTAAAAAGTATGATTAGTCATTCCACCTTGCTAGAATCACTTTGGGGAGAAGCACTTAAGACGGCAGCCTACATTTTGAATAAAGTGCCAACTAAATCAACTACTAAAACACCTTATGAGCTTTGCACAGGACGAAAACCTAGTCTTAAGCACTTTAACATTTGGGGATGTCCACCTGAAGCACGCCCTTATAGGCCTCAAGAAAAGAAGCTGGACTCCAAAATAGTTAATAGTTACTTTATTGGCTACTCTGAATGGTCTAAGGGCTATAAGTTTTATGATCCATGCTTAAGACAATATTTGCGATGGGAACTACACGGTTCTTTGAGGATGTCGAGTTTGGGGGGAGAAATAAGGTAAGAGACATTACCTTTCAGGAGGAATTGGACTCAATTTTTGAACCAATTATTGCAGTTACTTTTGAACATATACATGTTACCATACCTATTGTTGTACAAGAAGTGAATTCGAAACCTCAACAGGATAATGTTAATCAAAACCCTATTCAATATGAGGTATTTGTTCCTATGGAACAAGCAATTCCAGATGACTTCGTTGTGTCCCTTCAAGAACATGATGGAGAAAATGGTATGGTGGATGATGATCCAATCAACGTCCATCAAGCCATGCAAAACCCTAACTCTTAAAAGTGGATTGAAGCAATGAATGAGGAGTATAAGTCCATGCAAGACAATAAAGTTTGGGAACTTGTCCCATTACCAGAAGGTACAAAACCCATTGGTTGCAAATGGATATTTAAAACCAAATGGGAAGCAAACGGTAATATGGAAAGATATAAGGCTCATCATGTGGCAAAGGGGTTTACTCAAAGGGAAGGGATTGCTATAAAGAGACTTTCTCTCCGATTTCCATGAAAGATTCTTTTAAGACAATCATGGCCTTAGTTGCATATTTTGATCTTGGGCTTCATCAGATGGATGTCAAAATGGCATTTCTGAATGGAGACACTAATGAAACAATATATATGGTGTAGCCAGAAAACTTTGTGGCTGGAGACCCAAGAAAGTTGGTTTGCAAATTGACTAAATCCATCTATGGACTCAAGCAAGCTTCTCGACAGTGGTACCACAAATTTCATCAAGTGATTATCTCATTTGGTTTTGAAGTAAACCTTGTGGATAATTGTGTGTATCAAAAATTAAGTAGGAGTAAATTCATATTTTTGGTTCTGTATATGGATGACATATTACTAGCCACTAATGATGTAGATGTACTGAATGAAACCAAGATATTTCTATTAAAGAATTTTGAGATGAAAGATCTTGGTGAAACTTCATTTGTATTAGGAATCTAAATACATCGAGATGCACTCGAGGTATTCTTGGATTATCACAAAGGAGCTATATAGAGAAAGTCCTCGAAAGATTTAGCATGCAAGATTGCAAATCGAGTAATACCCCTATTGCTAAAGGTGACAAGTTCAGCCTCAGCCAATGCCCTAAATCTTACCTTGAAACTATAGAAATGCAAAAGATTCCCTATGCATCAGCTATTGGGAGTTTGATGTATGCTCAGGTTTGTACGCATCCAAATATTGCATATATTGTTGGTATGTTAGGTAGATATTTGAGTAACCCTATAATGGATCATTGGAAAGCAGTCAAACGGGTTATGTGCTATCTGAAAAGAACGAAGGATTACATGCTCACATATGGAAGATCAGATCAGTTGGAGATCATAGGGTATACTGATTCTGATTTTACTAGATGTTAAGACAGTGGAAGATCCACATCAGGCTATATTTTTCTATTGGTTGGTGGAGCCATTTCCTGGAGAAATGCCAAACAGACACTAATAGCTTCCTCCATCATGGAAGCAGAATTTGTAGCATGTTATGAGGCATCCAATCATGGAATATGGTTGCGAAACTTTGTCACTAGGTTGAGTATTTTGGGAAAAATAGAAAGACCACTGAAGTTGTATTGTGACAGTAGGGCGGCAGTTCTATATTCCAATAACAACATTAGCTTGTCTAAGTTAAAACATATTGATCTTAAGTTCCTAGTTGTGAAAGAAAGAGTACAGAGCGAACAAATATCCATTGAACATATTGGAACAGACTCCATGATAATAGATCCTCTCACTAAAGGATTACCATCCATGGTCTTTCATGAGCATACTGCTAATATTGGTGTTATTATGTATGAGGATACTTCACTATAGTGGGAGTATGTATTTTATGTTTAATGCAAGAAAGATTTGTATTATGATATTTTTTGATCAGAAATAAAGTTATTCAGCATTTTACTATTGCGTTTCATTCTGATACATTATGCTAAAGTATTGATCTCACTAAAGTAAAGTAGGACCAGTTGGAAAATAGACATGTAAAGATCACGTTGCATGCAATTTTCCGTGCTACACTTCCTTAATTGATTTATGTCATTTAATTGCATTAGTATATGTGACCATTGTTGGGTTTAGTCATACTAAATGTGACAACAACCTCTTTGATCCTATATTGATGTAATCAATGGACCAAATTGTATATATCCTGTATACATAATGCCAAAATTTTGAGCTCATAAAGATAAACACATTTTTATAAAGTTACATTTGTGGCCAAGTGGGAGATTGTTGGAATTAAAATTTTAGTATATGGGGTCACACATATAAATATTAAAATGTGTGTCTATTATTTAATTAAGCCTAATTAAAGTGATCTAATTAAGAATTCAGTTTTTATGGCTTAGGGGTATAATTGTTAAGGGAATTAAGTGTAGATGCCAAAAGTACTATTTCTAATTTGATAAGGGGCCAAATTAGAAATATTACATAAAGGAACAATCATACCAGTTAACTATAAAAAGAGACGTTGGTTGGTCCCCAGGTTGGATTGTCGTAGGATAAATTCTCAGCCTCCCCTTCCAGAGAAGAATCTAAGAACATCCACACATTTACAACCTAAAAGATCGAACCTAACATTCAATCTCTCAAAATCATCTCTTGAATCTCTGAAAGTCATATCTTAATTCATGGATTTATCATATATGCTTCCGTTTCATACTTTGTTCTATTGAATTGATATGATATAGAATAAGGAAATTGGATAAGGAATAACCAACACAACAAACACAAATTCCAAATGAATAATAATGAACCAAATTCAGGATGGGGATCGTCATATGAAACCTCCCTATGCGATGGCTAGAAAGAAAAAAAGAGGGATTAAGTGGTGAGTTTAATCTCAGAGATTGATGGTGAGAATAGGTTTAGATGTGATGCTCGATTAGTGGTGTGCTAGTGTCAGACAAAATGCTAGTGGCGGAAAGGAGAAGGACCAACGATGAAGATGGAGGAGAAAAAGCGGGGTGAAGGAAGAGAAGAGAAGGTTGATGGATACAATAAGAAGGCCACACTTGTTTGCTCAGAGGGTATTTTGGGGAACATACACATTCCAATGCTTAGGTGGACAAGAGAAATGACCACTGTGATAAAAGACCTGGGAGGAACTTGTCTAATGAACCTCCAACCACTTGGGATATTGTATGGACATATGAAGAAAGAGTACAAAAGAAGTACCTTATATAGGGTGTAGGCAACCAAAAACCTAAACCTAAAAAAAAATTAAAATAAAAATATAAAAAATAATTAGATCCTAATGCTGATAAGATGGCACCATATCTCAACTAAAAAGGAAAGAAAATATTCTAAAAAATACTATTAAAAGGTGACTCTTTTTTGCTGAAAAAAGTAAGGAAAACTATAGAAAATTAGGAATTGACCAAAACTTAATCTCCAAGATAAATCTTTGACCAAAAGGCCTTAATTCTGAAATTAAAAAAAATATTCCTAAAAATTTGGTGTGGAAAACACCTCTTAAATATTGCACATGGATGTTATATGCTTCATGAAGTAATCTCCTCCATTAGACTCCTTTTATTTTCCTTGAATATGAATCTTCCACATAAGACATTGGTGGGAATCAATGAACTAAGTAACCATGGAAAATCAATCTGCTAAGAGATCCTTTGCAAGACATTCGAGGTCCAATGACTAAAGCTTGGCCCAAAGACACGAAACAAGCATTGCAAAGATTAATCATGGTGTTGCAAGAGAAAGAGCCATTCTACCCTGAAGATTATGAGGCATCCTTGAAGTCTAATTCTTCTATGAAGATGGCATTTTATCCTAGCTCAAGAAGTATGGTGATTTTGTTGCAAGCCCAAGACCAAGAGAACTAAAATTCAAGTGGCATGATTCTTGAGGAGCACATTTAGTCCACCAAGGCGTCACTTATAGCCTATTATTTTTAATGATTTGTATTATTTTGGGCTTAGTCTTTGTTATGTCTTAATTATTTAATTTGTGTTAATTGGGCATAATTTTGTTAATTTTAATAAGCCCATTTGTTTTGAGTCTTTGGTTGGGTTCCTAATTATATTTCTAGGGGCTCAAATCTGTGTTTTAAGTGTATTAGATCCATTATGACTACTTGATCCATAAATGGCTCAAAAATTAGGAAGGTTTTGGATTGAAAGAACCACTTTTCAGCTCCTTTCATAAAAGTGGTATCCTTACCATAGATTTATTTCCTAATTAGTGTGCTACAGTTTTTTCTAAAATGTTCTCTTTTTTTTTTTTGCTATTGGGCCCGGTATCCTGGTGCAACCTAGGTTCATTGCCTGCCCCAGACTAATCCAGATTCCGTTCTACTGGACCTTGCGGTGACGACGATACCAATGGGAAACCCTCTTTGAGAGCTTATTGTTTACGCTGCTACACTCTTCAGGAATCGAAACCTCGACCTCGAGGAATGCTGGTCAACCTAGGTTCTAAAATGTTCTCTCTTGATTAGTAAGTTAGAATATCCTAGAGAATCTTAAAGAGTCAAAAGTTTCCTATTTTATGACATTCTTGCCATCTACTTTGGATATAGTTTTAAGGGTCAAGTAATTTCCTATTTCCTTGTTCTTCTAAGTCAAGTAGGTGTGTCTATAAATACTTCCCTTGTCCAAAACGAAAATTATAGAAATAAAAGAGTGAATTTTCTTCCAAACTTGTAAGTTTATGTGCATTGAACACAAGTTCTTGACTTATCCAAGGGAGTGATCAACCTTTGGTGGCATCTTAAGTTAGAGATCTTGTTGCAAGACATCAAGTGTCTTAACTCCTTTAATCTCAACTTGGTTTTTACTGAGTATTTCATTTCTGCTATATGTATGGGTGCCTTAAGCATTAATTCGTTGCATCTACATCAGACATAGTGACCATGCCTCTTAGCTCTTTATGGGTTCCAACAATTAGGCCAATATTTTTTCTTTGATTTAAGCAAATGGGCTCCAAATCTTGCAAGTATTAGGTCAATCCATTCAAGGCTTGCTTCTTAAGCACTCGAGCTCCATATTCAGCACTCTTTCTATACTTTTGCATTTGTTCAAGCTCTCCTAGTATATCATGCCTCAAGTGTATAATATCACACTGCCATATGTGAAGATGCTAAGATTACGTAGGAATGAGGAGAAGAGAAACCAAACTCATAAAGCTAATGGAATCTGTATAGATTCCATTTCATTCCATTAACATTCTAGCAACCAAACAGACAAAACTGGGCACTACTCTATCCATCTTTTTGTTAGTAAGACTAGAATGCCCAAGAGATGGGTTAATTGGGCTTTTGAAATTTTCTACAACACAAAGCTAATCCAATCCCCAAGATTCCATTTGAGATTTGTCCACTATCCTTGTAAGATTCAAGTGGGTTCTCACAAAAACTACAATACAACACTTAGTTCAAACTAGAACTCCAATCATCTCTTCTCACACCCTTACACAGTGTGTTACAAATCCCTTAGTGTCTTCCACACTAAGACACTTCTACCCAGTGGTAAAGAAAGAGTTTACAAATCAAATAATCTCTTAAAGATTGCAATAAATAGAAAAAAAAATGTAACAATACACAAATTATTATTACGTTTGCTTATAATAACAAAAATCATTAGTTAAAATAAAAGACAAAATATTATTATATTACTATTAGGAGTGAATTGAAAACCATGCAACTAGTTACAAGTACAAATTATAGCTTGAACATTATTTGGAAGGAGACAACTCTGATATTTTGTAAGAACACATAAGCCAATGCTGAATGTCGATTCACTATCTACTGTAGTGATCGGAATGTTAAGGATATCAAACGGTTGAAATTTATGAGGAGCAAGTGTTACTTCTTCCAAATAACAATCTAATTCAAACTTGTCTTAGGAAGTGGTATCCATGCACTTGAAATTAATATAATCCTACATCATATAATATATATATATATAAAGCTTTATTAAAGTAGCCATTAAAATAAAATTAACATAAGAGATAAATCAAATTAAAATGTCAAAAAATTTCAAACTTACATCATCAAGACAATCCATAGTATTCATTGAACCAAGGGAGGACGTGGTTTCAAGTTGATTTGATGCTATTGCCAGACTTGAACTTGATCCACCTCAAACAATGACATTACTAGTAATGGATTCATATATTTGTAGTGATTATAAATAAAATATAACTTCCTCTTGATAATTTCAACATTAGCTTGGATAGTTGTACGATCAACCAATGAGTAAGAATATTGCATCCCTTCAAACTTCATTCGAGGATAAAAAATATCCCAAATGCAAGAATAACATTGCAATCTTTCCAATGCTTTTCAAACTTTTCCTTCATGCTATGAGTCATGCCTCTAATTGTCTCTTCCTCATCAGTTGTATATTCTTTCACCACTTAATTCTTGCGATTTGCATAACATACATGTTTTAAGTTGGATAAGAGGTCCCAAAAATCATCCTTGTAATCACTTCAAATGGTTGCAAGAATAGGCACATTTTCTTTGCTCTCACCCACTCATCATTTGATGAGCAAAACTTGTAATTTCTATCACGTATAGCAAAGGTAGAAAAAGCACGGTAATATTTAATCACACTATCAAGCATAGCACTTGTAGAATTCCATCTGGTAGGCACATCTAACTACAAGCCCACTAAGGTGTCATTGCCACCAACCTCCTTAACACTTTACACAAAACATATCATTCTTACTTTTAATGCTTTCACATATTTAATGCTCTTCCTAATCTTGTGCAAATCAACACTTGTTACTTTCAAACCCTCTTGAACTATTAGGTTCAAAATGTGAGCACAACATCTCACATGAAAAAACTCTCAATTACAAACCAAGTTATTTTGATTTGACAACCATTCTTTCAATATATCCTGCACGTTATCATTTGCAGAAGTATTGTCTAAAATGATAGAAAATACTATTTTTTTTATTAATTCCCCATTCAACCAAACAATCATACACTTTTCAAGCAAGCTTATACCCAGAATGTAGAGTCTCTATTTTATAAAATGAAACTATTTTACTATTCAATTTCCAATTTACATCTACAAAATACGTTGTCAAGCATATATAACCTTTAGAAGTTATATCAGTCTAATAATTAGATGTCAAACAAATTCTACTAATACTCTTTTGCAAAGTTTCTTTCAACTTTTCTTTTTGACTTAGATAGAATTTAAAAACATCTTCCTTAGCTTTATTTATGGTTATGAGCTGAATATCAAGATTGCATATCCTGAGTAATTCCCTAACCCATTTATACTCAATAAATGAATAGGGTAGATCATGTTCAATAATGCATATAGCAGTGTGATTGCATGTCTTATATGTGGTCTAATGAATAGGGCATGTTCAATGATCTAAATGAATAAGGCATTACTCAAGATATGCAATCCTGATATTGGATTATTGAACAATAGTCCAAATATATCATAATGGATCAATCATTTGGAACTAGAACTAGGGCAAAAACTCCATTGCAATTAATCCATTATGATATACGTGGTCTAATGAGTGTAATGAAGACAACCTGTTGAGGTTGTACAATCAGTTTTGAAAAGGACAAAGAATGTGATGCATACTTAAGAGGAAAACAAACTAAATCTTCTTTTAAACCCAAAAACGTAGTCACCACAACTAGACCACTAGAACTACTGCATATAGATTTAAGGGAGAAAGACACTTTAGGACCTCCATGTAAAAATATTGACAAATGAACAGTACCAGTGCTGAATTCAGTTGATTCAAGTTGGAAATTCAGTTTATGGGAGTACTGAAATTTTAAACCGGGTCCTTAGAAGGGAATATTTCCATATGGAGGTCCTTAAATGTCTTTCTCCCTAGATTTAATTGGTCCATCTAGGGTAAAAAGTCTTGGTGGAAATCTGTATGTGCTTGTAATTGTAGATGATTACTCTAGATTTACATGGACATTATTTCTTTCCTCTAAAAGTGATACCTTTGATGCATTTGTAACCTTAGCCAAGAAAGTGCAAAATGAGAAAGAAATTTCCATTGTGTCTATCAGGTCAGATCATGGAGGAGAATTTGAGAACTCATATTTTCTAGAGTATTGCAATGAGCATGGAATTGATCACAACTTCTCAACTCCAAGAACTCCTCAACAAAAGGGAGTAGTAGAGAGGAAGAACAGAACAATTGGAGAGATGGCTAGAGCTATGCTGAATGAAAAGGAACTCTCTCAAGTATTCTGGGCTGATGTAGTAAACACAGCAAGCTACATCATAAATAGAGCCTACATCAGACCAATCTTTGGGAAGACTCCTTATGAGCTATACAAAGGAAGAAAGCCAAATCTTTCACATCTCCATGTGTTCGGCTGCAAGTGCTTCATCCACAACAATGGAAAGGAGAATTTGGGTAAGTTTGATGCCAAATCTGATGAAGGTATATTTTTGGGCTATTCTAGTAGGAGTAAAGCATATAGAGTTTTTAATAAAAAGTCTACATTAGTAGAAGAATCTGTGCATGTAGTATTCATTGAAAATGAAACTGTTTCCAAACATGTCACTGGTAAGGATGTTCTTATTCCAAACTTTAAGGATTTAAATCTTTCAGATGGAAGTAAAATTGAACCTCCAAAGATATCTGAATCTATTAACATAGAGGAAGATATTCAGGAGAAAGATTTTGAAGAAGAAAATAATGAAGAAATGTCTCAAGAACTCCCTAGAGCTTGGAGATATCAAAGGAATCATCCTGTTGATCAAGTGATAGGGAATGTTCAAGAGAAAGTTAAAACCAGAAAACAGTTAAGGGATCAAATGATAAACTGTGCTTTTATTTCTTTAATTGAACCTAAATGCACTGAAGAAGCCTTAACAGATGAATACTGGATTTTAGCTATGCAAGATGAATTGAATCAGTTTGAAAGAAATCAAGTTTGGGATTTAGTGCCCAGACCCAAAAATCATCCTGTCATTGGCACTAAATGAGTTTTTAGAAATAAACTTGATGAATTAGGATCAATTATCAGAAATAAAGCTAGACTGGTTGCTAAAGGATATAATCAAGAAGAAGGTATTGATTTTAAAGAAACCTTTGCTCCAGTGGCTAGATTAGAAGCAATCAGAATTTTGTTAGCATATGCATGCATGAAAAATATTTTGTTATATCAAATGGATGTGAAGGGTGCTTTTCTAAATGGATATATCATGGAAGAGGTCTATGTAGATCAACCTCCAGGTTTTGAGAACTCTACAAAACCAAACCATGTTTATAAACTGAAGAAAGCTCTTTACGGTTTAAAACAAGCCCCTAGAGCATGGTATGAAAGATTAAGTAATTTTCTAACTGAAAAGGGGTTCAACAGAGGAAAAGTAGATACAACTTTATTCACTAAGAAAGAAAATAAAGATTTACTTATTGTTCAAATCTATGTTGATCATATTATATTCGGTGCTATTAATGAATCTCTTTGCAAGAATTTCTCTAAGTTAATGCAGGGAGAATTCGAGATGTCCATGATGGGTGAACTCAACTTCTTCCTTGGATTGCAAATCAGGCAGTGTGATGATGGTATCTTCCTCAACCAATCCAAGTATCTGAAGGAATTGCTAAAGAAGTTTTGAATAGAAAATGCCAAGCCAATGGGAACACCTATGGCTACTACAACCAAACTGGATATGGATGTAAAAGGAAAAATATTTGACATAACCCAGTACAGAAGAATGATTGGATCCCTACTGTACCTAACTGGCAGCAGACCTGACATCATGTTTAGTGTCTGTATGTGTGCAAGATTCCAGTCATGTCCCAAGGAAACCCATGCAACTGCTGTGAAGCGTATCTTCAGATATCTTATTGGAACTTCACATATGGGTCTTTGGTATCCAAAGGGCAATGGAGAAGATCTTAAAGGATACACTGATGCTGACTTTGCAGGATCCAAAACTGACAGAAAAAGCATAAGTGGAACATGTCAGTTTCTTGGAGGGTCCTTGGTTTCATGATTTAGCAAGAAGCAAAACAGTGTGGTCTTATCCACAGCAGAGGCTGAGTATGTTGCAGCTGGAAGGTGTTGTGCCCAAATCATCTAGATGAAACAGCAGCTTGAGGATCTTGAGGTTGAGATGAAGGAAATACCAATCATGTGTGACAACCAAAGTGCCATTAATATTACAAAGAATCCTGTCATGCATTCAAGGACAAATTATATTGAAGTTAGGCACCACTTCATACGGGATCATGTTTTGAAAGGAGAAATCAGACTAGAGTACATCCCAACTGAGAAGCAAGTTGCAGATATCTTGACAAAGCCTCTATCAAAAGATAGACATTGCAAAATCAGGAGAGAATTGGGTATGGTAAATCCCAATGAATTGTAAGTAAATCCGTGTGCAAATTCTATTTTTGGATTTTCCAACATTAAATTAATTCTAACTTTAGCATCGGAGTAAATTTAATTCAAGTGGCAGGAGCTCCTCATGAGATTCAATGGCAATAAATCTGAAAAATGGAGCACACAAGAGTGGAACAATCAAAAAGTGAAGAAAATGGCAAAAATTCAGAGTTTCTGGATCTATTCTGTAAGTTTTTAAAAGTTGAAATTCATATATTAATTGTGTTAGATGAATTTCCTTGAAAAACTAAGGTTTTGAATAAGTCAGCATGGTCAACATTTGAATTTGGATGCCCAAAAGACGAACTTCAGCCTGTTATAAGTTGGAACAGTTCTCAGTGATGCCTCGAAATTCGTCTGTTGGACCTTGAAAGTTCGAATTTTCAAGAACAAAAATTTCAAAGTTATGTTTGTCCAACATGATGATTATACAAATGATTATTTCCTAACATACGAATGTTGGAAAACCTTTACAAAGTAAAGAAATTCGAATTTCTGATTTAAAATTCGTCTGTTGAAGCATGCTCTTCATGTTGAATCTTTGAAAGATGAAATTTCATATGCATAATTCGTCTGTTGTTTGCTGATTTGATTGCTGCTTGATGTTTGATCTTCAAAATTCGAACTTTGTTGAAACAAAGTTCGTCTGTTTATCTTGTGTTACTTGAACCAAGCCTCTGTTAGACGAACTTTCAGAAGAAAATTCGTCTGTCAGTAAGCTTTGCTGAACGGTTTAACTTTTAACTGCCTGAAGTTTGAATTTTGACCCCTCAAAATTTGTCTGTCAGGCGGTTACTTACGTTAAAACTAATGGTTTTCCACTGAACAGACGCAACCCTACTCTTTTCCTCCCTGAGTCTGTTCAAATCCTCTTATCAATGCTCTTCAATTCTGACTGTAAATCTTCAACTCCCACCGTTTAAACTGATTTTCGCACCCTATAAACCCAATCTCGGCTTCATTCTAAATCATTCATCCACGGAAATGGCAAGAGTAAAGAATCCTGAAGCTGGAAAAGGAGAGGCTCGTCCAAAGAGATCGGTCAAATTCCAATATGCCTCAAAGAAGGGTGAAAAACCGAAAAGAAAGGCCGAATCAAGCAAGGGAACTCCCTCCAAATGATAGAAAACTACACCAAAGGCTGAATCAAAGAAAGCTTGACCCTCTTCCTCGAAGAAAGCAGAGCCTTCGGTCCTTGTTCCTGCTGCTACTGAGACTGTTGCTTCCACTTCCTCCTCCAGTACTGAATCTGGAGAATATCAACTCACTACACTGCCATTATGGAGTACTCCATAGATTCAAGAGGAATACTCTACCAAGTTTGCCAATAAAAAGGTAATCAAGCCTCATCGTGTGAACTTGGAAGATTTCTTAGTCTCAAACAATTTTGATGCTGGAATATGGATGTTGAGATATAAGAATTTGTTAGAAATATTAGAGAGGTATGATGATGAAGTGGTAAAGACATGGTATACCTCCTTGAAGTACAACAGCAAGAAGAAGAAGTGGGAGGTCAATCTGAGATCAAGGACCATCTGGCTCACAGATGAGACCTTTAAAGAAGTGCTGGAAATCCCAGGGTAAGATGGCCTCAAGATTGACATCACTGCCTCTGGATATATGGATGAGGCAGAGACTGCTGATGAAGAAGGTGGCCCCTTTCTGAACTACAACGAGAGCACAATTCTGAGCACATAATTCAGAAGAAAGGAAAACTGGCCAACCATAAACCTGCTAAAGCCCACATACCTCAGTGCTCAAGTAAGGATCCTACACTACATAGTATCTAGAATCATATTGAATAAAGGAGGCAGCTTCAATCTGATCACAAGGGCAGAGGCACATGTCATGGCAGCAATCATGCCTGGAAAGCTCATCAACATGGGACATATCATACTCCAACGCATGATCAAGGCAAGGGATCAAAGGAAAGACTCCACACTCCCCTATGCAGCAATCATTTCCAGAATTCTGCAATATGCTAGAATTCATCATCTTGAGATCTTCAAGGAGCAGGAACTTCAAAGAATGGGGATTGAGAGAAATGAAGGAAGATGGATTGGGAAGGGAGCAAGAAAATTTGAAGATCTTTTCTTTGTTGAAGGTGCCTCCCAATAGCAAGAAGGTACCTCTGAAGCTCCTGCTAGACCTACACCTCAGCCTTCTCTGCCTATCCCATCTCCATCCAGGCCTACTCACATTCCATCTACTCCCTCCTCTCATACCAAGCCAACCAAGATCACTGAGTTGTATGACAGCTTGTCTATACTCATACTTAGCATCAAGGATGAGCAAAATGTCAAATTTGCTCATCTGCAAGATCAGATTCACCAGTTGGCCAAAAATATGAAAGTGGTTGCTGATGCCTATGAAGATATTCGGAGTGCAATTCCTGCCACATCAGCTCCACCTCAGCCAGGGTTCTCTATGCCTGTTCAGTCTCCAACTCCTGAACCTCCAAGCCCCTTTGAGTTAGCCTCTTCTGAGCATGATGATGATATAGATGGTACTGAGCTTGCTAGTATAATGAGGACACTAAGTCCTAGTCTACCCTTGGACTATGGATTGGAAGAAGAAGAAGGTCCTCGGGATTCAAGTTCTCATGATCCCATTATTGCAGATGCTCAAGAGTCCATCCTATCACAGGAAGAATCTAAGCAAGTAGAGAGATTAGTGGCAGTCATTTCTACTTCATCAATAATAGAGGTTGCCAGCAATGAAGAAAGAAGCATTGTGCTTGTTGTTGATTTGGAAGCTATTGCTCGCAATGCTCTCTTGCAAGCTCAAAGAAGAAGGCTCGAATAAATGTTCCGTTCTGATGACCCTGCTCCTTCATCTTTTACTGCATATGGTCTTTCAGAAGAACAAAGAGCTCAATTGGCTCTTTCCAGACAAGAGATGCAAGAGCTCCTTGAGGTCTTTGATGATGAGGATCCAAGCCCTGAGCCTCATCTGCCTTTTGCTCCTGTGCCCCTCAAAGCTATTCCAGTTTCTCAGATCCCTCCTCCGGCTGATTTTATTCACCTTCCTGATAATGCCAAAAAGGGGGAGAAGAGTAGGCAAACTGGCAAGACTACTGCTGAGCCATCTGGAAAGACTTACAGCAAGAAGACCAAGCCAAAGAAGAAGTGATTAGAACTTAAGCTTGAGTCCTCTTGTAATGCTGTATTGAGTTTCAGTTGTTTGATTGTATTCATTCTGAGTTTCAGTTGCTTGTTTGTATTATGTGTTTGTATTTTGTGCTTAATTAGTGTATTTTGAAGTACTTTGCATAAATTGATTTCTGTAAAGCAACATTTGGTAAAATGAAAGAATTTCTTAGTTGCAATGATCTATTCTTTGAATCTCTTCACATGATCAACTATATATGATATCTTTTGATATATAATGCATATGTTGAGGGGGAGCTTATTAAAGCAAACCCAAATACTAATCCAGTTTGCAAGTTGTTTTGTCATCATCAAAAAGGGGGAGATTGTTGAATCAAGTATTTTGATGATTCCAAACCAACCTTCAAGAGCTTGGAATAAAGATATCAAAGGTGCACAAAAAGCTCAAGTGAAGAAATCCTGGAGAAATCAGTGCAAAGATTCATGTAGGATGTTTAAAAATGTTTTTATTTGAGTAAAAGACTTTGATTTGGTGAAAAGATGTTTTAAAACCTTGATTCTATGTTAAATCATGGAATATTTGAAAAACACCCACCAACAAACGAAGTTTGAAAAGTTAATATTGATCTATCATCTTGAAAATTCAAACTTTGGCTTTGGAAATTCGAATTTCGTATTGAAACTGAACAAGTCTGAAGAGAAGCCTCTCTGACAGACGAATTTTGACTTAATAAAATTTGAATTTTGATAAGTGTTTGAAAGAAGCTTTCAGTAGCAAACGAACTTTGGTTTTTGGAAATTCGAATTTCAGACAAAATGTAACTTATGAAAACTAAAGAAATTTGTTTGAAATTATGTCAAAGTTCATCTGAAACCAAGTTTGGATTGGATTTCAAAATTGCTCACTAACAGACGAACTTTAAATATGAAAATTAGAATTTAAAAAACTAAGCTTGTGAGTCTGTTACAATGATATGTTGACATACGAATGATAATATTTATAAATTCGGATTTTGAAGTAAGTCTAAAAAGAGGTCTCTCTAACAGATGAACTTTGCCCTTTCAAAATTCGAATTTTGAATCATATGAACTACTGTGCCTTATGAACCAGCTACGGACAGACGAATTTTGGGGTTCCAAAATTTGAATTTCGAAGGCACTGTAGCAAATTGAAAATACTGTTCACACTTAACAGAAAAACTTTCTACTTGAAAATTCGTATGTCACAAAGACGAAACATTTTCCAAATATCAAAATTCGAATTTCACTTCATGACAGACGAACTTCGGGCTTTCAATGTTGAAGCTGTTAACCTTTGGTGTCTGCGAAATTTGTCTGTTGACCAACTGAAATTCGAATTTCAGTATGTTAGAAGCATTACATACGGTTGGTTAACGGATAGTTTTTCAGAGTAACCGTTGGATAATTTCCCCAACGGATAGATTTTGTCTCTAACGTATAGTTGAGACCTAAATCTATAAATACAACATCATTTGAAGTTGTGGATAACTATTTTAACATTGTATATACTGAAACTCTGCCAAATCATCTACTCAAAGTTTCTTACTCTCTCACTTCAATATTTTATACTCCAACTTTCATATTTACTCTGTTTAAGAGAGTTTAATCTTTGTAAATAATCTTATCTTCATTTGGAAGATAGATTTTCTTGTGAGGGGATATCACAAAGGATTGGGAAGCACTTTGTATGAGTGCATAGAGTGATTGAGTGAAGCTCTAGAAACAGAGCATCATCTTTGTACTGAGGCATTTGCAAGAAGCCCACTGAATTCTTGCAGAATAGTGGAAAATCTCAAGTGGTGACTTGAGGACTGGACGTAGGTCAAGTGGAGAGACCAAACCAGGATAAATATCTGAGTTTACTTCTCTTTACTGCAACTTTTCAGTTAATTTACTCATACTCTGTTTTACCCTCTACACTTTACTTTCTTCACTTTCTTGACATTTAGTATAAAATTTTCAAGCTTCCCAATTCACCCCCTCTTGGGAAGCCAGCCTAACTAACATAAACTAGGAGCGAATGCAAATGTAGTACACTAGGGCAACCTAGGTCATTCTTGCTTTGGAGGTTAACTAATGAATATGATTAGAAATGAGTTAGTAATGTTAAATGCAATTACAAATGCTCCTGAAACTAATGCAACTAATTAACTAATCCTAAACTAGTTAAATGAATGCAAATGCAAATGAGTATGCCTATGGAAAATGAGAATGCAAATATATGATATTACTATGAATTAATGTGTAAATGAACCTAAAATAATCCTAGATATAAGATTACTAATGCAAAACTAGACTAATTAGCTAAATGGATGAGATGAATGCAATTAAATGAAACAATGCAACCAACCTAATCTAGCATGCTCATGGCTGACTTGGTGAAAGTATTTAAATGTAATGAAAAATTAATGAAAATGAACTCTTGATAAAGGCCAAGACAAACTAAACTTAATTGCAAAGCTAACTCAATCAAAGAATGCAAGATGAATGTTATGTATGTTTATGAATGAGTTATGAATACTATGATGTGTAAGTGTTTGTGTCATGGATTTAAGAATGTGATAAAGTATGAAAAATAAACTAAATAAATGATTACGCAATGGAATGATAAGAGATCTAAGTGATCGAAACTAACTATACAAAACTGCCTAACTAAATGCTTCTTAAATGTAAAAATGAATGAGTGAATGAATGGATGAATATGTGATTATGAGTGATTAGGGATGTGAATATCTGATATGAAATGAGTGGAAAATGATTTAGAATAGGAGAATGCAATGCAAATGTGTGTGCAAGGTCAAAATTACACACTAGTTAGAGGGGCTTTTGAATGATTGAAAGTGTTTAAAATGATGAAATGCTAGATACCTAGGAACTAAGGAAAATGGCTAAGTACTAGAACTAGTAGGAAATAAAGGGAAAACATGTGAAGAATGTGGTTTCAATGCAAAGGAATGTTGCTTAATTCAAGTTAGAAATGGATAGGAAGTGAATCACAAAACAATGTGATTAATCTTCAAGGGAAATATGCAAAAGCTAGTATGAATCAATGCCTCATTTCAGTCTCAATTAGCTTTTTGAATGAGGTGAATGAGAATTAAAAGAATGGTGTTTCAATGCCAACCAAGCATTTGAACAAAAACCTTTAAGGCAATGCATAAATTCACACTAACATGAGAACTCTAGATTGTCAATTCTTTCCTTAGGCAACATTTAATCAATTCAACCCAATAGCACCACAATTTTGGTTCAAACAAGTCATCAAACATCTAAATTTAATATCTAGAAAAGATTAACAATGATATTCATGAAGCTAAACCAAGAAAAGAGACAACTATGTCTATAAGATATTAACAATTCATTACCATTAACCAAATACTCAATCCAAAGTTATACAATCCACTCTCTCATGAGAGGTCTAGCAAATACAACCAATAATCATCATGAGTCTAGACCTAAGAACCACTAAATTAACCCAACTCACATGCCTAAACAAGCTCAATCTCTAGTAGGCTTAAATAGTTAACAAAAGAAAGTAGGATAGAGATAGTTCCCCTTGTAGATTTCATTCTCCATATGTCTTTATCACTTGCATCCTTGATGACTCATGTCGTAGATGTCTCAATTTAAAACTAAGGAAGCTACTATGTAGTATAGTAGTCAAACTAGGTCATGTTCTTTAAGGAGGAACAATTGATTATGATTATATTAGTTCAATAAACGTTAAACTAAAATGCACACTAACCTAAATGCAACTTAATACTACTATGCAATATATACTAAACTATCTAAATGCAAAACTATGAATTAAGAGTGAATAAATGAATGAAAGAATAGGGTGAGTTGATGTCTTTGGGAATGAGTATTTATAAGAAGGAATGAATGGTGTTTTAATCAAGTGCAATGATGACAATTCAAGACTAACAAGAGACATTTTTGTTTGATTGAGAAATTCTAACCAAAATAAAATTAAAATGATTAAAAAGAGAACAATTCAAAATATGAAAAGAGCGAGGAGAACTCGTGACAAGAGAGGAGTTTGAATGTGTTTCATTCCTAATGTTATGTGCATTGAATGATTAGAAAGATAAATGAATTGCTCTAAATTATTTTGTATTACCTGGGTACACGCATAATTAAATAGGATAAAGGTCGAATTGGAGCATAAAAGAGCTAAAAGGGCAAAATTGGTTTGCAATTTTTTTAAAAATAAAGAAGAAATTAAAAAGTAATAAATAATATTATCTTAATACTCTAGTCCCTAATAGTAAGGGATACTGAGTATAGGAGATGTAGGATGGAGGAAAGTACCAGTACCGTAATATGTGGACCCCACTAATAAAGTAAATAGAACAAGATATAGGATAGAGAAAATGTCCAGATAAAATTATACTATATAAAGTATTTTGGACCGGACAAAAAGGCATATAGCATTTTCTGTCTCATACACCCTCATGACTGCATTTTAAGGGGTAAATTGGGAAATTAGTTTCTCTCTCTCACTCTCTCTCTTAAGCGAATATGGAAGGGAATTTTAGGGGAATCAATTTGTGCCAATTAATGATGTCATAAAAGAAAAGGAATATGATGCAATATTTACTAATCTTCTTGAGAAAGCCTCTCATTAATCCTAATTGGCTTAATCTCAACCATTGATTTCTAGATGGGAAAATCAATGGCTAGGAATGGATAAGACCAAGACTTGGTGGCAAAGTTTTGCATTTTGGACCATTGGATCAAAACTAGAATGAAAGGCTATGATTAAACCCAAGTTCCTATAAATAGAGCTTGACCCGCTCCCATTTTCCTCACTTAAACCCCTGCTAAGAAGAGAATGAGAGAGAGAGAAGAAGAAAGAAGAGAGAAAGAGAAAGAGAGGAAGGAAAAGAGAAAGAAGGACGAGCAACTGAGGAGGAAAGGAAGGGATTTGGAAGACAAGAGCAAGGCAATCCAAGGTAAGCTTCTTCCTTACAATCTCTTGAATTTAATCACCTATATAGCAAGTAGGAAAGTTGAGAAATTTCTTCCTCCTATGCCTATGTTAGCCACAATCAAGAATGAAGAAGCACAATGTGATTGTTCTTTCGTAAAACCAATGTTAGGAATGAATTTATGATTTTGATTAATCAATAGAATGCATGAATTAATGGCTAGTATATTAAGTTTTTCCATTCGATTTTGTGAAAGGGGAGGTCTCATCCTCTAAGGGTGTAACATCCTAAATTACTTGAAGAATGCCACTATATGTAAAGAAATATGAGAATGTGGCATGAGATGCATGAAAAGATGGAAATTTCATATGCTCGGTCCTAAATTGGAATTAATTTCCCACATGGTCCTTAGAAGAAATTATGTTTGGTCCTTAATTGAAATTAATTTTCCATAAGGTTCTTAGCATGAATTAATTTCATAACTGAACTGAAAATTATGCAATATGCTTGTTGAATGGAAGCTCTTGACGAGCAGGGCTCAATGATGTAAGCATTGGGTAGATGGAAGGTTGAGATTGAAAGTATAATATCCTTAATTTTATTAGATATCATATAATGCACAAAGAACTAAAGAAAACTAAAAGATACAGTTAAATGTGGAAAATGAAAAAAAGGTCATTTTTCCATGATAGAAGGGAAAATGAGAATTTTTTTTTGTGTTTGAATTCTATGCAGCATGGTCCCTTGAAAAGGAAGAATTTCACGCATTATAATCCTTAGGTAAAATTATGAGAAAGGACCCGAAAGTTAAAAATTATAATTTTACCCTGGTCAAGGGCAATTTCATAATTATTAGAAATTCTGCTAAAATGAAGCGGTCGACGAGTCAAATCCAATGAAACATTGCTTAGAGGTTAACTGGGTTAGTATTAATTTATAATTAGTGCCAAAATTCGAAAGTAATTATTATACCAAAAAAGGAGATTATGAGCTCCACAAAAAGCAATAAGGAGACATGAATAGTATGTGGACCCTGTTGAGTAGGCTGGTCACCCAAGAGGGGGTGAATTGGGTGTTACGAATTTTTTATTTTTTTTAAGTAAACCGAATGTTACAGAGAAGCACTAAAAATAAGGGTGAACAGAGGAGATGAAAGAAGATCAATATACAAGCAATTTATCCTAGTTCAGTTTAGGCACTTGTGAAATCTTAGTACAACCTAGACTCCTTCTTTGAGTCTGTCTCTCTCTCGCACATTTTCTAGTGTGATTACAAATTCCCCTCAAGGAAATGCTTCTTTGAGTAATCCCTCTAGGTCACTTACAGAATTCTCTCACGAAGAAATTATCAATACAAAGAAATGCTCTCTCAAAGATTAGATAAATTATAATGAACCTCATATAATGTAGTTATGAGTGTTTGATCAAGAAATAAATATGTTGATTCAATAAAACAATTTTAGAACATCATTCTTTCTTCTCTCAACTTAAATGAAGTTCTATTTATAGGTGGAAGTAGTTAATTAGCTGTTAGGCATAATTAACTTGTTGTTACTCTAATGAACTAGCCATTATCGAGTTAATCAATTATACTATGAAAGTCTAATCGATTATGGCGTGATTCAAGACTATTCCCAGTAACATATCTACAACAATAAATTGAACTCAATTTAAGTCAATTGATTGAGTTTAATAACAAAGAAGAAAATAAGTTAAACACAAAGAAAGAAAGGAATATATAAAACCTCCTACCTTCTAATGATTAGAAAGAGGAATTGAGGGGTTTAGCCATTGTGGTTTGGAATAAGAGTGATCACTAAGTATAAGAGCTCATGGCAAAGTCGCTGGCAATGATCTCCAGTGTATGGGTTGATCCAGGGACAATGAGCTCAATAATGGCAATGATTTCCAAAGCTAAGGCAAATGGTGTCTCTAGTTATAACAATATTTTGGTTTTCGATGACAGAAGTGAGGAGGAGAGGGAGAAGGAAGGCGCACAATAGGGAGTAAGAAAATGTTTGAGAATAAGAGAGGAAATACCCTCTTCTTTGGTCACTGACCTTAGAAAGGAGGAAAGAATATTCTGGATGATAGATGATAGTCGACCTACTAATCATGAAGATGATCAACAAAACCCAAAAACCATGCTTGAAATCTATGTCCACCCAAATGCTACAGCTTAGCTACAATGCTTGACCTTTCAGCTTTTAGGTACATTAAATAGAAGATAGATATAGATCGATTAGACAAATTATAGTTAGGTAAGAAAACATTGTTCAAGTTTAAGAAACAAGCTCTTTTAAAAATTGAGTGGTCAATTATGCTTTTGATAACAGTGTTATTGATTGTTGGCTACAAAATTGTTATTGATTTGATCTTCATCCAAACTTATTATTATCATCATCATCTTCTTCTTCTTCAGTCCTATATTTATTTAGAGCATCTTTTAGAAGAAATTTTAAAATATAGGACATATTGGGGAATTGTTAAGTACATTAATTATTTTTTCATTTATACCTATTTGTTGAATTAGAAGTTTTGATTATTCTAAACAACTAGAGCTTGGAAAAAGAATATCAAAGGAGTATAAATGAATAAAGTAAAGAAATCTAATGAAAAACAAGAGAAGATTTAGTTTCTAGGATTTCTTACTATGAATACTGGGTAAAAAGGTTTGAATATCATTTATTTATGTTACCACAATGTTTAATTGGGTTATTTCAAAGTTATCTAATATTACCTTGTGTTAAAATTGAGAAATATTGGTTAAAAGATAAATTTTGTATTTGTTTCATGGTTATTTTGCGTAAAATTCAATCTTTACTTAGTAAAATTCGAAGTTACAGGAATTTTTTCTCTGATAGACGAATTTTAATTGTGAAATTCGAATTTTTGACTCAGTATTACAAGTGAAAGTGTACAAAATTCACATAAAGCTTAGTGAAAATTTGAATGTTGGCGAAGTTCAAAGTGAGTTCACTATCACTATCTCTGACATACGAACTTTAGACTTCAAAGTGCAAATTTCAAAATGAAAACTTATGAGCCTTATTAGAGTATGCCTCAGACAGACGAACTTTGTAGTTCAACATTTGAACTTCATAGTAAAGAACTTTTGTACCATGTTCAATATGCCTCTGATAAACCAATTTCAGGTTCTGAAATTCGAATTTTGAAGTGCACTGTGAAAATTTGAAATAATTGTTTAAACTATTCAAATGCGTTTCTAGTATGAAAATTCGTATGAACTAACATGGATTGTCTTTGGAAAACTCAAAATTCAAATGTTACATTTGAATAGACAAATTTTGAAGTTCAATGTTGAAGTCCTTAACTTTTTGTTTCTGCAAAATTCATCTATTGAGACCCAAAATTCGTATTTTGGTGTGTCATATGCATTAAATGCGGTTGATGAATAGCTATTTTTGCAGAGTAACTATTGCTTAAAGTCTCTAACGGCTAGCTCTTGTGTCTAACGGCTAGTTAAGTCACAAATTTATAAATAGAACTTCATTTGAAATTGTGGGTAACAAATTTATGTCTATCTTTACAAAAACTCTACTAAATTTATTCATCAAAGCTTTTTCAATCACACATCACATTTACTGTGCCATAAATTTCATATCTACTCTATTTTACAGAGCTTTCATATTTGTATAAAATCTTTTCTTTATCTAGAAGAAAGATTTTTTGTGAGGAAAATCACAAAAGGATTTAAGAAACACTTGTAAGAGTGTTGAGAGAAATTTTTAGTATTCTTAGAACAGAGTACGTGCATTGTATTGTGGTATTGCAAGGAGCTAAGTGAATTCTTGAAGATAGTGAAAAATCTTAAGTGGTGATTTGAGGACTAGACGTAGTTAAAGTGTATTGAATCGAATTAAGATAACTCTCTAAGTCTTCTTTTCTCTTATCTTACATTTATATTCATTTTCATTGCACTCTATTTTTCTGCGAGCCCTCGCTTTCACTTTTCAATTGTGTTTTTGCAGAAAAATTTTAAACTTCCTAATTCACCAATCTCTTGGAAAACCAATATTCCTAACACAATGGTCATTAATTAATAGGTGAGAGATAAATGTTATGGAAATATGAAAAATAATATAATAATAAGGACAAATAGTGAAAAATATTAAAATTTTCTTAACAAATTTAATAATCCAACTTTACTTTTTGAGATGCATAAGATAGTTAAAAATACCCTATATTTAAGACTAGAGAAATAATTTAGACAGGTGAGGATTTCGGGATTGTCTGCACATTATTTATGTTTTATGTTGTTTTTATTAACAGTAACATCTATAAATCTATCAAAGAAGGATCTAATGTTCACTATTCCTAGCACTGTACTTGTGATGTCATCACCCTTCTGTTTCTTTGTATAGTTTGGCCTTATTTCATTTAATTTAACTCCAATTTTCTGCGATATATTTGTCTTCCTGTTTCGCCATGTTCTACGAAGCCCATAAAAGTCAAGGTTAATGCCTCCATTTCCAACAAACAAGTCACTACTTTATTGTATATTAATGATGATTATAATTTAATAAAAATATGGGTGAGATTTGGAGAGGTATATAGGGCTGCATATAATTTTTTCCCTTTATGAAAAAACTACCCCTTTCTTCAACCATGTTAGATCCTCCATTATTATTCACTGTATAATATAATATTCACATCAAATATTAGTGTTAAAATTTTCCAAGTATGCAACTTTTCCTGAATACATAGTGAGGCAGAAGGAATTACCTGGAGGTTTGAGAAATATAACAAGTTTATTAAAATAGATATATATATGATGATTGATTTTTTGGGGATGATATGGCATGACAATCATCATGGAGTCAGTGTCAGTTTGAAATTGTTGCCTTTATTAGCTGTTATATTCTTTGATTTTTGTTATATTTTCCATTTTGGCAGAACCCAATTTTTTTCCTTTGTCCTTTCTTTTTGAGCTTGGTTTATGCAATCTGAACTTGTATGATGAGTTGCAATAGAAAGTGACATCCAAATGGAATTCTCATAGTGATTCATTATTTGCTTTTTGGGTTTGTCTTTGTGTTTTAAAAATTTTGTTCATTGATATGTGTTTCTTTGATAGAGTTGTTTTTTGCCGATGGAGACTCTCCTTGAAGGATTAGTGCTAGATCAATGTGTTTTGAGAGGTGTTATGTGCATCTTTTTCTTTTAATTTTTCTTTTCTTTCTCTCACTTATTTTCGCATTACCATTTCTTCCTCTCACTTACTCATGCATGATTATCTATATCTTTACTTTAGGTTAGCAGAGGCTGGTAAGGATTCTGTCATGGGAGCTAATGGTGATGTTGTGCATTGATATGCATTGAGTTAAGTAAAGTAGCTGTGTAGGGTTTGGATGACTCATTTTTTTTTCTATCTGTGTTCTTTTGAGTCTAGGCTTTTGTGGTGTGCATAGTAAAAGAGATGCAGCAATCATGGGAGAGAGAATGGCTACTGAATTTGGCAACTTTCATGAACATCCTCATCATTATGCAATTGGCAGTACTTGCTCGAGCAATATCCCTTTTGTTATAGGTAGTAACCTTCTTGGACATTTTTATGATTGTCCTTCTTTCTTTTCATTTTGCATTACTATCACTGAGAGTCAGGAGATTGCTAATTTAGCAGATATTTTACTGCTTTTGATTGAGTTGATGCAAAATCATTTTCTTTATGATTGAAAATTAGCAACAAATATTTTTATGTTATTATTTCACCTGCTGCTTTTTTATTTATATCTATATGAATATTATGTGTTAGTATTTGTTAGCTAATAGAGCTTAATTTGCTAGATAAAAAGTTTTTTCACCAAATTATAGTAATAGTAATTAATAATTAATAATGATTGACAGTGTTACCCAAGAAAATGCCTCATTTGACTAGGTGATGTGAGATATATTGATGAACGAGATCCTGCATATGAGTACAAGTATTGTGGTGCTATGATGTGGTATAATGAAAGATCCAAACATGTTTTTGCTTATGTTGAACCAGTTTTTTTCCTTGTGTTGTTCGCAAGGGAAAGTGAGGTTAGCTCTCATGACAAATCCCCCTAAATACTTATGTCATCTTTTTTCGATAAGGGGTCCCTTAGTTCTAAGAACTTTTTGAAAAATATTTGGGATTATAATAATATGTTTTCTTTTACTTCTATGGGTGGAAAGATCAGGCATTTCTCACATGCTGGCCCATACAGTTTTGTTATCTCTGAGCAGAATTACCATCTAATCAGTAGTTTATTGCCACCACCTAGGTCTGTCTATTCTCAATTGTATGTGTATGAGACCCAACATGAAGTTAACAATTGTATAACAACGATTAGGTATGCTATAAGATCTGTTACATTCACCTACTTAATTTAAATATTTTAAAATCAGTTTGCTATTTGCTGATGGCTTTTTGATTTGCATTATCAAGTCTCATGAAATTGATTGCCAACCTAATCAAGACATTATTAGAGGCATCATGGATACATTGGATACTTTCATTTTGTATGTTAAAAAATATAGGATGGTAGTTGAAATGATTAGGGATGGTTAACATCTTGATGTCAAGATACGATTGAGACATAAAACTGGTAAATATGGTAAGGTGTATGATTAACCTTCCTTATCTGATGTGACTACTTTGATTGTTGGTGCTTTTGATTATTCATATATTGAAAGGGATATAATCATTAAGAAAGAGTCAATCGTTTTAAAAAGAATAAATGAATTACATAAGTGTTATCTTCCTTTACAATATCCTATTATATTTCCATATGGATTTGGTGGATACGAAACTAGCATTCAACTCTATTCTCCATCTTCTAGGAAAAAATTAAGGAAGCAGTTTGTTAGCATCCATGAATTTATTGCATATAAATTAATGATGAGATTTGATAAAAGTTCCATTCTTTTGCAAGCAAGTAGATTATTTCAACAATTTATAGTTGATGCTTATAGCATGATTGAAGCATAACGGTTGTAGTTTATAAGAAGCAATCAGACGCAATTCAGGACTGACATGTACAAGGGACTATCTGATTTTGTTTTAAGAGGGGAAACTAAGGCTGTTAGCACAGGAAAAAGAATAATACTTCCATCTTCCTTCACAGGAGGAGCACAATATCTAATTCAAAATTATCAAGATGCAATGGCTATTTGTAGATGGGCTGGTTATCCAGACATTTTCATAACTTTCACTTGTAATCCTGCTTGGCCTGAAATAAAAAGAGAATGTGCTAGGTACTCACAAACATTGATAGACCATCTAGACATAGTCTCTAGAGTGTTTACCAAGAAGCTCAAAGAACTTATGCATAATATGAAGGAAAGAAAGATATTTGGACAAGTTGTTGCAGGTAATTGTCGTTATTTGGACTTTATTTGATGGGTTGAATTTTTGAAAAGTTATTAGATTTATCTACCACATGTTAAGTTATTAAATTGCTTTAAATATCTTAACCTGTTGATTTTCTTTAGTCATTGATTTTTTTTAAATATGCATCATTTAATTCTTCAATGGCTGCACTATTGCTTTCAGTTGTAAATTTGGGCTGGAAGAATGTTTTGCTTGGGAGAAATTTATACTATAAAGCAATTATCAATTTTTTTCCCTTGAAAGTATCTATTTGTCCAATCACTTATTAATTTTGTTTAGTCATTAATTTTTTAAAATATGCAGCATTTAATAATTCAATGACTGCACTATTAATTTTTTACTTGAAAGAAATTTATGCTAAAAAGCAATTATACATTGTTGTTTTTTTAAAAGTATTTATTTCTTCAATGACTGCCCTATTCCTTTAGGTGGTACTTTTCAGGTTCACCGAATTTATTCTGTAAGATGGTCATTGACCATTGGTTTTTCTGATTAAATTAAACAGTTATCAATTATTCATCCTCTCTAGAACCATTACCAACTTGTATTATGGTTTAAACTTGACAGAAATTTATACTGAGTTCTAGAAGAGAGGGCTTCCCCATGCTCATATCCTACTCTTTTTGAGTGAGAGAAATAAGATTAGAACTCCTGATTATTTAGACAAATTAATTTCAATTCAGATTCCTGACAAAGACCAAGAACCATTATTATATGACCTTGTACATTGTTTCATGGTGCATGGTCCGTGTAGAAAAAAAAAAATCCAAGTTCCCCTTGTATGGAAAAAGGCAAATGCACTAAACATTTTCCTAAAAAATTTATTGATCAAAGTCACATAGATGATAAGGCATATTTAACTTATAGAAGGAGACAAAACCAAAGAATCATACAAAAAATGGGTGCTTACTTGATAATAGGTTTATTTTTCCCTATAATGCTTTTATTTTGCAAAAATTTCAAGCTCATTTGAATGTTGAAAAAACTAATAATTCAAGATCTATTAAATATTCATTCAAGTACCTGACAAAAGGGGATGATAGAGTGGTTGTCAGTTTGTATTCCAATTCAGGACACTCATCTTTCAATGTTATACAAGATGATATTTAGCATCATTATGACCGTAGATATATCTCACCTTGAAAGGCTGCTTGGAGAATATTTGCCTTTGATATCCATCATAGATATCCACCTGTTGAGTGCTTGGCCTTTCATCTGCCTAGTGAACATTCTATTGTCTATAAAGATTCAGATCAGATTGAGAGTGTCTTTTGAAAGGAAAGCATTAATTAATCAATGATGTTAGCATGGATGACTTGCAATGTTGATAATGACATGGCAAAAAACTTAACCTATGTAGAATTTCCACATTATTTTGTATATGACCGCCAAAATAAATAATGGCATTAGAGAAAATAAGGGTTTTCAATTGGACATCTATATCATGTGCCTCCAACATCTGGTGAATTATACTTTCTTAGAATCTCGCTAACAAAAGTTAAAAGGAGCAACTTGATTTGAGACAATTAGAATAATTGATGGCATTATCTATTCAACATACAAGTCAGCATGTTATACCATGGGATTATTGGATGATGATAAAGAATTTATAAATGCTTTTTGTGAGGTAGTTGTATAGGCAACTGGCCATTTTCTGAGAAAGTCATTCGCTCAAATGATGTTGTCATCATGCTTATCAAAGCCTGATTTGGTTTGAAGTGCAACTTCTCATATTTTATCTGAAGATCTTTTTTATGTGGCTTATCATAGCAATGATAAAAGATTTGTATTTCTTTTTGATTCAATATGCATTTTATTTTCTTCATATTTTTTTTCTCACATATCCCTTCATTTTAGAGTATTTTATAGCATTTTTTTGGCATCTATGCCCTTTCACAGCATCCCATAATTGTTGGTTTCCAATACCCTTTTACATTTTCAGTTCAATGTACCATTTTATATGTTCAAGTGTACATTTTTCCCAAGAAGATAAACAAGATGCCGCTTTAAAGGAGATAGAAAGGTTTTTACAAAGGAATGGAAAAAGTTTGTCAAGCTATCCAGAGTTACCTTGACCATCTAACGTGAATTTTTGGGATCCTCTTGATTATTTATTACTCAATCATTTAAATTTTGATAGGGATTATTTGATGGTCGAAGCAAAAAAAAAATGATCTCTAATTTAACTGATGAGTAAAGACTAATCTATGATACCATAATTTCCTCAGCCCATATGAATCTCACAAACTTTCCTTTGTATATGGACATAGTGGAACTGGGAAAACTTTTCTCTGGAATGCACTCATTACTACATTTAGGTCTAAAGGTGAAATTGCTCTTGCAGTTGCTTGAAGTAGGATTACAGCAACTCTTTTTCCTCGTGGGCAAATTGCTCATTCACTGTTCTCAATTCCTATTTCAATCAATGAAGATTCAACATGCAATATCAAACAACATTCTCCAGCTGCTAATTTAATTAGACGCGTTAACCTAATTATTTAGGATGAAGTGCCAATGATTAATCGACACTGTATAGAGGCTGTTGATAGGACTTTTAGAGATATTATGCATGGAACAAATTCATATAGTTATTCACAACCATTTGGTGGGAAATGTGTCATCATAGGTGGTGACTTTCATCAAATCCTGCTTGTCATTCCAAAAGGAACAAGAGCAGACATTGTGAATGCTTCTATAAATCGTTCTCACCTTTAGTAGCATTGCAAGTTTGTTAGTTCAACTAGCTTCCCAAGAAGAGGGGTGAATTAGGAAGGCTGACATTTTTCTGCAAAGATAAAATACAATAGTGATACTAAAAGATTACAGAAAACAGATTATAAGAAATAAAGAGTAAAGGGAAGAAGACTCAGTAGTTTATCCTGATTCCGTCTATTCCACTTGACCTACGTCCAGTCCCCAAGCCACCACTTAGGATTTCTCCACTATCTCTTGTAAGATTTGAATGGGTTCTTGCAATGACCGTAGTACAATACCAGCCCAAACTTTGGACTGAAACAAGTTCACTTACTCTTCTCACTCAAGAGTAAGGCTATCTCCCTTAGTGTAATCTCACACTAAGTACTCTCTACAAGTGTTTAGATGTTTACATAATGAAAACTCTCTCAAAAGAGTAGATATGAAAGTTAAGATACAATGAATGAGCAAAACATAGGGTAGGTAAGTTTTGAATGAATCAATAATCGAATTAGCAAAGTTTTGACATATATATTGTTTTTCTCATTACACAATAACTTAAATGGGGTCCTATTTATAGTTTTGGGGCAAAACTATCTGTTAGAAATAAAGATTAGCCATTACTCTCAGTAAAATAGTCGTTCACTTACCGCATTAAATGCATCTGACAGAGATTATACAGATAACCTCCTCAGGTTATATGAATAACGGGTAACTGTTTGCCTTTACTTTCAATGTAGAGCTTTCGTTATCGGATAACCTAGCTAGGTTATGCGGATAACGTGCTACCCAAAATGACTAAGTTTTAGCTCAAAATCATTTTCATAAAAAACCATTCAGTTATTAGGATAACATTAAGTTTTTCTCAAACTGAGTTTTTGTGAAACTTAGGTTATTAGGATAACCTCCCAAGATTATGCGGATAACCTATTTACCCGAGGAAAGTTCAAGTATTCTGAAATATAGGTTATGCGAATAACCTATTTTCTTGAGTAAGGTTCAAGTACTCTGAAGGCTAGGTTATGCGGATGACCTCCCTAGGTTATGCAGATAACCTTTTAACAGAGAAGAGTCCAAGTGCTTTGTAACACACGTTACACAGACAATCTCCCTAGGTTATGCGAATATTGGTCTGTACAGTACCACTTTCCTTCATTGTTCACATCCTTATGGGGATAAGATGCCTACTTTATCAAGATAACCACTTGGACAGACTTGAGAATTTGATTCCCAAGTTGTGTTATGTGGATAACCTCAATCCCTTTTCATGAAATTGAAGAATGGACTTTGGAAAAGCTTTAAGATTGAGTCTTTATCCCTATAACCTTCAATGGTTATATGTATAAGGTAAAATATTTTCTTGAAAATAGGGTAAATACTTAGAAACATCTTTGAAATTGAGACCTGATCCCCATAAGCTAAAACATATTCATGAAAATCAATTGAAACCTTAGAATCATTTTGATATTGAAGCTTTATCCTCATAAGATAGCTCTTTTCTTGAAAACCATTTTGAAATTGTAAGCTAATCATTAATCATTCAATTAGTTATCTCATTTAATATTAGGTTAATTGAAATTCAAAGCTCAACTACCTTCTTTTACAAATAATTTCTTAAAGCATGTGAAACAGCTCTTCAATCTTCAGGAAACTCCAACTTTGTTCTTCATTTCTCTTGTGTTGCTTTGATATTTGATCTCCAAGTGCATTTATTTTAGAATCATCAAAACATCTGAATTAACAAAGTTTTTCACTTAACAACAAATATGAGGTTGAGATCTATACCATCTCATAATAATGATAAACTTCATGCATTTGCAGATTGGATTCTAACTATAGGAGATGGAAAGCTAGCTCAGCCTCACAATGGCTATGCATCAATAGAAATTCCAAGCAATTTGCTTATCACTAATTTCAATGACCCTATCCAAGCTATTATTGATGCAATTTTCCCTGATCTTGGGAATAATTTAAATGATTTTGATTACTTCTCACATAAAGCAATTCTTGCTTCTACTATTAAATTTGTTAATAAGATCAATAGCTATATTTGTTCAATTTTCCCAGGTGAGAACATTGATTATTTTAGCTCTAATTTTGTTGTTACTGAAGCAAAAAATGACGACTCTTTTGAAGAGATCTACACTGTTGAATTTTTAAATAGCATCGAATGTTCTGGCCTTCTCCCTCACAAATTGTCCTTCAAGAATGGTATGCCTATGATGTTAATACGAAATATTGACCAATCTTTTGGACTATGCAATGATACCCGATTGATCATCTCTTGCCTTGCAAAACATATGATCGAAGCTATCAAACCAAGTGAATCCTGTCCAAGTGAAAAGGTTCTAATACATTGCATGGATATGAATCCATCTGAATCAAGGTGGCCTTTTACATTAAAAAGGAGGCAATTTCCACTTATTTCTTTATTTGCTATGACAATTAATAAAATTAAGGTCAATCTCTAATGAACATTGGTGTCTATCTGCCAAACAATGTTTTCAGCCATGGTCAATTATATATTGCTACTTCACATGTGAGGACAATTGATGGATTAAAAATTTTGCTCCATGACTCTGAATAAAGGCCATTGACACAAACAATAAATGTTGTTTGCCAAGAAATATTTAACAATATTGCATGTTAATTAGCTTCTTGTGAGCAATGCACATCTTATGTTGGCTTACATTATTAAGACCAACTATATGTGTTATGTGGATTTGTAGCATATGTATATATGTATCTGTGTGAAAAAAAAACCAGTTATTGTGTTTTTATTTTTTTTTCATAGTTCTTATAGCCAAAATTTAAAAAAAAATTTGACAATGCCCTTTTTAAGCCAAAAAACATCACTAACAATTTAATTATGTTTTAGGTGAAAAAGTGATTTGAGCTTTTTTTTAGTGGGGAGATTATTTAGAGATCCATCTTGAAAAAAAATTTGTCCTCTGATTACAGACACTAGAGTAATAACACCTATAGATCTAGAATTTTGTCCTGTGATTACAAACATACATATATACGTCTATATATATAATTTCTATGTGCATATTCAATATGTGTATATAGCTCATATCATAATATTTGTCTCTTTAAATAAAGATTAAGTGACAATTTAAGCAATCGATAACTTTTAATTTTTAAAATCTTAAAAATTATATTCTGGGTTAAAATTTTTTATTGAGTTATCAGCAAAAAAAATATCCTACTGCAAAGCAATCACATGGTCTGCTTGCATGAAAAAATATATAGATTATAGAGCAACTAAATTAATAAACAAATGACAGTTTGTCGTGTTATCTGAAGCATGTTATCTAAATTGGAAACGTGTTATCCGAAACATGATGGTGCATGAACCAAAAAGATAAAACAAGAGAAAGATGAAAAGTTTAACAAGCCTAGTATTTACTGTTGTCTCTTGAATCATTGAATTAGACACGTCAACTACTAGGTTTCTTTCAACATTTTTTTTCCTCCTCCTTTTTTTCTGCTATCCTAACTTTTTATGTTATGTTCTTGTATAAGCAGATGCTACATTATTTTATTGCTACAAAATTAAAATTGTCTCAATGCACTTTTAGTGTACCACTTTTTATCTCATAATATCCATCATTTATAAAAAATTACCAAGTTTGAAGAATGAAAATTGCATCCCATTCTAAATATTTGTCATCCTAGAAAATAAATGCTATAATTTACTTCTATTTTTCTTAATTTCTATTAATCGATAGACTAAAGCAATAAGGCAACATAGATAAAGATCTCTCATAATACATATGCTCCACTATTTTCAAACATAAAAAATAACCAAATACACTAATCTCTCAAGTGAATCCACTCAAAAATGGTTTAACATACATTAAACATTCATGATAGGCAAATGATTCACCCCATTGATAGTGACCATGCAAGTAAAATGGAAGAGACAGATCATCCCACATAACTAGTCGAGCCAAGTTAACATTACCCAAGGTAAAAGAAGTCACCCTGTGATTAGTCAGCAACAATATCTTGTGAGTTCCTTCATCCTTAGCTAAATAAACTTGCATCACACAGAATCCATGAAAATCTATCAGTTGGTCAAAGAACACCCCTGGAATGGTATTAGCTAGTATGCTCAAATCAACATGAGCTATGAGATCCCAGCCATAGTAGTCATTCATCAATTTAAAAATGTTCAGTGACGAGCTATTTTTGTTGTGTCTCAGAATAACATAACATTCTCCACTAGACTCTTCAAAATAAGAAATGAGACTATCCTTAATTCCCGCTCTTTGATATCCAATGAATAGGTCCATTGAAGTAAATAGGACAACCAAATAAAACATTCCCCTATGAAACAAATGGGATACAATTCTCAACCCACGCCAAAATTTTTTACCAATAAACATGAAGAACAGTGTACTTCTTCTTGTCTAATACAAACCATAGTATAGTTAGGAGATATTAAAGGATCAAATGCAAAACCTACATGAACTACGCTCATTGCAAATTGCTCACTTGAAAATCTTATCATAGTATATTGCATAGTTGTGATGTTGCTGATGAAGAATTTGAAGGGAGATATCAAACTAGACTCGGCATTGAAGAAAGAATTGAAACCATCAAATATTTTGAGGAGATTGCTTCAAGCTAATAAAAACAAACCGTTGCAAGATTGAATTATAGAGTAGTGTGCTGGGTGAAGATATGTTACTTGTGGAACACTGAGATGAGAGGAAATTCGATCATCCTTTGGGAAAGACATTGTTTCAAAGTAAACAAAAATTTCTATGATTGGTTTTAACAAAATACCATATGGGATTGTGGATCTTGAATGCCAGTGAACAGTGTGCATGTAGCAAAACCTACCATCAGAAATAATGTCGTGCCATCTTTTACAGACACATCTCAGGTGGACAACTTTCTTCGTAGGAACTTGGACTAATATCTTCGTTAACATATCATCATTCCAGATGACATTGTCCATCAGCTTACAGTTCAGCTTGTAAACGTTAGCATGACTTGCTTGGTCTCAGGAGGAGGGTTTGGGTTAAATTAAACTATTACTCCAACTAGTGTCATCTAGTGAAATAAATGCTATAGGATAAATTTCTCATGCATAAACAAAATATTATCAGAGATAATGCTTTAATATCTTGGAATCTTGGAAATATCTTGAAAATGAAAATATGAGGCAAGATAAAGCTGCCATGCCTGCTTTGTTTCCTCTGTCTGTTTTCCTATTTCTAATCATGACAATAATTTATCAAAAAAGATATGAATAGAAAATGTCCACCTATTTTAATCACTTTACAAGTGAGTAATAAACAAAATACAATATTCCATATAATCTATTAATAGTGAAAAAATTATGAATAAAAAAACACAAATAATCTATTAATACTAATTATTATTAATGGTAAAAAAAATCTGAATAACAAAAATCTGAATAATCTATTAGTACTAATTATTATTATCTATTAAATAATAAAGAAACTCAAACTAATCGATGCTATTGTATCATAAATACTTAATACTTAATAGATGGGTATCATGATCTTCATACTTTTTTTTTTATTAGTAGCCATTTCGAATTCGAGTTCCATCTGCTCCAATATCTTCCACATTCTATCTAGCTTCCCTCTAACTTTTTGCAAAACATCCATACTTATTTGACTTTTAAACTTTGGCAAACATTTTGGACTTTCATTTACTTCAATGTCCTCCATGAGGCATCTAAGTTTTCTCTACTTTTTTCCACAATGTCCATGCTTATTTGACATTTAGACTTGTAAAAAAGCATTGCTTGGCACTATGCAATGGATAATAATAATAATGAATAATGCTATCATTCTTCTATTCCTCGTAAAAGGAACAAGGTCAATTGCGTGTGCTTCTAAAAAAGCTGGATGCATAGAAAATAAAGCCAAAGAGGTATTGGCACCATTATAGCAAAAAATGATAAGATTGAAGCCTGCACTAAAAACGAAATTATCACAGGATAAATTTTTAAAAAAAAAAATTAAGATTTTTTACTATTAGAATTTCACTATTTCTTAGCTCTTACATTCTCTGTTCCAGCTATTTTCTTACATGTCATAGATATTATTTATATTTATTTAATTTACTACTTATATATATTCCATTACCTTTATCTAATAATAAATTATAAATAAGACAAGATAAAATGATCGAGTAATGATTTCACCCTGTTATCATTCCTCCAGTTCACAATCTTGCTCAGCTTCAAATTCATATTAAATTATTCATTACACTCATCCGTTTATTATGTACCGAGTGATATGCACGAACAACCTAGACATGTTGCAACATGATCGTTGAAAAAGGAGTACAGACATATATCATTTTGAATAGTAGATTGGTTACCCTTATACCTCTTCCCGCCTTCCTTTTTTTTCACTATTGAAAAGGCAGCCAACCATTGTCTTTAGAATAGATACTCGAACGTCATAAATAGTGTGCAATTTGATTTGATCAAAGACATTGACATTACTAAGGAAACATGGAGATTGAAGGTGAGGATAGTTAAGAAGTAGAGTATTCACAATCAGTAGTAACCTTCATGAATAGATCATGTTTGTATGATTCTCATGGACGAAGAGATCAATAATTAAATCTTTTGTTCTTGTGATGTGTACCTTAATATCTTAATTTTAGTATTCATTTTAATCATGATTATGTTGAAAAGCTCGGTACACATGTAGTGGATAACAACACTGAATTCCTTTCATGAATCCATCAATGTTGCTTAAATTGAGATGTAGAGAAGAATTTTTACCTTTGATGCGTAGATTTTTAGGTTTTTTTTTTACTATCGGACCTTAGGAACTGATGCTTCTAATTAGCTCCCTCTACCGGTATCCACACGAACAGTGAATCTAACTTGAACGACGTGCTAGCACCACTATTCGTGAATATCCGTACGCTTGAGGTCTCTGTGCATATGTATACTTCCTCTCTCCAAGTGTGCGACCGCTCACTCTCTGTAGGGTGGGAGGAGACTTTCTTAATTCTATATTAGATAACCCGAGTCTCTATCATATATAGATAGGATTTTGTATTTGATTAATTTAAATAAGTTATTTAAATTAAATCAAATCTTAATTAAATAGATTAGTTTAAATTTAAATCTATCTAATAGATTAAATCTAAACTAACTATCTAATTTAAATCTAAAAAGAAATCTAAATTTAATTTATCATATAAATCAAATTCAAATTATCACATTAGTTTAAATTTGAATATATCACATAGAATTAAATTTAAAAATAATTCATTTAAATTAATTAAATGATATATATATATTTCAAAATATATTTAATATATGAAATATATATAATATATCAAACATATATATATTTCAAATTTTATAAGATATATCAAATATATTTATAAAATTCCTCCACCCTAAATTAAACGTTAAATTCATCGAATCTTGATACATTTTAGGTTCAATGAATCTAGATATTCTAGCTCAAGTTAGTTCATTCTTGTGTGCGATCCTATAGACCGATATGATATTGGTAGTGGGCCAATGATACTATTGTACCTATAAGTCACAAGTGGCCTTTAGCAAGATATTGTGACTACCCAAATCATATGAGATCGGTGATCTGATGCAACCTATCATATAACCCTATCACATCCATTTTGTCTCATGATATATAGGTCAAGTATGAGGCATAGAAATGTCATCCTCATCTTACTAGACCCTTACTATCTCGATCTCTGAGCAGACTGACAGAACAAATGGAAACCTTTATATTTGAGCACGGACATACATTTCTCAATCTCACTCATTGAGGGGCCCATATATATAAATCCATTAATTAGAGGAATAAATTTCATCTTGGCAATTCATCTTCCTCTACATGAATTTCACTATGCCCAATCATAACCTTTATGATCTCCCGATTAAAGGTGACTTTTGACTATACCAAATTACATTGTTCCCCATATAGGAAGCCACGGTGATCTCAGGTCTGAGGGTTCAGTGACACGGTTATATATATGAGATATGGTTATAACTTAATCTATGCAGCTATCTCATGATGGGTTGTTCCAGCACCTATTCCATAACAAGTGCTTATGATTTTGATTTGTATCTTCATACATAATTAACCCATAATTATCAATCAAAATCATACTAGCTTTAGTTCATCATTGTTCTTATAAAGATGATTGACTAGAGACATTTAGGATAAAATGATTTATCCAAGGATATTATTATAAAGAAAAATATGCAAGCAATATAATAATATAATAAAAGAAAAATACCTTCTTTTTCATAATGAAGTACAATATTCATAATACAATGATTAGCTTAGGGCACAATCTCCAACAAATTAATCATTAAAGTGTGGAGATTTACATAGTTATATAGCTCTTATGCAGAAAAGCAAGATTCAAGCAACAATACTAGCATCGAACTTAATCCAACAATATGAATTGACTTTAGTTGATGGTGAATGTTATGAGAAGGAGAATTTTCGTGTTGGAGAAAATACAGGACTGTTCAAGACAACACCGCATTCTTATAGATTATCTTTCAACTAACACACTTATTTCCATAGAATCGAGTGTGACATACCTACCGACTCTTACAATTTTGTGATAATCAAGGATCTTGTTGAATTCATATACAAAGAAGATCTCTTTATCGGTCAATTTGCATTGTCTTCATCCTTAGCATAATGTCTTTCCTTTGCTTTTTGATGCTAACTCCCACTGATTTTTTTTCTCTTTCATTTTTTCGATATGATAACATAACAGGTGTGATTGGTTTCCTCAAGTCTTGTGGCTCACTACAACAATTTCATGTTAACAATGAAATCCACAATAGGCTCACATTTTCTATTGCAGATCTGGAGTTAGTCTAATAAAACTTTAATTTCAGTTGTCACTCTTGTAAATGATACGTGCCTTAGCACTCAAGTATCTGTTTAATAGCAATATCTTATCTTTTGCCTCTCAATTTGTCCCAGAGGTACAACAATAGATTGCACACTTTTCGATGAGCTTGCAACTATAGCTTATTCTGATAGAGAAAAGCACAAGCAACTTCCTATAATGATCATTCATCAACATGCAAGAATCAAGCTAGCTCGATCTAGAGAGGTTCAACTCACAAATTCATGGTCAACAACAAAGATCACCTTTAACCTTAACATACCCAAGGCAAGATCATTGCTTGACAGGTACTTTTAAAACTTATAATTTTAAAACATAGGATTTATGGATTTATTGAAAATGATCGCTTCATCTGGAGTTATTAAATAAGTAATTTATTGAAAACATATCTACAACTTCATATAAGTATTCAAGAATTATTTCCCCCCCCTTTTTTCTATTAATTTTATTTTTTTATTAACTTCAATTGTTCGCAATGGCTTGACTCACCAATCTTTCATCCTCCCCCATCAAAGAGATGCATCGTTACACTCAAATTATGGATCCACAACCATCTCAATCACAAAATTATGACCTTCTTCAGCAATAATCAAATCTTAATTTCGGATATTTCATATCACAATGACGTGAGTTAGTTTTTAAGTTATCATCGATAGAACAACAATGCGATATGCTTTGAAGAGACAGAGAAAATGTGCATTGATTTTCCTGTCTCTTCTCATAAGCATTCGCATGTACAATTTTGGTGGAGGTGCAGAAAATGCAAACGGGTTATGGCTAGTGGTATTACGGCTACCCCAGGTGCAACTCTAAACCAAGAGAAAAAGATGGGTTGCAATATTGTTCCAATTGCAAAAAAACATTGAAAATGTGAAACCGAGGTTAGTACTGTATCATCGAAAAATTGTAATTATATTTGTTATTCATTTCCTTCCTTAGATTAATGTTTGGGTCTCCATAGAGTTAAAGTCCACTATGAGGTGAAGGACAATACTGGACAGATATCAATGGTGTTCTTCGATCGACATATTACACAATTGTTACAGATATTTGCTGAGCAATTATTGAGCAACCTCACGAAGGTGATGAGACAGTTCTATCTAAAAAAAATTTATTCCAACATCTTTAAATTATTTTCCTCTCTAATTGATAACAAAAATGTATATAGGATGGCCAACTGTATTCATTTCCTAAGGAGCTTCATGAACTAGTAGGCAAAAAAATGATCATGAGATTGGCCAAGAGCAAGTTCACCAATTCCACAGCGCCCACAAGCTTCACTATGACACAATATCAAAATGATCCGTTCTCTCTTGAACATTTTGCACTTTCTAATTGCAAGGTAAAGGATATTGTGCTCAAATTTCTTTACCCATTATGTGAACAACTTTTTTTTTACATACTCAATGAAATGAAATAGAGTATCTACTGTTATAGGTTTCTCAAACCCAACTGATAAAGAGAAATGCAAGCAGAAACAGTCTCTAAAATAGGAGATTGATATTGGTATATTAGAGATCAATACACCTATTTTTTCTCCTAACAAGGCAATGAAAATGCCAAAAAGAAAAAAGACTGATTTAGTGTATTGTGTTATAAACTTTATATCCCCTCGCTTTCTTGTGAGTTGGCAAAACCTTTAGGTTAGACTTTCCTGCATTGCATTTACTACATGATGATCTTTTTTGGGTTGGCCTTCTTCTTTCTATTTTGCTATTTTTTTTTCAGATCCAATCCTCTTTCTCTATCTTCTTCATCATCTCACTGTGGCATGCATGCTGACTACCATTAGGGACTAATAATAATAAATATCTACTCTCCATGCTACATATTTAACTAATTAATACTCGTAATTTCTAAATAATTTTTACATACTGAAAAATATAGCAAAAGAAACATAGAAATAAAAATAACTGCTAATCAAAATCAATTGCTAAAACAATACTCAAAACCAATACAGCCATGAACTCACTTCGAATTTTCACAATCTCAACATTAATCGTACGTCATATTTACCTTTCTTAGATAAACTTTGATACCTACAACTAATATCAGACGTAGGGCAATAACCTAATACAAGCAATAACATTTATAATATAAAAATTCTTTAAAAAAAATATATAGCTCTGAAAGTAAAAACACCTCAGTTGGGTGAAAAATTAATATTCATTTTTAATTCTAGAGAAATGATGCATGTGTATTTCCTCTCTCCATCAACTCTCTCTCTTTCCTCACATTTCTTTAAAGTAAAAACACCTCAGAGTGACCGTGTGCACAAATAATCCTTCCTTTAAAGTATAATTAAATTGATTTTAGTTGCTTTCACAAGTTACTATCTCTTTATTCTCCCTTTAAAGTATAAATTGTTGAATCAATTGTTTTGATGATTCCAAACCAACCTTCAAGAGCTTGGAATAAAGATATCAAAGGTGCACAAAAGGGTTCAAGAAAGAAATTCTAGAAAAATCAGTGCAAGAATAGATGTAGAATATTTAGTAATATTTTTATTTGAGTAAAAGACTTTGATTTGGTGAAAAGATATTTTAAAACCGTGATTCTATGTTAATTCATAGAATATTTGAAAAACATCTACCAACAGACGAAGTTTGAAAGATTTATACTGATCTGCTGTTTTGAAAATTTGAACTTTGGCTTTGGAAATTTGAATTTCGTATTGAAAATGAACAAGTCTGAAAAGAGCTTTCTTTGACAGACAAATTTTGACTTGAGAAATTTGAATTTTGATACGTGTCTGAAAAGAGTTTTCTCTGACAGATAAATTTTGACTTTTGAAAATTTGAATTTTAGATAAAATGCAACTTATGAAAATTGAAAAATTCGTCTGAAAATATGTCAAAGTACATATGAAATCAAGTTTAAAAAGAGTTTTAAAATTGCTCACTGACAGACGAACTTTGAATTTGAAAATTCGAATTTCAAACACAAAGCTTGTGAGTCTGTTGTGTTGATATGTTGACATACGAATGACAAAATTAAAAAATTTGAACTTTAAAATAAGTCTAAAAAGATGTCTCTCTGACAGACGAACTTTGCTCGTTGAAATTTCAAAATTTGAATTGATGAACTATTGTGCCTCATTGAACCAGTTACTGACAGACGAATTTTGGGGTTCCAACATTCGAATTTCGAAGGCACTGTAGCAAATTGAAATTACTGTTCACACTTAACAGAATGACTTTAAACATGAAAATTTGTATGTTCCAACATAGAATCATTTTCTAAAGATGAAAATTCGAATTTTGCTTCATAACAGACGAACTTCAGGAGTTCAACGTTAAAGGCTGTAGCTTTCGGTTTTTGTGAAATTCGTCTGTTGACTAACTAAAATTCGAACTTTGAGTGTCATAAGCATTAAATGCGGTTGGTGAACGGATAGTTTCTCAGTGTAACCATTAGGTAACGTCTCTAACGGCTAGATCTTGTCTCTAACGTATAGTTGAGGCAGAAATCTATAAATAGAACTTCATTTGAAGATGTGGGTAACAAAAATTACTTTGTATATACTGAAACTCTGTCAAATCATCTATTCAAAGTCTCTTACTCTCACATACTTTAAACTTTGTACTCCAACTTTCATATTCACTCTGATTAAGAGAATTTATTTGTTGTACACAATCCTATTTTCATCTGGAAGAAAGATTTTCTTGTGAGGGGATATCACAAGGGATTGGGGAAGCACTTAGTGAGAGTGCAAAGAGTGAAAGTGTGAGCTCTAGAAACAGAGCATCAACTTTGTACTGAGGCAGTTGCAAAAAGCCCACTGAATTCTTGCAGAATAGTGAAAAATCTCAAGTGGTGACTTGGGGACTGGACGTAGGTCAAGTTGAGAGACCGAACCAGGATAAATATCTAAAGCTTCTCTTCCCTACTGCTACTTTTACTATTTATTCATTTATACTCTGTTTTACCATCACACTTTGCTTTCTTCACTTTCTTGACGTTTTGCAGAAAAATTTTTAATCTTCCCAATTCACCCCCCTCTTGGGAAGCCAGCTTATCTAACAAGTGGTATCAGAGCCTGGTTTCCTAATCAAAAGATTTTACAGTCCGGGAATTACAATGGCTGGGTTTAGAGAAAGCATATTACCAGAGGGAAACAATACAAATAGACCACCTAGCTTCAGTGGAGAACACTATGGTTACTAAAAGATGAGGATGCAAATCTATCTCCAGTCCATTGATCTGGACATCTGGTTCATCATCCAAAAAGGAGATTTTGTCCCAATGGTATTGCAGGATGATGGGAAGTACAGAGAAAAGCCAGAAGCTGAGTGGAACGAGGAAGATAAAAGAAGAGTCTTGCTGAATTTCAAGGCAAAACACTGTCTGGTCAGTGCTTTAAATCAAGATGAATTTTACAGGGTCTCACAATGCGCCACTGCCAAGGAAATGTGGGACACCTTGCAAATTGCTCATTAAGGAACAACTAGAGTTAGAGAAAACAAACTGAACACCTGCATAGGTGAATACGAAAGCTTCCAAATAGCTGAAGGAGAGAGTGTAAAAGAGCTACAGAAGAGATTCACCCTCATTGTGAATCAACTGAAGAGTCTGGGAAAGGAGTACACTCAGATAGAAAAGGTCAGAAAGATCCTCTGAGCTCTCCCTCTGGAATGGCAACCCAAAGTAATGGCAATAAAGGAAGCCAGAGGAGAATCAATGGCCTCTGTCATAGCTCTTTTTGGTAGCCTCAAGGAGTATGAAGGAAAAATGAAGGCTCTCAAGGAGGCAAGACAAGACAGAAAGAAGAAAGATCTTGCTCTGAAAGCTACTGAGGAGAAAGAAGAAGAATCTGATGATGGAGATGAGCTAGATGAAGAAACTCTAGCTATGATGGTCAAAAAATTTGGAAGATTCTACAACAAGAAGAGAAACAAGAAAATCTTCAAGAAAGGAGCAACTGGAGATAGCAAGAGAGAAGTAAAAGAACATGTCACTTGCTACGAGTGCAAAAAGCAGGGACATATCAAATGGGATTGTCCACAATTCCTCAAGAAGCAAGAGAAAGAAAAGAAAGTTGCAGACAAAGGCAAAAGAAGAAAAGAGCTTACATCTCATCAATATGGGGCAACAGCTCAGATGAGGAAGAAGATAAAGAAGATGAAATTGCCAACATCTGTCTGATGGCACTTGCCTCTGAAGAAGCTGAAATCCCATGCAACAGTGATCAAGAAGATGAGGTATATGAATCTGAACCTTCCTATTCTAAATTACTGGATGCATTTCATGAGTTGCATGATGAGTTTGTTAAGATTGCCAAAGAATTGAAGCAAGCTAAGAAAAAGATTAACAAACTAGAATCTCAATGCAACATCTCTAAAATTACTTTCCTGCCTATTGCTGAATCTGTTTGCTATAAATCATGTATTGAATTAAAGCAAACCAATGACTATCTAGTGAAAAGCATGTATAGGATTACTAAAGGTAAAGATATGTTGTTTGCTTTAATGGGAAGCCAAAGAATATCACAGGGAAAGGCTGGACTTAGCTATGATCCTTGTGTAGTCAAAGAAAAGATTAAGAAAAAGAATCAGAATGTATATATGAGACATTTTGTGCATGCTAGTGGCAATAGAAAAAAAAGAACATATTTCACGGCACATAGAATCTTATGATCAACCAAGGCATGCAAAACAAAAATATTATCTGTATTGCTTTCTTCCTGCATCTCAATCCAGTAGTCCCTTTACCACCTGTCACTTCTGTAATAAGAAAGGACATATTTCCAGTTCATATGCTTTAAAGAAAAATGAAATTAACAGGAAGGTTAAATGGGTTCCCAAAGGTACATCTGTATCAAGAAAAAAAACTATTGACAGAAAACTGGGTACTGTTTGACTCAAAGTTCTGCCTGGTCATCAGAAAAAGTGATCACAAAATAATCCTCAAAGCTCAAAGGGATGGTAACTACTATACTATTGATCTTGATGAACTTCCTCCCTTAGATTCTATCTGTTTGATTAGCCAAGATAATGATAGTTGGTTGTGGCATAGAAGATCAACTCATGTTAACATGAATTAACTATCAAAACTGGTTAAAAATAAGTTAGTCACTGGCCTACCAAAAATCACTTTTGAAAAAGACGAAGAATATGATGCATGCTTAAGAGAAAAATAAACTAAATCTTCCTTTAAATCTAAAAAAGTAGTCACCACAACTAGACTACTATAACTATTGCATATGGATCTGATTGGTCCATCTAGGGTAAAAAGCATTGGTAGAAATCTGTATGTGCTTGTAATTGTGGATGATTACTCTAGATTCACCTGGACACTGTTTCTTTCTTCTAAGAATGATACGTTTGATGCATTTGTAACCTTAACTAAGAAAGTGCAAAATGAGAAAGGTATTTCTATTGTGTCTATCAGGTCAGATCATGGAGGAGAGTTTGAGAATTCATACTTCCTGGAGCATTGTGATGAGCATGAAATTGATCACAACTTCTCAGCTCCAAGAACTCATCAACAAAATGGAGTAGTAGAGAGGAAGAACATAACAATTGGAGAGATAGCTAAAGCAATGCTGAATGAAAAGGAACTCTCTCAAGTATTCTGGACTAATGCAGTAAACACAGCAAGTTACATCATAAATAGAGCCTACATCAAACCAATTATTGGGAAGACTCCTTATGAGTTGTACAAAGGAAAAAAGTCAAATCTCTTACATCTACATGTATTCAGCTACAAGTGCTTCATCCACAAAAATGGAAAGGAGAATCTGGGCAAGTTTGATGCCAAATCTGATGAAGGTAAATTTCTGGGCTATTCTAGTAGAAGTAAGGCATATAAAGTTTTTAATAAGAAATCTAAATTAGTAGAAGAATCTATGCATGTAGTATTTATTGAAAATGAAACTATTTTCAAACATGTCACTAATGAGGATGATCTTATTTCAAACTTTAAAAACTTAAATCTTTATAATGAAGATAAAATTGAACCTCCAAAAGTATCTGAATCTGTTGACATAGAGGAAGATATTTAGGAGAAAGATTTTGAGAATGAAAATAATGAAGAAATGTCTCAAGAACTCCCTAGAGCTTGGAGATATCAAAGGAATCATCATGTTGATCAAGTGATAGGGGATGTTCAAGAGAGTTAAAACTAGAAAACAGTTAAGGGATCAAATGATAAATTGTGCTTTCATTTCACAAATTGAACCTAAATGTACTGAGGAAGCCTTAACTGATGAATACTAGATTTTAGCTATGCAAGATGAGTTAAATCAGTTTGAAAGAAATCAAGTTTGGGATTTAGTGCCTAGACCCAAAAATCATCCTGTCATTGGCACTAAATGGGTTTTTAGAAATAAACTTGATGAATCAGGATCAATAATCAGAAATAAAGCTAGACTGGTTGTAAAAGGATATAATCAAGAAGAAGGTATTGATTTTGAAGAAACATTTGCTCCAGTGGCTAGATTAGAAGCAATTAGAATTCTGTTAGCATATGCATGTATGAAAAATATTATGTTATACCAAATGGATGTGAAGAGTACTTTTCTTAATGGATATATCATGGAAGAAGTCTATATAGACCAACCTCCAGGCTTTGAGGACTCTACAAAACCAAACCATGTTTATAAACTGAAGAAAGCCCTTTACGGTTTAAAGCAAGCCCCTAGAGCAGGGTATGAAAGATTAAGTAATTTTCTAACTGAAAAAGGGTTCAACAGAGGAAAAGTAGATACAACTTTATTCACTAAGAAAGAAAATAAAGATTTACTTATTATTCAAATCTATATTGATGATATTATATTTGGTGTTATTAATGAATCTCTTTGCAAGAATTTTTCTAAGCTAATGCAGGGAGAATTCGAAATGTCCATGATGGATGAACTCAACTTCTTCCTTAGATTGCAAATCAAGCAGTGTGATGATGATATCTTTCTCAATCAATCCAAGTATCTGAAAGAATTGCTAAAGAAGTTTGGGATGGAGAATACCAAGCCAATAGGAATACCTATGGCTACTGCAACCAAACTGGATATGGATGAAAAGGGAAAAATGTTTGACATAACCTAGTATAGAAGAATGATTGGATCTCTACTATATCTAACTACCAGCAGACTTGACATCATGTTTAGTGTCTGTATGTGTGCAAGGTTCTAGTCATGTCCCAAGGAAACCCATGCAACTGTTGTGAAGCGTATCTTCAGATATCTTATTGGAACATCACAGATGGGTCTTTGGTATCCAAAGGGCAATGGAAAAGATCTCAAAGGATACACTAATGCTGGCTTTGCAGGATCCAAAACTGACAGAAAAAACACAAGTGGAACGTGTCAATTTCTTGGAGGATTCTTGGTTTCATGGTTCAGCAAGAAGTAAAATAGTGTGGCCTTATCCACGGCAGAAGATGAATATGTTGCAGCTGGAAGCTGTTGTGCCCAAATCATCTGGATGAAACAGCAGCTTGAGGATCTTGATATTGAGATGAAGGAAATACTAATAATGTGTGACAACCAAAGTGCCATTAACATCACAAAGAATCCTATCATGCATTCAAGGACAAAACATATTGAAGTTAGGCACCACTTCATAAGGGATCATGTTCTTAAAGGAGAAATCAGATTAGAATACATCCCAACAGAAGATCAAGTTGCTGACATCTTGACAAAGCCTCTATCAGAAGATAGATATTGTAAAATCAGGAGAGAATTGGGTATGGTAAATCCCAATGAACTGTAAGTAAATTTTTGTATCAATCTGTTTTAGAATTTCTAACATTAATTTAATTCTAACTTTAGCATTGGAGTAAGTTTAATGTAAATTGTAGTTCCTCCTCATAAGTTTAAATGACAATAGATCTGAAAAATGGAGCAAATCAGAATGGAACAGTCAAAAGGTGAAAGAGACAGCAAGAAATCTGAGTTCTGGATCCACTTTGTAAGTTTTTAAAGTTGAAATTCGCATTTTAGTTATGTGTTAGACGAATTTCCTTGATAAATTGTGTTTTTGACTGAGTCAGCATGCTCAACATTCGAATTTAGATGCCCAACAGACGAACTTCAGCTTGGTTTACATTGTAACAGTTCTCAGTGGTCCCTCGAAATTTGTCTCTTGGTCCTTGAAAGTTCAAATTTTCAAAAATAAAAGTTTCAATGTTATCTTTGTCTAACATGATGATTATATAAATGTCTATTTCTTAACATACGCATGTTGGAGAACCTTTACAAAGTATAGAAATTCGAATTTCTAATTCAAAATTTGTCTGTTGAAATATGCTCATAATGTTGAATCTCTTAAAGACAAATTTTCATATGCATAATTCGTCTGTGATTTGTTGCATTGATTATTGCTTGATGCCTGCTCTTCGAAATTTGAACTTTGTTGAAACAAAGTTCGTCTATTCATCTTGTGCTGCTTGGACCAAGCCTCTGTCAGATGAACTTTCAGAAGAAAATTGGTCTGTCAGTAAACTTTGCTGAATGGTTTAACTTTTGACTGCTCGAAGTTCAAATTTTGACCCCTCAAAATTCGTCTATTAGGCAGTTACACACGTTAAAATTGACGATTTTCCACTGAACAGAAGCAACCTTATTCATCTCTTCTCTGAGTCTGTTCAAATTCTCTCTTCAATGCTCTTCAATTCTGACCATCTTCATTTCCCACTATTTAAACTCCTTTTCACATCCTATAAACCCATTCTCAGCTTCATTCAGAAACATTCATCCATGTAAATGGTAAGAGTAAAGAATCTAGAAGTTGGAAAGGGAGAGGCACAACCAAAGAGAACGGTCAAATCCTAATATGCCTCAATGGAGGGTGAAAAATCGAAGAGAAAAGCCGAATCAAGCAAGGCAACTCCCTCCAAATGACAGAAAACAACTCCAAAGGCTGAATCAAAGAAAGCTGGACCTTCTTCACCGAAGAAAATAGAGCCTTCAGTTCCTGTTCCTGCTGCTGCTTCCACTTCCTCCTCTAGTACTGAATCTGGAGAATACCAACTCACAACAATGCCATTATGGAGCACTCCTCAGATTCAGGAGGAATACTCGACCAAGTTTGTGAGTAAAAAGGTAATCAAGTCTCATTGTGTGAACATGGAAGATTTCTTAGTCTCTAACAATTTTGATGCTGGAATATGGATGCTGAGATATAAGAATCTGTTAGAGATACTGGAGAGGTATGATAATGAAGTGGTTTAGACATGGTATGCCTCCCTAAAGTACAACAGCAAGAAGAAGAAGTGGGAGGTCAATCTAAGATCAATAACCATCTGGCTCATAGATGAAACTTTTAATGAAGTATTGGAAATCCCAGGACAAGATGGCCTTAATATTGACATAACTGCTTCTGGGCATATGGATGAGGCAGAGACTGCTGATGAAGAAGGTGGACCATTCCTAAACTACAAGGAGAGCACAATCCTAAATACTTTGTTCAGAAGAAAGGAGAATAGGTCACCCATAAGTTTGTTGAAGGCCACTGACCTCAATGCTCAAGTAAGGATCCTACACTACATAGTATCTAGGATTATCTTCAACAAAGGAGGTAGCTTCAATCTGATCATAAGGGCAGAGGCACATGTAATGGCAGCAATCATGCGTGGGAAGCTTATCAATATAGGACATATCATTCTCCAATGCATGATCAAGGCCAGGGATCAGAGGAAAGACTCTACACTCCCCTATACAGCAATCATTTCCAAGATTCTACAATATACTAGAATTCAGCACCTTGAGAAAGGGAAAGGGAAAGGGAAGCCCATTGAGATTTTCAAGGAAGATGAGGTATAAAGAATGGGGATTGAGAGAAAAGATGGAAGATGGATTGGGAAGGGAGCAGGAAAATCTGAAGATCTCTTCTTTGATGAAGATGCCTCCCTACAGCAAAAAAGTACCTCTGAGGCTCCTGCAAGACCTACACCTCAGCCTTCTCAGCATGTCCCATCTCCATCTCTGCCTGCTCATATTCCATCTACTCCCTCCTCTCGTGCCAAGCCAACCAAGATCACTGAGTTGTATGACAGTTTGTCTACACTCATACTAAGCATCAGGGATGAGCAAAATGCCAAGTTTGCTCATCTGTAAGATCAGATCCACCAGTTGGCCAAGAACATGAAAGTGGTTGCTGATGCATATGAAGACATTTGAAATGTCATTCTTGCCACATCAGCTCCATCTTAGCCAGGATTGTCTGAGCCTGCTAAGTCTCCAACTCCTGAGCCTCCAAGCCCCTTCGTGCTAGCCTCTCCTGAGCATGATGATGCTATAGTTGATACTGAGGTTGCTCGCACACTAAGCATACCAAGTCCTGGTCCTCCCTTGGACTATGGTATGGAAGAAGAAGGCCCCAGGATTCAAGCTCTCATGACCCCATTCTAGCAGATGCTCAAGAGTCAATCCTATCCCAGCAAGAATCTGAGCAAGTAGAAAGATTAGTGGCAGCCATTTCCACTTCACCATTCATGCAGGCTACCCTAAATGAAGAAAGGAGCATTGTGCCTTTTGTTGATTTGGAAGCCATTGCACATAATGCTCTCTTGCAAGCTCAGAGAAGAAGGCTTGAAGAAATGTTTCCTCCTCCTGCTCCCTCACCTGTTACATATTATGGTTTCTTGGAGGCAAGAATGACACAATTGGCAGTTACAAGGCAAGAAATTTCTGAACTTCTTGAGATTTCTGATGATGAAGATGAAGACACAAGTTCAGAAGTTTCTGAGTCCTTACCAAAGCTCAATCCAGAAATTCCATTTGTCCCTGTACCTCTTCAAGCTATTCCAGTGTCTCAGATCCCTCCTTCTGCTGATTTTGTTCACCTTCCCGATGATGCCAAAAAGGGGGAGAAGAGTGAGCAAACTGGAAAGTCTGCTGCAGAGCCTTCTGGAAAAACTTACAGCAAGAAGACCAAGTCAAAGAAAAAGTGATTAGAACTTATGCTTGGTTCCTCTTATAGTGTTATATTATGTTTCTGTTGTTTGTGTATTGTGTTTGTGTATTGTGTAATATGTTGCATTGTTGTTTCTTGTAAAGTGACATTTGATGAAATGAAAGAATTCCTTGGTTGCAATGATCTGTTCTTGTTGAACTTTTAATCTCTTTACTTGATCTACTATACATGATATCTTTTGGATTATAATGCATATATTAAGGGGGAGCTTGTTAAAGCAAACCCAAATACTAATCAAGTTTGTAAGTTATTTTGTCATCATAAAAAAGGGGGAGAATGTTGAATCAAGTATTTTGATGATTCCAAACCAACCTTCAAGAGCTTGGAATAAAGATATCAAAGGTGCACAAAAGGGTTCAAGTGAAGAAATTCTAGAAAAATCAGTGCAGAATAGATGCAGAATATTTAGTAATGTTTTATTTGAGTAAAAGACTTTGATTTGGTGAAAAGATATTTTAAAACCGTGATTCTATGTTAATTCATGGAATATTTGGAAAACACCCACCAACATACCAAGTTTGAAAGGTTTATACTGATCTGCTGTTTTGAAAATTTGAACTTTGGCTTTGGAAATTTGAATTTCGTATTGAAAATGAACAAGTCTAAAAAGAGCTTTCTCTGACAAACAAATTTTGACTTGAGAAATTTGAATTTTGATACATGTCTGAAAAGAGTTTTCTCTTACAGATGAACTTTGACTTTTGAAAATTCGAATTTCAAATAAAATGCAACTTATGAAAATTGAAAAATTCATCTGAAAATATGTCAAAGTACATCTGAAATCAAGTTTAAAAAGAGTTTTAAAATTGCTCACTGACAGACGAACTTTGAACTTGAAAATTTGAATTTCAAACACAAAGCTTGTGAGTCTGTTGTGTTGATATGTTGACATACAAATGACAAAATTCAAAAATTCGAACTTTAAAGTAAGTCTGAAAAGAGGTCTCTCTGACAGACGAACTTTGCCCTTTGAAAATTTGAATTTCAAATTGATGAACTATTGTGCCTCATTAAACCAGTTACTGACAAACGAGTTTTAGGGTTCCAAAATTCGAATTTCGAAGACACTGTAGCAAATTAAAATTACTGTTCACACTTAACAGAACGACTTTAAACATGAAAATTCGTATGTTCGAACATAGAATCATTTTCTAAAGATGAAAATTTGAATTTTGCTTCATAACAGACGAACTTCAGGAGTTCAACGTTAAAGGCTGTAGCTTTCGGTTTCTGTGAAATTCGTCTATTGACCAACTAAAATTCAAACTTTGAGTGTCAGAAGTATTAAATGCGGTTGGTGAACGGATAGTTTCTCAGTGTAACCATTAGGTAATGTCTCTAACGGCTAGATCTTGTCTCTAACATATAGTTGAGGCAGAAATCTATAAATAGAACTTCATTTGAAGATGTGGGTAACAAAAATTACTTTGTATATACTGAAACTCTGTCAAATCATCTATTCAAAGTCTCTTACTCTCACATACTTCAAACTTTGTACTCCAACTTTCATATTCACTCTGATTAAGAGAGTTTATTTGTTGTACACAATCTTATCTTCATCTGGAAGAAAGATTTTCTTGTGAGGGGATATCACAAGGGATTGGGGAAGCACTTAGTGAGAGTGCAAGGAGTGAAAGTGTGAGCTCTAGAAACAGAGCATCAACTTTGTACTGAGGCAGTTGCAAAAAGCCCACTGAATTCTTGCAGAATAGTGAAAAATCTCAAGTGGTGACTTGGGGACTGGACGTAGGTCAAGTTGAGAGACCGAACCAGGATAAATATCTAAATCTTCTCTTCCCTACTGCTACTTTTACTATTTATTCATTTATACTCTGTTTTACCATCACACTTTGCTTTCTTCACTTTCTTGACGTTTTGCAGAGAAATTTTTAATCTTCCCAATTCACCCCCCTCTTGGGAAGCCAGCTTATCTAAGATAAATCATGAACATAATTAATGTTCAAGAGTTTTAATTTTCACAGGTTACATGTGTGTGTGTACATATTAGGATTTTCACGATAATATGGTGTTATATAGAATACAATACTCTATCAATAACATAAGACTACATCATAAAGTTCCAAAATATATTAACACTATTTTGACTTCTTAATTTTAGAATTTTAGTAATCTATGAAAAGTGTTGGTAATAAAGGTAACAACATATTTCTATAAATTTCCAGATATTTTATACTTGATAACATTGTCTCTTATATCTACTATCTAGATCAATATAAAAAACTAATCATTTCATATATAACAAACAAAAATTAAGAACTTACAATTCTTTACTAAAAAAAAATATGATAAATATGTAACGCAGAAAATGGCAAATGAGCATATAGCAGATAAATCATTTCACTATTGATGAAAATTAAATAAATTATTCACTGAAAGATATATCTTTGTACTCTCTGTGTCCTGTACCTTTACTTTCTTTCAACTTCTTTTTCCTCTTCTTTGTCTCCCCTCTCATTTGCAGTGTCAACTCTCCACCTTATCCCCTCATCTATCACGTTCCTCTCTCTCATGTTATATGATCAAAAGAATTAATTGGAAAGCACAATTATTTATTTTCCTCTTAGAACTATTTGCAAATATAGGTAAATTGAATGAATGCAAGAATCAAGGCAGAGGGAACTTGACAGAGCCAAGGTTTTGTCCCTCCAAAATATTCCAGACTTATATCACTTTAGAAAGATTCCTATTGATTTCAGTTGTAAATTTGAATTGGGAGAATGTTTTACCTGGGAAAAATTTAAATATGCTATCAACCAATTATGCTATAGTTAAGATACTATGTAATTGAACTGTGCTAAAAAATTGACAATACAATTGATAATACCATGTAATAATTTAAAATCTTCTTCTTTTCATGTGCTGTAGCCATCAAAAATCAATTATTTTTTTAGTTGACATTTATCCCTCCTTTGTTGTCACCTGTTGCCTCTGCCATACCTTAAAAATTTTGAAATCAAAAGAAGGTATGATTTGACTCATATAATAGTCCCAAGGTCACTCTGTAAAAATTGAATTTTCCCTTCACACACAAAAATATTAAAACAACAAATTTTTTGCTAAACTTCTTGCTGCCATCATACTTCCAAATCAAATAAATTACTTTTTTTTCCAAAATTATATTAAACAACTTCAAATGAATTATGTTTAATTTAAAAGAGCATAAAACTCTTATATTAAAAACTCTCAAGAGTAGATAACAACCAGAATCAATTTTTAAATACAATTGTTTGTACAAAAAAGAATTACTGAATAAATTACTCATACTTCTAGCCATCCCACCGCACTTAAACAATATTAGCTTGCATTAACAGTTTAAGATTATTTGCAAAATATTCCTCAATATATTTCATTAGCTAACTATTGAACAATCATTTAAATGATCACTATGTTTTATTTATCCAAATGATAAGTTGTTCATCTCTAAAGTAGTAACAAGGACGCATAGACAAAACAGTGACTTATTTAGATAGTATCCTCTCTAATCAAGCACAATCTCTTCCATGATCATTCTGCTGCAATCAAAAAAGATGACTACAAAAAGAGAAACATGGGATACTAAGAGACAACAAATGTGCAGAAAAACGATATGAAATATTTTTCTATATAATATTGGAACAATTTGACTATGCCAATGAGACTGAATTTTCATTTCCATTGATTGAAAATTGGCCTCTTGTGATCATTGCATCTTGAGACCAACACCGTATCAGATAATGATGATAGATCCATTTCCCAAATTTGGGAAGAAAAAAGTCTCCTTCAACTTTGACAGGTGATGAAGTTTCTTTATTTATCTCCATTGGAAATAACATAGATACTCATGATGTACCTTCCTGGCACACGTAACTTCACCCCACAATATCCATTTACTGCCCATGAAACAATTGTCAAGTTCATTGTCAAGCTGGAACCTGCACATTCATATAACTTGCATTATTTATATTACTTATACTTATGTCTCAAATATATGAGATAATCAGCAATTAAAAAAAAAGAATACCAACATTACTTTTCAGAAATTTTTCTTTCTATATGTATAAATTTATAACTGCATTTATAACTATTGACAAAAACTCTATATGATCATTTAGAATCTCATTTTACATTGATGGATATGATTCTCTATTAAAGAAATCTATCTTTTATATGTGACTATGATATTTACCTTATGACCAATCTTTATTTCAGACATGCAATAGCAAATGACACAAAGAGAGTTACAACAATATCGACCAACATGCAAAGCAATACTGCAGAGTTTATGGTGTTGAATCAAGCGTTTTGATGATTCCAAACAAACTAGAGCTTGGGAGAAAGATATCAAATATGTACAAAAGATCTCAAGTGAAGAAATCCAAGAAAACAAGTATAATATTAAATATAGGATTTCTTATTGTATTCAAAATGAGTAAAAGACTTTGATCTTGCAAAAGAATGTTTTAAAAATGTGGTTTTAGATTATTCATGAAGTATTTGAAAAATACCCACTAACAAATGAACTTTGAAGTATTAAACTTGATTTGTTACTTTGAAAATTCAAACTTTGGTATCTGAAATTCAAACTTCAGATTGAAAATATGTTAGTCAGAAAAGAGGTCCCTTTGACAGACGAATTTCATCCTTGAAAATTTGAATTTCAGATAAAGCACAAATTATGAAAAATAAAAAATTCGTCTGAAGATATGGCAAAGTTCATCTGAAAGTAAAGTTTAGAAAAAGTTCTAAGTTAATTCTCTGACAGATGAACTTTGACTTTGAAAATTTGAATTTTGGAAACATAGGTTGCAAAACTGTTATGATAGTCTTCTGACATATGAATTTTAGTATTCAAAAATTCAAACTTTGAATCAGGTCTGATAAGAGATATCTCTAACAGACGGACTTTGGTATTTAAAAATTCAAATTTTGAAAAGAAGAACTATTGTACCATATTGAGATGCCCACTGACAGACGAATTTTGGGAACCAAAATTCGAACTTCGAAGGCACTATAGCAATATGGAACAACTGTTCACACTTACCAGAAGAACTTTAAACTTGAAAATTCGTATGTTCCAACATACAAATATTTGCCAAAGATGAAAGTTTAAACTTTGCTTTAGAATAGACGAACTTTAAGTTACAACGTTAAAGCCTTTAATTTACGGACTCTGCGATATTCATCTGTTGATACACCAAAATTTATATTTTGAATGTTAGACATATTAAATGTGGTTGGTGAACAGATAGTTTTTTAGAGTAACCGTTAAGTAATGTCTCTAATGGCTAGATCTTGTCTCTAACGTATAGTTAAGACAAGAATCTATAAATAAAACTTCATTTGAAGATGTGAAAAATGATTTTTACAATATATATACAGAAACTCTACTAAATTCTTGAATCAAAGTCTTCTGCTCTCACATACGTTATATCTTGTACTTCAAACTTCATATACACTCTAAATTAGAAAGTTCAATTACTGTAATCAATTTTATCTTCATCTGGAAGAAAGATTTTCTTGTGAGGGAATTTCACAAAGGATTTGAGAAGCACTCAGTTAAAGTGCAAAGAGTGAGATTGTAAGCTATTGGAACAGAGCATCAACTTATATTGAGGCATTGCAAGAAGCCCAACGAATTCTTGCAAGATAGTGGAAAATCTCAAGTGGTAGCTTGAGGACTAGACATAGGTCAAGAGAAAGAGACCGAACTAGGATAAATTTTTGTGTCTTCTCTTCCCTTATCTTGTTTTTTACTTGGTTATATTTTATACTCTATTTTTGCTGTCACTCTTGCTTTCACCACTCTCTTATACTTTTGCAAAAAATTTTAATCTTCCCAATTCACCCCCTCTTAGGAAGCTAGCATATCTAACAAGTGGTATCAAAGCCCGGATTGCCAAACAAAGGATCTAACAATCCAAGAAATTCAATGGCTGGCTTTAGAGAGAGTATTCTACCTGAGGGAAATGACACAAACAGACCACCTGGCTTCAATGGAGAACACTATGGATACTGGAAGATGAGAATGCAAATCTATCTCCAGTCCATTGATTTGGACATCTGGTACGTCATCCAGGAGGGAGATTTTGTCCCAATAAAGCTGCAGGATGATGAGAAATATAAGGAGAAGCCAGAAGATGAGTGGAAAGAGGAAGATAAGAGAAGAGTCCTTCTGAACTTTAAGGCAAAGCACTGCCTAGTCAGTGCATTAAATCATGATGAATTCTACAGAGTATCACAATATTCCACAGCTAAGGGTATGTGGGACACTCTAGAAATTGCTCATGAGGGAACCACTGGAGTAAGGGAGAACAAATTGAACTCCTGTATTAGTAAGTATGAAAGTTTTAGAATGGTGGAAGGTGAAAGTATCAAAGAGCTACAAAAGAGATTTAACCTCATTGTGAATCAACTAAAGAGTCTCAGCAAGGAGTAAACTCAGCCAAAGAAAGTTAGAAAAATCCTTAGAGCTCTTCCTCTGGATTGGCAACCAAAAAGTATCAGCAATAGAAGAGGCCAGAGGAAAGTCAATGGCTTCTGTCACAGCACTCTTTGGTAGCCTTGAAGAGTATGAAGGAAAAATAAAGGACTCAAGGAAGCAAGTCAAGATAAGAAAAAGAAGGGCCTTGCTTTAAAAACTGCAAAAGAGAAAGAAGAATCTGATGATGGCGATGAACTAGATGAAGAGACTTTGGTTATGATGGTCAAAAAATTCGGAAGGTTCTATAACGAGAAAAGAAATAAAAGATTCTTCAAGAAAGGAGCAGCTGGAGACAACAAGAAAGAAGAAAAAAAGCATATCACATGCTAGGAATGCAAAGAGTAAGGGCACATCAAACGTGATTGTCCACAATTCCTAAAGAAGTAAGAGAAGGAAAAGAAAGCTACTCACAAGGGCAAGAAGAAGAGGGCATACATCTCATCAATCTGAGGCAACAGCTCAAATGAAGAAGATGATGATGATGATGAAGTCGCCAACATCTGCTTGATGGCACTTGCATCTGAAGAGACTCCAAGCTCATCCAACATTGATCATGAAGATAAGGTATATGAATATGAACCTTCATATTCTGAATTGCTTGATGCATTTCATGATCTGCATGATGAGTTCATTAAGACTGCTAAAGAACTAAAATAGACTATGAAAAAGATAAGCAAGTTAGAATCTAAGTGTAAAATTTCTGACACTGCATCTTTGCATAGAGCTGAATTTGCTTACTGTACATCATGTATTGAATTAAAGCAAACTAATGAATATCTATTGAAGAGCATGACTAGACTTACTAAGGGCAAAAATATGTTGTTTGCTTTAATGGGAAGTCAGAGAATTGCACAAGGAAAAGCTGACATTGGCTATGATCCTTGTGCAGTAAAAGAAAAGATTAAAAAGAAAAATCAAAATCTGTATATGAGGCATTTTGTGCATGCTGATGGACATGAAAAGAAAAATCACACTTCAAAACGCATTAAATCCTATGTCCAACCAAAATATGTGAAACAAAAGTATTATCTGCATTGCTTTTTTCCTACATCACAATGTAGCAGTCCCTTTACCACCTGTCACTTCTGTAACAAGAAGGGACATATTTCCAGTTCATGTTTGTTGAAGAAAAATGGACTTGACAGGATGGTAGAATGGGTTCCCAAAGGTACATTTGTATCTAGGGAAAAAGCCACTGACAGAAAAGGATCCAAGCCGATTTGGGTACCTAAAAAGAAAATCTGAACCTTATTTTACAAGTTTGTCTTAGAGCAAGAAAAAGTAACAAATGGTACATGGATAATGCTTGCTCAAGCCATATAACTGGTGATAAGGAGAAGTTCATCATCCTTAGTAATGAGAAAGGAGGAAAGGTGACCTTTGGAGGTGACCAATATGGCAAAATAGTTGGTATTGGCATTGTGGGCAGGAATCCTGAAACATCCATAGAAGAGGTGCTATTTGTAATTAGCCTCAACTACAACCTGCTAAGTGTGAGTTAGACATATGACAAAGGGAACTGGATACTGTTTGACTCAAAGTTCTGCCTAGTCATCCGAAAAAGTAATCATAAAGTAATCCCCAAGGCTCAAAGGGATGGTAACTGCTATACCATTGATCTTAATGAACTTCCTTTCTTAGACTCTGTCTGTTTAATTTGTCAAGATAATGATAGTTGGTTGTGGCATAGAAGACTGGCACATGTTAACATGAACTAGCTATGAAAACTGATTAAAAATGATTTAGTCAATGGTTTACCAAAAATCTCTTTTGAAAAGGACAAAGAATGTGATGCATGCCTTAAAGGAAAACAAACCAAATCATCTTTCAAATCTAAAAATGTAGTCACCACATCTAGACCACTGCAACTATTACATATGGATTTGATAGGTTCATCTAGAGTAAAAAGCATTGGTGGAAACCTGTATATTCTTGTGATTGTGGATGATTACTCTAGATTTACCCAGACTTTGTTTCTTTCTTCCAAAAGTGAAACATCTGATGCATTTGTAACCTTGGCTAAGAAAGTACAAAATTAGAAAGGTATTTCTATTGTGTCTATTAGGTCTGATCATGGAAGAGAATTTGAAAATTCATGTTTTCTGGAGTACTGTAATGAACATGGAATTGATCATAACTTCTCAGCACCAAGGACTCCTCAGCAAAATGGAGTGGTGGAAAAAAAGAACAAAACAATTGGAGAACTGGCAAGAGCAATGCTAAATGAAAAGGAACTCCCTCAAGTATTTTGGGCTGATGCAGTAAACACAGCAAGTTATATCATTAACAGAGCCTACATCAGACCAATTCTAGGAAAGACTCTTTATGAGCTGTACAAAGGGAGGAAGCCAAACCTTTCACATTTGCATGTATTCAGCTATAAATGTTTCGTCCACAATAATGAAAAGAAGCATCTGGGTAAGTTTGACGCCAAATTTGATGAAGGTATATTTCTTGGCTATTCTAATAGGAGTAAAGCATATAGAGTTTTTAATAAAAAGACTAGATCAATAGAAAAAATTATACATATTGTGTTTATTGAAAATAAAACAGTTTCCAAGCATGTTATTAATGAAGATTATCTTATCTCCAACTTTAAGAACTTAAATCTTTCTGAAGAAGATAAAATTGAACCTCCAAAAATATTTGAATCTACTAACATAGAGAAAGATATTCGGGAGAAAGATCTTGAGTATGAGAACAATGAGAAAATGTCTCAAGAACTCCCTAGAGTTTGGAAATATTAAATGAATCATCCAGTTGATCAAGTGATTAGGGATATTCAGGAGAAAGTTAAAACTAGAAAACAACTTAGGGATCAAATGATCAATTGTGCTTTTATTTCCCAAATTGAACCTAAGTGTACTGAAGAAGCCTTAACTGATAAATACTGGATTCTAGCAATGCAAGATGAACTAAATCAGTTTGAACGAAATCAAGTTTGGGATTTAGTGACCAAACCTAAAAATCACCCTATTATTGGCACCAAATGGGTTTTTAGACATAAACTTGATGAATTTGACACAATCATTAGAAATAAAGCAAGATCAGTGGCCAAAGGATATAATCAAGAAGAAGGTATTGATTTTAAGGAAACTTTTGCTCTAGTTGCAAGATTGGAAGCAATTAGAATCCTATTGGCCTATGCATGCATGAAAAACATAATGTTATTTCAAATGGATGTAAAAAGTACTTTTCTGAATGGATATATCATGGAGAAGGTTTATGTTGATCAACCTCTAGGCTTTGAGGACTCAACAAAACTAAATCATATTTATAAACTGAAGAAAGCTCTCTATGGATTAAAACAAGCTCTTAGAGCATGGTACGAAAGATTAAGCAATTTTCTAACAGAAAAGGGATTCATTAGAGGAAAAGTAGATACAACTCTGTTCACGAAGAAAGAAAACAAAGACTTACTTATTATTCAAATTTATATTAACGATATTATATTTGGTGCTACTAATGAATCTCTTTGTAAGAATTTCTCCTAGTTAATGCAGGGTAAATTCGAAATGTCATTGATGGGTGAGCTCAACTTCTTCCTTGGATTGCAAATTAAGCAATGTGATGATGACATTTTTCTCAATCAATCAAAATATCGGAAAGAGTTTCTGAAAAAGCTTGGCATGGAAAAAGCCAAGTCAATGGAAACTCCTATGACTACTGCAACAAAGCTTGATATGGATGAAGGAGGAAAGACCTTTGATTTAACTCAATATAGGAGAATGATTGGATCTCTGCTATACCTAACAGCTAGTAGGCCTGACATTATGTTCAATGTGTGTACGTGTGCAAGGTTCCAATCATGTTCCAAAGAATTACATGCCACGGCTGTGAAACGAATCTTCAAATATCTAATTGGAACATCACATATAGGACTTTGGTATCCAAAGGGCAATGGAGAAGAACTATGGGATATACTGATGTTAACTTTGCTGGATCTAAAACTGACAGAAAAAGTACAAGTGGAACATATCAGTTCCTTGAAGGATCCTTGGTCTCATGGTTCAGCAAGAAGCAGAACAGTATGGCTCTTTCCACTGCAGAAGCTGAATATGTTGTAGCTGGCAGCTGTTGTGCTCAAATCCTTTGGATGAAGTAGCAGCTTGAAGATCTTGAGATTGAGATGAAGGGAATACCAATATTGTGTGACAATCAAAGTACTATCAACATCACAAATAATCTTGTCATGCATTCAAGGACAAAGCATATTGAAGTTAGGCATCACTTTATAAGGGATCATGTTTTGAAATAAGACATCAGATTAGAATACATCATTACCGAAGATCAAGTATAAATTAGATGAATTTTTTATTTTTCATAATTTATGCTTTATCCGAAGTTCAAATTTTCAAGGATGAAATTCGTCTGTCAAAGGGACCTCTTTGCTGACTAACATATTTTCAATCCAATTATAAGAGATATCTCTAACAGACAAACTTTGGTATTTAAAAATTTGAATTTTGAAAAGAATAACTATTGCATCATATTGAGATGCCCACTGACAGACGAATTTTGGGAACCAAAATCCAAACTTCAAAGGCACTGTAGCAATATGGAACAACTGTTCACACTTACCAGAAGAACTTTAAACTTGAAAATTCGTATGTTCCAACATACAAACATTTGCCAAAGATGAAAGTTTGAACTTAGCTTTAGAACAGACGAACTTTGAGTTACAACGTTAAAGCCTTTAACTTACAGACTCTACGAAATTCATCTGTTAATACACCAAAATTTATATTTTGAATGTCAGACATATTAAATGTGGTTGGTGAACAGATAGTTTTTCAGAGTAACCGTTAAGTAATGTCTCTAATGGCTAGATCTTGTCTCTAACGTATAGTTAAGACAAGAATCTATAAATAAAACTTCATTTGAAGATGTGAAAAATGATTTTTACAATATATATACAGAAACTCTACTAAATTCTTGAATCAAAGTCTTCTGCTCTCACATACGTTATATCTTGTACTTCAAACTTCATATACACTCTAAATTAGAAAGTTCAATTACTGTAATCAATTTTATCTTCATCTGGAAGAAAGATTTTCTTGTGAGGGAATTTCACAAAGGATTTGAGAAGCACTCAGTTAAAGTGCAAAGAGTGAGATTGTAAGCTATTGGAACAGAGCATCAACTTATATTGAGGCATTGCAAGAAGCCCAACGAATTCTTGCAAGATAGTGGAAAATCTCAAGTGGTAGCTTGAGGACTAGACATAGGTCAAGAGAAAGAGACCGAATCAGGATAAATTTTTGTGTCTTCTCTTCCCTTATCTTGTTTTTTACTTGGTTATATTTTATACTCTGTTTTTGCTATCACTCTTGCTTTCACTACTCTCATATACTTTTGCAGAAAATTTTAGTCTTTCCAATTCATCCCCTATCTTGGGAAGCCAGCATATATAACATATAAGACCAATACGAGGAATATTTTGTTATATCATTATTGCTGAGAATAGAAATCATGGATGTCGGCACTTGCAAAACTTACAATTAGTTACTATTTGTTACACACTTTCCCTTGATTACTTTCCATTTTTCAATCTTAGGTTGTACACATATACATAGTATATTGAAAATTCCTTAACTACAAGAAACCAATCATCAGTTCATTTCAAAATCTTATAAATTATGCTTATTTTAAGGAATGCAATGCAGCCATAATTTATATTGACTTACTTTTGTAATTTAAAAAAAGAGTAAAAAGAAAAATTTACGCTAGAATGCAACCCTCCTGTCAAGTAAAAAAGCATGAGTATCATATCACAACGTTTATAGTGTATATTCTAATTCTAAATTCTACACTGAACAAATAAAAAAAAACATATACATCCAGAAACAAAATAATTAGTTTAGTTTAATATAATATTAGAGTAAACAAATAAAAAAAACCTTCACCTCCAACCAAAAAAACAATTAGTTTAGTTTAATATAATATTAGTAAAGTAAAAAAAATAGCAAAAAACAAAAAAGTAATAATCATTATAGGAAAAAAAACAATTCATACTGGTTAAAGAGAAATAGATGAGTAAAAAAAATTTTCGATTCTCAATTTTTCCAAAAAACCATTGTTATTGTTAGTGTAGCTAGTGTATGATGACCATTGCATCCCTGCTTAGTTGATCCTTATATTAAGCAACCACTACCTTTCATTCACCTTGCTCATTCACCTCTCTTCTTCTCCATGTTACTAGACAAGTATCATCAGCTAGAAGGATATCTAAACAACTCAAGTTCTATGATAGGGTATGAATCCTTTAAGATGATCACAATCACACACATTTTCTACCACAAACTATCCCTAATATAAGACTCAAAACCAATTGATGCATAGTATATACGTCTCAATGATATAAACAGGAACATAATGAAGGGATACTACATCAGAAGAGCACACGATGATGGTAACCAACGACAACCTCTCGGGCACTACACAATTGAAATGTCACAATCTGCAGCACGTCACATATGTATCCTTTACACAAAAGAGTTTAGATCTTCCCAGGCCTTAGGAGGGCATATGACCACTCATCATAGAAAGGGCAAGAGGGAGTTGCTCTCCCCGATGTTTCTTTCTTCTCTTGATCCTAAACCATGTAACCCTACCTCCATGTTGCTCCCGTCATCTCCTCCCACACTTCCTCTAGGTACTAACAACTTCTCTAACTACAACTCTTCAAACCACTATTTCCTTTGTCAATTTTCTTCTATAGGTCACAATGGCAACTATACAAGTCCATGCCCACTTTGTCAGCCACCTTCAATGGATCACCATGCAAAATCTGCCATCCAATCATTGCCTTGCCTTCCAAAAATCTAGGAGTCAGTATCAACACAACATATGCACTATCCAGCTATGCAACAAATGGCACAAAGATACCCATGAACATTGAACACTCTGACCATCCAGTGAATAGCTACCAATTACCACCCATGGAAAGAACCCTTCCAAACTTTCAATGACCAAAACATCCAAAGCTATCGTCAGAATTATTGCTCTTTTCTCCCAAAAGTTAGGAAATTGCATCATTAACCAGTAGACAACATGCAGCTATGCAACAAAGCCCAGAGAAGCATGTCTTGCAAGCGGAAGGTACCAATTGTCAATGAGCAACACTGGACTCTCAAGTACACAAGCAATCAGTCCGAACTTCCAGCAAACCTCCAGGAGTGACCACAGCCTCTGATGTGGTTTACCTTCAACATTATTCCAGTTCATAGTTCATGACATAGATTTAGAGCTTCACCTTGGATGTCCTTAGGTAATTCATGCGACATCAAGATTCTCACTATAGTATACTTAAACTAAGCAGTCTTAGTCTTTCTCTTCCTTTTTGTGTCCTTTCATTTAGTTTGTGTTGTACAAGGAAATCTTTCATGTCAGTTTGCCTTTGTATTCCTTTTTGCTGACTAACTATTTCCCTTCGATAACACTGCGTGTACGTTCTAACGTAAGTGATTAGAGAAAAAAAATTTCACCTTCATTATCGCATCACTTTTTCTTTTCCCCTCAGCACATCATTATATATATGTGTATATGTCTCTATCACTATATAGCTAATCTTCACCTCATCTACTTCAGAAGATGATTTGTCAGCTCTGAATTTATCATCTTGATTTTACCCTATCAATCCATTCTTTCACAGGACATTTAATATTGTCTCAGCATTTGCTCCCTTTATTTGTCACTTCTATCTTCATCTTATGCTGCATACAAAAGAGGACATGTTTAATGAATTGACTATTCTTCATTTGATCACTGCAACATAATCTTTTAACTCTACAAACTACATTAATCAACATCTGTTTCATGAGAAAAAGAATTCTTCTTGACTTAGAAATTTAAAAAGAGAGGAAAATAGGTAGGGGATTCAGAGTAAAATTTTTCTATAAATGTGATATCTTTAGTGTCCGATATAATCTATTAATTAATACCATATTTAGAATTTATTTTACATAATTTCTTTATCTACGAAAAATTGTTCAACTAATTTATTAAAATTTCCAATGAAGACCAAAAAAAAAAACCAGCTTAAACCTGAATGGTTTCATTCCAACCGCTGCAAGCATGTAACTTTTTTATTGCAATGAAGACAATTTTATATCAAAACTATGCAATTATTTAAGAATAAACAATTCGTTTAAAAATAAAATTAAATCTATCAACAAGTTAAAATTAAACAAGTTCTTAACATACCTATAAGCACAATAAAGAATGATGTCACAAAATATAATCATATACACCAAAGAAAAGCAATCTATCTAAATAGCAAAATTAAATAAGTATTACCACTAAATAACAATGGAAATAACTTTAACTTTTTTATTGCCCTTTCATACTTTCTAATTGCTTATCAAACTGTTTTTGTGATTTTTTTATCAGTGATTCAGAAAATTAACTTATCTTTCTTTAAAGAGTTAAAGCCTATAATTAATTAATAGGTCCATAATTAATTCACCATTGAAAAAACATACACTTACAATTGGATCACCTTTTCATCAAACAACTTTCCAATGATATGGTTTTAATTGAAGCCATCTCCCAACCCAACCTTATAGATAATGACAACTATCACAGTAACCTCATCAACATAAAAATGGAGAGTTAAAAAAAAAGGGTCGGCCTCTCTAGTCTAGTTTATATTTTATATGAAAAAAAAAGGACATATTGATATATATAATAATTTAGAAAAGCAAATGAAATTTTCCCAGGAAAAAGTATAAAATCTAAAGCAGTACGAGTAGCCGCCTTTCCGTTAAGTCCCCTCTAGGGTTTTGGTTTGTCACCGTTCACCAGCTCTATCTCCTCCGTTTTTCATTCTTGGTTTTCGAACATCATAGCATCGGTGAAGCTCGTCTTTGTCCGTCAGCCACCGTCGTGGCCTGTCACTGTGTGTATCGCCGTCCTCATTCCTGGTACGTTCTCTATTTCCTTGTTTGATCTCTTTATTATTTCTCCATTGCAAATCCTTCTCTTTCTCTGTTTGTAATACTGATTTTCCATCGCTGCTCCTTCTCTGTTTATTTCGTCTTTTACTGATTTGCTGTTTGGAGGGTAGAAAAAAAATTTGTTTCTTTCTCCCATTATACCTTTGCTTGTGTACCCGTGAGTTTTTAGTCTCCTTCTCTTCTAATATTTCGCATTCACTCTCTTTAAATTTTCTTATCTTCGGAAACTATGTATTCGAATTGTTATCTCCGGGTTTTGATCCGAACGGGAAAAAAAATTCGAGGGAAGGAAAGGAAAGCTTGCACCTTAAACGCGGGGAAGTAAGAGGTCATACCGGAGCTAGGACGAACTGAGATACTGATTACGACGAGGACCAAGAAGATAGCGATAATCAATTTAGGGTTTCTCTCAGCTAAAACCCTGCGAGTGACTACGTAACTGAGATTGACGACGATATCAGAGAAACAGATCAGTGGTGTTGCTAGGTCTTTCAACTATCAAACTTACGGCGAGTTCGCAGTCCCATGTGTCTAATTAATACAACTTCTACTTGTTCTCTGACTAATTTGAGCCTTTTCTCCTCTGTTTGTGAACGTTGATTATGTCATTCGTTGGTTGTGCTATTTCATTCCTGGAAATCTCTCAATTCTTTCTTTTTCGGCTGCACAATTCATTCTTTATTGGATTTTGTGTATAATTTTGTTGAATGTGCATTGCCCAATTGTGTAAATGGCTCATGTTGTCGTTAGTATGGTGTACAAACGGAATGCATATTGGTTTTATTGCAAAATGGAAGTATATTTGGATCAATACATGGGGATACATGTCATGGGGATTTACAAGTTGAAACTACGTTCTTACAAAAGTGGAATGGGATTAATAAACTTTTAATTCTGTTTGTTTTGTAGGTCTATGAGATTGTTCCTAGTTTTTAAAGGTTTTCCTTATGCTTAGGTGTTCATGGGTTTGAGGCTGATGTTATCTTTAGTCATTACTGTAGGTTTTTAAGCTTATAGCCCTGTAGCATTTACCTAACTATGATTGAAGCTTGCTTTTGATGGTTGGATTCAGATTTGTGTTTATACATGCTTGCTGTCTCATTGCGTTCAATATGCTTTTCTCTTGATTTTAAGCACCAATTGTAGATTGAAATGCTGGAATTGTTGGTAGAATGGTTAGAAAAATAATGCATTCATGTTAGCTTTTAGGCTTTCCACCTTTCATTATTCAATTTTCATTTGTTGTTGAATTGGTGTAGCTTGGCTAGATTCAAATTAATGTACTTGGGTCATAAATTAACTTGTTATTTGTATTATTGTGAACTTGTACTTTTATTGTGGTGTTTTATGTAATAATGTTATGTATGAAATTTTGTTTAATGATTATTTGAAGTATTGAGAATTTAGGTTTAATAATGTAGGCTTTTATAGTCTTGATGGGCTTTAAGACTTTAAGCCTATTTGTTGGCCTACTTTTTATGTAGGCTTCAGGCTAGGCCAAGTTTTTACAAGGCTTAGGTTTGAGTCTAAGAAAAAGCCTTATATACACCAGCAGATCAGACTCAAGTTTTAGACCTACAATATAGACCTGGCTTGTTTAGCCAAAGTCTAGTCTAGCTTGGTTTATGTCCTCCCCTACATAAGATATCTGTCACTCGCGTGACAAGGTACAATAGTTTGGTCTGTGTAGGATTGGTATTTCTCTAGTTCTCTGTTTCTTCAATTTTTACTAATGTTCGCTTGTTTCCTCTTTTTCGAAGAGTCGCCTGCCCTGCTGGTTCAGAATTAGAAGAAACAGAAAATGGTGAAGAAGAGCAAGAGTAAGAGAACTTGCTTCCCATATTTTGCTATTCTACCTATTAACTGAATCGTTACATTTACTTTTGTATAACTTGTCCTTCTGAATTGTTGATAGAGAGTAAGAGCAAAAGGATTTCACTCAAGAAAAAATACAAGATCATCAGAAAGGTGAAGGAGCACCAAAAGAAAAAAGCCAAAGAGGCCAAAAAGCTTAACTTGAATCGGAAAAGAAGGGTTGAGAAAGATCCTGGTATTCCCAATGATTGGCCCTTCAAGGAACAGGAGCTTAAGGCTCTTGAAGCCCGACGAGCTCGCGTTCTTGAGGAATTGGAGCAAAAGAAAGCTGAGCGGAAGGAGAGGGTATTGCTTCATTTTTAATTGATTATGTTTTTATGAAATTAAAGATTCTATTCATTTCTTATAGGAAGTATGAGTAAATTGTAAATATATCTGAAGTTGTGAACTGATATTTATATATCTTCATTTTGTCTTTGAAGAATAGAATTTTAGAGACAGCGTTAGATGGACAGTGGCAACAGCTTTAGATGGTCACAAGTCTTCTATTTCTTTCCCTTTTCTTATTATAGGCGCTCTTCAATGGTCTGATTGCTTGTAATTTTTCTTCTGCGTTATTCTTTGTCAAGTGTCAACATAATTTAGTTGGTGCAGATTATTATTAATGTATATGATTTTGAGCTGTATTATATATATCGGCACACAAACACAACCTATTCTTTTCCTGCATGCTGGGGAACACGTATACACAAGAGAACACTACTTTGGGCATTTAATAGATTCATCATATTGGAATTTGAATTTTAGTTTCAATGTAGTTGTGTGAACACTACTTTGTTTTTCATTTTTATTAAATCTGTATTGTGGTTAACCCTGGTTTCAGGCTAGAAAGAGGAAGCTGGGATTGGTAGAGGATGAGGATGATGTCTCCAAATTGGCTGAAACAGCTTCTTTGACAGAGCAAAATTTCACTGAAGTTGGGAGGAGTCGAGGTTTTTTTTTTTTTTTATTGGTTGAAGCTGCAGTTTTGGTCAAATATATAGTTCTCTCCCTTCTCTACTTTATTTGTATTGATTATATTTTATTTTGTCTTATTTTTCTGTAGACAACTCAGATAGGGCCTTCTACAAGGAGTTGGTCAAGGTGATTGAAGCCTCTGATGTCATTTTGGAAGTCCTTGATGCCCGTGATCCCCTAGGGACCCGTTGCATTGATATGGAAAAGTTGGTGATGAAATCAGGACCTGATAAGCATCTGGTCTTGCTTTTAAATAAAATTGGTAAGTTTCATTTCACATTTTTGTTACCTTACGTATGTGTGGAAAATCCATGTTTTTCAACTAGTTTTACCTCAGCTAATTAGTTGTGCTCTCAACTCAGATCTTGTTCCCCGAGAAGCTGTGGAAAAGTGGCTTAAGTACCTTAGAGAAGAATTGCCTGCTGTGGCCTTCAAATGCAGCACCCAAGAGCAGAGGTCAAACTTAGGTTGGAAATCTTCGAAAAAAGCCAAATTAAGTAATCTTTTGCAAACAAGTGATTGTCTTGGAGCTGATACTCTAATTAAATTGTTGAAGAATTACTCTCGAAGCCATGAGGTAACAGAATTTTTTGGTAAAAGGATAGCTTTTCACCTAAAAGAGTTTTGCCTTTGAATTTGCTCTTAAATGATTGAAATGAAATTCTTGATTCTCTACTCATCTCCGTTGGAAGAAACCTTGGTAGATGTACATTGGACTTATCATTTCCATTATTTGTTCTAAAGAACTTTTACTTGAAGTATGGGGGACTGGTTAGTTGTATGCTATCAACTCTAGTTAGGATCGGCTTATGGAAACATCTCTTGTTCTTTTTTTTTTTATTTATTTTATATTTTAAATGTGCATTCATGTTCTGGAATTGCAGATACCTCGTTTTCATCTTCAGCTTTTCTTTTATCTAAGTCCTTGGTTTTTCAAAACTTTTAATTGGACATCATAATTTTTTTTTCTGTTTAGTAAAATTTGTGTTAGAAGTGAATTATCTAGCGTAAGCAAAATTTCTTGATTATATACTAAATTATAGTGCTGATTCTGTTCATACTTCCAGAATTATATCTTTGTTACCCAGTTGGTCCTCCTCTTTCTCAACTTTCTTCGCCAATACACACCTTTGTGTATCTGTGACATAATGAAGAGGTTTCGGAATTCTAGTTGTATGTATGATATTCTACTACTACTGAGCATGTGGTAAAACTAACTCAGAATTTGATTCCTTCTACCCTTCCCCACTGTTTTATAATTTCATATGGCTTCCATTTTCTTTATCTTGTATTTTATGCTGCTTATATGGTTTTTCTTTCCTTTTTGTCATTTCTATGAACTTCTGTTTGATTTTAGCTCATTCATTGTTCCTTTTTTTGGGGGGTCAATATTAATTCTTCATCATTTCTTTAACAGATCAAGAAGTCAATCACCGTGGGTGTGATTGGCCTGCCAAATGTTGGCAAGAGTAGTCTCATTAATAGCTTGAAGAGATGCCATGTTGTCAATGTTGGTGCTACTCCTGGGTTAACCAGATCGATGCAAGAGGTGCAATTAGACAAAAATGTTAAGTTGTTGGACTGCCCTGGTGTTGTTATGCTAAAGTCTCAAGAAAATGATGCTTCCATAGCTTTACGAAATTGCAAAAGGATTGAGAAGCTAGAAGATCCAGTTAGCCCAGGTAAGTGGAGGGCTGGAGGCATTTCATTCTCTTGACAATTTAATCTTTCTTGCTTTGTGTTTATATTGGATTTATGGAGTTTGAAGTGACTGGCTGGAACTTTATAAGAATTCAACTTATAACTGTAAATCAACAAAGCAGAAAACTGGCAACATTGGTATATAGGCCCATTATAAATTTGAGCCTCAAAGAGAAATCCCAAGAAGTTTTGTCTAATAAGCATGGCTTTTAAAATTTCAACCATGCAAGTATTTGTGTTTTATTTTTATCTAATAATAAATCATTAAATTTTATTTGGGGGAAAATTCTAGAACAGGGAAAGAATGAAGCTATGAAGCACGGACACTTAATAAAGAGCCATATTTATGGCTAATACATATTTTACAATCATTTTAGGCATTACCCGGCACTTCAGATTTATGTTATGTCCTTGCCAGCATCTATACTTCCTTGCAGTAAAGAATACATACAAACCAGAAAGCATACCATTGAAAAATGAAAGCACACCATTGAAAAAAGCAGCAAAGGAGCCCAATTTCTCTGCAACCAAAAGAGGTCCATCGTAACAAAAAATACTTCTGAGTACTATCATTTCCTATAGATCTCAAGAAACAAAATTATGAGAACATTGCCAACCAAATGCACAATAACACTGCAAAAACTGCACCAACCAAATGCTCAATAACACTGCAAAAACTTTCCATGTAGCCTTAAAAATATGAGCATTCCTCTCCAACCAATGCATCATAACACTGCAAAAACTGCACATTGCCCTGTAATCGGCATCCTTTTTCCTTCTGAACTCTTTTAAAGACCTGTAAAAAGGAACCCCTCAAATGTTGGAGGCCACATCCATTGTTCACTAAGGACTACAAATAGATCAATCCTCTAAAATACAGGCATCTAACATCTAACAACAATGAGTTCTTGACTCTCAGGTTATACTATAGTGACTATTTCTCAATAGAAATACTAATTCATCTTTCCTTTCCCTGTATGAAACAGTAAAGGAAATTCTCAAGCTTTGTCCAGCTTCTCTGCTGGTAAAACTATACAAGATTCCAAGCTTTGATTCAGTTGATGACTTTATACAGAAGGTCGCTACAGTTAGGGGCAAACTCAAGAAGGGTGGAATAGTTGATGTTGAGGCTGCTGCAAGAATCATTCTTCATGACTGGAATGAAGGTAATGCATATATATAGCTCATAAAAGTGCAAACCAAGAGAAATGGTACATGCTTGCATATGAAATTAATAAAAATAGCTACTTGGTGATTTGTCAGATTAATAGAAAATTTGGCCTGTGTTTCAGGTAAAATTCCATATTATACCATGCCTCCAGTTAGGAATCAAGGGGGGCCGTCAGAGGTCAAGATAGTTTCTGAGTTTGCAAAGGAGTTTAATATTGATGAAGTTTTCAATAGTGAATCTTCGTTCATAGGAACCCTTAAATCTGCTGATGACTTCAATCCTGTTGAAGTTCCTTCAAGTCTCCCTCTCAACTTTGACCAGACAATGTTAGAGGTTTGTTGCTACATTGAGTCTTGTCAATGATATCTTGTTTAAACTTTTAAAGCATTTAAAACAGAATGATGAAGACTTTGTAGTATAATAAATTACCTTTTGGATCCTGGAAAGATGGGTTTTATCAATCTAATCTTCAGAAGATAATTACCATCATTAGACATTGACGCATACCCAAGTGGGATGGTGAACCTTTTCCCAAACGCTAGCTATTGAGGCAAAAAAACCAAATCATTTAAATACCCCATTGAGCATCCTATACTACTTAATGTAGGACTTGGGCATCCCATGCTACCCAAGTCCCCATCAGACATAGTTTCTAAGACCCATCAATATGATCCTGCTGCTAGTGATGTTAATAGTTAATTTAGTCATCCATAGTACCTTGATGGGTTTTCACAAATTTTTGGAGTCAAATGAGACGGTAATGATCTCCTGGAGATTAAATTTTAAGAAACCTTAAGTACTGTTTTCTCTTTTTAAAATTAATGTGGTTATTGGCTGGCAAGAGAAGCCCCTAGTTTGCATGCTGATTACATTGTTCTCAGATAAGTCCTCATAGGCTGTTGGTCAATTCTTGATCATAAATTTAATTTAGTCTGTGACCGTTTTCTTCTTTTTGTATGGCTCTGCCATGGAGGGCCATGAAGGTTCCTTCAAAGTGCTTTACATGTCATTTCACCTTGTCCTGAACTCACGATTTTGAGTTATTCATTTTCATTAACAAAATGATCTTATCCTCCTTCAAACTTTGTATTTTAGGACGATATGCAACCTCAACCAACAAATGAAGGTGAAGGTCCTGAAAAAACAGCAGAAAACAATGCTCACCAGTCAATGGAATGTGAAGATGATAACAAGGGCAAGGGGAAAACTGCTGCTAGTAGGCAAAATGAGAAACTATATGCAGAGGAAGGAATGCTTAATACAAAGCTACGGAGAGCAGAGAAGAAGAAAAGAAAAATGGTTAACAAAGCTTCATCTGATGCCATGGACGGCGATTACGACTTCAAAGTTGATTACTTCCAAAAGGGAACTGCAATGGATGCTGATGGTGGTCAGAGCGATCAGAGCGAGGATGATGATGATAATCAACTCAACTCTGAAGAAGTGCCATTGTCTGTTATGCAGACTGATGAATAATGGGGTAGTAATGGGCATATTTTCAATCTTGCCATTTTGCGTTGGGCTTGAAATTCTTTAGGGTTTGAATAGTTTTCTTAGTTGATCCAGTTTTTGATATATATTTGGGGCAACAGTCAATGAGATTTCAAGAATCGTGCCCAGTTGCGGTGTCTCGCAACGAGATTTTTGTATGGAAAAATTATGGTTCAAGATTTCAAATTGAAGATATTTATATAAAATATTTTTGAAATTAGGAAAAATTAAACATTTAGTCCACAAACTATAGCCCTGCTTGTAATTTAGTCCCTAAATGCTTTTGTTCTGGCGTTCATCCTCAACGTTTGCAGCTGTTCACAATCTAATCCTTACAAGGGATGGTTGGCATGAATGTGTTAATAAGCAGGTGATGTGGCTGACAGTCGTCACACTTGGCTAAGACGGCTATTGAATTTCCTTGTCATGTAATAGATTTTCATCCCAATTTCACCTCGATCCCAATTTGTAGAAGTTCTTCTGCTCTGACTTCTTCGCCTTTCCATGCAACCTAAGTAGAGCCCGACCGATTTTGATCCAGGAAATTGTTGCATCAGGTTGGTCCGTAATTCTTGTGGAGGACATACCCCAAAATTGTCAGAAGGGTTATCCACATTTAACTCTTTTCCGCATTAAACTCATTCTAGTTTGGGGTTCAAGTCATGAACTCGCCTTTGTCCACCACCACAGACTAGAAGTGTCGTGCCTATCTTTCGGATATACGTTGTGAATGTTTACAACCTCTACTATAAGTTTTCAAACCGTGCCCATAGTTATTGTTTTGTTTTTCTCCTTTATGAGTTTAACTAGATTTCACTCCCTTGCGTTGCATGGGACAATTTGATTAAAGTTAGAGATTAGCATATATATTAGTTTTTGAACATTATTTCGTTAGAATACAGAGTGATACACACGGGGCATAGGGAGTGCTCCCCGGTTCCCCCTCATCCTATAAACACTCCTTATACAAAAAAAAAAAATTCCAACCCTACTCGTCGGTCATGCAATTCTATTTTTTAAATTTAAATGTTTCTTATTATAAATATAAGGTATTAATTTCTTTAAACAACTTAGTAGTTATTTTTATTGAACAATTAATAAAAAAATGACATAATTAGATTTTTTTTATACAATTCTCCTTTGTGGATCCCCTTATCGTTTTATCTTGCACGAGTAAATTTTAGTGTCAAAAATTTATTGTATTTGTGCATATTTAATGCAAATGTTAACAAAAAAAAGTTTCATTTTATAATGTACGAATTTGAAATGTATTTTGAGACATTATTTTATTTGTAAAGAAATATATTTAAGATGTAAGTTGAAAAAGAAGGGAGTAGAAGTGGGTCCCACATGAAAAGAATGTAATGCAAGTAAAATGAAAAATGAAAATAAAAGGGGAAAAAAAAAAGAAGGGGCATTTGGTAGAAATCAAGGCAATATAGAAGATATATGACAGCATTAGAAATTATCAATGTAGAATCCAATATAGGAAATATCACTGTATGGCTAATGTAGAGTGTGCTTGATTATCCTTTATTATGAATTATATGATATATACAATTTGCACAAAAGAGGTGTAATTTATAGGGCTCTAACTCGTGGCTTAGCCCAACAAATGATGTTATAAAGAGAGAAAAAAGAAAGGTGCATTTATACCATGAGTACTCTTTATATATTATTTGATAACAGGATAAAGAGCATTTAAGTGTTTATTAATACTTTGTTCTGTTCATATTTTTAGTAACCAGAAAAATTATAAGTAGTGGAATGTGAGTTATATAGATGGTTGGAAAAAGATGGAAAGTTGGAGGGATAGGGACTGAGAAATACATGAAGCAGAGGTTAATTTGATCTTCAAGCACCTTTAGTCCTTTTAATGACTGAATATCCTTTAAGATTATGTCCCTATAACTTGAATTGATCCTCCCTATTAGATGATGCAATCTTAGATGATTGTTGTTGCAATCTTCCAATCATATTTAAAGCTTGACAGACATCCTTATTACCCTACTGATTGATTTGATTTCTAAAATAACATATGACATATAAAATATTACTGGTCAAGGCAATTACCATTGTATCCCCACCCTGTAAAATAAAAGAGAGCCATAAACTAATAATATTCATGTCTATTTCATGAGTTTTAACCCCCAAGGAAGAACCGAACCACAAAACTTGAGCAAACGAGCATCTTAAGAAAACATGATCTGCATCTTCAGTCATATGATCGGACAAAAACAACCAGCATTAACCTCCTTATGATGCTCCTTGAGAACCTGATGTAAAGGAAGAGCATTTTGTAGAAGTCGCCAAATAAATAGTTGTATTATGAATGAAACAGGAATCCTCCGTATCTTATCCCAAGGTACATGACATTTGAACATTGTAGCTGATTTCCGGATCCACATTTCTCCTTCATCAAGAAATTATAGGCCGTTTAGTTTTCAGTTTTGTCAAAATAAGTTAAAATAAATAAAGTTTGAGTAAAAATAAATTTATTGTAAATTGTTATATCTGGATATTCTTTTTACAAAAGTAAGTTTAACAAAAAATCTGTTTGGATGATAAGAATTAAAAGTATTTTTAGATATATAATATAAGTCAGTATCCCTCTCCTTTTCTAAAACTACAGTTTTGCTAGCACAAAAATAACTATCTCCTTCTTTTTCAAAATTATAGTTTAACTCAATTTTCATTTTATAAAAAGTCAGTTTATGACCTACCAAACACATCTAGTTGGAAAATGATAGTTAAAAATTAAGGATCTAGTTTCAAAAAGATAAATCAAATAGACCCTATATCCCTTGTCTACCGTATATTTACCATTAGAACTCTAGTTCCAAATTAAAAGATCTTTCATTCCCATATTAGAACAAGGTAATTTTGAAATCAATAGAGCTGTCTCATTATGATATAGCTCCTTCAAACGTTTCACGTCCTAAGATCATAAGGTTACCTACACTTGATAAAGTGGCTGGACGACATGGTTGCATAGACCACCAAAAGTGGTTAAATAGAGAAATCTAATAACCTGAACCAACTCTCGGACTCAGATTATTAGTAATCAATTCACTCTCCTTCTCTACTGACTTACATATACTCGATGCCTCATTTTTATGTTGCAGTCTACCATTTCTTCGGTCCTAAAACCTGATAAAACAAACTATTGTAATCAACTGAAATCAATCTCCAAACTGTTTTGGCAAGAAGAGAGTTATTAAACAATTAAGTATTTCTAAAACCAGGACCTCCTACATTCTTGCTCAAACATAATTGATTCCAGCTCACTAAATGAATTCTGTGTTTATTGTCCGAATCACCCCAGAAAAAATTGGCCATATTCATATCAATTTTGTGACATAAAGCACCTTTAGAACTTTTTAGTTTTGTGCGTCTATCAAATATTTATTTTCACCTTTAGATCTTCAAGCACCCAAATGGAGGGAAAGGGACTAATATTTATTTTCACAATTTTAGTTTCAAATTATATAATTTGTTCTATTTAGCACCTATTTGGACAGCACTTATGAGTCTATAAGTGCCTATTTGTTGGGTATTGGCAAACACATTACTATTACCCAATAATTACTTATATTTTCAAATTTACTTATTTTTATAAGCGAAAAATTTCCATTAACAACTTATGAGACAGTTGGCCTCACTTAAATCCTCCAAAAGTGATTTTGATAATCATTCAAAGATATTTTATTTTCTCAAAATCATTTGAGATAAAAATATCCAAGTATAAATCACATTTGATAAAATTAATTATACTTAAAATTAATTATCCTCAAAATTAATTATGTAAAATCTAATCCAAACACACATTAACACTCTTCACTACCAATAGCACGCTTCATTAGCTTCATCACTTCCTTCTCCTACTTTTGCTCCCCTCCCTTTATTACTTTCACTCAGTTTATATTGCTATTCTTTATCTATTGCTTCTCTAAATCAACAACTATAAATAGAATATGAGATGGATTTAAATGTATTTGTGTACACCCTTATTTTATATATTGTGGAAGAGAGTAATTTATATTACATCATCATAAACCGATTTTGCCACATTCATGGTATCTTAACTGATTCATAAAAATGAACTGCTGCTGATAAGGTCCTCTCTCCCTCAAGTCCTTCAATCAAGGTCGACATTCTTCCTTCATTCTTTCTCAATCAAACTAATTATAATAATACCTCAGAGTACTAACAATAATGCATATGTATAAAACCCGTGGTTGGTGGTGTTGACAGATGGGAGATGGTGTGAGAGAAAAAGTGATTCCTAAAGTGAAGAAAAGAAGAAGAAGAAGAAGAAGTATTGTTTAGGGATGTATAGTAGTGCTTCAAAAGGGTAAAGGTGGAAGAGTGATTTCTTACAAAGTGATGTACAGTTTAGGGACTAAATGTTGGTAAAGGCCATAAGGTCTTTTCCACTTCTCTCATTCTAAAATCAGTAATGAAAATGAGGATTTTGGTTGAACTAATTCATTTAACCTATCAATCTCAATATACTTCAATCTTCTTCTATTCCATAAGCCTAATGTAATAAGTGATGGACTTTAGTTGTTGGGCCTTATAAAATGAAGATGAAAAAAGCTAAGCAGGCCCTAAGGAACTTGAGGAACATAAAGATATTTGGGCTCAACCCAAGTAAGCTCGCTGACCTTGAAACATGGGGATAATAGTTCAGTGGTTACAATAGCGAAAGTAGGATCATGGTTCAAATGACATGGAGATAAATTAGGTTGAAATGGGTGGAAGAGCTCAAATGCATAACCAATTAAAAGAAGTTATGCATGACCTCAAGGAGTGGCATTATAGTCTCAAGCACCATATTCTGGTTATCCGAGACTTGTATGAAAGTGGTTTCAACATCTAGACAAAGACAAACACTTGCACTCATACCTTGTTTGGTATACTAGAACTTGGACTTCAAAAGTGGAAATAGAATTGGAATCCACCTTTTAGCTTGTTGGCGTGTGAGATGCACACTTCTCATCATCTCATGGAAGCCTAGTTCCATGAAAATTGATGGAAGTGACTTCTATACCCAAGGCCATGGAACTCTAGCTGATGGACCCTTTTGCCCTTCTCACTTCTCACTTGTCCTTTGTGTACTCCTCACCTTCGGTCATCCCGAAAAAGCAACATTGCCTCCCAGATCTTGCTTGTTCGATAGTCTTCACTCCTCCTCCCAAATCTTACTCATCCGATGATTGAAGTACGGCTCTCCTCGACCCTGCCTTGATGGTTCTTCCCTTATAGGCACTCGCGAGTTGTTTCATGTAAGATTTGTTGAACGACAGTGAAGAAGGTGGTTCATCGATGGTTCTCAACACCAGAAACTGAGTTGTGATAGTTTTCCAACTTTTTATTCCTTGATTTTTGTCTTTGATTCCCAATTTCCATTTTTTTGGGTGAAGAAGGTGGTTCATCGATGGATTTGATTTTTTGGTCCTAATTTTTCATGCTTCATTCTTCCATCTCCTTCGAGTGTTGTTTCTTTGAAAATTTTATGCCTAAGATATCCTTTCTTCGTTTTTTAAAATTTCAATGTAAGTTTGATTGTTGGATTTGTTGGGCTTCTCCTTGATGGTGTTGGTGTTCTCTTATGATCTTTTTGTGGGCCTCTCCGGTAGTGATGGTGCAGGGTAGTTTGTGTTTTGTATATATATGTTTTAAAATTGGGAAAATGACATTTAGAAACCAAAATTTATAATTAATATCAATAAAACATCCATAAATTATAAAATGTCAATAATAGATTAAAGGTCCAAAATTGATCAGAATTTAATGGTTAAAATACAGAAATATCCTTATTAAAATAAAACAGCCCAATGCCCTAGTTCACAGAATTGCTTGATCATTCCCTAATTTTCTCATCTTCGTCAAACTAATTTCTTAAAAGTGTGAAACAATGGTTATGTTCTGTTGTTTTGTCACTCTTCGTTCGCTAATTTTGTTGCCCATCACATCATCTTGCCTCGTCTCTCTTCATTGATTATTGTATGTTGTTTTAATCATATTAGGTATCAAATTTTCTGTATTTTCCTTTTCTTTCTGTATTTTGGTCTCTCTGTTGATTCCTGTATGTTGCTTTAATCATCTTAAGTATTATTTTTTCTATGTCTTCCTCTTCTTCTAGTATGTTTGTAAATGTCATCCCTTTCATCTTTTTTGTCCTCAACCTGTATTTTGGTTTCAATTTGATTTTACTAATTTTTGAATTGCCTTTTCTTCCTATATTTTAGTATTGATTGTTCATATTTAGTTTTATATGATTCCTTTATTTTATTACAGTTTTGTTATGTTGCATAAATTTCTTAAATAATAATTTCACTTTAAATAAGTAGTAAAAAGTAGCAAATAATAGGAGATGAAGTAGTAAAAATTGGTGTTAAATAGGAATAGAGAAATATACTGAGATAAGTATATTTTTCATTACAAAGCAAATATTAAATATCGTTTAATCTGATTATCAATTTTCTGATGTTGTTCAGTACAATTTCGACAATTTTGAGTTGACTTGGTTTAGTGGTCAGTGAATCATCTTAACAACAAAGTTCATGATCAAGTTAATGCTAATATATCATGTGATAGAAGGAAGCTATCCAGGAAAATGTGAAAAGCAATGGTGTTAAGGATACTGATATTTTGTATTATAATGTAATAGATACTAATGTAAGATAGTAGTGTGAAGGATCTTGATTTTTTTTGCTACTAATATAGTGAATACTTATGAAGGATATTGGTTTTAGGAATAATTATGTTTTAGATGCTTGTATATTATTTTCAATTTTACATTGTCATTTCAAGAATTTCACATTATTCCTCATGAATTTGACACTAAAATCTTAACTTTTGTGTATATAAACACTTCTAGTATAAATGGGTTTATTGCAAAGCATTTTGAGATACATGGCATAATGTATATATGTAGAATAGTCATTTTCTATATACATCAAATAGCATGTATGAATAAGCTATATTTTTATGTATGTAATGATACTACGCCACGTGAGTATGAAATGAATGAAAATTAAATGTATGTATGAGTTATATTTGACTGTACTTTATTGACCCTTCTAAAATTCCAGTGCGCTTTACTTATGGTAAATTTGTGAAGTGGTAGATAAACTGTTCGACGTAAAATTGGAGTATTTCAGTGTTAAACCATCAAACATTAGTAGCAAATTAAGGGTCAAGTGTAAAATACTGGAATTAAGTTGATGAATTATTTACTAAACATAATTTGTTCAATGTAAAACTGGAATACATCAGTGTCAAACCATCAAACATTAGTAGTAAATCAAGAAAGTTGAGTGTAAAATACTGAATCTGACTTGATGAATTATTTATTGAACATGTTTGATGATTTGATATTGAAGTACACCCGTTTTACACTAAACAAATATGTTCAATAAATAATTCAACTCAGCTCCAGTGTTTTACACTCGATTTCCTTGATTTACTACTCATGTTCGATAGTTTGACACTGAAGTATTCCCGTCTTACACTGAACAAATTATGTTCAATAAATAATTCATTAACTTAGATCCAATATTTTAAACTTAACTCCCTTGATTTACTACTCATGTTTAATGGTTTGACACTGAAATACCTTCGTTTTACAATAAACAAATTATATTTAGTAAATAATTCATCAACTCAGATACAATATTTTAAACTTAACTCTCTTAATTTACTATTCATGTTCAATGGTTTGATATTAAAGTATCCCCATTTTTTATTAAACAAATTATTTTCAGTAAATAATTTATCAACTTAATTCCAGTATTTTACACTCGATCCTCTTAATTTACTACTCATGTTCGATAGCTTGACACTTAAGAGCCCCTGTTTTACACTAAACAAATTATATTTAGTAAATAATTCATCAACTCTATTCCAGTATTTTACACTCGACTCTATTGATTTATTACTCATATTCAATGGTTTGATACTGAAGTGTCCCCATTTTACACTAAATCAATTATGTTCAGTAAATAATTCATCAACTCATATTTAGTATTTTAAATTTGACTCCCATGATTTATTACTCATGTTCGATGGTTTGACACTAAGATGCCCCCCATTTTACATTGAACAAATTATGTTCAATAAATAATTCATCAACTCAGTTTCATCATTTTAAACTCGACTCCCTTGATTTATACAAAAATATAACATGTTCATACATGCTACGTGATTTATATATAAAATAACTTTTCTATTTATATACAGTTATGCCATGTACCCTAAAATGCTCTATAATTCATATACACAAAAGTTAAAATTTTAGTGTCAAATTCATGAGGAATATTGTGAAAATCTTGAGATGAGAGTGTAAAACTAAAATGATATACAAATATACAAAACATAATTATCCCTAACATTAGTATCTTACATAAGGATCCATTACATTAGTAGCAAAAAAAATCAAGATCTCTATCCTAGATCAATATCCATTACATTATAATCCAAAACATCAGTATTCTTAATACCATTGCTTTTCATATTGTCTTGGACAGCTTCCCTCTCTTATCACATGATATACTAGCATTAACTTGATCATGAACTTTATTGTTAAAATAATTCACTCACCACCAATCCAAGTCAACTAAAAATTGTCGAAATTGTGCCTAAACAACATCAGAAAATTGATAATTAGATTAAACAATATTTTATGTTTGCTTTGTAATGAAAAATATACTTCCTCAATATATTTCTCTATTATTACTTTGTACCAATTTTTACTACTTCATTTCCTAGTGTTTACTACTTTTTACTACTTATTTAAAGTGAAATTATTACTTAAGAAATCTAAGTAACATAGTAAAACTGTTGTAAAATAAAGGAATCATGCAAAACTAAATATGAATAATTGATATTAAAATACAGGAAGAAGAGATAATTCAAAAATTAGCAAAATAAAATTAAAATCAAAATACAAGTTGAAGAAGAAGATGATAAAATGGATGATATTTACAAACATACTGGAGGAAGAGGAAAGACACAGAAAAATTAATATCTAAGATGATTAAAGCAATAAACATGAATAAACAGAGAGATCAAAATATTCGAAGAAAAGGAAGATATAGAAATTCGATACATAAGATGATTAAAGCAACATACAAGAGTTAACGGAGAGAGACAAGGCAAGATGATGTGATAGGTAACGGAATTAACGAACGGAGAGTGACAAATCAACATAACATAGCCATTGCTTCCCACTTCCAAGAAATTAGTTTAACATAGATGAGAAAATTAGGAAATGATTAAGCAATTCTGTGAACATGGGTATTAAGTTATTTTATTTTAATGAATTTCGGTAATTTAGTCATTAAATTCTCATTAGTTTAGAACCTTCAATCTCTTATTAGCATTTTATAATTTAACTCTGTTATTGACATTAATTGCAAATTTTGGTATATAAATATAATTTTCCCTTTAAAATTTTAGGAGGATCATTTTGGTTTTTTTATATTATAAATACAAATGTTAAATAAAAATTAGACAACTTCCATTATCACAATTTATTTTATGATAATAAATATTTCCAAAAATTTTGTCATGTTTATTATAAATAATTTTTTTTGTCGGTTTAATTTATTTATAGTGCTTATTATAATATAATTATTTATATGGGTTGCATGTCTTTTTGTATTTTCTCGTAATAGCACCTGCACGTATCAGGTAACGTGGCTAATTTTTATTAGAAGAAAAATTAATTCTGAGAACAATTAAAATGAAATTTCATTTTGACAAAATAAAAAAGGCCTCTTCTTCCTCTTCCAAATTTCAGATCTACGAAATTGCACTCCCAACTTTACAAGATTCACTCTTCCGAAACATAAACACCATTAGCCAAATTCAACCTCAAAATCTTAAAGTTATTTTTTGGATAATTTTTTTCTTAGATCGTTTTTCGTGGCATTTCCGTAGAAAATTTTATCATCTCCTGCAAATTCTAGAGTGGCTGTGCATACAAGTTTATTTATATTTGGTGTTTTGGATTTTGGCGGCTTGAATCATGTGGGGCACAATTGCGAATTTGAAGGAGAACTTGAACAAGATCGCCCTTGATGTTCATCAAGATGATGACGACGACGAGGAGAATGAGGTCGAGATTTATGGCAGACCAAACGGAGTCAATTCTCCCATCTCCGATCGGAGTAATTCTCATAGTTTCTCGCATTCGAAATTTGGTCCAAGTTCACCCCTGTCAAACGGGTTGGGTGATCCTGCTGCGCTTAATTCTGAGGTGCCACTTTTTTCTTGGTTTCTTTCTTGAGCTTGGATTGTCATTGAGTACTTTACAGAAGATTGCGTAATGTTTATGCTTTTTGATCTCAAGGGCGCTTGCCTGATTTAAATTGGATGAATATACTGGAGTCAGTCTATTGAGTCATTTTTTTCTTGCTTGGTATAGTCTGTACACATGAAACATTGGTTTCGAACAACAGCTGAGGTTTTGATGATTTGAGGGTGTTGTTGAATGTTGAATAGGCTTAGGAACCAGTATGTCTTGTCAAGGTAGAAATCAAGGCGCTTATTGATGATTAATTTATACCTATGCTACTGTTTCAGACTACTTACTTTATTCGTCTGAGATAAACTGGATATTGGGTGTTCTCTAATGACGTGTCTATTTTCCAATATAGTATATGGTTTCAAATTTGAACCCAGAGAACTTCAATTGTTCGTTTCTTTTGGATTATGTTGGTGGTCAAATTTGCTAGCGAATTCATTCCCAACTGTTGCTTCGGGAGTGTGAGCCGTAGTGGGAAGTAACAGATGATTATGTTTTATTTATGTCTTTTATGACTATCCTCCTGTCTAGAGGGTCAGCAGTTGGATATGTGAAAAGAAAGGAAAAAAAAAAAAATTCAGATTGAAGATGTTATGAACTTATTCACATGAATTGATTTCTTCATATTAATGAATTGGTAATTTATGTTTATTGATCATCAAGTCTCACTTGGTTTTAGTAAGTTTTGGGTTGACTTATTTTTGATTAATCCATGTCACGTTTTCTTCAGTTGATGTAACCTAGATGGACATATTAAATTTTAAGTATGACATCCTATTAAAATCCTCTTACTTGTTTGTAGAATTGGTGGAGAATAATCTTGAAGAGAATACAATTTGGAAAAATTAATTCAATAAGAGTGAGTTTTATGTCTGGGAGTGTCCATTCAATTCCAATCATAATCATATAAAAATAACTTTTGTCAATAGCATTAGCCTGTCAGGTAAATCACTTATGGCTGTGAAATTAGTAATGCATTGTGTTTTCAAATATATATCAGATATATATACATCCTAATGATGGAAAATAGGTGAAATTGTACACTGTTTGAATTGTTAGGAGGTTAGTATTTCTATATAGTGTTAGCTATTATCAGATTTTGTTTTAAATGTTTATCTATAAGGGGTTAATTTTAAAGTCAAGCTAATTTTCAGTATAATAAATAAACAAGGGTATCTTCCTTTAGCTCTGAAGTTATGCATCAATGTGATTATTGTGTGTTGATTAGGGTAATTGACTGCAATTTAATAGTATTTAACTTAGCTACAGGAGCAAAGGTCCCTTGAAAGTCAATGCCACAGGTTTGAGTGAAACCTTTGGCAACAAGTCGAGCTTTGTACCTGTTAATGCTACTTTCTTGGTTGTACTTGATAGCAAATACCCATGTGCAGCCTACTAGAAACTTTCCTTTGGGCAACCCTGTAACTTCCCATGTCTGATTCTTTTTTAAGGCATTCATCTGTTCTAAAACAGCAGCTTTCCATTCTGTACTCTTCATAGCTTCATGTATACTGCTGGGTAATTTTTCAGCAGATAAACTGCTCACAAAGGCCTGCATTTTAGATGAAAGTCTATTATAAGAGACATAATTCCCAATAGGATACTTAGTACACGATCTCTTGCCTTTCCAGAGGGCAATGGGCCTCTGTAAATCCTCCAAGGACATGTCTAAGGCTGGGTTGGATGATTGGCATTGCAACTGAACATTTTCTGGCTGCTGCTGTACAGATTCGATTTGCTGATCAGATTATTATTATTATACCTGATATGGTTGCTTTTCTTTTTTTCTCTCTGTTTTTTTTTAAATACCAAAATATGATTACTGTTCAAAAGCCAAATTATTAAGATCAGTTGCTTTTACTGTAGGAGGCTAGAATGCATTCTAGCCCTCTAGAATATCTCTTTGGGTGACTAGAACACTAAACTATAGAGCAACGTTCTTCTCTGGCTGACTTTTTTGCTTAAGGTGATTTAGATAAGTATGAGTTTTAAGAATAGAACGAGTGGGATGCCATCCTGTTTAGGGCAGGATCCTAAACATGCTAGTTTGAGGCTGCAACAAATTTTGGGGGCTGTAGTGCATTCAGTACTTCCCTTCCAAAATGTGTTTTGGGTGTGTTTCCAAACATGCTCTTTTTATTTCATCAAAACAAGTTAAGTAATTTGATTCCCTTTTACGTCAAAGAAATGACCTGATTGGAAACAGGTATATCTGGCTGGATACTGGAAGAAGTGAACAACTATAGATGGGACTAAATAACATTCTGAATTCCTAAATTTCCTGTCAAGAAGAAATGGTTTTCTCGTTTTTCCCCAAATTTAATCATTTACCAACAAAAGCATTTTTGCTTCTGACTTTTCTTCCTGACCGTATTGTCATTCTTCCACATGAAAAGTTGGCACATGTTTGTACAAATGGGCATGTGTAGGGAGTGAAAATTTGGTGCCAAATGGTGGAGACTTTCTTGCTTTCAATGTTTGTGTTTTTCTTTGTTCTTTGAATCTTCTATGACGTGATGTAGTAGGCTCCTTTCATTTTAATTCTTCTTATTGCAGATTGAGCAATACAAATCAGAGATTAAGAGACTTCAGGCATCTGAGGCAGAAATTAAAGCACTCTCTGTTAATTATGCATCTTTATTAAAAGAAAAGGAGGTATGGAATTCACTTTTTTACATGTTTGGTGACATGGAATTTTCTTTTTCTCCTGTTTCTTATGTTAGAGCTTCTCGATTTTAAGATTGTCTTGAATAGCTGTCTCTTTTGCGGTCAGGATGACCTTAATACATTAGATGCCACATCATTGTTAATTTCCCGGAGCTTTGTTATTGGGTTTGTGTGACTTTGGTCTTTGGCTTTTCATATCCTGATGGAACTTAGATAGGGTCCATTCAAATAAAGTGAACTCAGCTGCAATGCAACATTTTGGGAATAAGTTGTTCTTTTTTTTTTTTTTTTTGGTTTTAAATCTGTGTCCATGATCTGCTCCCCAAAACAGGAGTGTGATTTGCTTGAGACATGATAGAATGATTTTTGCAGTTCATAATTTCTCTTATAGTGCTGATCCCATTCAGTGGGATAAGGCTGCTGTCATTGTTATTGTTATTGTATAATTTCTCTTATGATGTTGCAAACATTTGTTTAACAATATATCCTAATTATTATTTCTAGATTGTCTTTTACTGGTCTTTCATATTTGAAATGTTTCACTATCCAGTCGTTTTGACTTAACAGGACCAAATTGTTAGATTGAATAGAGAAAATGGCTCATTAAAGCAAAATTTGGAGGCAACAAGTAAAGCTTTGAGTGTCTCCAGAAATGATGGTTCTGGAGCATCTTCTAAGGGGATTGATCCAGTTAAGGTAGTCTTTCATTCTATTTCAAACTTTGTTGTGGAGAGTTTAATGTACTTTACACAAGTTTTAAACCTGCTGTAGTCTTACGTTAAGTCTCTTGTATTTGATGATGCCCTATGAAATTTTAAATATCAATGAGGTTACTTTATGGTTGTTACTTGTTAGTTGCTACCGTATATACTTATTTATCACTTTTGGCCTTTTCCTTGTTATGCTTCAATTTTCTAATTGGAAAAGTTGACTTACTTGCATTGTTTATAAGTATTGATAGAATTAGGTGGGCCATATCCTCTCTTTTCATTCTAAAGACATAATTTGTCTGTGTGCATGCTTTTGGGTATATTTGATGTAAAATTCAGGATAAAAACTGACATTTGATGAATTGGAAAGTTTTGTGCGCACATGAAACTCTCACACATGATGTGGTAGCCTGCCTACCCACTCTCCTCTTTATGTTTCTAATACTTGAAAATAGAGATTACTTGCAAGTTAGACTCCTCGAGATTATTAAGAGTTAAAACTCTTAGACAATAATAAACTTGGATACTTATAAAATATTAAACTCTCAACCTTTTGCATCCCACTTTAAAAGGGCCTCTCAATACTCCCCGATCTAGCTTTAGCTTGTTAGAAATAAAACCCAATTGAAGAGAAAAACAACAAACTAACAAAAGAGCTCAATAATAGAAACTAGCTAATAAAATAAACTAAACTCCAATAAAGTAACTTGGTAATAGAAACTAGTTAGCACCGTTTTTGATAAAAAAATTGTATGAGCATAATTTTCACATTTTAGACAGAATGCACCTGAAGAGATGGCCTGGATAAGGAACACAGTTGTTATAGCATTTGGAACTCATGAAAAGTCTCCATTTGTCATTCTGAAACATCACTAAGGAGGTTGAAACGGACAAACAGGAGGCTAGGCTGCTAGTGTAGAGTGATAGTGCCTTGAAAGATGCAGTGCAGTAACTGGAACAGGTTAGAAGACAACTGCTAAAAGCTGGTAAATTGATTAACGTGCTGGTATAATGCTTAGTGGAAAGAATGGCTGAAGTGATGTGCAACTTGGGAAAAGCACTCCTGGTATGATACACAGCAGATAGAGTGGATGTAGCAGTGCGAAGCAAAAGATAAACATTATATGACGGCTAGAGAAGAGTCAGGAGAAGGTTTGATTACTGTTTGGATGAAAAGTAGCTCTAGAGAGAATCAAACACCCCGTGCTTGAGCTCACAATGGCCAAAAGGGTGAAGACATTGGGAAAAGCCAAATGTGATGCCACCGTATCGGTTCACCTGCCGGAAGAGGGAAGAACCCGAACAAACCACAAGAGGGCCATCTTGGGTGAGTGAGTGGCTACATGAACTGGAGGTGGTCAAGTCACCAATTCTGGGCTGCCTGGAATGTTGCTGGAGCTGACACGCTCATGAGCCTGCATATGGAGTGATGGTAAGATTTTTTCTTGAGTGTGCTGGGATGTGTCTGACATTTCTCTTGCTAGGTATGGACTGGTCAGAACTCTTTGATGCTGATGAGAGTGAGATAATTTGTGGGATAATTTTATAAATATTATTATGAAATTACATAGTTCACAAAGAGGAGAGCCCAAATAAATAAACCTTGAAGCAGAAAATTAGGCTCACAGGTCAGCTCCGGTAGAGAGACAAAGGAAATAAAATAAGACAATAAAAGAAGAAATTAAAGGGACAATGGCTAAAGAATAAATATGGAAAGAAAATCCTGGGGAGTCATTAAGAATCCTGGGGAAACGTTGCAAGAAATCTGGGGAACCATTGCTGAAATATGGGAAACCTTGAAATCAGGCATTAATGAACTGATTTAGTCAGCTCTCTTGATTCTTTCGGATCAAATAGCATTTTAACCATAGCATGCTGTTCTGGGTTCGATCCTCAGCCTTGTGTATGGGAAAACCCTGTTAAGGGAGGCAAAACCCACTTTAATGATCTCTACGTCTTGAAGGGATTGGTCTTCGACTATCGGTTGAGGATACCCCTAGTGCTCATAAAAAAAAAGCAGTATTACCTTTACAATCATAATCCAGCTAATACGTCCTTAAAATCTCCATAATATTAATAGGGAGAGTCAATATTCCATCAAGGGACTCGTTAGAAACTTTTTCTGGTCCCCAAAAGATTGTGTCCAGAAAAATAGTTGCATGGTATAGACTAGAGCTATGCCAAAGAAAGGGTCACCCTTGAAGAAGTGGTTGGGACTTCAACCCTGAAAACTACTAGCTATTTAAGGCCTACTCTTCTCTCAAACTAGGCTCTGATGTTTTGTTAAACTCGGGATAAGGACTGGAAGGGTTGCATACATTTGTAACTCTCACATGTTGCAGCAGCCTGCTACCCTCCCTTTCTTCTTTTTATTTATAATAGAGGAGATTAATAACAAGAGAAACTCCTAGAGATAATGATTAAAGATAAATATGACTCGGACAACAATAAACTCTATGGCTCGTGAGATAATAATAAACTCCAAATTTTTTAGGAGTCCCACTTCTCAACATTTGATAACTAGCCAAGGAGACTATTAATAATTGATAAATTAAGTAAATGAATTGAGGACTCTTTTTAGGCCATTATATTGAAGCATGAAGATGGTATAAAATGCAATATGTTCAAAGAAAATGCCTAAAATGATCTGTTGTACCCATTCTGAATGATATGATGCCATATAATATCAAAATATCTCGTATCATAACAACATTCAAGTTTATGCATTTCTTGAGTTTTGGAGATCGGCTGTCATGTCTTATATATTTTGAGATGGATTACTGCTTTGTGATAAACATTTTTATATATTCAATTATCAGTGGGGTTTTTCAACTATCGTGCAACAGTTCATTTACAATTATATCTCTGATTTAATATTGGGCAAAGGGTAGAAAAATTTTATGGAATTTGATATTTACTTAATCATGGTAAGAAGACGCATTATCAGGATTGGCATTGGGGTGAGGTCAACACTTTTTGTGGCTTTTGTCCTTTTCAAACCCTATTTAAACTTCCTCAACATTTATTTGTTACAGTTTGAACTTTAAGGGCAATATGTTGTAGCCATAAGAATTAAAAGGAATAGTGTGGATGTGATCTATATGTGTAAAAGGGAGTGCCTTTATGTGGGATATCTGGATGGGCATAGAAATGTTGCTGGTATTCCAAAGTGTTTGTTGTTAATCTTGTTATTGAAAGCATCCGGCTATGTACTACTTGGTCTTGGCCAAATTATGTTGATTCTTGTTGACTACGTTTGCATACTTGTGCAGGGAAGTAGTGATCAAGTTTCCAATCGACAGCATAAGTTCACAGCTCATGTGAAAAATCGTCATGCTGGAAGTTTGAAGCATAATGGTGTTGTCTGGAGAAAGGATTCTATAAACAATGGAAGCATATCTGCCTTGGATTCTGATGCCATTCAAAATGAGATGGAAATTATACATTCCAATTTGGAAGGAAAGGACAAGGTACTATGATGTTAGGTTTCTATTTATTCATAATTCATATTTACTTCATGTGCATAGAAGATTAACTGAGGTTCTATTAGTTATACACCTTGCCAAAGTTGATTTTTGAGCATATAGCTTTATTTTGCTAGGTTTCTTTATTCATACTTTTATTTTTAGTAATGAGTGAACTTGACAACAGATGTATGAATGCCTTCTAGGAGGTTGCTGAGTTGGTGGATGGGAAAAATGGCTCCACAGGATCAGTACAGCATACTTTTGAGGTTAGAAAATTGAAGACAGAACTGGAGCAAGAACGTGATAAATTGGCAAAAGTTCAGCAACAATTCCAAGGTCTCTTTTTCTGCATTTGGAATATCTAGTCAAAATTTTGCATCTATATCCAAGTGTTGCCTGATAATCTGTTTCTTTCTTCAATGACAGAGGAAGTGACATTAAACAAGTCCCTTCAGGAGGAGCTTAAAATATCAAAGATGGAAATAGACAGAGTGAGTTATGTCTTTATCATCAATCATCATGGCTCCAGGCATGCAATACCTCCATAATGTGGTTGAGTCATATGATTTGTATGCAGCATGAATGCATGATGCAATAACTCTATCAAACGTTTCTTGTTCCTGAGATACAGCACAACTAATGTTTTTCTTATTGACAGAACATAAAAGAGGGCGGTTGACATGAAACTATTGATGCACATTATAAAATGAATGTTACCGCAAATTGTGCATTGTGTGATGTCACTTTTTGTTGTTGTTGTTGTTAAATTTTTATCAGCGCCTTGGTGCTTTTAAACAAATCCATCCTTCCATATTATGATATAATGATATAAAACAATCAATCAAAAGCAGCTTTATTTTGGAAAATTTTTAGGCCCTTAAGGAATACCATTTCAAATTGTGGGCTTTTATTCATTTTACTGTTATTAACTCATTGTGAGACATGTTTTACTCAGTAGTTTCCTGTTTTACAAAATACCTGTAGTATATAAATTCTATTTGAAGACATGACTCACTAAGTAGTTGCCTTTCATGTAAAGGAATAAATTATGTTGCTTCTGCAATTTCTGATACCAATTCAAATTGAAATTCTTAGTTTCATAAATAATAAGACATGGGTAACTTTCTCCAATGCTTGAAAGTCTCCACTTAGCCACTTTTTGCAGATGATGTTTTTTGATCTGAGGAAGGAGTAACTTGAACAATTACTGGTTTACATGAATGAACTATATTATAGAATTGTTGATTATTTTGCCATACTAATATTCATGGTTTGGATTTCCTAGTTTCTGGTTGTCTAATACATGATATCATATTATTGTTTGAAGACATCAAAGGAGATGAGCAAAATACATGATGAATTGAATGAGAAAGTATCGGAAATAAAACATCTGCAAATGGATTTGAGAAGATGGGAAGGTGAAGATGCAGGTGCTGTGGATAGCTTGAAAAGACTAATCAAAAGCCTAGAGAAGGAAAATGTCACCCTTAAGGTTGGGTATTTTTTATACTTTCTTAATTTCACTGTAATTCTCCCATTGTCTATCGTGCTCTTCTAACATGATCATATTATCCATTGTTACTAGTTGGAGAAGAATGAACTTGAGGCTTCACTGGAAACAAGCAAGAAGTCTTTAACTGGTCAAATGTCATCTGATGCTTCTCAGAAGGATTCAACCAGTATGAGTGAGGTGAGCCTCAGATCATAGTATCATTTACTTTATTGGTTCTTCATGTTAATAACAAATGCCTTTTCTTTCTTTTGGGGGATGGGGCATTTACTTTTGGGAATAGATGTCAGATTCTTCCAAAAGTTTTCCAGAAAAGGAAGAAATGGAAAGATCCTTACGAAAGCTAAGTCAAGATTTGAAGGAAGCGCAGCGTGAAAGGGACAAAGCATTACAACAATTGACCCGCCTTAAGCAGCATTTGTTGGAAAAGGTTTCCTTCTTTTTACTTTTTTCATTTCCCCCCAAAGAATAGTTAATTATGGCCTAGCGTAAGAGACAAGCAAGGTATAATTTATCTTGATATTGTCATTTTCCATATCTGATAAATTATATGTATTGCTACTGTTCCTGCTAAACTTGAACCGGTTTTTTTTTTTTTTTTGGCCAGAAAACTTAAACCTGTTTGTGTCAATGTTAACAGGTTTAATTGTGTTTGCACAATTAGACTGAGTCAGTCTCTATTCCAAAAGTTAAAAAAACTGAAATCTTGTTATTTAGTGCTTGGTCTGCTGCTCTTCAACAATCTCTGTTTTCCCAATTATCTTCTTATTGCAATCATGAATATGCTTGTTGAAATGTACATCTATTGATCTTAGTCTCAACGGGGAACATTCTTGGAATTTTAGATATTGGATGGATGTATGGAACAGAAGACAATATTAGGCACAAGGACTTTGGCGGCTGTAATTTTAAATATAACATACGATTAGCTTCCTAACAACTATGGAAAGATAAGTTAATCAGTTTTGTAATGCTAAAAGTAGAGGGACAATTTAATATTACTGCAAGCTCTAGTGGTTTGATTTTGAAACAATACTTGGTTGAACTATATTTTTGTTTGTTCAATAATACTGAATTCGACGACCTACTTCATGTGTTAGTTATGCTCTTGACCTCAAGATTTGCAATTTACAAGTATCCTTTTTCAGACTACTTTCAATATTATGTTATCCCCTTACTTACAATGATCTTTGAAGAGTTACAATTGCATGATTCCCAACTAGATTTAGTACACCAATCTATTTGAAGTGAGAACTAAGGATGATTTCCTTGTTGCTTACGCTCTAGGAATCTGAAGAATCACAAAAAATGGATGAGGATAGCAAAATCATTGAAGAACTACGTGAAAGCAATACCTATCTTAGGGCTCAAATTTCTCAGCTTGAGAAGAGTCTAAAGCAGGCAATTGCAAGTCAAGAGGAACAGAAGATGGCAAACGGCAATGAAGTTCTTAAGTCCAGGGAAATCATTGCTGACCTGAACAAGAAGCTTGCAAACTGTACAAACATAATAGATGCCAAGAATATTGAACTTTTAAATCTGCAGACAGCTCTTGGGCAGTATTATGCTGAAATTGAAGCCAAGGTATTGAAACTTGACAGTTATTCCTTTAGTTCATATATTTATGGATTTTAGTTGGGTTATTCATACTTTCACCTCATTATATTGTGCTGAGGTACTATTGTAAGTTTGTGTGCTTGTGTGCATAGTTGCATGGGGTTTCTTACATCTATATTTTTGCTTGCTTAGGAACATTTGGAGGGAGAGTTGGCTCATGCAAGAGAAGAATCAGCTAGGCTTTCTCAACAATTGAAAGTATGTAATGAGTTTTTTCTTTATTTTTATATTTTTGGTGGAAAAGCGTGACTTTCTTATTATTTTGAAATATGATATGTAGACAGCTTTTACTTTATTTAAATTTGTTAGGTTAACAGCATTGCAGCTTTTACACTGAATTTAGCATAAAGAATATGATGATGGTTGACCTTAAGCCCTGTTATATATATATGTATATATATGAAATCGCAATATAAGAGGGTTGACTGGCTCACACTTATGCACTGAAGTCATGTGTTTTATTTCTTATCTAGTTGTTAATAGTTAGGAACTTGATCTTACTTTATCTTGTTTTTTCGTGTCACTATTGTTTCTATGCTGTTGGGATAAATTCTATTTCCTTTTGTGAGTCTATCGCTGAGGATCTAGTAGGATCAAGTTTGTTAGCACAAGATCCCTGGAAGAGATGCACTACTGCTTATTGAATAATATAACATCAAAGACGCAGGGGGAGAAGAGAGAAGAGGGGGGGGGGGGGGGAAGCGCTGAGCACAAAGGTTGTTGCAAGGGTAGAAAAGGGGGAGCTACATGTCCAGAGGAAAGCACGAAGGTTAAGAACCAGAGAAGACAGAAAAGTGGATGAACAAGAGCAGGGAGTAATGATGAAATGGGAGCGGTTAATAAATGTACTTCACAAGAGTATATAAAGAGAAAACTGAGATGGAAGGGGATAGAAAGAATTTTGGTCAGGTTTTGGTGGAGAGAGACAGCCTTTTGACAGTAGGCTAACCTGTTCTGTTCTTGAGGCTGCTACTTATGTATTTTGCTGTGCACAAGGCGTGTGTGTTTGTGTAGTAAGGAGGTTCCTATCAACTGGTGTTAGAGCAGTTTCATCGCAGGGAATGATGAACATAAAGATGTAAGGAAGAAGATATTCATGGGAGGAGAAAATGAGGGGCTTCAAGGAAATTGTGCAAGAGACGAGCAAGAATGTAGAAGCCACAAGACACTGTGGGAGATATCCTGAAGACCTCAACAAGGATGGAATAAAAAAATTGAAAAAAAAAAAAAGAGACAAAGAAACAGGGCATCAGCCTATTTCAGATGAAGGCTTGATAAAATCGAAGGATGAGTTAAAATGAAATTCTCAGGTGACCAAAGTTGAAGAAAAAGAAAAAAATGAAAAAGAAAGGCTTGAGTTGGAAATTGCACCATAAAGCCTTACTGATGGATTTTCTTATGATATATCTGCTTTATATAAAAAATAATGAATGGGGGATTTATCCTTTATTTTGAGACTGATGTGATCAACATTCTTTCTTATCCACGTAAAAATTCTTCCTGGAGTAGATTTTGGAGTAATATATTGGTTTTTACTACAATCGATAAGTAAATATTAATGAAGTTTCGAGTTCAGTAATGAATTTGTTCATGCTATTGACAGGATGCTGATCACAGAGCAGATGTATTGAGGGGTGAAAGGGACGAAATTTTAGCTAAGCTGTCACAATCTGAGAGCGCTCAATCAGAATGGAGAAGTAGACTAAGCAAGCTTGAAGAAGACAATGCCAAACTGAGACGAGCTCTTGAGCAGAGTATGACACGGCTAAACAGAATGTCTGTGGATTCAGATTTTCTTGTTGACAGGTTAGCCTGCTTGTGGGTTTGGATTTTATGTGTGTATGTGTGCATGAGCGCACATGTATATATCAACCTGACTGTGTGATTAGGGTTTTTTGTGCATTTATAGTTGATTGTATTAACAAAACTTTGTACAAGGGGTATTTATCTCCAAAACTATATATTAATCTTTTATTTTCACTAAAAGGTTCTGATAAAGCTTACTCTGTTTATTTGTATTTCTCAGTGATAAAAGTTGAATTCATCTCTACCAGTGTGTATGGTAGCAGTGGTGTTACAGAAGGTAAATAAGAAACTAGATAAGAAGAATAAGATGAAGGAGTTAAGCCATCAAGAGTTTAGTCTTGCTACAAACAATCCAAATTCCTCCTTTCGCTTACCCATGTAACACCTTTCTAAAACACGTAGATGACTATCTCATACTTTTTCTTTTCTAGACCTCTGGTCCTAACCAAAGTTTGTTATGTCGCTGCACATTGATTCTCTGTCCAGTGGAGCCATCTCACTGGCCTTCTTTCTTCTAGAATAAGTGTGCACATGTATGTTTTCATTACATTCCTCTCCCCATTTGACTGCTCCTTACCCTCAAAGGTGAAAACCGGGGAATTGAGATTGAATGGCATCATACTCTACAGGTGTTAATGTGTTATCATATACAGATAAGTGAGTCCATTTGACACAGACTTCAAGCTGTCCATTAGTTATAGTTTTCTTGATGGCTTTGGGTTGCACTTGTAATGCCATGTCTTTGATCAGAAAATAAGGGAGGTCTTGTGTGACAATTGATGGGTTGAGACTTCTTATGTAGGGACACGTGAAAAATAGGGTGGGCTTTGAGCCTTGAGATGGAGGTCCGGCTTGTAAGCTTCTGCCCCACAACAACAACAACTACAATTTGTCTGCCTGGTTCTTCATTTGTGTCTGAGCAATCTCTAAATTAGTTGAGTTCACCCCAAGTTGGCTTTTCTATCCCTGCACTGTTCATTTGCTTTCTCCACGCCAGAAGGGTCATCCTCCAACTTGGAGAAAGTGGATGGATCCTTGCTATATAGAGCTTTGAAGGTAGTCATCCTAGTGGATCTGTTATAGCCTGATAGGTACTCAGCCAGTCAGCCCAACTAAGCCATGTAGCCCATTGTCTAGGCCTTATAGCTTGTAAAACATCTGTTTGACAGTGATAACCAAAACTCTAATTGAGAGCTGTACCAGATTGATTAAACAATTCACACCCAAAAAAGGCCAACAAACACCCTATCTGAATCTGAAACAATGGATGTAGGAAAACTGTGTAAACTGACCACTTCTTGAATGAAAACAGCAGCTGCATCCTTTGCTGGAAAAGGCGTGATTGAGGAAAAAAGGGGCATACTTGGTAAAACTATCCACCACCGCCATAATAGTATCAAACCTTTGAGATTTGGGAAGATAGATGATGAAGTCCTTATTTATATCTTGCCACACATGTAGAGGTATAGGTAAAGGTTGCAAAAGACCAACTGGGTTTAGAGCTTGGTATTTGTAGCATTGGCAATTGTAACACTTGGCAACATAGGATTGTATGACTGTCCTTCATTGTACCATCCCAAAGAAATAATTCAGCCAATCTCCTACATGGTCCCAAGTAACTCAAATGACCCCCAAGGGGTGAGTCATGGAATTCTTTTAGCAAAATGGGAATCCAGGTAAACTCTTTTGGAAACACAATTATCACTATGCAATTCAGCCGTGTTCAAGGCTTTAATCAGAAGGTGCAGGCTGCACCATTATAAGCCAATATATGATGGGTGATACTCATTCAAGACATCCACAATGTGATCTCTCACCAATGCCTTCTCATTCTCCATATGGACTACTCCTTACTTGAGTCCAGCTTCCCAATTCTCCAAACTCTTAATTCTCCCTTCCATTTTAGTATTGACCATCCTATGGGAAGTATCACTAAAGCTGAATTCACCTCTACCAGCTTGTGTGGTAGCAATGGTGTTACAAAAGGTAAAATGAGAAATTACAAAAGAATAAGAATAAGATGAAGGGGTCTAGCATTCGAGATATTAGTCTCTCCACAAAGAATCTGGATTCTTCTTTGCCTTTCCCTGTAGAGCACCCTCTTAAAATACCTAGTTGATTATCTACTACTCTTCTAGACCCCTGGTCTCCACTTGAGTTAATTATGCCACACCACATTTCTTCTCTGTTTTGCTCCCTGTGGAGCCACCTTGCTATCCTTCTTTCTTCTAAATAAGTTTGCATGTGTGTTTTCATTACACCCATCAGGTTCATCACCAAATTCCTTTAATTTGTAGTTGAGCTTCTTCTAGTTGTGAGTAATTAGCGTACTAATCCGAATTTTATTGTTGCCAGGCGTATTGTTATAAAGTTACTTGTAACTTATTTCCAGAGGAATCACAGCAAAGAGGTATGTATCTTATTTAAATTGTGATTTCTTTCATGGAAGGATGGGAAGGAAACCCTTGTTTCTTCAATTATTCATCCAATAATAACAGTTTTGCATGGGTCTGCTCTGGGGGTGGATATGCATTTATTGGCTCAGATTTGGTTTGCTGAGTTAATTTATGGAAAAAGTTTATATGTAGTTCCTTATATTTTTAAAGTCAAGTTTTTCAGTCAAAACATGACAGGTGTTTGGTTCTCCAATAATAACATGCAAGTGTGCTATTGGAGAACCATATATTTTTCATATTTTGATTGGAAAATTTGATAGATATAAGGAACTTAATATAAGTCTTGTACTTAATTTATAATGGCAAACATTTTATCTAATTCTACTTATATATAGTCAGATGCAGGAGGTCCAATTCTAGTGGGAAAAGAAAGATAAAGTTAGATAGACCGTGAAGAATTAGTGATAGGCACATGAATTGCAGTGTTGGCTGATGTGTTAAGAACATAGCCTTTTCTTATGCTTTTTTATACTTACAGTGAATTATTATTGTTTGTTCGCTTCTGCTACTGATGCTAGTTGTGCTCTTGTATCTGCTCTCCTTATAAAGCCATGTTCACATTAATTTTGACGTTTGTACTGCTGGGGACAGGTTTTGGATCTTATGGTTCGCATGCTAGGATTCTCTGATGAGGACAAGCAAAGGATAGGTGTTGCTCAACAGGGTGCTGGTAAAGGTGTTGTCCGTGGAGTTCTTGGGTTACCTGGTCGTCTGGTTGGAGGTATCTTTGCTGGTAGTCCTACTGAAGGAGCTGCAAATGTGGGATCTGAAAACCAGGTGAGTTTTTTATAGTCTGATGTAATTTTTCCCTTTGGTGTATTTGGCTTATCTAGCATAATTGTAGTTGCACTGTGCACTTATGCCCCATTTGGTTAGCTAAGAGGAAAGGTATTTCTTTTCTCTTATACAAAATCTGAGATACGTAATATTTATTGTACCATTGTTATCATCATTACTTAATATTAATTTTTTATTATTTATTTATTTTTTTATCTTGGTATACAAAAGATATTTCTAATCCACAAAATTGCTTTTTGCTTTTCATTCTTTAACGTTCGATTCCATCATGAGTAGTGCGTACTGAACTTGAGTGTCTCTGAAGCACAAGTTGTAGTCAAGGCAAATATAATGTACTATAACTATAACCCTTCATGCCAAGGTCGCACTTTAGGCAATACATTACTATAAAGTACGAATTGCTATTATCTAGTTACTTGTACCTTACAATTCCTGACTACAGATTTTCCCATCAATTATTTTCTGCCCCACCTTTCCTCCTCATAGTGTACCAAACAATTTGAGAGTTTAGAGGAACAGAGTAGATCATGTGAGTTTGGTAGGGATACGTGTGTTTTTTTACTAAGGTGGAACAAGTAGGAGGTGAAGTACAAAACAGTTTGCTGTGAGTTGCATGTGGTCTTCTCATGAATGTCAATTGTATGACTCATCCAGTTGTGCCTTGTTTTTTTTGACATTTGAAAACCTTTCATGTTTATTTTTGTGTGAAGTTTTCATTCTGTAGTACTTGAGTATAGCTTTAAGTATTTCTCCCCTTCTTTCAGTCTTTTGCAGATATGTGGGTTGATTTTCTACTTAAGGAAACAGAAGAAAGAGAGAAGAGAGATGCAGCAGGAAGTAGTAGTAGTACAGGTAAACCCACAGAAGGCTCACATGGAAGTCCAAATACCACTGTTGTTCCTCCATTTTCCAATCAAAGGTTGACCTCTGCAACAGCATCTTCTTTATCAATGAACTCATCACCTAACTATAACCCCGGCCCTGTGCCACATGGATATTTTCTGCACTCCGAACGTTTAAGCTCCGAGTTTTCAACAGTTCCTCTCACATCATCAGATAGTAAAACTAACAGTGCAGCACTGCCTACAAGGTACTAAATATAACATTGGATTATGTAATTGGTAGAAGGTTGTAGATCATTGTTTGTTGAGTAGTAGCCATGCAATCTCGTTCAATTTATTCTTTCAAATTCAAATTGTCTCGTTTCACGAGTGAAAAGTATCATCCTTTCGACGCCACCATCATGTTGTGTCTTGTGGATTATCTTATACAATAAATAGTTTTGAAAATCTTATTGATGTACAAGGCATACATACAACTTTCTCACCATTTAAATGTATATATTACTGAGTTTGCCAGAATGATATATAATGATATGATAATCCTTCGCGTGATGCATTTTTCTTTGCTACAAAATACTGTATTATTGCTACAATTGCACTGTTATATGAATCATGTGGTATATATATTTTTTGTAGTCTTTATTTTTATTGTATAATTATTTTTAGGTGAATTTTACGCCTGACCTGATTTTAGAAGCCTCAACTACAAAATATATGGATGCAGTTTAGGATTTTTAGCCTGGAGTTGTTTTGACTATAGACTAGAAGACGGAGCCTAAACTTGTATTACTATTCCCCTTAATACATTGTTCAATGATTCTTTCTAGGTAATATTTGTGGTGCCACAATGAAGTATTATAATTTCAACCGCTAAAAAATTTAATGGTTGAAACTTGAAGATATTGGTAACTTCATCTAAACACTTTTACGTTGACCCATAGATAGTTCTGAAAAAATTTACTTTAACAAGATTGTAAGGTTAATGTTATGCAGGGAGTTTAGCGTGTGTTGTACTTTACATGGTTTGTAGATAATGTGATTTCTTATACTTTTTAAGTTTCAAGTATAAGAAACAAATAATTATTTTAAATAAATCAAGAAAAATAATTCGTTATCTTTTGTTTTTAAGAAGAATGAGAAATTTCAGTGCTAAAAAAAAATGTACTAGAAATTTATACTTATACCAAGAATGTCATGAAAGATTCTTTATTAGAAGTAATGGATTTTTAACAGCTTGTATATAGTTCAAAAATATTTTTCTGTAAAATTTTAATCTTACACAAAATAATAAAATCAATTATCGATGTGTGATCCGACTCTTCCATTATGATGTAAGGTATAGCACCATGTTATGGCCAGGAAAAAAAAAAAAAAGAAACGTCCAGCAACAAGGGGCTTGAAGATTTTTTCCCGTAAACAATAAAAGGAATGAATGGGTAACACAAGTACTCTCAGGAAGTATTGTTAAAAGGGGTTTGAACTATTCATCGATATGAGGCAAGCTGGACTGAGTTATTTTCGGTCTACTCTGCATATGTGTACTTCTTACCAACCCACAATGGCCCATGCCTTGTCGGTTTTTTTTTTTAAGTAAATTAAGAGACATTCAAATTACAAATTACAGTATGACTTCTGTTTCTAGAAAAAAAAAATTACAGTATCATTTATTTCGTTTCGAAACCTACACTCCTAAAATCAAAGATGTGCTATATTAATTCCTCTTACAATAAAAAGATGTACAAGGGGGAAAAAAGGCTAACGCAAGAGAGGAGATCTTGAACAATTGAGTGTAGTTTGGAGCTCTTGAGTCATCATGACAGCTTATCCATACTTGACCACCATATTGTATTTTATTTTGATTATTTAGAAGTCATTTTACAATTATAAAAGTATTTATTAATAACAATTACAATAAGTATTTAATCATTAACTATTTAAATTTGTTTTAACAAAAATAAAGAAATTTAATTCGATATTTTACTATTTTTTATTCAATAGATTAAAAAAATAATTTTAATAATAAAAAATTGATAACAAAATGCTTTAATATATTTTTATGTGAAGGACATTTTTGTCCAATCAAAATTGAATAATCATTCATTTCCATGACACACCAAATATATTTATATTTCATCAAATCTCATTTTCAGTCTCATTCTCATCCCTATAAAAATATTCCACAAATTGAACATGCTCTCAGCTCACTTTCTAAATCCCTTATATAGTTTTCTATTATTTTCGTGGCCAAGGTTATTTTAGTTATTTTCACTTCTATTTTTTTTCTCTTTTATATTCAGTCTACCAAACATTTAGTGTGTTTGGATTAATTTATTTATAATTGATTATGAGAATTAGTGATTATATCAAAAATAATTTGTATTTGGATATTTTTACTTCATAAGTGATTTTGTGAAAAGAAATGTGTTTAGATTTTGAGATTTTAAATAATTATTGGATGGATAATGAAAAGGAAAAGTAAAATAAGTGATTATATGAGGATAAATGATTATTATAAGCAGAAAAAATTAACTTTTTTTATAATCACTTATTTAGGGTATAAATGCTTATTAGAAAGTAAGATGTGTTTGAAACCCTCCCTATAAGTGATTATTTCCCCCTATAAGTGATTATGGGTTGGATAAGAAAAAATATTGGTTACATTTTAGTTATAATAAACATACTTTTTATATATTTATTTTCATTTTCTTCCGTTTCCTTAAAATTTTTTCCCAAAAATCTTTCCACCTTTCTAAAGTAATAATGCTCATACATATACGTATATATTATATAAATATATATATAGACACAGATATGAACTACGTAGAAACTTTAAAATGTGATCATAAGACAAAAAAAAAATGAAAAAAAAGTGATTCCTTAATTAGAAAAAAGCCAAGGGAAAAAGACAATTTGGGACCCTCCAATAACAATATTGACAAATTAAAACCTATAAATATTGAGATCCTTCAAAAGGACCTTGGTCCTTATAAGTAATCAAAAAACAAACTTTTTTTACTAAAATATCCCTTCCCCTTTCCCCTTTCCTCCCAACCTCACCGTCGCCGACGCTGGCGACATCGCCGGAGGTCCGATCACAGGCGGCGGAGGTCTGGTTAGTGGAGCTCCGGTCGCCGGTGACAGTGCCAGAATAGTGAAATATTTTCACCTGGAAATTAAGTTATTGCCACTTGGAAATTTAGTTATCTCCACTTGGGAAATTAGTTATCACCAGTTGGAAATTTAGTTGTTCCCACTTGGGAAATTTGTTATTCACACTTGGAAATTTTGTTATCTCCACTTGGAAATTTAGTTATCCCCACTTGGGAAATTAGTTATCGCTAGTTGGAATTTTAGTTATTTCCACTTAGGAAATTTGTTATTCACACTTGGAAAATTAGTTATCGTCAATTGGAAATTTAGTTATTCCCACTTGAGAAATTTGTGATCCACACATGGAAATTTAGTCAATTGGCGATAATTAATTTTTCAAGTAGAAATCACTAAATTTTCAACTGGCGATAACTAATTTTTCAAGTGGAGATAACTAAATTTTCAAGTGGAGAAAACAAAATTTTCAAGTGTGGATAACAAATTTCTCAAGTGAGAATAACTAAATTTCCAACTAGCAATAACTAATTTCCCAAGTGGGGATAACTAAATTTACAAGTGGAAATAACAAAATTTCCAAGTGTGGATAACAAATTTCCCAAGTAGGAATAACTAAATTTCCAACTGGTGATAACTAATTTTCGAAATAGAAATAACTAAATTTCCAAGTGGCAATAACTTAATTTCCAAATGAAAACATTTCACTATTCTGGCACTGTCACCGGTGATCGAACCTTCGGCGATGTCATCGGCGCCGATGAGGTTAGGAGGAAAGGGGAAAGGGATATTTTAGTAAAAAAAATTATTTTTTAATTACTTATAAGGATCAAGGTCCTTTTGAAGGATTTCAACATTTATAGATTTTAATTTGTCAATATTATTGTTGGAGGGTGCCAAATAGTCTTTTTCCCAAAAGCCAATGATTATTGTGTCTGAGTCTCTCACGCGTGAAAATGTGAGATCTCAACGTACAGTGAACTGTTGTCATGTTTTCTATCACAAACCATGACATGATTCTACAGTATTGAAATTAAGTGCATGTTCGGATCACATGAATAATCATGAGATGGTGTAACTGAATTATGGGTTAAAGTTTCCAGAAAGCACAACACAATAATCACTTATAGAAAACTTAAGTAATTATTTGATAACCAGATAGAAACTACTTATGAAAATTATTTAACCTCTCATAATTACTTATTTCACTTTTTCTTCTCATTACTCACCCAATAATAACTTAAATTCCCAAAATTCAAACATATTTATTTTCTCAAAATCACTTATGAGGTAAAAATATCCAAATATAAATCACTTCTGACTAAATTACTTATTCTCATAATCAATTATAAATAATCTCTTATTTTTATAATTAACTATGAATAAACTAATCCAAACATACCATATACCTAATCTTGTCTTCAGTATCAGCATGAGGTATAAACATGTCAGAATTAGGACAGAACTCAAAGTAAAACTCTTAAATGTTTGCTATGTAGTTCTTCAATGTAGACATGACGTGTAAAGAAATATTTATATGTCATATTTTTTATTGAAGAGTTTGATTATTATTATTATTATTATTATTGTTATTAGTGGTAATCAATTAAAAACTATACCTAAACTGAGGTAAAAAAAAACACAAGAAAAAAAAGAACATCATGCTGTGAGATGATCAGAAAGGTCTAGGAGGCTTCTCTAAGACAGCAGAAAAGAACACCTCTTTATCACCTTTATCAAACTTTGGAACAACCACCCATTTGTGTTTCTTGTACCTCGGCATCTTGAAAGCCACCAAGTAATCATCCAAATCCTCCTTCAAACAGAAGAAGCTGTCAATCCACAACAACCCACCTGGCCTCAGAACTCTGTCCCAATCATACAGCACAAAATCCAGCAGCACAAAATCAATCCACCCGTCGAGAAATCTCGTCGTGTGGATCAAATCGAGGGTGTTATCGAAGAAGGGAAGCCGTTGATTTATAGTTAAGTATAGAGGAACAAGTCCTCTGAGAGCTATTATTTCATTGAAGGGTGCTCCCAGGTTGATAGTTGCAGAAACTACAGTCACATTGTGTTCTTTCATCCTAGCAGCAAAAGTACCAGTTCCAACACTGAAGTCCAATCCTATTCTGATCTCTCCTGGCTTGATTTGGAGCACATCAGATATGAGGAAATCAGAAGTCTGATTTGCAGAACTGGGATCCAATCTTACCCATCTGGGCATTTCATGATGAGTGAGGTTGAAGCAGTCTGAGCACTTGAAGAATCCCTTGCGTGTGGTGTTCCCAGCAAGGCAAGTGAAGTTCTTGCACCGGTATTTGACTCCACCGGACATTTCTGTCGTCCGGGAGTCTCCAAAGGGACTCATTGATTGGGGATGGCTGGTTATATAGCTGAGGTGCTCTTGCAAGGCATCTTCTCCTTGGGAGAGGATCACAGCCATGAACCATGAGCCTCTGAGCTAGTTTCCAGTCATCATTGCAGATTTCACCAATGTCATAATCCATGTATTCCTCAAGCTCATCCTTCATGGGAAAGCAAGCATGGCCGATACTAGTGAAGGTTCCATTGGCCCCCATGAAATTCTGTTTTCTCAACCTGTTAGGCTTGATCCTCACATATTTGCGAATCTCCTCCCGGAGAAAGTAATTAGCCGGCTCATCAGATCGTTTCTTCTCCTTCAGAAGTGGATGATGAGAAGTGGTAGTGCCAATTTTTTGCCGACCAGTCCCCTCATTATGTGGAAGAGATGCCTCCATGGACTCCAGAAGCCCTAAAATATCAGCAAGAAAGGCACTCATTTTCACCACAGAGGCTACATCTGACTCTGCGTCTCTAAAGCTCTGCAACTCTAGTTGAATTTTCTGAATTACACTTTGCACCATCACAATCACATCATTTTGAATTTCTTTTGGCTCCTCAGGGTTCACATGGATGCATACAGATTCAGGGTCAAAGAATGATTTAGAGATAAAGGATTTAGACAAGCTAGCAACAGAGAGGAGAATGGCAAGAGCTCCCAGTACAAAGATTGTACAGTAAACCCCTCTCCAAGTTGTAAACTTAGTGATACCATTCAGTTTTGGCATTTCTGTATTTTCTAAACCGAGGATATTGAATGTTATCATATATCCTTAGACCAAAACTCCCAGATAACGACTCGCACAAAAACATAACCAGTTTCAGATTACGAAATAACCTGAAATTTGCAGTTCAAGGAAAAGATGCTCATAGAGCCACATCATGAAAACCGAAATAGCAATGAGAACTGGAAAACGAATCATCAATATGCGGAATAATCGATGATCTGAAAAGAAGAATGGTGATCATAGACAACAATAACTGGGTTTGGAGGAGCTCACAATACAGATAATATGGAATTGGAAACTGACCAAGCGGATTATTCAAGCATTCTATAGTGCTAACTTAGCAAATACTTAAAGTCAATCACAAAAAGAGTGGTAGTCAACGCATATAGATCTTATATTTAGGTTACTCGCAACTTGCTAAAAGGTAATCTATTTATTAAACAGATCTAGAGGGTAGCTAATAGCAGAAAAAATGATAAAGCAACCATAGGATTCACTATTTCATCAAATAACTTCATTTTCTAGCATCTGTACATTATTTGGTCAATAAGGCTTTTCACATGTTCAAGTCTTCGAGTCATTTGTAACAATGCTTGAAGTTCAAGCCAGAGCCACATGCACCAAACAGACAACCTTGTCAGTAAAATTGCACAATTACCGATGCTTCAAAAATGGAATTCATTAATACTAAACAAAAGTGCCGTTTTAAATTGACGCTTAGACATTACACATTTTTCATGTTGTGCATTGTGATGCATATATAACGTGTACCGTATATGCACATTTTGGATGAAAAAGTATGAGGTGAAGCTTAAGAAAGGGTAGTGGTCATATGATCAAGTTCATAGACGAGCTCAACAATATAAATTTGTAAAATAGAAAACAACCATATCTCTCTACTTAAAAAAAAAATATTGGTGGGCCCGTGTATTGTACAGAACCCCCATGAAATAAGTCACAAAATTTATGGCTAATATAGATATAGATAGACAAACAAAATAAAATAAAATAAAATTATTAGAATCTCCTCGCCCTAAAAAATATCAAAGGGACCCAATAAAAAGCACCATGCGAGACAGCTGCAGAAACCGTGTCCCAATACTAGGTACCAAATCCAAGCTGTCAACAATGAGGACAACAAAGTGGAGACATGAATGTAAAAAGGGGAAACAAAATAGAGCAAACAAAAAAGCAGAAATCTCTTCTCTGAGTAGAGGGGAAAGTGCAAAGAATGAAGTTGAAGATGAATACTAATGAACAATGATGTTCAACTAGAGGTCAAATTGACTCTGACTTCAGTAGGTGACCAGTCAACGCAGGAGGAAACAAAAAAGAAAAAGACAAGAAAGAAAGAAAAAAGAAATGTATAACAATGCCAAATCAACATCAACCATGATGCAGATGGCAATGCCAGAATCAAATAATCATTTCTAGGTAATGACCCAATAATTTTATACACTGAGGATTGAGAAATAAACCCATTGAGGTTTTGTGAAAGGCAAACTCAAACAGCTAGAACCAGCATCAGTGGATTTCTCATTTCACTATTCTAATCCACCAAAATGTCATTTCACCTGTAAATACAACTACAACTACTACTACCTTTCACCCTCTTCTCTCTTCTTCATCCATTCCTAATTTTCTCATCTTCCAAATGAAGAAAGGAAATTTTGACAAAGAAAATACCCAATTAAGAAAAAAGACAAAAATTTTATCATCTTCCATTATCCAGAAGATTTACAACCATTCAGAAGCGAACCCAGAATAGTCCAAGAAGAAAAATGCCAAAATGGTCACCTCGGTCGCCTCCGATCAGCCGCGTACTGAGAGAGCGGCACCACTTCTTGCAGCGGTGTCGAAATCGGCGTCATGAGCGGCGAGTTCCGGCAAACAGGGCACGACCCGTTGAGCTTAAGCCAGGCGTCAAGGCACCAGAGGTGGAAGTAATGGCGGCACTCCGGCATCATCCTCAGCATCTCCGACTCCCTATACTCACACAGACAGATCGAACACATCGTGCTGCTTCCAATACCCATAGCACCCCTAGTGTACTGCAACCTCGGGTACGAGTTGATGACGTTCTCGTCGAGCCCCACCACTGCGCTCTCGCTATCATCCTCCTCCGCCACAAAGATCACCCGCGGCAGAACAATCCCCTCGGGGTCCACATTCGAACCAGATGGGGTCATATTCGAATTTGGATTAAGATTCGGGTTCGAATTCAAGTTGGGGTTGCGGTTACGGTTGCGGCAGCAGATGTAGAAAGAGAGAATGAGAGCAGAGAGAAGAACGAGGAAGGCGAGGGCGATGGCAATGGAGTAGCCAAAGCCAGGGTTGATGAAGAAGGGCATTGGAACAAAAGGGAAGCAAAAGAAGAAGAAGAATCAGAAGAGGGAGAATTCGAAGGACCAAGTGAAGTTATATTGGAGTCCATTTGAGGGAGAAGAAGTAGGAGGAGGAGGAGAAGGGGATTGAGGAGGAAATTGGGGAGGGTTTTCGGAGGGCAAAAGGTGGGTGGGAATCTCAGCTGCTGCATTAAATTCTTGGGTTTTTGGTTTTTGAAGGGAGGAATTGGATTTACTCTCTCAAGAGCGCATTTAATTTAGAGAGAGATAAAAACAGAAGACGAAGAAGACGAATGGCGCCAGAAAGTTTCGCTGCTTTGGCCTTGCTTTGTTTGCTTTGCTTGGGACACCAACATCGCTTCTTGGGGATTTGCGAGTTGAGAACTTTGAAGTACTCGAGGCATCAATCACACGCGCTTTTCTGCATCGTATCAACAGACGAAAATTTCCAGGAGGAGAGGAGAAAGATATTATAGGATTCCGAATATTTCACATTAAAGATTCATTTTAAAAATTTTTAACTTGTTTTACTGAAATTTCAATTCTAATAAATTGAATTCTTAATTAGTATTATTTATTTATAAATATTTTTATATATAATTTTTAAATTATCTTTCTCTCTTTTCTAAAATACTAAGATATGAAAATATTTTTAAAATATTTCTTTTATCTTTAATATAAAATCATTTTAATCGAATTACACAAATTAAGAATGATAGTTAAAATAAGTTAATAATATTAATTTCTTCCAAAATTATAATATTTTTTAAAATTATTATTATTTAATATCTTTTTTTTAAATATATTAAATAGAAATATTTTTTGTAATACATAATAAATACTATCTCATATCTCATAGACTATAAAAGCTTCTATATTTAGAATTACAGTAAAAGTCTCTATATTTATGGCTGGAGGGAGTAATGCTTTGACTGGCCTTAATTTTAGAAGACCATCATATATAATTGAACATAAGATTTTTAAGTGAAAAATAACAAAACTGTCCATGATAATCATAGATCTATAATTAATTCTTGTGTATTTATATATTAACAACTTGGGACAACTAGTGTGCATAGTATTCATTTGTAACTAATAATAGTGTATTTACAATTGATCATTTCTGCATTTGCATATGATGCTTGTTTATTTGCATACTATGGTGGTCTTCTAGAATTTGGACAAATTAAGATATCATTTTGCTGGCAAAAAAAAAAAAGGTATCATTTTAAAAATATCTTCATATATTATATTTTAGGGGAATTTTCTCATCAACAAATGCTCATTGTATGTGTCACTTGGTTCATAAATATTTGCGCAAAGGAACTTTGTAGAAAACTTTTATAATGAATCATGTTATGTTATGTATGCTATTAGTAATTTTTTACATAAAAAATTTCTTAGGATATTATGTTACTGTTTACCCTATATTTTGAATGGGTAAGCCCAAAAAAAATTATAAAAGCTATTTATGAATTTTGGCTTGAATATTATTAAAAATATTATTTTAGAAAAGTCTTTTCTTATCTACTAAGCCTTTATAAAAATATATATAATAATATAAAAGAAAGTGGAGAAAGTGGTGCATATTTGTAGGGAAAGTTACTTGGAGCTATCCAGCTAAAATTGTGGATAGCGGACTAATAGAGCAAACAGCAAGGTGAGGCCCTAAATTTATAGAAATTGCGGCTATCAGTTTTGCTGACAGAGGAATTGAAGAGATGAGACTAAACACACATCTCCAACAAAACAAACAAAACCAACATACCTTCAGGTTTAATCTACCCACACTCTTATAACTTATTTGTCTGTAATAACCGTCTAGTATCCATTTGTCACTTTAGACTCTGTCTAAACTAGATCGAGCAACAATTAGACCCTATTAAGAGAAAGTTTTCTCAAAAGTATTTTCAACATTTACATGGTCTCAAACACAGAACATTTTGTTTAAGTGATCCTAACTCATTCCATTATGACCAATGCTTATTGGTAGCTTTTAATCTTAGCCTCCATGACATCATCTCATAATTTTATTTCATTTTTTGTTCGAGTCAAAGAAATTAGAGTATATCTAAGCTCATATGATGCTGAATCTTAGCTCCCACAATTTTTTCATATTTATTTTCAACATTTTGCTCATATCGCTAGGAGAGCTCCTAGTGTCTGTTTAGAACTTCAAGCATTTACTCCCTCCATCCCATTTTATTTGTTGTTTTAGAAAACTTCAAATGTCCCAAATTATCTCTTGTTTTACATTATCAATGAAATACTAATTATCTTGTTTGTTTTTTTACCCTTCATTAAAAATAATTATAAGTAGAGTACAAGTCATTTTTAGTATTTAAGTCTGAAACATTTTGATAAAATACCATTAAACTTTATTATAATCTAGGTTATTTAAAACTTTTATTGGTCTATGTGATTAATCTTAAAACAATACATAAAATGGGATGGAGGGATTAAGTTGTTAGCTTTCAAGCATGTTTCCATTTTCCAACATTTATGAATATGTTTTCAAATGCATATTTCTTACTGTTGTGATTATTCAAGGTTTTTTCTTTTCTTCTTCATACATGTATTATGGAAATTTTGGTAAAGGACCCAAACTCTCACCTCGTTTGATTAAAGTCAAGTTAATTTCTTGATTATGGATGAATTTCTTTGGCATGCTCACAAACAAAAAAATGCAACCAATAATTACTTCCTCTGTTTTAAATTACAACAAGGAAGAGAAAAATAAAGGGGAAAATATGAAAAAAAAATACTTGGAAGTGGAGAGAAATATAGAAGGGAGAGAAAATGGAGGGAAAAATAATACATAGCTCCTACATGTTTTTCTCCTAACTTTTCTCTCTAAAAAATAGAAAGATTTTGGAGAGAACTCACCATTCCGAAGTTGCCCACCATTTTTCTTTTTTACTTTCATGCTTCTTCTTTCTTTTGTCTTCTTTTTTTACACTAGCTAGATATAGATATGTTATATATTTTCAATTTTAGAATTATCTTATGCTTTTAAAATAAAAAATTAAAATTAGACAACATAATGATAAATTAAGATTAAAATTAAATTTATATTTTAATTCCATCATTAATATATTATGGGAATTATATAAATAATATTGTAGAATAATAAATTTTATTATATGTAAATATTTTTCTAAAAATAGTAAAAATATTATTATTATTGTAAAATTAGTCATTTTTCTTTTCTCTTTATTTTTTCTTGTTCATCCAAAGCCTAATAAGAGAAAATCTCTTCCCTTAACTTTTCACGTCTCTCCATTTTCCCTTCCCCCATTTTCTCTCCCCCGATTTCTTTTCTTATCTAAGTGAATGGTTAGTGAAATATGTTACTTCCTCTGTTTTAAATTATAACACATAGTTCTTCTAATTCTTTATGTAAGTCACGTTCTAAGAAAATTTTATGATTTAAAATGTAAATCATTTTGTGAGAGTTTGTAATGCTTTATTCCAAAAGTGCTCTTATTGTCAACTGCTCTATGGAACATTAATTGCTTTAGAGAGTATTATATGTTTTTTAAAATTACAATATTTATTAGAGGCAAAGATAAAAATCAAAATTTTTATATAATTTTATTGATGCAACTAACTTTTTTTGATTATGATGAAATAATTAACAATAATTTATATTAAGAATTGGAGAAAGTATTTATTTACTTTACATGATAAGAAAATTGGCTAAAGTTAGTTGGAAACCTTTTTTTTGGTCAAAAATTACTAAAACCGTCAAAATTACTATAATTAAATTATAAATCCATCTTAATTATATCTTTCCTAATTTCTTTCTACCATAACTCTTTTGATTATTCCCAGGAGGGATGCAAATGGAAAACCAATATAAAATAATACATAGATTTTATGAAGTGAGTTATATTTTCAAATATTAATCCTTAAAAGGTGTTTTATAATGGAGGGAGTATATTATGAGGGTTACAATCTATTATAATAAAAATTTATAAAAATATAATTAATGGCTTAAAAATAATGTCTTGATATGATATATTTTGCTTAAGGATACTGTCTTATTTTTTTATCTTATTAATTGCTTGATTGATTTTGATTGGTTTAATTTGAATTTCAATAAAATATATATTGGGAAATAATAAAATTGTGAATTTCACATTATGCAAAAATATCATGTGCATCGCACGATTCAGAAATCTTTATATAGATATATATGTTGAAAGTTGTTTGTGTTTTTTTTTTAAATTCTATATGACATTGAAGTACATGTATTATCAATATTGCAGCAAAAAAAACTATTATCAATATCAATATATCACAATAAAATGCAACATTTATAACACGAATTAGTTATAATTTAAGTAATAGGTAAAAAAATTAGATAATGGTGATTTTTTTTTTTGGTAAATAGATAATATTGAATGTTATTGGTTCCAAACACGAAAATGATCAAGTAGCTAGTGGAGTTTTGTGGATGATTATGGCAGTGGGCTGGGATGGTTTGCTTATAATTTGGAGCTGAACTTCAAGGTATTAAGATAGGTTTGCAATATGGATGGGAAAAAATGTATTAAGACAGTTTCCGTCAAGAGATGCAGCATCTGCTCTCATTAATCCATGGCCAGGGGTAGAACAAAATGCAATTAATGATAAAGAGTGGGGAAAATATTGGAGCCAAGAGCTTCTTCATCTCTTGTGAAGAAAAGGAAGGAAGAATAAGGAGGGGAGGGAGAGTTCGTGAAGAAGAGGATGAAGAATAAGGAGGGGATAGAGAGAGTTTGAAAATTTGATGCAGACTTTGAGAAAGGGTAAGAGGGAAGAGAGAAACAGAAATGAAAAGCCATTTTCTTAGAAACAAATCATTAAAATTAAAAAATTTAAATAGATATAATACCTCATTTATATCACTAACACGTGGAATTAAAATTAACTTACATGGTGTGTTTTTATTGGATAGAGTATAGATGAGGTGGTCTAAGAACTTCCCTAAATTAACACCTTTCATTGTCCACATGAGATGAATTGGTCCACCATTGCATCGTGGGCTTCTGAAGCTAAGATATTATTAGGCCCACTTAATCATTTAATTATGGAGAAACTTAAGTCCATTTCCTTATAACCAATAAATCTAATCATCCAATTACTTCATTTCACATTGATTACTTTTTCCACCTCATCAATTAACAAAATGTTCCTAGAGAGGTGATTGGAATTACTTTAACTAGCTCCTCATTACTCCCAAGTCAACCAATTCAAAGGCCCCATTCTATTAATCCTCTTGTACTCTAGATGCTAATGCCACGTCATGCAGTAGCCTTATTTCATGGAGTATTTGAAATAGAATAAAAAAATAAAAAAATAAATCTTTGTATTTTTATCTTTTTGAAAAGAATTCAAAGGAGGTTAAAATTGTCAGACAATAATTATAAAGAAATGATAGAAATTCACAAATTATTTTCTTTATGGCTTCCTTTTTCGTCATATAATACCAAACATGGAGATGACTCTAATGACGGACAAGACCTCAATTCTGTGTTTTAGCATCAAAAGTGCCCTTTATTGGAAAATTAAATCTCAAGTCCTCATCCTTTTACCTGATTTCAAAATAATTGGGTAATCACAATTAAGGATGAATGGAGGGAAATTATTATAAAGAAATATTTTTGACTAATAAAAAGTGGTAAAAAATTAGAAAACTAAGCAGTAAAACTGAAAAAATAAGTAGCAAAAGATTATGTTGAGTTATAAATTTGTTCTTTTGATCTCAAAATGTGATTTTCTCTTATACATTCAAATTTTTTTAAACCACTCCTTATATTTTATTCTGTTGGATTTATTAGTCTCTATATTTCTGAAAAAAAAAAAAGAATCCCTAAGCGGTGTTATTTATAACTTATTTGGCAAATGAATGCTGATGTGGTATGTCACTAAGAAACAACAAAACTGATGATGAACTAGATAATCCGCAAAATTATGATCATTTTGCAGACCTATTTGCTAGATGTGTACGCATCAACAATTCTAGTTGAAAAAAATGTATCAACACTGTAGATTCAAAGCTTTGAAGCTTTACTAACTCCATAAATATGGAGGTAATCTAAAGTGAAATGGAACCAGAACAATTTTTTTTTATCCCAAAGAAAGAAAAGATAAAATAACATAAACTGGTTTGAAAGTCTAGTCCAAAGAGACATGATTTCAGCTTTTTTTTTTTAATGAAAAAAATCAGCTGTTTCATATAAAAAAGCACTTTTGAAATTTTTTAAAATGTCTCTTTATACTTTTAAAAATATTAGAATCTGAAAAAAATAGTTTTCTAATTATTTTAAGAAACTATTCAGAGTAGCTTCTGAAAAAAGCAGGTAAAGTAGATGAAAGAAAAAAGGTGAAAAAGATTGACAAGTATAAAACCAACTCTACAAAATTACAAAACAACAAGATTTGCCCTTGAGGAAATATCACAATATAAATCCCCCACTTTTTCTTTCATCTTTCTATCACCCACTTCGATGTTGAATTAGAAGTTTTGATGATTCTAAACAACTAGACCATGGAAAGGAGAATATCAAAGAAGTATGAAATGACAAAGTGCAGAAATCCATTGAAGAACATATGAAGATTTAGTTGTTAGGATTTATCATTATGTACACTGGGTAAAAAGCTTTGATTCTTACTTATTTATGTTACCACAGCACTTAAACTAGTAATTTCACAGTTATCCTATGTTAGCATATGTTAAATTTGAAAAATACTGACTAATAGATGGATTTTGTTATTAAATCATGTGTATTTTGTGCAAAATTTGAATTTTACTTGGTGAAATTCGAATATACAGAGGTTTTATCTCTGACAAACTAATTTCAGTTATAAAATTTTGTATTTTAGGCTAAACATTGTTAGTGAATGTGTACAAAATTTGTATGAAACTTAGTCAAAATTTGAACGTTGGTAAAGTTCAAAGATACTTCAGAACCACCTCCTCTGACAGACGAACTTTAGATTTCAAAATATGAATTTCAAAATGAGAACTTGTGAGTCTCGTTATATCATGCCTCTAATAGACGAACTTTGTAGTTCAATATTTGAATTTCACAGAGGAGAACTTTTGTGCCATGTTAAATAAGCCTCTGACAGACGAATTTCAGCTTCTGAAATTCAAATTTTGAGTGCACTGTAAAAATATGAGACAATTATTTGAACTCAACAGATGCACTTTTGATATAAAAATTCATATGTTCTAACATGCAATATCTTTGATAAAGTCAAAATTCGAATGTCACATTTGAATAGACGAATGTTGAAGTTCAATGTTGAAATTTTTAACCTTCTGTCTTTGTGAAATTCGTCTGTTAAACCCCAAAATTCAAATTTTGGCATGTTAGATGCATTAAATGCAGTTGGTGAACGATTATTTCTATAAAGTAACCATTGGATAAAGTTTCTAGTGGCTAGATCTTGTGTCTAACGACTAGTTAAGTTACAAATCTATAAATAGAACTTTATTTGAAATTGTTAGTAACGATTTTGGGCTTGTCTCTTTGCAATTACTATGCAGAATTTCTATGTCAAAGCTTTTTCACGCACACACAGCATTCATTGCACTTTAACTTTTATATTCACTCTATTCTAGAGAGTATTTAATATGTATAAAATTTTTTTGTTATCTAGAAAAAGATTTTTTGTGAGGGGAGTCACAGAAGGAATTGGGAAACACTTGTAAGAGTGTTGAGTGTAAAGTTGGAGTATTCTAAGAACAGAGCATGAGTCTGTACTGAGGCATTGCAGGTAGCTCGTTGAATTCTTGCTGATAGTGAAAATCTCAAGTGGTGGCTTAAGGACTAGATGTAGGTCAAGTGGATCAGACTGAATCAGGATAAATTTCTGAGTCCTATGTTCCTCTATCTTGCATTTACATTTATTTTCAAAGCACTCTATTTTTCTGCAAGTTTTTACTTTCACTATGAACTTACGTTTTTGTAGAAAAATTTTGAACTTTCCAATTCACCCTTCTCTTGAGAAGTTAGCAATCCTAATAAGTGGTATTAGAGCTTGGACTCCCAGCTGAAGTATTTCACCATCCAGGAGAACAAATGGCTGGCTTTGGAGAAAGCATATTACCAGAGGGCAACAATACTAATAGGTCTCTGTTAGGTCAGCTGGCTTCCCAAAAGGGGGGTGAATTGAGAAGGCTAAATTTTTTTGCAAAATTGAAATATAATAGTGATAATAAAAGTTGCTGAAAAATAGAGTATAGAATATAAAGAGCAGTTGCAAAGTAAATGAGAAGAGGACACAGAGATTTATCTTAGTTCGGTCTTCTCCACTTGACCTACGTTTAGTCTTTAAGTCACCACTTGAGATTTCTCCACTACATCTTGCAAGATTTAAATGGGTTTTTGCAAAAATCATAGTATAATCCAAGCTCGAACTTGAGCTAAACAAAACACTCTTACTCTTCTCATTCAAGAGTAAGAACAAATCTTCTCACACTAAGTGCTATCTATAGGCGTGTACAAGTTAAGATATGAAAGCTCTCTTTCAAAAGAGTGGATATGAAAATTTAAGAACAATGAATGAGCTAAGCAGCGGGTAGGTAAGCTTTGAATGAATCAGTAATCAATTCTGTAGAGGTTTGGCGTTTATATGTTTTTCCTCATTACCCAACAAATTAAATGAGGTCCTATATATAGTTTTAGAGAAAAACTATCCGTTGAAAGCAAGAATTAGCCGTTACTCTCAGAAAAATAGCTATTCACCTACCACATTAAATGCGTTTGACAGAGATTATGCGGATAACCTCCTTAGGTTATGCGAATAACAGGTGGCTGTTGGCTCTTGGTTTCAACGTTATGCATTCGTTATGCGGATAACCTAACTAGGTTATGCAGATAATATTCATTCCAGAATGACTAAGTTTTAGCTCAAGAACAATTTCATTAAAACCTACTTAGTTGTTCGGATAATGTTAAATCTTCTCAAACTGAGTTTTTGGAAAATATAGGTTATCAAGATAACCTCTTTAGGTTATGCGGATAATGTATTTAACCGAAGAAGGTCCAAGAGTATTGTAACAAAAGTTATGCGGATAACCTTCCTAGGTTATGTGGATAACCTACTTAACAGAAGAACATCCAAGTGCTTTGTAATACACGTTATGCGGATAACCTCCTTAGGTTATGCGAATAACGAGCTGTACAGTACAAGTGACCTTTACTGTTCACTTCCTTATGAGAATAAGGTAACTACCTTATTAGGATAATCAGCTGGACAAAGCTAAGGACATGGTGGACACCTACGTTATGCGGATAACCTCAACTTTTTTCATGAAATCGAAGAGAGAACACTGAGAAAAGCTTTGAGATTGAGATTTTATCCTTATAACCTTCATAAGTTATGCACACAAGGTAACCCTTTTCATGAAAACCATTTTGAAAATATGAGCTAATCATTAATCATTAAATTAGATGCCTCATTTAATATTGGGATAAGCAGAATTTAAAGCTTAACTACCTTCTTTTATAAATGGATTCCTAAAATATGTGTAAAAATTCTTCAACTTTCAGGAATCTCTAACTTTATTCTTCATATGACTTGTGCTCTTTTGATATTGGATTTCCAAACTCAATGTTGTTTAGAATCATCAAAACTATCTAAATTAATATTCTCCCTCTTTTTGATGATGACAAAACAACTTAAAGATTTATTAGTGCTTGGGTTTGCATAAAGCTCCCCCTCAATATATGCATAGTATAAATAAAGTCAGATATTGCAATGCATATAATTTTCAGAAGAAAGAAAAAGCAAGGTAAACCAAGAGTGGATAATGACCACAAAAAAGTATTCATAGTATTATAAACAGTCATTACAATACAGAGAATTTTCATGATAGCAACAAAAGGACAAAGACAATAACTGATGAAAACACACAGAAAAACAATCAACAGATTCAGTTAAGTCTTTTTCTTTTTTGGGGTGGACTTTCTTTCTATAGATTTCTTCTTTTTCTTTTTCTTAGGCTTCTTTTCTTTTTCTTTCTCTTCTTTCTCCTCTTCATTCTCTTCCTTATCGTCTTTCTCCTTTTCATCTTCTTTCTCCTCTTCATTCTCTTCTTTCTCCTCTTTATTCTCTTCTTTATCTTCTTTCTCCCACTTTTTGTCATCAGTAATTGGAGGGAATTGAGCTGCTTCGGCATCTATCTGAGTAATGTCCTGGTCAATTTTGGCCTTCCATTCCTTGATTCTTTGAAGTCTTTCATTTAGAGAAAGAGGGAATATGGGAGAAAGAGCTGGAATTGAGGACACTGGGATAGGCTAGAGTGGCACATCAGTATGAACAGGAGGAGTAGAGGGAAACACATTGATGAAAGGGATATCTGGCATGACTAGAGGAGGTGAAATAGTAGGATAGAGAGCAGGTGAAGGATGAGCATCTGAGGGAATGTTCATGACATCTTGCACTCATTAGTAGCATCGAATATAATGTCATCAACATAAATTTGTACAATAAGCAAATCTTTATTTTTCCTTTTAGTAAACAAGGTTGTATCAACTTTCCCTCTATTAAAACCCTTCTCAGTCTCTCATATCATGCTATAGGTTCCTATTTTAATCTATATAGAGCATTCTTCAGTTTATATATATGATTTGATTTAGTTGAGTCCTCAAAACCTGGAGGTTAATCAACATAAACCTCTTCCATGATATAACCATTTAGAAAATCACTCTTTACATCCATTTGATATAGCACAACATCTTTTATGCAAGCATAGGCTAAGAGAATTCTTTTTGCCTCTAATCGTGCAACTGGATAGTTTTGCCCTAAAACTATATATAGGACCTCATTTATTTTGTTGGGTAATGAGGAAAAACATATAAATGCCAAAACTCTAAAGAATTGATTACTGATTCATTCAAAACTTACCTACCCTTTGCTTAGCTCATTCATTGTTAAATTTTCATATCCACTCTTTTGAAAGAAAGCTTTCATATCTTGACTTGTACACGCCTGTAGATAGCACTTAGTGTGAGAAGATTTATTCTTACTCTTGAATGAGAAGAGTAAGAGTGTTTAAAGCTTAACTAGATGCCTCATTTAATATTGGGATAAGCAGAATTTAAAGCTTAACTACCTTCTTTTACAAATGGATTCCTAAAATATGTGTAAAAACTCTTTAACCTTCAAGAATCTCTAACTTTATTCTTCATATGACTTGTGCTCCTTTGATATTGGATTTCTAAGCTCAATGTTGTTTAGAATCATCAAAACCATCTGAATTAACAACCTCTAGATGTTAGTGGAGAACATTATGGATGTTGGAAAATGAGAATGCAAATATATCTTTAGTCCATAGATTTGGAGATCTGGTCAGTTATTAAGAAGGGTGACTTTGTGCCTATGAAGCTACATAATGATGACATATACAAAGAGAAGCCTGAAGAGGAATGAAGCGATAAAGATAAGAGAAGAGTTTTGCTAAACTTCAAAGCAAAACACTGCTAGATTAGTACTCTCAACCAGGATGAATTATACAGAGTTTCCCATTGTTTCACAACCAAATAAATATGGGAGACTCTAGAAATTGCATATAAAGGTACTGCTAGAGTGAGAGAGTGTTAGATAAGCTGGCTTCCCAAGAGGGGGGTGAATTGGGAAGATTAAAATTTTCTGCAAAAGTTAAGCATATAGTGAAGACAAACAAAACTGTAAAATAGAGTACAATATAATAGCAATGTAAGAGCAGTAAAGGAGAAGGATTGACACAGATGTTTATCCTGGTTCAGTCTCTCAATCTTGACCTACGTCCAGTCCCCAAGCAACTACTTGAGATTTGCAACTATCCTGCAAGAATTCGGTGGGCTTTTTGCAATTGCCTCAGTATAACTTTGATGCTCTGTTCTTAGAGCTTACACATTCTCTCTCTGCACTCTAGCCAAGTGCTACCTAAATGCCTTGTGATATTCCCTCACAAGAAAATATTTCTTCCAGATGAAGATAAGATTGATTACAAAGAATGAACTCTCTAATTTATAGTGTATATGAAAGTTTAAGTGCAGAAGACTGAAGTATGAGAGTCAAAGACTTTGAGTTGAGAATTTGATAGAGTTTCAGTATATACAATGTTAAAATCATTACCCACAACTTTAAATGATGTTAGATTTATAGATTTAGGTCTTAACTATACGTTAGAGATAAAATCTATCCGTTGGTGAAGTTACCCAATGGTTACTCTGAAAAACTATCTGTTCACCAACCGCATTTAATGCTTATGACATCAAAAGTTTAAATTTTGGTTGGTCAACAGACGAATTTCGCAGAGACCAAAAGCTAAAGACTTCAACATTAAATTTCAAAGTTCGTCTGTTGTAAAGTAAAGTTTGAATTTTCATCATTGAGAAATTTTTCTGTGTTGGAACAAACAAATTTTCAAGTTAAAAGTTCTTCTTAAAAGTGTGAACAGTAGTCCCAAATTGCTACAGTGCCTTCGAAGTTTGAATTTTTGTGCCCAAAATTTGTCTGTTAGTGGGCAGCTCAATAAGGTACAATAGTTCATCCTTTTGAAATTCAAATTTTCAAGATTCAAAGTTCGTCTGTCAGAGAGAACTCTTATCAGACTTAGTTCAAAATTCAAATTTCTAAATTCCAATATTCGTATGACAACATATTGTCGTAACAGACTTTGCAAGTTTTGTTTCTGAAATTTGAATTTCAATATCAAAATTCGTTTGTCAGTGAGCTGATTTTGGACTCTTTCTAAACTTCACTTTCAGATGAACTTTGACATATCCTCAGACGAATTTTTCATTTTTCATGAATTGTGTTTTGGCAGAAATTCAAAATTTCAAAAGCTGTAGTTCGTCTGTTAGAGAAGACTCTTATCAGACTTGTTTTAAAGTTTGAATTTCTTCAGTCAAAGTTCATCTGTCAGAGAAGACTCTTCAGACTTGTTCATTTTCAATTTGAAATTCGAATTTCCAAAGCCAAAGTTCAAATTTTGAGAACAACAGATCAGTATTAACCTTTCAAACTTCGTCTGTTGATGGGTGCTTTTCAAATATTCCATGAATTAACATAGAATCATAGTTTTAAAACATCTTTTTGCCAATTCAAAGTCTTTTACTCAATTTAAACACTGTTAGAGATTCTACATCTATTCTTGTGCTGATTTTTCTTGAATTTCTTCACTTGAGATCTTTTGTGTACCTTTGATATCTTTTCTCAAAGCTCTTGAAGGTTGGTTTGGAATCATCAAAACACTTGATTCAACAGGGAGAACAAGATAAAATCTTGCACTGGTGAATACGAAAGCTTCAAAATGAAGGAAGGAGAGAGTATCAAGGATCTGCAGAAGAGGTTCATTCTTATTGTGAATCAACTAAAAAATCTTGGGAAAGAATACTCTCAACTTGAAAAGGTGAGAAAAATTCTTAGAGCCCTACCCATTGAATGGCAACTAAAGGTGACAGCCATAGAAGATGCCAGAGGGGGAATTAATGACTTTTGTCACAGCTCTCTTTGGCAGTCTTGAAGAATATGAGGGCAAGATGAAGGCTCTCAAAGATAGGCCAAGAAAAGAAGAAGAAGAGTTTGGCACTGAAAACTGCTGAAGAAGAAGAAGAAGAAAACTCTGATGATGAAGAAGAGCTGGATGAAGAAACTCTTGCAATGTTGGTCAAAAAATTTGGAAAATTCTATAGCAAGAAGAGAAGCAAGAAGTTCTTCAAGAAAGGAGCAAGAACAAATAACAAAAGGGAAAACAAAGAACCCATAACCTATTATGAGTGCAAAAAGCAAGGGCTCATAAAATGGGATTGTCCATAGTTCCTGAAAAGGCAAGAAAATGAAAAGAAAGCTGCTAATAAGAGCAAAAAGAAAAAGGCATATATCTCCTCAATTTGGGGCAACAGCTCAGATGAAGCAGATGAAAATAAGGAAGAGATTGCCAACATATGCTTGATGGCCCATGAGGAAGAAGGAGCATAGAATTAATTTGATAGTGAAAATGAAGATGAGGTGAATGATTTTGACCTTTCTTATTTTGACTTACTTGATATATTTCATGACCTGCATGATGAATTAATCAAGATTGCAAAAGAACTAAAATTGGCTAAGAAGAAAATTAATAAACTAGAATCAAAATGTAAAATGTCTAACATTGCATCATAGCATAAAGATGAACCTGTCTACTGCACATCATGCATAGAGCTTAAAAAGAAAAATGAATATCTTCTTAAGAGCTTAGCTAATTTCACAAAAGACAAAGATATGCTGTATGGTTTGCTAGGTAACCACAGGATTGCACAAGGTAAGCTTGGTCTTGGTTATGACCCTTGTGTAGTCAGAGGAAAGATTAAGAAGAAAAACCAAAATCTATACATGGGGCATTTTGTGCGTGCAGACGGGTATGAGAAGAAATGTGACTCCTTGAAAACTATTGAGACTCATACCCAATCTAAACATGTGAAACAAAAATATTATTTGCATTGTTTTCTTCCTACATCTCAATCGAGCAGTTCCTTTATCACTTGCTACTTTTATAATAAGAAAGGACACATTTCTAGTTCATGCTCTTTAAGGAAAAATGGGCTTAGCAGGAAGGTAGAATGAGTTCTGAAACTTACATATGTACCTAGGGAAAATGCTATTAACAGAAAAGGACCTAAATAGATTTAGGTATTTAGGAAGAAAGACTAAATTTTGTTTTATAGGTATATTTGAGAGCTAGCAAGAGCAACAAATGGTACATGGACAGTGTATGCTCAAGACATATGATTGGTGATGAGGAGAAGTTTATCACCCTTAGAGACAAGAAAGGAGGAAAAGTGACATTTGGAGGTGACCAATTTGGTAAGGTGGTTGACATTGGTATCATGGGCAAAAATCCGTAAACATCCATAGAAGATGTACTATTTGTAATTGTATCAACTACAACTTGCTAAGTGTAAGGAGGACCTGGGACAAAGGAAATTTGGTATTGTTTGACTTAGAGTTCTATTTGGTCATTAGAAAAAGTGATTGCAAGGTTATCATCAAAGCTCAAAGGGATGATAACTGCTATACTATCGATTTAGATGAACTCCTTAATCTAGATTCCATATGCTTAATCAACAAAGACAATAAAAGTTGGTTGTGGCATAGAAGACTAGCACATATAATATGAACCAACTAAATAAGTTTATTAAAAATGAGTTAGTTAATGATTTGCTTAAGATTTCTTTTTAAAAGGACAGAGAATGCGATGCTTGTCTTAAAGGGATACAAACTAAGTCCTCTTTCAAATGTAAAGATGTTATCTCCATATCTAGACCACTCCAGCTGTTACATATGGATTTGATAGGTCTATCTAGAGTAAAAAGTATTGGTGGAAATTTGCATGTATTAGTAATTATGGATGACTATTCTAAATTCACTTGGACTTTATTTCTTTCCCCCAAAGATGAGACATTTGATGCATTTATAACCTTAGCTAAGAAAATGTAAAATGAGAAGGATATTTCTATTGTGTCTATCAAATTTTATCATGGAGGAGAATTTGAAAACTCAAACTTCGTTGAGTACTGTGAATAATAAGGAATTAATCACAATTTCTCAGTTCTAAGAACACCTCAGCAAAATGGTGTGGTGGAAATGAAGAACAGAACCTTAGAAGAAATGACAAGAGTAATATTAAATGAGAAAGAGCTTCCTCAATACTTCTGGGCTGATGCAGTAAACACAGCCAGCTACATCATTAATAAAGCATGCATCAGCTCTACAAAGGAAGGAAGCCAAATATCTCACACTTACATGTATTTGGATGTAAATGCTTCATTCACAATAATGGAAAAGAAAATCTGGGTAAGTTTGATATCAAATCAAATGAAAGTATATTTCTTAGCTATTCAAGTAGGAGTAAAGCATATAGAGTATTTAATAAAAAGTCTAAGACTATAAAAGAATCTGTGCATGTAGTATTCATTGAAAATGAAACTATTTCTAAACCTGATTTAGATGAAGATGAACTAATTTCTAGTTTAAAAAACATGAACCTCTCTAAGGAAAATAAGATTGAACCTCCAAAAATATTAGAATCTACTGCTGTAGAGGAAGATATTCAGGAGAAAGATATGGAATTTTAAGATAATAAAGTAATTTCTCAAGAACTATCTAGAGCTTGGAGATATCAAAGGAGTCATCCTATTGATTAAGTGACTGGGGATGTTCAAGAGAATGTTAAAACTAGAAGACAACTTAGGGATCAAATAAATAACTGTGCATTTATTTCTCAAAATGAATCTAAGTGTATTGAAGAAGTATTAAAAGACGAGTACTTGATAATAGATCTGCAAGAAGAACTAAATCAGTTTGAGAGGAATTAAGTTTGGGACTTAGTACCTAGGCCTAAAGATCACCCAATTATTGGAACCAAATAGGTGTTTAGAAACAAACTTGATGAATCTAGAACAATAATTAGAAACAAAGCTAGGTTGGTTGCTAAAGGATGTAATCATGGAATCATGCTCTATATTTGGTTTTAGAAGTTGGTATGTAAATCTGTCCAATTCTGAGTACTTATTAATATATGGTTACTGTTGATTTGAAATTTGGTTTCCTATATGAGTGTATCTTTCCAAAGAGCCAAAGATAACTAGGTTTGGATAAGTATACAAATTGTTATGAATTTTTGAAGACGGCTTAGAAAATTTGGAAAAAAAGTTTTGACCAAAAGAACAGTATAATTGGACTAATTTTCTAAATGATTTAACTCAATTAAATTCCATTTGTATATTTTTTTCATGTAGAAAATGTTTTTGTTGATTTTTAAAGACTTGAATCATCCTCATACGATTTTTCTAGAATTAATTATGATTTTTCAAAATTTAGCTTAGAAAATCAAATTACCATATGAATAGTATTTTGAAAATTTGAATTTTTCTCATTTGATTTTCTAATGATCCAAGCTTCTAAAATTAGCTCATTTAGCATCATATATGCTTTATACATGGAAAATAATGTAAGAAAATAAGGTATGACAGAATCTGTAGCTGTCAGATAAAAATATCAATGACATTTTAGGAGAGCACAATTCTAGATCAGGATGATGATGCGGATGAGGAAGGTGGCGAATATCTAAACTATAAGGAGAGCACAATTCTGAATACACTCTTCAAAAGACATATGAATAGGCCTCCTCTGAAAATTGTGAAGCCCTCTAACCTTAGTGTACAAGTGAGAGTGCTATACTATATAATATCAAGGATTATTTTCAACAAGGAAGGAAGCTTTAATCTGATCACCGGGGTTGAAGCTCATGTAATGATAGTCTTAATTTGTAGAAAGGAGCTCAACCTAGGTCACATAATCTTTCAGAGAATGATCAAGGCAAGAGACCAGTGAAAAGACTCTACTCTGCCCTATGCCTTCATCATCACCAAGCTCCTCAAATTTGCCAAGATACAACATCTAGAGAAAGGCAAAGGGAAGCCAGCTAAGGAGTTTAAAGAAGAAGAGCTAATGAGAATGGGGATTGAAAGAAAAGAGGGTGAATGGATTGGGAAGGGAGCTGGTAAATCTGAGGATCAATTCTACGATGGGGGAAGAGTCACAACAGTAAGAGGCTATATTTGAGGCTTCCCTAACCATCTAACCTGAACTATAGTCAACTTAACCTCAACCTACCCAGCAACCTAAACCTTGTATTCCAACCACTATGGCCATCCCTAGTGCCATACCTGAACTCTTTGATTGCCTATGAGAGATTATACTCAGTATTAGCGAGGAACAAAGTGCTAAGTTTGCATTCTTGCAAACTTAAATAGCTGACCTGGCTAAGAATCTCAAGGTGATTACTGATGCCTATGAAGATATCTGAAACTCTCTTCCAACCAAATCTGCACCCCCTCAGACTTGCACCTCTAAATCTCTCAAATCTGTTTCCCCTCAAATCCTAAGTCTATTTGAAATAGGCTCTCCTGATGCTGCTGCTACTGCTACTGCTGCTACCTCTCAGGTCTCCAGCAATGAAACCAATCCTGGTCCATCTCTGGACTATGTTATGGAGGAAGAAGCTACTCAAGCAAAAGGCTTTCATGAGCCAATGATGGAGGATATTGCTCAAGAATCAATTTTGTCATCACAAGAGACTAAGCAAATGGAGAAACGTGTTGCAGATCTCACCATTACACCAATTATTCAAGCTACTTTCAATGAGGAAAGGGGCATTGTGCCTTATATGGACTTTGTTGCTGTTGTACATAATGCTGTAGTACAATTAGAAAAGCAAAGGCTAGATGAAATATTTCCTCCACTTGCTCTTTAACCTCCATTCTCTGGATATAGCCTCTTAGTGGAACAACGGGCCAAGCTAGACAACATTAGAAGGGAAGTACAGGAATTAACTTCAGAGGCTGATGATGATCTTCCTTAGATACATCCTTCTGTGCCATTTCTTCCAGTTCTTCTTCAAGCCATTCCTACAAATCAAATACCTCCTCCATTTGTCATTGCTCCTGCTCCTGATGATGCCAAAAAAGGGTAGAAGAAAACTAGAGAAACTGCTACTGGACAATCAAGAAAGAGACATATGGCAAGAAGAAGATTAAGCTCAAGGCCAGGAAAGAATGACAAGCTATAGAACCTTAAAGTTGAGATCTTTCTAGGAGCTGAGATCGTTAGGACCTTTGTAGGATTTTGTTCTTCATTGTGGTGTATTTCTTTTATATGGTCAATGTACTTGTTTTAAATTTGGTTGAATATATGTACTGAATTTATAAGCACCAATGTAACAAGGCAACTTTCCTTTTCTATTCTCCTATAGTTTCAACTCTGATACATGTGCTATATTTATATTTGAATTTTAATGCATATGTTGAGGGGGAGTTCTTAGAAGCAAACCTAAGTACTAATTTAGTTTGTAAGTTGTGTTGTCATCATCAAAAAGGGGGAGAATGTTGAATCAGAAGTTTTGATAATTCCAAACAAGTAGAGCTTGGAAAGGAGAATATTAAAGGAGTATAAAATTACAAAGTGCAGAAATCTAATGAAGAATATGTGAAATTTAGTTGTTAGGATTTTTCACTATATACATTGGGTAAAAAACTTTGATTCTTACTTATTCATTTTACTACAGCACTTAAACGTGTAATTTCATAGTTATCCTATGTTAGCATATGTTAAGTTTGAAAAATACCAACTAATAGATGGATTTTGTTATTGAATCATGTGTATTTTGTGCAACATTTGAACTTTAGTTGGTGAAATTCGAATATACAAAGGTTTCATCTTTGATAAATGAATTTCAGTTATAAAATTTGAATTTTGGGCTAAGTATTGTTAGTGAATGTGTACAAAATTTGTATAAAACTTAGTCAAAATTTGAATATTGGTGAAGTTCAAAGAGAGTTCAGAGCCACCTCCTTGGACAGACGAATTTTGGATTTTAAAATACGAATTTTGAAATGAGAACTTGTGAGTCTTGTTAGAGTATACCTCTGACAGACAAATTTTGTAGTTTAACATTTGAATTTCACAGAGGAGAACTTTTGTGCCATGTTGAACAAGCCTCTGACAAACGAATTTCAGCTTCTGAAATTCAAATTTCGAGTGCACTGTAAAAATGTGAGACAACTATTCAAACTCAACAAATGTACTTTTGATGTGAAAATTCGTATGTTCTAACATGGAATATTTTTAACAAATTCAAAATTTGAATGTCACATTTGAACAGGCGAATATATTGAAGTTTAACGTTGAAATTCTTAACCTTCTGTCTCTACGAAATTCGTCTGTTAAACCCTAAAATTCAAATTTTTGCATGTCAGACTCATTAAATTCAGTTGGTGAATAGCTATTTCTGTAGAGTAACCATTGAATAAAGTTTCTAATGGCTAGATCTTGTGTCTAACGACTAGTTAAGTCACAAATCTATAAATAGAACTTTATTTGAAGTTGTGAGTAACGATTTTGGGCTTGTCTTTGCAATTGCTATGCTGAATTTCTATGTCAAAGCTTTTTCACTCACACACAGCATTCATTGCACTTTAACTTTTATATTCACTCTATTCTAGAGAGTATTTAGTATGTATAAAATCTTTTCTTCATCTAGAAGAAATATTTTTTGTGAGGGGAGTCACAGAAGGAATTGGGAAACACTTGTAAGAGTATTGAGTGTAAAGTTTAAGTGTTCTAAGAACTGAGCATGAGTCTATACTGAGGCATTGTAGGGAGCCCATTGAATTCTTGCTGATAGTGGAAATCTCAAGTGGTGGCTTAAGGACTGGATATAGGTCAAGTGGATCAGACTGAACCAGGATAAATTTCTAAGTCCTCTGTTCCCCTATCTTGCATTTACATTCATTTTCACCGCACTTTGTTTTTCTACAAGCTTTTGTTTTCACTGTGAACTTATGTATTTGCTGAAAAAATTTGAACTTTCCAATTAACTCCCCCTCTTGGGAAGCCAGCAATCCTAACATTTGATTGCTAAATGATTTAAAAAGTGTTTCTTTTAACAAACACAAAATTTGAAAATCTCTAAACAATTTGAAAATCAATTTAAAAAAAAAAGTTTCAACAAACGAGCTTAAAGCAATAGGTGACAATCATAAGAAAAAACTTTTTATTTTAAGTGATTATCCGTTAAGTAGAAACTATTTAAAATAGCTTCTCAAAATATAGGATTCTGATTATTTTTAATAGCTTAAACAAACACCTTATAATGTATTAAGTGTTTTTTTAATAAAAAAGTGATTTTTTTTTTCAATGAAAAAGCTTAAACAAATTGGTCTTAAATTTTTAAATTGGCTTGTGAACTTAGTACCTTTGTGGTGAGGACCCACTTGAATTGACAGTAGGATCCATAATTCTTCCATGAAGTTGCAGACCCAAGAGGATTAGGATCTAGGAACCTATAGCTGACATGAGGTATACTCATCCCAATAAAGCTAAATGCAGGTTTGGATGATCCACTTAAACACTTGAATTCGTAGGGATGATGTAATATCTCTATTTCACTCGATATCATCAAATGCATAAGGAGGTAGTAAAATCTCAGATACATGAATATGCAACATACCATTGGTTCAGCTCATCGTGGGCTTTGTTTGACAATAATTTTTAATATTTACAAAACTGCCCTTGATTAGGCATTAAATTATAATTTTTACTATTTCTTTCATCTTTTTGCTATTTGTGGGGCCTACAAGCTTCTTTTCCGGTATATAGTTACTTTTTGACACTCGAATGGGCATGTGATGCATATGATTTTTGGCCCAAATACTTCTCCAAGAAGGCAAACTTTTTGTCAAAAAGTGCCTCAAGTTAAAGTAACCATGGTTAAAGCAACCTAACCATAGTTGGATTAAGTTAATTAACTTCCTTCTCTCCTCTTATTTTGGATGAAATTTGCTGCAGAAAATAGAGGGAGAAACTCTTAGAAAAACCTAAGAGAGAAGAGAGAAAAGACAAGATCAAGTGGGAAAATTCAAGGATTCAAGTGCAAGGTAATGTTCTATGCCTTCAAGTTTGTTGTTTTCAAGTGTTTATGGTAGTTTAAAGGAGTCTTCCTCCTCCTCCTTTCAAGAATGGATTTCAGCCAAACCCTAGGTCATGTAAAAGAGGAGTTTTCGTGCAACAAAATTAGGGGAAACTATGAACTAGCAATCTAAAGCATGATTACAAGGGTTGTTGGCTGTATTTCAAAGTAAATTATTTTACCTCTTTTTCTTAAGTATTTAGCCAAAGATGGGTTCTATTTAGAGATAGAATTTCATAATTTTGATGCTAAAAATGGAACCTTGGGTCCAAATTCGCTAAGAACAATTTTTGGTTTCAAGAAAAACTAAAAGGAAAAGTATATAGAAAATTTAGGGTTTAGTGAGAATTTTGTGATGAAAACCATGTAATCATGGTTTATATCCTTATATGATGTATTTAGGTTCAAGAAAGTTGTAAAAGGCTTAGAAAAAGGTGTAACAATGTTGGAAAGAAGAGGAAGCCATAAAGGTAGCATTTTATCTTTTTATGCATTATATTGTCCTTATGTTGATTTTATGAATTCTATGACTTGTCTTGATGCCATGTTAGTGTTTTGTGATTGTTGGCTAAGTTATATAAAAGGGTAATTGACCCTAGGATATCCAATTTGCAAAGGGAACCTCTACCAAAATTTTTGTGATTTATTGTGGCAATTTATGTTTTTATAAGAATGAATGATGTTGTCATGATTTATATGATAATATAATTGCATGAATGGTAATGCTATTGAGATTCTTTGAATCTCACTCTTTCGAATATCTAATATACTTAGGAACTAGTTATGGCAAGGTTTCCAAAGAGGAAAAAGGCAAGGAGAAACAAGTTGATAATTAAGATGACTATCCTTGCAATGATATTTTATTTTTAGCTCGTATGTAAATTTATGAATGTAGTTTTAAATCTGTACTTAGAGGTTATCATGTCCCTTTAGGTCTTATATACTGTATGGTATGATATGAGAACAAGTTATGGCCCTGTAAGTATGTTATGACTTTATATTGCAAAAGTATGTGATGTAAATGGTCATTTTGACCTCTTGTTGGTAATGTAGCCACTGTTTGGATGAATTGTTACAGAGCATATGAGTGTTATATATGGTTGGAAACTAGATAGGATGAGCTTTCTATAGAATAAAGAAAACCTAATTTGGATCTTTGCGTGATTTGTTATGATTTTTCAAATTTAGTACCAGGAAACTGAAAAGTTGAAAAATGATCAAATGAATAATAATGTTCACAAAATTTACTATACTGATTGGCATGATCCTAGCTCCATTTCTTTTTTTTCCAATGTAGATAATGTTTCAAGCTATTTTTAGAGACTTGAATTACTTTCATATGATATTTATAGAATTAGTTATGAATTTCTGAAGTTTAGTCGGTAAAAGGGTTACGACCATATGAACAGTACCAAATTTTATGAAAATTTTGCTTTATCATTTTATGTGATTTAATCTTCTAATTATGCATAAATGAACTCTATTATGATCTCATGCATGGGAGTAAGGCCTAAAGTCAATGTATTGTAGATAAAGACCTAGAGTGTTGAAGACACCACAATGCCACAAGGTTGATCAAGCCATGATAAGTCTGTTAATTCAATGAAGAACCCTAGAGAAGAACTCTTCTTAAAAGAGAGTACTTGTTCTATTGATATGCCAAAGTTGTTACAAAGGTGGAGAGGATACAATTTGTAGAGTCTCAAAGAAGGTTTGACTTTTAGCCTAGGAAACTTAGGAAACTTAACAAGCAAGTAGTCTAGGAAACTTAACAAGAAAGTAGTGAATAATACAATTAAATTAGTCCAAATACATTCAAAAATAATAAAACACACTTTTAAGCCCAAGATCATTAAATTAAGGCCTAAATAAGTTAGCCATGTGTGCACTATGGTCCAAGTCTTTCAATTAATTGTGTTCTAGTCCAAACTAGCACACATATCTCCATTTTTAGCCTAAATAATGTTACGGACATCTAAATTAGTGTTCAACCTAGATTCTTGATTTATTTGTTTAGCCCAAGTGTCTTGAACAAGTCTATTTAATGTTTCTTTTATCCTTTTAGCTCTTGCCCTTATAATTAGTCCACTTGGAATTTGTAATGCGTCACTTGGTTGATTTGAGCTAGCTTGTTTCCCACCTGAATTGTTCTAGCCAACTTATTCTCCATGTTGGTTCCCCTCTCTCCTCAAATGGATTTGCACTTGAATCTTCACTTGCATCAAATGGAGATAAACTAGAAACATTAAAGGTAGCACTAACATTATACTCACTAGGAAGATCAATCTCGTATGCATTATTGTTGATTCTCTCACGCATTGAAATGTAGTATATCTTCTTGGAGCTAATTTAGACTTTCTTTGAGCTGAAAATATCTCTTCTCTTATATGCATCCAAACCCAATCAACTGATTTAAATACAACTTGTTCCATTCCTTTATTTGACTTGAATGTATATTGCTCATTTTTCTTATCAATTTGTTGTTTCACACGTTCATGTAGTTGCTTCACCATTTCAGCTTTCTATTATACCAGCTTACTCATTAATATGCAATGGTAACAAATCCAAAGGAGTGAGTGGATTAAAACCATATATAATTTCGAAAGGAGAAAATTTAGTAGATAAATAAACACTCCTATTGTATGCAAATTTAATAAACAGTAAGCAATCTTCCCAATTTTTCAAATTCTTTTGAATTACAATTCTAAGTAATTGAGTTAGAGTCCTATTCACAACTTCAGTTTGACCAATGGTTTGCAGATGATAAGCAGTAGAAAAAAAAAACAATTTAGTACCAAGCTTTCCCCATAAAACCCTTGAAAAAGGACTAAGAAATTTTGTATCCCTATAAAAAACAATACTTTTAGGGACACCATGAGGTCTTACAATTTCTCTGAAAAATAAATCAGCAATGTAAGTGGTATCATAAGATTTATGGCATGGAATGAAATGTGCCATCTTAGAGAACCTATCAATAATCGTGGAAATTTCTACCCAAGGCTCACTAGGTACTGGTAAAGGTGTATACAAGCCATGTGGCATGACCCTAAGTTTAGGCTTTCTACAAGTAATGTATTTATCACAGATTCTTTCTATACCACGTTTTATTCTAGGCAAAAAGAAATGTTCATGCAAAACATCTAATGTCTTTTCCACAGCAAAATGACCCTTTAGACCTCCCTCATGGGCATCCCTAACAAGTAATTCATGCAAAGAACATTGAGGGACACAATTTATTTTCTCTAAATAGATAACCATTAACCTTATAAAACTTATCAATTGTCTTTTTCTCACATGCAAGAAACACTTAAGCAGAATCAACATCTTTAATATCACAAATTTTCTAAATAGTATAGATAGTATTTAGAAATGGGAAATTATAAAATACAAGAATAAATGTGAAAAAGGGCAAAAAGGTCAATTTTCAGGTTAAGGAAATAAAATATGGAACTTGCATTTAATCTCCTAGAGAAAGAATTTATTGCATTTTAGTCCTTGTGGAAAATTACAGAAAAATACTTGAAAGTTTTGAAAATTATATTTTTGCCCTTATCAAGAATAATTTCGGAATTATGAAAATTTTATGTCAAAACGAAGCTTGCGACAAACCAAACCCAATGATATGATCCATTAAGGTTAATTGAATTTATATGAAGAAAAATTTAGTGTCAAGTATCAAAAAGTGCATAGTACGTAGAAAAAGGCGCTGTGGGCTCCACAAAAAATAGATAAAGTAAGAATAGAAGTATGTAGGTTCTATATTTAGACTATTTGGGACAAAATATTATGACAAATAACATCCTAATATAGTTATAATTGGTATCCCTAAAATAATAAAATACCATCAAAGTGGCTTTAATTGTCTAGATCAATATATGATATATCTGGATGAATAAAATATGCAATATTTTGGACCAAAGTACCCCCAAAGTGGCATCCCAAATGAGCTACACATGGGGCAAATATTATTTTAATATTTTCTCACATTTACATGAATTTTTAAGAAGAATCAAGAAGTCAAGATGGCAATTTTTGATTGGTTTTGCTTCTTTATATATACTCCCTCACCCTTGGATGTCCTAGAAATATGAGAAAGAGACGGAGAAGCTGCTAAACACATGAAGAAGAGAAAGAAAATATGAAGACAAGGAGAAAAAAGAGGAAGAAGAAAAAGGGAAGAAAAAGGTAAAAAAATCTTGTCTTAAATTTTAATGATTTTGCTTCAAGTTTCAAGAAGTTTAGGGTTGCATTCTTAAGTCTTCCTCCTCTCCACTTTCTGTTCTAATTTCAGCCATGGTATGGGTTTAGGAGCAAAAGTGTTTCCATGCTATAAAACTTAGAGAAAATATGAGAAAATACCAAAGGAACAAGTTTTAGTGAGTTTTGAAGCAATTTTTGAAAAATCTCATTTTCCCTCTTTGAACCTTGATTTTTGCACAAGATTAAGTGTAGGAAAGAGTTGGATTTTCTTTGTTTTGATGTTAAAAATGGATTCCTTGGGTTCAAATAAGTAAAGTCTAAGTATTAGATTTAAGAAAAACCTAAAGATAAAGAAAATGAAATTTTTAGGGTTTTAAGATTCTTTATGAAACAACCCCTAATTCAAGTTGATTTGTTTAGTATTTAGTGATTTATTAGGATTTGAGAAAGCTCAAGGAAGTCCTTGGAAAGGCTAAATTAGGAGAAAATGCATAAGGTAGCATAATTACATTTTCTTGAATTTTATTATCTTTCTATATTTTATTGTGGATGATGACTTGTCATATTATTTTTATGATGTTTGAGATTGATTTTGGCTATTTTTATGAGAGAGCTATTGCCCAAGATTTCCATTTTTTAAGCCATTATACTGCCAAAATTTTTATAAACAATATGGTGATTTATGTCTTGGTATGATTTATTATGATCTTATGAAGTTTTATAGCATACATGATAATGTAAATGTGTAAGATGTGACTAACTATTGGGATTTCCAAAATCTCATAACCTAAAAACTAACATGATAGGCTCAGGTTATGGCAAGGATCCAAGGGAGGCAAAGAGCCATGATGACTACAAATTTTGAATGTATTATAAGCAGTTATAAGTTGAAAGTAGAATGAAATGATCAATGTAATGAGACTATAAGGACTTATGTACCAGGTTTACTTGTATGAATGAAAGTATTATGTCTATATGTATGTTTTTTGAGTGCAATCAAGATATGTTCACGATTTACTAATTATTATTATAGATAAAAATGGTTTGCACCAGGAGACAAATAAGAGTAGAAACTCCTAAACAATGAGAGATACCACGGGTTGATCCTTTACTAGTTCTTATGAATAGATTATATCAGCAGCAAAGGACTATTGAAAATTTGCATCAAACCTTAAATGGTTAGAGATAGTCTTAGGAAACCAAAATTGAAGGACCTCCTCTGAGGCAATATCAGCAGTAAGTATCTCAGGTTGCACAAATGAACTAGGCAGTGGGGATAGCTATTGACTTAGCTAGTCAGTAACATAATATTGCTTAGTTTAGAAAGCATGTTCCTCTGTCATTCAATGGAAAATTTGATATACCGATGATAGAGGATTGGATTTTAAGTCTTAAGAAATATTTTGATTCATAGGCTTTACCTTTGAAATGAAAGTTCTACTAGCCATGTACATGCTTACAAAAGAAGCCAATAGATGGTGGTGAAATACAGAACTAATTCTACAAACCAGAAATATTCCCTTGATGTGGGAAAATTTTCTAGAACAATTGTATGATAAATATTTTCTATAGTTAGTATGGGATAAGGAAGAAGCTAAATTTATAATGTTAAGGCAAGGAAAAGATTAGTCTGTGGATGAGTATGTGGCTACATATATCCAGCTGTTTAAGTTGTAATATCCTAAAATTTTTAGATAGTGTAAAATGTAATGAGATATTATAAAAACTAATATACATGAATAGATGTAAAAAAGGACAAAAAGGTCGAATTTTGGGTCAAGGAAATAAGATATAAAAATTACATTTTAGCCCATAGAGAAAGAATTTATTGCATTTTAGTCCCCAGAGAAAATTACAGCTAAGTATGTGAAAGTTTCAAAAATTGCATTTTTCCAAATTAAGGGTAATTTTGAAATTATGCAAATTTTGTGTCAAAACGAAGCTTACAATGAGCCAGACCCAATAGTATAATGCATTAAGGTTAACAAAATTGATGTGAAGAAAAAATCCATGCCGAGCATAAAAAAGTGCACAGTACGCGAAAAATGTATCGTGGACCCCACAAAAGACAGATAAAGTAAGAAAAAGATATGTGGGCTCCACACTTGGACCAATTGGGATAGGGTATTATGGTAATTTTATATCCTAATATAGTTATAACTAGTATCCCAATAATAGTAAAATATACTGTTAAAGTAGCTTTATTTGTCCAGATCGGTCTAAGATATATCTAGATAAGAAACTATCTAAAATTTTTGTACCAAATTGCCCTTAATTTCATGCAAACCAAGCTACACATGGAGAAATTACATTATTTAATATTTTCTCACATTTACTCAAAATTTCAAGAAGAATAAAAAAATGAAAATTTTTGATTAGTTATTAATTTTATAAATACTCCCTCCTCTTGGACGTGTAAGGCAGCAAAGAAAGGAAGGGAGAGCAGTTAAAAACAATGAGAAAGGAAGGAGAAACCATGGAGATCAAGAGGAGAAAAAGGAAGGAGAAAAATCAAGGAAAATCAGTAAGATAATCCTTTTATAATCTCTTGTGGTTTCCTTTGAGTTTTTGAGTAGTTTAATGGGGTTTTCTTAAGTATTCTTCCTCTCCCCATGTTGTTTAAATTTTGGCCTTGACATAGATTAAAGGAAGGAGGTGTTTTTATGCTATAAAGTTTAGAGAAAGTATGAGATTTGGTGAAAGAAAAAAGTTTGAGCATGTTTGGAAACAAGAAAATGAAAAACCAATTCTCCCCTTCTATGCCCTAATTTTTGGCCAAGATAGTGTGGGAAGAAGTTATTTTCATGATTTTGATGTTAAAAATGGAATCCTTCCGTTTAAATTAGTAAATAATAAGTGTTAGATTCAAGAAAAAACCAAGGATAAAGAAAGTGAAATTTTTAGGGTTTTAAGGTTTTTATAAAGTAACCCTTGGTTTAATTGATTTAGTTAGTATTTGGTGATGTATTAGGGTGAGGGAGCTCAAGGAAGTCCTTGGAAGGACTGGAATTTGGAAGAAAAGTTTAAGATTTCACAAAGGTAGTTTAGTTACATTTTCTTGCATTTTATTATCTTACTATATTTTATTGTGAATGATGATTTGCCATATTATTTTTAGGATGTTTGAGACTGGTTTTGGCTCTTTTTATGAGAGGGCCATTGCCTAGGATGTCCATTTTCTAAACCGTTATGCTGTTGAAATTTTTGTGAACAATATGGTGATTTATGTCTTGATATGATTTTTATGATGTTTATGAAGTTTTATAGCATGCATGATAACGAAAATGTGTGAGATGTGACTAGCTACTAGGATTCCAAAATCTCATCACCTAAATGCTAACATGATAGGCTCAAGTTATGATAAAGATCCAAGGGAGGCAAGGAGCAAGGAGAAGGATTTGGAAGATTAAACTTTTATTTGCTATTATGTATTGTCTCTTTGCTAATTTATGCAAAATTGTACATGTATTTGTGATTCTATGTTTATATGTTGTCATATGCCTCTAAGTATGTTAAGATGTTTGGTACTTAGTTTGGACAAGTTCTAAGTATGTGTACATGTTACATAAATTGCTCTTTAAAGTTATGCATGAAACTATCCAAAATGAGTATCAGTTAGTAAACCAAATACTATTTGGACAAAACAGGGTAGAATAGCTAACTTTCATATATGTTTGAAAAGTAGATAGAACAACCTTTCTAAAGAGCCAAAGAACACTTTATTTGGATAAGTGTAGGATTTATTACAAATTTTTAAAGTTAAGGCAGAAAATCTGGAAAAATTAGAATTGACCATATGAATAGAAAATTCCACGGGATTTTCTGTACCAATTGATGTATTAAAATTCTAGTTGCATATTTTTTCTATGTAAAGGATATTTTAAACTATTTTTAAACACTTGAATTACCTTTATATGTTTTTTTGGAATTAGTTATGATTTTTCAAATTTGGTTCTAAAAATGGGATGCTAGATGACAATAAATTTGAAAATTTTATTTTTTCTGATTTGGCTCCCTTAGTGATTATTGTTGTCTAAATGATTTAAATAGACTTTAAATAAGTCATATTATGTGGGAAATATGGTTAAAGGTTAAGGTATAACATAAGTAGTCTGTTTATCTCCAACAGTGCAATGGTGAAAGATTGAGAATGAAAAAGCTAGAAAGGTCTTAAGCCTATTACCAGGAAAAAGAGTGGCCCTATGCAAATCATAACTTTTAGTGTTTTAATTGAAGTAAGTAGGATTACAGAAAACAGTTTGAATCATGAATTTATGATATCCACTCATTCAACTATTAGTAAGAAAGCTGTTATAGCTACTACTAATGAAGAGGGAAGCAGTAAGAAAAGAAGCAGCCATGGAATAGTAGTAGTAATAAATTAAACGAGATGGTAGGAAAGAAAGAAAGAGAGCACAGGAAAGTGCCCAGTCTATGATTAGTATGGTAGAGCCACAGTAGAAAGCCATGTCTAGCATATTAGAATGTTTGCTTTCAATGTGATAAGACTGGACATTTTGCTTGAGATTACAATATGGAGGTGGCTAGGTCTAGACCCTAGGCACAGAAAAAGGGTCTTTGCTCTTACTTAACAGAAGACTCGATAGTCAACTGATATGATTAAAGTTAATAATTACGTTATGTATGCATTGTTAGATTTAGGTACTAGATTGGGTTTGACTATGGCAATCTTACCCTATGATTTGCATGTTTCCATGTTCCTAGGAAACAAAGCCATGACCTCCTATGTATGTTTAAATTGCTTTGCCCAGATACTTTTTCCAGATATAGATATTATCAATGGAATGAATAGACTCTCTACAAATAGTATCCTCCTAGAATGTAAGAATAAGATTCTGATCCTGCCAAAACTTGAAAGTGTTCCAAGTGCTAAGACTAAGTTGAATTTTATGTCAACTGCTCAAGTTGAGAGATGCTTGGGAAAAAGGTGGTCAAGAGTTCAACTATAATACTTATGAATTCATTAGATTGGATTACAATAGTTACGTTATGTTTCCTCAAATATAAGAAGAATTGTATTGAGTTGATATTATTTCTCTTTAAAGAAAGGCCTTGAAATGTATTAGTTGCATAAGGAGATTAGTCTTAAGGATGATCTAGGATAGTTGCTAGACTAGATGAGTACATTTACAAATTCATTTTCTTGAGGTCTTGAGATCTTTTAGAGTTGGATCGCAGTGAGATCCTTATGGGGCATAGAGATCATAATAGACCTTATGGTTGTAGTAGACCAAATGTGAGGTTACAGTATACCTCCAGAAAGAATAGGATGTTATATGAAAGGTTAATGAGCCCTAAGTTTATGAAAATACTCTGAGAGATGATAACCTAAGATAATTTAAAGAAATATGAAACCTTATTAATTAGCAACTGATATGAAAGTTTACCTTAGACTTTCCTTTAGTGCCAAGCCACTGATTAGAGTATTAAGAGAAAGATATATGTAAATGATAATAAGTATGAAAGGTAATGAAATAGTACTGGATCAGTGGCAATAATAAGAATAGAAGGTTAGTAAAGATAGAAGTAATTATGATAAAGGAAATGGGGAAATTGATCATTGATGAAAGTTAGATAAAGGTATAGTGTAAAGGAAAAGTATGATGTTTAAACAATGAAGAATAAGCCATGAAAGGTGAAAATTGTGATAGGTAGTTAAGAGACTACGAAACCTTTAGATAGTCGATTGCTAGGCTTGGTATGATATATGGCTACATAAAGAAAGTTCTTGGCTGGAAGATCTCATCAGAAAGTATGAAAGAAATCCTCCATCAGCTACCAAGGCGAGGTAAAAAGGGAGGTAGCTCTTAGGATGATGAGATCTAATTGTGCAAGTATAGATGAAATCCTTTGTAAGATGAAAGCCACTAAGGTAAGGCAGATGAGAGGTAACTCTTGGGGAGAAGCCCAATTGAGCAAGAATGAATGGTTTTGAGAGGCAGCGAGCTAGATTCTAACTTAATTGATAAAGAATTTTGAAGGGTTAAGAAGTTCCCTTAAATTGCCAGATAACTATGTGCGACTCAATAGATAAGAAAGTTATATATGAAAGTGAGCAAAGTAGAGAAATTTATAAAAAAAAAGAGTTAGTAATCACTGCTCTAATATCCCAACTCATAGAGAGCCAAAAGTTTTAAGGGCTATGATAATGGAAGTAATATGTAGGGCTATGGGAATGCACAAAAGTCCAAAGGCATAATAGTATAAACTGGTAAAGGTTAAGATAAAGGAAAGATTAAAGAAAGAGTGGCAAATATCTCACCCATGAAATAAAGTAAGAACAGTAAAGAAGGATTCCAGTAACAAACAAGAATGAGGATAGTGATATGATGCCACTATAAGATATTGTGCCTAAATGTGGGGAAAAATAAAAGTAGGAATTGAATGCCCCATAATTAAAAGTAGTGAGATATCCGGACGTTATATAGATGAGCTATGGCTTAAAAAGAAGCCTATTGTCAGCATTATGTAAGTCCAGTCTTGGCATGAGTACAGTTGAGCCCCTTAGCATTTTTTTGTTAGGTTGGCTAGTCACCCAAGAGGAAGGGTGAAATGGGTGATGCAAGATTTTCGCTTCTTTTAAAGTGCAGTCCAATTCCACCAATTGTTGCAGTAGAACAGTGGTGAACAAAGTATGATGAAGTAGATAGATAAATGAGAGGATGAAGGTAATACACAAGAATTTATACTGGTTCAGCTTAAACCACTTGGCTTATGTCCAGTCCTCAAGCCATTATTTGAGATTTTTCATTATATTCCACAAGTTTGATCTGAGCACTTGTGAAGTCTCAATACATCCTATAAGTTTCACTAGGCACTTGTGAAGCCACTCTCTCAATACCCTTACAAGATGTATAATTCTCTTAGTGTGTCCCTACACTAAGATTCTATCCAGAGATTATAGAAAGAAAGATTACAGAATTGAAACTCTCTTTAAGAGTAGATAATACATTGCAGTAGCATATAATTTTATTTATTGTAGTAGCATTCTGGCATATAACTTACTTAAATTCCATCCCCATAAGTTCAAATGAAGTTCTAGTTATAGATTTGTGGCTTAACTAGTTGCTAGACACAAGATTTATCTATTAAACATAAGTTCTAGTCATTACTCTGCAAAAAAGAGCCATTTAATAACTACATTAAATGAGTCTAACATACTAAAGTTTGAATTTCGGGGCTTACCATACAAATTTCGCAAAGTCATCATAGTTATGTGTTTAAGGTTAAACTTCAAAATTTGTCTATTACTAAGTGACATTTGAATTTCGAGTTTGCAAAAGATACCCTATGTTAGTTTGTGCAAATTTTCATTTTGAAAGTACATCTGATAAGTTTGAACAGTTGCTTCAAGTTTTCACAATGCAATTCAAAATTTGAATTTCAGAGACTGAAATTTATCTATTAGAGGCTTGTTCAATATGATACAAAAATTCTCACCTTGAAACTCAAAGTTTGTTTGTCAGAGACTAAGACTTTGAACTCACTTTGAACTCCACTAACAGTTGAATTTCAACTAAATTTTATGCGAATTTTGCACACTTTCACTAACTATGCTTAGTTCAAAATTTGAATTTCAGAACCAAAATTCGTCTATAAGAGATAAAACCTTTGTAACTTCGGATTTCAAAAAGCAAAGTGCAAATTTTGCACAAAATAAGCATGAGTCAAATAGCAAAATTCGTTTGTTAGATAACATATCTTAATTTTAACACATGTTAACATCAAATTTACTTAATCTAACTCATTTAAAAGATATGGTAACAAGATTAAGTAAATTTCAAAGATTAAATCAACTCAACACCTAAGTGAAAACAAAAACCTAATAGTTAAGTCTTCAAAAGTTAAGCTCCACTTTTACTTAGTCATTTCATTCTTAGCATGCTCTCTTCTGATCTTCAATTCTTGAAGCATCCTTTCTCTTCTTCTTTTTTGAGTGAGATATGATGTTGATTTTTCTTTCTTTATTCCAATGCTCACTCTTCCTACTTGGACAATCCTATATTTAATGTATTACACTTACAAACCAAGAAGTTAGTCCAATTTATATATCCAACTTGTGTTATAAGCTATAAGAGTACATTGGATATATTAGTACATAGTATGATATATGTATTATAAACACAATTAAACACATGTTAATGCTAATTTTACTTCTCTTAGGAACAATATATCTGTTAGACAAATATGATGCATTTGTTCCTTATTACTCTACATTTTTATCATTAAAACTTATATTATATTAAACCTAACATTTTTTAATTAAGTGTGCTTCAATGAGGGGAATTCTAGGATGGGTGACTTACTATGAAGCAGTAAAGAATGAGAAAGATATGTCAATAGTTAAATTTAAGCACTATGAATTATGATGATGCTAGTTAGTCTTATCAAGACACCTATTACAACATGAATTAAAAGCATGAGTAGTGAAAGATAATTGAGAATTTTAAAGAACTATGAAAGAAAGAAAGTAATGACTTGCTAAACCTAGAAAGGGTGAGTTCGACTCACAACAGTATAGTTAATAAGTCATAGAATCTCCCCTAGAGTCACAGTAGATCCTAATAAACTAAGAATAGTTATTGAGTGGGAGAGACCAACATTTGTAATAAAGACAAGAGGTCTCCGAATTTAGCAAGATGTTACAAAAATTTTGTCTTAGTTTTTCTTACCACTTAGCTAAAAAAAGTTCTTGTGGTATAGAGATTTATGAAAACAGTTTTTATGAACTAAAGAGGCAAAACCTCCTCCGCTAAGCTGATCCAAGAATGATTTATGTGCTTTGTGGCAACAAAAGTAAATATGGATCAGGATATGAGTAATGTAACAGATTGAGTGGTAGGTAGTAGCCTATACTTTATAAGATGAAATTTTATAAAAAGTTATTTCCACCCATAACAATGGTAATTAATGCTCTCAAGATATAGAGTTACTATCTCTATGGTACTACATAGGAGTAATTGAGACCACAATAACTTCAAGTGATTAATAGAAAGAAAGAAAAATTAAACTTAAGGTACAAAAAATAGAATGAAAAAGAAGTTTGAATGATATTGTAAGTGCTAGCTAGGCAAAGCTGTTGCAGCAGCTTATGCCTTAATAGAAAGTTATTCAGGTAGATAGCTAAAAAGTATGAAAATTAAAGAAAAGTATGTTGTCATATGTGAATGGAAAAATTATGATATGGGTAAGATTAAGAAAATTAAGAAAGAAAGGGTGAAATAGTTACATAAAAGTTTTTAGTACCCCCTAAAGTAAGGCATTATATGATGTCCTTGATAGTTTACCAATTCAAGAAGTACAAATCATAACTTTCAAATGAATGAATAATACCAGAGCAAAATGCTGATTTATAAGTCAAGCAAGTAAGAAAGAAAGTATTCCTTTGGTAAAAATGGTTTGAACAGACTTAACTCTAGATGCGTTAACCTAAAAAAGGGTAACTGACAAAAAGCAACAGTATCCAGAACTGTTAATGTAAGGTGTGTTTTAAATTTTGAGGATGAAATTTATTTTAAGTGAAGAGAAATGTCATATCCTAAATTTTCTAAATAGTATAGAAAGTATTTAGGAATGGAAAAATCTAAAATACAACAATAGATGTGAAAAAGGGCAAAAAGGTCAATTTTCAGGTCAAGGAAATAAAATATAAAAAATTACATTTTAGCCCCAGAGAAAGAATTTATTGCATTTTAGTCACTGGAAAAATTTTAGAAAAGTACCTAAATGTTTTGGAAATTATATTTTACCCCAACCAAGGGTAATTTTGAAATTATTCAAATTTTATGTGAAAATGAAGCTCGAGACAAGCCAAACCCAATGGCATGCATTGATATGAATTGAATTTATATGAATTTATATGCAAATTACATTTCTAATTTTGGCCATGGTATGAGTTTGGGAGAGAAAATGTTTTCATGTTATAAAACTTAGAGAAAGCATAAGAAAATACAATTTAGGTCCTTTTTCCCATGTATTATACCATTATGGAGTCATGATGAAATGATTTAGAAGCTTGAATCAATAAAAAATAAAAACAGAATTTTCATATTTCATGGTATTGTTCACCAAGCATTCCCATTTTTCCCAATGAATTTTGAAAATTTATAACTACTTTTGCAAAAATTGTTTTGAAGTGATTCAATTTTCTAGAAATAGATAAAAAGATTCTCTACTTGGAAAAAATAATAATTTGGATATTTACTAGGCCAACTTGTGCCGTTTATTCCTTACATTTTACTATACATTTGGTCATTTTATATTTTCTCAGGATTTTGGCCTTAACTTTAAAAATTCATATCTCCTCCTATCCTGAGCCAAATTATGCAAAATTTATGTCATTTGAAACCCTATATGTATAATTTTCAGAATTATTTTTCTTGTACAGGACATGGCATTAATTTTAACCATTAAGGGTTGGAACTCAACTTTAACTGGAACAATTTATGAAAAACTTACATATCTTTTACTATATAACTCCAATTACTTCTAAATTAGTGGCATCTTAAACCTAAGTCACAGATCTTTTCAGAAATATAAACCAATGAATTTTTGGAATTTTACCCAATTTTTTATTACCTTTTGAAATTTCCAAAACCTATGATCAAACTTCCAGTTCTCCCAACTTTGCCCTGTTTTGAACCCTATATTTATAAATTCATCATAAATTGTGTTCCTAGCCAAATTGAGTGATCTATGGTTCTTTGGAAAGCTTATTCCGTCTAATTTTAGAGCATGTAAATTACTTAAATTGATTGCTCTGTTTCACATGAATAGTATCTACATTTCTAACAGGATGTTCAAATTGATCTTCTTTATTCATAACTTAGCAATATTACTTTTATAATATATCTACCTCATCATTCCTTGTACCAAATCCATACTTGACATTTCATAATAATCAAAGGGACAAAATAACATTGAGGTATAGATTTAATAGCATTTACATAAATTGACATATACTTTCCAAATACAAGTTCATAGCTAAAAAGAAAAATGAGATCATGCTTCAATCTCCTCTCCGATCTTCTTTCTCCTCAGCACTTTGATCTTTCTTCCATTGCTTGGGGCCTATTCATGTATATTATTTGGGAGGAATGAGATTCAAAGAATCTCAGTAGCATTTACCCATTCTGTTGAATGAAGTGTTTTGATGATTTCAAACCAACCTTCAAGAGCTTTGAGAGAAGATATCAAAGGTACACAAAAGATCTCAAGTGAAGAAATTCAAGAAAAACCAGCACAAGAATCGATGTAGAATCTATAATAGTGTTTAAATTGAGTAAAAGACTTTGAATTAGCAAAAAGATGTTTTAAAACTATGATTCTATGTTAATTCATGGAATATTTGAAAAACACCTATCAACAGACGAAGTTTGAAAGGTTAATATTGATCTATTGTTTTGAAAATTTGAACTTTGGCTTTGGAAATTCGAATTTCGAATTGAAAATGAACAAGTCTGAAAAGAGCCTTCTCTGACAGATGAACTTCAGCTTTTGAAAGTTTGAATTTCTGCCAAAACACAAATTCATGAAAAATGAAAAATTCGTCTAAGGATATGTCAAAGTTCATCTAAAAGTGAAGTTTAGAAAGAGTCCAAAATCAGCTCACTGACAGATGAATTTTACTTATTGAAAATTCGAATTTCAGAAATAAAGCTTACAAAGTCTGTTACGATAATCTGTTGTCATTCGAATATTGGTATTTAGAAATTCAAATTTTTAACTAAGTCTGATATGAGTTCTCTCTGACAGACGAACTTTGAATCTTGAAAATTCGAATTTTGAAAGGATAAACTATTGTGCCTAATTGAGCTACCCACTGACAGACGAATTTTGGGCACCAAAATTTGAACTTCGAAGGAACTGTAGCAATTTGGGAGTACTGTTTACATTTTTAAGAAGAACTTTCAACTTGAAAATTTGTATGTTCCAACACAGAAAAATTTCTCAATGATGAAAATTCGAACTTTGCTTTACAATAGACGAACTTTGAAATTTAACGTTGAAGCCTTTAGCTTTTGGTCTCTGTGAAATTCGTCTGTTGACCAACCAAAATTTGAACTTTGGATGTCAGAAGCATTAAATGCGGTTGGTGAACGGATAGTTTATCAGAGTAACCGATGGGTGACTTCTTCAATGGATAGATTTGGTCTCTAATGTATAATTAAGACTTAAATATATAAATATAACATCATTTGAAGTTGTGGGTAACAATTTTAACATTGTATATACTGAAACTCTATCAATTTCTCAACTCAAAGTATTTTACTCTCATACTTCAGTCTTCTGCACTTAAACTTTCATATACACTATAAATTAGAGAGTTCATTCTTTGTAATCAATCTTATCTTCATTTGGAAGAAAGATTTTCTTGTGAGGGAATATCACAAGGGATTTGGGTAGCACTTAGCTAGAGTGTAGAGAGAGAACGTGTAAGCTCTAAGAACAGAGCATCAAAGCTGTACTGAGGCAATTACAAGAAGCCCACCGAATTCTTGCAGGATAGTTGAAAATCTCAAGTAGTTGCTTGGGGACTGGACGTAGGTCAAGATTGAGAGACCGAACCAGGATAAACATCTGTGTCAATCCTTCTCCCTTATTGCTCTTACATTGCTATTATATTGCACTCTATTTTACAGTATTGTTTGTCTTCATTACTTGATTGACTTTTGTAGAAAATTTTAATCTTCCCAATTCACCCCCCTCTTGGGAAGCCAGCTTATCTAACAAGTGGTTTCAGAGCCCGGATTCCCAAACAAAGGATCTAACAGTCCAGGAAATTCAATTGCTGGCTTTGGAGAAAGTATACTACTAGAGGAAAATAACACAAACAGACCACCTGGCTTTAATGGAGAGCACTATGGATACTGAAAGATGAGAATGTAGATCTATCTCCAGTCAATTGATCTAGACATTTGGTTTGTCATCCAGAAGGGAGACTTTGTCCCAATAAAGCTGCAGGATGATGGAAAATACAAAGAAAAGCCAGAGGATGAATGGAATGAGGAAGACAGGAGAAGAGTCTTACTGAACTTTAAGGCAAAACACTGCCTGGTCAGCATATTAAACTAAGATGAATTCTACAGAGTGTCACAATGTTCCACAGCCAAGGGTATGTGGGACACTTTAGAAATTGCTCATGAAGGAACCAGTGGAGTAAGAGAAAACAAACTGAACTCTTGTATTGGTGAATACGAAAGCTTTAGAATGATGGAAAGAGAGAGCATCAAAGAGCTACAAAAGAGATTCACCCTTATTGTGAATCAATTGAAGAGTCTTGGCAAAGAATACACCCAGCCAGAGAAGGTGAGAAAAATCCTTAGAGCTCTTCCTTTGGAATGGCAACCCAAAGTAACAGCAATAGAGGAAGCCAGAGGAGAATCAATGGCCTCAGTCACAGCCCTCTTCGGTAGTCTTGAAGAATATGAGGGAAAGATGAAGGCTTTCAAGGAAGCAGGACATGACAGGAAAAATAAAGGTCTTGCTTTGAAAGTTGCTAAAGAAAAGGAAGAAGAATCTGATGATGGAGATGAACTAGATGAAGAAACTCTAGCTATGATGGTCAGAAAATTTGGAAGATTCTACAACAAGAAAAGAAACAAAAGATTCTTCAAGAAAGGAGCAGCATCAGACAACAAGAAAGATGGAAAAGAATCTATCACCTGCTACGAATGCAAAAAATAAGGGCACATCAAATGGGATTGTCCACTATTCCTAAAGAAGCAAGAAAATGAAAAGAAAGTTGCTGACAAGAGCAAGAAGAAGAGGGCATACATCTCATCAATCTGGGGCAACAACTTAGATGAAGAAGAAGATGATGAAGAGGAAATTGCCAATATCTGCTTGATGGCACTTGTATCTGAAGAAACTCGAGATCCATCCATCAGTGATCAAGAGGATAAGGTATATGAATCTGAACCTTCCTATTCTGAATTACTTGATGCATTTCATGAATTACATGATGAATTTATTAAGATTGCTAAAGAACTGAAACATGCTAAGAAAAGGATTAACAAGCTAGAATCTCAGTGTAGTAGCTCTGACATTACATCTATACATAAATCTGAATCTGCTTGCTGTACATCATGTATTGAATTAAAGCAAACTAATGACTATCTACTAAAAGGAATGGCTAGACTTACTAAGGGCAAAGATATGTTGTTTGCTTTAATGGGAAGCTAGAGAATCACACAAGGAAAGGCTGGACTTGGCTATGATCCTTACGTAGTAAAAGAAAGGATTAAAAAGAAAAATCAAAATCTGTATATGAGGCATTTTGTGCATGTTAATGGGCATAAAAAGAAAGATGATACTTTAAATCGCATTGAATCCTATGATCAACCAAAATATGCGAAACAAAAATATTATTTGCAATGTTTTCTTCCTGTTTCACAATCTGACAGCCCTTTCACCACTTATCACTTCTGTAACAAGAAGGGACATATCTCCAGTTCATATGCATTGAAGAAAAATGGACTTGATAGGAAGGTAAAATGGGTTCCCAAAGATACACTTGTATCTAAGGAAAATACCACTGAGAGAAAAGGACCCAAGCAAATTTGGGTACCTAAAAGGAAACTCTGAACTTTATTTTACAGATCTGTCTTAAAGCAAGAAAGAGCAACAAATGGTATATGGACAGTGCCTGCTCAAGTCACATGACTGGTGTCAAAGAGAAATTCATCACCCTTAGAGACAAGAAGGGAGGAAAGGTAACCTTTGGAGGTGATCAATATCGAAAAATTGTTGGACTTGGAATTCTGAGCAAGAATCCAGAGACATCTATTGAAGAGGTACTGTTTGTAATTGGTCTCAATCACAATCTGCTAAGTGTGAGTCAGACATGTGACAAAGGTAACTGGGTACTGTTTGACTCAAAGTTCAGCCTGGTCATCCGAAAAAGTGATCACAAAGTAATACTCAAGGCTCAAAGGGATGGTAACTGTTATACTATTGATCTTGATGAACTTCCTCCCTTAGATTCTGTCTGTTTGATTAGTCAGGATAATGATAGTTGGCTGTGGTATAGAAGATTAGCACATGTGAACATGAACCAACTGTCAAAACTGGTTAAGAATGAGTTAGTCATTGGATTACCAAAAATCTCTTTCGAAAAAGACAAAGAGTGTGATGCATGTCTTAAAGGAAAACAAACTAAATCATCTTTTAAATCTAAAAATATAGTCACCACTTCTAGACCACTGCAACTATTGCATATGGATCTGATTGGACCATCTAGAGTAAAAAGCATTAGTGGAAATTTATATGTTCTTGTCATTGTGGATGATTACTCTAAATTTACCTGGACTTTGTTTCTTTCCTCTAAGAGTGAAACCTTTGATACATTTGTAGCCTTAGCTAAGAAAGTGTAAAATGAGAAGGATATTTCTATTGTGTCTATAAGGTCTGACCATGGAGGAGAGTTTGAAAATTCATGCTTTTTGGAGTACTGTGATGAACATGGAATTGATCATAACTTCTCAGCCCTAAGAACTCCTCAGCAGAATGGAATGGTGGAAAGGAAGAACCGAACAATTGTAGAGATGACAAGAGCAATGTTAAATGAAAAGGAACTCTCTCAAGTATTCTGGGTTGATGCTGTAAACACAGCAAGTTACATCATAAACAGAGCCTACATCAGACCAATTCTTGGGAAGACTCCTTATGAGCTGTACAAAGAAAGGAAGCCAAACCTCTCACATCTACATGTGTTCGGTTGTAAATGTTTCATCTATAACAATGGAAAGGAGAATCTGGGTAAGTTTGACGCCAAATCTGATGAAGGTATATTTCTGGGCTATTCTAGTAGGAGTAAAGCATATAGAATTTTTAATAAAAAGACTAAATCTGTAGAGGAATCTGTGCATGTTGTGCTTATTGAAAATGAAACAGTTTCCAAGCATGTTACTGATGAATGATCTTATTTTGAATTTTAAGAACTTAGATATTTCTAAAGAAGGTAAAACTGAATCTCCAAAAATATCTGAATCTATTAATATAGAGGAAGATATTCAGGAGAAAGACTATGAGGATGAGAATAATAAAGATATATCTCAAGAACTTCCTGTTGGATCAAGAGTTTTGATGATTCCAAACCAACACTCAAGAGCTTGGATTGAAGATATCAAAGGAGATTAAAGCTGTTTCAAGTGAAGGTCTTCTGTGAATTGGCTATTAGATCTTTTGTAGGATCTTTAGTTTTTGTTTAGATTGGGTAAAAGATTTTGATTTGAGAAAAAGACATTTTCAAACCTTGATTTGAAATTTAAATCTTTACCTATTTGGAAAATACTCACAAACAGACGAAGTTTGAAAGTATAACTGAACTGTCAAGTTGGAAATTCGAACTTTGCTTTTGGAAATTCGAATTTTGAGCTAAAACTGATTAAGTCTGGAAAGGTGTCCCTCTGTCAGACGAATTTTGGTCATTCAAAATTCGAACTTCAATCAAGTCTGAAAGAAGCCTTTTTGTGACAGACGAACTTCACAGTCTCAAAATTTGAATTTCAGACAAAATACCATTTATGAAAACCAAAGAAATTCGTCTGAAGCTTTGCTAAAGTTCATCTGAAATTAAGAAGAAACTAAGTTTGAAAAATGCTCTCTGACAGACGAACTTTTACTTAGCAAAATTTGAATTTTCATCTGAGTCAAAAAAAGCTACTTTGTGACATTCGAATTTCACTCTTTCAAAATTCAAATTTCAGACAAAACAAAACTTGAGAAAATAGAGGAAATTCGTCTGAATGTTTGATAAAGTTCATCTGAGATCAAGAATGATTTAAGTCTCAAAACTGGTCTCTGACAGACGAATTTCACTCTGTCAAAATTCGAATTTCAAAGAAAGTGAACTACTGTGTCTATTTGGACGTTCAATGGACAGACGAATTTTGGGCATCCAAAATTCGAATTTCGAGGGCACTGTAGCAAATTGAAAACACTGTTCACACTTAACAGAAAATCTTACTTCTTAAAAATTCGTATGTCACATTGTGAAAATATTTTATGAGTTTCGAAATTCGAATTTCACTCTATGGAAAGACGAACTTCGCATTTTTACGTTGGAGGCTTTAACCTTCGGTTCCCTCGAAATTCGTCTGTTGGCCAACCGAAATTCGAATTTCAGTATGTCAGAAACATTAAATGCGGTTGGTGAACGGATAGTTTTTCAGAGTAATCATTGGATAACTTCCCCAACGGATAGATTTAGTCTCTAACGGATATTTGAGATCTAAATCTATAAATATAACATTATTTGAAGTTGTGGGTAACGAATCAAACTTGTATATACCGAATTTCTGCTGAATCTTCATCTCAAAAGCTTTTACCCTTCCAACTTCATTATTTGTACTTAAACTTTCATATCTACTCTATTCTAGAGAGTTATTCATTTGTAAACAATCTACTCTTTATCTGAAAGATAGATTTACTTGTGAGGGGTATTCACAAGGGGATTGGGAAGCACATAGAGAAAGTGCTTAGAGAGTTTGAGAGAGCTCAGAACAGAGCATACTCGTGTACTGTGGCTTTAGCAAGAAGCCCGTTGAAATTCTTGCTGGAAAGTGGATAAATCTCAAGAGGTGTCTTGGGACTGGATGTAGGTCAAGTGGATAGACCGAACCAGGATAAATCATTGAGTTCTCTTCTCCTTATCTCTACTTTTCAGCTTGCTCTGTTTTACACGTTGCTTTCATTATACTGTGATATTTTCACTTGCTTTACTTTGTGCAGAAAAATTTCAATCTTCCCAATTCACCCCCCCTCTTGGGAAGTCAGCCTTGCTAACACTTCCCAGAGCTTGGAGATATCAAAGGAATCATCCTGTTGATCAAGTGATTGGGGATGTTCAAGAGAAAGTTAAAACCAGAAAACAGCTAAGAAAGCTCTTTACGGTTTGAAGCAAGCCCCTAGAGCATGGTATGAAAGATTGAGTAATTTTCTAACTAAAAAGGGGTTTAACAGAGGAAAAGTAGATACAACTTTATGTACTAAGAAAGAAAATAAAGATTTAATTATTGTTCAAATCTATGTTGATGATATTATATTTGGTGCTACTAATGAGTCTCTTTGCAAGAATTTCTCTAAGCTAATGCAGGGTGAGTTCGAAATGTCAATGATGGGTGAGCTTAACTTCTTCCTTGGATTGCAAATTAAGAAATATGATGATGGTATCTTTCTCAATCAATCCAAGTATCTGAAGGAATTGCTGAAGAAGTTTGGTATGGAAAATGCTAAGTCAATGGGAACACCTATGGCTACTGCAACCAAGCTTAATATGGATGAAGGAGGGAAAATGTTTGACATAACTCAGTATAGAAGAATGATTGGATCTCTGCTATACCTAACTGCTAGCAGACTTGACATCATGTTCAGTGTTTGTATGTGTGCAAGGTTCCAGTCATGTCCCAAAGAAACCCATGCAACTGCTATGAAACGTATCTTCAGATATCTTATTCAAACATCACAGATGGGTCTTTGGTATCCAAAGGGAAATGAAGAAGATCTCAAGGGATACATTGATGCTAACTTTGCAGGATCTAAAACTGACAGAAAAAGCACAAGTAGAATATGTCAGTTTCTTGGAGGATCCTTGGTCTCATGGTTTAGCAAGAAGCAAAACAGTGTGGCCTTATCCACGGCAGAAGCTGAATATGTTGCTGCTGGAAGCTGTTGTTCCCAAATCATCTGGATGAAACAGCAGCTTGAAGATCTTGAAATTGAGATGAAGGAAATACCAATAATGTGTGACAACCAAAGTGCTATTAACATCACAAAGAATCCTGTCATGCATTCAAGGACAAAACATATTAAAGTTAGGCACTACTTCATAAGGGATCATGTTTTGAAAGGAGAAATCAGACTAGAGTACATCCCAACTGGAAATCAAGTTGCAGATATCCTGACAAAGCCTCTTTCAGAAGATAGACATTGCAAAATAAGAAGAGAATTGGGCATGGTAAATCCCAATGAACTGTAAGTAAATCCGTATGTAATTCTATTTTTAGATTTTTCCAACATTGAATAAGTTCTAACTTTAGCATCGGAGTGTGTTTAATTTAAGTTGCATGTGCTCCTCATGAGGTTTAATGGATATAAATTTGAAAAATGGAGCACACCAGAATGGAACAATCAAAAAGTGAAGAAAAAGGCAAAAATTCTGAGTCTCTGGATCCATTTTGTAAGTTTTTAAAGTTGAAATTCGTATATTGATTATGTGTTAGACAAATTTCTGTGAAAAAATTGAGTTTCTGAGGAAGTCAGTATGGTCAACATTCGAATTTGGCTACCCAACAGACGAACTTCAGCCTGTTATAAGTTGGAACAATTCTCGGTAATGCCTTGAAATTTGTCTGTTGGATCTTCAAAATTCAAATTTTCAAGAACAAAAATTTCGAAGTTATGTTTGTCCAACATGATGATTATACTAATGTTTATCTCTTAACATACGAATGTTGGAAAACTTTCACAAAATAGAGAAATTCGAATTTCTGACTTAAAATTCGTCTGTTGAAACATGCTCCTCAATGTTGAATCTCTGAAAGATGAAGTTTTGTATGCTTAATTCGTCTGTTGTTTGGTGGTTTATTTGCTGCTTGATGTTTGCTCTTGAAAATTTAAACTTTGTTAGAATAAAGTTTGTCTGTTCATCTTGTGTTATTTTATCCAAGCCTCTGTCAGACGAACTTTTAGAAGAAAATTCGTCTGTCAGTAAGCTTTGCTAACGGTTTAACTTGTAACTGCCCGAAGTTTGAATTTTGACCCTTCAAAAATCGTCTGTCAGACGGTTACATACGTGAAAACCGACGGTTTTTATTTGAACAGACGCAACCCTATTCCTATTCTCTCTGAGTCTGTTCTAATTCTCCAATCAATGCTCTTCAATTCTGACAAAAAACCATCATTTCCCACCATTTAAACTTCCTTTCGCATCCTTTAAACCCATTCTTTGCTCCATTCTGCAACATTCATCCACAAAAATGGCAAGGGTTAAGAATCCAGAAGCTGGTAAAGGAGAAGCTCGTCCAAAACGTTCTGTTAAATCACAATATGTTTCCAAAGAAGGAGAAAAACCGAAGAGAAAGGCCGAATCCAGCAAGGGAACTCCCTCCAAATGCCAGAAAACTACACCCAAGGGAGAATCAAAGAAAGGTGGACCCTCTTCCTCAAAAACAGCAGAACCTTCAATCCCTGTTCCTACTGATGCTGCTGCTGTTGCTTTCACTTCCTCTTTCAGTACTGAATCTGGAGAATACCAACTTACTACACTGCCTTTATGGAGCACTCCTCAGATTCAGGAAGAATATTCGACCAAGTTTGCTAGTAAAAAGGTAATTGAGCCTCATTGTATGAACTTGGAAGAATTTTTAATCTCTAACAACTTTGATGCTGGGATATGGTTGTTGAGATATAAGAATTTATTGGAGATATTAGAGAGATATGATGATGAGGTAGTGAAGTCTTGGTACGCTTCCCTAAAGTACAATAGCAAGAAGAAGAAGTGGGAAGTTAATCTGAGATCTAGGACCATCTAGCTCATTGATGAGACATTTAATGAGGTATTGGAGATCCTAGGGCAAGATGGACTCAAGATTGACATCACTGCCTCTGGATACATGGATGAGGCAGATACTACTGATGAAGAAGGTGGCCCTTTTCTAAGCTACAAGGAAAGCACAATACTAAGCACATTATTCAGAAGAAGGGAAAACTGGCCATCCATAAACGTGTTAAAGCCCACAGACTTCAGTGTTCAAGTAAGAATCCTGCACTACATAGTGTCTAGGATCATATTCAACAAAGGAGGCAGCTTCAATCTGATAACAAGGGCAGAGGCACATGTCATGGCAGCAATCATACGTGGAAAGCTGATTAACATGGGACATATCATACTCCAACGCATGATCAAGGTAAGGGATCAGAGGAAGGACTCCACACTCCCCTATGCAGCTATCATTTCTAGAATCCTGCAATATGCTAGGATTCAACATCTTGAGAAGGGGAAAGGGAAACCCACAGAGATCTTCAAGGAGGAAGAACTGCAAAGAATGGGAATTGAAAAGGATGAAGGAAGATGGGTTGGAAAGGGAGCAGGAAGAACAGAAGATCTATTCTTTATTATAGATGCCTCCCTACAGCAAGAAGGCACCTCTGAGGCCCCTGCCAGACCTACTCCTCAGCCCTCTGTGCCTATCCTATCTCCCTCCAAGCCCACTCACATTCCATCCACTCCCTCATCTCGTGCCAAGCCAACCAAGATCACTGATTTGTATGACAGCCTGTCTACACTCATTCTTAGCATCAGGGATGAGCAAAATGCCAAATTTGCTTATCTGCAAGATCAGATTCATCAGTTGGCAATGAACATGAAAGTGGTTGCTGATGCCTATGAAGAAATTCAAAGTGCAATTCCTACCACATCAGCTCCACCTCAGCCAGGGTTCTCTGTGCCTGTTCAGTCTCTAACCCCTGAGCCTCCAAGCCTCTTCGAACTTGCCTCCTCTGACCATGATAATGATATAGATGGTGCTGAGCCTGCTAGTGCAATGAGGACACCTAGTCCTGGTCTACCTCTGGACTATGGTTTGGAAGAAGAAGGACCTCAAGAAACAAGCCCTTATAAGCCTATTCAAGAAGATGCTCAGGATTCAATTCTTTCCATTCAAGAATCTGAGCCAGTTGAAAGACTGGTGGCAGCCATTCCAACTTCTTCCATGCAGGAGGGTGCCAGCAATGAGGAGAGAAGCATTGTGCCTATTGTTGATTATGAAGCTATTGCTCACAATGCCCTACTGCAAGCTCAGAGAAGAAGGCTTGAAGAAATGTTTCGCTCTGATGAACCAGCTCCTTCTTCTCTCGCTGCTTATGGACTTTCAGAGGAATAGAGAGCTCAATTGGCTCTTTCCAGGCAAGTAATGTAGGAGTTGCTTGAGGTCTCTGATGATGATGAAGAACTAAGTCCTGAGCCTCCTGCACCAGTTGAACCAGAAATCCCATTTGCTCTTGTGCCTCTTAGAGCTATTCCAGTCTCTCAGATTCCTCCTCCAGTTGATTTTGTTGGGCTTCCTGATGATGCCAAAAAGGGGGAGAAGAGTAAGCAAACTGGAAAGCCTACTACTGAGTCATCTGGGAAAACTTACAGCAAGAAGACCAAGCCCAAGCCGAAGAAGAAGTGATTAGATTTTAGGCTTGAGTTTTCATGTAGTCCTGTACTATGTTTCTGTTGTTTGTCAGATGATTGTACTTTGTATTTTGAAATTGGTTTTTGAAGTACTTTTTTTTACTTTAATTGGTTTCTGTAAAGCAACAATTATTGAAATAAATGAATTCCTTAATTGCAATGATTTGTACTTTTCACTTCTTGAATCTCTTTACTGATTTGCTATATATGATATCTTTTGAAATGAAATGCATATGTTGAGGAGGAGCTTGCTAAAGCAAACCCAAGTACTAATCCAGTTTGAAAGTTGTTTTGTCATCATCAAAAAGGGGGAGAATGTTGAATCTAGAGTTTTGATGATTCCAAACCAACATTCAAGGGCTTGGAATGAAGATATCAAAGGAGCTCAAAGTGTTTCAAGTGAAGAAGTTCTGAGTAATCTGTGCAAGATTTGTTGTAGGATCATTAGTTATGTTTAAATATGGGTAAAAGACTTTGATTTGATGAAAAGATGTTTTAAAACCTTGATTTCATGTTAAATCATGAAATATTTGAAAAATATCCATCAACAGACGAAGTTTGAAAAGTTTATATTGAACTGACATATTGGAAATTTGAACTTTAGTTTTGGAAATTCGAATTTCGAGCTAAACCTGAATAAGTCTGAAGAGATGCCTCTCTGACAGATGAATTTTGATTTTCCAAAATTTGAATTTTCATAAGTGTCTGAAAGAAGCTGTTGAGCAACAGACGAACTTTGGGTTTTGAACATTCAAATTTCAGACAAAATGAAACTTATGAAAACTGAAGAAATTCGTCTAAAACAATGTTAAAGTTCATCTGAAATCAAGATTATATCGAGTTTCAAAATTGCTCACTGACAGATGAACTTTGAACATGGAAATTCGAATTTCAGAAGCTAATGTTGTGAGTCTGTTGAAATGATATGATGACATACGAAGGACAGTGTTTACAAATTTGAATTTTAAAGTAAGTCTGAAAAGAGGTCTCTCTGACAGACGAACTTCACTCTTTGAAAATTCAAATTTCGAAGTAAATGAACTACTGTGCTTCTTGAAGCATACCACAGACAGACGAATTTTGGGGTTCCAAAATTCAAATTTTGAGGGCACTGTAGCAAATTGAAAACACTGTTAACACTTAACAGAAAAACTTTCTTCTTGAAAATTCTTATGTCACAACATGAAAATATTTTCTATGTTTCAAAATTTGAATTTCACTTCATGAACAGATGAACTTCAGTACTTCAACGTAGGAAGCTTTAACCTTTGGTTCTTTTGAAATTCGTCTGTTGACTAACCGAAATTCGAATTTCAGTATGTCAAAAGCATTAAATGCGGTTGGTTAATGGATAGTTTTTCAGAGTAACCGTTGGATAACTTCCCCAACGGATAGATTTTGTCTCTAACGAATAGTTGTTACCTAAATCTATAAATACAACATCATTTGAAGTTGTGGGTAACGAATCAAACTTTGTATATACTGAAATTCTGCCAAATTTTCTACTCAAAGACTCTTACCCTCTTACTTCAATACTTGTACATCAACTTTCATATTCACTCTATTCAAGAGAGTTTCATCTTTGTAAACAATCTAATCTTCATCTGAAAGATAGATTTACTTGTGAGGAGATATCACAAGGGTTTGTAAAGCACTTTGTGAAAGTGCAGAAAGAGATTGAGTGAGCTTTAGAAAATAGAGCACTGATGTTGTACTGTGGCATTTGCAAGAAGCCCGTTGAATTCTTGCTGAATAGTGGAAAATCTCAAGTGGTGTCTTGGGGACTGGACATAGGTCAAGTGGAGGACCGAACCAGGATAAATATCAGAGTTTTTCTTCTCTCTATCACTACTCTTTTATCTTACTATTTTATACTTTGTTTTTCTGTCATACCTTGCTTTCTTCATTGTTCTCACTTTGTGCAGAAAATTTTAATCTTCCTAAATTATCCCCCTCTTGGGAAGTCAGCCTAACTAACATCATGGTTCAGCAAGAAGCACAATAGTGTGGCTCTATCCACTGCAGAAGTTGAATATATTACAGCTGGTAGCTGTTATGCCCATGTTATATGGATGAAGCAGCAACTTGAAGATTTTGAGGTTGAGATGAAAGAAATACCAATTAAGTGTGACAACCAAAGTGCTATTAACATCACAAAGAATCCTGTCATGTACTCAAGGACAAAGCATATTAAAGTTAGGCATCACTTTATAAGGGATCATATTCTGAAAGGAGAAATTAGATTAGAATACATCCCTACCGAGGATCAAGTTGCTGACATTCTGACAAAGCCCCTTCCAGAAGATAGACATTGTAAAATCAGAAAAGAATTGGGTATGGTAAATCCCAATGATTTGTAAGTATATACTAATACTTATCTTAATTGAAGTTTCTGACATTGAATCAATCCTAACTTTGGCATTAGAGTATGTTTAATATAAGTTGTAGGTGCCCATCACAAGTTTAAATGATATCAAAACCATATAATGGAGCTGATATGGATGACACAGCGAAAAGATGAAAAAGAAAGCCCGAAATTTGAGCATCTAGATTTGTTCTGTAAGTTTATTAAGTTAAAATTCGCATTTTAGTTGTGTATTAGATGAATTTCCTTAATAAATTGTGTTTTTGAACAAGTAAGCATGCTCAACATTCTAATTTAGATGCCCATTAGACGAATTTTAGCTTGCTATACATTGTAACAACTCTCGGTGTCCTTCGAAATTCGTCTGTTGAACTATGAAAAGTTGAATTTTCAAAAATAAAGTGTCAATGTTATCTTTGTCCAACATGATGATTGTACAAATTTCCATTTCTCAAAATACGCATGTTGGAAACTCTTTACAAAATGTTGAAATTCAAATTTCTGATTCAATATTTGTATGTTGAAACATGCACACATTATTGTATAACTGAAAGATGAATTTTCATAAGTAAAATTCATCTGTTGATTGTTTTAATTGATAATTGCTTACTTCCTGGTTCTTCAAAGTTTGAACTTTGTTGAAACAAAGTTCGTCTGTTCATCTCTTGTTTTATGAACCAAGCCTCTGTTAGACGAACTTCCAGGTAAAAATTTGTCTGTCAGTAAACTTTGCTGAATGGGTTAACTTGTAACTGCTCGAAGTTCAAATTTTGACCCCCTCAAAATTCATCTGTCTTGTGGTTACACACGTTAAAACCAAAGGTCATCCTCTAAACAGACGCAACCCTATTCGTCTCTTTCTCGAGTCTGTTCAGATTCTCTCTTCAATTCCCATTAATTCTATCCATAAATCTTCATTTTTCAACATTTAAACTTCTTTTCGCACCCTATAAATCCATTCTTAGCATCTTTCTAAATTATTCCTCTGCGAAAATGGCAAGTGTGAAAAATCCAGAGGTTGGAAAGGGAGAGTCTCGGCCAAAAAGAATGATGAAATCCCAATATGCCTTGAAGGAGAGTGAGAAACAGAAAAGAAAAGGCGAATCCAGCAAAGCAACTCCCTCTAAAAGACAGAAAACTACTCCAAAGGCTGAGTCAAAGAAATTTGGACCGTCCTCTCCAAAGAAAACAGAGCCTACGGTTCCTACTACTACTCCTGCTACTGTTGCTTCTTCTTCCTCCTTCAGTACTAAATCTGGAGAATACGAGCTGTTCACATTGCCATTATGGATCAATGCTAATATTTAGGAGGAATATACGGCCAAATTTGTGAGCAAGAAGGTAATAAAGCCTCACTATGTGAATATGGAGTATCAAAATTTGAATTTTGAAGGCACTGTAGCAAATGGAACAACTGTTCATACTTTTCAGAAGAACTTTGCTTCATGAACAGACGAACTTCAAAAGTTCAATATTGAAGTCTTTAGCTTTCAATCTCTGCAAAATTCGTCTGTTGACTAACCAAAATTTGAACTTTGGATGTCAGAAGTATTAAATGCGGTTGGTGAATAGATAGTTTTTCAGAGTAACCGTTGGGTAACTTCTCCAACAGATAGATTTTGTCTCTAACGTATAGTTGAGACCTAAATCTATAAATATAATATCATGTGAAGTTGTGGGTAATGATTTTAACTTTGTATATACTAAAACTGCCAAATCATCAACTCAAAGTCTCTTACTCTCACATACTTCATTCTTTGTACTTCAACTTTCATATACACTCTGATTAAGAGAGTTTATCCATTTTTAACAATCTTATCTTCATCGAAAAGAAAGATTTTCTTGTGAGGGGATATCACAAGGGATTGGGAAAGCACTTAGCTAGAGTGCAAAGAGAGAAAGTATGAGCTTTGAAAATAGAGCATCATTGCTGTATTGTGGCATTTGCAAGAAGCCCACTGAATTCTTGCAAGATAGTTGAAAATCTCAAGTGGTGACTTGAGGACTGGATGTAGGTCAAGATTGAGAGACTGAACTAGGATAAACATCTGTGTCTTCCCTTCTCTACTACTACCTTTACTTGTTATACATTTATACTCTGTTTTATTATCACCTTGCTTTCTTCACTTTATTGTCATTCTGCAGAAAATTTTAATCTTCTCAATTCACCCCTCCTCTTAGGAAGCCAGCATATCCAACAAGTGGTATCAGAGCCTGGTTCCCAAACAAAGGATTTAACAGTCCAGGAAGAATAATGGCTGGCTTTGGAGAGAGTATGCTACCAGAGGGAAACAATACAAATAGACCACCTGGCTTCAGTGGAGAGCACTATGGATACTGGAAGATGAGAATGCAAATCTATCTCCAGTCCGTTGATCTAGACATATGGTCTGTCATCCAGAAAGGAGATTTTGTCCCAATGACATTGTAAGATGATGGGAAGTGCAAAGAGAAGCCAGAGGCCGAATGGAACGAGGAAGATAAAAGAAGAGTCTTGCTGAACTTCAAAGCAAAACACTGCCTGGTCAGTGCATTGAATCAAGAGAAATTCTACAGGGTCTCACAATGCTCCACAGCAAAGGATATATGGGACACCCTTGAAATCGCTCATGAAGGAACCACTGGAGTTAGAGAAAACAAATTGAACTCCTGCATAGGAGAATACGAGTGCTTCAGAATGGTTGAAGGAGAGAGTATCAAAGAATCGCAAAAGAGATTCACCCTGATTGTGAATCAATTAAAAAGTCTTGGCAAGGAGTACACTCAGACAGAAAAGGTTAGAAAGATCCTCAGACTCTTCCTCTGGAATGGTAACCCAAAGTAACAGCAATAGAGGAAGCCAGAGGAGAGTCCATGGCATCCGTCACAGCCTTCTTCGGTAGACTCGAAGAATATGAAGGAAAGATGAAGGCTCTCAAGGAGGCAGGACAAGACAGAAAGAAGAAGGGTCTTGCTCTGAAAGCTGGTAAGGAGAAAGAAGAAGAATCGGATGATGGAGATGAGCTAGATAAAGAAACTCTAGCTATGATGGTTAGAAAATTTGGAAGATTCTACAACAAGAAAAGAAACAAGAAATTCTTCAAGAAAAGAGTAGCTGGAGATAGCAGGAGAGAAGGAAAAGAACCTGTCACTTGTTACGAGTACAAGAAGTAGGGACATATCAAATGGGATTGTCCACAGTTCCTCAAGAAACAGGAGAAAGAAAAGAAAGCTACAGACAAAGGCAAAAAGAAAAGAGCGTACATCTCATCAATCTGGGGCAACAGCTCAGATGAAGAAGAAGATGATGAAGATGAGATTGCCAACATCTGTCTGATGGCTCTTGCATCTGAAGAAGCTGAAATCCCATCCAACAGTGATTAGGAAGATGAGATATATGAATCTGAACCTTCCTATTCTGAATAACTGGATGCATTTCATGAATTGCATAATGAGTTCATTAAGACTGCCAAAGAACTCAAACAAGCTAAAAGAAAGATTAACAAGTTAGAATCTCAGCAAAACATCTCTGAAACTGCTTGTCTGCATATTGCTGAATTTGCTTGCTATAAATCATGCATTGAATTAAAGCAAACCAATGACTATCTGGTGAAAAGCATGTCTAGACTCACTAAAGGAAAAGATATGTTATTTGCTTTAATGGAGAGTCAAAGAATTATACAGGGAAAGGCTGGACTTGGCTATGACCCTTGTGCAGTAAAAGAAAAGATTAGGAAGAAAAATCAAAATGTATATATGAGACATTTTATGCATGATAGTGGCAGTAAAAAGAAAGATTATATTTCACGACATATTGAATTCTATGATCAACCAAAGCATGGAAAATAAAAAGATTATCTGCATTGCTTTCTTCTTGCATCTCAATCCAGCAGTCCCTTTACCACCTGTCACTTCTGTAATAAGAAGGGACATATTTCCAGTTCATGTGCTTTAAAGAAAAATGGACTTGACAGGAAGGTTAAATGGGTTTCCAAAGGTACATCTGTATTTAGGAAAAATACTACTGATAGAAAAAGGACCGAAACAAATTTGGGTACCTAAAAAGAGAATATGAACTTTGTTTTGCAGGTTTGTCTTAAAGCTAGAAAGAGCAATAAATGGTATATGGACAGTACCTGCTCAAATCATATTACTGGTGATAAGGAGAAGTTCATCACTTTTAGAGACAAGAAAGGAGGAAAGGTGACCTTTGGAGGTGATGAATATGGAAAAATAGTTAGCATTGGCATTGTGGGCAAGAATCCTGAAACATCCATTGAAGAGGTGCTGTTTGTAATTGGCCTCAACCACAATTTGCTAAGCATGAGCCAGACATGTGACAAAGGAAACTAGGTACTTTTTGACTCAAAATTTTGCCTAGTCATCCGAAAAAGTGATCACAAAGCAATACTCAAGGCTCAAAGGGATGGTAACTGTTATACTATTGATCTTGATGAACTTCCTCCCTTAGATTCTGTCTGTTTGATTAGTCAGGATAATGATAGTTGGTTTTGGCATAGAAGGTTAGCTCATGTTAACATGAATCAACTATCAAAACTGGTTAAAAATGAGTTAGTCACTTGCCTAGAAAAAATTTCTTTTGAAAAAGACAAAGATTATGATGCATGCCTAAGAGGAAAACAAACTAAATCATCATTTAAATCCAAAAATATAGTCACCACATCTAGACCTCTGCAACTATTACATATGGATCTGATAGGACCATCTAGAGTTAAGAGCATTGGTGGAAATCTGTTTGTTCTTGTGATTATGGATGATTACTCCAGATTTACCTGGACATTATTTCTTTCTTCTAAAAGTGATACGTTTAATTCATTTGTAACCTTAGCTAAGAAAGTGCAAAATGAGAAAGATATTTCTATTGTGTCTATTAGGTCCGATCATGGAGGAGAGTTTGAAAATTCATACGTCCTAGAATATTGTGATGAGTATGGAATTGATCACAGCTTCTTAGCTCCAAGAACTCCTCAATAAAATGGAGTGGTGGAAAGAAAGAACAGAAAAATTGGAGAGATGGCAAGAGCAATGCTAAATGAAAAGGAACTCTCTCAAGTATTCAAGGCTGATGCAGTTAACACAGCAAGTTACATCATAAACAGAGCCTACATCAGACAAATTCTTGGGAAGACTCCTTATGAGCTTTACAAAGAAAGAAAGCCAAACCTCTCACATCTACATGTATTCGGCTGTAAGTGCTTCATCCACAACAATGGAAAGGAGAATCTGGGTAAGTTTGACGCCAAATCTGATGAAGGTATATTTCTGGGCTACTCTTGTAGGAATAAAGCATATAGAGTTTTTAATAAAAAATCTAAATTAGTAGAAGAATCTGTGCATGTTGTGTTCATTGAAAATGAAACTGTTTCTAAGCATGTCACTGATGAAGATGATCTTATTTCAAATTTTAAGAACTTAGATCTTTCTGAAGAAGAAAAAATTAAACCTCCAAAGATATCTGAATCTATTAACATAAAGGAAGATATTCAGGAGAAAGATTTTGAGGATGAGAATAATGAAGAAATATCTCAAGAACTCCCTAGAGCTTGGAGATATCAAAGGAATCATCTTGTTGATCAAGTAATTGGGGATGTTCAAGAGAAAGTTAAAACCAAAAAATAGTTAAGAGATCAAATGATAAACTGTGCTTTCATCTCTCAAATTGAACCTAAATGTACTGAAGAAGCCTTAACTGATGAATATTGGATTTTAGCTATGCAAGATGAATTGAATCAATTTGAAAGAAATCAAGTTTGAGATTTAGTGCCTAGACCCAAAGATCATCCTATCATTGGCACTAAATGGGTTTTTAGAAATAAAATTGATGAATCTGGATTAATAATCAGAAATAAAGCTAGACTGGTTGCTAAAGGATATAATCAAGAGGAAGGTATTGATTTTGAAGAAACCTTTACTCCAGTGGCTAGATTAGAAGCAATTAGAATTCTATTAGCATATGCTTGCATGAAAAACATAATGTTATATCAAATGGATATAAAGAGTGCTTTTCTTAATGGATATATCATGGAAGAAGTTTATGTATACCAACCTTTAGGCTTTAAGGACTCTACAAAACCAAACCATGTTTATAAACTGTAGAAAGCCCTTTACGATTTAAAACAAGCCCCTAGAGCATGGTATGAAAGGTTAAGTAATTTTCTAATTGAAAAGGGATTTAACAGAGGAAAAGTGGATAGTACTTTGTTCACTAAGAATGAAAATAAAGATTTACTTATTGTTCAAATTTATGTTGATGATATTATATTCGGTGCTACTAATGAATCTCTTTGCAAGAATTTCTCTAAGCTAATGCAGGGTGAGTTCGAAATGTCAATGATGGGTGAGCTAAACTTCTTCCTTGGATTGCAAATTAAGAAATATGATGATGGTATCTTTCTCAATCAATCCAAGTATCTGAAGGAATTGCTGAAGAAGTTTGGTATGGAAAATGCTAAGTCAATGGGAACACCTATGGCTACTGCAACCAAGCTTAATATGGATGAAGGAGGGAAAATGTTTGACATAACTCAGTATAGAAGAATGATTGGATCTCTGCTATACCTAACTGCTAGCAGACTTGACATCATGTTCAGTGTTTGTATGTGTGCAAGGTTCCAGTCATGTCCCAAAGAAACCCATGCAACTGCTATGAAACGTATCTTCAGATATCTTATTCAAACATCACAGATGGGTCTTTGGTATCCAAAGAGAAATGAAGAAGATCTCAAGGGATACACTGATGCTAACTTTGCAGGATCTAGAACTGACAAAAAAAGCACAAGTAGAATATGTCAGTTTCTTGGAGGATCCTTGGTCTCATGGTTTAGCAAGAAGCAAAACAGTGTGGCCTTATCCACGGCAGAAGCTGAATATGTTGCTGCTGGAAGCTGTTGTTCCCAAATCATCTGGATGAAACAGCAGCTTGAAGATCTTGAAATTGAGATGAAGGAAATACCAATAATGTGTGACAACCAAAGTGCTATTAACATCACAAAGAATCCTGTCATGCATTCAAGAAAAAAACATATTGAAGTTAGGCACCACTTCATAAGGGATCATGTTCTGAAAAGAGAAATCAGATTAGAATACATCCCTACAGAAGATCAAGTTGCTGACATTTTGACAAAGCCTCTTTCAGAAGATAGGCATTGAAAAATCAGAAGAGAATTGGGTATGGTAAATCCCAATGAACTGTAAGTAAATCCTTGTACAAATCTGTTTTAGAATTTCAGACAATGATTTAATTCTAACTTTAGCATCGGAGTAAGTTTAATTTAAGTTGCAAGTGCTCCTTACAAGTTTCAATGGCAATAAATCTGAAAAATGGAGCACATCAGAATGGAACAGTCAAAAGGTGAAAAAGAAAGCTAGAAATATGAGTTTCTGGATCCATTCTGTAAGTTTATATAGTTAAAATTCACATTTTAGATGTGTATTAGACGAATTTCCTTGATAAATTGTGTTTTTGAACAAGTCAGCATGCTTAACATTCGAATTTAGATGCCCATCAGACGAACTTTATCTTGCTCTGCATTGTAATAGTTCTCGGTGGTCCTTCGAAATTTGTCTGTTGGTCTATGAAAATTCAAATTTTCAAAAATAAAGTTCCAATATTATCTTTGCCCAACATAAAGATTGTACGAATTTCCATTTATCAAAATACGCATGTTGGAAACTCTTTACAAAATGTTGAAATTCGAATTTCTGACTAAAAATTCATCTGTTGAAACATGCTCACTTTATTGAATCTCTTAAAGACGAGTTTTCATAATTAAAATTTGTCTATTGCTTATTGTATTGATAATTGCTTGTTAGCTGCTCTTCGAAATTTGAACTTTGTTGAAACAAAGTTCCTCTGTTTATCTTTTGCTGCTTATACCAAGCCTCTGTCAGACGAACTTCCAGGAGAAAATTTGTCTGTCAGTAAGCTTTACTGAAAGGGGATTACTTGTAACTGCTCGAAGTTTGAATTTTGACCCCTCAAAATTTGTTTGTCCTACGGTTACACACGTTAAAACCAACGGTTATCCTCTGAATAGACGCAACCCTATTCATCTCTCTCGTGGGTCTGTTCAAATTCTCTCATCAATACCCTTTAATTATGACCATAAATCTTCATTTTTCACCAATGAATCTTCTTTTTGCACCCTATAAACACATTCCCTGCATCATTCTGAATCATTTATCCATGAAAATGGTAAGAGTGAAAAATCCAGAAGTTGGAAAGGGAGAGTCTCGACCAAAGAGAATCGTAAAATCCTAATATGCCTCAAAAGAGAGTGAGAAACCAAAAAGAAAAGGCAAATCCAGCAAAACAACCCCCTCCAAAAGGCAGAAAACAACACCAAAGGCTGATTCAAAGAAATCTGGGCCGTCTTCACTAAAGAAAACAGAACCTTCGGTTTCTGCTACTGCTGCTGTTGCTTCCACTTCCTCCTCCAGTACTGAATTTGGAGAATATGAGCTTATCACATTGCCATTATGGAGTAATGCTCATATTCAGGAGGAGTACACGACCAAGTTTGTGGGCAAGAAAGTAATCAAGCCTCACTGTGTCAATATAGAGGAATTTTTAATCTTTAACAACTTTGATGCTGACCTGTGGATGATCAAATACATAAATTTGTTAGAGATATTGGAAAGATACGATGATGAGGTAGTTAAGACTTGGTATGCCTCTTTGAAATACAACAGCAAGAAGAAAAAGTAGGAAGTCAGTCTGAGATCAAGGACCATCTGGCTAACAGATGACACCTTTAATGAGGTTTTAGAGATACCAGGGCAAGATGGCTTAAAGATTGACATCACTGCTTCTGGGTATATGGATGAGGCAGAGACTGCAAATGAAGAAGGTGGCCCTTTCTTAAACTACAAGGAGAGCACAATCCTGAACACTTTGTTCAGAAGAAAGGAGAATAGGCCACCCATAAGCTTGCTAAAGCCCACTGACCTCAGTGCTCAATTGAGAATCCTACACTACATAGTGTCTAGGATTATCTTCAACAAAGGAGGTAGCTTCAATCTGATTACAAGGGCAAAGGCAGATGTAATGGTAGCAATCATGCATGGGAAGCTCATCAACACGGGACATATCATTCTCCAACGCATGATTAAGGCTAGGGATCAGAGGAAAGACTCTACACTTCCTTATGCAGCAATTATCTCGAAGATCTTTTAGTATGCCAGAATTCAACATCTTGAGAAAGGGAAAGGGAAACCTACTGAGATCCTCAAGGAAGAAGAGCTGCAAAGGATGGGTATAGAGAAGAAGGATAGAAGATGGATTGGAAAGGGAGCTGGAAAATCTGAAGATCTCTTCTTTGATGAAGATGCCTTCCTGCAGCAAGAAGGTACCTCTGAGGCTCCTCTACGAACCACACCTCAGCCTTCTCAGCCTGTCCCATCTCCATCTCTACCTGCTCAAATTCCATCTACTCCCTCCTCTCGTGCCAAGCCAACTAAGTTCACTGAGTTGTATGACAGTTTGTCTACACTCATACTCAGCATCAGGGATGAGCAAAATGCCAAGTTTGCTCATCTGCAAGATCAGATCCACTAGTTGGCCAAGAACATGAAAGTGGTTGCTATGCATATGAAGATATAAGGAGTGCCATTCCTGCCACATCAGCTCCACCTCAGCCAGGATCCTCTAAGCCTGTTATGTATCCAACTCCTAAGCCTACAAGCCCATTTGAGCTAGCCTCTTCTGTTCCTAATGTTACTGTACGTGACACTGAGACTGCTGGCACATTGAACACACCACAGGCCTCCAGCAATGAGGCGAGGCCTGGTCCTCCCTTGGACTATGGCATGGAGGAAGAAGGTCTTCATGAACCAAGCTTTCATGAGCCCATTCCAATAGATGCTCAAGATTCAATTCTTTCCACTCAAGAATCTGAGCAAGTTGAGAGACTAGTGGCAGCCATCTCCACTTCACCATTCATGCAAGCTGCCCTGAATGAAGAAAGGAGCATTGTGCCTTATGTTGATCTAGAAGCCATTGCACACAATGCTCTTTTGCAAGCTTAGAGAAGAAGGCTTGAAGAGATGTTTCGTCCTCCTGCTCCCTCACCTGTTATATCTTATGGTCTCTCGGAGGCACGAAGGGCCCAATTGGCAGTTACAAGGCAAGAAATTTCTGAACTTCTTGAAATCTCTGAGGATGAAGACTCAAGTTCTGAAGTTTCTGAGCCTTTGCCAAAGCTCAATCCTGAACTACCTTTTGTCCCTGTACCTCTTCAAGCTATTCCAGTGCCTTAGATCCCTCTTTCTGCTGATTTTGTCCACCTTCCTGATGATGCCAAAAAGAGGGAGAAGATATCTGGGTAAACTGGAAAGTCTTCTGGAAAGACTTATAGTAAGAAGTCCAAGTCTAAGAAATAGTGTTTAGAACTTATGGATACTTGGTTCTTCTTGTAGTATTTTGTAATGTTGTTTTGTTTTGTTTTTCTGTACTATGTTCTTGTTATAAGGTGTAAAGTGTTTTGATGAAATGCAAATTTCTTTATTCAGATCTCTATCCTTGTGTTGAACTTTGAATGAATTAATGAATCTCTTTACTTGATCCACTGTACTTGATATCTTTTGAATTATAATGCATATATTGAGGGGGAGCTTGTTAAAGCAAACCCAAGTACTAATCCAGTTTGTAAGTTATTTTTTCATCATAAAAAAGGGGGAGAATGTTCAATCAAGTGTTTTGATGATTTCAAACCAACTTTCTAGAGCTTGGAAAGAAGATATCAAAGGTGCGCAAATGATCTCAAGTGGAGAAATTCAAGAAAAACCAGAACAAGAATAGATGTAGAATCTACAGCCATGATTAAATTGAGTAAAAGACTTTGAATTGACAAAAAGATGTTTTAAAACTATGATTCTATGTTAATCCATGGAATATTTGAAAAACACCCACTAACAGACGAAGTTTGAAATATTTATACTGATATGCTGTTTCGAAAATTTGAACTTTGGCCTTGGAAATTCAAATTTCATATTAAAAATAAACAAGTATGAAAAGAGTGTTCTCTGACAGATGAACTTTGTCTTAAGAAATTTGAATCCTGTCTGAAAAGAGCTTTCTCTGACAGACAAACTTTGGCTTTTGAAAATTCGAATTTCAGACAAAATACAATTTATGAAAAATGAAAAATTCATTTGAGGATATGTCAAAATTCATCTGAAAACTGAGTTTGAAAAGAACATCAAAATGGCTCATTGACAGATGAATTTTGAACATGAAAATTTAAATTTCAGAAACAAAGCTTGTGAGTCTGTTATAATGATATGTTGACATACGAATGATAATATTCAGAAATTCGAACTTAGAAGTAAGTCTGAAAAGAGGCCTATCTGACAGACGAACTTTGTATTTTGAAAATTCAAATTTTAAATAGATGAACTATTGTGCCTTATTGAAATGCTCACTGATAGACGAATTTTGAGTATCAAAATTTGAATTTTGAAGGCACTGTAGCAAAATGGAACAACTATTCATACTTTTTAGAAGAACTTTAAACTTGAAAATTCGTATGTTCCAACAAAGAAACATTTTTCAAAGATTAAAATTTGAACTTTGCTTCATGAACAGATGAACTTCAAAAGTTCAACATTGAAGTCTTTAGCTTTCGGTCTCTACAAAATTCATCTATTGACCAACCAAAATTCGAACCTTGGATGTCAGAAGTATTAAATGCGGTTGGTGAACGGATAGTTTTTCAGAGTAACCGTTGGGTAACTTCTCCAACGGATAGATTTTGTCTCTAACGTATAGTTGAACCTAAATCTATAAATATAACATCATTTGAAGTTATGATTAACGATTTTAACTTTATATATACTGAAACTCTGTCAAATCATCAACTCAAAGTCTCTTACTCTCACATACTTCATTCTTTGTACTCCAACTTTCATGTACACTTTGATTTAGAGAGTTTATCCATTGTAAACAATCTTATATTCATCTGGAAGAAAGATTTTCTTGTAAGGGGATATCACAAGGGATTGGGGAAGCACTTAGCTAGAGTGCAAAGAGAGAAAGTGTGAGCTCTGAAAATAGAGCATCATTCCTGTACTGTGGCATTTGCAAGAAGCCCACTGAATTCTTGCAAGATAGTTGAAAATCTCAAGTGGTGGCTTGAAGACTGGACGTAGGTTTGAGAGACCGAACTAAGATAAACATCTGTGTCTTTCCTTCTCTACTACTACCTTTACTTGTTATACATTTATACTCTATTTTACTGTCACCTTGCTTTCTTCACTTTATTGTCATTCTACAGAAAATTTTAATCTTCCCAATTCACCCCCCTCTTGGGAAGCCAGCATATCCAACAAATTCTTGCAGAATAGTTGAAATTCTCAAGTAGTTGCTTGGGGACTGGATGTAAGTCAAGATTGAGAGACCGAACCAAGATAAACATCTGTGTCAATCCTTCTCCCTTACTGCTCTTACATTGATATTATATAGCACTCTATTTTACAGTATTGTTTGTCTTCATTATTTGATTGACTTTTGCGGAAAATTTTAATCTTCCCAATTCACCCCCCCTCTTGGAAAGCCAGCTTATGTAACACATTCAAGCATTCATATTACCATTATATTTCATGAAATCATCAATGAAAATCATTTAATTATAAATGCCACAACATTTTCATAAAAATTTCAGTAGAGTTTAATTTTATAATTTGGACATCTCGGGGTCACAAACCCTTCATACAACTCAGCCAATATCAACAATTCATCACAAATCATGAAAACATTCAAGTGGCAAAGCATCAAATTCATTGTAAAATATAAAACAATATAAAGCAAGTGTAGGTAATATACTACCTTAATGACTTTTCTTGCTTTTCTCCTTTGGTTTACCTCCTTCAAACACTTCCTCAAGTTTTCTTGAACCTTGCACTTTATTCTCCGAGCTTTGAACTCTAGCTTCCATTTTCTCTTCTCCCTTCTTCCTTCTTTTCTTTGGTTTTCCTTGAAGCTCTCTCTCTCTTTTGGCAACTGCAGACATCGTGAAGAACGGAAAGAAAGAGAGACAATTGCTTACTTAATTAACATGGCTAATTACTAAATTAACCTTGGTCACTTTTTGGACAACTTCTCCAAGAAGTAGTCTCCAAAAATAATTAATTATTCAATTTCCCTATGTGGTTAGCTGCTACTCACGTTGAATTGGGAAGGGAATTAGGTAATTAACTACCTTGCTAATCATGATTATTTTCCTTTGGTCAAAAAGCTTTACCTTCTCTGAGAAGTATTGGACAAAATCATTAAATAAATTTCCTCCATGTCCTTTGCAGGTTTGGTCATGCCATATTGAGGGAAAATTGTTCCAAAATGCTTTATAAATTTTAATGGACTAAAATACCTTTTACCGATAACTTTTGCTCGTACTTTTTAATTACTTTTACTGTAATTGTTATTAAATTAGTACAAGATTATCCAAAAATTACTTTTGGACTAACATCATTATCTTGGACCAAAATATATCTAGGTATGGTCCATTTACTTTCCTTAACACTGCTCAAATTTGCATGCAGTCTAAAATAACATTTATCGTGTAAAATATTAATAATAAAACTTTAATACCCAATAAATATTATATTGATCTCATTAAATTCAAAACATAATTTTATTGGGCTTGGCTCATCAAGAGGTTCATTTTGACTATAATTTTTCATATTTACAAAAATACCTTGAACCGGGGCTAATTTATAATTTTTGAAACTTTCGAGGTCATTTTTCATAATTTTCCCCAAGGACTAATTTGCAATCAAATTCCTTTTTTTGGGGACTAACGTGCAAAGAATTTTAATTTATGTGGGTGAAATTATGATTTCTCATTTTCTGATCTAACCTGAAAAATGACCAGTTTTCCCTTTTCCATTTCTTTCCGTGTCCTTTAGGCTTTGCTGTTTTTGTGTATATTTTATGCTATCAACATTTTTTCATTGGACCTTAAATGAAATTTTCATATTTTATTTCCTAACCTGGGAAATGACCATTTTGCCCTTGAGCCAGGTCATAGATGTAATTACCCATTCTTTCGGGAACTTTCTGGTAATTTTTCCCAAAGACCAATTATTATTATTATTTTTTTAATATTCATATTAACTTTCAAATTGGTCTGTCTCTCAACTTAGACCTTCCGTGAATGCAATACTTATACTATTGCGCTCAACTCGAGACGAGTTTCCATTCAAGTGGTATATTGTATACTTTCCGAGGTAAGTTCTGGAATGAATTTCTGCTAAGGACCTTATGAAAAATTAATTCTAATTACTCACTTCCTTTCCCATATTTTCATGCATTTTATGGCATCATGTGAAAATAGGAATATTATAATACCAAAGGAACAATTTTTGGTGAGTTTTTAAGTAAGTTTTGAAAAAATCTTATTTTCCCTCTTTGAACCTTGATTTTGAAGAAGATTAAGTGTAGGAAAGAGTTGAATTTTCATGATTTTGATGTTAAAAATGGATTTCTTGGGTCCAAATTAGTAAATAATAAGTGTTAGATTTAAGAAAAAACTAAATATAAAGAAACTGAAATTTTTAGGGTTTTAAGGTTCTTTATAAAACAACCCTTGATTCAAGTTAATTTAGTTAGTATTTGGTGATATATTAGAATTTGAGAAAGCTCAAGGAAGTCCTTAAATAGGCTGAATCATGAGAAAATGCATAAAACTTCATAAGGTAGTATAGTTACATTTTCTTGCATTTTATTATCTTGCTAAATTTTTGTGAATGAAGTCTTGTCATATTGTTTTTATGATGTTTAAGACTAGTTTTGGCTATTTTTATGAGAGGGCTTTTGCCCAAGATGTCTATTTTCTAAGTCATTATGCTCATAAAATTTTTATAAACAATATGTTAATTTGTGTCTTGATACGATTTCTTATGATGTTATGAAGTTTTATAGTGTGCATGATAATGTAAATGTGTGAGGTGTGACTAGCTAATGGGATTTCTAAAATCTCATCATCCAAAAGCTAACATATTAGACTCAAGTTATGGAAAAGATGTAACACCTTATACTCGGTTCCATTTCCTATGTATTAGATCATTTTAGATGTCAAATATGCTTAAATAGAAGCTTGAATCAATTTAATTTCAAAAATAGAATTTTCAATTTTCCCAGGTACTGTTCATTTGGCAATTTCTATTTTACCCAACAAACTTTAAAAATTTATAACTAAATCTAAAAAAATCATCTTGAGGTGATTCAAGTCTCGAAAAATATATTAAAATATTTTATACATGGGAAAAATATTAAACAGTAACTTCATTAGGCCAATTCATACAGTAAATTTCATGGGCTTGTACTGTTCATTTGGTCATTTTTCTATCTTTCAGTTTTCTGATCTCAACTTTGAAAAAATCATATTTCATTCTATCCATGACCAAATCATGCATACTCTATGTCATTTAAAATATATATATGTCTACTTATATATATATATATATATATTTTATTATTATTATACATTTATTTCACTTATACAGGGTATAACATTAACTTACATTGGGTCAAAATACTACTGTTACTGAAACAATTTTGGAAAAACTTACATATCTCTTATTCTATAGCTCCAATCACTTCCAAATTAATGGCATATGAATCTTAAGACATATACCTTTTTATAAATGTAAACCACTAAATTTTTTGAGCTCTATACGATTTTATGTTATCTTTTGAAATTTTCAGTATTTAACTTTCAGTTCCAGTTTTCCCAATATTACCCTATTATGAACCCTAACTTTGAAAATTCACCATTAATTGTAAACAACTCCAAATGAGATGAAGTAGCTGTCATTTTAAAGCTTAAGATGTTCTATATCTGGTATAAAAATCCCAGAAACTTAACCACATATTAAGTATAGAATAAGGGTGAACCAAATAGATACGTCTGGAAAATGACCTGCTCTAATCTATATTGCAATTTGCTTGCCAAAACCCATGCAAATGAACTCATTTTGGAATGAAACTTGGTAGAACATAACTTCACATCACAAGATCCAGAACTGGAAATTCTCATACCTTTTCTATGGCATTGACATAATATTTCCTATTTTACAATCTCATACAAAAGCAAGGCACCAATAACGATTCACATTATAACATAATGGCTTGCAACATCATCCACTCATCATTGGCTTCTTCATGAAATTAGCTCCTTCCTTAGCCCTTTTTCCATTGTTTTCCTAGCATGGTTAGTCATTGAGGGGGAATGAGATTCAAAGAATCTCAGTAGTAACAACCCATTCATACAATTATGTTATCACACAATTCATGGAAACATCAAGAAAACATCAAATTATCACTTGAAACTTTTAATGCCATATATTTCGTAAAAATTTTAGCAGAGTGTCATTTTAAGATTTGGACATCCAGAAGTCATAAACCTCATCAATCAGCTCAGCCATTCATCACAAATCACCACAAAGCATCATTATATAGATATGGCATAGCAACAAGTTCATGAAATTCAAGTTTGATAACAATAAGTATAAGTAGGTAAATTACTACCTTAATGTATTCCCTCCCTTTTGAAACTTTGTGCACCTATTCTTTGGCTTGGTTAAGATTCCTTGAACCTATACATATCACCATTCAAGCCTTTTAGCCACTGGTGTCAAGAATTACACAACACCAAACACACTAAACCCTAACTTTTTCATTTAGTTTTCCTTTGAGTTTTTCTTGAGTCCATCACTTGTACTTGACTATTTGGACCCAAGGAATCCATTTTTGGGGTCAAAAACATGAAATTATAACTCTAAGAACAACCCCTTTCTGGCCAAAATTCATAGAAAATTGGGGAAAATTTCTATACTTCATTATACAACAAACCACTTCCATATTCATGCTTTAAATGTGTAGTCTAGCATTTCTCCTAAGTTTGATGGTTGGAAAACTCATTTTCTTGCTTAATCCTAATTTGGCTGAAGCCCTAAGAGGATGAAGAAGAAAAACTAATCCATGAACCTTGCTCCAAATAGCAAGCTTGAAGTGGTAGAAAACTTACCTAAAGCTTGAATCTTGATTCCTCTTAAGTTCCTTCTTCTTCCTTCTCTCTTTCTCTCTTCCTCTTTGCGTTTTTTTTCTCTTCTGGTTTGGCTACTGAATGCCCATGGAATGAGGTGAAAAGAGGGTCATTAAATGGCTTAATTAGATGGCTAATGTTGCAGTTAATCATGGTTAATTAGTAAAAGTAACCATGCTTACTTTTTGGCCAAAACTTCAACAACTTCTTGAGGAAGTTTTACCAAAAATTCAAGCTGCCCAAGCTGCCCATTTGTCATGCCCAATGAGAGGTCTTTGAATGTCTAGTTTGCTCAATTTTTCCTGGTCTAGATATATCTTAAACTGGGTAATTTTTAACTATACCGATAAAACCACTTTTTACAGTAATTTAGCATTTTTGGGCTACAGGACTATTCTAATTTTATTTTTATATTTTTTTAATTATCCTGTCCCAAATGATATCTATGTGTAGCCCATATCCTATCCTGGCTACCTTTTAACCATCTATAGGGCCCACAGTTTACTTTATCGGTATTTAGTTACTTTTGGACACTCGGCATTGATTATGTCTTTATCCTTTAATATTAACCCTTAGTACCATATACCACTAGGTTCGGCTCTTCAAGAGCTTCATTTTGACAGTAATTTTACATATTTACAAAATCAATCTTGACCCGGGGTTAAATTATAATTTTTGTAACTTTTGGGTCATTAGATGTAATTTTCCCCAAGACATTTCTAATACTCATTCCACATTATTTTCAATTACTTTAGGGACATGAATATCATTTTATAATTTTTTAGGGGTAAAAATATAATTTTCTCATTTTCTTATCCAACAGGAAAAAATAACCTCTTTACCCTTTTTCACGCAAAACGGTGTCTGTCTATTTTTGTTAATTTCTCATGCATTTTTAGATATTTTATCTTTCTTGAGATGTTACAAAAGATCCAAGGCAGGCAGAGAGCGAGAGAAAGAACTTGGATGATTGAAGTTTTATTTGAAATTATGCTATGTCTCTTTGCAATTTATTTAAAATTATGTATGACTTTATGAGGTTATATCTTTATGTCATTTATGCCTCTAGGTATTGTGATAACTTTGGAATAAAGTTTGAACATGTTTGAATGATGTACACATGCTATAAAATTTAATTTTGCAAAGTTATGCTAGAATCTGTCCAAAGTGAGCACTAGATGTTTAGGAAGATTTTGGATGGATAAAATAGGGCATGATGTATGAGTTTATATATACCTAGAAAGTAGACAAAATAAAATTTCCAACAAACTAAAGTGCACCTAAATTGGTTAAGTATATGATTTATTATAAATTTTTAAAATTGGTACCAGGAAACTAAAAAACAGTAAAATGACCAAGTAAATAGTGATTTTTGTGTCAAGTACTATACAAATTGGGATGTTAAAGCTACTGTTCCATTTTTTTAATGTAGAAGATGTTTTAAGCTATTTTTAGAGACTTGAATCACCTTCATGTAATTTTTATAGAATTAATTATGATTTTACAAATTTTGCTTGGTAAAATGATATTACCAAATGAACAGTACCACAAATTTTAAAAATTTTTGTTTTAGTTCTTATGTGATTTAAGCTTATAACATAGTGTTGATGAAAGAGTTTTGATGATTTTAAACCAACACTCAAGATCTTGGATTGAAGATATCAAAGGAGATCAAAGCTGTTCCAAGTGAAGATTTTCTGAGTATTTGCTGTTAGATCTCTTGTAGGATCTTTAGTTTTTGTTATGATTGGGTAAAAGGTTTTGATTTGAAGAAAAGATGTTTTCAAACTTTGATTTTATGTTAAATCCTTGAATATTTGAAAAACACCCACAAACAGACGAAGGTTAAAAGTTTAAACTAAACTGTCAAGTTAGAAATTCGAACTTTGCCTTTGGAAATTCGAATTTCGAGCTAAAACTGATTAAGTCTGAAGAGATGGCTCTCTGTCAGACGAATTTTGGTGGTTCAAAATTCGAATTTTCATATAGTATGAAAGAAGCCTTTCTGGTGACAGACGAACTTCACAGTTTCAAAATTCGAATTTCAGACAAAATGCAATTTATGAAAACCAAAGAAATTCGTCTGAAACTTTGCTGAAGTTTATCTGAAATCAAAAAGAAACTAAGTTTGAAAAATGCTCTCTGACAGACGAACTTTAACTTGGCAACATTCGAATTTTCATCTGAGTCAAAGAAGCTACTTTGTGACATTCGAATTTCACTCTTTAAAAATTCGAATTTCAGACAAAACAAAACTTGAGAAAATAGAAGAAATTCGTCTGAAAGTTTGATAAAGTTCATCTAAGATCAAGAATGATTTAAGTCTCAAAACTGGTCTCTGACAGACGAATTTCACTCTGTCAAAATTCGAATTTCAAAGAAAGTGAACTACTGTGCCTGTTTGGACGTTCTATGGACAGACGAATTTTGGACTTTCAAAATTCGAATTTCGAGGGCACTGTAGCAAATTGAAAACACTGTTCACACTTAACAGAAAAACTTTCTTCTTAAAAATTCGTATGTCACATTGTGAAAATATTTTATAAGTTTCAAAATTCGAATTTCACTCTATGGACAGACGAACTTCGCATTTTAACGTTGGAAGCTTTAACCTTCGGTTCCCTCGAAATTCGTCTGTTGGCCAACCAAAATTCGAATTTCAGTATGTCAGAAACATTAAATGCGGTTGGTAAACGGATAGTTTTTCAGAGTAACCGTTGGATAACTTCCCCAACGGATAGATTTAGTCTCTAACGGATATTTGAGACCTAAATCTATAAATACAACATCATTTGAAGTTGTGGGTAACGAATCAAACTTGTATATACCGAATTTCTGCTAAATCTTCTTCTCAAAAGCTTTTACCCTCTCAACTTCTAAACTTGTACTTAAACTTTCATATCTACTCTTTTCAAGAGAGTTATTTCATTGTAATCAATCTACTCTTCATCTGGAAGATAGATTTACTTGTGAGGGGTATTCACAAGGGGATTGAGAAGCACACAGTGAAAGTGCTTGGAGAGTTTGAGAGAGCTCAGAAACAGAGCATACTCGTTGTACTGTGTCCTTAGCAAGAAGCCTATTGAAATTCTTGCTGTATAGTGGATAAATCTCAAGAGGTGTCTTGGGGACTGGATGTAGGTCAAGTGGAAAGACCGAACCAGGATAAATTACTGAGTTTTCTTCTCCCTATCTTCACTTTTCAGCTTGCTCTGTTTTACGCATTATTTTCATTATACTGTGATATCTCCACTTACCTCACCTTGTGCAGAAAATTTTCAATCTTCCCAATTCACCCCCCCTCTTGGGAAGTCAGCCTTGCTAACAAGTGGTATCAGAGCCCGGATTCCCATTCAAAGGAACTCACAGTCCGGGAATTAAAATGGCTGGCTTTGGAGAGAGTATACTTCCTGAAGGAAACAACACTAACAGACCACCAGGCTTCAGTGGAGAGCATTATGGATATTGGAAGATGAGGATGCAGATCTACCTTCAATCAATTGACCTTGACATCTGGTCAGTGATTGAAAAAGGAGATTTCGTTCCAATGGCTCAAACAGAAGATGGAAGACACAAAGAGAAGCTGGAAGCAGAGTGGAATGATGAAGACAGAAGGAGAGTTCTACTGAACTTCAAAGCAAAGCATTGTTTGGTCAGTGCCCTTAACCAGGATGAATTCTACAGAGTCTCACAATGCTCCACTGCAAAAGAAATGTGGGATACTCTACAGATTGCACATGAAGGAACTTCTGGAGTCAGGGAAAACAAACTGAACATGTGCATTGGGGAGTATGAAAGCTTCAGAATGGCTAAAGGAGAAACTGTAAAGGAGCTCCAAAAGAGATTCACTCTTATTGTGAATCAACTGAAGAGCCTGGGAAAAGAATACACACAGTCTGAGAAAGTGAGAAAAATACTCAGAGCTCTACCTCTGGAATGGCAGCCCAAGGTGACAGCTATAGAAGAGGCCAGAGGAGAATCAATGGCTTCTGTCACAGCTCTCTTCGGCAGCCTTGAGGAATATGAAGGAAAGATCAAAGCACTCAAGGAAGCTGGGCTGGACAGAAAGAAGAAAGGCCTTGCCCTCAAAGCTACTGATGAAAAGGAAGAAGAATCTGATGAAGGAGATGAGCTGAATGAGGAAACTCTGGCTATGATGGTCAAAAAATTCGGAAGATTCTACAGCAAGAAGAAGAGCAAGAGATTCTTCAAGAAAGGAGTAATTGGAGAAAGCAAGAAAGAGGCAAAAGAACCTGTAACTTGCTATGAGTGCAAGAAGCAGGGACACATTAAGTGGGACTGTCCCCAATTCATTAAGAAGCAGGAAAAAGAAAAGAAAGCTGCAGACAAAGGGAAGAAGAAGAAAGCCTATATCTCATCCATATGGGGCAACAGCTCAGATGAGGAAGAAGAAGATGAGGATGAGGTTGCCAACATTTGTTTAATGGCACTTGCCTCAGAAGAAGTCTTACCCTCATGCAGCAGTGATCAGGAAGAAGAGGTATATGAATCGGAACCTTCCTATTCTGAATTACAAGATGCATTTCATGAGCTTCATGATGAATTCATTAAAGTTGCTAAAAGACTGAAATTGGCAAAGAAAAGGATAAATAAGCTGGAATCCCAAAGCATAGTTTCTGAAATTGCCTCTTTGCCCACTACTGAATCTGTTTGTTGCACTTCATGCATTGAACTCAAGCAAACTAATGACTATTTAGTTAAAAGCATGTCTAGGCTCACTAGAGGCAAAGACATGTTGTTTGCATTAATGGGGAGCCAAAGAATATCACAAGGCAAAGCTGGTCTTGGCTATGATCCATGTGCTGTCAAGGAAAAGATTAGGAAGAAAAATCAGAATGCTTATATGAGACATTTTGTGCATGCTGAGAACAATAAAAAGAAAACTAATGCATTACATCACATTGAAACATATGATCAACCAAGGCATGCTAGACAAAAGTATTATCTGCACTGTTTTCTTCCTGCATCTCAATCTAGCAGTCCTTTCACTACCTGTCATTTCTGCAACAAAAAGGGACATATTTCCAGTTCTTGTGCCTTGAAGAAAAATGGGCTTGGCAGGAAAGTTGAATGGGTTCCCAAAGTTGCATCTGCATCTAGGGAAAAATATACTGACCTAAAAGGACCCAAGCAAATTTGGGTACCTAAAAGGAAAACGTAAACATTGTTTTGCAGGTCTGTCTCAAAGCTAAGAAAAGCAACAAATGGTATATGGACAGTGCCTGCTCAAGTCACATGACAGGTGACAAGGAGAAGTTCATCACCCTGAGAGACAAGAAAGGAGGAAAGGTGACCTTTGGAGGTGACCAATATGGCAAAATCATTGGTATTGGAATTGTGGGTAAAAATCCAGAAACATCCATTGAAGAGGTGCTGTTTGTGATTGGACTCAACCACAACCTGCTAAGCGTGAGTCAGACCTGTGACAAAGGAAACTGGGTGCTGTTTGACTCAAAGTTTTGCCTGGTCATCAGAAAAAGTGATCACAAAGTTATCCTCAAAGCTCAAAGGGATGGTAACTGCTATACTATTGATCTTGATGAACTTCCTCCCTTAGATTCTGTATGCTTAATTAGTCAGAATAATGATAGTTGGCTATGGCATAGAAGATTAGCTCATGTGAACATGAATCAACTGTCTAAACTGATTAAAAATGAGCTAGTAATTGGTCTACCAAAAATATCTTTTGAAAAGGATAAAGAATGTGATGCATGCTTAAGAGGAAAACAAACCAAATCATCATTTAAATCTAAAAATGTAGTTACCACAACTAGACCACTTGAATTGTTGCATATGGACTTAATTGGACCATCTAGGGTGAAAAGTCTTGGTGGTAATCTGTATGTGCTTGTAATTGTTGATGATTATTCTAGATTTACTTGGACATTATTTCTTTCCTCCAAAAGTGATACCTTTGATGCATTTGCAACCTTAGCCAAGAAAGTGCAAAATGAGAAAGGTATTTCTATTGTGTCTATCAGGTCAGACCATGGAGGAGAATTTGAAAATGCATACTTCCTGGAGTACTGCAATGAGCATGGGATTGATCACAACTTCTCAGCACCAAGGACTCCTCAACAAAATGGAGTAGTAGAAAGGAAGAATAGAACTATTGGGGAGATGGCCAGAGCTATGCTAAATGAGAAGGAACTCTCCCAAGTATTCTGGGCTGATGCAGTAAATACAGCAAGTTACATCATAAACAGAGCTTACATCAGACCAATCCTTGGGAAGACTCCATATGAGCTGTACAAGGGAAGAAAGCCAAATCTGTCACACCTCCATGTGTTCGGGTGCAAATGCTTCATTCACAACAATGGTAAAGAAAATCTAGGTAAATTTGATGCCAAATCCGATGAAGGTATATTTCTGGGTTATTCAAGTAGGAGTAAGGCATATAGAATTTATAATAAAAGATCAAATGTAATAGAAGAATCTGTACATGTGGTTTTCATTGAAAATGAAACTGTTTCAAAACATACTATCAATGAGGATGATCTTACTTTCAATTTTGAAAAACTAGGAATTTCTGATAAGAGTAAAACTGAACCTCCAAAGATATCTGAATCTGTTAATATAGAGGAAGATATCCAGGAGCAAGAGTTTGATGAAGAAAACAATGAGGAAACATCTCAAGAACTTCCTAGAGCTTGGAGATATCAAAGGAATCATCCTGTTGATCAAGTAATAGGGAATGTTCTAGAGAGAGTCAAAACCAGAAAACAGTTAAGAGAACAGATGCTCAACTGTGCTTTCATTTCACAAATAGAACCCAAATGTACTGAAGAGGCCTTAACTGATGATTACTGGACTTTGGCTATGCAAGATGAATTAAATCAATTTGAAAGAAATCAAGTTTGGGATTTAGTGTCTAGACCCAAAAATCATCCTGTTATTGGTACCAAATGGGTTTTCAGAAATAAACTTGATGAATCTGGAACAATAATCAGAAATAAAGCTAGACTAGTTGCTAAAGGGTATAATCAAGAAGAAGGTATTGATTTTGAAGAAACTTTTGCACCAGTAGCTAGATTAGAAGCTATAAGAATACTACTGGCATATGCATGCATGAAAAATATTTTATTATATCAAATGGATGTAAAAAGTGCTTTTCTGAATGGATATATCATGGAAGAGGTTTATGTTGATCAACCTCCAGGTTTTGAGGACTCTACAAAACCAAACCATGTTTATAAACTGAAGAAAGCTCTCTATGGTTTAAAACAGGCCCCTAGAGCATGGTATGAGAGACTGAGCAATTTTCTAACTGAAAAGGGGTTTAACAGAGGCAAAGTTGACACAACCTTATTTACTAAGAAAGAAAATAAAGATTTACTAATTGTTCAAATCTATGTTGATGATATTATTTTTGGTGCTACTAATGAGGTTCTTTGCAAGGAATTTTCTAAGTTAATGCAGGGAGAATTCGAGATGTCTATGATGGGTGAACTCAATTTCTTCCTTGGATTGCAAATCAGACAGCTAAATGATGGTATCTTCCTCAGTCAATCCAAGTATCTAAAGGAGCTGTTAAAGAAGTTTGGTATGGAGAATGCCAAGCCAATGGGAACACCTATGGCTACTACAACCAAACTGGACATGGATGAGAATGGGAAGATGTTTGACATTACTCAGTACAGAAGAATGATCGGATCTTTGCTGTACCTAACTGCCAGCAGACCTCACATTATGTTCAGTGTCTGCATGTGTGCGAGGTTCCAATCATGCCCCAAAGAAACCCATGCAATAGCTGTGAAAAAAATTTTTAGATATCTTATTGGAACATCACAGATGGGTCTTTGGTATCCAAAAGGCAATGGAGAAGATCTCAAAGGATACACTGATGCTGATTTTGCAGGATCCAAAACTGACAGAAAAAGCACAAGTGGAACCTGTCAGTTTCTTGGAGGATCCCTGGTCTCATGGTTCAGCAAAAAGCAAAACAGTGTGGCCTTATCCACTGCAGAAGCTGAGTATGTTGCAGCTAGAAGCTGTTGTGCCCAAGTCATCTGGATGAAACAGCAGCTTGAAGATCTTGAGGTTAAAATGAAAGAGACACCAATCATGTGTGACAACCAAAGTGCTATAAATATCACCAAGAATCCTGTCATGCATTCGAGGACTAAACATATTGAAGTTAGGCACCACTTCATAAGAGATCACGTTCTGAAAGGAGAAGTTAGATTGGAGTACATCCCAACAGAGGATCAAGTTGCTGATATACTCACAAAGCCTCTATCAGAAGACAGACACTGCAAAATAAGGAGAGAATTGGGAATGATAAATCCCAATGAATTGTAAGTCATTTCTATGCAAGTCTGTCTTTAGAACTTTTAATATTAGAATAAATTCTAACTTGAGCATCGGAGTATGTTTTAGTATAGTTTCAGGTGCTCCTTGTGAAAATCAATGGCTAAAAGTTTGAAAGATTGAAGCACTCCAGATTTGAACAACCAGAAAATGAAGTGAATGATAATTATTCTAAGGTCTGGATCCATTCTGTAAGTTTTTAAAGTTGAAATTTGTATGATGTTTGATTGCTAGATGAATTTCATTGATAATCTATGTTTTTGAACTGATCAACATGGTCAACATTCGAATTTTGGTTGATCAACAGACGAACTTTGGTCTGTTATGCCTTGAACAGTTCTCGGTAATGCCTCGAAATTCGTCTGTTGAAGCTTGAAAGTTCGAATTTTCAAAAACAAAAATTTCAAAGTTATGATTGTCCATCACTGCTATACGAATTATTACTTCTTAACATACTAATGTTGGACAATATTTATAAAAGTTGAAAAATTCGAAGTTTCAGTTCAAAATTCGTCTGTTGACTTATGTTCTTGTTGGTTGTATCACTGAAAGATGAAGTTCTGAATGCTTAATTCGTCTATTGACTGTTGATTTGATTATTGTCTGCCTTTTTCTTTTCAACATTCGAATTTTGTTGGAACAAAATTCGTCTGATGTGCTTGTATTGTTTGTTTCAAGCCACTGTCAGACGAACTTTCAAGATGAAAATTCGTCTGTCAGTAAGCTGTGCTGAACGGTTTAACTTGTAACTGCCCGAAGTTCGAATTTTGACCTCTCAAAATTCGTCTGTCAGACGGTTACACACGTTAAATGCGTCAGTTTTCCACAGAACAGACGCAACCCTATTTGTAACCTCTCTAAGTCTGTTCTGATTCTCTCTTCAATCCTCTTAACTTCTGTCCAAAAACCGTCTTTTTCCACCGATTAAACTTCCTTTCGCATCATATAAACCCATTCTCAGCCTCATTCTACTTCATTCAACCGAGAAATGGCAAGAGTTAAAATTCCTGGAACAGGAAAAGCTGTGGCCCGTCCGAAAAGGAATGTTAAATCACAATATGCTACCAAAGAAGGAGAGAAATCAAAGAGAAAAGCCGAACCCAGTAAAGCTACTCCCTCTAAACGCCAGAAATCTTCATCCAAAGCAGAATCCCAGAAATCTGGCCCCTCCTCTTCAAAAAGTGCAGAACCGTCTGCTCCTACTGCTGCCTCTTCTGCCTCTTCCAGTACTGAATCTGGAGAGTTTGAATTGACTACACTACCACTATGGAGCACTCCTGAGATTCAAGAAGAGTACACTACCAAGTTTTCCAACAAAAAGGTAATCAAGCCTCATTGTGTGAATGTGGAATAATTTCTGATTTCCAACAATTTTGATGCTGCTATATGGTTGTTAAGATATAAAAATTTGTTGGAAATTGCTGAAAGATATGATGATGAAGTAGTGAAGACTTGGTATGCGTCTCTTAAGTATAACAGCAAGAAGAGGAAATGGGAGGTCACCTTGAGATCAAGGACCATTTGGCTTGCTGATGAAACCTTCAATGAGGTATTGGAAATCCCAGGACAAGATGGGCTAAAAGTTGACTTAACAGCCTCTGGGTATATGGATGAGGCAAGCACAGCAGATGAAGAAGGTGGATCCTTTCTGTACTACAAGGAGAGCACTATCTTGGACACCTTATTCAGAAGAAGGGAGAATAGGCCCACAATAAATTTGTTGAAGCCCACAGACCTCAGTGTACAAGTAAGGATCTTGCACTACATAGTGTCCAGGATCATATTCAACAAGGGTGGAAGCTTCAATTTGATAACAAGGGCAGAGGCTCATGTAATGACTGCCATCATACATGGAAAGCTGATCAATATGGGTCATATCATTCTCCAGCGTATGATAAAGGCAAGGGATCAGAGGAAAGATTCCACACTCCCCTATGCAGCAATTGTTTCAAGAATCCTGCAGCATGCTAGGATTCAGCACATTGAAAAGGGGAAAGGGAAGCTCACTGAGGCCTTCAAAGAAGAAGAATTGCAAAGAATGGGCATTGAAAGAGATGAAGGACATTGGGTTGGAAAGGGAGCAGGAAAATCTGAAGATTTGTTCTTTGTTGCTGATGCATCCCTCCAACAAGAAGGCACCTCTGATGCTCCTGGCAGATCTGTACCTCAGCCTTCTCAGCCTTTTCCATCTCCATCCAGGCCTACTCACCCTCCTTCCACTCCCTCCTCACGAGCCAAGCCAACTAAGATCACTGAGTTGTTTGACAGTCTGTCAACACTCATTCTCAGCATTAAAGATGAGCAAAATGCCAAATTTGCTCATCTACAAGATCAGATCCATCAGTTGGCAGTGAATATGAAGGTGGTGGCTGATGCATATGAAGAGATAAGAAATGCAATTCCTACCACTTCAGCTCCACCTCAGCCTGGTGTCCCTGAGCCTACTCTGTCTCCATCCCCTGTGCCTCCAAGTCCCTTTGAGATTGCCTCCTCTGACCATGATACTGATATGGATGGTGATGGTGCTATGAAAACACCAAGTCCTGGTCCACCCTTGGACTATGGCATGGAGGAAGAGGGTCTGCAGGAAACAAGCCCCATTGAGAAGAGTGAAGCAGTTGCTCAGGACTCTATTCTTTCCACCCAAGAGTCTGAGCAAGTTGAGCAGCTGGTGGCATCCATTTCTGCTTCACCATTTCTGCAATCTACACTCAATAAGGAAAGGAGCATTGTGCCTGTTATTGATTTTGCTGCTATTGCTCACAATGCCCTTCTGCTAGCTCAAAGGAGAAGGCTTGAAGAAATGTTTTCTCCTCCTGCACCAGCCTCTCCTTCTCTTGCTAATTATGGGCTGTCAGAAGAACAGAGAGCTCGGCTAGCTCTTTCCAGGCAGGAAATGCAAGTACTGCTTGAGGTCTCTGATGATGATGAAGAACCTGCTGAGCCCCCTGCACCAGTTCAGCCAGAGATTCCTTTTGCTCCTGTCCCCCTTCGTGCTGTTCCTATCACTCAGATACCTCCTCCAATGGACTTTGTTGGACTTCCTGATGATGCCAAAAAGGGGGAGAAGATAAAGCAAACTGGGAAGCAAACTGGGACCAAGCAAGCTGGAAAATCTGCTGAAGGAAAGACTTACAGCAAGAAGCCAAAGAAGAAGTGATGACTTAGATCTTAGGCTGATTATTCTTGTTGTATCTTATTTTATTTGGGTGTTTTGTATTTGGTTGTTTGATTTTAAGAACTACTCTTTAATTGGAATTTGTATTACAATAGTTTGGTGATATATAGTATGTTCTTGATTGCAATATTTTGGGCGTTAAATCTCTTCACTTAATCTGTTATTTTGATATCTTATGCATATGTTGAGGGGGAGCTTATGAAAGCAAACCCAAGTACTAATCCAGTTTGTGAGTTGTTTTGTCATCATCAAAAAGGGGGAGAATGTTGATGAAAGAGTTTTGATGATTTTAAACCAACACTCAAGATCTTGGATTGAAGATATCAAAGGAGATCAAAGCTGTTCCAAGTGAAGATTTTCTGAGTATTTGCTGTTAGATCTCTTGTAGGATCTTTAGTTTTTGTTATGATTGGGTAAAAGGTTTTGATTTGAAGAAAAGATGTTTTCAAACTTTGATTTTATGTTAAATCCTTGAATATTTGAAAAACACCCACAAACAGACGAAGGTTAAAAGTTTAAACTAAACTGTCAAGTTAGAAATTCGAACTTTGCCTTTGGAAATTCGAATTTCGAGCTAAAACTGATTAAGTCTGAAGAGATGGCTCTCTGTCAGACGAATTTTGGTGGTTCAAAATTCGAATTTTCATATAGTCTGAAAGAAGCCTTTCTGGTGACAGACGAACTTCACAGTTTCAAAATTCGAATTTCAGACAAAATGCAATTTATGAAAACCAAAGAAATTCGTCTGAAACTTTGCTGAAGTTTATCTGAAATCAAAAAGAAACTAAGTTTGAAAAATGCTCTCTGACAGACGAACTTTAACTTGGCAACATTCGAATTTTCATCTGAGTCAAAGAAGCTACTTTGTGACATTCGAATTTCACTCTTTAAAAATTCGAATTTCAGACAAAACAAAACTTGAGAAAATAGAAGAAATTCGTCTGAAAGTTTGATAAAGTTCATCTGAGATCAAGAATGATTTAAGTCTCAAAACTGGTCTCTGACAGACGAATTTCACTCTGTCAAAATTCGAATTTCAAAGAAAGTGAACTACTGTGCCTGTTTGGACGTTCTATGGACAGACGAATTTTGGACTTTCAAAATTCGAATTTCGAGGGCACTGTAGCAAATTGAAAACACTGTTCACACTTAACAGAAAAACTTTCTTCTTAAAAATTCGTATGTCACATTGTGAAAATATTTTATAAGTTTCAAAATTCGAATTTCACTCTATGGACAGACGAACTTCGCATTTTAACGTTGGAAGCTTTAACCTTCGGTTCCCTCGAAATTCGTCTGTTGGCCAACCAAAATTCGAATTTCAGTATGTCAGAAACATTAAATGCGGTTGGTAAACGGATAGTTTTTCAGAGTAACCGTTGGATAACTTCCCCAACGGATAGATTTAGTCTCTAACGGATATTTGAGACCTAAATCTATAAATACAACATCATTTGAAGTTGTGGGTAACGAATCAAACTTGTATATACCGAATTTCTGCTAAATCTTCTTCTCAAAAGCTTTTACCCTCTCAACTTCTAAACTTGTACTTAAACTTTCATATCTACTCTTTTCAAGAGAGTTATTTCATTGTAATCAATCTACTCTTCATCTGGAAGATAGATTTACTTGTGAGGGGTATTCACAAGGGGATTGAGAAGCACACAGTGAAAGTGCTTGGAGAGTTTGAGAGAGCTCAGAAACAGAGCATACTCGTTGTACTGTGGCCTTAGCAAGAAGCCCATTGAAATTCTTGCTGTATAGTGGATAAATCTCAAGAGGTGTCTTGGGGACTGGATGTAGGTCAAGTGGAAAGACCGAACCAGGATAAATTACTGAGTTTTCTTCTCCCTATCTTCACTTTTCAGCTTGCTCTGTTTTACGCATTATTTTCATTATACTGTGATATCTCCACTTACCTCACATTGTGCAGAAAATTTTCAATCTTCCCAATTCACCCCCCCTCTTGGGAAGTCAGCCTTGCTAACACATAGTTAAACAGATTCTAAGGAGGCCTAATTCACGAGAAATATGGTCAATAAGTAAGGTGTTATAACATCATTGGGATATAGGTTTTTATATATTCAAAACCAAGCAAGTTTGCATTCAAAGTAATAAGAGTATACGTTCTAGACAATGCATCAGCAATGGCATTTTCTTTACCTTTCTTCTATTTGTTCATATATGGAAGTGATTCAATGAATTCCAACCATCTTGCATGTCTCTTATTTAGATTGCCTTCACCCTTAATATGCTTCAATGTTTGATGGTGAGTGTGAATGACAAATTGCTTTGGCTATAGATAATATTACCAAGACTCCAAAGCTTTCTTCAAAGCATAAAGCTCCTTGTCATATGTTGGATAGTTCAATATAGCTCAATTCAACTTCTCATTGAAATAAGCAATAGGTCTCCCTTTCTGTATCAAAATAGCTTCTATACCAGCTCTTAACATGTTACACTCAATCTTAAAAGTTTTAGCAAAGCTAGAAAATTCAAGAACAAGTGCAAAACATAACCTATCTTTAAGAAAATTGAATGCTTCATCTTGTGCTTTTTCCCATTTAAAACCAATAGATTTTTTAATAACTTTAGTGAGTAGTGCAATAAGTGTGCCAAAATCTTTCACAAAACACCTATAAAAACTAGCCAAACCATGAAAGCTCAGTACCTTAATGGTAGACTTAGGTTTTGGTCATTCTTTGATAGCACTTACCTTTTTTTCATCAACCTCTATGCCCTGTGCACTTACAACAAATCTAAGGAAAACAATTTTCTCCACGCAAAAGCTACACTTTTTCATAGTATACAACTTTTCTCTTCTTAAAACATCAAGCGCACATTGCAAATGATTCTTATGTTCATCAAGATCCTTGCTACACATAAAAATGTCATCAAAATACACAAAATCAAATTTTGCAATGAGTGGATGCAGATATGATTCATTAATCTCATGAAAGTGCTTGGTGTATTGATAAGTCCAAATGGCATAACTAACCATTCATACAATCTATACTTTATTTTGAATGTAGTTTTCCACTTATCCCCTTCTCTCATCCTAATTTGATGGTATCCAAATTTCAAATCAATATTGGAAAAGATGCTAGACCCATGCAACTTCTCAAGCATATAATCTAATCTAGCAATGAGACGGTGATACTTTTACCTTAATGTTATTCACAACCCTGCAAAGGTACGACACATGGACTTAAGCTTTCTCTCGCATAACCTTTTGCCTTGAGCTCTTCAATTTACTTTTGAAGCTCCTTTGTTTCTTGGGATTACTTTTGTAGGCTGGATGGTTTAGAATTGTTACATCAAGGGAGAAATCAACTTGATGTTCAATTCCTTTATGTTAGGTTTGGTGGCCAACATGTTTAATTTTGATGATGTCAAATAGTAGAACAAAAAGTTTGTATGATATGTGTATTTGATATTCATTATATCATGCTTATCATTGAAGTAAAATTGGACTAACTACTTGATTTATTAGTTGAATATTCTTATTGTAGGTTTGTCTAAGAAAAAAAGAGTAAGCATTGAAGTGAAAAAATGGATTATCAACATCACACTTAACTCAAAGAGATATCAAGCATAAAGACATAGAAAAGGATGCTCCAAGAATTGAAGTTGTGGAAGCTTGGATGCATTAAGATACCCTTTTGACTCAAATAGGCATATTTATCATAGGTTAATAGTTTTTATGTGAAACTTAATGATTTTGATTTATATTTATTGGCTCAAGAAGTTTTGGATATTAAAATGCACATCTTGATTTTGAGAGAAAGTGAAAACCTGATATTTCAAAATCTTAGTTTAACCTTTGTTTGGTTTTTTTAGAATATCTATTAGACTGTATATGACTTTGATGTGGAACATCTTTCATATGAAAATAGATTCCAACAAATTTTCAAAGATGGTTATTTTACTCAAATTGGAGTTTACATGAAAAAGTTTTGATTATATGAATTTGAGTCGTGAGACATAGATTTTGCTGAAAATCTAGTTTTGACCTATTGTCACTATTTTGATTATATCTAAGAAAATGGTTGAATTTAAAAATATTACTTATTGTATTTGAAAGTAAACATTAGAGCTTTCCAACAATAGGTCATTTGCACGATTTGGGCTCAAAATGTGAAAGCTTTGATGTCTGAAAGTTTTCCTACACTAGCTTTGTCAACTAACCTATAAGTGTTAGTCAACTATCGAAGCTCCAAAACCTGAGGATACTTACTGGACACCTCTTAGTTGACAAAGGGGTGCCTTGTCAACAATTGTTGTCCAAAACTTGATAGTACCCTCTAGAATGTCTCTTAGTTGACAAAGCTACCCTCGTTAATCGACTAACACAAAGTTGGAGTGTTTCTAATGGCTAGTTTATGTATCAAACAACTATATTTCACATTTTCCTATAAATATTACCCTCCAAACTCATTTCTACATGGTTTTGAACATATTTGAGCTATAATATAAGTTACAAACTTGTTTTTTATTCTTTAAAAGAGAGAAACACATATCATGAGCCATATCTTATAATATCTCTATCAATTGAGTTCTTAGAGTTTTATTGTATCATTGTATTCTTTGTGAGAAAGCTTTATCTTCTGTAAATCATTGTTTTCTACTTTGGTAGATTGCTTAGAGTGAGGAAACTCTGAGGGAGTATTATAATTACATCTTTTAAAGGTGTGAAGAGAGGTTCATGGGTATAGAATCCCTTGTATTATATTGTGGCTTCATGAGTACTTTGATTAAACTTATGGGAGATAGTGAAAAATCTCAATTGGGTTGCTTGGGAACTGGATATAGGCAAAGTGGTTGGACTGAACCAGTATAAATCTTGGTGTTTTGATCTTCTTCTCTACCTTTAGCTTCATATCTTCATCTTGTTCTATTTATGTCTATTTTGGTGGTTCATGCTGTATGATTGGGTTGTTCTTCACAAAGGAAAAAATTTTGTGACATCCAATTCACTTCCTCTTGGGTGACTAGCTAATCTAACACTTATATGGGTGGTAAACCTGAAGGAATATCTTTAGGGAACATATCTTCAAATTCTTGCAACAAAGATTCAACCACACTAGGAAAAGAAGAGGTTAATTTGTTAGTGTGTAAGCAAGCCTCTAGTAACACTTTAAGTTAATGGATCTTTTCCATGTATTATACATCTATTAGAACCATTTAAAAAGGATTTGGAAGCTTGAACTAAAAAACATATCAAAACTTTAAAATTTTTTATCAGGTTACTATTCAGTTGGTAATCTTTACTTTTTGACTGAACTTTTAAAAATCATAACTAATTTTAAAAAAATGTTGTGAGATGGTTTAAGTTCCAGCTTAAAGATCTTTTGGAGACTGACGTTTATGGACTGAAACTTTGAATTAATGCCACTAATGAACCCAAAGATTCTGAAATGAATAAAAAAAATACCATGATCCTAAACTTAACAAACTTTGATTATTAAATTACCTAAATAACCTTCCTAGAATGATAGTGTTAAATGGCTGAAGAAGATGTCAAAACCTGGGCGCAAGAGTATCAAATTTTTTATTTTGAATGTCAAATAACATAGGTGACAATTGTAATAAGTGAGTGAAATTTCATTTCTCAGTGTAAAACAAGGAAAATTAGTGTTGAATCTTGGAATAATAATATCAAATGGCTAATGAGGAGTGTCAAAAACTGAGAGTAAGATTTCTAATTTTATAAGTCTAGAGTGTCAAATGTCAGATGTTTGACACTCTTCATCAGCCATTTGACACTATCATTCAAGGATTTGACACTAAGCTACCCGACTTTACACCGAGGAGTGAAATTTCACTGGCCAATTACAATGGTCCGCTTATGTTATTTAGTACTCAACTTTAGGAATTTGATACTCTTGTGCACAGGTTTTGACATTCTTCTTCAGCCATTTGACATTGCCATTCCATGAAGGGTATTTTGATAATTTAATAATCAAATTTTGTTAAGTTTAAGAGACTATGATTCTATTTTTGTCACTTCATAATTTTTGGGTTAGTTAATGGAATTAAATCAAATTTTTGGTCCCTAAGTGTCATTCTCCCAAGATCTTTCAATCCTTTACATGGAAAAAATATACAATTTGAATTTAATTGTGCCAATTGATATAGTAAATTCCGTGAAGTTTACTGTTTATTTGGTCACTTTATTTTTTCCATACTGTGGTCCATTAGGTTTGTCATTCCATATCTACCTCTTCGATTAACTAATTTAAGTGCAATTATATACTATAAGCTTATTATCTACTCTACACGGTGGTAGCACTTTTGTATCCATTGGGCCTATCTTACACTAACATCAAATAACATTCGATATACTGATTGGCTAATATTATGGATCATGCATATAAATTGAATGCGATTCTTAATGGCCTTAATTTCATTTCAAACCAATCCAAAATATCACACTATACATAATTAAGCATGTTCAAAATAATATAACATAAATCATGGATTTTCATATTTTTACACAACTTGGATAAAATATTAAAACAACTTCCATGAAAATCTTGTATATCTTCATATCTCAATCCCTGTACCCTTCTCCTTGATATTGCTTGGCCTTAGACATGTTTATAATTTTTTGGGGGAGAGGGATGAGATTTAAAGAAATCCCAGTAGCAACACAACATTTCAAGAAATAATGACATTAGCAAGTAGTTATGTATCATATTTCAAACAAATTCAAGATTTTACCATATTGATCAAATAAAATTTTTTACATAGTCTTCCCTTAGAATTGCACATCCATGGCCATGTTAATAATTCAACAAAAACCAATTTCAACATAACAACATATATCAAACAACAACATGGCAATAAAATCAACATTATAACTACTCATAATCAATATAAAGTGTAAGAAATGGTTAAGTTGCTACCTTAGGTGTAATATCAACTCTCTATCTTCTCAAGCTTGTGCAAGTTATTCAATCACTTCTTTCGATTATTCAAGACCTAAATGCATATTAATCACCATTAGATCATTCATAACTACTAGCAATCATCATGGTGAAAGTTTAAGGTTTCAAGACTCAACTTTCCTACTTTTGGCTCTAACTTCAAATCTTAGCCATATTCCTACTCATTTTGCATAAGGAAATCATTTTTACCATTAGTTTCATGAAAATCACAACCCTAATACCATAACTTATGTTTTCCAAAAGTCATTTTGAGGTAGGGTTATTCATTTTCTTCTAAACTCATGCAAAAGAACTACAAGACTAAGGAGAGGCTGTTTACCATGTGCTTTCCTTGTTATCCTTTCCTTGCTTCAACACTTTCTCTCTCTATAATTTCTTCTCAAACTCTTGCTCTCAAGAAACTAAAACCATAGAAATGGGGCTCTTGATGAGATGAATAAGTTTTATGATGGAACTAAGGGTTGGAAAGGTGTCTTTGATGGTGAAACTCAAGGTCTCTCTCTCTCTCTAAAACTCCATGGTAGCTTTGAAAAATCTCTTTCTCTCCTTCTCCCTATTAATAGTGTCAAAATGTTCAGCAAAATGAAGGAAGAAGACTTTTTTATAATATCATTTCTCTTGTTACATTGTGTGGTAAATAAGAAAGTGACTCCCTCTTTTTTTTCCAATTTCCCTTAATTAAATTGCTAATTTTTCTTTCTCATAATCCCTTCAATTTTCAGTCAAGAGCATGCCTTTAAGGAGGGAAATATTTCATTTAATTTTAACTTTACTTTTTGGCACTTTTTATTTGGTCCAATTTATTTTTTTTCATTATTGGACTTAAAGTGATCCACAAAATTTATCTTATACATTTTCTCTTATTAAAATCATAAAATACAATTTTCTAATATATACAATTAAGGACCAAAATTTTTCCCTTGTTACCACTAAAGGCCTAACTCGTGAAATAGCATCATCTCAACATTTCTAGGGTCCAAGAACTAATTATCACCTCATACAATTCATAATAATTCAATATCTTTTTTCCATGCATGTCCCTAACTCCTATTTCATATCATAATTTAGGACAAAACATAATAAAATCACTAATGATATGAATAGAATTTTGGGGATGTTGCACCTCATTGTAGACAAGTACACGTAAAGGTTACTTAACAAGATAAGCACTCCTCACTTCACTTTTTTTTGCATAAAAAATCATCTTTTTTCCTTTTTATTCTCTCACCTCTCTTTTCTTTTCTTAGAATTTATTGTGTTGAGCTCTCAATTTTTCTCTCATTTCCATACTCTTTTATTTTCTCTTTCTTTTTTTAGATCATTCTCTTTTTCTTATGAACTCTCTCTTCTGTTTTTCATATCACTTTCCTTTTTCTCTCTCTTTTTCTTCATCTTGACTTGATCTTTATAAACTTGCTTTGGCTATCAATGGTGCAAGAACAATTGATTTGCCATTCATCACAAAAGAATTTCTATTTGTAAACCCATCCTTGGTAGCCCTTCTATCAAATTCCAATGGTCTTCTAAGAAGTATATGTCCAGCATGCATTAGGACTATATCACACAAAACTTCATCACTATACTTTCCAATTGAAAAAGAAACCAAAACTTGCTTAGTAACCTTAACTTCCCCACAATCATTCAACCATTGCAACTTGTATGGTCGAGGGTGTGTGATAGTGGGCAAATTCAATTTCTCAACAAGTGCATAGCTTGCTACATTTGTTCAACTCCACCAATAAATGATTGTACTATATACCTTATTGTTGATGAGGTAATAAGTGTGAAAGATATTTTCCTATCACTACTCGGTATCATCTTCTGTAACCCTTTCATTCAAAGTATGCCTCATGACAAGGACTTCTCCTTCTTTAGCAAATTTAACTCTATTATCACTAGCATCTTCACCGATCTTGTTGTAAGGTCACAATTTATGACTTGATTGCAAAAGAAATGAAGTAAAAGTAGTATAACCTAGGTTTTATTAACAAAGGAGCAATTGGACTAAATCCTACTTTGGAGAGTAAATTAAACAACTAAGAATGCAATTGAAACCTAATTCAAAACTATAATGCAACCATGCAAGTGTGTATCTGACAATTCTGAAATAGATGTCATTGCTTGCCTTGTGTAACAGCTTGCTCTCATATACAATTTTCCATGTGTAATAGCATTTCCAATGTCCAATTAAGTCATTTTAGAAGCTTGAATCATCATAGGGTCCAAAATAGAGGAGGGAAGAATGTGGTACTATTCATTTGGTACCCAATTTTTCTAGCTGAATTTTGAAAAAATCATAACTAAATCCAGAAAAATTATATCAACGTGATTCAAGTTTCTAAAAATAGCTAAAAACATGTTCTACAAGGAAAAATATGAAACTTGTATTTGATTGCATCAATTTATACAGTTTAATGTTTAAAATTTCACTATTTAAATGGTTAAAAATATTGTTCCAGATTTTTTGGCCTTAAATTTGAAAATTTATTTCACATTCTATCCTAAGCAATATCATGCATACTTTGTTAGGACAGGCAGGTCACCAAAGAGGGGAGTGAATTAGGTGATGCAAGATTTTCTCCTTTTTTGGATCACAACCCAATTTCCCCAACTATGCAGCAAAATAAGGATGAACAGAGAGAGTAAAGTGCAACAATTAAAGAGAGAAGATGAAGAACAAGACATAAGAATTTATATTAGTTCAGCCCAAACGACTTGGCTTACGTCCAGTCCCTAAGCCACTACTTGAGATATTCCACTATATCCTACAGGATTGATTTGTGCACTTGTGAAACCTCAGTACGTCCCACAAGTTTTAGTAGACACTTGTGAAATCACTCTCCTCACACCCTTACAAGATATGTAATATCCCTTAGTGTTTTCCCATACTAAGATTCTACCCAGAAAATAGTAGAGAAGAATGTTTACAGAATTGAAGCTCTCTTTTAGAGTAGATGATATATTGAAAGCTTACTCTATTAAGGTGGGTTTAACTAATAATGCTGATACAGAAAGATTTTATGTATTGGAACAACATTTTGACACAAACTCACTTAAATTCGTTACCCATAAGTTCAAATAAGATTCTATTTATAGATTTGCTCCTTAACTAGTCCTTAAACAAAAGATCTAGCTGTCAGAAACATTAACCAACGGTTACTCTGCAAAATTAACCGTTTATCAACCGTATTTAATATGTCTGATGCACTAAAAAATTTTGGGTGTCAACAGAAAAATTTTACATAGACCATAAGCTAAGAATTTCAACATTGAACTTCCAAAATTCATTTTTCCAAGACTAAAATTCGAGTTTTGAATTTGTCAAATATATCCTATGTTAGAACATATGAATTTTATATTAAAAGTGCATCTGTTGAGTTAGAACAATTGTCTCATGTTTTCATGATGCACTCGAAATTTAAATTTTAGAATATGAAATTTGTCTGTCAGAGGCTTCCTCAACATGGTACAAAAGTTCTCCTATGTGAAATTCAAATTTTGTATTTTAAAATTCATCTATCAGAGACATGCTCTAACAAGACTCATAAATTCTTATTTCAAAATTTGAATTTTGAATCAAAATTCAAAATTCATCTGTCAGAGGGAGTGACTTTGAACTCTTTATACACTTCAATAATATTCGAATTTTGACAAGACCTCAGATGAATTTTACACATTTTACTAACTATGTTTAACTCGAAATTCAAATTTTAGAACTTGAAATTCGTCTATTAGAGATAATAACTCTAGAACATCGAATTTCAGCAAATAAAGTTCAAATTTTGTATAAAATATATAAGAATTAACAGCAAAATTTGTCTATTAGTTAGTGTTTTCCAAATCTAACATATCCTAACATCATATTTACGTAATCCAACATGTTTAAAACATATAGTAACAAGATTAAGTAACTTTCAAAAGTTAAACCACCTCAAGACCTAAGTGAAAACAAAATGTACCTAATAACTAGGTCTTCAAATATTGAGTTCCACTTTCACTTAGTCATTTCCTTCTTGGCATGGTCCCTTCTAATGTTTAATTCTTGGAGCATCCTTTCTCTTCTCCTTTCTTGAGTGAGACATGATGTTGATTTTCATTACTTTATTCCAATGTTTACTCTTCCTACTTGGACCATCCTACATTTAATATGTTATATTTACAAACCAAGTAGTTAGTCCAATTTTGTATATCCAACTTATATTATAAACCATAAAAGCATAGTAGATATATTAGTGCATAGTATAATATATGCATCATAATTAGATACATGGTAATACACATCTTACTTCTTTAAGGAACATTATATATGTTAGACACATATGATGCATTTGTTGCTTATTAATCTACATTTGTCATCATCAAAACTTATATTATATTAAACCTAACAATCTCCCCCTTTTTGATGATGACAAATCACTAGTGAAAAATATGCTTAATGAATGTTTAACACATATAATGCAATTCAATTTGGTTATTTCCAGATTAAGTACATTGTATATTTTTCATACAACTTCTCCCCTTATTTGACATCAACAAAAAGGTTTGAAGAATAACAAGTATTTCTTCTCTCTCTATTTGTAAGGTTGTACTGGTAAGCACAAATATCTGGGTTTGTTTCAAGCACACATTGAAACAGAAACTAAAATGTGAATCATCATCAAAACTTATTATGGATTGCATGTTCAGATCTTGCCAATTTTTACTGATATAAAAATTGATACCAATTGTTGGTGATATTCAAACTAATATTAGTTATTGCTTGAAACTATTGTGATACCATTTGTTATGTTGCTTCTTATTAAGATAATCATGATATAAATATATCACAAGAGGTATGATATATATCTCAGAGTTGAAGAGTTGTTACCTTCTTTCTTTATAATTAAGGAGAGATGTTGAAACATCATTGCTCCCTTTAACAGATTAGAACTACACAACAAAACTCTTCACAGTGATTGGGGTGAGCTAAAGTATAAATAATTTGATTTTAGGAAATTCTCCCCCTTAATTTATGCATTTCATATGATAAAACTAAGAAAGCACAATGCAACAGATGAGCATGTTCATACATGCAACAGATGAGCATGTTCATACAAGAGCACATGATTGTGATTCTTCTTTTAAATCAAAAAGAGCTTTTAAAAACCTTTTTATTCAAAGTTATAAGCTCTCCCTAAGTATGAACATCTATTCAAACATGCATGGTTTTCATATCATTAGTCAGTAAGCAAGAGAAATTATGAAAAGCAAACAAGTTTGGTTATACATATAAAGAAATGGTCTTGTACAGATATTGAACTTTACAGTAGGCATTAATAGATTTAGATAGTTCATTTTTTAACAAGGACCATACTTTATTTTAATAACCTCATGTGTCAGTACTAACCAAGCATATTCAAAAACTAGTTAAACACTTACAAACTAGCTTGGTTAATAGCTAATTTCTTCCCTTTTCAATAGGATTCCAATTGAGTACATCATATACTCCATCTTTATAAGGTTTTCACCATTTAACTCAAGGAGTACCTGTAAAAGCAAAGGGAATATCTTTTTCTTTCTTTGGTACCCTTTTTGTCTTCGGTCCACTACAGATCAGTTTAAACATTTATAGTACATATGGGACCAGAGTTCAATCTTACCCAATTATATATAACGCAATAATTGAAAAGGGTATGGGTCAGAGGTTACCAAAGATTATTTCCTTGTTATTCTTGGCTTGTATGTAGTGTAGTATTGCTCATGTCTCCCTTTTTGCATACAGGCCATTACCTCTTGTGCTTCTGCTCTTTCTCTTCTCAAGGTAAGTAGTATAGTTTCCATTTGAGTTGTTTCCTTGAGAGGAGTGAGAGGATTGCTTCTAGTGCTCTTCCTTTTGATTTACAATCACAGTCTTAGATTTTTGAGAAGCTTTTCTTTTCAACATCCTTTTTCTTGCACCAATATGTCCTTTCTTCTTAGATTTGTTCTGCACACATAAAACACTAGAAGAACATTTTGGTACCCATGTGTTCTTGGGTCCAGGAGGGTTAGTGGTATTCTTTAGAACCCATTTTATGCTTTTACTTAAACTATTTTTCCTTATACTGCATAGATAAGCAATATTACCCTTTTTACCACAATATGTGCATGATGATGAGCTAGGCATTACAGTAGGAACAGAAAATTTCAAACGGCTTTTAATTTTCTCCTTGGACTCACTCATATAGTCAGCACCGAACTTGTCAAACACACAATTCTGCTTGCCAAGTGGAATATTTAGCTTATCTTTATCTTGGGTGAAATTAGCTATAACTTTAGTTAACTCCTCTTTTTCTTTAGTTATTCTATCACATGAATACAAGTGGAAGGATTCACAGATATTTTCTAAATCATTTATTTTCTATTTAAGTGATTTCTTTTCATTCTTTTCAAATTCTAATTCATTTTCTAAAGAAATCACTTTCTTTTGATTGTGTGCAAGTGCTTTTGCTAATCTAATCAATTCATCATGCATTTAATTATAAGCATCTTACAACTCATCAAAAGAATTATCAGAATTAGATTCAGAGTTAGAACTTGATACCTCATCATTGGTTTTAGCCATCAAGCATGGATAGGTATCCTCATCATCTTCATCTGAACTATTGCCCCAGATTTTAGAGGTGTATGCCACTTTAGCTTTCTCATTTTTCTTCTCTGCATATCTTCCTCCTTGCCTCTTTGAGTGGTACTTCAGTTTACTTCCATATTAGGAGTGCTTTTGTTTATGAAGTTCCTTCTTTTCAATGTTGAGAAATTTGCCAAATTTGATAGTCAACTATTTCAGCTCATCCTCCTCATCATATCATCACTTTCATCATTAGTATCATCATATTCTGAGCTTTGTGATGTAGTAGCTTTGAACATTAGCATTTTTCCTTTGTTTTGCTACTCACACAGAAAGTCTAGTTTTCCTTCATGTTCAGGAAAGCTCCCAAACAGTGCAATGACATATTGATATGATTCTCCTATCATTTCTTCAATGGCTATCACTTTAGAGCTCTGAGTATTTTGCATACTTGTTCTCTTTGTATGTAGCTCTTTCCCAAGGCTACAAGATGATTAACAATGTGAGTAAAACAAATTTGCATTTCTTTAATTGGCTCACCATTATTCATCTTGAAGGCTTCATATTCGGCTATGAGAGAGCTGAGCTTATTTTCCTTGACTCCCTTGGTTCCTTCATGAGCAATCTTTAGAGCATCCCATATTTCCGTTGCTGTGTTACAATCTGTCACTCTGAAGAATTCATTTTGTGAAAGAATATTGATCAAGGAATGCTGCCTTGAAGTTCAGACAGACTCTTCATTTATCCTTATCATCCCATTCTCCTTCTGACTTCTCTCTGTTTGTTCCATTGTTTTCTTGTGGTAGTATATTTTCTCCAAAGCTAGCTATCTTGCACCCAGATGATTAGATCCTTTGCTTGGGAGTCCAAGCTCCGATACTAATTGTTAGGACAAGCTAGTCACCTAAGAGGGGGTGAATTGAGTGATGCAAGATTTTTTTCCTTTTTTGGATCACAACCCAATTTCACCAGCTGTACAGCAAAATAGGCATGAACAAAAAGAGAGTAAAGTGTAGCAATTGAAGAGAGAAGATGAAGAACAAGACATAAGAATTTATATTGATTTGATCAAAACCACTTGGCCTACATCTAGTTCCCAAGCCACCACTTGAGATTTTTCACTATATTCCATAGGTTTAATTCAGATACTTGTAAAGTCTCAGTACATCCCACAAGTTTTAGTAGGCACTTGTGAAGCCATTATCTCCATACCCTTACAAGATGTGTAATATCCTTTAGTATTTCCCCATACTAAGATTCTACCCTGAAAATAGTAGAGAAAAATGATTATAGAATTGAAGCTCTCTTTTAAAGTAGATGATATATTGAAAGCTCACTTTATTGAGATAGGTTTAACTAATAATGCTGATACAAAAAGATTTTATGTATTAGAACAGTATTTTAGCACAAACTCACTTAAATTTTTTACTCATAAGTTCAAATGAGGTTCTATTTATAGATTTGTGCATCAACTAGCCGTTAGACACAAGGTCTAGCCATTAGAAATATTAACCAACGGTTACTCTGCAAAACTAGCTGTTTACCAACCGCATTTAATGTGTCTGACGCATTGAAATTCAAATTTTTGGTGTCAATAGAAAAATTTTGCAAAGACCATAAGCTGAAGGTTTCAATGTTGAACTTCCAAAATTTGTCTCTTCAAGACTAAAATTAGAATTTTGAATTTGTCAAATATATCCCATGTTAGAATATACAAATTTCATATTAAAAGTGCATCTGTTGAGTTAAAACAGTTGTCTCATGTTTTCATGATACACTCAAAATTTGAATTTCATAATTTGAAATTCATCTGTCAGAGGCTTCCTCAACATAATACAAAAGTTCTCCTTTGTGAAATTTAAATTTTGTATTTTAAAATTCATTTGTTAGAGACATGCTCTAACGAGACTCACAAGTTCTTATTTCAAAATTTGAATTTTGAAATCTAAAATTCGTTTGTCAGAGGAAGTGACTTTGAACTCTTTATGCACTTTAATAACATTCAAATTTTGACAAGACCTCAGATGAATTTTGCACATTTTACTAACTATGTTTAACTCGAAATTTGAATTTTAGAACTTGAAATTTGTCTATTAGAGATGATAACTATGGAACATCAAATTTTAGCTTGCAAAGTTCAAATTTTGCAAAAAAATATATAAGAATTAATAGCAAAATTTGTCTGTAAGCCAGTGTTTTCCAAATCTAACATATGCTAACATCATATTTACTTAATCCAATATGTTTAAAATATATAGTAACAAGATTAAGTAACTTTCAAAAGTTAAACCACCTTAAGACCTAAGTAAAAATAAAATATACCTAATAACTAGGTCTTCAAATATTGAGTTCCACTTTCACTTGATCATTTTTTTTTTGGCATCCTCCCTTCTGATCTATAATTCTTGGAGCATCCTTTCTCTTCTCCTTTCTTGAGTGAGACATAATGTTGATTTCCATTACTTTATTTCAAGGCTCACTCTTCCTACTTGGACCATCCTACATTTAATATGTTACATTTACAAACCAAGTAGTTAGTCCAATTTATATATCCAACTTATATTATAAACCATAAAAGCATAGTGTATATATTAGTGCATAGCATAATATATGCATTATAAATATAATTAGATACATGCTAATACACATATTACTTCTTTAAGGAACATTATATATATTAAACACATATGATGCATTTGTTTCTTATTGTTCTACATTTATCATCATCAAAACTTATGTTATATTAAACCTAACATACTTTACATCATTCAAAAGCTCTATAACACTACTTTACAACATATTCTTTTTGTACATTTATTTAACTCGAATAGGGCATGGCATCAACTTAAACTATTAAGGGTTAGAATAGAACTTCTACTAGAATAGTTTTAGAAAAACATATATATCTCTTATTATATAACTCTAATTACATTCAAACTAGTGACATCTTAAAGGTCTTTTTATACACGGAAACCACTGAATTTTTTGAGCTCTACACAATTTTATACTGCCTTTTAAAGTAAAAGATACTTTCAATAAAAGGTACTTTCTGTAAAAGTCATGGTTTTCACTTTATTGTACATTTTGTCCCCAACTTCAAAAATACACTATAAATCATATATTTAACCAAATTAAGTGTCCTTTAGCTCTTTGGAAGCTTGCTATATCTACTTTTAGAGCATATATAGCACCCATATTCTTTGTTTCAAATAGAGTGCCCTTATTTCTTTTATGGATGGTCAATTTGGACAAGTTTACATTTCATATTTCCAAAACCTTTATCATACAATGCATACATGATTCAAACTTGCCCAAAGCATGTTCATAACGTAAGAGGCTTAAAATGACATAATTACATAAATAAAAAGCCTCATGAATTCTCATACAACTTTATACAAATTGCCATGATAATACATTAAAATGCTCATAAATGGCTCAATAGGCATGCTTTTCTTCAATCTTCTTAGCCTTGCCTTGGTCTTGGTATCTCTTAAACCTAACATTTAGGTACTTAAGGGGATATTGTGACAATCTCAGTAGCAAGCCAAATCTTATGCAAATATGTCAATCATTTCGCATAATCACATTAAACATTAAAGCAACATATTGGTCATAAAAATTTTGGCAACATAATAGCTTAGAAAATAGATGTTCTTGGGAGCAATAACCTATGTTTTATAGCTAAACCCAATCAAAGAAAACACAATTCACAATATGTCAACATATTATCATCAAAGAAACATAATGAAAGAACATAAAGCATTAAAGTGAACCTAGCTACCTCTTAGTGTATCACTTGGCTTTCCTCTTCAAACCAAAGGTTCCTCTTGCTTTCTTAAGCTTCTTTAAGTCCTAGACATCATTAAACACATGCTCAAGCCATTGATTTCATTGCTAATCACATAAAGCTTCTATGAAACCATAAAAACTCAACTTCTCTTTCTTAAGTTTTATATTTGAGCCAATAGTTGTCTTTAAGGTTTTCCACCATGGGGAAACTATTTTTGACATCAAAACCATGAAATTCTTACTCTAATCACTCTACTGAATTGGCAAAAATGACCTTAGAGAATGAAAGAAAGAGATTTTCTCACAACTTGCTCATACTTGCAAAAAAAAATGATCTCTTTTCATGTTCTCATACTTTCTCTTGATTTTATGCATAAAAACTTTTCTTTTCTCTTTCCCATGCTTAGACTGAAACTCGAACTCAAAGAAGAGAGGAGAAATACTCAACAAACTAACTTATGAGAAACTAGCTTGAATCATACCTTGAAGTTTGGAAGAGAAAGCTTGCCTTAGCCTTTTTTTTCCTTCTTCCTTCTTTCTCTTTTCTCCCTCACGTTGTTCCATCCTTCTTTCCTCATGTTGCTGCTGCTCTTTCTCTCTCTTCACTCTCTAATTCAACATGTAAGTGAATATAAAGAAGAGCAAAGGCAAATATCCCAAATAACCATAATTAACTACTTAAGTTGGGTTTGTTTATGAATACTTCTCCATTAAGCTTTTCGAATAATATTAAAGTATATAATTTGAGCATATGGCTGCTGGTGGGATGTCCAAGAGAGAGAGTTTTAACCAAAATACTACATATTTTTCCTAGTATAATTATGTCCTGTATTTGTTACTTTATACCTGGACCGGTAAAGTTACTTTTTGAAATATTAAATCACTTTATGAGTAAAAGGATTAAAGTAAACTTACATATGAGATTACTTTATTATCTTGTCTCTTAAAAGATCTTTTTATGGTCTATCAACTTTACTATCTGCCTTTTTATTTTTTGTAGAGCTATAAGTAACTTTATCAGCAAAGAGTTACTTTCAGCATCAATTATTTCTTTATCTTTAACTACTTAACCTCAGTGCCATATACCGTTGGATTCGTCTCGTCACAAGCATCATTTTAACAATAATTTTGCATATTTACAAAATTACCCCTACTCGAGATAAAATTTAATTTTAATTCTTTTGGGTCATGAGCTATAACTTTCCCCCAAAACTTATATATTATGCGAGTTTTCTTTCTTTAGGGACTAAAATGTAAAGAAGTTTTATTTCTTGGAGCCAAAATATATCTTTCTAATTTTTCCATCTAATATGGAAAATGTCATCTTTGCTGTTTTTCACACTTAATAGTGTCTCTCTATTTTTCCCCATTCCTTATGCATTTCCTAATATTTAATCTTTTAGGATGTTATACCTTGTATAGAGATGCAAGCAAGTTATCATTAATGTTATCCTCATCTATCAGAAATAGTTTGCTACATCTTGATACCCAAATGTCCCAGTAAACATATGCAAATAGGGTGCTCCATAGTACCTTTCTGGTGAACTCCTTGCTAGCCTCTTGCCTGAAATTCTAGTTAAGCCAATTTGTCTTGTTAAGGTTCTTGAATGTTGACCATAACACTAGTTTCACGAATTCTTTCCACCTTACAATAGCATGACAACAATCTCTTAATAGGTGCTTGGAGTTTTCTTCTTTCTAGCATCCAAGAGTGCATAGTCCTATTTGATAAAGTCCCTTATTCTTTATGAGGGTAGTAGTATGTACTCTGCCCAGTCCAACCAACCATAACAAAGCCTTGAGTTTTTTTGGGGCTGTAACACCTTAAACTTATGTCCATTTTCTATGTATTAGACTCCAATTATGTCTATTATTACATGATTAGAGACTTAATCGCATAAAAATATTAAAATAGAATTTTCTTTTTTTCAGGTACTGTTCATTGGGCATTTTCCATCTTACTCGACAAATTTCAACAATTCATAACTAATTCTAGAAAATCATCATAAAGTGATTCAAGTCTCTAAAAATAGATAAAAATGTTTTCTATGTGGGAAAAATATGAAATAGAGCATTATCTAGACCAATTCATACAATTTATTTATCAAATATTTACTGTATATTTGGTCATTTTGAAACTTTCCAAGTTTTGACCTTATTTTTAAAAATTCATATCCCATGATATCCTAAGCCAAATCATTCATTATTTATGTCGTTGGAAAGCCCTCTATCTATGCTTCATAAATATATTTTTCTTATACATTTATTCTACTGGAATAGGGTAGGACATTAACTTAAATCATTATGAGTTAGAACTTTACTTTTACTAAAATAGTTTTAGAAATACATGCATATCTATTATCAGATAGCTCTAATTACTTCTAAATTAGTGGCATATTAATCTTAGGACATAGAGCTTTCCACACATATAAACCACTAAATTTTTGGAGCTCTATATGATTTTATATGGCCCTTGAAAGTATCAGTACTTACAATAAAATTTGCAGCATTCTTGCTTACTGTCCAGATTTCAACCATAAATTCAAAATTTCACTATAAATCATACACTTGTCCAATTTAAGTGATCTTTATCTCTTCAGAAAGCTTATTGAGTATACTTTCAAAGAATATATAGCCCTTAAAAGGAATACTCTGTTTTGGATAGAGTTCCCTTATCCCAACTTTTACTAGTCATCTTATTCATAATTAGGCAATAACTCATATAATAAACTTCATAAACCTCATACATCAACATTTATTGTTTCAAATGCACACATAACATCATAAGGTGATTTGAAGGAATATGAATATATATGATTACATAATCTACCTTCCATACATATATTGATGCTCATTTTCATAATAAATCATATTAACTTGCATGACCAAACTATTAATCACAATCTTCTTCATTCCTCTTGCTTCCTCCTTGCCTCTTCCATGTCATGGCCCCTAACATATTAATTAGTTGAAAGGAATAAAATTCAGAGAATCTCAGTAGTTATGCCCAATTATACATTCACATCATCATATTATTTTATAAAATAATCAATGAAAAACATAACTTCATATTATGCCATACAATTCCATAAAAAATTTAGCATGGTAACATTTTCTAAAATGGACATCCTATGGTCATAAAACCCGTCAAACAACTAGCCAACAATGCAAATACATCACAAAGCATTCAAACAACTATATGACATAGTCATATTATCATGAAAACACAATATGATAACATTAAGCATAATAGGGAATTCCATTTTGCTTTCATTAAGGTATTTCTTAAACCCTAATATAATACAATTTCAGGTCATTAGCCACTAATTTGATGACCCCCTTCATAAAGTGTGCATACTTTGACTAGAAATTCCATTTTGCTTTCCTTAAGGTATTTCTTGTACAACACACTTGCATTTACATAATTTGGACCCAAGGAATCCATTTTTAGGGTAAAAATCATGAAATTCTATGCCAATATCAAACCTTAAATAGGCAGAAAATTAGCATAAATTGTAGAAAAATGATAACTCAACTTTCAATCCAATGATATATTCTTGTATCTTGTGACCTATACTTTAATTTTCATGGTTTGATTTCTCCATGTCTCTATTTTCTCTCTCTAGATAGAAATTTTTAGTGAGAAAGTAGAGAGAAATACTTAATGAAACATCATAATACTCAAGTATGTACAAGAGGATAACTATAGAAATCTACCTTGAGAGTTTTAGGTCCAAACAAGTCCTTTAGCTTGGTCCTCTTTTCCCTTCTTTTTCTATGACTTCTCCTCTCTTTTCTTCATTGGTTTAGATGTGATGAAGGCTGAAGATGATGAGTTATGTGGCTAACTAAGGTGATTAAGGGATTTAAGTCATAAAAATCAACTTTAGTTACTTTAATTTTTAGCTTGAGTTACTTTATTTTAATAAAGCTTTTGTAAAAATTTCCTTTATGTCCTAACATGCTGCAGCATGCCACTTGTCTCATTTTTGGCCAATAATTGCTTCAATAATTTTTTATGGACTAAAATACCCTTTATCGATTAAATTTACCCGTACTGATTAAGTATTTTTGCCAAAATTGTCACTAAATTGGTACAGAATTATCCAAAAATAAATTTTGAACTAAAATCTTTATCTTGATCCAATATATATTTTACCAATGATCACAAATTTTTCCTAAATTAATACTGCCTCTTCCTGCAGTTCAAACTGATTTTTATCAGGTAAAATATTAATATTAAACCTTAATTTCTCAATAAATATTATTTTAAATTTAATAAATTCCATAATATATTTCATTGGCCTTAACTCATTGAAAGTTTCATTTTGACTATAATTTTTCATATTTATAAAAATACCCTTGACCCGGGGTAAATTTATAATTTTTAAAACTTTCGAGTCATTTGATGTAATTTTTCCCAAACTTCTTTTTCTTGTCCTCCACGTTGAGCTTACTCTTAAGGGACTAGAATGCAAATATTCTTAATTCTTAGGGTCAAAATACAATTTTCTCATTTTTTCATTTAATCGGAAAAAATGACCTCTTTGCTATTCTTCATGCTTAACGATATTTCTCTATTTTTCTTAGTTTCTTATACATTTTATGATAGCAACATTTTTCCTTTAGGGTTTAAATGCAATACTCACATTTTACTTTTAATCTAGGAAATGACCGTTTTGCCCCTAAACCTGGTAAAAAATGTAATTATCCATTCTTTTGGGCACTTTATTGTAATTTTACCCAAAGACCAATTTTTTATTATTTCTTTTGCACTATTCACATTAACTTTCAAATTGATCTATCTCTTAATCTATACCTTCCAGGAGCACAATACTTATGCCGTTGCACTCAGCTCGAGACGAGCTTCCATTCAAGTAGTATATTGTATACTTTCCAGGATAAATTCTGGAATTAATTTCTATTCAGGACCTTATGGAAAATTAATTTAAATTAAGGACCAAACATAAATTCTTCTAAAAATACTTGTACACATGCCATATAAGTCAGTTTCTACCATACTTTGCAAAATACTTGTACACATGCCATACATTGTTCCAACTTGCTCATACCATTGTCAAGACATCTTAAAAGAATTAAAATAATATAATGGTAGCAATGCATAGCTTACCAAATTTACATCAGAATTTATACAAAATTACAAATAAGCTAATAGCAAGGGCAATAGCTAAACTAATCATCAATAGCCTTCTCCTTGCCCTTTGTCTTCTTGGTGGCATTGCCATCTCTTGAACCTATATCATGGGATGCTTGAGGGGATGAGATTGGGGATAATCTCAGTAGCAAGTTACATTCAAAGCATTATGACATTCATTTCACAAAATAAATCACATATGAACATCAAAGTATCACATTCTTTATAAAAATTTTGGCAGCATAACAGCTTAGAAAATGGACATCCTGGGGATTGAAACCCCTCATATTACAGCCAAACCAATCAAAGAAAACATAATATACAGTGTGGCAACTCAAATTCACCATGAAAATATCATATAAACATAGTGAAATCACATAAAGCAATAAATGGACTTTACTACCTCATGAAGTACCACTTGATATTTCACTTGCAACCAATGGTTCCACTTACTTTTCTAAGCTTCCTCAAGTTCCTAGACATCGGTCCCACTTACTTTTCTGAGCTTCCTCAAGTTCCAAGACATCATTAAACAATTGATCAAGTTATTGGTTTCATGTCATTATACATGGAACTCTCATAAAACCCTTAATTGTCCAATTTGCCTATCTTAGCCTATATCATGAATCATATACTTGTTCTTAAGGTTTTTGGCCGTGGGGAATCCATTTTTGGCATTAAAAAAAATGAAATTCCAACTCTAAGATAACCTTCTACACTAACCAAAATTCTGTTCATAGGAAGAAAATTGGTTTTGCCACAAACTTGTTTTAAATCAGACCTAACTTGCTTTGTTTTGCAAAACCTTACACTTTCTCGTGCTTTTATGGTTTTAAAACATCATTCCTTGACTAAACCATGTCTTGAACGAAATTTACAGAGGTTGGGGAAGGAAAGAACTTCATGAAAACTAGACCATACAAGCATGAAACCATAGCAATACACCTAGAAATCTCAAATTCGGTACTTACTGATTTTCCTTGAATGTCTTTATATTTTTCTCCTATTTTCTCCTTCCTCTTCTTGTGTTACTCTTCCTCTCTCTATTTGGGCATATTTTTATCTCTCTTGGATTCACAAAATGAAGGGGTATTTATAGTTAACTAATTAAGCATTAATCAGGGTTACTTTTTGCTAATCAACTTGATTAACTTTAATGACACCTTAGCCATTAAGTTATCTTAACGATTAAGACTTCCCAATTCAGCATATGGGCTGCCATGTGGCACCATTTTAGTAGGGTAATATCTCCAAGATATTGCATAATTTTTCTAGTCTAGTAATACCCTGTATTGGTTACTTTATACTTGGACCGGTAAAGTTACATTTTTTAGTGTAAATCCACTTTAGTGATACAGGAATAAAGTAAACTCATGTCTGGTATTACTTTATTATCCTATCTCTAAAAAGAAACTGTTATGGTGTCCAACTATTTTTCTTTTTACCTAGTTTTTACAGATCAAAAGTAGCTTTATCAGTATAAAGTTACTTTTTAACTTTTGGCACTGATTATTTCTTCATCCTCAAACATTAACCCTAAATGCCATATACCATTGGACTCATCTCATTGAGAGCTTTGTTTTGACAGTAATTTTACATATTTACAAAATAACCCATAACCCGAGGTAAATTTATAATTTTTAAAATTTTTGGGTCATTAGGTATAATTTTCCCTAAGGACTTTTCTACTCTCATTTCCCCATAATTTTTTAATTTTATGGACATAAATGTTATTTTCATAATTCTTTAAGGATAAAAATATAATTTCTCATTTTTCTGTCCAACCGGGAAAAATAACCTCTTTGCCCTGTTTTACACAAAATGGTATTTGCCCATTTTTGCAAATTCTCTATATATCTCTAGATATTCTAGCTTTCTAGGGATGTTATACCATTTTCTCATATCATTAGCAAAGTTAGCCACTTTGTCACCAATATCAAAATTCAGGTTTGGAACTTCCATTAGGTTAGTTAGTGTAACATTGGGCCCTTTCCACCTATCAGTGTAGAACATTGTGTTTTCACCATTCCCAATTTGTTTAGCTAACCCCATTGAAAATTTTTCCCAAACATTAACAACGCTCCTTTATATGAGTTATTAATTTGTTTTCTTCTCAATAATAAGGATTTTATCACTACCAATATATATAGGTAAGCCAAAAGGGGAGTTTATTTCTCAAATTTTGCTTTATCTCCCCATATACACACACAGGTAAGCGAAAAGGAGAGATTATTTTCTAGACTTTTAATTTTGCAGTGAATTAATTGTGTAGTTGAGAAACAATAAACAATATCGACTTGGTTCTCGTTCCACAAGAGCCAAATACCTCCAAAATTCCATATAGCCTCTACCTTGATCCAATTAGAAAACCCCAACTTCTCACCGCTCTTTCATCCTTCTTCCCAATTGTTCAAGTTTCCAACAGAATCAGAATTTTGACATTATTTCCTCTTAATAGGTCAGTTAATTTAAAGGAAACATTCTAGCAACAGCTCTCCTACAGTTCCGAGAGAAAATTTTCGTAAAGAAAAAGAAGAGAAGGACTTAAACCTACTATATAGACTTTTACACCCACATCGTCTGTACTCAAATCATAGACTTCCACCATTGCTTTTGGAATCAAGTTAATGGTCATGCCACTATATTTTGGGGAGATGTCTGGTGGCTTTGTTGGCATGGGGATACATTCTTGCGCCTTCTTGATATTTTGCTTTGCACAATTTTCACCGTTCACATTATTATTCTTCAGTTGCTTCTCTTTGACCTGTGTTACTAGAGCATAGGCTTTCTTCATTGCCAAATCCAAATTTCATGGGTCCTTCATTTTAATCTATCCCATCCTCACATGGTGTGCTCTCACACTTTGCTTTCATTTTTTGGATAAGGGAAATGATCTTGGGCCTACTTGTTTGATTCCTTTTGATACCACTTGCCTTAGACTTTTCTTTAATAACCACCCCATCATTACCTTTTATCATTAGGCTTAAGCCCACTGAGTGCTCTATGTTTAATCAAGTGTTTTGATGATTTCAAACTAACCTTCAAGAGTTTGGAATAAAGATATCAAAGGTGCACAAAAAGCTCAAGTGAAGAATTCCTGGAGAAATCAGTGCAAAGATTCATGTAGGATGTTTAAAAATGTTTTGATTTGAGTAAAAGACTTTGATTTGGTGAAAAGATGTTCTAAAACCTTGATTCTATGTTAAATCATGGAATATTTGAAAAACATCCACCAACAGACGAAGTTTGAAAAGTTAATACTGATCTGTCATCTTGGAAATTCGAACTTTGGCTTTGGAAATTCGAATTTTGTATTGAAACTGAACAAGTCTGAAGAGAAGCCTCTCTGACAAATGAATTTTGACTTAATAAAATTTGAATTTTGATAAGTGTCTAAAATAAGCTTTCTGTAATAGACAAACTTTGGGTTTTGGAAGTTCGAATTTTAGACAAAATGTAACTTATGAAAACTAAAGAAATTCGTCTGAAATTATGTCAAAGTTCATCTAAAACTAAGTTTTGATTGGATTTCAAAATTTCTCACTGACAGACGAACTTTGAATATGAAAATTCGAATTTCAAAAACTAAACTTATGAGTCTGTTACAATGATATGTTGACATACGAATGACAGTATTTATAAATTCGGATTTTGAAGAAAGTATGAAAAGAGGTCTCTCTGACAGATGGACTTTGCTCTTTCAAAATTCAAATTTTGAATCATATGGACAACTATGCCTTATAAACCAGCTACGAACAGACGAATTTTGGGGTTCCAAAATTTGAATTTCGAAGGCACTGTAGCAAATTGAAAATATTGTTCACACTTAACAAAAAAACTTTCTACTTGAAAATTCGTATGTCACAAAGAAGAAACATTTTCCAAATATCAAAATTCGAATTTCACTTCATGACAGACGAACTTCGAGCTTTCAACATTGAAGCTGTTAACCTTTGGTTTCTGCGAAATTCGTCTATTGACCAATCGAAATTTGAATTTCAGTATGTCAGAAGCATTAAATGCGGTTGGTTAACAGATAGTTTTTCAGAGTAACCATTGGATAACTTCTCCAACGGATAGATTTTGTCTCTAATGTATAGTTGAGACCTAAATCTATAAATACAACATCATTTGAAGTTGTGGGTAACGATTTTTACATTGTAAATATTGAAACTCTGCCAAATCAATCACTAAAAGTCTGTTACTCTCTCACTTCAATATTTTGTACTTCAACTTTCATATTCACTCTATTTAAGAGAGTTTAATCCTTGTAATCAATCTTATCTTCATCTGGAAGATAGATTTTCTTGTGAGGGGGTATCACAAGGGATTGGGGAGCACTTTGTAAGAGTGCATAGAGTGATTGAGTGAAGCTCTAGAAATAGAGCAACATCTTTGTATTGAGGCATTTGCAAGAAGCCCACGGAATTCTTGCAGTATAGTGGAAAATCTCAAGTGGTGACTTGGGGACTGGACGTAGGTCAAGTGGAGAGACCGAACCAGGACAAAATTTCTGAGTTTTCTTCTCTTTACTGCCACCTTTACAGTTATTTGTTTATACTCTATTTTACCATCATATATTGCTTTCTTCACCTTCTTGATATTTTGCAGAAAATTTTTAATCTTCCCAATTCACCCCCTCCTCTTGGGAAGCCATCTAATCTAGCACCCTACACACTCTTTACTTGGTTCAACATTAAAAATGAATTCACACTCATGTTTCCTTACTGCTTCTTCCTTTGACATAGCGATGACCTTTCCCTTCCCTACTATCTTTTTGTCATCTTTTTTCCTCCATTCTCTAATTTGTACCTTTGAAGTGCTAGTCATTTCTATCCTCTCCTCTAAGTTGACTAATACATTAAATCTTTGATGTAGAAGGTATGTTTGACTCGTTGCTTTTTGGCTTTTCTATTTCATTCTGTCTTGTAGCTTGGCCATTTTCTCCCTCTTGCTTCATTGATCTTGATCGTTGGTTTCTTTTGACCACAACCACGATTTGAATTCCTCCTCTAATGGTATACTTATCTTCTTCCTTGGTATTGTTTCCATTGTTCACTGGCTTATTTTGGTCGTATTTTTGGTGTAGTGACTATAGGTTGAAATAGATTTATAGGGCACTCCTCCAATCTGTGACCATACTTCCCACATTTGAGACAAATCATATTTAATTCTTCACATTCCACATTGAACACAAATCCCCTAACTACAACTTGTGGGTTCTGGTTTTTTCACAAAGTAACTTGAACACTAACTCATGTAAGAGACCTTTTTTCTACCCTTGGGTTTGTATTTTGGTCACATACTAAGGCATTTAAATAAACTTTTAGAGTTTTTCCAATGTAGTTACACACCTTCGTTAAAATCTCCTCATCATAGTAGTGTAATGGCAAGTTTGGACACAAATTGCAACCTTGAATACTAAATGACTGCGTGGATTGAAGTTTTGACTACACCGTTAGGCCGCCAAATAATGCCCTTAAATCACCTCTGATCCTCCAATTAAGATTCTCTGCCCGACAATGCTATCCCAAGAATGATGCTTTGTAGGCTAAAGGAGGTGATTTTCTACTTGATCCCTCCTTGCTTGCCTTTTGAAATGAAATTCCCCTAGTTTTGTTTTCATCTTTCAAGCCTAAGTTCTTAGCTGTGTAACATCTAGATTTTCAAGACTATGCAAAATGATCATTATGATGTGCCTCGAATGAATATGAGAAAAGTATGGTTGAAAAGGATGTGGCATTAATATGCTAAATAAATGCTAGAAGGGGCAAAATGACATTTTCCATGTTGGGTCCTTAATTGTAATTAATTAAAAATATTGGACCCTTAAGTGTAATAAAGTAAAAATTTGGGCCCTTTCCTGATAATTTTCATTTATTTCAAAAATTCAATATGAATACCAAAATGGACCTTATGACATGTTGGACCCAATGGAATAATGCATTGAGCAAAGGAATCAGTTTGAAAGGAAATAGACTACACATAATGTAGTGAAAAATACAAGAAAAAAAAGTATTGTAGGCTCCACAATACTGATAAAGTAAAAAAGAAAAGCATATGGACCTTACTTTGAATCATAGTTTGGGACAGGATATTAAGTTAAATACAGATCTCAATCTACTTTATTTCCTATATAGAATAAAGTACAAACAATATTAGAAATATTGTAAAAGTACCTTTAATTGTCCAAATATAAAGTAACCAATATAGGATATGTCTGGATCAAGAAAAATATACTACATAAAGGACACTTTCTCTCCTCTTATTGGCCAATATTTGTGCATGTGCTTGGAGGGAATATTTTATTATTTTGGTAGCTAACTTGAAGAAGGAATTGATGTCATGGATGATGCATTTCAAGGAGACACTTGGACAATTTCTATACCTTCCTTGTGTCTATAAATATCAAGCCAACTCCCTACCCCAACTTCCTCATATTCGGCCACACCTAAAAGCAAGAGAGAGAAAGAAAATTAGTGAGAGAAATAAAGCAGGAAAAAGGAAGAAGAAGAAGAAAGAGCATGCTTGAAGGTACTTTTAATTCTAAAGTATCTCCTTCAATTCTAAAGTGATTTTTCAAGAGCTAGGATTATGTTTAGATGCATCTATTCCCCTCCTCCTAGGGTTTATGGTTTTAGCCAAGGTGGGTACTGGGTGAGGGAAAGTGTTTGTTTGAAAGTAAAACTAGAGAAAACATGCAAATGGTGTAAGAAAGTAGGTTTGCATGAGTTTTAAGCAAGTTGTATTGAAATTCCTTCTCTTGCTCACTAAGAGGAAGTTTTAACAAATGCTAGATAGTGGTCTTAGGCTTGGATTTTCATGAATCCAATGGTAGAAATTGATTCCTCATACATAAATTAGTTAAAGACAAGTTATTTTTTCAAGAAAAAGTCAAGTATAAGAAATATGAGTTTTTAGGGTTCAAGAATGAAATTTATAAAAGCCATGAAGAATTAGATGATTTAGTATAATTTTCTTGATACCTCTAGGCTTAAGAAGTGGCAAGGAAGTGATTGGGAAAGGCTTTAAGTAAGAGGTTAAAGCTCCAATGTAGTGTTACTTGTATGTTTATTTGATGAAAGCTAAGCTTTGGATGTCCTATTTTTAAACCATTATGCTACCAAAATTTTTCTAACCAATATGGTATTTTCATACATTTTTAATGAACAATGCAATATTATAAATGTTTTCAATATTATGTGATAATGTATTAGCATGCACAAGTATACTACTGAGATGCTTAATCTCATCCTCCCAAGTACTAACTATACTATGTGTAAAGCAGAACAATGGAAGAAAGCAAAGGAACAAGAAAGTGATGAGAAAGCAACTTAATGATTATGTTATAATGTATATAAAGCATGCTAGAGGATGTTGAATAATGTAATGAAGTTAAAGATTGAAAAAAAAAAAGAAAATTCCTTTGATTGGAATTTATGAAAGGTAAAGGTTTAGAAATGTCTATGTTACACTAAAGGAAATTAGCCAAAGTATGATTCCTCTAGTTAGAGGATATGATGTGCTTTATGATAAAATGAACGATGTGTAATTTGGCTAAGCAAGATGTAAGTTATGACTCATAGAAGTAAAAGGTCAAAACTAGATAGTTGTTGGAAAAATGTATTTTATTGTAAATACTGTTTATTTTGAAAGGATGTATAACATTATGCAGTGCTCCAAAAATTCAACTAGTTTCATATATGGAAAGAGCTATGTCTTATAAGTAATATGGCACTAGTTTTCATAAAAAATATGTTTGTTTTCTAAAACTTTTCCAGTAAATGATTTATCATAATGTTCTTTCTTATATGAGTATAATAAATGTATAAAATAAATATGTTTAGAAAAGAGATATACAAAGCTTTCCAATGACATAAAGAATACACGATTGGCTCTGTTTCAAATGAGAATTGAATTTTTAAAAGTATAAGACAGAAACTAGAAGCAGAAAATAAATAGTAAATTAGAGGATTAAATTGTAATAATTGATGTCCAAATTCTAGTTTCATATTTTTTCATGGAAACTTTAAGATGTGAATGGTGTTTAGAGACTTGAACCATTATGAAATGATTGTTATACATTTAATTATGATTTTTCAAATTTCTCTACGCAATATAATGAATAGTGCATGAAAATAGAATTTTTCAGTTTTGGGTTTCCAATTGGTTCAAAATCTTAGGAACCTTTTTATTGCATCCAAGTGAGGTAGTATTCATGGGAAATATGTCCAAAGATGAGATGTGATAGGCTAATCTATAAATTGCTTCTTGTGCATTTTCAATACTCACAATTTCCGCATCCTCATCTCTCTTCTTAATATTGCATCTGATGTCTTCCTCATCCTTTGACAATAGCCAGAGGTCCCATTTCCAAGACCAAACCAGTTATATCATAACTAAAGTTGTTCATTGTGGCTCTGGCTCAACTGGCTTGGTATGTCTTGGTCATTTTGGGTCAGGCCTAGGTCAAGCCAAAAAGAGAAAGAGATAAAACCAAAGAGAAAGCCGAGCCATGTTAGTATTCCTATGTTTGGATGATAACAAAACTAGAGAAGAATTGTTTTGCAAGATATATTTATCATTCAGGCATAATTTAAGGAAGTCATCTTGTCGAAGATAACTCAAGACACGTCTCTTAGTTTTTTTCTATAAGTGGTTCAAGTTATGAGCAAATAAACTTTGAATGAGTGCTTTCAAATAATTTCTAAGCTCAACTTTTTTAAATATCTTAGAAGATTCTAAGTCCAGGAGTTTCTTCAAGCTTTATCTATTTTAGTTTCACTCAATCCTGTTGAAGTAACTGATTGCTCTTGACCTATAACTTTTTATGCTAGCAAATCATTTTAGTCTCGTGCCTTCTTGCTGGTATAGCAAAGTAATTGATTGTGTTTTGCCTATCAAAATCATTGTGTCTTTATCTTGCATAATAATCATTACCATAATTTGCATAATCAATTATATCTTGAATCTATCTCGGTTCAATGTCCCCTTCTTGGCATAATTGATTACTTCTATAAAAGTAATCAGTTATCGATTTGTTCCTTTCTCGTATGCTTCTATTTCGCATTATGACCAGTTACTCATGCCTCATAATTGATTATGTTCCCTCATATAATCTATTATATCTTATGAAACAATTGATTACATCCTCCTATCTTTTGAACCTAATATGTTACCCTAACCCATGTAACAAGTTACTTCTTTAAACAAGTTTTCTTGCTCTCTGTTTCAAATCTAAATATTTATGTATGAGCTTATAATTGATTACATGATTACTTTATTCAAAAAAATTTCTAACTTAACCTTTTACTTTCTTAGATATAATTTGTTATCTTAGCTTCTCTTGTTCAGCTTTTTCGATGATCAGTTACCCTTTCTAAGATAATCAATTATGTCCCTGAAATCTTCATATATGCTTTCTTGTCATTCCTTTATATCTGGGCAAGCTAGAAAATGAACTTAATTTCTTCTTCTATATTAAAAATATTTTCTTCTAGCTTAATTAATCATTTTACTTTATGGTGAAATACGTTGGAAAGAGAACATATACTCAGTATAATTGGTTACCTATAATATGTAATCATTTAATATGGGTAGGTAAGCATTAAATGCACCTTCAACAGTTACAAAATCTCTTAGTAATAGGAAATTAATTGTACCTAACGGCTAGTTAATAAGTTTTACCTATAAATAGTGGTTCATTTATGTAGAAAAGAACAAGAAGAGAGTTCTGAAATTATTTGCACTTATATTCATTGTTCTTTTGCTCATAAATGAGTTCAACCACCTTAAAGCTTCATTGTATCATATCTATGTCTTTGTGTAAGTCTTTATTGCTATAAAGCATTAAGCTTTAATTACAAATCTTTCAGAGCAAACTCAAGATAGTGAGTATCTTGAGTGGGTTATCAAATGGCTCTTTGTATAGAAAGAGTATTGTTCGTGGAAGAATGGAGCATTGTATTGAGACTTACAAGTGCCCTTTCAAAACTTATGGAGATAGTATAAATCTCAAGTAGTGACTTGAGGATTGGACAAAAGCCTAGCAGTGTAGGGTGAACTAGAATAAATTTCTTGTGCCTCTTCTCATTTACATCATTTTTTTCAGTATTGAATATACTCTATTTACCCCTAATCTCCTATCTATTTTACAGTTTCATTAATTCTTTCAGTTAAGATGAAAAATTTTGGATCACTTAATTCACCCCCTCTTAGGTGCTCAGCCATTTCAAAAATTGGTATCAAAGCTTGGACTCTCATCAAAGATCTAACCATCCGAGAGCAATTATGGCTAGATTTGGAGAAAATCTTTTATCTGAACGATGCAACATCAATAGACCTCCTAGTTTTAATGGTGAAATTCACCTACTGGAAGATGAAAATGAGATTGTTTCTTAAGGCGTTAGACTAAATGCATGGGACGTGATTACAACAAGAGATTTCAAGCCAAAGAAAATGATAGACAGAATAGAGCATGACAACCCTAAAGAAGAATGGATTGAGAATGATGTAAGGAGAGTTATGCTAAATCACAAAATAAAGCAAGTGATCATATGTGCCTTAAGTGAAGATGAGTACTTCCATGTTTGCAATTGTTCTACAACTAAAGAAATTTGGGAAGCCTTAGAAGTTGCTCAAGAAGGAATTGAAGGAGTTAAAGAAAATCATATTGATACTCTCACAGCTGAATATTGAAGTTTTGAAATGAAAGAAGGCAAAAGTATGAAAGACTTGCAGATAAAGTTCACCCATATGATCAACAAGTTAAAGGCTCTTAATAAGGCGCATTCTCAAAGGGAGAAAATAAAAAAAAAATTTCTCAGAGCTTTCCCTGCTAAATGGTAACCAAAGATCACAGCCATTAAGGAAACTCGAGGCACATCAATAAGTTTAATCTTTGCTTTATTTAGAACTCTTGTTGAATATAAAGTCAAACTCAGTGCCCTGAAGGATGTAACACCTTAACTTATAGCCCTATTTCCTGTAATATCCCAAAATTTCACTGGATACTAAGTAATAAAAAATGACATAATCAATGTTAATGCAAAATATACAAGGAATTCACGAAAACGAACAGACACTGTTTTGCATGAATAAGGGCAAAGAGGTCATTTTCCCCGGTTGAAAGAAAAAATGAGAAAATTATATTTTTACCCCTAAAGAATTATAAAAATGACATCCACGTCCCAAAATATATAAAAATTACACAAAGAAGAAATAGAAAATCCCTTGGAAAAAATTACACCTAATAACCAGAAAGTTTCAAAAATTATAATTTAACCCTGGGTCAAGGACAATTTTGTAAATATACAAAATTACTGTCAGAATTGTTAGATATGCTGGCTTCCCAAGACGGGGGGTGAATTGGGAAGATTAAAATTTTCTGCAAAAGTCAAAAGTGTGGTGAAGACAAAAGAGACAGTAAAACAGAGTATAAAGGAATAGCAATGTAAGAGCAGTAAAGGAGAAAAGAAGACACGGATGTTTATCCTGGTTTAGTCTCTTTATCTTGACCTACGTCTAGTTCCCAAGCAACAACTTGAGATTATCCACTATCTTGCAATAATTCAGTGGGCTTCTTGCAATTGCCCCTGTACAACTTCGATGCTCTGTTCTTAGAGCTTACAACCTCACTTTTTGCACTTTAGCTAAGTGCTTCCCAAATCCCTTGTGATATTCCCTCGCAAGAAAATATTTCTTCCAGATGAAGATAAGATTGATTACAAAGAATGAACTCTCTAATTTAGAGTGTATATGAAAGTTGAAGTTCAGAAGAATGAAGTATGAGAGTAAGAGACTTTGAGTTGAGAATTTGACAAAGTTTCAGTATATACAATATAAATTTGTTACCCACAACTTCAAATGAAGTTCTATTTATAGATTTAGGTCTTAACTATACATTAGAGACAAGATCTATCCGTTAGAGACATTACCCAACGGTTACACTGAAAAACTATCCGTTCATCAACCACATTTAATGCTTCTAACACTCAAAGTTTGAATTTTGGTTGGTCAACAAACGAATTTCACATATACCAAAAGTTAAAGACTTTAACGTTGAACTTCAAAGTTCATCTGTTTATAAAGCAAATTTCAAATTTTCATCTTTGAAAAATATTTCTATGTTGGAACATATGAATTTTCAAGTTTAAGTTCTTTTGATAAGTGTGAACAGTTGTCCCATATTGCTACAGTGCCTTCGAAGTTCAAATTTTGGTGCCCAAAATTTGTCTGTCAGTGAGCAGCTCAATAAGGCATAATAGTTTATCTTTTCAAAATTCAAATTTCTAAGATTCAAAGTTTGCTTGTCAGAGAGACCTCCTATCAGACTTAGTTCAAAGTTTGAATTTCTGAAAACTAACATTCGTATGTCAACAGATTATCATAACAGACTTGCAAGCTTTGTTTCTAAAGTTTGAATTTTCAAAATCAAAGTTCATCTGTCAGTGAGCTAATTTTGGATTCTTTTTAGTCTTCACTTTCAAATGGGCTTTGAAATATCCTCAGATGAATTTTTCATTTTTATGAATTGTAGTTTATCAGAAATTTGAATTTTCAAAACTCAAAGTTTGTCTATCAGAGAAGGCTCTCATCAGACTCATTTCGAAGTTCAAATTTCTGCATTCAAAGTTCGTCTGTCAGAAGAATCTCTTTTCTGACTAACTTATCTTCAATTCAAAATTCAAATTTCAAAAGTCAAAGTTCAAATTTTCAAAGCAATAGATCAGCTTTAAGACTTTAAAGTTCGTCTGATAGTGGGTATTTTTCAAGTATTCCATGAATTAACATGGAATCAGATTTCTAAAAACATTCTTTTGCCAATTCAAAGTCTTTTACTCAAATTAAACATAGTAAAAATCCTATATCTAATCTAGTGATGATTTTACTTAGATTTCTTCATTTGGGATCTTCCATGCACCTTTGATATCTTCTCTCCAAGCTCTAAAAGGTTGGTTTGGAATCATCAAAACACTTGATTCAACATTCTCCCCCTTTTTGATGATGACAAAACAACTTGCAAACCGAACTAGTACTTGGGTTTGCTTTAACAAGCTCCCCCTCAACATATGCATTATAATTCAGAAGATAAGATATCATGCACAGCAGATCAACCAAAGAAAATCATTCATTCATTTAAGGTTTTTCATTACAAAGGCAGAACATTGCAATCATAAAATTCAGAACAAAGTTCAAAGCAAAGATTTATCATTCTTAAGCCAAAAACAATACTACAAGAAGGACCAAGCACTCCTAAGATCTAATCACTTCTTCTTAGGCTTGGACATCTTGCTGTAGGTCTTGCCAGAAGGCTCTGCTGCAGTCTTTCCAGTTTGCTCAGACTTCTCCCCTTTTTTGGCATCATCAGGAAGGTGAACAAAGTCAGCAGGAGGAGGGATTTGAGATACTAGAATTGCCTGAAGAGGCGCCAAAACAAATGGTAGATCTGGATTGAGCCTTGGCAAAGACTCAAAAGCTTTAGAATTAGAATCCTCATCATCAGAGAGTTCAAGAAGTTCTTGCACTTCTTGTCTAGTGACTGCCAACTGAGCTCTTCGTGCCACTGAGAGACCAAAAGTGGAAATAGGTGAGGGAGTAGGAGGAAAAAACATTTCTTCAAGCCTTAATCTTTGAGCTTGTAAAAGAGCATTATGAGCAATAGCATTTAAATCAACATAAGGCACAATGCTTCTCTCTTCATTCAGGGTACCTTGCATGAATGGTGAAGTGGTGATGGGTGCCACTAGTTTCTCAACTTGCTCAGATTCTTGAGATGAGAGGATTGAATCCTGACCAACTTTAGGAATGGGCTCATGGGAGCTTTGTTCCAGAGGGGCCTCTTCCTCCATTCCATAGTCCAAGGGAGGACCAGGACTTGCCTCATTACTGAAGGCCTGTGGTGTTGTCAATGTGCTAGTAGCTCCAGTATCATGCACTACATCATTAGGTTTAGGGCAGGGTAGCACGAAAGGACTTGGAGGCTCAGGTGTAGGAGACATGACAGGCTTAGAGAATCCTGACTGAGGTAGAGTTGATGTAGAGGGAATGACATTCCTGATGTCTTCATATGCATCAATAACCAGTTTCATATTCTTTGCCAACTAATGTATCTGGTCTTACAGAAGAGCAAACTTGGCATTTTGCTCATCTCTGATGCTAAGGATGAGTGCAGGTAGACTGTCATACAACTCAATGATCTTAGTTGGCTTTGCTCGAGTAGATAGAGTTGATCGTATTTGAGCTTGAGTGGGCTGAGATGGAGATGGGACTAGCTAAGAAGGCTGAGGTATGGATTTTGCGGCAGCCTCAGAGGTTCCTTTTTGCTGTTAGGAGGCTTCCTCGTCAAAGAAAAGGTCTTCAGTCTTTCCATCTCCCTTTCCAATCCATCTTCCATCTTTCTTCTCTATTCCCATCTTTTGCAGTTCTTCTTCTTTAAAGATTTCAGTAGGCTTCCCTTTTCCTTTCTCAAGATGTTGGATTCGGGCATACTAAAGTATCTTGGAGATTATTGCTGCATAGGAAAGGGTGGAATCTTTCCTCTGATCTCTTGCCTTGATCATGTGTTGGAGGATGATGTGTCCCATGTTGATAAGCTTCCCACGCATAATAGCTACCATCACATGTGCTTCAGCCCTTGTAATCAAATTGAAACTGCCTCCTTTTTTGAAGATTATCCTAAAAACAATATAGTGCAGGATTCTGACTTGAGCACTAAGGTTAGTAGGCTTCAGCAAGCTTAGAGGTGTCCTGTTCTCTTTTCTTCTGAATAGAGTGTTCAGGATTGTGCTTTCCTTGTAGTTCATCAGTGGTTTTAGCCTCATCCATATACCCTGAGGCTGTAATGTCAATCTTCAGACCGTCTTGCCCTGGAATTTCTAAAACCTCATTAAAGGTTTCATCTGTTAGCTAGATGATCCTTGACCTCAGATTCACTTCCCATTTCTTCTTCTTGCTGTTAAATTTCAAAGAGGCATACCAGGTTTTGACTACCTCATTATCATATCTTTCCAGGATTTCCAACAAATTTTTGTATCTTATCATCCATAGCCCAGCATCAAAGTTGTTAGAAACTAGGAATTCTTCCAAATTCAGTGAGGCTTGATTACCTTTTTGCTGACAAATTTGAAAGTGTATTCTCCAAGAATATGATCATTGCTCCACAGTGGTAGTGAGGTCAGTTGATATTCTCCAGATTCAGTGCTGGAGGAAGAAGAAGGAGCAGCAGCAGTGAGAGGGGTGGTAGGATCAGAAGGCTCTCCTTTCTTTGAAGGAGAGGGTGCAGATTTCTTCGAGTCTGCCTTTTGAGTAGTTTTCGGCCTTTTGGAGGGAGTAGCCTTGCTAGATTCGCCTTTTCTTTTCTGTGTTTCACTCTCCTTGGAGGCATATTGAGATTTTACAGACCTCTTTGGCCGTGACTCTCCTTTCCCAACTTCTGGATTTTTGACTCTTGCCATTCTTGTGGATGAATGATTCAGAAAGATGCAAAGTGTGGGTTTATAAGGTGCAAAAAGAAGTTTAATCGGTGAGAAATGAAGGTTCATGAATGAAGTTAATGGGAATTAAGGAGAGAATTTGAACAGACTTGAGAGAGAGATGAATAGGGTTGCGTCTGTTCAGAGATCAACCTTCAGTTTTAACGTATGTAACTGCTGAACAGACGAATTTTGAGAGGCTAAAATTCAAACTTTGAGTAGTCACAAGTTAATCCATTCAGCAAGGCTTACTAACAGATGAATGTTCAACTGAAAATTCATCTGACAGAGGCTTGGTTCTGAAAACAATATGTGAACAGACGAACTTTGCCTCAACAAAGTTTGAACTTCGAAACAATCAGGCAATAAGCAATTATGAACAACACAAGCAACATACGAACTTTACTTATGAAAATTTGTCTTTTAGAGAACCAATAAAGTGAACATGTTACAACAAACGAATTTTGACTCCAAAATTTGAATTTTAACATTTTGTAAAGAATTTTTCAATATGCTTATTTTGAGAAATGGAGATTCGTCTATTAGTCATGTTGAACAGAGACAATATTTGCATTTCATTTTTTAAAATTTGAATTTCTGTTGTTCAACAGATGAATTTTGAAGGATAGAAGAGTACTGTTACAGTATGCAGCCAGCTGAAATTTGTCTGATAGGCATCCAAATTCGAATGTTAAGCATGCTAACTTTACAAAAACACAGTTTAATCACGAAAATTCATCTAATAAACATCTAAAATGCGAATTTCAACTTTCTGAACTTACAGAACAGATCTAGATTCTCAGATTTCTGGCTTTCTTTTTCATCATTTGATTGTGCCATCCTGATTAGCTCCATTATATGGTTCTGTTATCATTTAAACTTATGAGAAGCACCTGCAACTTATATTAAACACACTCTGATACTAAAGTTAGGATTGATTCAATGTCAGAAGCTTTAATTAAGATAGATATAAGGACATACTTACAGTTCATTGGGATTTACCATACCCAATTCTCTTCTAATTTTACAATGTCTATCCTCTGGAAGGGGCTTTGTCAGAATATCAGTAACTTGATCCTCGATAAGGATGTATTCTAATCTGATTTCTCCTTTCAGAACATGATCCCTTATAAAGTGATGCTTAACCTCAATATGATTTGTCCTTGAATGCATGACAAGATTCTTTGTGATATTAATAGCACTTTGGTTGTCACACATTATTGGTATTTCCTTAATCTCAATCTCAAGATCTTCAAGCTGCTACTTCATCCAAATAACTTGGGCATAACGGCTACCAGCTGCAACATATTCAGCTTCTGCAGTGGATAAAGCCACACTGTTTTGCCTCTTGCTGAACCATGACACCAAAGATCCTCCAAGGAACTGACATGTTCCACTTGTGCTTTTTCTGTTAGTTTTGGATCCAGCAAAGTTAGCATCAGTGTATCCAATGAGGTCTTCTCCATTGCCCTTTGGGTACTAAAGTCCCATTTGTGATGTTCCAATTAAATATCTGAAGATGCATTTCACAGCAGTTACATGGGTTTCTTTGGGACATGATTGGAACCTTACACACATACAGACACAGAACATGATGCCAAGTCTACTAGCTATTAGGTATAGCAGAGATCCAATCATTCTTCTGTATTGGGTTATGTCAAAAGTTTTTCCTCCTTCATCCATATCAAGCTTAGTTGCAGTAGCCATAGGAGTTCCCATTGGCTTGGCTTTTTCCATGCCAAACTTTTTCAGCAGCTCTTTCAGATATTTTGATTGGTTAAGGAAGATACCATCAGCACATTGCTTAATTTACAGTCCAAGGAAGAAGTTAAGCTCACCCATCATTGACATTTCAAATTCACCCTGCATTAACTTAGAAAAATTCTTGCAAAGAGATTCATTAGTAGCACCATATATAATATCATCAACATAAATTGGAATAATAAGTAAATTTTTGTTTTCTTTCTTAGTAAAGAAGGTAGTATCTACTTTTCCTCTACTGAATCCCTTTTCAATTGGAAAGTTGCTTAACCTTTCATATCATGCACTAGGAGCTTGTTTTAAACCGTAAAGAGCTTTCTTTAGTTTATAAACATGGTTTGGTTTTATAGAGTCCTCAAAGCCTGGAGGTTAGTCTACATAAACTTCTTCCATGATATATCCATTCAAAAAAGCACTTTTCACATCCATTTGATATAATATTATGTTCTTCATGCATGCATATCCTAGCAGGATTCTAATTGCTTCTAATCTTGCAACTGGAGCAAAGGTCTCCTCAAAATCAATACCTTCTTCTTGATTATATCCTTTGGGAACCAGTCTTGCTTTATTTCTTATTATTGTTCCTGATTCATCAAGTTTATTTCTAAAAACCCATTTAGTGTCAATGATAAGGTGATCTCTAGGTCTAGGCACTAAATCTCAAACTTGATTTCTTTCAAACTGATTTAATTCATCTTGCATGGCCAGAATCCAATATTCATTAGTTAAGGCTTCTTTAGCATACTTAGGTTCAATTTGAGAAATGAATGCACAGTTGATTATCTGATCCCTTAGCTATTTTCTAGTTTTAACTTTCTCTTGAACATCCCCAATAACTTGGTCAACAGGATGATTCCTTTGATATCTCCAAGCTCTGGGAAGTTCTTGAGATACATCTTCATTATTCTCATCCTCAAAGTCTTTCTCCTGAATATCTTCCTCTATGTTAATAGATTCAGATATTTCTGGAGGTTCAGTTTTACCTTCTTCAGAAATATCTAAGTTCTTAAAATTTGAAATAAGATCATCTTCATCAATGATATGCTTGGAAACAATTTCATTTTCAATAAACACAACATGCACAGATTCCTCTACAGATTTAGTTTTCTTATTGAAAACTCTATATGCTTTACTCCTACTAGAATAGCCCAAAAATATACCTTCATCATATTTGGCATCAAACTTACTCAGATTCTCCTTTCCATTGTTATGGATGAAACATTTACAACCAAACACATGCAGATGTGAAAGGTTTGGCTTCTTTCCTTTGTACAGCTCATAAGGAGTCTTCCCCAGAATTGGTCTGATGTAAGCTCTGTTAATGATGTAACTTGTTGTGTTTACTGTATCAGCCCAGAATACTTGAGAAAGTTCCTTTTTGTTCAGCATTGCTCTTGCCATTTCTCCAATTATTCAGTTCTTCCTTTCCACCACTCCATTCTGCTGAGGAGTTCTTAGAGCTGAGAAGTTGTGATAATTCCATGTTCATCACAATACTCCAGAAAACATGAATTTTCAAACTCTCCTCCATGGTCAGACCATCCCTTTGAGCCTTGAGGATTACTTTCTGATTACTTTTTCGGATGACCAGGCAAAATTTTGAGTCAAACAGTATCTAGTTACCTTTGTCACATGTCTGACTCACACTTAGCATATTATGATTGAGATCAATTACAAACAGCACCTCTTCAATAGATGTTTCAGGATTCTTGCCCACAATGCCAATTCCCACTATTTTGCCATATTGATCACCTCCAAAGATCACCTTTCCTCCCTTTTTGTCTCTAAGGGTGATGAACTTCTCCTTATCACCAGTCATGTGACTTGAGCAGGGACTGTCCATATACCATTTGTTGCTCTTTCTTGCTTTAAGACATATCTGCAAAACAAAGTTCAGAGTTTCTTTTTAGGTACCCAAATTTGCTTGGGTCCTTTTCTATCAGTGGCATTTTCCCTAGATACAAGTGTACCTTTGGGAACCCATTTTACCTTCCTGTCAAGTCTATTTTTCTTCAATGCACATGAATTAGAAATGTGTCCCTTCTTGTTACAGGAGTGACATGTGGTAAAAGGGCTGCTAGATTGTGATGCAAAAAGAAAGCAATGCAGATAATATTTTAGTTTCACATATTTTGGTTGATCATAGGATTCAATGCAATTTGAAGTATGATCTTTCTTTTTATGCCCATTAGCATGCACAAAATGCCTCATATATAGATTTTGATTTTTCTTTTTAATCCTTTATTTTACTGCACAAGGATCATATGCAAGTCCAGCTTTTCCTTGTGTGATTCTCTGACTGCCCATTAAAGCTAACAACATGTCTTTACCCTTAGTAAGTCTAGCCATTCCTTTCAGTAGATAGTCATTAGTTTGCTTTAATTCAGTACATGATATACAGCAAGCAGATTCAAATTTATGCAGAGATGTAAGTCAGAAATATTGCACTGAGAGTCTAATTTGTTAATCCTTTTCTTAGCTTGTCTCAGTTCTTTAGCTGTCATAATAAATTCATCATGCAGTTCATGAAATGCATCAAGTAATTCAGAATAAGAAGGTTCAGATTCATATACCTCATCCTCATGATCACTGTTGGATGGATTTTGAGTTTCTTCATATGCAAGTACCATCAAGCAGATATTGGCAATTTCATCTTTATCATCTTCTTCCTTATCTGAGTTGTTGTCCCAGATTGATGAAATGTATGCCTTCTTCTTCTTGCTCTTGTTAGCAGCTTTCTTTTCTTTCTCTTGCTTCTTTAAGAATTGTGGATAATCCCATTTGATGTGCCCTTGCTTTTTGCATTCGTAGCAAGTGACAAGTTCTTTTCCTTCTTTCTTGTTGTCTCCAGCTGCTCCTTTCTTGAAGAATCTTTTATTTCTTTTCTTGTTGTAAAACCTTCCGAATTTTCTGATCATCATAGCCAGAGTTTCTTTATCTAATTCATCTCCATCATCAAATTCTTCTTCTTTCTCTTCAGCAACTTTCAGAGCAAGACCTTTCTTTTTTCTGTCTTGTCCTGCTTCCTTGAGAGCCTTTATTTTTCCCTTATATTCTTCAAGACTACCGAAGAGGGCTGTGATAGATGCCATTGATTCTCCTCTGGCTTCCTCTATGGCTGTTACTTTGGGTTGCCATTCCAGAGGAAGAGCTCTAAGGATTTTTCTCACCTTTTCTGGTTGAGTGTACTCCTTGCCTAGACTCTTCAATTGATTCAAAATAAGGGTGAATCTCTTTTGTAGCTCTTTGATGCTCCTACCTTCCACCATTCTGAAGCTTTCGTATTCACCAATGTAGGAGTTCAATTTTTTTTCTCTTACTCCAGTGATTCCTTCATGAGTGATTTCTAAAGCGTCCCACATACCCTTGGTTGTGGAACATTGTGATACTCTGTAGAATTCGTATTGGTTTAATGCACTTACCAGGCAGTGTTTTGCCTTAAAGTTCAGCAAGACTCTTCTCCTATCTTCCTCATTCCACTCATCCTCTGGCTTCTCCTTGTATTGTCCATCATCCTTCAGTTTCATTGGGACAAAGTCTCCCTTCTGGATGATAGACCAGATGTTTAGATCAATAGGCTGGAGATAGATTTGCATTCTCATCTTCTAGTATCTATAGTGTTCTCCATTGAAGTCAGGTGGTCTGTTTGTATTGTTTCCCTCAGGTAGTATGCTTTATCCAAAGCCAGCCATTGAATTTCTCAGACTGTTAGATCCTTTGTTTGGGAATCCAGGCTCTGGTACCACTTATTAGATATGTTGGCTTCCCAAGAAGGGGGTGAATTAGGAAGATTAAAATTTTTTGCAAAAGGCAAGAGTGTGGTGAAGAAAAAAGAGACAGTAAAATAGAGTATAAAGGAATAGCAATGTAAGAGTAGTAAAGGAGAAAGAAAGACACAGATATTTATCCTGGTTTGGTCTCTTTATCTTGACCCACATCCAGTCCCCAAGCAACAACTTGAGATTATCCACTATCTTGTAAGAATTCAGTTGGCTTCTTGCAATTGCCTCAGCACAACTTCGATGCTCTGTTCTTAGAGCTTACAACCTTACTTTTTACACTTTAGCTAAGTGCTTCCCAAATCCCTTGTGATATTCCCTCAAAAGAAAATCTTTCTTCCAGATGAAGATAAGATTGATTACAAAGAATGAACTCTCTAATTTAGAGTGTATATGAAAGTTGAAGTTCAGAAGAATGAAGTATGAGAGTAAGAGACTTTGAGTTGATAATTTGGCAGAGTTTCAGTATATACAATGTAAATTTGTTACCCACAACTTCAAATGAAGTTCTATTTATAGATTTAGTTCTTAACTATACATTAGAGACAATATCTATTTGTTAGAGACGTTACCCAATGGTTACTCTGAAAAACTATCCATTCACCAACTGCATTTAATGCTTCTGAGACTCAAACTTCAAATTTTGGTTGGTCAATAGATAAATTTCACAGATACCGAAAGTTGAAGACTTTAACGTTGAACTTCAAAATTCATCTGTTTATGAAGCAAAGTTCAAATTTTCATCTTTGAAAAATATTTCTATGTTGGAACATACGAATTTTCAAGTTAAAGTTCTTTGGATAAGTGTGAACAGTTATCCCATATTGCTATAGTGCCTTCCAAGTTCGAATTTTGGTGCCTAAAATTCGTCTGTCAGTGAGCAGCTCAATAAGGCACAATAGTTCATCTTTTTGAAATTCAAATTTTCAATATTCAAAGTTCGTCTGTCAGAGAGACCTCCTATCAGACTTAGTTCAAAGTTTGAATTTCTTAAAACCAACATTCGTATGTCAACAGATTATCATAACAGACTTGCAAGCTTTGTTTCTAAAGTTTGAATTTTCAAAATTAAAGTTCGTCTGTCAGTGAGCTAATTTTGGATTCTTCTTAGTCTTCACTTCATATGGGCTTTGAAATATCCTCAGATGAATTTTTCATTTTTATGAATTGTAGTTTATCAGAAATTCCAATTTTCAAAACTTAAAGTTCGTCTGTCAGAGAAGGCTCTCATTAGACTCATTTCGAAGTTCAAATTTCTACATTCAAAGTTTGTCTGTCAGAGGAATCTCTTTTCTGACTAACTTATCTTCAATTCAAAATTAAAATTTCAAAAGTCAAAGTTCAAATTTTCAAAGCAATAGATAAGTTTTAGCACTTTAAAGCTTGTCTGTTAGTGGGTATTTTTCAAGTATTCCATAAATTAACATGTAATCAGATTTCTAAAAACATTCTTTTGCCAATTCAAAGTCTTTTACTCAAATTAAACATAGTAAAAAATCCTATATCTAATCTAGTGCTGATTTTACTTGGATTTCTTCATTTGAGATCTTCCATGCACCTTTGATATTTTTTCTCCAAGCTCTAGAAGGTTGATTTGGAATCATCAAAACACTCGATTCAACAAGAATGAAGCCCTCGATGAGAGAAGTCCAATGGTATATGGCACTAAGGGTTAATGTTCAAGAATAAAGAAATAATCAGTGACGAGTATTCAAAAGTAACAGTAAACTGATAAAGTAAATTGTGTGCCCTACCGATGGTTAAAAGGTAATTGGGACAGGATATGGGCCATACATAGTAACATTTGGGATAGGATAATTGAAGAAATATAAAAATAAAATTGGAATAGTCATGTAGCCCAAAAATGCTAATTTATTACATAAAGCGGTTTTATCAGTACGGTTAAAAATTACCTGGTTCAAGATATATCTGAACCAAGAAAAATTGAGCATATTGGACACTTGGAACACTCTCATTAGACATGAAATTGACGTAGCATGGGCAGCAAATTTTTTTTGGAAAACTTCCTCAAGAAGTAGTTGATTTTTTGGCCAAAAAGTAATTTTAGCTAATTAGGTGATTAACCATGATTAACATGTCATTAAGCCACCTAATTAAAGCCACTTAATCACTCACTTATCTTTACCATTCTGCAAGGTTTTTAGAGGCAAAAACCAGAGAAAAAAATGTAAAGAAAGAAGAGAGAAAGAGAGAAAGGAGATGAGGAAGTTCAAGGAAAAATTCAAGAGCTCAAGTTGGTTCAAGGAAGTGTTAGGAAGCCCAAGAAGTGGCATATCAAGTGTGGAAAGCAAGGGAGTGCTATAAGGTAGTTAATGTCCCATACTTGCATTATATTATCATATTTGCTTTCAATGTGCTTTATGCCATGTCATATGATTGTAATGATATTTTGAGATGATTTATATGTATTGGATGAGTTGACTGAGGGGCATTGAGACCCTATGATGTCCATTTTTTAAAACAAAACTCTGCCAAAAATTTTATGAATTCATATGATATAAATGTGTTAATGTATTCAAAATGTGTTATCTTGATGTTTTCATGCTTAATGTGATAATATGATGGCATGTTGGATGTTAGCTACTGAGATTCTTTAAATCTTACCCTCCCAAATATTAAACATGAATAGGGAACAATTATGGCAAGACCACCCATGAAGAGAAAGGAAAGGAGAAAGAGCTTAATATTTAAGCTAGTGATACTTGCATGGGCCATGAACTTGGGACTTTTATGTAAATTTGTTGAAATAATGTTGGATATGCTTCTTCAAGCTTTCATGTCCCTTTAAGTCTTAAGGAATGTATGGTATAATATGAAAATGATATATGGCCATGTAAATATTTTATATCTTTTTTGGTAAAGTAGTAAGATATAAATGGTCATTCTGACCTATGTAGAGTGAATGTGCCACTATTTAGACTTTTTACTGTATAAAGTATAAATATTATATATGGTTGAAAAGTAGACAAAAGGGGATTTAAAATGATCTAAAGATCACTCAATTTGGATGTATATACAAATTATGATGATTTTTCAAATTTAGCTGAGAAAACTTTAATTTCAGAAATTTACCATATGAATAGTGAAATCTTTGGGAAATTCACTATACTAATTGGCCAAGTAGTTGCTTTGATTGATATTTTTTCCATATAGATAATGTTTTGATCTATCCATAGAGGCTTAAATCACTCTCATATGATTTTAATTGAATTAGTTACGATTTTTAGAATTTTACCAAAAAATGAAGAAAAAATGGGATTAAATGAATAGTACTATTTAAATTTATTAAATTTATTATAATATTTTATTGTGATTCAAGCTTCTAATTAAGTAAAGTTAGTCTCTAATAAGGTCTAATACATAGGAAACGCTCCTAGATAGAGGTGTTACAATATTTGGTGTCATAGCCAATGGTTTAGGCTCTCGGAGCAATAGTAATGGGCCAGTACAGTTTAAGTTTAGGACAAAGGAATATTAATAAATAAATTATTCCTTGGTATTAGTCTACTAAGTAGTTGTTATTGTGATTGAAGGATAGTATAGATGTCTTCAACAAATAACAGCTCAGTTGTGGATGATCATGAAGAGCCTGTGATGGTACCGGAGGAACACCATCAAGAGGAAAGTGTAGGCTCCAATGAGGTTCCTGTTGACAATGTAGAGGAAGAACAGTATGAAGTAGAAAATTCTCAACCAATACGGGTGGCTATTCTAGCAGTGTCAATACAGGCAATTCCTCCTTTATATGCCCCACCTCAAGAAAAAGGAGTTGAATTTTATGAAGATGTGGACTGGGAGTTAGCTTTCTTATTAGACCCAGATAATACCCCGGACAATAAACCATCAAACATAGAGACGATAGTTTACAAGATAGTAAGAAAGTTCTCCAGAGAATATGGGGTTTACTTAGAGGGTCTTGATAAGGTTATGTCCTTTATGACTAGATTGTCCCAAGTCCAATATGACTTAGAGAGACTGGGGAACAGGTATCCTGAATAACTATGGATTGATACTATGCTCAGGGAGATACCTGATGATGAGTTTTGGACAGAGATTAAGGCCAAGTTAGAAGGTAGAGAATATGAGAACCTAGCACATTGCATCCAGATATATTATGTTGAGGCTAATCTGAAGAAGAAAAAGAAAGAGAAAGAGGAAAGCAAGGACAAGAAAGAAAAGGGCAAAAGAAAAAGGCTAGTTTCAGCATGTCGTGATATGCCAGATTTCTCCCATATACCTATCAACCCAAGTAGTGGATTATTTGAGGTGGTTGACATATTTACTAAGATATACCTTAAGAGTCATCGAGTCTTCTGGGATTCCCCTATTCTGACTTTCTTGGATTCAGTAAGGGATTCATATGATCATATGGTGACACAAGGCCAACAATTTATGAATACTGCATAAATAGACACAGTGCTGACTATATTACAAGAGGATAAGGATTTCTGGTTTCCGATAAAGGAAGAACTTAGACAGTATTACCCTAAAAATCTACATGCCTGTGTCAGGGAGTTAATTTATCACGAGAGACTGAGACTAGAGCTAGCCGACACTAAAAGAACTGGGACTGACCTAGCAAGAACACAACCGCATTCTGCGGATCAAGTTTAGCAACCAATACAGGAACTAGTATTAGCTAAGGATTCAGGATATGAGTTTGACAAGGATCCAGAAGAGGACCCGCAAGAGGATTTAGTGTCAGCCCACGTTCATGACATTCCTAGTTCCTCATAATGGATAGTTGGGTCATATGTGTATGTGAACATGTATATATGTAAAGAATGCTGCTGATTGATTGCTAATTTTGAGATATAATATATAAGTAGTCATAAAAAGTAGAAGAGATAGAATAGAAAGACTGATGTATGATGATGTAAAAAATACTATGAAGGAAAGCATGCATATAGTGACTATGTGAATAAAATAATATATTTATATATGTTCTCTGAGCATGATTACTATATGAATGTGATTTTAATATTGTGTAGATTAAAATGGCATGTACCAGACAACAAACTAGAGAGGCAGCTCCTGAACAGAGAAGAGCTCCATAGCAAGATATTCCACAACAAGGTACTCCACAGCAGGTTGATCCCCTGCAAGTCATTACGAACATATTGGATCAACATCAGAGAATTATTGAGGACTTATAGAGGGCTATGTTAGTTCTGCTGGCTTCCCAGGGGGGTGAATTGGGAAGTTTGAAAATTTTATGCAAAATTACAAGAAAGCAGTAAAAGCAAAGTATGCAAAAAACAGAGTGCAAAAAGTAGTAAGGTAATAAGCAAAGAATAAGAGAAAGGACACAAGAATTTATCCTGGTTCGGTCTCTATCTCTTGACCTACGTCCAGTCCTCAAGCTACTACTTGAGATTTTTTACTATCTTTCAAGAATTCGGTGGGCTTCTTGCAATGCCTCAGTACAGCTTACTGCTTTGTTACAAGAGCTTACAATCTCACTCTCTGCACTCTAGCTAAGTGCTTCCCAAATCCCTTGTGAGGTTTTCTCACAAGAAAATCTTTCTTACAGATGAAGATAAGATTATTTACAGCAAATGAACTCTCTAATTTAGAGTGTATATGACAGTTAAAGTGCAATTGATGAAGTGTGGAAGAGTAGAAGGCTTTGTCTAAAGAATTTGGCAGAGTTTTAGTATATACAATGTAAAATCATTTCCCACTTCTTTAAATGAAGTTCTATTTATAGATTTTCTTCTTAACTATACATTAGAGACAAGATATAGTTATTAGAGATGTTACCTAACAGTTACTCTATAAAGCTATCTATTTGCTAACCGCATTTAATGTGTCTGACATCCAAAGTTTAAATTTTGGGGTGTCAACAGACGAATTTTGCAGAGACCATGAGTTAAAGACTTTAATGTTGAACTTTGAAGTTCATCTGTTCTAAAGCAAAATTTGAATTTTCATCTTTGACAAATATTTCCATGTTAGAACATACGAATTTTCAAGTTTAAAGTTCTTTTGATAAGTGTGAACAGTTGTTCCATATTGTTATAGTGCTCTCGAAGTTTGAATTTTGGTGCCCAAAATTCGTCTATCAGTCAGCAACTCAATATGGCACAAAAGTTCTTCTTTTCAAAATTTGAATTTTCAAATATCAAAGTTTATTTGTCAGAGAGACCTCTTATTAGACTTATTCCAAAGTTTGAATTTCTAAAAACCAAAGTTAGTTTGTCAGAGGGACACCTGAACAGACTGACACATTGTCTTTACAAAGTTCAAATTTTCAAAACTAAAGTTCGTCTATCAGAGGGTACTCAGAGCTCTTTTTAAACTTAAATTTCACATGAACTTTGACATATCTTCAGACGAATTTTTCATTTTTCACAAATTGTGTTTTACTCAAAATTCGAATTTTGAAACACCAAAGTTCATCTGCTAGAGGTAATAACTTTGTAAGTTTGAATTTCAGCATTCAAAGTTTGAATTTTCAAGGTAACATATGAAGTTTAACAGTTCAAAATTTGTCTATTAGTCAGTATTTTTCAAATATATCATAAGTAAACACATTTTGAAAATATTTGGGTGAAAGATCAAAGTCTTTTACTCATGTGAATATAGTGAGAAATCCTATAACTAATCTTGTACTCATTTTTCTTGGATTTCTTTACTTGAGATCTTTTGTACACCTTTGATATCTTCCTTCCAAGCTCCAGTTTATTTGGAATCATAAAAACCACTTGATTCAAAAAACTATAGCAGATCAGAGAGAACATCCTGAGGTTAGAACTAAGGTGCCAATTCAAAGTCCAAGCAGCAAGTAGAAACTCCAACTGCAGTGATGAATCAGGCAATGATAGACTTTGCCAATCAACAGAATGTCATAGCACAGTTCAGGAAGCACTGTCTTCCATCCTTTGAAGGAAAATTTGATGTCTAGGCAGCGAAGGATTGGATACTGAGTCTCTAAAAAATATTTAGACTAATAGGATGTACCTCCGAGATGAAAGCTTTGTTAACCACCTATATGTTTGAGAAAGAGGCAGATTGATGATGGCAAAACACAAAGCTAATTCTGCAAGCTCGTAACATACCTCTGACATGGGAGATATTTCTAGAGTATTTCTATGATAAGTACTTCCCACTGTCAGTAAGAGATGAGATGGAAGCGGAATTTATTACGTTTCAACAAGGAGAAAATCAATCAGTTGATGAGTATGTAGCCACTTTTATACAGTTCGTAAGGTATTCTACATACTTGCAGCAACATGATGATAAATGATGGAAGACCGAAAAGCTGGAAAGAGGTTTGAAACTAGCTATCAGAGAAAGAGTTGCACCTATGAGGATTGGAGAGTTCAATAAGCTAGTTAAGGTCAGTAGAATCACTAAACAAAGTCTGAATCATAAAGGCTTTATGTCTTCTGTCCCAACTAGTACAAGAAGAGTTACATTTTAAGAAGGAGAATTAAGCAAGAAAAGAAAAATGTCATGGAATAATAGAAGAGGTAGAAAGGGAGGCAGAAGAGGAGGAGGACAATTTGTTCAAAGAGATATGTAGAGACACGTGCAGAAAGAAGCCCCAATGTGTGAGCAATGTGGCAAGACACATGGTGGAAGACCATGTCTAGCTGGGCAGAATGTATGCTTCAGACGTGGAAAACCTGGACACTTTGCGAGAGATTGCAGAGTGGATATTGCAAGGACCAAACCACAAGCATAGGGAAGGGTCTTTGCTCTTACGCAAAAAGAGGCCCAATAATCACCTGATCTCATTGAAGGTATGATTAAAGTAAATGATTGTCTTGTGCATGCCTTATTTGATTTAGGTGCTAGTCATTCTTTCATTTCCTATAAATGTGCTAAAGGGTTGGGTCTGATAATCATTCAGTTACCATATGAATTGCATGTTTCCACACCTACAGGTAACCAAGCAACCACATCTCATGTCTGCCTTAATTGCATTGTACAATATGAACATTGCTGCACCACACTAGATCTTATATGCATGCCATTTCCAGATATAGATGTCATAATAGGCATGAACTGGCTCTCTACCAATAATATTCTCCTCGAGTGCAAAAACAAAGTTCTAATCTTGTCTACCCCAGAAAGTATCCCAATTATTGTGACTAAGCTACATTTTATATCGACCGCTCAAGCTGAGAGATGCTTGGGAAAAGGATGTTCAACCTACTTAGTTTTCTTTTCAGTCAATGTGGAAGTTGATGAAGAGATTGAAAAGATACCAGTGGTAAAGGAATTTCTGGAAGTATTTCCAAAGGATTTTAAAGATTTACCACTAAAAAGATAGGTTGAATTTTCCATAGACTTAGCACTAGGAACGGGTCCAATAGCCAAAGCACCATACAGAATGGCCCCACATGAGTTGGCAAAATTAAAATGTCAAATTGAGGAGTTATTGGAAAAAGGATTCATTAGACCTAGTGTTTCTCCATGGGGTGCTCCAGTGTTATTTGTAAAGAAGAAAGATAGAAGCCTCCGATTATGTATTGATTATAGGGAACTGAACAAGGTAACAATAAAGAATAAATATCCCTTACCTAGAATTGATGACCTATTAGATTAGTTGATTAATGCCACTGTGTTTTCAAAAATTGATTTGCGATCAGGGTATCATCAATTACGGGTAAAGGTAGAAGATGTTACCAAAACTACTTTTAGAACTCGTTATGGGCATTATGAATTTTTAGTGATGCCATTTGATTTAACAAATGCTCCAACAATTTTTATGGACTATATGAATAGGATTTTCCAGCCATACTTAGATAAATTTGTTGTGGTCTTTATTGATGATATATTAATGTACTCCAAGTCTTTAGAGGAGCACGCAATGCATTTGAGAATAGTCTTGACAGTTTTAAAAGAAAGAAAGTTGTATGCTAAACTAAGTAAGTGTGAGTTTTGGCTCACAGAGGTACAGTTCTTAGGGCACGTCGTCTCCAAGGACGGGGTTGCAGTAGACCCGAGTAAAGTAGATGATGTCCTAAAGTGGGAGCAACCCAAGACCGTAACCGAGATAAGAAGTTTTCTTGGTTTAGTTGGCTATTATAGACGTTTCATACAAGACTTTTCTCAAATTGCATTGCCGCTTACATAACTTACCCAAAAAGACAAACCTTTTGTGTGGGATACGAATTGGGAAAATAGTTTTCATGAACTAAAGCACAAGTTAACTACTCTGCCTGTATTAACTATACCTAATCCCAAAGAACCCTTTATGCTTTATACAGATATATGTAAGCACGGGTTGGGTTGTGTAATAATGTAGGAAGGTAGATGGTAGCTTATGCTTCTATACAATTAAAACCACACGAAGAAAACAATCCCACTCATAATTTAGAACTTGCAGCTATGGTGCATGTTCTCAAGATCTGGAGACACCATCTTTATGGTGGAATGGTAGAAGTGTTTTGTGACCATAAGAGCCTTAAATATTTAGAAGATCAGAAAGAATTAAATGTGAGGCAAAGACGCTAGACGGAATTATTAAAAGATTACGATCATTCTATTAAATACCATCCAGGAAAAGCTAATGTAGTGATTGATGTATTAAGCAGAAAAACTATTCACATAGTCTACATGATGATTTGTGAAATAAAAATGCTGGAGGATTACATAGACATGCATTTATTTTTACAGTTGCATGAGATTAGAATTGTCAATGAATTTTTAAATGATTTATTGAAAGCCCAACAAGAGGATAAGTTCATAAAGTTAGTTAAAGAAAAGCAAATGCATGGAGAGATGCAGGGATTTAATGTATCAAAAAATGGTTTAATGAGATTTCAAAAGAGAGTTTATGTACCATCAGTAGCAGAGTTAAAAGAAAAGGTTCTAGCAGAGGCATATTAGAGTAAATATACTATTCATCTATGTATTACAAAAATGTATCATGATTTAAAGAAATTGTTTTGGTGGCCTGGTATGAAAAGGGATATTACTCAGTATATGTTAAGATGCCTAGTGTGTGAAAGAGTAAAAATAGAGCACCAAAAGCTTGTTGGATTGTTACATCCATTTGAGATCCCAGAATGGAAATGGGACAGTGTTTCAATGGATTTCATAATGGGATAACCTAGAACATCGTTAGGCTATGATGCAATCTGGGTAATTGTGGATAGGCTAACGAAGTTAGCACACTTCTGAGCCATGAGGTCAACATATACACTGGATAAATTGGCAAAACTATATGTAAAAGAGATAATGAGATTACATAGAGTGCCAAGCAGTATCATATCAGACCGAGATCTAAGGTTCACTTCAAATTTCTGGAGATCATTGCAGCAAGCCTTAGGTACTAAACTGACATTCAGCACAGCATATCACCCTCAAACAGATGGACATACTGAAAGGATGATTTAGACATTAGAGGATATGCTAAGGGCTTGTGTGCTAGAGATGAAAGGAAACTGGGATGTATACCTACCCTTGGCAGAATTGGCCTATAACAACAGTTATCATTCCAACATTTAGATGGCATCTTATGAAGCATTGTATGGTAGGAAGTGTAAGCCCCCACTTTGTTGGACTGAATTGAGTGAAAGGCAACTGATAGGTCCAAAGATTGTAGACCAAACTTCTAAACAAATTGAAATGATAAAGAAAAAGTTATTAACGGCTCAAAGTAAGCAAAAAAGTTATGCATATCGAAGAAGGAAGCCATTGGAATTTGAAGTTGGAGACCATGTATTTCGTAAAGTATCTCCTACAACTGGAATTGGTCGATCTCTCAAAACGAAAAAGCTTAGTTCCAAGTATATTGGACCTTTCAAAATCCTTTCAAAAGTCAGACATGTAGCTTACCAGTTAGCCCTACCACCAAATTTAAGCCAAATTCATAATGTCGTTCATGTCTCCCAATTAAAGAAATATCAACGAGACCCTTCACATATTATAGAATATGAATGTATTGACTTACAAGATAATCTTTGCTTTAATGTATTACCTAAAAGAATAGTAGATTATCGAGTCAAATAGATGAGGAACAAAGACATTCCTCTAATGAAGGAAGTCTGGAAAAGCTTATCTACAGAAGAAGTAACCTGGGAGATGGAGTCACACATGTAACAGAAGTATCCAGTACTGTTTACATAAGGTATATTTTAAATTTCGAAGACGAAATTTAATTTGAGGGGGTAGAAATGTAATATCCCTAAATTTCACTGGATACTAAGTAATGAAAAATGACATAACCAATGATAATGCAAAATATACAAGGAATTCATAAAAACAGACAGACACCATTTTGCGTAATTAAGGGCAAAGAGATTATTTTTCCCAGTTAGAAGGAAAAATGAGAAAATTATATTTTTGCCCCTAAATAATTATAAAAATGACATCCACGTCCCAAAATATATTAAAATTACGTGGAGATGAAATAGAAAATCACTTGGAAAAAATTACACCTAATGACCCAAAAGTTTCAAAAATTATAATCAGTGTCGAGTGTCCAAAAGTAACAGTAAATCGATAAAGTAAACTGTGTGTCCTACCGATTGTTAAAAGGTAACTTGGACAAGATATAGGCCATACACATATGCTATTTGGGACAGGATAATTAAAGAAATATAAAAATAAATTGGAATAGTCCTGTAGCCTAAAAATGCTAATTTGTTATATAAAACAGTTTTATCGGTACGGTTAAAAATTACCAGGTTCAAGATGTTAGCAAGGTTGACTTCCCAAGAGGGGGGGTGAATTGGGAAGATTGAAAATTTTCTGCACAAGGTGAGGTAAGTGGAGATATCACAGTATAATGAAAATAATGCGTAAAACAGAGCAAGCTGAAAAGTGAAGATAGGGAGAAGAAAACTCAGTAATTTATCCTGGTTCAGTCTTTCCACTTGACCTACATCCAGTCCCCAAGACACCTCTTGAGATTTATCCACTATACAGCAAGAATTTCAATGGGCTTCTTGCTAAGGCCACAGTACAACGAGTATGCTCTGTTTCTGAGCTCTCTCAAACTCTCCAAGCACTTTCACTGTGTGCTTCTCAATCCCCTTGTGAATACCCCTCACAAGTAAATCTATCTTCCAGATGAAGAGTAGATTGATTACAATGAAATAACTCTCTTGAAAAGAGTAGATATGAAAGTTTAAGTACAAGTTTAGAAGTTGAGAGGGTAAAAGCTTTTGAGAAGAAGATTTAGCAGAAATTCGGTATATACAAGTTTGATTTGTTACCCACAACTTCAAATGATGTTGTATTTATAGATTTAGGTCTCAAATATCCGTTAGAGACTAAATCTATCCGTTGGGGAAGTTATCCAACGGTTACTCTGAAAAACTATCCGTTTACCAACCGCATTTAATGTTTCTGACATACTGAAATTCGAATTTTGGTTGGCCAACAGACGAATTTCGAGGGAACCGAAGGTTAAAGCTTCCAACGTTAAAATGCGAAGTTCGTCTGTCCATAGAGTGAAATTCGAATTTTGAAACTTATAAAATATTTTCACAATGTGACATACGAATTTTTAAGAAGAAAGTTTTTCTGTTAAGTGTGAACAGTGTTTTCAATTTGCTACAGTGCCCTCGAAATTCGAATTTTGAAAGTCCAAAATTCGTCTGTCCATAGAACGTCCAAACAGGCACAGTAGTTCACTTTCTTTGAAATTCGAATTTTGACAGAGTGAAATTTGTCTGTCAGAGACCAGTTTTGAGACTTAAATCATTCTTGATCTCAGATGAACTTTATCAAACTTTCAGACGAATTTCTTCTATTTTCTCAAGTTTTGTTTTGTCTGAAATTCGAATTTTTAAAGAGTGAAATTCGAATGTCACAAAGTAGCTTCTTTTGACTCAGATGAAAATTCGAATGTTGCCAAGTTAAAGTTCGTCTGTCAGAGAGCATTTTTCAAACTTAGTTTCTTTTTGATTTCAGATAAACTTTAGCAAAGTTTCAGACGAATTTCTTTGGTTTTCATAAATTGAATTTTGTCTGAAATTCGAATTTTGAAACTGTGAAGTTCGTCTGTCACCAGAAAGGCTTCTTTCAGACTAGATGAAAATTTGAATTTTGAACCACCAAAATTCGTCTGACAGAGAGCCATCTCTTCAGACTTAATCAGTTTTAGCTCGAAATTCGAATTTCCAAAGGCAAAGTTCGAATTTCTAACTTGACAGTTTAGTTTAAACTTTTAACCTTCGTCTGTTTGTGGATGTTTTTCAAATATTCAAGGATTTAACATAAAATCAAAGTTTGAAAACATCTTTTCTTCAAATCAAAACTTTTTACCCAATCATAACAAAAACTAAAGATCCTACAAGAGATCTAACAGCAAATACTCAGAAAATCTTCACTTGGAACAGCTTTGATCTCCTTTGATATCTTCAATCCAAGATCTTGAGTGTTGGTTTAAAATCATCAAAACTCTTTCATCAACATTCTCCCCCTTTTTGATGATGACAAAACAACTCACAAACTGGATTAGTACTTGGGTTTGCTTTCATAAGCTCCCCCTCAACATATGCATAAGATATCAGAATAACAGATTAAGTGAAGAGATTTAACGCCCAAAATATTGCAATCAAGAACATACTATATATCACCAAACTATTGTAATACAAATTCCAATTAAAGAGTAGTTCTTAAAATCAAACAACCAAATACAAAACACCCAAATAAAACAAGATACAACAAGAATAATCAGCCTAAGATCTAAGTCATCACTTCTTCTTTGGCTTCTTGCTGTAAGTCTTTCCTTTTCCAGATGGCTCAGCAGATTTTCCAGCTTGCTTGGTCCCAGTTTGCTTCCCGGTTTGCTTTATCTTCTCCCCCTTTTTGGCATCATCAGGAAGTCCAACAAAATCCATTGGAGGAGGTATCTGAGTGATAGGAACAGCACGAAGGGGGACAGGAGCAAAAGGAATCTCTGGCTGAACTGGTGCAGGGGGCTCAACAGGCTCTTCATCAGAATCATCAGAGACCTCAAGTAGTTCTTGCATTTCCTGCCTGGAAAGAGCTAGCCGAGCTCTCTGTTCTTCTGACAGCCCATAATTAGCAAGAGAAGGAGAGGCTGGTGCAGGAGGAGAAAACATTTCTTCAAGCCTTCTCCTTTGAGCTAGCAGAAGGGCATTGTGAGCAATAGCAGCAAAATCAATAACAGGCACAATGCTCCTTTCCTTATTGAGTGTAGATTGCAGAAATGGTGAAGCAGAAATGGATGCCACCAGCTGCTCAACTTGCTCAGACTCTTGGGTGGAAAGAATAGAGTCCTGAGCAACTGCTTCACTCTTCTCAATGGGGCTTGTTTCCTGTAGACCCTCTTCCTCCATGCCATAGTCCAAGGGTGGACCAGGACTTGGAGTTTTCATAGCACCATCACCATCCATATCAGTATCATGGTCAGAGGAGGCAATCTCAAAGGGACTTGGAGGCACAGGGGATGGAGACAGAGTAGGCTCAGGGACACCAGGCTGAGGTGGAGCTGAAGTGGTAGGAATTGCATTTCTTATCTCTTCATATGCATCAGCCACCACCTTCATATTCACTGCCAACTGATGGATCTGATCTTGTAGATGAGCAAATTTGGCATTTTGCTCATCTTTAATGCTGACAATGAGTGTTGACAGACTGTCAAACAACTCAGTGATCTTAGTTGGCTTGGCTCGTGAGGAGGGAGTGGAAGGAGGGTGAGTAGGCCTGGAGGGAGATGGAATTGTCTGGGAAGGCTGAGGTAAGGATCTTTCAGGGGCCTCAGAAGTGCCTTCTTGTTGGAGGGATGCATCAGGGATAAAGAACAGGTCTTCAGTTTTTCCTGCTCCCTTTCCAACCCATCGTCCTTCATCTTTCTCAATGCCCATTCTTTGCAGTTCCTCCTCCTTGAATGCCTCAGTGAGTTTCCCTTTCCCTTTCTCAATGTGCTGAATCCTAGCATGCTGCAGGATTCTTGAAACAATTGCAGCATAGGGGAGTGTAGAATCTTTCCTCTGATCCCTTGCCTTTATCATACGCTGGAGAATGATATGACCCATATTGATCAGCTTTCCATGTATGATGGCAGTCATTACATGAGCCTCTGCCCTTGTTATCAAATTGAAGCTTCCACCCTTGTTGAATATGATCCTGGACACTATGTAGTGCAAGATCCTTACTTGTACACTGAGGTCTGTGGGCTTCAACAAATTTATTGTGGGCCTATTCTCCCTTCTTCTGAATAAGGTGTCCAAGATAGTGCTCTCCTTGTAGTACAGAAAGGATCCACCTTCTTCATCTGCTGTGCTTGCCTCATCCATATACCCAGAGGCTGTTAAGTCAACTTTTAGCCCATCTTGTCCTGGGATTTCCAATACCTCATTGAAGGTTTCATCAGCAAGCCAAATGGTCCTTGATCTCAAGGTGACCTCCCATTTCCTCTTCTTGCTGTTATACTTAAGAGACGCATACCAAGTCTTCACTACTTCATCATCATATCTTTCAGCAATTTCCAACAAATTTTTATATCTTAACAACCATATAGCAGCATCAAAATTGTTGGAAATCAGAAATTATTCCACATTCACACAATGAGGCTTGATTACCTTTTTGTTGGAAAACTTGGTAGTGTACTCTTCTTGAATCTCAGGAGTGCTCCATAGTGGTAGTGTAGTCAATTCAAACTCTCCAGATTCAGTACTGGAAGAGGCAGAAGAGGCAGCAGTAGGAGCAGACGGTTCTGCACTTTTTGAAGAGGAGGGGCCAGATTTCTGGGATTCTGCTTTGGATGAAGATTTCTGGCGTTTAGAGGGAGTAGCTTTACTGGGTTCGGCTTTTCTCTTTGATTTCTCTCCTTCTTTGGTAGCATATTGTGATTTAACATTCCTTTTCGGACGGGCCACAGCTTTTCCTGTTCCAGGAATTTTAACTCTTGCCATTTCTCGGTTGAATGAAGTAGAATGAGGCTGAGAATGGGTTTATATGATGCGAAAGGAAGTTTAATCGGTGGAAAAAGACGGTTTTTGGACAGAAGTTAAGAGGATTGAAGAGAGAATCAGAACAGACTTAGAGAGGTTACAAATAGGGTTGCGTCTGTTCTGTGGAAAACTGACGCATTTAACGTGTGTAACCGTCTGACAGACGAATTTTGAGAGGTCAAAATTCGAACTTCGGGCAGTTACAAGTTAAACCGTTCAGCACAGCTTACTGACAGACGAATTTTCATCTTGAAAGTTCGTCTGACAGTGGCTTGAAACAAACAATACAAGCACATCAGATGAATTTTGTTCCAACAAAATTCGAATGTTGAAAAGAAAAAAGCAGACAATAATCAAATCAACAGTCAATAGACGAATTAAGCATTCAGAACTTCATCTTTCAGTGATACAACCAACAAGAACATAAGTCAACAGACGAATTTTGAACTGAAACTTCGAATTTTTCAACTTTTATAAATATTGTCCAACATTAGTATGTTAAGAAGTAATAATGCGTATAGCAGTGATGGACAATCATAACTTTGAAATTTTTTGTTTTTGAAAATTCGAACTTTCAAGCTTCAACAGACGAATTTCGAGGCATTACCAAGAACTGTTCAAGGCATAACAGACCAAAGTTCGTCTGTTGATCAACCAAAATTCGAATGTTGACCATGTTGATCAGTTCAAAAACACAGATTATCAATGAAATTCATCTAGCAATCAAACATCATACAAATTTCAACTTTAAAAACTTACAGAATGGATCCAGAACTCAGAATAATTATCATTCTCTTCATTTTCTGGTTGTTCCAATCTGGAGTGCTCCAATCTTTCAAACTTTTAGCCATTGATTTTCACAAGGAGCACCTGAAACTATACTAAAACATACTCCGATGCTCAAGTTAGAATTTATTCTAATATTAAAAGTTCTAAAGACAGACTTGCACAGAAATGACTTACAATTCATTGGGATTTACCATTCCCAATTCTCTCCTTATTTTGCAGTGTCTGTCTTCTGATAGAGGCTTTGTGAGTATATCAGCAACTTGATCCTCTGTTGGGATGTACTCCAATCTAACTTCTCCTTTCAGAACGTGATCTCTTATGAAGTGGTGCCTAACTTCAATATGTTTAGTCCTCGAATGCATGACAGGATTCTTGGTGATATTTATAGCACTTTGGTTGTCACACATGATTGGTGTCTCTTTCATTTTAACCTCAAGATCTTCAAGCTGCTGTTTCATCCAGATGACTTGGGCACAACAGCTTCCAGCTGCAACATACTCAGCTTCTGCAGTGGATAAGGCCACACTGTTTTGCTTTTTGCTGAACCATGAGACCAGGGATCCTCCAAGAAACTGACAGGTTCCACTTGTGCTTTTTCTGTCAGTTTTGGATCCTGCAAAATCAGCATCAGTGTATCCTTTGAGATCTTCTCCATTGCCTTTTGGATACCAAAGACCCATCTGTGATGTTCCAATAAGATATCTAAAAATTCTTTTCACAGCTGTTGCATGGGTTTCTTTGGGGCATGATTGGAACCTTGCACACATGCAGACACTGAACATAATGTCAGGTCTGCTGGCAGTTAGGTACAGCAGAGATCCGATCATTCTTCTGTACTGAGTAATGTCAAACATCTTCCCATTCTCATCCATGTCCAGTTTGGTTGCAGTAGCCATAGGTGTTCCCAATGGCTTGGCATTCTCCATACCAAACTTCTTTAACAACTCCTTTAGATACTTGGATTGACTGAGGAAGATACCATCATTTAGCTGTCTGATTTGCAATCCAAGGAAGAAATTGAGTTCACCCATCATAGACATCTCGAATTCTCCCTGCATTAACTTAGAAAATTCCTTGCAAAGAACCTCATTAGTAGCACCAAAAATAATATCATCAACATAGATTTGAACAATTAGTAAATCTTTATTTTCTTTCTTAGTAAATAAGGTTGTGTCAACTTTGCCTCTGTTAAACCCCTTTTCAGTTAGAAAATTGCTCAGTCTCTCATACCATGCTCTAGGGACCTGTTTTAAACCATAGAGAGCTTTCTTCAGTTTATAAACATGGTTTGGTTTTGTAGAGTCCTCAAAACCTGGAGGTTGATCAACATAAACCTCTTCCATGATATATCCATTCAGAAAAGCACTTTTTACATCCATTTGATATAATAAAATATTTTTCATGCATGCATATGCCAGTAGTATTCTTATAGCTTCTAATCTAGCTACTGGTGCAAAAGTTTCTTCAAAATCAATACCTTCTTCTTGATTATACCCTTTAGCAACTAGTCTAGCTTTATTTCTGATTATTGTTCCAGATTCATCAAGTTTATTTCTGAAAACCCATTTGGTACCAATAACAGGATGATTTTTGGGTCTAGACACTAAATCCCAAACTTGATTTCTTTCAAATTGATTTAATTCATCTTGCATAGCCAAAGTCCAGTAATCATCAGTTAAGGCCTCTTCAGTACATTTGGGTTCTATTTGTGAAATGAAAGCACAGTTGAGCATCTGTTCTCTTAACTGTTTTCTGGTTTTGACTCTCTCTAGAACATTCCCTATTACTTGATCAACAGGATGATTCCTTTGATATCTCCAAGCTCTAGGAAGTTCTTGAGATGTTTCCTCATTGTTTTCTTCATCAAACTCTTGCTCCTGGATATCTTCCTCTATATTAACAGATTCAGATATCTTTGGAGGTTCAGTTTTACTCTTATCAGAAATTCCTAGTTTTTCAAAATTGAAAGTAAGATCATCCTCATTGATAGTATGTTTTGAAACAGTTTCATTTTCAATGAAAACCACATGTACAGATTCTTCTATTACATTTGATCTTTTATTATAAATTCTATATGCCTTACTCCTACTTGAATAACCCAGAAATATACCTTCATCGGATTTGGCATCAAATTTACCTAGATTTTCTTTACCATTGTTGTGAATGAAGCATTTGCACCCGAACACATGGAGGTGTGACAGATTTGGCTTTCTTCCCTTGTACAGTTCATATGGAGTCTTCCCAAGGATTGGTCTGATGTAAGCTCTGTTTATGATGTAACTTGCTGTATTTACTGCATCAGCCCAGAATACTTGGGAGAGTTCCTTCTCATTTAGCATAGCTCTGGCCATCTCCCCAATAGTTCTATTCTTCCTTTCTACTACTCCATTTTGTTGAGGAGTCCTTGGTGCTGAGAAGTTGTGATCAATCCCATGCTCATTGCAGTACTCCAGGAAGTATGCATTTTCAAATTCTCCTCCATGGTCTGACCTGATAGACACAATAGAAATACCTTTCTCATTTTGCACTTTCTTGGCTAAGGTTGCAAATGCATCAAAGGTATCACTTTTGGAGGAAAGAAATAATGTCCAAGTAAATCTAGAATAATCATCAACAATTACAAGCACATACAGATTACCACCAAGACTTTTCACCCTAGATGGTCCAATTAAGTCCATATGCAACAATTCAAGTGGTCTAGTTGTGGTAACTACATTTTTAGATTTAAATGATGATTTGGTTTGTTTTCCTCTTAAGCATGCATCACATTCTTTATCCTTTTCAAAAGATATTTTTGGTAGACCAATTACTAGCTCATTTTTAATCAGTTTAGACAGTTGATTCATGTTCACATGAGCTAATCTTCTATGCCATAGCCAACTATCATTATTCTGACTAATTAAGCATACAGAATCTAAGGGAGGAAGTTCATCAAGATCAATAGTATAGCAGTTACCATCCCTTTGAGCTTTGAGGATAACTTTGTGATCACTTTTTCTGATGACCAGGCAAAACTTTGAGTCAAACAGCACCCAGTTTCCTTTGTCACAGGTCTGACTCACGCTTAGCAGGTTGTGGTTGAGTCCAATCACAAACAGCACCTCTTCAATGGATGTTTCTGGATTTTTACCCACAATTCCAATACCAACGATTTTGCCATATTGGTCACCTCCAAAGGTCACCTTTCCTCCTTTCTTGTCTCTCAGGGAGATGAATTTCTCCTTATCACCTGTCATGTGACTTGAGCAGGCACTGTCCATATACCATTTGTTGCTTTTCTTAGCTTTGAGACAGACCTGCAAAACAATGTTTACGTTTTCCTTTTAGGTACCCAAATTTGCTTGGGTCCTTTTAGGTCAGTATATTTTTCCCTAGATGCAGATGCAACTTTGGGAACCCATTCAACTTTCCTGCCAAGCCCATTTTTCTTCAAGGCACAAGAACTGGAAATATGTCCCTTTTTGTTGCAGAAATGACAGGTAGTGAAAGGACTGCTAGATTGAGATGCAGGAAGAAAACAGTGCAGATAATACTTTTGTCTAGCATGCCTTGGTTGATCATATGTTTCAATGTGATGTAATGCATTAGTTTTCTTTTTATTGTTCTCAGCATGCACAAAATATCTCATATAAGCATTCTGATTTTTCTTCCTAATCTTTTCCTTGACAGCACATGGATCATAGCCAAGACCAGCTTTGCCTTGTGATATTCTTTGGCTCCCCATTAATGCAAACAACATGTCTTTGCCTCTAGTGAGCCTAGACATGCTTTTAACTAAATAGTCATTAGTTTGCTTGAGTTCAATGCATGAAGTGCAACAAACAGATTCAGTAGTGGGCAAAGAGGCAATTTCAGAAACTATGCTTTGGGATTCCAGCTTATTTATCCTTTTCTTTGCCAATTTCAGTTCTTTAGCAACTTTAATGAATTCATCATGAAGCTCATGAAATGCATCTTGTAATTCAGAATAGGAAGGTTCAGATTCATATACCTCTTCTTCCTGATCACTGCTGCATGAGGGTAAGACTTCTTCTGAGGCAAGTGCCATTAAACAAATGTTGGCAACCTCATCCTCATCTTCTTCTTCCTCATCTGAGCTGTTGCCCCATATGGATGAGATATAGGCTTTCTTCTTCTTCCCTTTGTCTGCAGCTTTCTTTTCTTTTTCCTACTTCTTAATGAATTGGGGACAGTCCCACTTAATGTGTCCCTGCTTCTTGCACTCATAGCAAGTTACAGGTTCTTTTGCCTCTTTCTTGCTTTCTCCAATTACTCCTTTCTTGAAGAATCTCTTGCTCTTCTTCTTGCTGTAGAATCTTCCGAATTTTCTGACCATCATAGCCAGAGTTTCCTCATTCAGCTCATCTCCTTCATCAGATTCTTCTTCCTTTTCATCAGCAGCTTTGAGGGCAAGGCCTTTCTTCTTTCTGTCCAGCCCAGCTTCCTTGAGTGCTTTGATCTTTCCTTCATATTCCTCAAGGCTGCCGAAGAGAGCTGTGACAGAAGCCATCGATTCTCCTCTGGCCTCTTCTATAGCTGTCACCTTGGGCTGCCATTCCAGAGGTAGAGCTCTGAGTATTTTTCTCACTTTCTCAGACTGTGTGTATTCTTTTCCCAGGCTCTTCAGTTGATTCACAATAAGAGTGAATCTCTTTTGGAGCTCCTTTACAGTTTCTCCTTCAGCCATTCTGAAGCTTTCATACTCCCCAATGCACGTGTTCAGTTTGTTTTCCCTGACTCCAGAAGTTCCTTCATGTGCAATCTGTAGAGTATCCCACATTTCTTTTGCAGTGGAGCATTGTGAGACTCTGTAGAATTCATCCTGGTTAAGGGCACTGACCAAACAATGCTTTGCTTTGAAGTTCAGTAGAACTCTCCTTCTGTCTTCATCATTCCACTCTGCTTCCAGCTTCTCTTTGTGTCTTCCATCTTCTGTTTGAGCCATTGGAACGAAATCTCCTTTTTCAATCACTGACCAGATGTCAAGGTCAATTGATTGAAGGTAGATCTGCATCCTCATCTTCCAATATCCATAATGCTCTCCACTGAAGCCTGGTGGTCTGTTAGTGTTGTTTCCTTCAGGAAGTATACTCTCTCCAAAGCCAGCCATTTTAATTCCCGGACTGTGAGTTCCTTTGAATGGGAATCCGGGCTCTGATACCACTTGTTAGCAAGGCTGACTTCCCAAGAGGGGGGGTGAATTGGGAAGATTGAAAATTTTCTGCACAAGGTGAGGTAAGTAGAGATATCACAGTATAATGAAAATAATGCGTAAAACAGAGCAAGCTGAAAAGTGAAGATAGGGAGAAGAAAACTCAGTAATTTATCCTGGTTCAGTCTTTCCACTTGACCTACATCCAGTCCCCAAGACACCTCTTGAGATTTATCCACTATACAGCAAGAATTTCAATGGGCTTCTTGCTAAGGCCACAGTACAACGAGTATGCTCTGTTTCTGAGCTCTCTCAAACTCTCCAAGCACTTTCACTGTGTGCTTCTCAATCCCCTTGTGAATACCCCTCACAAGTAAATCTATCTTCCAGATGAAGAGTAGATTGATTACAATGAAATAACTCTCTTGAAAAGAGTAGATATGAAAGTTTAAGTACAAGTTTAGAAGTTGAGAGGGTAAAAGCTTTTGAGAAGAAGATTTAGCAGAAATTCGGTATATACAAGTTTGATTTGTTACCCACAACTTCAAATGATGTTGTATTTATAGATTTAGGTCTCAAATATCCGTTAGAGACTAAATCTATCCGTTGGGGAAGTTATCCAACGGTTACTCTGAAAAACTATCCGTTTACCAACCGCATTTAATGTTTCTGACATACTGAAATTCGAATTTTGGTTGGCCAACAGACGAATTTCGAGGGAACCGAAGGTTAAAGCTTCCAACGTTAAAATGCGAAGTTCGTCTGTCCATAGAGTGAAATTCGAATTTTGAAACTTATAAAATATTTTCACAATGTGACATACGAATTTTTAAGAAGAAAGTTTTTCTGTTAAGTGTGAACAGTGTTTTCAATTTGCTACAGTGCCCTCGAAATTCGAATTTTGAAAGTCCAAAATTCGTCTGTCCATAGAACGTCCAAACAGGCACAGTAGTTCACTTTCTTTGAAATTCGAATTTTGACAGAGTGAAATTCGTCTGTCAGAGACCAGTTTTGAGACTTAAATCATTCTTGATCTCAGATGAACTTTATCAAACTTTCAGACGAATTTCTTCTATTTTCTCAAGTTTTGTTTTGTCTGAAATTCGAATTTTTAAAGAGTGAAATTCGAATGTCACAAAGTAGCTTCTTTTGACTCAGATGAAAATTCGAATGTTGCCAAGTTAAAGTTCGTCTGTCAGAGAGCATTTTTCAAACTTAGTTTCTTTTTGATTTCAGATAAACTTTAGCAAAGTTTCAGACGAATTTCTTTGGTTTTCATAAATTGAATTTTGTCTGAAATTCGAATTTTGAAACTGTGAAGTTCGTCTGTCACCAGAAAGGCTTCTTTCAGACTAGATGAAAATTTGAATTTTGAACCACCAAAATTCGTCTGACAGAGAGCCATCTCTTCAGACTTAATCAGTTTTAGCTCGAAATTCGAATTTCCAAAGGCAAAGTTCGAATTTCTAACTTGACAGTTTAGTTTAAACTTTTAACCTTCGTCTGTTTGTGGATGTTTTTCAAATATTCAAGGATTTAACATAAAATCAAAGTTTGAAAACATCTTTTCTTCAAATCAAAACTTTTTACCCAATCATAACAAAAACTAAAGATCCTACAAGAGATCTAACAGCAAATACTCAGAAAATCTTCACTTGGAACAGCTTTGATCTCCTTTGATATCTTCAATCCAAGATCTTGAGTGTTGGTTTAAAATCATCAAAACTCTTTCATCAACACAAGATATATGTAAACCAGGAAAAATTAAGCATACTAGACACTTGGAATACTCTCATTGGACGTGAAATTGGGGCAGCATGGGCAGTAATTTTTTTTTGGAAAACTTCCTCAAGAAGTAATTGATTTTTTGGCCAAAAAGTAACTTTAGCTAATTAGGTGATTAACCATGATTAACATGTCATTAAGTCACCTAATTAAAGTCACTTAATCACTCACTTATCTTCACCATTTTGGAAGGTTTCCAGCGGCAAAAACCAACGAAAAAATGTAAAGAAAGAAGAGAGAAAGAGAGAAAGGAGATGAGGAAGTTCAAGGCAAAATTCAAGAGTTCAAGTTAGTTTTAAGAAGTGTTAGGAGGCCCAAGAAGTGGCATACCAAGTGTGGAAAGCAAGGGAGTACTATAAGGTAGTTAATTTCCCATACTTGCATTATATTATCATATTTGTTTTCAATGTACTTTATGCCATGTCATATGATTGTAATGATATTTTGAGATGATTTATGTGTATTGGCTGAGTTGATTGAGGGGCATTGAGACCCCATGATGTCCATTTTTTAAAACAAAACTCTGCCAAAAATTTTATGAATTCATATGATATAAATGTGTTATCTTGATGTTTTCATGTTTAATGTGATGATATGATGGCATGTTGGGTGTTAGCTACTGAAATTCTTTAAATATCACCCTTCCAAATATTAAACATGAATAGGGAACAATTATGGCAAGACCACCCATGAAGAGAAAGGAAAGGAGAAATAGCTTAATATTTAAGCTAGTGATACTTGCATGGACCATGAAATTGGAACTTTTATGTAAATTTGTAGAGATAATGTTGGATATGCTTCTTCAAGCTTTCATGTCCCTTTAAGTCTTAAGGAATGTATGGTATAATATGAAAATAATATATGGCCATGTAAATACTTTATAGCTTTTGTTTGGCAAAGTAGTAAGATATAACTGGTCATTCTGACATATGTAGAGTGAACATGCCACTGTTTAGACTTTTTAATGTATAAAGTATAAATGTTATATATAGTTGAAAAGTAGACAGACGGAGATTTAAAATGATCTAAAGATCACTCAATTTGGATGTATATATGCATTATGGTGATTTTTCAAATTTAGCCTAGAAAACTGGAGTTTCAGAAATTTACCATATGAATAGTGAAATCTTCACGAAATTTACTGTACTAATTGGCCAAGTAGTTGCTCTAATTGATATTGTTTCCATGTAGATAATGTTTTAAGCTATCCATAGAGACTTGAATCACTCTCATATAATTTTTATTGACTTAGTTACAATTTTCAGAAGTTTGTCGAAAAAGAAGAAAAAATGGGATTAAATGAATAGTACCATTTAAATTGATTAAATTTATTATAATATTTTATTGTGATTCAAGCTTCTAATTAAGTAAAGTTGGTCTCTAATGAGGTCTAATACATGGGAAATGGTCCTAGATAGAGGTGTTACATTTCCCATATATTAGACTTCATTTAAGTCTATAATACTATTTTAGAAGTTTGAATGACATGAGAAATCAAAACAAAACAATTTAAAACTTCTGGTTATTATTTGTTTAGCCTCCCCATTTTCTAGACTAAACTTTAAAAACTTATAACTAAATCTGGAAAAATCATATGAAGGATCCAAGTGTCTAAAAATAGTTTAAAACTTTTATACATAGAAAAAATATGAAATAGTAACTTCAACATGCCAATTGATACATTATTTAGCATGAAAATCACTATTTATTTGGTTATTTTTCACTTCCTAGTATTCAGCTCTTGAATTCTAACCTCTAGAGGTAGTCTCTAAGTAGCTATGGTTCTTTGTAGATACTCAATAGGTCTTTGTTGCTGATCCAATCTATTCATAATAGCTTGCAATGGATCAAGTAGTGAAGCTTCTCCCTGTTTAGGAGTGGCTGCTCTTATCTGTCTTCTAGTACTAGCTATATGGGACAACTGTTCATACTTAACAAAAGCACTTTAAACTTGGAAATTCATATGTTCTAACATTGAAAATATTTTTCAAGATGAAAATTCGAATTTCACCTTTGAATAGACAAACTTTGAAGTTCAACGTTAACGTCTTTAACTTATGGTCTCTGCGAACTTCGTCTGTAACACCCCAAAATTCAAACTTTGGATGTCAGATGCATTAAATGCAATGAGTGAACGGCTAGTTTTACAGAGTAACCATTGGATAACGTCTCTAACAGCTAGATCTTGTCTCTAAGATATAGTTAAAATATAAATCTATAAATAGAACTTCATTTAAAGTTGTAGGTAACAATTTTTACATTATATATACTGAAACTCTGCCAAAATAATAAGACAAAGCATTCTACTCTTTCACACTTCATTTATTGCTTTTCAACTGTCAAACATACTCTATAGTAGAGAGTTTCTCTTATTGTAAACAATCTTATTTTCATCTGGAAAAAAGATTTTCTTGTGAGGGGATTTCACAAGGGATTTGGAAAGCACTTACCTAGAGTGCAAAGTGTGAATCTATAAGCTCTTAGAACAGAGCACAAAATTGTACTGTGACATTGCAAGGAGCCCACTGAATTCTTCTAAGATAATGGAAAATCTCAAGTGGTTGCTTGAGCATTGGACGTAGGTTAAGAGAAAGAAACCGAACCAGGATAAATTTTTGTATCTTACTTTCCTCTACCTTGCTTACTGCTTTATTACATTTTGCACTCTGTTTTTCTGCAACTTTTGCTTTCACAGCTCTTTTATAATTTTGTAGAAAATATTCAAACTTCCCAATTCACCCCCCTCTTGGGAAGTCAACAGACCTAACACCAAGAACACCTTAACAAAATGGAGTTCTGGAAAGAAAGAATAGAGACTGGAAGAAATGGCTCATGTAATGTTGAATGAAAAGGGATTGCCAAAGCACTTCTGGGTTGATGCAATGAGCACAGCATGCTACTTGATAAATAAAGCATATATCAGACTCATTCTAGGTAAAACTCCATACAAGCTTTATAAGGGAAAGAAGCACAACCTTTCTCATCTTCATGTCTTTGGATGCACATGCTATCTCCACAACCATAGCAAAGACAATCTGGGTAAGTTTAATGCCAAGTTAAATGAAGGTATATTTCTTGGCTATTTAAATAGAAGTAAAGCATATAGCGTGTTCAATAAAAGGTCTAGAACTATAGAAGAATCTGTGCATGTGGTTTTCCTTGAAAATGAAACTGTGTCTAAGCATGCTATAGATAAGGTTGATTTAATTTCCAACCTTAAGAACTTGAATGTTTTTGAAGAAAATAAAATTGAACCTCCTAAAATATCTGAATCTGCTAATGTAGAGGAAGATATTTAGGAGAAAGATATTGAAGGTGAAATCAATAAAGAAATTTCTCAAGAAATCCCTAGAGCTTGGAGATATCAAAGGAATCATCAAATTGATCAAGTTATTGGGGTTCAAGAGAAAGTTAAGACCAGAAGACAACTTAGGCATCAAGTGAATAATTGTGCATTTATTTTTCAAGTTTAACCTAATTGTTCTGAAGAGGCTCTAACCGATGAATATTGGATTCTAACTATACAAGAAAAACTTAATCAATTTGAAAGAAATCAGGTCTAAGATTTAGTGCCTAGGCCTAAGGACCATCCTATTATTGGAACCAAATGAGTTTTTAAGAATAAACTTAATAAATTAGGAACAATAATAAGGAATAAAGCTAAACTAGTTGCTAAAAGATATAATCAGGAGGAAGGCATTGATTATAAAGAAACTTTTGTTCCAATTGCAAGATTGGAAGCAATAAGGATTCTCTTAGCCAATACCCATCTAAGAAATATTGGGTTATATTAAATAGATGTAAAAAGTGCTTTTCTAAATGGTTATATCATGCAAGAGGTTTATGTTGATCAACCTCCAGGTTTTGAGGGCTCAACTAAACCAAATCATGTATATAAACTGAAGAAAGCTCTATATGGCTTAAAACAGGCACCTAGAGTATGGTATGAGAGACTAGGTAATTTTCTGATTGAAAAGGGATTTAATAGAGGGAAAGTTTATACAAACTTGTTCACAAAAAGAGAAAAGAAGAATTTTCTTGTTGTACAAATTTATGTTGATGACATTATATTTGGTGTTACTAATGAGTCTTTGTGCAAGAACTTTTCTAAGCTAATGCAGAGTGAATTTGAAATGTTAATGATGGGGGAGCTGAACTTCTTCCTTGGATTGCAAATCAAACAATGTGATGATGGCATCTTTCTCAACCAATCGAAAAATCTCAAAGAGCTACTGAAGAAGTTTGGAATGGAAAATGCTAAACCTATAGGAACTCCTATGGCCTCTGCAACTAAGCTTGATATGGATGAAGAAGGAAAACTCTTCGATATAACTCAATATAGGAGAATGATTGGTTCCTTGCTATATCTAACTATAAGCAGGTCTGACATCATGTTTAGTGTCTACATGTGTGCTAGGTTCCAATTATGTGCCAAAGAGTCCTATGCAACAACTATGAAGAGGATTTTCAGATATCTAATAGGGACATCATAGATGGGACTTTAGTATCCAAAAGGAAATGGAGAAGAGCACATAAGTTACACTAATGCTAATTTTGCTGGATCTAAAACTGATAGAAAGAGCACAAGTGGAATTTGTCAGTTTCTGGGAGGTTCTCTGTTGTCATGGTTCAGTAAAAAGTAGAATAGTGTAGCTCTCCTTATAGCAGAAGCTGAGTATGTAGCTGTAGGTAGTTGTTGTGCATAAGTCCTTTTGATGAAGCAGCAACTAGAAGATCTTGAGATTGAGATGAAGAAAATTCCAATTAGATGTGATAATCAAAGTGCTATCAACATCACAAAGAACCCTGTCATGTATTCAAGGATAAAGCACATTGAAGTAAGACATCACTTTATAAGGGACCATGTTTTGAAAGGGGATGTCAAGTTGGAGTTTGTTCCTACTGAAGATCAGCTTGCAGACATTTTGACAAAATCACTTGCAGAGGATAGACATGGTTAAATCAGAATAGAATTGGGAATGGTAAATCCCAATGAGCTATAAATATTTTTTGAAATCTCCTTTAGATTTATGATTTAGTTAATATAAATACTGACTTAAGCCAGTACCTAGAATTTTGTTTTGCAGGTACTTCTTAATTTAAAATGGTGAGAATCTGATAAAATGAAGTACACTGCACATTGAAATGGAGTTATGATGAAAAGAAAAAGCTTATGGGGATAACACAACTGTCTCTAAGTGTTTATGAGTCTTTCTAATATGCACATGACCCATAGCCTTATGTTGAAAATGAATTGATTTTCTGGTGCCTAAAGGTTCTATGTTTGAGGTTATTCAAATAAGGTATGAGGCTTTTCATAAAAATGAGAGCTTATATGAAATTCTAGTCTCTGTGAAGCTCGATTTTTGGATAAGTTCATCACCTTATATGCATAACATGCCTTGTTTGCTTCATTATATGTGTATTGTGAAAATTGATTTCAGCATAACCTACCTACCTTATCCGTATAACGTTACTTCCAGAGAAGTAGTTCCCAAAGTAAGAACGTTATTCGCATAAGATGGCAAGGTTATCTGGATAATATACTGATTGCCAATTTTCTGTGTGCTTTCTGTGAAACTCATTTTCATGATAACTTGGGGTGCTTGTCCGAATATCTCTTCTCTTTTCCTTTATGTCTTAACATGTATTAACTCGGTTATGCAGACAACCTAAGGACCTTATCCATATAACCTAGCAAACTGTGCCGGTCATACCTTATTTTCTTACATTATTTTCCATGTATAATAGTATATATGACGCTAAATGAGCTAATTTTATAAGCTTGAATCATTAGAAAATCAAATGAGAAAAATTCAAATTTTCAAAATACTATTCATTTGGTAATTTTATTTTCCTAACTAAACTTTGAAAAATCATAATTAATTCTAGGAAAACTTTATGAGGATTATTCAAGTCTCTAAAAATCACTAAAAACATTTCCTACATGGGAAAAATATACAAATAAAATTTAATTGAACCACATTATTCATAAAATTCATCCAATTATGCTATTCATTTGGTCAAAACTACTTTTCTAGATTTTCTGAGCCATATTCAAAAATTCATAACAATTTATATACTTATCCAAATCAAGTGATATTTAGCTCTTTGGAAAGCTATCTATGTCTACTTTACAGACATATATAACACTCATATAGGAAACAAAATTTAGAATAAACAGTAACCATATATTAATAAGTACTCAGAATTGGATAGATTTACATATCAATTTCTAAAACCAAATATAGAGCATGATTCCATAACCGCATTTGAAGTTTGATTCTCAATCCTTGTATTTGAAGTAAACTTAGTTGTGATGAGTCTACCTTTCATTCTCAGTATCCTAACGGAGACTAATCATTACTATTGGTGAGGAATACCCTAGTATACAAAAAAAAAATCAATGCAAGAGAAAAAATAATGCTATTTTAATATTTGAATTTAGATAAGGTTGAAAGTATTAGATATGGATTATTATAATAAAAAATTTACCGAATTATTATCCACCACATTTTAGTTTAAGTAATATTTATCCCTTTCTAATTTAATATTGTAAACATCATGTATGACAATTAGGTAATTTTTAGATCTAACAAATATGTATCATGCATTTCATGGAATTTAAAAAAAAATCAGGTATGCTATTTTTGGCTTTTAAATAGTGTGACTTGCTATAAATTTTATATTTTATATTAATACAAATATTTTGATTAATATTAATATTGATTTTTCTCTCGGCTTAACCCAATTTTTTTATTGAATAATGTAATAAATATGCTAGAGATCCAAAAAACTTTGAAGATGTGAAGTTGGAGGCACCAGAATAGCCCAATGTGGAGCATCTTGGCCCCAAGATGCGTTGGATACAATATTTGACCCATGGGCAAGGAAGACAATGTCAGTAAACCCTTCAAACCCCAGATCACTTTGGGGTCATACTTGTGGGCCATTTCCAACCCCAATTGTGTTGGTATTTGTTTATGTTTCGGTTTAATTTTTAAAATGAGTTCAGCTAAAAACAATTATAATGAAAAAATTAATTTACAAATCCTTATAGTTTAGATCACTTTATCAACAAATAAGAGCACATTGATGAGCATAATTACTTTGGACTGTCCAGATTTAATTATATTTTATTATTATATTTTTAATATATTTTTATTTTATTAAATATAAAATCTAAAATTGAGATAATTTTATAATTGTCATTTTTTAAAAAAATCATGTTATCATCTAAAAATTCAAAATAAAAATTTTTAATTTGGATAATTCAAATTAAAATAAAATGATTCAACTCTGCTCAAAATGATAAGCATTGGGTGCTCATCATTATAATGATCATCCAATGAAGGTCCCTCAACCACCAGCCATGTCTATGGAAGGCTCCCTTATAGCTCTTTCAAGGCACTGTAGCATTAAGCAAAGAAAAAATATAAGTTTAAAGCAAGAATTCATTTGCATGGCTTTCATTTACTATGAACCTACATTTTAAGGAAAATTGTTTATTACAAAATAAGTTTTTAGGGAGAAGTAATCATTTTTTTATACAATAGAAGAAAACAATAAAAAACAACCATCACAAAAAAAAACAAAGCAAATCAGGGGGATATGCATCCCAGGATATCTATATCAAGCAAAGATTTGACACACAAAGGGCAATCAAGCACTCTATAGCATAGAGGACTCATGAAGGAAGATCTAATTTTTGCTAAGGCATCTGCAACTGAGTTTGCACTTTGGTTGATAGGTTTCAAAGTAATAGTCCAAGGTTTCACCAACATCTGTATGATGAGACAAATTGTAGAGCTAGTAGTTTGGAGATTAAACTTTTCAAGATTTGGTTTTCTAACAATAGTGCAAGCATCTGATTCCACAATAACCTTTCTAAAACATTGTTCCCAAGTGGTCTGCAAACCAACCAAAAGAGCCTATGCTTCCGCTTCCTCAATAGTACGGCAGCCAAGGGAGAAGTAATCATTTAATTCTTATACTTTACACCAATTTTCAAATTAGTCCATATTATTTATTTTTTCGTAACTCACTCCTCATAAATTAATTCTTTGAAAATGTTAGTCCCTATAATTTTTAAAAGTATAGAATTTTCCTTAAAGTTGTCCAACCACGTCAACTTCGTGAAATATTTAACAGAAAGTTGACATGGAGAACATTTGGGATCTTGACTCAAAACATAGGGCCTGTTTGGTTCGCAAAATTATTGGAAATGGATTGGAATGAAATGGTTGGAATGGAATAGAATGGAATCTTACAAGCCAAAGTTTTGTTTGATTCACCATAGGAAAGATATAAGTAACAACTTGAATTTGTTTGGTTGGACATAAGAAAATGATGAAATGAGATTTGAATAATGTGCAAAAAGTCAAAATTGCCCCTATATAAAAATTTAGCCCAACATCAATTGCTCCAATTTATGTTCATAACATGACCTGTTTTTTTTTCTTTTTTCCTTTTTGACTAAAAACAGGTGACTCATTTTCTTTAGGTAAAAAATGACCTCATATTTTAAGCTTTTGCATACTTTTATTTTTATTAAATCAAAAATATTTAAACATAAATTGTAATATAAAAAGTTGGGAGAATTTTACTTATATTTCAATTTTTATTATTTTTATTTAAAATTTTTTAAATTAAATATTTTTAGAGAAAAAAAAGAAAAAATCATATAGGAAAAATTACACTAAATAACTTGTAGGATGTAATATCCTTATTTTTACGAAATGTCATAAAATGCATGTAGAAATGAGAAGAAAGTGAGTAATTGGAATTAATGTTCCATAAGATTATCAGTAAAAATTAATTCCAGAATTTATACTCGAAGGTATATAATATACCACTTGAATGGAAGTCTGTCATAAGCTAAGCGCAATGGTATAAATATTGTGTAGTTGGGAGGTCTATATTTAGAGATAAACCAATTTAAAAGTTAAGGTGAATAGTAAAAAAGAAATAATAAAAAATTAGACTTCGGGGAAATTATGAGAAAGTACCCAAAAGAATAAATAATTATGTTTTTGACCCGACTTAGGGGCAATTTTTTAAAGATGAGAAATTCTTGTCAAAGTTAAGCATTCTTCATGCTGAACCCAATGGTATATTGCATGGAAGTTGAATGCCTAAAAGTTAAAGAAAACCAAGAGACAAAGCTAAATATGAAAAATGGTAAAATAATAATATAATGTATTTAGTCCTTATCTGGAATTAAGCTAGAAGGTTCATAGTAGGAAGTAATTCCAGAAATTAATTAAAAGGGGCATATCTTAAAATGCAAAGAGATATAGAAAAATCCGGCATACAGCAATGTGGATAAAAAATGGCATAGATTATTTTTTCGTGTTAGAAGGAAAAATGAGAAAATTATGTTTTGCCCCCAAAGAATTAAAAATATTTTCAATTCAGTCCCTTGGAGGAAGTAAACATGGAGGATGAAATGAAAATAATTTTGGGAAAATGACAACTAATGACCCAAAAATTTCAAAAAATTACAAATCTACTCTAGGATAAGGGAATTTTTGTAAATATGAAAAATTATAGTCAAAATAAAGCTCTTAATGAGCCAAGTCCAATGGAATATTCTTTTGAAGTTAATAAAGTCAGTATGAATTTATTATGGGCTATTGAAATAAAAAGTTAATATTTTACCTGATAAAGATTATTTTTTATTGCAAAAAAAGCAGTACCGGGTCAAAAACAGTAAATGGACCTCACCCAAATATAGTTCGGGATAAGATCATCATCTAAGTCCAAAAGTAATTTTTGGATAATCCTGTACCAATTTAATGATGATTATGGTAAAAGTATTTAATCGGTATAGCTAAAATTAATCGGTAGAGAGTATATCGGTCCATAAAAATTATTGAAGCAATTTTTGGACAATTTTGGCTTAAATCACATCTGAATTGACAGAGGGGACAAGGAGGGAATTAATGAGGAAGCTTTATTAAAGTTAACCAAATTGGTTAATTAAACCACTTGTACTATTCATGGATTTCATCTCTTTCCTCCAAATGCTTCATTAAGGTGTGGTTTAATCTTCATCCTCCTTCATTCACATCTAGAAATAGAATAGAAAGGAGGGAGGGACAACACAAGAAAGAGGGTAAAATACAAAGAGAAAAGAGAAGACAAGAAGCAAGTATACAAGTCTAAGTTATCAAGATAAGCCTTTACCATTCCTATCTTGTGTTCCCAAGCATCTAGGAAGAGTTTCATGAATGTTTACTTAAGGCTTCTCTCAAATACCAAGCCACTGACCAGGAAGTAATTAAAAACGTGATGGTAGGTGGTCATAATGAGAATGAGAAGCAAGATCCCACCTATAAGGTAATATCAATGGCAGAATGCTTCTAGTACTGAATGTAAGAGGCTGGTAAGGAATGAATAATAGTAATGAGGAAAAGTAATGAGAAAAGAGTTAATGGGGGAAAATTAATGTATAATTTAAAAGAATGTAAGTTACAAAAGAAGAATAAGTAATAACCCAAGTAAAGGAAAATGGCTTGAGCTTAATTAGAGTCATACAAAGGAAAAAGTAGGACCTAAATGACTGATATCTATATGATGATTTCTAAGTGGAAGAATTACCTGAGTTTAAGAAGTGACTTAATAATAGTGGTTCTCTCATGTATAGCCCTACCAGAGCAAGTAAATGCACATCAAGGTAAAGTATAGGCCGTGCTAAGTTTGGGCTAGAGAAATTATTTGAAGAGAAAAGTAGCTCCACCTAACTAAACCAAGGACTCCAAATCCAAAGGAATGATAGAACTATTTTAAGAATTACCAGGATAGATCTTGAAGACAAGTTTAATTTCTAGATCTCTTGAGTATTATGATAGAAGCAAAAGACTGTTTTGAAGGGTATCATGATCATTGGCTCCTTAGAAGTGAATGGGTTCAGCTAGTAGTTGATGCTATATAGAATCATGAGCTATGAAAGTCCTAGAGAATGAGCTGGAAAAGAATCTCATGGGGTAGAAGACAATAGTGGTAAGTTTGATGCTAGTACAGGAATCCTATAGGCTTAGTATGATGATAAGAATGAAAGAAGTAGTCAATGGAACTTGCTAAGTGCAATTATTAAATGCAAGATATGAATGGTTGAGATATGATGAGGTGTCCAGCAAAGATAGGGAGCACAAGCATCAACTTCTTGAACGACCCCAGTGATAGTAAAGAAGGGTACCCACCAACTGAGATTCCCTATAAATGATCCTTATGGCCTGGATCAGATAGCAAAGGATTGTGAAGAGCAACTACAAGAAAGAGTTATTGCCCAGAAACAACATAAAGAAGCTAGAGCCTATAATGCTCCACCTATACTGCAATAGTCTCAAGCAGATTAGTAAGCTCATGTAGGATAAGCTGCCAAGCAGTTAGTTGAATTTATTAGTCATTGATATATGGTTATGTAATATAGAATGTATCAATCATCATCCTTGATGGTGAATTTGATGTGCAAAATGTTGAGGGATGGACTATGAACTTAAAAAGGATTTCTAAGACAATGGGCAACATGTTGGAAATGAAAGACTTTAATGGCAATATATAAGTTGAAGAATCAAGTTGATTAAAGGAAGCGAAATTTATAAGAATATGCTCTAATAAGAATAAGTTGGTCAATGAAAGTATAGTAAGGCATAACCAATGGGCTTAAAATTTGACGTACCCCCAGTAGTACAATGATGAACAAGAAAAGGTGGAAAAGCTAGAAAAAGAGGCTTAAAGTAAGTGGTTAAAGAAAAGATGTCTAATACAATTTCAGACTTTTAATTCATTGATCAAAGTAAGCAAGATCATTGGAAATCGTCTGAATCACATGAATGTTTTACTAGCATCCATTAGTAAGAAAATTTTGAAGAAAGGAAGAGTAAGTAAGAATAAGGATAAGAAGCCTTTGAATAACATGAGATTTATGAAGTAAGGTAAAAGAGCAGAGGAGGTATATCAAGCAACCTAACTCTATTTAAATACAGAAATGCCCATGGCAAAAGGCCACGTTTAGTAAGATAAAATGGTGCTCTAAGTATGGAAAGCTGAGATGTTAAGCTTGTGACGATACTATGGAAATGACTAACACCAGACCATAAGCATAAGGCAGAGTCTTTGTACTATCCCGATTTGAAGCCGCAAGTCACCTAATTTTAGCAAAGGTATGATGCAGGTGTAAGCTATTCTTTTATAACGAAGCTAAGAGGTTAGGTCTAGAGGTTGCCATTATGTGATTTACATGTAAATGTTTTCATTAGCAGCAAGGCCATAATTTCCAATACCACTTTAAGTAAGTATTAAAGAACATAGTAAGTACAAATGGGTGCCTGTAAATAATCTACTCCTAGATTGTGAGAAAATGTTAATTTTGCCTACCCTTGAATATGTTAAGAGTAAGATAGATGATATACTAGCTGCTTAAACTAGGAAAAACTTGAAGAAGGATATTAAGGATTAAACAGAAGAAGTGATATATGATTTAAAGGAGAAAGTTTGGTAAAGATTCAAGGCCTCTATAATGGAAAGTTAGTAATGTGTTGATGATGTTTAAGACATGAGGTATAAATCTAAAAGTACAATGTATGAATAACACTTAAAGTATAAAGTGTGAGCCAAGGTAATTGATTTGTGACAAGCAATTAAGGAACTATGAACCTAGAGATAGTCAATTGTTGAGCTTAGTATAAAATCTAGCTATAAAGAAATTACTTGGCTAGAAGATCTCACAATGAAAGAAATCCTCTGTCTACTGCCAAGGTGAGAATAAAAGGGGGTAGCTCTTAGGTAGAAGCCTAATTGAGTAAGCTCTTGGGAAGAAACCGAATTGAGCCAAGAAAGATGAAATCCTCCATATGATGAAAGTCACCAAGGTGAGGCAAATGAGAGATAGCTCCTGGGGTGATGCCCAAATGAGCAAGAATAGTGAGAGGCTTAGGGCTAAATTCTAAGTGAGTTAGCAAGAGACTTTCGAAGGGTTAAGAAGTTTCCCTAAAATTGCTAGATCACTGATTAACCTCGGCTAAGAAGTTAAAGAGGTTATAAATAAGAATAGAATGTTAAAGAGAAGATAGTCAGTAACCACTACCTTAATTTCGGTCAGACTCTAACCCATAGAAAGCCAAAAGAATTCAAAGGCTATAGTAAGAAAAACAAAGTACAAGGTTTGGAGGTATGTTTATATGCAAAGGTATAATGGTGAATTAAAGCTCTAAATTGATAAAAGTTAGAGTAAAAGGAAGCAATATAAGTATGAATAATAGAGGAAAATACAAATGATAATGAAACATCGATATGGGATGTTATGCCAAATGTTAAAGGAAGGAGCAAACAACAATTGAATGCTTTAGAATTAAAGCAATAAGTTATCTAGAGGTCCCACAGACAAGTTATGGCTTAGAAGAAAGCCTATTGTCATATTCTCTAAGTCCAGCAGTGGCATGAGTATAGCAAAACTCCTCAGCACTTTATAGTTCAATGTGCTCAAGTGGGGGAAATTGCAAGATGGATGACCTACCGGGAAGTAATAAAGATGGAAGAAGTATGAAAGGTAAGATGTGCTAATAGTTGAATATGGGTACTATAAGTCTTAGCAAGGCACATGTTTCTACATGAATAGAAGTATGAATAGTATATGGTGGTCTCAAATAATGTTTGAAGAACTCCAAATCTTTGGACGAGCATGAAAGACAACTGAGAATTTTTGAAATGTTGCAAAAGCAAAGACTTGCTAAACTTAGTAAAGGGGAGCTAGGCTCTAAAAAGTATAGTTAGTGGGTTACAGAATCTCTTATAAGGATGACATTAGATCCTAGTAATGTAAATAAAGTTATGAGATGGAAAAGATTGAAAACCAAAATAAGATGAAAATTTTTTACCAATTTAGCAAGATATTATAAAAAAAAAATTCTCTCAGTTTGTCTTATCACTTAGTTAGACAGAAACTTTGTGGGAAAAGAATTATGAAATGAGTTTCTATGAACTAAAGGGGCTAAACCTCCTCCCCTATGTTAAATGTTCTGATCCAATGATAACCCAAGGGGTCTACGATAATGAAAAGTAAGAATGGAATAGGGTATGAGCAACCTATCAGAGTCGAGTTGAGGTAGTAGCCAATATTTTAAATGATAAAATTTTTATAAAATGTATTCCTACTTATAATAGCAATAATGAAAGCTCTCAAGATACGGAGTTAGTACAAGCTATTATGCCTATAGTACCACCATAAAGGTACTAAGACCACAATACCCTCAAGTGATCATGAAATAAAAAAACAATTAAACATGAGGTATAAAAAGTAGAACAAAAGAAAGGTAAAGATGACCTGAAATTGTCATCTAGGCAGAGCTAACCAGATAAGCTTATACCTCATTCGAAAGATTATTATGTAAATAGTCAGTCAAAGGTTATGAAAAGAATAGAAAGAGGAAAGAAAGCTAAGATAACCTTGTAAGTGTTATTCAAGCAAAACTAATGCAATAAGTTTATGCTTTGGCAGAGAAATTATTCATGAGATTAGCCTAAAAATATCAAAAGATAAAGAAAGGAATGATATGAGGTGCCCATAAAAAGACTAAGATATAAATAAATGAAGCAATTATGGAAGTAAAAACAAGAACATTATATGAGATTTTCCAATACCCCTAAAGAAAGAAAGATATGCAATGTCTTCGATATTTTTCCAGTATGAAAAGTATAGACCAGACCTTGCAAATGTAGTAAATTAACAAAGGATGCTAGAGTGAAGCATTGATTATTAAATCAAACAAGTGAGGAATAAGATATTCCTCTAGTAATAGGTGGTTTGGAAATTGGGAAATGATGAGAAGAAGAAAATAATATGCAAGAATTAAGCAAAATTTCGAGGAGGAAATTTTAATTAAGTAGGGAAGAAATGTAATATCCCTAATTTTATGGAATGCCATAAAATGCATACAGAAATAGGAAAGGACATGAGTAATTGGAATTAATTTTCCACGATGTCGTGAGCAGCAATTAATTCCCGAACTTACCCAGGAAGGTATATAATATACCACTTGAATAGAAGTCCGTCCCGAGTTGAGCGCAATGGTATAAATATTATGTAGCTATAGGAGGTCTATGTTGAAAGGAAGACCAATTTCAAAGTTAAGGTGAATAGTAAAAAAATAATGAAAAATTAGTCTTTGGGAAAAATTACGAGAAAGTGCCTAGAAGAATAAATAATTGTGTATTTGACTCAGTTCAAGGGAAATTTTGTAAAAATGAGAAATTCCTGTCAAAGTTAAGCTTTTTTCATGCCAAATCCAATGATATATTGCATTGAGGTTAATTGCCTAAGAATTAGAGAAAACCAAAATACAAAGCTAAATATGAAAAAGGGCAAAATAATAATATAATGCATTTATCCCTTATTTGGAATTAAACCAGAAGGTTCCTAGTAGAAAGTAATTACAAAAATTAATTAAAAGGGGCATATCTTAAAATGTAAAGAGATATAGAAAAATCCGATATACAGCAATGCAGATAGAAAATGGCACAAAGGTTATTTTTTCGTGTCAGAAGGAAAAATGAGATAATTATGTTTTGGTCCCAACGATTAAAAATGTTTACAAGTTAGTCCCTTAGGAACAAATAAACATGGAGAAAGAAATGAAAATAAGTTTGGGAAACATTATAGCTAATAACCTGAACGTTTCAAAAAATTGTAAATCTACCCTAAGATAAGGGCATTTTTGAAAATATGAAAACTTATAATCAAAATAAAGCTCTTAATGAGCCAAGTCCAATGGAATATTGTTTGGAAGTTAATATTTTACCCGATAAAGGTTATTTTAGACTACAGAAAAAGCACTACCAGGTCAAAGATAGTAAATAGACCTCACCCAAATATAGTTTGGAACAAGATCATGATTTAAGTCTAAAAGTAATTTTTGGATAATCCTGTATCAATTTAATGATAATTATGGTCAAAGTATTTAATTGGTATAGCTAAAATTAATCGGTAGAGAGTATATCGATCCATAAAAATTATTGAAGCAATTTTGGCTTAAATCACATCTGAATTGACAGAGGGGACATGGAGAGAATTAATCAAGAAGCTTTCTTAAAGTTAACTAGATTGGTTAATTAAACCACTTGTACTATTCATGCATTTCATCTCTTTCCTCCAAATGCTTCATTAAGGTGTCGTTAAACTTCATCCTCCTTCATTCATATCTAGAAATAGAACAGAAAGGAGGGAGGGAGAGCACAAGAAAAAGAGTAAAATACAAAGAGAAAAGAGAGGACAAGAAGCAAGTATACAAGTCTGAGTTGTCAAGGTAAGCCTTTACCATTCCTATCTTTTTTTCCCATTTTCTTCAAATTTTTTGGCCAACCTAGGGTTTTATATAGAGTTTGAATTTTATGGTTTTGACCTGGATTCCCCATGGTTCAAAACCTTAAAATCAAGTGTGTTGTACAAAGAATGATCAAAGGTTTGCAAAATGAAATTTTATGGTTCAAGTGTGCATTTTGTGAAGTTAATCATGAAGCTAGTGGCTAATGGCCTTATTTTATGATGCTATAGGGTTCCAAGAAGTGACAAGAGATCGAAGGAAGTGTGCACAAGGTTTGGAAAGTCCAAAGGTAGTCTACCAATCTAATCTTGCATTATATTGTTATATAGTTTGCAATGATTTTTATGATATCCCAAATGTTATGTATTATGATGATTTGTTAATATTGGCTGACTTATTTGAGAGGTTATGTGATCCCGAGATATCCAAAATACAAGGTGAAACTTTGTCCAATTTTCTACAAAATGTTGGAGCATAGATAATTGTAAATGTTTAAATGATGATTTGATGATGTATACTTGCATTATGTGATAATATATTTGCTTGATTGGTGGTGACTACTAAAATTCTTTGAATCCCACCCTCCCTAAATGATTAACATGATAGGCTCAACCCATGACAAGGATGACAAGGAAGCTATGGAGAAGGAAGAAAAAAATTGTTACTTGAATTGATGAATCAGGCTATGATGACACCCTTTGAAATATTATGAAAATCATGTATATGTTATTATATTTGAACCTCAATGAGGTTATGTTCCCTTGAATTAATATGAAATGTTAGGTATGGATTTGGTACAAGGAATGATGAGGTAGATATGTTATAAAATTGATATTGCTATGTTATGAATAAAGAAGATTAATTTGAACATCTTTTTAGAAACATAAGTACTATTTTTGTGAAACAGAGCAATTAGTTTAAGTAATTTACATGCTCTAAAAGTAGATGGAATTGGCTTTTCAAAGACCCATATATCTCTTAATTTGGCTAAGTATACGATTTACAATGAATTTATAAAGATAGGGTTCAAAATAGGGCAGAGTTGGAAGAACTAAAAGTTTGATCATAGGTACTGGAAATTTTGAAAGATAATATAAAATTGAGTAGAGCTACAAAAATTTAGTGGTTTATATTTCTAAAAATATCTATGATGTAGGTTTAAGATGCCATTGATTTGGAAGTAATTGGAGTTATATAGTAAAAGATATGTAAGTTTTTCATAAACTGTTCCAGTTAAAGTTAAGTTCCAACCCTTAATAGTTAAAGTTAATGCCATGACCTGTACAAGAAGAATTAATGTACAATAAAAATAATTCTAAAAATTAGACATATAGGGCTTTTAAATTACATAAAGTTTGTATGTTAACTCATGATAGGAGGAGATATGAATTTTTAAATTTGTGGCCAAAATCCTGGGAAAAATAAAATGACTAAATGCACAGTAAAATTTAAGGAGTAAACTATACAAATTGGCCTATTAAATATCCAAATTATTTTTTTTATGCATAGAATCTTTTTATATATTTTTAGAAACTTGAATGACTTTAAGATGATTTTTGTAGAATTAGTTATGAATTTTCAAATTTTGTCAGAAAAAATGTAAAATGTCACATGAACAATACCACGAAATATGAAAATTCTATTTTCAATTTTTATGTGATTCAAGCTTCTAATCAAGTATAATTGAACTCTAATGAGGTCTAATGTATGGGAAAATGAGCATAAAAGTAAGGTGTTTCATAAAAACTAATGAATGATTTTCTGTCGCCACTAATTATTATTATCTCTTCTCCCTCTTTGTCAATCCTCTCCTCTTTCATTTTCTAACAATAACTAATCACATTTAAAGTTCAAAATTTATTTAAAAAATAAATTATTATTATCTAGGGGGATTTTATTCATTTAATCAAATTTAAGAAATATTTGCAATAATTATAACTTCAAAAATTTTTACATTAAATAGAATACTATTAAAAATGTATCAACTTATTTCCAAAAATCATATTGAACCTCAATTAATTCAATTTGAGTCCAATTGAACTACATGGATGTGAAAGCAATCCTTCCAAGAGTAATTTTTTTTTAACTTACAAATGAAAATTTTTAAAACAATTATGAATAGCCAACAATAGCATATCAATATTCAGTATTTTAATATATATATATAATTTATAATAAGTCTAGTCAACTCATTCAAGAAGCAAATCTAAACCCTCTAATCCATTTTATAATCCAATCTATAATAAGTCCCATTTTCACAAAATATGAGCTGAGCTCTGAAATATAATCAAATGATATCTTAATTCCAATTAAGTACGATAATAGTCAAATGCTACTATCCTAAAATCTGATATGCAAAATAAACACAATAAACAAGTTGTGTAACATGCCATTCCACTTGACACAGATTGTTTACCAAATATCCAATAACCAAAGTTGCCATCCACATCGCATACCATATAAATATGACTAATCAAAAAACAACTTATGGGTATAATGTGCCACATATTCAGAAAAAGAAAATATGCATAGTATATATGAAATCCAAAATATAAACCCATTTCAAATAAAAGCATTCCTATAAAATACTTGAAGAGGTCATACTTACTCTTCGATACTGCAACCCTCTCCTGCCTTTAGTTCATCTAGAATGAGGATCTGCCATCTCCATAGCTACCTTGTTGATCTCTTGCATAGTCAAACCTTGAACCTTCAAAAGTCTCTTGTACAATTCTTGATCCCTTCCAGTCATCTTAGGATCTCTTGACAGTTCAATAAATGTCTTGCACATACTCAACAACTTTAACAAGGGAACAATATGTGTTGGTGGATGCTTCCTTCATTGCTTCAGCTAACACATCAATAGCGTCATGGTAGTTGCTATGCTTTCTCTCATGAGATGACTGAACTTCATATGGTCCACTAGAAGGTTGCTTAGATGATTGAACTTCCTGATCAGCTGTAAATTCAGCTTGCAAATTTGTCTCCAAATCAACTTCATCATATATATCATCAATCATTTCATAATAGTTGGGCTCCTTTTCCTATGGTAGGGTCTTTTCCCCAAACATAAGTCAATTTCTAAAAGTGGGGGAGACGCTTGTTCCTAAAATTTCCAACCTTAGGTTTCACCTACTCAAAAGAACATGATGATGTCAATTTAGTAGCAATGAAGAAAAAATAGAAGCAACAAAAGTTAGTGTTGTAACACACATTACCTTCACATATTCTTCCCAAATAAGTGCTTCAACTATGACACACATTGTCATTTGATCCCATCTAAAGCCACTAACCCTATAGACCATGTCATAGACTACTTTCCATGCAGCCTTCAAGGTCTTCAAATTGGACATCATGTGAGGGTTTGCTTGCAGTTCACATTTAAGCGATTTTTCCTTTAGCATTTCCTCCAACTTTTTAACATATCCACCACTAAATCCAGTGTCAGCAATGTACTTGCCCTTAGCCTTCAACTGAACCAAACAATCCACAAGCATTTCATTTTCAACAACTGTCCAGACATGCTTGCCTCCCTTTTCTTGCTCTTGTTCGTCTATTCTATGAACCATTTTGCATAAAAAGAATGTCATAAGGAAAAAATGTCACATCCATAACATATAATACAAAAAAATTCATGCAAACAATTTTATATAAAACTCAACTACATTAAACGAAAATTATCAAACTTTAAGTCATCATTCCTTAATATCATATTGAATAGTCAACCAGTACATCTTCAAGCTAAAATATATACTCAAGTAAGTACCAAATAAATGTTCATTGAACATTTATCTATTACCCCTTTGAGCCCTAAATGCATCAAACATTCCATTAGCCACATTTTCCCTATATGTACTCCAAGCATATGAAGTCTCCATGGTGATAATGGGATTGAAATCCAAAGAGCGGTGTGGCTGCTCAAGTGCATCAAACTTGGCTTCCATAGGGTCTAACATATTTTCTTGCATAATGAATTATGTAGTAGGCAACAAGCCATAATGTACTTATTTTGTATGTGCGCAGGATAGTATGATAGACTCCTCAATATTGCCCATCTCAACTTTAAGATACTAAAACACCTTTCAATCACATTCCATGCTGATGAGTGTCGCATATTAAAACACTCATGAGGTGTTTAGGGATGTTGTCCCTCTTGCCACTCACTAATGTGATACAATTGTCCTCTATATGGGCTAGGAAGCCTTCATAATTTGTATAACCTGCATCTACCAAGTAATAATTGACTGCATTAAACATGTGACTATTGTTAGAACCTTGCAACAATGACCTATTAACTTAAAAAAAACACTAATTACATGTAAATTGTACCTTAACGCACTTTGAAACCATTCGGTCTACTAATTGCATCACTTAACACCCTCCCATCACCTATAGAACCTGCCCCCATATAAACACATAAATTGATCATCGGATGAGCATATGCCAAGAAGATTTGTGGTTATGTCACCCTTTCTATTTCGGTACCAAGGCTTTACTTGGATAGGTACTTGAATCCTTATATGGGTACCATCCAATACTCTAAGGCATCCCTATATAGAAAGTAAAAAAATGGGTTAACCTATATATGACCATTAAAAAAAAAAGTGCGGCTAATATTTATACCTTAAACCATTTCTATCTCTCATCATTTGAATCTTCAGGGATAGGTTCAGGTGTTTTGAAGAGCTCCCCTTGAATCCACATCATAGCTTTTAGGACTATGCGAAAATAATGACTAATGATTTCCCCAGATCTCCCATACTCAAATTGGATTACTCCATTTTTCACATGATATCTAACATATGTTTGGTTGGTTTATGACAGCCTATCATATCTAACATGCCACAAAGCTTATCAAAGGTAGCTCTATACATCCTAATTTAGTTGAAACAAGTGATATCATTGTTATACACTAACTCCCGAAGGTGTCTTCTTTTAGCATGAAAATCAAGAGTGTAACTCTGATCACATAGTCGCCTAGTGCTAAACATGGCAACACTAGCTATAAAGGTTTTGCAAATAGCTAGAACAATCATCCAACAAAGCATAATATTAGCAAATGTAAGTTCTTCAATCACTTCATCCATAACTAGTTTTAACAAACAAAGCTACTATGTTAATGGTTCAGATCATATAAAAACTAGGTACAAAATCTTTTCTCTTTTCATGAGAATGAAAGTACATGAATAACAAAAGTGATAATTAAAGTAAGTGGTTATAAACATTTATTTCAGTTTTTAAAATATAACCCATGTTGTAATATGAAACCCAAAATGGACTTCTCTTGATTTCCTAGCATACTAGTATTGTGGCCTAATATAATATTTCTCTTTAATAATGTTTTTGTATCCATCCCTAGAGCCTGAGGTTATATAACCTCTCTCTAAATAAGTGACCAAACAATAGAAAGTGTCTGGGGGAATGGTGAAGTTAGGGCACATAAAATTGAGTCTATGATTACTAAACTATAACATAAATCTATAATAGTAATTCAAAATTAAAAATAAATTCTAAAACTACTCTGTGGAGTAGTTTAATAGTCCACCCTATCTCTTTTATTGGCTTTTCCTTATATCTAGGAGAGAGCTTAAATAGTTAGTTTCTAAACATTTGTGTTTCATACAGCATAGTATATATATATATATACAAGTGAGACACTCTTGACACTTGACAAATGGCAGCCAAGTAAAACATTAATTCAACTAAACAAACAATGAAAATGAAAAGTAACTTATGCAACAAAAACAAAACAAATCAAGAGAAGTCCATTTTGGGTTTCATGTTAATACCAAAAGTGATAATGAAAGAAAAAAAATATAGTATACTAGGACATTCACTTCCGTTCTAATTGTTATAAACATATATTTCAGTTTTTCACTCTTTATTGCTTTTGTGAGTGATATGAAAACTAAATTGAAGTAAGTGGTTCAGCCGAAAATTTTGATTAATGAATACATGCATTTCATATATATATATAACATTAAAATAAGACACAAAATGTCATATTGAATACTACATCTTTTGTGAACTTGTGAGATTAACAGAACATCATGATCATCAACCAAAAGGAGGAACAAAAGCAAAAAGATAGGTAATAGTATAACAAGGATTTGTAAAGCTAACAAGTAATAGCCTGAATTGATGAAGAAGTCATCTTGGAGAAGGTCACGCTTGTAATTACTAACAAAAGGATCGCCACATAACAACTAAACAACTTGAAGCGCAAGAGAAACTTAGAAACATGCATTTGACATTAAAATTAGGATTAATTTGGCTAGCATGATATAAATCAAAGATATTAAATCCCAAATTCAAAGATTGAGAACATTCATGAGGTGGAAAAGATGTTAACAAAAAAGATATGGACCCATAAGCTCAGTGATCATCCAAAGCATTTGAAATACCATTTCAAACCGATTTAGTTAAATTTTCTGAGTTGAAACCCAAAGCTGATCAGATCTATAATTTGCTAATTATTCATCAATATCCTCAATCAAAGAGGAGTATAGCAAGAGACAATGATGTAGAAGAGCTACAAAATTTTCTAGTGTTATGACTTACCTCTCCAGTATTTGCAATAGTCTAATCGATCGGCACAGGCTCCTCCAACCAAAGAGCTTTGTTGAAAAGCTTCATGGGTGCTAGGGTTCATGAGGAAATAGGGTACATAATCTATGAAGGGTATTTTAAGAATGAAATTTCATAACTAAGGTTATTTCTATCATTTAGTCTCCACACCCAATGATAGGAATAAGCAAAGTCAAGGTCCAACATAGGAAAGCTAACTCCCAGACCTTTAGGCATCTTCATTCCCATGGGAGTCTAGATTCTCACCCCATGTCCAACCAAACAGTACAAGTATGGGAATAGAATCTAGATTTGACTTCATAGACACCCAATAAATGAACCAAATGGGCCCATATTACCAACCATAAGTTAGTCAACAAAATGCAACATAAAAGTAAACAATAACACAATAATGATGGACATTAAAAGGAACTCAACAAAGGATCCTGCCCTACTCCTTTGTTTGGATGAGGGATGTAACATCTCTAAAAACTTAATTATCTAAAAATAAAGTAAGGAGGTCATTTTTCCAGATAGATTAAAAATAAAAAAATTATATATTGACCCCTAGGAATAAAATATTTTACAAATTAGTCCCTTAGGTAAGGAAATCATGGGGATATGCTTGAATATATATTTTGGGAAAAATTATAGTTAATGGCCTAAAAGAATTAAAAATTATAATTTTACCTCAAGTCAAAGTAATTTTGTAAATATGCAAAATTACTATCAAAATGAAACTCTCAATTAGACAAGCCTAATGGTATATAGCATTGAGATTTAATCAATAAGAATATAGAAATAATTAATGCAGAAGGTTAAAAGGCATCTTTTTACCGGTAAAGTTACTTTTTGATTTATAAAAGATAAAAAAGTGAAAAAAAAAGTAATTGGGCATAACAAAAAGAGCTTTTAAGAGATAGGATAATAAAGTAATCCAAGACACAAATTTACTTAAATCCTACTCTAATAAAATGATTTTATACTGTAAAAGGTAACTTTATTAGTTCATGTATAAAGTAACCAACACAGGGTATTACTGAACTAGAAAAATCATTCAATATTTTGGAGATAATTCCCCCATAAAATGGCACTGCCTAATCTGCCTGTGTGACTAAAAATGAAGCCTTAATTGTTAAGCAAACAATTAAATAAGGTAAACTTGACTAAAAGTGGTTAATTGGCCAAGTAAGTCAATAACTATGGTTGACACATTATATATACTCCCTCCACACCACTTGGCCGAACATATAGCAAAGGAAAGAGATAGAGAAGTCTGCAATTAGTGAGAGGAAGAGTAGTAAATGTGAAAGAGAAAAGAAATAGGAGAAAAATAGGACGGAAATTCCAAGAAAATTAGTAAGTGTATCTCTTGAAGCCTTCAAATATACTATCTTAATTTCATGGTTATTTGGCTTAGTTTCCATGAAATATTTTCTTCCCCAGCCTGTATAAATTTTGGTCAAGGCTTAGTTGGGTGAGGGATGATGTTTTTAAACCATGAAATGATAAGAAAATGTGAATTTTTGCAAGAGAAAACAAGATAGGTAAGATTGAAGCAAGTTTTATAAAAAAAACCCGTTCTTTTCTTATTGGGGGCAGATTTTGGCCAAAGCATTAAGTGATTTTATAGTGGAAATTTCATTAGTTTGATGCCAAAAAAAGATTCCCAATGGCAAAAAATCTTAGAGACAAGTATATGATTCAAGATTAAGCCTAAGATAAATTATTTGGAATTTCATATAGCTCACATAATATGCTTTATGCTATGAAATCAACGGCTTGAATCATTGTTTAATATTGACTTGGGACTTGAGGAAGCTTGTAAGATCATTGGAAGTAAAGGGTGTAGTCAAGAGAAGTCATCAAGGTAGCTAGGTGTATATATATTCTTGCTTGTATTATTTCATTGTCTTGTAATGATGCAAATTGATTCCCATATTGTGAATTGTGATTTCTTGATTGGTTTTGGTTGCAATATAGGGATTTTATTCCTTGAGATCTTTATTTTTTAAGCCGTTATGCTGTCAAAATTTTTATGATTTATATGATAATTAATTGATTAATGTGATTTTAAGTGATTTAAAGTCTTTATTATGAGAAAGAATAGCATGATGCATCAATATAACTTGCTACTCAGATTGTCCCAATCTCATTCCTTCAAGTATCCCAGATTATAGGTTCTAAAGATGGCAAGACCACCAAGAATTTAAAGGGCAAGGAGAAGGCTATTGATGATTAACTTTGTTATTGCCTTTGCTATTTGTATATTTGTGATTTTACGTGAAATCATATATGAGTTTGTAAAGCTATGTCTTGCTGCCATTATACTCTTTTGAGTCTCTGGAGATGTTATGGATATAGCATGAACAAGTATGAACAATATGAATGATGTAAATTACTACTTTTGCAAGATATGATATAATCTGGCCATCATGCACACCTGTTAATTATGTAGCTACTGTTTATTAAAAATATAATGTAACATAGAAGTGTTATATATTTTTAAAAACTACATAGATAGGGCTTTCCAACAAGTTAAAGAACACATGAACTGACTTTTGTGCCAATTGTTATGAATTTTTGAAGTGAAGCCAGAAAAACTAGAGCAGAATTTTTGACCATTTGTATAGTACATCTTTGAGCATTAAACTGTACCAATTGGTGTGATTAAATATAAGTTTCATATTTTTCCTTTGCTGAGGAAAATTTGGGGGAAAAAAAAGAGGGAACCTACTCATCTTCTTACCCATGTTCCTCTTTATTTTCCCTTGGATTTAGTGATTTTACTATTTTTTATGCGTGTGCCATGTGAGGCTCATTTGTTGAGGGTACATGAATGCAAGTTTGAGAATTTCAAGTGAAACAAATGTTTCTTAATTATTTTATACCTATCGCTTCTACTACAATCAACCTTGTGATGTCTTGTAGGGGTAGATGGGGGGTTGAAAAGGGAGAGGGTACACCTAAGTTTCGTTTTAGTATACGAAGCTCCCTTCTCTATCTTCAACAAGACTCTTACTGACTTATAAATTGCAAGGAGGCCAAGAACTAAATTTGGCTTTTCCACCTTGTAAGAATATATATATATATATTTGTATATATTTATATATTGTTAAGTGTTAACATATATAGAGATCTAAGATTTTCTTAAGTGCAAATTCGAGCAACCATAAAGAAGATCATACACACACACATATATAATGAATTGATTATTGAGTTGAAGAAACCAGGAACTCAAGGTCTCTTGTAATATTCCTATTTTTATGGGATATCATAAAGTGCATAAAAGGATGCGAAAGGAAGTAGGATAGTAAAGTAAGATGCTCGATCTTTTAATGGAATTAATTTCCTATATGGCCTTTAAGAGAAATTATGTTTGATCCTTAATTGGAATTAATTTTCTATAAGGTTCTTAGTAAAAAATTAATTTAAGAATTGAGTAGAAAAAGATATGTAATATATCACTTGAATGAAAGCTCGTTTTGAGCTAAGCACAATAGTATAAATATCGCATTGCAAGGAGATTTAGGTTGAGAGATAGACCAATTTGAAGTTTAATGAAAAAAGGATTATTAAAAATTGATCTTTGGAGGAAATTATGATGAAGTACCCGAAAGAATTGGTATTTGCGTTTTGACCTAGTTCAAGGGCAAAATGGTAATTTAACGAGTTCAGCTTTTATCCAGAATTAAGTCAGGAGTTCCCTGGTAAGCATTAATTCTAGAAACTAAAATAATGGGTCATATCTCAAAATATAGAAAGATTTAGAAAAATCTGGCATACAACAATATGAAAAGAAAAAGACAAAAGGGTCCGTTTTCAAGTTAAGAGGAAAAATAAAAAAATTATGTTTTGGCCCCAAGAATTAAAACTCTTTACATTTTAGTCCCTTAAGAGTGAAAGTTAAATTACGAGGAGAGAAAAGTGAAAAGATGGAAAAAATTACATTTAATAACCTAAAAGTTCTAACAATTATAAATTTACCTTGGCTCAAGGGTATTTTTAGAAATATGAAAAATTATAGTTAAAATAAAGCTCTCAATGAGCCTATCCCAATGGTATATCTTATGGAATTTAATGAGATCAAAATAATATTTATTGGGCATTTCATTTTTATTATTAATATTTTACCCAATAAAAGTTATTTTAGACGGCAGAAAAATGCAGTACCAAGTCAAAGGCAATGAATGGACCTTACCCAAATATGTTTTGGATCAAGATAATAATTTTAGTCCAAAAGCAATTTTTGGATAATTTTGTACCAATTTAATGGTAATTTCAGCAAAAATATTTAATTGGTACAGGTAAATTTAATCAGTAAATGGTGTATTATTCCATAAAAATTATTGAAGCAATTTTTGGCCAAAAATGAAGTAGAGCTACTTCTGAAATTGACCAGGACACTAAGGAAAATAATTAAAAAGCTTTAATGAAAAGTAACCAAGGATTAGTTCAAAATTAATCATGATTAAATTCTATTTGATATCTTTCCTTAAGTGTTGGGTTAAGGCTTGGTTTAGTCACCTTCTCCACCTCATTTACATCTGAAAATAGAAGAGTGAAGAGCATGAAAAACTTGAAGCAAAGTTAAGTGACAAAAAAGCCAAGGTAAGTTCCTATGATCATCTTCTAGCATCTCCAAGTGTTTAATGAGATTTCCATGGAGTATTTCTTCTTCTTTTCTCTTTGAAAGCATTAGCCATGGCAAACCCTAGAGAGAGAAAGTAGAGCTATGACAAAATAAAGCCATGAAAAAGCTTGTAAATGCCTCAAGATACATGAAAGTACTAGTAGTTTGAAGTTTCATTGAGTAAATCTTTTTCTATAATGTCATGGAATTTTTGGCTGAGTCAGGGTTCAATATAGACTTTTAATTTCATGATTTTGACTCCAAAAATGGATTTTTTAGATCCAAAATAGGTTTAAACAAGTATGTTGCATAAGAAATTCCCAAAAAATAACTATATGGAATTTTAAGCTCAAGAGAGCACTTTGTGAAGGAAGTAATGTAATCAATGGATTAAGACTTTACTTTATGATGCTATAGGGTTCCAAGAAGTGTTAGAGGATCAAAGAAAGTGCGCTCAAAGTTTGGAAAGTCGTAAGGTAGTTATTTTCTTATTTATGCTCAATATTGTCAAACTTGATTTACATGATTCTTTGTTGATGCAATACATTTATTTGAATGTTTTGTGATGTAAATGAATTGTTGGCTGGTTGTATGAAGGGCTTTATGACCCTTGGATGTTCAATTTTCAAAGTGTTACCATGCCAAAATTTTTACAAAATTATATGGTATATTGTGATGATATGATTTTAATGATGATTTTATGAAATGTCATGATAATATGTATGCATGAAAGGATAAAACTACTGAGATTCTTTGAATCTCATTCCTTTCCAAATAACTAACCTTGATGGGTACAAGAGGTGACAAAGATCAAGGCAATGCTAAGTGGATAAAGGAAGAGCACAAATATGGAGTGAATAGAACCTATTGTGATGTGTTATTTTGACAAATTATATACAATCATGTATTATGTTATAAACATGTAACTTAGCATAGTTTTTCTTTGATGATTCTTACATGAGGTTAAGTATGGATTTGGAGCAATTATGATGAACAGTTAGGTTTATGAAGTTTATTTCGATGAGTTATAATATGATTTTTTCCAAGATGACTAGTTGTAATTAAAATCGAGGTACAATGTTCAAACAAGGTACTATATGCCCAATATGACCTTAAAATATACAAGTAGAGCTTTAAAATGGTTTGAAGAGCACGTCATTTTGATGTGTCTGTAAATTGTTATGAATTTTTGAAATCAGGGTTCAAAACAGGGAAATATGGGGAAAACTAGAACTTCCACAATAAGTAATGGTTGTTTCAAAAGGCAACATAAAATCATGTAGAGCTTTAAAATTTCAATGGTTTGCATGTATGGAAAACTCTATGTCTTAGGTTTAAAATGCCTCTAATTTGGTAGTAATTGGAGCTATATAATGAGAGATATGTAAGTTTTATTGAAACAGTTTTAGTTAAAATTGAGCTCTGATCCCTATTGGTTTAAGTTAATGCCCTACCTTATTCCAGTAGAATAAATGTACAAAAAAATATATGTCTAGAAAGTAGACACAAAGTGTTTTCCAATGGTATAAAGAATGCATAATTTGGCTTAAGGTATTATGGGATATGAGTTTTTAAAAATAGGCTATAACTTAGGAAGTTTCTAAATGACCAAATGTATAGTAAAACTTTGAGAAATAAACTATATGAATTGTGTCATGAAATGCTCTGTTTCATATTTTTTCTACGTAGAGAATTATTTTGACTATTTTAAGAGACTTGAATCACTCTGAGATAATTTTTTTGGAATTAGTTATGAATTTTTGAAATTTGTTGGGTAAATGGAAAATGCACAATAAACAGTACCCGAAATAAAGAAAAATTTGTTTTGATATTTTTATACAATCAAGTCTCTAATCATGCAATAATAGACATAATTGGAGTCGAATACATGGAAATATACTTAAATTTAAGGTGTTACATTCCCTGTGTAACGCCTTACTTTCCTTTATTATTTCCCATGTATTATAACATATTTAATGTCCAAGTAAGTCATTTTAGAAGCTTGAATCATTAAAGTGACCAAATAAGAAAAATATAAAAGTTTGAAGTTACTGTTCATTTGGTATCCCATTTTTCTAGCTAACTTTGAAAAGTCATAAATAATTTTAGAAAAACCGTATGACTATGATTCAAGTCTCTAAAAATATCTAAAACATTATCTACATGGAACAAATATGAAACTTGAATTTTAACATACCAATTGATACAGCATTATGACCAAAGTTTACTGTTCAAATGATCAAAATAAAATTTCCAAGTTTTCTTGCCCATTTTCAAAACTTCATATATCTTAGCATACATATCCAATTCTTGTGATCTTGGAAAGCTCTACTTGTCTAGTTTCTGAGAATATATAACGCTTATATATAATATTTTGTTTCATATAACATATTTCTATCTAAATCAAGACTCCTCAAAATGGACAATTTTACTCATCAAACACCAAAACCATTTTTATACAATATATACATAGTTCAAACTTGTCCAAAATATGCTCCCATTATTACAAAGGATTTAGAGGAACAAGCACAGCCTCATAAAGGCACATATAATTTTATACAAAATAGCAAGGAAACATGATACCATAACCACTAAAATTGTAATCATCAATAATCTTCTCATTGCATTTTGTCTTCTTAGAGGTCTTGCTATCATTTGAACCTAGGATTTAGATACTTGGGGGAATGAGATTATGACAATCACAGTAGCAAGTTTATTTCAAGCAATTATGTCATTCAAATATCATAAAATGCATATATAATCATATAAAACATCAAAATACAATATTGTCAAATAAAAATTTTGACAAATTTTTTCCCTTAGAAAATAGACATTTTGGGGAACTAACCCCTTCATTTTATAGCTAAAACTTGTTATAAAAGATCACAACAACAATATGGCAACAATATTTTATCATAAAAACATCATGGAAAAACATAAAGCAAGAAATGAAACTTTGCTACCTTAGGTGATATCCTTTGAGAAACCATTTGCTTCCAAAGCTTCCACTCACTTCCTTAGGCTACCTCAAGTCCTAAAGCATCATCAAAAACTTACTTAATTAACTAAATCAAAGAGTCAATTTATAAAGTCTCAAACAAACCCTAAAATCACATATAGTTATTCTTAAGCTTTTTCTTGATTTCAACACTTGTTCTTAAAATTTTCCACCATGAGAAATCCATTTTTGGAATCAAATTCATGAAAATCCCACTCCTTTCCATACTTAAATACTAGATGAAACAATGGTAGCAAGGGGAAGAAGTGATTTTTGCAAAACTTGTTTCCAAGCATTCCTAAACTTACTTCTCTTGCACTTTCTCATGCCATCTTTCAAGTTTCATGGAAGAAAACATTTCTTTCCCCAAACCCTTGCCTTGGCCAAAACTGAACTTAGGGAGGAGGAGAAGAGAATTGAAAGAAACTAAGCCATACTACTCAAAAATAAAAGTAGAAACCTTGAAAATCATAAGTTCAACTTACCTTGAAGTAACTAGCTTTCTCTTCTTTTTTCTTCTCTTTCTCAGTCTCTCCCTTTTTCTTAGGCTAAGGTCATCCAACAAGAGGGAGTATATATAGAAAAATGGAACCAATCAACTTTTGGCATTTTGGCTTCTTGAATCTTCATGAAAATGCAACAAATATTAAAACAATTCAATTTCTCCATGTGCAGCTACATTTCAATCTACTTTAGGGGAGAAATTTCCCAAAATACTACATATTTTTCTTTATCTAGATATATCCTGTACTAGTTTGTTCTATGCCTAGATAGATAAAGTTACTTTTGCAGTATTTTGTTACTTTATGAATACAAGATATAACTACATTTGGATATGCTTTTATTTAATATCTTATCTCAAATAGTATAAATGTGCAGCCCACATACTTTTCTTTTTGCCTTTTCTGCTTTTGTGGGATTCACAACGCTTTTTGTCTTTTTTTTAAATTGCACTGTTTTGTTAGCAATTTCTCCCCAAGTTGATCATTTTGGACTTAATATGTTATTCTATTGGGTTCAACATGTTAAAAGGTCCATTTTGACATAAATTTTTTAAAATTATGAAATTTCCCTTATGAAAAAAATGTTATTTTTTATTCTTTTGGGTCCTTTTCTGTAATTTTCCTAAGGGCTAAATTGCAAATACTTTTTATTGTAGGGACCATTTTGCAACTTCATTTTTATTTTTGCCTCACATATAAACTTGCTATTTTTCTTCTTTTCAATCATATCTTCTATTTCAAATTTTATCATTTTCTTATATATCTTATACTATCCACAAAATTAGGAACATTACACCCTGTTTTCTCGTTCTCCTAGTTTTTCATATTACATACACAATATAAAGTACTCATATTATGACTACATAATGCACTCTATCAAATATAATGTATTGATGGTTAAATTGTAAAAATATAAAAAAGACAGAGATCATGTTGCCCATATGAGTACCTACTCATAAGATTTGATGTAAAAATATTGGCATAAAGAGAAAGAAGAATATGTATGTGAGAACATAAAGCTACATTTTGACCTCTATTTTATAGAGCCAAAAATAGAGTAATGCTAAGTTGTAGCTATGAGCGTATATGTATGGTTTGTGGCCTACCTGCTCTTACTTTTTAAGTTGATAGTTTGCTAATATTATTATCTGTCATGGATGACGAAGGACACAAATCTCAATAAAAACCCCTCAAGCTAGTCAGCAAACATTGCTATAAGTTCAAATGATGATATAGGAAGAACTAGGTTTTCAGCATCAAGTGTTTCATTTTAGCATTTCAGTGTGAGTATGCATATATGCCACATAATCCAAATGTTAGCCATCTCAGCAAAGCGGTAACAGAGTTTTCTCACCTAGACTAACAAGGGACTTCTTCCTAAACTTTTTAAATATGTAAGGATTAGCTTGATTATCATAGGAGAAAAAATTAGGTAGTGATATGGAAAAAATTTAAATTATAGGGACCAAATTAAAAATTAGAGTAAAGCATAAGGACTAATAGATTAATTTTTCCTAAGTTTTTTTTATTATATTTATCATTAAAACTACAAACAACTTTTTTGTAGCAAGTATTTTCGTACCTATAAGTTGCTCAATTTCATGCCCTTTAGACTAATCTATAATCTAGAAATAGAAATCAATAATAATACTTAAATTTCAATTTGGTTCAATGTTTTAGTTAATTTTTTTTTATTTTCTATGTTCAGGTGTGCAAATTCAACAGTCTTATATTTGAAGATGATCCTGGTTTTATCAAATTAAGTGGTATGTTCTATTATCATGCTTAATTCCTACCCTCAACTCAAAGTCAATCAATTCAAGGTCCTCATCAGCGAGCACCATTGGAAGAAAAGGAAAAGAGTATTGTAAATGTTCTATTGGGCTGTTGAAGAATGAACTGATGTTGTCAATGTCATTTTGTTGAGCCATAATCTTGAAATTTAAAGTGACAGCCATTAGGATGGCCTGATGAAGTTGTTGGATTTTGACTCACTTATGATGAACTAAAGTTCTTTATAATTCCATGTTGATGCTTGTGCTTCATATAAGTATTCACTCAACAGTGGCAAAATTTTTCTCCCCTTCTAACATTGGGATTTGGCATTAATATTAATGAACAATGACATATGCCTTTTATATTTCATTTGTTCATCAAATAAATCACATATGGAAGGACTAGAATTTAAATATCATATGACTTGTGTATCAATAAGTTAAAAATTCTCCAAGCTGAATTGTTGATAAAATAATGCAGCATCAACTTAATTAAAATGTCAACAGAATTGAAATGGTCATAAAACATAGCAACAAAAATTAGATGATAAGTACAATATGCTTTGGAGGGTTCAATAAATTTGATAACATCATCCAACTGCAAGTTTCAATCCATTACAATGCAATCATTGCAATATTATTCATAGTATAACCACAATAAGTTCAACTTGAAAGCTCCAACACTATTAAAAAGAGTTTACTGGATGCAGCAAGATTGGCTTGCTCCTCTTTCAGCATCATGTCAATGTGGCAATTAGAACATATGCTCATGTTGGACAACTTGAGTTTTAGCATCATGTCTTCGGCACTTAATCTGTATTAGGTTATCAACTATTATCAACTACTAAAAAAGCTAGTTAAGCATGTGATGTCAAAGGTCCAGTTTCTCACTTCAAAATATTAAATTATATAGCTTTATAAGAAACTTAGGATTACAAAAGAAAGCTAAATTATACAACTAAACTAAAAGAAGAAACTTATTTGATCCAACAACCAATCTTAATTGAGCCAGCAAAGAAACAAGGCTGCACATTCAAATTTTAACTCAAAATAAAGCAACAAGGTGAACTGCAACTGCCAAATGATTCCATTATCAATTTATGGATTGCAGACAAAGCAATTGAGCCAGAATCTTAGTCTAATAAAGCACATACCGCATGATAATTACAACAAGGTCACAGTCACAACAAGCATGAAATAAGAGTTCAACGAAACACATAAGGGTGTCAGAAACATATGATAACACACTGTCCTTAAGGTGTTATTTGCCCTCATTAGATTTGTTGCAGGGATCCAACGAATCACCCCTAGGAATTATTCTAGGCACCAAAGATATTTGATGGCAACTTTAAATATCTTGAAACACAGAACGAAACAGAGAGATTGTAAGTAAGAGGAGAGAATGTGAGGGATACTTTCAGTCTCTAGTCTGACCGTTTTATAATAGTGGAAAATTGAAATGTTGTTGATCAACTAGTCCGTTTCTGAATGTTGTAATTGAAACGTTGTTATCAAACAGAATATCAAATAGCGTGCTGCTTCATAACATTAATGTGTCATTTTAGAACGTTGTCATTTGAAAATTCCATTTTTGAAAAATAATTAATTAAATATATTAATCTCAAATTTATACCAGACCAGATCTTCACCATTAGATCAATCCAACGATCACGACGCGCCATGTGTCAAGTGCTTTAAATATTAAATAAATAATATTTAAATCTACTTAGCCTTTTTCCCTCCATAATTATTTTAGCATGCTTTGTCTTCTCTCTCTTATATACACTTCATAAGCTTTACTCCCATCCAATGTGAGACTCAAGTTTTTCAAACTATCTCTAACAATAACAAGCATGAAATTAGAGTTCAAGAGTGGATCTTCTTAAATCTTCTATCATGCATAATTTGGGTCATTACACTATAATGATGCTTGTGTATTGATTTTATCATAAGTATGAAGGTATCAATTGATATAACACATCTACTTAAACATTTCAAATAAAAGTTTATTTCTTGTCATACCACTTGCTACAAGGCGGTAAAACTCAATGCAAGGCTGAGCTACTCCTTCAACATAGCACCTCGTTTACTTTCTTTAACCCCTATCTAAGATCTGAAATCATTGAAATCATCATCAGAAACACCACTTCAATGTTCGTCCCACTCTTGTGTGGTTCTGCATCAACTTCCTTCATCCTTTTGTGAATTCAGAGGGCAACATGTCTAAGCCATAAACTTCTTATAAGGCTCAAAGGTTGATCCTTTAGTCCCTTAAGTCATCCGTCTTTGTAGTAACTAGAGACCCACCCAAGCTCGTAGTGATTAAACCAAAAAATACCAAAGGGATTCAATCAAGTAGTAGTATTTCTTCAAGATAGCAAGCTCCATTAAAGACTCTTTGTGAATGGCCACCATCGTACCTCCGATCTCCTTGCTGTTTGAAGACGTCTAGGTTCCTTTGTCGAGGGTTCATCCATTTCTCTTTTTTATTTTTTTATTTTTTAAGCATCATGATTTTTCTTTCTTTTTCTTTCTCTCTCTCAAATGAAGCTTTTTTTCCCTTATAGAAAAAATGCTTATGGGGATGCCTATATGGCATTGAATCACCATCCAAATAAGTAATTTTTCTCTAATCAGCTACACTTAACACCGTTAGTGCCACCTGGCATGATATAGGGATGAGTTAATGGAATTTAAAGAGAATAAGGATTAACTAAGCCAATGGAGTAAAGTATAGGGACTAATTTATAAGTTTTTAAAGTATAGGGACTTATTTAAAAAATGGTGTAAACTATGGGGACTTAAAGATCAATTTTCCTAAAATTATTTAAGCACAATCTCATCCACACATTAATAACACAAGTTTAAATAAATTTTATGACCTAATTAAAGTTTTAAATTAAATAATATTGAATTATTAATCTATTATCTGCTATAAAAAATTATTAATAAGTTATATAACAATATTTAAATCTAAATAAGTTAATATTCATTCATAATGATATTTTAAGTTCAAAATGGTTAACTAATAATCTATTATCATATTATTTTTAAGTAACTTTATAATTTTTAATAATCATATATTATAATAATGCCTATATAATATTATAATATAAAAAGAAAAAATATTTTGGGCTAAAATAACGTTATTTTATTTTGAAAATAAAAAAAAAATTAAGCATTTCACAACCAGCTCCATTGGTTCATAGTTGATTCCATCAGTTTTCTATCAGTTCAATCATCAAATCCATTGGTCTTGTCCGATTCTGACAAGTATGGTTTCATCTTAACATGAGAATCATCTATTTGCATATATTATATTTATCCATTTGTGATTACTTGTACTATGAAGTAGGAATTCAATAATTTACTTGATAAATAGTGAAATGGAACATCATAGAAATTTTAGTAAATTAATATAGCAGTAAAATATTAGTTAAACTTATTTTTTTATATAAGTAATATTGGGCCCTGACTGATTCATATCAAGTCAAATCTTACCACATAAGTGTAAACCACTCATGACAATAGTTTTCTCTATTCATAAAACTTATACCCAATATATTACTTTAGGACAACAATTTTTAAGTCATTCAAACCAACTATCATGAAAATATGTATAAAAATATTTTTATCAAAAAATATGTAAAAATAATATTTTATATCAAATATTTATTATAAGGTGGGAGTATTGATACTATGAATTATATATAATTATGAAATTATTAAATGTAAAATGATATGTTATTTATTATAATTATAATTATGGGTAGGTTCACTACTACAGAAATTGGCTTTTAGCATGCTTATTTTTGGCTTTTTAGTACGCTTTTGGAGCGTGTAACAACCCTCATGATGCTTGTCTTTAACATTGTGTGCAGAACCAAAGAAAATAGAATGGAGGAAGATTCAAGTGGAGAAGAAATGAGCTCCACGCCATGGCGAGAAGCAGGGCCACCGCAACGAGAGCCAATTCTAATGGCATTTTCTAGCTGAAACTAGTGGCGTCGCGGCAAGAGTAGAGAAACTAGTTTAAATCAAAATCATTTTGAATGAAAAGACGGAGGGAGCGACAGAGAAACAGCGAGAAGCTCTGCTAGGGCATGCAAAATTCGACCTGAGGGGATGTTTTCTGGACCATAGAAGCGTGATTCTCAGTTGGTAAGTGGATATACTCTCTTCCTCTTCATTTTTCTCTTCGATTTGGAGTTGATTTTTGGGGGTTTGTGTGGGAGTCCATTTTTGGTTGATTTCCACCGATTGAATATTGCATAAAGGGACTATTGGAGTGTGATTTAGTGTTATTGAAGCTTCGGTTTGAGTTTTGGTTGGATTATGATGGATTTGAGTTAAACCCTAGGTTGAAATTTGGGAAAAAAAGTGGAAATCTGAAATAGTAGGTGTTGGTGTGTGTTTGAATGGTTGTTTAAGGTGTATTGGTATGTGTCTATGTTGTTAGAACTCTGGGTTAAGCTTAGATGCTACATTGTGGATTGTAGTGTTATGGAAATTACGTTAATTAAAGGTATTATATTGTTGTAATGGTAGATTGGCTAATTGGAGGCATATAGTTCATGATTGGGGTGCTTTGGAAGCTTGCTTAAGCCCCTGTATGCGTGGTGCTGACAACCTAAGATAACTGGGTGTTTGTTTGTATTGTATTGTTTGTATTGTATTATTTGTATTCTATGATAGTATGTATATTTGTGTATATATGCATGTTTCTTTCCAATATAGATGTGTTTGTGTGTACTGTTTTCCATATATCGTGGTATGCACACAGCTAGATGTTGATTATGATGATGATTACATATGTGATGATGATGTTGATATGATATGGCATAATGCATAGCATAACATTGAGATGATGATGATTATTATATGATGATTCATGTGCATCACCACATGGCATTGTGAGATTGTGATATATGGCGGATTGGGTGCTGATGATGTGATGACGATATGATATATGATGATATATATGTTAGGGAGGATAAGGATGAAATATATATATATATGTTAGCGAGGATAAGGATGGGATCCTTGTGGCTAAATTGCCTCCTATAGCCAGGAGGGGAAAGGTGCGCAGTGGACTGCACCTTCCCTAAATCACTGCTAATTCGTGGTAGGAAAGAGGAAGGAGAGCCACGGTCCGAATATTAGTGTTACCTTTGGCCGGGTGCACTAATGGGAGGTGAGCTTAGTGATGTCCCGAAATCAGTCTTCACAGACTATTAGAAGAGAATTACCTATACAAAATATCCTATTATAATGACAGCCCGTGGTTCTAGCTGTGTGCGAGGGAGACATGCATTCCATTCATTTCACGTTGCATTCATGGATTGTATGAGATATATACGTATATATATGTGTGTGGCTATCCTCGGTTACTGAGACATTATCTCACACCCTCCTCCATGACTAACCTTTCAGGTGAAGACTTTGGTGCTAGTTCGGAGAAGATCAAGAAGTTAACAATCTCTCTGTCTTTGAGAATTCCAAGTTTAGTTAGTGGTTATAATTTAGTTTATGTAATTCTGTGCCAAATATATTGATATAGTTTGGTTGCCTGGATGAGTGTCCTGGGAGTATAGAGATGTATGTGTGATATTTATAGTGGACCCCGGTATGGGTCTTTAATGTGTAAGTAGGTATTTGTATGCTAGAATAGTTGAACGCGAGCCCAAAGTTAGTTTTGGGCCATGTATATAAGTTTGGGCATGTAACACCTCCTTTATAGGCCCATTTCCCAGATAATTAACCATTCTAAAGTCTATTTATATCATAGTAGGATCTTGAATCACAATAAATGCCATAACAAAATTTTTTCAACTTTGGCACTATTCATTTAATCTAATTCATTTATTCCAATTAAACTTTGAAAATTCATAACTAAATCAATAAAAATAGTATACATGTGATTCAAGTCTCCATGTGTAGCTTAAAACATTATTTACATGGGGGAAATATCAATCAGAGCAATGACTTGGCCAATTTGTACATTAAATTTCGTGAATTTCTACCATTCATATGGTCAATTTCAGAAATTCCAGTTTTCTGGGCTAACTTTAAAAATTCACTATAAATCTTACACTCATCCTATTTGAGTGATCTTTGGACCACATGAAAGCTCTTTCTATCTAGTTTTTAAATATAGATAACATTCATACTTTATACATCAACTAGCCCATACTGTAGAATATTCATTTGGTAGTGGTCAGAATGATCGTTTGTATCCTTATACTTACAATACAAAAATTGTAAGATATTTACATGACCATAATTCATCTTCATATCATGCCACACCTTAGCTAGAACTTAAAGGAATATTAAAATCTAGAAAAACTTATTTATCATCACATTTACCAATTTATGCAATATATCAAAGCTCATGGCCGATGCTTTAATTATCACATTAATGGCCAAAGTCTTTCTCCTTTCCCTTCTCTTCCTTGGTGGACTTGCCCTTGCTGCTACCTATTCATGGTTAATATTTGGGAGGGTGAGATTCAAAGAATCTCAGTAGTTAACACCCAACATGCCATCACATCATCACATTCAACATCAAAATATCAAGATAACACATTTTGCATACCTTAACACACTTTGAATGCATTATCACATTTGTGTCATATGAATTCATAAAAATTTTGGCAGAGTTTCGTTTTGACAAATGGACATCCCAGGGTCTCAATGCCCCTCCAACAACTCAGCCAATACACATAAATCATCTCAAATCATCATTGCAATCATATGACAAGGCATACAACACATTGAAACAAACATGATAACATAATGCTAGTATGGGAAATTAACTACCTTATGATGCTCCCTTGCTTTCCAAACTTGGTCCACCACTTTTTGAGCTTTCCACAACCTTCTTGAACCTATCCACATCATCATTGAACCAATTTATCCATTGGTTTTTCGGAATTACACAATGCTTTATACAATAAAACCCAAATTTTACACTTTGTTTTCCTTTGCTTTTTCTTTGTACAACATACTTGTTCCTAAGGTTTTGGACCATGGGGAATCCATTTTTGAGGTCAAAATCATGAAATTCCAACTCTAAATACCTCCCCTGTTCTGGACGAAATTATCTCATAGTGATTAAGAAAAATTTCCTTCAAATCACTTTAAACCTTCCATGGATTCATGCTTCTAGTGTCTAGTCTATGCTTTCCCTTAAGTTTCATGGTCCAAAACTTATTCCTATGCTAAAACCCAATTTGGATGAAACCCTAAGGTGTAAAGGAAGAAAACTAAACCATAAATCATGCTTTAAAAACCATGGATAGTAAGCTTAGGGTAGTAACATAAAAGCTTACCGATTGGTTTTTCAATTTTGCTTTGACTCCTCTTCCTTTTCTTCCTCTTTTTCTCCTTCCTTTTCTTGTGTTTTCTTCCTCTATTTCAGCCACTGCTTCACGCGTGAAGGTGATGAAGAAAGAAGACAATTAATGACTTAATTGGGTGATTAATATCATGGCTAATCATGGTTATTTACAAAAGTAACCATGATTACTTTTTTGGTCTCCTTCTTCAACAAGTTTTCCTTCAAAAATCATTAAATTATTTGGAAAATTGGCTGCAGCAAATCACGCATGAGAGAGAGAAAAATATGTCCAAAAATTGTCCAATTTTCCTGATCCAGATATACCTCAATCCGGATACTTTTTAACCGTACCGATAAAACCGTCTTTATACTAATTTAGCATTTTTGGGATACAGGACTATTCTAATTTTATTTTTATATTTTCATAATTATCCTGTCCCAAATGGTATCTGTGTATGGACCATATCCTGATCCGATTTCTTTTTAACCATCGGTAGGGCCCACGGTTTACTTTATCGGTTTACTGTTACTTTTGGACACTCGGCACTGATTATTTCTTTATTCTTGAACATTAACCCTCAGTGCCATATACCATTGGACTTCTCTCGTTGAGGGCTTCGTTTTGACAGTAATTTTGCATATTTACAAAATTACCCCTGACCCGGGGTTAAATTATAATTTCTGGAACTTTCGAGTCATTAAGTGTAATTTTCCCCAAAACTTTTTATTCCTTTCTCCACGTGCATTTCAATGCTCTTGGGACATGGATGTCCTTTTCATAATTCTTTGAGGGCAAACATATAATTTTCTCATTTTTCATTCAACCAGGAAAAATGACCTCTTTGCCCTTTTTCACGCAAAACGATGTCTGTCCATTTTTGCAAAATCTCTATACATTTCTATATATTTTAATTTTCTTGGGATGTTACAGGACACATAGCCCATTATGTGGTTTTGGGGTTCAAGGGGGTCAAATCTTGAAGGGAAGGTTTCTTTAGGGTAAATCCTCCTTAAACATGTTGGTTTAGCAAAATATAACCTGTGTGAAGGGTCTCTGGGTGTCAATTTGCCTTTGGTGGCAATTGGAGGTGATAGGTTGTGAGTTTTGGTCAAAAAGTGGTCAAAAGGGTGTTGGGTGTCCAAAATCTCCAAATGGAGTTGGATTTGAGTGAAATTAGTGTCCATGGTTAGATAATGACGATAGGGACCTGTAGGAGTTAGAATCAGGTCAATCAGAGATCGAAACATAAAGTTATGCGCATCAGAAGTTAGCCTAGCAAATCTGCAATTTGCTTATACAAGTTCTGATATTGTGGCCTCGCACCAAAAAGCCAGGCCACGGCTTCACTAAGTCAATAGCCGTCAGAGGATCTGTGAAGGGTCAGAGCCACGGTGCCACTGTAGCTGGCCTTGGCCCTAATTCATTCTGTTGCTTTTTGAACGTTTTTCAAGGTTTTGGTGCTATGGAAAATAAGCTTTAGAGTGGTTTAATTGTTTTTGGAGGTTTTTGAAGTGTTTAGTCAAGGTTTCGAGATTAAGAGTTGGTAGGGTGTTACAGAGCGTATCCTATTTGACCGCTTCAAAAATCTTTGCGTATGCTATAATAAGCATACCCAAACATAGTCCTTGGACCAGAAAAAGAGGCCTTGGTATTGGATAGGATGATATTTGAATATGCTTTGATTCAAAAGCATACCGAAACGTAGTATGCTTTGGGTACTCTTCCATATAGAAGTATGTCAAAGGATGATCCTTCGGGCACGCTTTTGTTGATGAGCATACCTAAAGTCATGTCATTGGGTATTCTTATTAATCAAAACGCGTCCAAAGCTCCTTTGTTTTTTTTTTTTGAAATATACGCTTTTGTACTCTTTCCTTTTCTACCTGTTATATATAAATTTACAATATAACAATTTTACCCATTTAGCAATTCCACAATATAGCATCAATCATAAAGTTCAAGATATAAATAGTGTTGGCTAAAAATTAGTTCAAATAAAACATCACAACATTTTTAACACATACAAAACAAGCCAAAAGTTCTCTTAACAATGTCTAGAACGTCCCAAAGTTCTTCTATCTCCATAACAAGCCAAAAAATCATTGAACAATGTCTCAATATTATAAATTATACATATATTCAATTTGAGTATTCTTTAACTCTTTGGAAAGTTTATTCTATTTACTTTCAAAGCATATATAATACTCAGATGGAATGCTTTATTTCGAATAAAGTCCCCTTATTCCAACTACTATTGGTCATCTTGGATATAATTATGTCATAACTTACATAATAAACCTTATAAACTTAATACATCATTAGTCATTGTTCCAAATCCATACATAACACTATTAGAGACTTGGAGGCACATCATAACAAGCAGGCTCAATCTCATGCATTTATATACAACTTTTCATAAAACACTTCATAATACAGCTCATAGCTTGAACTTTTGATCAAGTATCAATTCTCTCTCCTTCCTCAATAGAGTGAAATTCGAATTTTGAAACTTATAAAATATTTTCACAATGTGACATACGAATTTTCAAGAAGAAAGTATTTCTGTAAATCGTGAACAGTGTTTTCAATTTTCTACAGTACCCTCGAAATTCGAATTTTGGATGCCCAAAATTCGTCTGTCCATTGAACGTTCAAAGAGGCACAGTAGATAACTTTCTCCGAAATTCAAATTTTGACATAGTGAAATTCATCTGTCAGAGACCAGTTTTGAAACTTAATTTATTCTTGATCTCAGTTGAGCTTTAACATTGTTTCAGACGAATTTCTTCTGTTTTCTCAAGTTGTGTTTTGTCTGAAATTCGAATTTTGAAAGAGTGAAATTCGTCTGTCTCAAAGAAGCTCCTTTTAGACTTATATGAAAATTCGAATTTTGGATGACCAAAATTCGTCTAACAGAGAGACATCTCTTCAGACTTATTCAGTTTTAGCTCGAAATTCGAATTTCCAAAGGCAAAGTTCGAATTTTCAACATAACAGTTCAGTTTAAACTTTCAAACTTCGTCTGTTTGTGGGAATTTTTTAAGTAAGTTAAGATTTAACGTAAAATTAAGGTTTGAAAACATCTTTTCTTCAAATCAAAATCTTTTACCCAATCAAAACAAAAACTAAAGATCCTACAAAAGATCTAGTAGAAAATACTCTTCAAATTCTTCACTTGAAGCACTTTTGATCTCCTTTGATATCTTCAATCCAAGCTCTTGGATGTTAGTTTGGAATCATCAAAACTCTTGATTCAACATTCTCCCCCTTTTTGATGATGACAAAACAACTCACAAATTGGATTAATACTTGGGTTTGCTTTCACAAGCTCCCCCTCAACATATGCATAAGATATCATATCCAACAGATTAAGTGAAGATATTTAAAGCATAAAACATTGCAATCAACAAATTCATTCATTCGACCAAATTGTTGCAATACATCAATTTAAGATCAGTTCTTAAAACATCAAACAAGCAAATACAATCAAACAACTAAAACAAGATACAATAGGAAGATTCAGCCTAAGATCTAAAACAATCACTTCTTCTTTGGCTTAGTCTTCTTGCTGTATGTCTTGCCTTTCCCAGATGACTCAGCAGATTTTCCAGCTTGCTTGGTCCCAGTTTGCTTTATCTTCTCCCCCTTTTTGGCATCATCAGAAAGCCCAACAAAGTCCATTGGAGGAGGAATCTGAGAAATAGGAACAGCACGAAGAGGGACAGGAGCAAAAGGAATCTCTGGCTGAATTGGTGCAGGAGGCTCAGCAGGCTCAGGGCTTGGTTCTTCATCATCATCATCAGAGACCTCAAGAAGCTCTTGCATTTCCTGCCTGGAAAGAGCTAGTTGAGCTCTCTGTTCCTTTGAAAGCCCATAAGCAGCAAGAGAAGGAGAGGCTGGTTCAGGAGGAGGAAACATTTCTTCAAGCCTTCTCCTTTGAGCTAGCAGAAGGACATTGTGAGCAATAGCTTCAAAATCAATAACAGGCACAATGCTCCTTTCCTCATTGAGTGCAGCTTGCAGAAATGGTGAAGCAGATATGGATGCTACTAGCTGCTCAACTTGCTCAGACTCTTGGGTGGAAAGGATAGAGTCTTGAGCAACTGCTTCACTAGGCTTAGGAGGGCTTGATTCCTGCAGACCCTCTTCCTTCATGCCATAGTCCAGGGGAGGACCAGGACTTGCCTCATTGCTGGAGGCCCTTGGAGTGCCAGCCGGATCAGTTTCTTGAGTCTCAACACCAGGAATAGGAGAAACCAACTCAAAACGACTTGGAGGCACAGGAGATGGAGACAGAGTAGGCTCAAGGACACCAGGCTGAGGTGGAGCTGAAGTGGTAGGAATTGCATTTCTTATCTCTTCATAAGCATCAGCCACCACTTTCATATTCACAGCCAACTGATGGATCTGATCTTGCAGGTGAGCGAATTTGACATTTTGCTCATCCCGAATGCTGAGAATGAGTGTTGACAAACTGTCAAACAACTCAGTGATCTTGGTTGGCTTGGCCCATGAGGAGGGAGTGGAAGGAGGGTGAGTAGGCCTGGATGGAGATGGAATTTGCTGAGAAGGCTGAGGTACATATCTGCCAGGAGCCTCAGAGGTGCCTTCTTGTTGGAGGGATGCATCAGCAACAAAGAACAGATCTTCTGATTTCCCTGCTCCCTTCCCAATCCATCTTCCTTCATCTCTTTCAATACTCATCCTTTGCAGTTCCTCTTCTTTAAAGGCCTCTGTGAGTTTCCCTTTCCCCTTTTCAATGTGTTGAATCCTAGCATACTGCAGGATTCTTGAAATAATTGCTGCATAGGGGAGTATGGAATCCTTCCTTTGATCACTTGCCTTTATCATACGCTGGAGGATGATATGACCCATATTGATTAGCTTCCCACGTATGATAGCTGTCATTACATGAGCCTCTGCCCTGGTTATCAGATTGAAGCTTCCACCTTTGTTGAATATGATCCTGGAAACAATGTAGTGCAGGATCCTCACTTGAACACTGAGGTCTGTGGCCTTCAACAGATTTATAGTGGGCCTATTCTCCCTTTTTCTGAATAAGGTGTCCAAGATGGTGCTCCCTTTGTAATTCAGAAAGGATCCACCTTCTTCATCAGCTGTGCTAGCCTCGTCCATATACCCAGAGGCTGTGATGTCAATTTTCAGCCCATCTTGTCCTGGAATTTCCAGCACCTCGTTTAATATTTCATCAGCAAGCCAAATGGTCCTTGATCTCAAGTTGACCTCCCATTTCTTTTTCTTGCTGTTGTATTGAAGAGAGGCATACCAAGTCTTCACTACCTCATCGTCATATTTTTCAGCAATTTCTAACAGATTCTTATATCTTAACAACCATATTCCAGCATCAAAGTTGTTAGATATTAAGAATTGTTCCATATTCACACAGTGAGGCTTGATTACCTTTTTGCTGGAAAACTTGGTAGAATACTCTTCTTGAATCTCAGGAGTGCTCCAAAGAGGTCGTGTAGTAAGCTCATATTCTCCAGATTGTGTAGAAGAGGAGGAAGCAACAGCAGCAGTATCAGCAGAAACAGGAACCGAAGATTTTGCAGATTTTGATGAGGAGGGTCCTGCTTTCTGCGAATCTGCCTTGGATGATGATTTCTGGCGTTTAGAAGGGGTAGCTTTACTGGGTTCGGCCTTTCTCTTGGATTTCTCTCCTTCCTTTGTAGCATATTGAGATTTTACTGCTCTTTTTGGCCGAGCTCCAGCTTTCCCTGCTTCAGGATTTTTGACTCTTGCCATTTCTCGGTTGAATGATGCAGAATGTGGCTGAGAATAGGTTTATGGGATGCGAATGGAAGTTTAAACGGTGAAGAATGACGGTTTTTGGACAGGAGTTAAGAGGATTGAAGAGAGAATCAAAACAGACTCAGAGGAGTTACAAATAGGGATGCGTCTGTTCATTGGAAAACCGTCGGATTTAACATATGTAACCGTCTGACAGAGGAATTTTGATAGGTCAAAATTTGAACTTCGGGCAATTACAGGTTAAACCGTTTGGCAAAGCTTACTGACAGATGAATTTTCATCTGAAAGTTCGTCTGACAGAGGCTTGGAACAAGCAGAACAAGCACAACAGACGAATTTTATTTCAACAAAGTTCGAATGTTGAAGGGAAAACAGTATCAACAATCAAAATTTCAACCAATAGACGAATTTAGCATGCAGAACTTCATCTTTCAAGCATTCAGCATGAAGAACATGATTCAACAGACGAATTTTGAATTGAAAATTTGAATTTTTCAGCTCTTGTAAAGGTTGTCCAACAGTCGTATGTTAATAAGTGATAATTCGTATAACAGTGATGGACAAACATAATTTTGAAAATTTTTGTTCTTAAAAATTCGAACTTCCATTATTCAACAGATGAATTTCAAGGCATAAGTGAGAACTGTTCCAAAGTTTAACAGGTCAAAGTTCGTCTGTTGGTCACTTAAAATTCAAATGTTGACCACGTTGACCAATACAAAAACACAGTTTATGAAGCAAAATACGTTTAACAACATTTAAAATACAAGCATCATCATTAATAACTTACAGAATGGATCTAGAGCTTAGGATTTTTGTTATTTACTTCACTTTCTGGTTGTTCCATTCTGATATGCTCCAATCTTCAAGTGTATAGCCATTTAGTCTTGTGAGGAGCACCTGCAACTTAAATTAAACACTCTCCGATGCTGAAGTTAGAATTAATTTTAATATTGAAAATTCTAAAGATAGAATTACACAGGAATAACTTACAGTTCATTGGGATTTACCATTCCCAATTCTCTCCTTATTTTGCAATGCCTGTCTTTTGATAGAGGTTTTGTGAGTATATCAGCAACTTGATCCTCTGTTGGGATGTACTCCAGTTTAACTTCTCCTTTTAGAACGTGATCCCTGATGAAATGGTGTCTAACTTCAATATGTTTTGTCCTTGAATGCATGACAGGATTCTTGGTGATATTTATGGCACTTTGGTTGTCGCACATGATTGGTATCTCTCTCATTTTAACCTCAAGATCCTCAAGCTGCTGCTTCATCCAGATGACTTGGGCACAACAGCTTCCAGCTGCAACATACTCAGCTTCTGCAGTGGATAGGGCCACACTGTTTTGCTTTTTGTTAAACCATGAGACCAGGGATCCTCCAAGAAACTGACAAGTTCCACTTGTGCTTTTTCTGTCAGTTTTAGATCCTGCAAAATCAGCATCAATGTATCCTTTGAGATCTTCTCCATTGCCTTTTGGATACCAAAGACCCATCTGTGATGTTCCAATAAGATATCTGAAAATTCTTTTTACAGCTGTTGCATGGGTCTCTTTGGGGCATGATTGGAACCTTGCACACATACAGACACTGAACATAATGTCAGGTCTGCTGGCAGTTAAGTACAGCAGGGATCCAATCATTCTTCTGTACTGAGTAATGTCAAACATCTTCCCATTCTCATTCATGTCCAGTTTGGTTGCAGTAGTCATTGGTGTTCCCATTGGCTTGGCATTCTCCATTCCAAACTTCTTTAGCAGCTCTTTCAGATACTTGGATTGGCTGAGGAAGATGACATCATCTCGCTGTCTGATTTGCAATCCAAGGAAGAAATTGAGTTCACCCATCATCGACATCTCGAATTCTCCCTGCATTAACTCAGAAAATTTCTTGCAAAGAGCCTCATTAGTAGCACCGAAAATAATATCATCAACATAAATTTGAACAATTAGTAAATCTTTATTTTCTTTCTTAGTAAATAAGGTTGTGTCAACTTTGCCCCTATTGAATCCTTTTTCACTTAGAAAATTGCTCGGTCTCTCATACCATGCTCTAGGGGCTTGTTTTAAACCATAAAGGGCTTTCTTCAGTTTATAAACATGGTTCGGTTTTGTAGAATCCTCAAAACCTGGAGGTTGATCTACATAAACCTCTTCCATGATATATCCATTTAGAAATGCACTCTTTACATCCATTTGATATAATAAAATGTTTTTCATGCATGCATATGCTAGCAATATTCTTATAGCTTCTAATCTAGCTACTGGTGCAAAGGTTTCTTTAAAATCAATACCTTCTTCCTGATTATACCCTTTAGCAACCAGTCTAGCTTTATTTCTGATTATTGTTCCAGATTCATCAAGTTTATTTCTGAAAACCCATTTGGTACCAATAACAGGATGATTTTTGGGCCTTGGTACTAAATCCCAAACTTGATTTCTTTCAAACTGATTTAGTTCATCTTGCATAGCCAAAATCCAGTAATCATCAGTTAAGGCTTCCTCAATACATTTAGGTTCAATTTGTGAAATGAAAGCACATTTTATCATTTGATCCCTTAACTGTTTCCTAGTTTTGACTCTCTCTTGAACATCCCCTATCACTTGATCAACAGGATGATTCCTTTGATATCTCCAAGCTCTAGGGAGTTCTTGAGATGTTTCTTCATTGTTTTCTTCATCAAACTTTTGCTCCTGGATATCTTCCTCTATGTTAACAGATTCAGATATCTTTAGAGGTTCAGTTTTACTTTTATCATAAATGCCCAGTTTTTCAAAGTTGAAAGCAAGATCATTCTCATTGGTAGCATGTTTTGAAACAGTTTCATTTTCATTGAAAACAACGTGCACAGACTCTTCTACCACATTTGATCCTTTGTTATAAACTCTATATGCCTTACTCCTACTAGAATAGCCTAGAAATATACCTTCATCGGATTTGGCATCAAACTTACTCAGATTTTCTTTTCCATTGTTGTGAATGAAGCATTTGCATCCGAACACATGGAGATGGGACAGATTTGGCTTTCTCCCCTTGTACAGCTCGTATGGAGTCTTTCCAAGGATGGGTCTGATGTAGGCTCTATTTATGATGTAGCTTGCTGTGTTCACTGCAACAACCCAAAATACTTGAGATAGTTCCTTCTCATTCAGCATAACTCTAGCCATCTCTCCAATAGTTCTGTTCTTCCTTTCTACCACTCCATTTTGTTGAGGAGTCCTTGGTGCTGAGAAGTTATGGTCAATCTCATGCTCATTGCAGTATTCCAGGAAGTATGCATTTTCAAACTCTCCTTCATGATCTGACCTGATAGACACAATAGAAATACCTTTCTCATTTTACACTTTATTAGCTAAGGTTACAAATGCATCAAAGGTATCACTTTTAGAGGAAAGAAATAATGTCCAAGTGAATCTAGAATAATCATCTACAATTACAAGCACATACAGATTACCACCAAGACTTTTCACCATAGATGGTCCAATTAAGTCCATATGCAGCAATTCAAGTGGTCTTGTTGTGGTAACTACATTTTTAGATTTAAAAGATGATTTAGTTTGTTTCCCTCTTATGCATGCATTACATTCTTTGTCCTTTTCAAAAGTTATTTTTGGCAGGCCACTTACTAGCTCATTTTTAACCAGTTTAGACAATTGATTCATGTTAACATGAGCTAATCTCCTATGCCATAACCAACTATCATTATCCTGACTTATTAAACATACAGAATCCAAGGGAGGAAGTTCATCAAGATCAATAGTATAACAGTTACCATCCCTTTGAGCTTTGAGGATTACTTTGTGATCACTTTTTCTGATGACTAGGCAAAACTTTGAGTCAAACAGCACCCAATTTCCTCTATCACAGGTCTGACTCACACTCAGCAAATTGTGGTTGAGGCCAATTACAAAAAGCACCTCTTCAATGGATGTTTCTGGATTTTTTCCCACAATGCCAATACCAACAACTTTGCCATATTGATCACCTCCAAAGGTCACCTTTCCTCCTTTCTTGTCTCTAAGGGTGATGAACTTCTCCTTATCACCAGTCATGTGACTTGAGCAGGCACTGTCCATATACCATTTGTTGCTCTTCTTAGCTTTAAGACAGACCTGCAAAACAGTGTTCATGTTTTCCTTTTAGGTACCCAAATTTGCTTGGGTCCTTTTTGGTCAGTAGATCTTTCCCTAGATGCAGATGAAACTTTGGGAACCCATTCAACTTTCCTGCCGAGTCCTTTTTTCTTTAAAGCCCAGGAACTGGAAATATGTCCCTTTTTGTTACAGAAATGACAGGTAGTGAAAGGACTACTAGATTGAGAAGTAGGAAGAAAACAATGTAGATAATACTTTTGTCTAGCATGCCTTGGTTGGTCATATGTTTCAATGTGAGGTGATGATTTATTTTTCTTTTTATTGCTCTCAGCATGCACAAAATGTCTCATATATGCATTTTGGTTTTTCTTCCTAATCTTTTCCTTGACAGTATATGGATCATAGCCAAGACCAGCTTTTCGTTGTGATATTCTTTGGCTCCCCATCAAGGCAAACAACATATCTTTACCTCTAGTGAGCCTAGACATGCTTTTAACTAAATAATCATTAGTTTGCTTACGTTCATTGCATGAAGTACAGCAAACAGATTCAGTAGTAGGTAAAGAGGTAATTTCAGAAACTATGCTTTGAGATTCCAGCTTATTGATCTTTTTCTTTGCCAATTTTAGTTCTTTAGCAACTTTAATGAATTCATCATGAAGCTCATGAAATGCATCTAGTAATTCAGAATAGGAAGGTTCAGGTTCATATACCTCTTCTTCCTAATCACTTCTGCATGAGGGTGTGGCTTCTTCAGAAGCAAGTGCCATCAGACAAATGTTGGCAATCTCATCCTCATCTTCTTCTTCCTCATCTGAGTTGTTGCCCCATATAGATGAGATGTAGGCTTTCTTCTTCTTCCCTTTGTCAGCAACTTTCTTTTCTTTTTCTTGCTTCTTGAGGAATTGGGGGCAGTCCCACTTTATGTGTCCCTACTTCTTGCACTCATAGCAAGTCACAGGTTCTTTTGCCTCTTTCTTGCTTTCTCCAGCCGCTCCCTTCTTGAAGAATCTCTTGTTCTTTTTCTTGCTGTAGAATCTTCCGAATTTTCTTACCATCATAGCCAGAGTTTCCTCATCCAGCTCATCTCCTTCATCAGATTCTTCTTCCTTTTCATCAGCAGCTTTGAGGACAAGGCCTTTCTTCTTTCTGTCCAGTCCAGCTTCCTTGAGTGCTTTGATTTTTCCTTCATACTCCTCAAGGCTGCCGAAGAGAGCTGTGACAGAGGCCATTGATTCTCCTCTGGCTTCTTCTATTGCTGTCACCTTAGGCTGCCATTCCAGAGGGAGAGCTCTGAGTATCTTTCTTACTTTCTCAGACTGAGTGTATTCCTTTCCCAGGCTCTTCAGTTGATTCACAATGAGAGTAAATCACTTTTGGAGCTCCTTAACAGTTTCTCCTTTAGCCATTCTAAAGCTTTCATTCTCCCCAATACACGTGTTCAGTCTATTCTCCCTGACTCTAGATGTTCCTTCATGTGCAATCTGCAGAGTATCCCATATTCCTTTTGCAGTAGTGCATTGCGAGACTCTGTAGAATTCATCCTGGTTCAGGGCACTGACCAAACAATGCTTTGCTTTGAAATTCAGTAGGACTCTCCTTCTGTCTTCATCATTCCACTCTGCTTCCAGCTTCTCTTTGTATCTTCCATCTTCAGTTAAAGCCATTGGGACGAAATCTCCTTTATCAATAACTGACCAGATGTTAAGATCAATTAAGTGGAGGTAGATCTGCATCCTCATCTTCCAGTACCCATAATGCTCTCCACTGAAGCCTGGTGGTCTGTTAGTGTTGTTCCCTTCAGGAAGTATACTCTCTCCAAAGCCAGCCATCTTTGTTCCCGGACTGTAAAATCCTTTGAATGGGAATTCGGGCTCTGATACCACTTGTTAGTAAGGCTGACTTCCCAAGAGGGGGGTGAATTGGGAAGATTGAAATTTTTCTGCACAAAGTGAAGTGGGTGAAGATATCACAGTGTAATGAAAACAATGAGTAAAATAGAGTAAGCTGATAAGTAAGGATAAGGAGAGGAAGACTCAGTGATTTATCCTGGTTCGGTCTATCCACTTGACCTATGTCCAGTCCCCAAGACAATTCTTGAGATTTATCCACTATACAGCAAGAATTTCAATGGGCTTCTTGCTAATACCACAATACACGAGTATGCTCTGTTTCTGAGCTCTCTCAAACTCTCTCAGCACTTTCTCTATGTGCTTCCCAATCCCCTTGTGAATTCCCCTCACAAGTAAATCTATCTTCCAAATGAAGAGTAGATTGTTTACAACGATATAACTCTCTTGAATAGAGTAGATATGAAGGTTAAAGTATAGATAATGAAGTTGAGAGGGTAAAAGCTTTTGAGAAGAAGATTCAGCAGAAATTCAGTATATACAAGTTTGATTCGTTACCCATAACTTCAAATGATGTTATATTTATAGTTTTAGTTCTCAAATGTCCGTTAGAGACTAAATCTATCCATTATGGAAGTTATCCAACGGTTACTCTGAAAAACTATCCGTTTACCAACCGTATTTAATGTTTCTGACACACTGACATTCGAATTTTGGTTGGTCAATAGACGAATTTTGAAGGAACCGAAGGTTAAAGCTTCCAATGTTAAAATATGAAGTTTGTCTGTCCATAGAGTGAAATTCGAATTTTGAAACTTATTAAATATTTTCACAATGTGACATACGAATTTTCAAGAAGAAAGTATTTCTGTAAATCGTGAACAGTGTTTTCAATTTTCTACAGTACCCTCAAAATTCGAATTTTGGATGCCCAAAATTCGTCTGTCCATTGAATGTTCAAAGAGGCACAGTAGATAACTTTCTCCGAAATTCGAATTTTGACAGAGTGAAATTTGTCTGTCAGAGACCAGTTTTGAAACTTAATTTATTCTTGATCTCAGTTGAGCTTTAACATTGTTTCAGATGAATTTCTTCTGTTTTCTCAAGTTGTGTTTTGTCTGAAATTCGAATTTTGAAAGAGTGAAATTCGTCTGTCTCAAAGAAGCTCCTTTCAGACTTATATGAAAATTCGAATTTTGGATGACCAAAATTCATCTAACAGAGAGACATCTCTTCAGACTTATTCAGTTTTAGCTCGAAATTCGAATTTCCAAAGGCAAAGTTCAAATTTCCAACATAACAGTTCAGTTTAAACTTTCAAACTTCGTCTATTTGTGGGTATTTTTTAAGTAAGTTAAGATTTAACATAAAATTAAGGTTTGAAAACATCTTTTCTTCAAATCAAAATCTTTTACCCAATCAAAACAAAAACTAAAGATCCTACAAAAGATCTAGCAGAAAATACTCTTCAAATTCTTCACTTGAAGCACTTTTGATATCCTTTGATATCTTCAATGCAAGCTCTTGGATGTTGGTTTGGAATCATCAAAACTCTTGATTCAACAGGATGGGCATATGAATGAATCGAATACATACCAGAATGAGAAGGATCCGGAGACTGTATAGGTATGAGACTATACGGTTAAATGATAGCTTAAAGGAATTGATAGGTACTAGCTATACCAACAAAGTGCACCTGCCTTTTCGATAGCATATCCCTTAAGAACTCCTCAGTTCAGCGTGCTTGACCTGGAGCAAATATGGGATAAGTGACCTCCTAGGAAGGAGCTGTATGAGTGAGGATAAAGCACACCGAAAAGGCTTGTGTTAGTTTGTGGGGACAGTCTTTAATCCCAAAGAAGAGGCCGGACGTTACAGTTGGTATCAGAGCTCATCCTCTCTCAATACGGTATGGTTCGGGGGTGAACTAAGCAGAAGCTGGTAGGCATGTGACATCCGGGCACTGATAAGGGTGGGGAGTGATCATCGGTGCAAGAAATGAGGGTGAGATAAAGTGATGAGGCACGAACAAGGAGCGGCTCCTGGTAGGCTTTTAAGCGGCAAGAGCATATGAATGAATCGAATACATATCGAAATGAGAGAGACCTAGAGACTGTATAGGTATGGAACTATACGGTTAAAGGATAGTTTAAAGGAATTGATAGATACTACCTATACCAACAAGGTATATCTACCTTTTCGGTAGCCTATCTCTTAAGAACTCCTCAGTTAAGCGTGCTTGACCTGGAGCAATTATGGGATGGGTGACCTCCTGGGAAGGAGTTATATGAGTGAGGACAAAGCACACCAAAAAGGCTTGTGTTGGTTTGTGGGGACAGTCGTCAATCCCAAAGAAACGGCCGGACATTACATTAGGGCATGTTTGATAGCATTCTCTGTTTTATTGTTCTCAAAACAACTTTGGAAAACTGTTTTCCATAACAAGTTTCGAAAACAAGAAAACAAAAAAAATATGTTTGAATAATTGTTACTAAAATCATAACTAATAAGTGTTAAATTAATTATTCAAAATTTATAATTTTGTCATTAATGAGGTGGGTATTTTCCACCTTTTCTTGTGTTTTCCATAGCAAAAACTGTAGAACACCTTAAAGATGTTCTGAGTTTTCTGTTCTTTTACTTTTCTGTTTTCCAGAACAGTTTATCAAAAATAGATTTATCAAATAAGCTTTTTTGTTTCTCTGTTTTCAAAAATAAAAAAACTATTCTGGAAACATGAATCAAATAGGCCCTTAGTCATTTAGGAAGGAGATTCAAAGAATCTCTATTGCAACCCCCATACATGCATGCATATTATCACATAATTCATGAAAACATCAATTATTCTCATAAAAACATAAAATGCCATATTAATTCATAAAAATTTCAGCAGAGTTTCCTCTTAGAAAATGGACATCCTAAGGTTAAAACCCTTACAAAATCTTAGCCAAAACAGTCACATAACATCAAATAACAATATGGCAAGTCATCAAGTTCATGAAAATAACATAAGCTAACATAATGCAAGTAAGGGTAAATTATTACCTTTGTGATTCCACTTGCTTTTTCCTTTGGGTTCACCACTTCCTAGTATTTCCACAAGCTTTCTTGAACCTAACCACAATATCAAATAGCTTTATAAACCATTAGTTCACGGTGATACTTCTTCAAGAATCAACAAAGCCCTAAAATTCTATATAATTTTCCTTAAGCTCTAACTTGAAACCAATACTTCTTTCTAAGATTTTCTACCATGAGGAATCATGAAATTCCAACTTAGAACAATTCCCTATTTTGGCCAAAAATCACTCTAGGGAAGGAAAGGAAGAAATTTTCTCACAACTTGCTTTTACTTGCTAAATCATACTTTTATCAACTAGTTCATACTTTTACACAAGTTTATAGCATGGAAACCTTTCCCTTTCTCTTTTCCTTATTTTGTGTAACACCCTACCTCCTTAAACCTCCAGACTTGACCAAAACCTTCAATTTCCAACCAAACCCAACCCAAACAACTTCCCAAAACTTCAAAGCAGCTGAAACAAACCAAACAACATCAAAAATTGGGTTGGGGCCGCGGTCGCTACAATACCGCCACGGCTCCAGACCTCCCCTATTTTTACAATGCTACTAGACTATTTGGTGCCATGGCCTGCTTCCTGGCGCCGTGGCGCCCCATGCTGGTTTCCACACCAGCAAAAATTTGACACCGGGGTAAACTTCCGATGTGCATAACTTTATCCTCTGACCTTCAATTGACTTGACTCCAACTCTTATAAGTCAATCTAGTCTCAATCTATCCATAGACAACTCTTTCACCTCAATCCATTTCCGTATGGAGATTCTAGACATCTGACACCGTTTTGGCCACTTTTGACCAAAACGCACAACTTACAACTCCCATTTGTCACCAAAGACAATTCAACCACTTGGGACCATTCCACAGGTCCAAAACTACCAGACCAGCTTGTCCAAAGAGGTTTCACCTCAAAGGAACCACTCCTTTGAGATTTGACCCCCTTGAACCCCATTTGACAAATCAGGCTACAGGCCCTAAAACACACTATCAAGGCCCAATTCCACTCTGAGCTTATAAACACTACTACACAGACTACTCAAAACCCAAAACCACATATACACCATCATTCAACACGTATAAACATACATACATCCATCTATACGATCCACATCCATGCCATACATTCATTACAAAATATTCTATCTTGCTTGGCACAAGATACATATCCAAATTACACAAATACTATATAGATCTAATATTCCCATGTCCGATGCTACTCCCTCGTCTTCTCCAGACTAGTGTCAGAATTGTCACCTGAAAGGTTAGTGTTAAATCAAGTGTTTTGATGATTCCAAACCAACCTTCAAAAACTTGGAGAGAAGATATCAAAGGTGCACAAAAGATCTCAAGTGAAGAAATTCAAGAAAAACCAGCACAAGAATTGATGTAGAATCTCTAACAGTGTTTAAATTAAGTAAAAGACTTTGAATTGGTAAAAAGATGTTTTAAAACTATGATTCTATGTTAATTCATGGAATATTTGAAAAACACCCATCAACAGACAAAGTTTGAAAAGTTAATACTGATCTGTTGTTTTCAAAATTCAAACTTTGGCTTTGGAAATTCGAATTACGAATTAAATATGAACAAGTCTGAAAAGAGTCTCCTCTGACAGATGAACTTTGACTGTAGAAATTCAAACTTTGAAACAAGTTTGATAAGAGTCTTCTCTGACAGACAAACTTCAGATTTTGAAAATTTGAATTTCTGCCAAAACACAATTCATGAAAAATTCATCTGGGGATATGTCAAAGTTCATCTAAAAATGAAGTTTAGAAAGAGTCCAAAATCAGCTCACTGACAGATGAATTTTGATATTGAAAATTTGAATTTCAGAAACAAAGCTTGCAAAGCCTATTAAGACAATCTGTTGTTATACGAATGTTGGTATTTAGAAATTCAAATTTTTGAACTAAGTCTGATAAGAGTTCTCTCTGACAGACAAACTTTGAATCTTGAAAATTCGAATTTCAAAAGGATGAACTATTGTGCCTTATTGAGCTACCCAGTGACAGACGAATTTTCGACACCAAAATTGGAACTTCGAAGGCACTATAGCAATTTGGGACTTGAAAATTCGTATGTTCCAACATAGAAAAATTTCTCAATGATGAAAATTCGAACTTTGCTTTACAACAGACGAACTTTGAAATTTAACGTTGAAGTCTTTAACTTTTAGTCTCTGCGAAATTCGTCTGTTGACCAACCAAAATTTGAACTTTGGATGTCAGAAGCATTAAATGCGGTTGGTGAACGAATAGTTTTTCAGAGTAACCATTGGGCAACTTCTCCAACGGATAGATTTTGTCTCTAACATATAGTTAAGACCTAAATCTATAAATATAACATCATTTGAAGTTGTGGGTAATGATTTTAACATTGTATATACTGAAACTCTATCAATTTCTCAACTCAAAGTCTTTTACTCTCACACTTCAGTCTTCTGCACCAAAACCTTCATATACACTCTAAATTAAAGAGTTCATTCTTTGTAATCAATCTTATCTTCATCTGGAAGATATATTTTTCTTGTGAGGGAATATCACAAGGGATTTGGGTAGCACTTGGCTAGAGTGCAGAGAGAGAACGTGTAAGCTCTAAGAATAGAGCATCAAAGCTGTACTGAGGCAATTGCAAGAAGCCCACCAAATTCTTACAGGATAGTTGAAAATCTCAAATAGTTACTTGGGGACTAGACGTAGGTCAAGATTGAGAGACCGAACCAGGATAAACATATATGTCAATCCTTCTCCTTTACTGCTCCTACATTGCTATTAATTGTACTCTATTTTACGGTTTTGTTTGTCTTCACTATACGCTTAACTTTTGCAGAAAATTTTAATCTTCCCAATTCACCCCCCTCATAGGAAGCCATCTTATCTAACAGTTAGTTCATGGGAGAGGGGTATGAGACAATGTCTCAGTAACCGGGGACAACCACATACACACACACACATATATATATAACTCATACAATCCATGAATGCAATGTGAAATGAATGCTATGCATGTCTCCCTCACACATAGCTAGAACCACGGGCTATCGTCATAACAGGACATTTCATATAGGTAATTTCCTTCCAACAATCGATAAAGACTGATTCCGGGACATCACCAAGCTTACCTCCCACTAGTACACCCGACCAAAGGTAACACTAGTGTTCGAACTGTGGTTCTCCTTCCCCTTTCCACCATGAATTGGCAGCGATTTAGGGAAGGTTCAGTCCACTGCGCACCTTTCCCCTCCTAGCCATAGGAGGCGATTTAGCCGCAGGGATCCCATCCTTATCCTCCCTAACATATAATTCTATCCTTATCCTCTCTAACATATATCATTATATATCATATCGTCATCACATCATCACCACCCAATTCGCCATATATCATAATCTCACAATACCATATGGTGATGCTCATGTATCATCATATAATAATCATCATCATCATCATGATCTCATTGTCATGCTATGCATCATGTCATATCATATCAATATCATTATCATCATAATCATAATCATCATCTAGATGTGTGCATACCACGATATATATATAGAAAACAGTACACACAAAAATATCTATATCGTGATATGAAAGAAACATGCATTTATACACAAATATATATACTATCATACCATACAAACAATACAATACAAACAAACACCCAGTTACCTCAATTGTCATTACCACACGAACACAAGTTCCACAAGCTTTCTTGAATGCAAATCCCACGACTTGCTCTCCTCCAATTAGCCAAACAACCAACATGAATCCAAGCTTCCAAGGTCCGAAAATCACTCCCAATGCTGGAAATCTCGAACACTAGTAGAGCTCCTCGCTTTTTCTTTCTTTTCTTCTCGTCCGACTGACTGAATTGTTTCTGATTTAAACTAGAAACCCAACTCCCGCCGCGGCTCTAGGATAGCCCATCTCGGCGCCACCATGCTTTTAGCTGGAAAGAACCACTAGAACCCTCTCTCACCCTGGCGGCCCTGCTTCTCGTCGCGACGTGGAGCTCTTTTCTGCCCCACTTGAAACTTCATCTGTCCTATTTCCTCCGGTTCTGCACACAGTGCCAAGAAAGATGTTATGAGGGGTGTTACATTTTGGCTGAAAACTAGGTTTAGAAAGGAGGAGAAGAAATTCAACTAAGCTGCTATGAAGTACCTTAAATTTGAAGTAGAAAACCTTTTAATCTTGGGAGAATAACTTACCTTAATTAGCTTGCTTTCTTCTCTTCTTTCTTCTTTTTCTTCTTCTACACCTCCCTCTCTTTTTCTTTTCTGTTCAGCTGCTTCTCTCTCCTTTATGCAACAGATTAGTCATCCCAAATGAGAGAGAAGAGATAAAAAGAATGCCAACTTTACTTAAACACTTGGTTAGATTAATTAACCTTGGTTGGCAAAACTTCCTAATTAAGTTTCTGAGGAAATAATATTAAATTATTTTTCCCCACATGGACTACTACCTACACGCCACTTTAATGAGTAATACCTTCAAAATACTACATATTTTTCCTAATCCATATATATCATGTGCTGATTACTTTTTACCTGAAACGATAAAATTACTTTTGCAATATTTTGTTACTTTATGGATATAGGATTAATCTATATTTTGATCTGTGTTTACTTTATTATTCTGTCCCAAAAAGTATTTATGTGAGTCTCACATACTTTTCCTCGGACTTTTCTGTTTTTTGTGAGGCCTACAATATCTCCTTTTTCTGTATAATATTACTTTTTAACACTCAACATTAAATTTTTCTTCACATTAGGTCAGTTAATCCCTATGCAATATATCATTAGGTCCAGCATGTCACAAGCTTCGTTTTGACAATAATTTTATAAAATTAAAAAATTACCCTTAAGTCAAGTAAAAACACAAATATTTATTTTTTCGAGTACTTTCTAGTAATTTTTTCAGGGACCAAATCTTAAATAATTCCTTTATGCATTACATACTATACTTTCAAATTGGTCTATTTTTAAATTTCAACCTCTCAGTTACCTAATACTTACATCATTGTGCTCAACTCATCAAGAGCTTCTATTCAATAGGTATATTGTATAATTTTCAGTTCTAAAATTAATTCATGCTAAGAATCTTATTTGCATTCTTTTCCAATTAAGAAACAAGCATGTGAAATTATCATCTTACTTCTTTTTCCATCTTTTCAAGCATCACATGCCACATTCTCATATTTTTATACATATAGTGGCATTCTTCATACAATTTGGAATGTTACACTTTATCTTTAATATAAGTCATTTTCTCATACATATTAAAAAAATTCATTACATTATTAATCTTTTTTCTAAAAATTCCAATAGTTTCCAATATTGTCCTTGGCAGGTACATCAAATTCCAACATCAAATTAATTACCTTTAACATTCCTCCTACTTCTTATAGATCAATTAGGATAGCATCTCATAATTGCACACAAAACAAATGAAGGTTATTTTTTTAAAAAAAAAATAATGATCAAGATATTTTATAAAATGTCTTATATTTTGCACAAAAAATTTCTTTTAAAAATGTCATATGTTAAGGACAATAAGGAGTATAAAAGATGCAAATTATCCTATATCCATCAACTCATTACTCTAGGCCATGGTTTCTGTTCTGGCCAACATCTAGGGCCATGATGAATGACACCTTCTACCATGAGAATCATACATTGATGTTATAATTAAACCAATCACCAATAATCAAACAAAATCAGATTTTGATTGGACATAAATTAAAATCTAATCAACTCAAAGTGAGTATGAGAAGCAGAAAAAATCACCTTGTCCCATAATTACTTATTTGATATATAATTAATTATTATAATTGATTGTGTGTTTGGAAAATTTTGGAAATCACTTATTTGAGGTTTCCAAATAGGCCCATAATTCGATAAGCACACTAATTAAACTATTACTATAAGATAACAGTTGAAAGTCCAGTCCATTAAAGAGATCCTTTATTGTAGACATTCATCAATCATCGCCAAATCATATTTTCCTAAATTCATACCACCTTACGAAAACAACTAAAACAAATTCTTAAATAAGCATGTGAAGACAAATAAGAAGAATGATAGGAGTAAGGTTGTTATGATTGAGAGTCCATAGAAATAGAATCAGCTAAGATGTCAAAAAGATCAAATCTTAGGATCATAAGATGCTAACATTATATTTATTATATATATATAATCTTTAATTGACTTAGAAGAAACAAAAAATTGACACTAATTCAAACAACAGCGAAATCGTGTTAATACTTCAATAAGCAAATTAAAAGGCTCTTCTTTTTTTTTTGTGAGAACGAAGATGCACAAAGACTCTCTTGCTATCTTTCTTTTTTGTTTTAATTTCATCAAGCTCGTATAACCACTCACCATCTTCTCTTCTAAGAGCCTCAATAGTATTTTGCCTTTTTCTGCCATTAGTCATGCCATGAAAATACTTGGTATTCTTATCCCCGCTAGTGTACCAAATACAACGAGAACGCTGCAATCACGTAATCTCTTCTTGAATCAAAATAGCCTATAATTCATCCCATGCCTTGTCTTACTCCTTACACCAATACTCACTCATCGGGTCATCTCTCAACTGTTTATTAATTCTCTCAAGACGAGATAAGATTCTGCTCTTCATCCTGTTAACATCTCCGAAAACCTCCTTATTCTATACCACTATTTCTCGCATAAAAACACCCACTTGTTCTTCCTATTCAAGTGTCCCACACCAGTTCTCCATCACAAAATCCGCGAGCTTTTCATGAGTAACCCATGGGGCAAAGAATGTAAAGGGTCTATCACGTCTCCGAGGTCTCATTCACTAGTACAAAAAAGCAATTCTAGGACGACATATGAGGACGGTTGTGTGTGAACTGTCCTTTAAAATATGACCGGTGGCAATTTTGTAATTAAGTAACAATATGCTAGACTTAAGAGAACGGTTTCTACATGAACTGTCCTCTTAAGTGTATATAAGAGGACGACTTTAATAGGAACCGTCCTCTTAAGTATAATAAAAATTTTATGATTATATTTTAATATATTATAGTATTCAAATTTAGCAAATTTTAGCTTGTGGGAGGCAGGAATGTAGATTATATATATATATATATTATATAAGAGGACGGTTTAAATGAAACCGTCCTCTTATCTAATATAATATACTCTTTCCTGCTTCAGTCTTTGCGTCAGTCTTTACTTTTTTGTTGGTCAGTTCAAGATTTCAGACTCCCCTTCTTCGAAAACCCAAAGCCCGTGTCATTGTTCCCTCGCTGCAAAACCCACAGGCTTCTTCAATTCATTCCGGCAACGTTGCTTCATTCCGGTGAAATCCCATGTGGTTCTCCCAAGTCTTCTTCAATCCGGTAAAAACCCACTGTCCTCCTCCCTAGATCCACTTAAAATCCATGCCTTCTTCATTCCAGTAACCTTCGTCTTCATTTTGGTGGTCTTCGTTTCAGCTTTTGTCTCTCTCCTTGATTGATTTTCAGCTTCCTCAATCTTCACCTTCACTTGGCCGTTGTCTTTAGAGGAGCTCATTCGACCGTCGCCTTCACCTTCACACATCAAAGTAGGTAATGTATCTCGATCTAGTGCTCTGTTTCTTCTTTCTGGTGATTAGTGAATATTTATCAGTTACCCTGCCGGATTTTTAGTTCCTCTTGGATATTCCACATTTTATTTGAATGTTGATTGTTCAAAAGAGTTTTGGAGTTTTACCTTCTTTGTTTTTCTGGTTGGTCGTGGAAGTAATATGTGCAGTAACTTCAGCTAGTTGTCAAAGAGGTTTAGGGGATTTCATTAATGTCAAATTTTGTGAGTCAAAGAGGTTATTTATTTTATCAGAATCTAAAATTTAAGAAGTCTCTGTATGTAAACTACACTACCCGTGGAATAAATTAAACCTCACTGAAGCGAGCTACATAATTTGGAACTAAGCATATATACTTTACCTATCAAAAGCAAAATTCTACCCCTTGAATACATATATATATGGTGTTTGTGTACATTAATTAATTTATGGCTTTTACAACTTATAACAAGCTTTGGTTCTAAAAAATTCAGCGTAATACACGTTCTTTGAGCTAAAGTAATTTGATTGTTTCACTATAGGCTAGACATGACTTAGGTTCTTACAGTAGAGTAAGGGAAAATACTGTTTGGGGCGTTCTCCTAATGATGGGTTATGTTATATAATTTTTTATTTTTATGGTGTGGAGCTTTTACGTATGTATGCTTAGTTTGTTAATATTTGTGAAAGTATTTTGATTTTAGTTTTTATTTGATTTTAAATAAGAGGTGGGCCATTTTTTCCATTATCAATTCCTATTTTTGCATACACATATGTACCTACATATATATAACTATCTATTTGCCCATACACACACACACACACACACGCATATCTTCTAGTTCTTTTAATGTACGCTTTCTTTTGTCTTTTTTTTTTATGAGCTTCTTTGTAAACTGAACCTTTTTTGTTGAATATATATATTTATATGAAAAAAGAGTCACATACTACATAGAAATATATGAGGAAAAAAGTAGAATAAATTAAAAGTAATATTATCAATATAATTAACAAAAAAAAATCTTTGTGGGGGGACAAATTAAGTGGATCCATCTAGGTTCTCTTTAATTTCAAGATTCCTTAACTAAGCACATTTATCTCTTCTAGACATAGACAAATATCATCTCATGGTATATATATATATATAAATTAAAGTATATTATGAAACATTCGTTAGCCATTTCACATGAATGAATCAATGAAATCGTTTCCTTTTTGTTCATCTTAAATATATATACATATATATACCCAATCTATCCTTCCCTTATTATATTTTTCTTTTACAAAAACACAATGTGTAACTATTAACAAGATTCGATATATTGACAAATTGATGATTCTCTTATACATGTTGTTTAGGATTTGATTATTAGTTATATCTATGAAAAAAAATCTTATTCGATTAAGTAAGTTGAGGGATCTCATTCAGAAAAAGAAACATTTATGTGAATAATTTGGTTGAAGTAAATAATGCTAGAACCTACCTACCTTAGTCTATGTATAGGATGCCTACCCACCTTCCCTTCTTTGTCCCTATCCTACTCCTCCAAGCTAAAATTTTTAGAGCCCCATACAAAGAGGTAACAAATGAAATTTCATAAGAGTCTTGAACTTGGTCATGTTCCTTTATGAATTATTCATGTTTTCATATATGTTGAACTTGCAGAAATTCACTTGCACAAAGCCTTTTTCTGATAAGGAAATTAACGACATTTGTAGCCATTAGGCAAACTATTTTCTAGAGAAAACATTACTTTAAAGGTCAAAGGCATTGCACATGTGGGTTAGTTCTCAGTTTCTTCTAATGTTAGCTTTTGGGACTTGCCACTAACTGAATTGTAGTTTAGTGAACTTTGAAGCTAGGTTTTATCTCTTTTTGGTCCAAATGTCCATGAACTTTTGTTGGACATCTGTAACTATTAAAGACAGCTTTTAGGGAGTTAATGGTTATATCTATAACTATTTTGTTAGATGGATGTAAATTGGATATGTATATATTCTGGTATTTTGGATGAATGTGTTTGCAGGATGGGTGTATTTAATCAAATTTGTATATTATAAAAAAAATTTACAAGATATTAAGGACAGTTATATAAAAGACTGTCCTTGAAAGTCGCATATTCAAGGACGGTTATGAAAGTAACCATCCTTAAAAGTCATATATTCAAGGACGGTTATATTTATAACCGTCCTTGAAAGTTAATTTTTATTTAAAGTGAATTTCTAATTAATTTTTATTTTTTCCATTCTTTAAGGACGGATGTTGTTATAACCGTTCTTAAATATCAATTTTTAGGACGGTTAAGAACCGTCTTGGAAAGTGCCACTTTCTACCACTGTCAAAACTATCACTGTGAAAGAACCGTCCTTGAAAGTCCTTTTTAACCGTTCTTAAAAGTCTTTTGTGCAGTAGTGATATTTCAGCAGCAAGCTTAAGCAACAAGGGACAATGATCAGATTTATACTCAGAAAGATGAGTAACTAAAGCATGTAGGAACTCCTTATCCATCATGATGACACTAAAGCCCTATCTATTCTACTGTAGCTCATTACCCAGCTCCAGGTGAACTTGGGGCCTCTAAAATCCAGCTCCGACATTTGACTATGCTGCACCTAATTCAAAAACACTCTATCATATCCTCGTGACCTCTGTGCCGTTAAACGTCTTTCATCATCTATGAAAGTTGAGTTAAAGTCCCCGCACACGCATGATTCAGTTCCCTCCAAACATTTTAGTTCTTGCCATAAATCCCGACATAATATAGTTTGAGGATGCCTATAAACAATTAAAAGGGCCCAAGCTTCCACACTACACCCCCCTCCCCACCCCCCAACAAAAGAAAAATACCCATATTGTACTTGTGGATGCTTTGATAAGACAACGAAATCTACCCCTTTATCCTAGAAACACCATATTACCCCGCTAAATCCACCGCTTCAACAACCTCAACATTCTTGAACCCCAAATGTTTGGCAAGAGTCTTCACCTTCTCCCCTCCTTGCCTAGGCTCTAATAGGGCAAGAAAGTCGAATCGAAACCTCTTATGAAGATCAATCAGAAGACGAACCACAGCACGTCCTCTAGTCCCTCTACTATTCCATATCAACAAATTTGTCTTTTTGTTTCTATCCATATAAAAGAATAAATGAAGAAGAGTAAACTAAGCACGACTATGCAGTCACCAGCTTTATTCCTCCGGCACCACCACATCTGACATCACAACTTCATCATTCGACACCTCTGCTAAAGGATTTGAGTGGATAGAGAACCCAACCTCAGCCCCTAAACCTGGGTCGATAGGGTCATCATTGCCACTCATCTTGTCCTCATCTTCACTCGGACCTTCATTTTTCAAAACTAGCCTTGTTGGTTTTGCATGGGATGTGGACTCCCCTTGCACATGTTTTCCTTTTGGCTGCTCTCCTTTTGATCTTTCAATTACTAGCACGTGACCCCCATTCAAGCCCAATCTCTCTCTTGCCCTTAAAAGCTCTGCCATAGAAGAACTATTACCATCTCTTGGCCCAACAGCATTCATTCCATATGCCCATCGATCGTTCCTTAACTCATTATGAACTTGCTTTTGTTTTGGACCACTGCTCGAATCCCCTTTCTTTAAAGGTCCCCCTTCCCCACATGACATATTAGACATATCAGCAAGTGGGGCCCTTGGAGGATCTCTCTTTCCTGCTGGCATCTCAACATTCTCATCCTCATTAATATCCTGCAATAATGCCACAAAGCGTGATCCCATTTGTTTCGCCCATCCCTCCTAACATCGTGCCGCTGATCCTAGAATCTCTCCTAACCCGGATCTCACCTGATTCTTCGTGATCTCTAGACCAGCATCCACTCATCGTATGTTGGTCCAGAGTCGTCGTCAACTACCACAAGCGCCACCGTCTCTGTCATCCTTCCTCCATCACTACCTCCTTATTACTCCTCGGAACACCCAACATCATTATCCATCCCCACGACACCACTATGTCTCCCTTCTGCTTCATTCTTGACCTCCTCGTGATGCCTGAAAGGACAGTGGTCCAAGTTATGCCCATACCTTCCACATGAGAAGCAAATCATGTGTATTCCTTTGTAAGCGATCCTTCGTTCACTGCCATTAATAAAGATTGATGGCAAGAGAGGCTTTTGGAGATCCAACTCAACACATATTCCAGCAAACTGTCCTTTGCTATGCTTGAGAGTCATCATGTCAACCTAAGTACCTTCCCTACTTGACTACCAAGAATGTATAGAATAACTTTGTCATAATAATCCATTGGCAGTCTCACAATATGAATCCAACCCGCTATCTTATTAATACCCTCAACCTCTAGGTCGAATTCCTCCTTCCATGGTTGTACCGCCAAGCAATGATCCATGATGAGCCATGGCCCTCCAGTTAATGCGAAATTGTAATCTGACTTCTTTTTAAACTTGATTAAGAAAAAACTAGAACGCACATCAGTAGTTTCGAATTGTCCACCGCATAGCCCCCATATCTACTCCAATTTTGAAACGAGGTAGTCTTCCCTTATCATTCGCCCAAGCAATTTCACAATAAGTGTTCTCTTCCACTTTCTCGCAAACCACTTCTTTTTCTCAGGTGGTATGATAATGTTCAAGCCCTTCTTTGTCGGCACAACTTTAATTTTTTCCTTCCACCTATCTCCACTCCACCAATCCTCTTCTTCCTCCTCACCATCCTTCTCCGTATCCTCCTCCTCCTCTAAGTTAGATTCATACATGGTTGCCTATTTGAAAGACTTCTTACAAGGTTCCACGTACGCCTTCCTTCACCATGTTCTGTTCCTTTCCTAGCTCAGCCTGTTTCATCTCCTCTCCCCCCTTTCCCTCTAACGCCCCTATCATCCACTCCTCTCCCTAGGGATCATGTTTTGAGAACTCCCCCTCCCCCGTTCGAATCTTCTTTCTACTCCGATCAAGAGCATCAGACTCTTCTTGTGTCAACGGCGGACTTGCCTCTCCCTCTCCTCCGCTCATTTTTCTTGCAAATAATAACTTTTTTTTATTATTTTGTATGCCTTTGTCCCTGGCCCCATTTCCATTTAGATTTATGGATTTCTTCTTCTATGAAACAAAATTACGATACCTCAATATTCTTTAATTTCTTCTCATATTTAATTAATTAAATAGTTTTTAAAATAGATAAATAATTAACAGTAAATTACAATTAAACAATAAATTATTTAAATTATTGGTTTTTAATGATAATTAATTATTTAAAGTTTTTCCAAAAATTAAATAGAGTTCTATAAATTCCCAAAGTCAACAATTCAAGAATAAAGTTAAAAATTTTTATTTTCATTTAAATTTTAATAAGTGAATTAAATTAAAAATGTAATTTTTAATTAGTTTTTGAAATTTTAGTCCCAATGATTGTGTTAAATATACACAATAACACAACAATATGAATCACTATTGATTTTTTAAAATTTGATATATGTTTCACTATTTATCTTGTTTTTAAAGATAAATAGGGACGATATAGATCTCTCAATATCTCAATATTACACTATACAATTCATTTCTTTAGGCATCTCATGCATTATTCTGAGACCCAGCTGCTTCATGTAGTTCATCTTTGCAAGTTTATCTGCACACATATTGGTTTCTCCAGTTACATAAACAACTAGTAACTCCCCATCTTGAGTCACATAGTGTGGTATTAAACGTATTATGTGCACTCTCCTGTATCAAGAAACTCATTAAAAAGCTCAACAGTTTTAACTCGAGAGACATAGTGTGGTATTAAACATATTATGCGCACTCTCCCGTATGAAGAAACTCGTTAAAAAGCTCAACAGTTTTAACTTGAGAAAATTGCATATTTCTAGGTTTTCAACAAAGCCTACTAACAACATTAGCTTATGGTTCCTTGCTAAACCACCACATCCAGCTAACATCAGGCTACCTTTAACAGAACCAATCAACATTAATCTTTAATCATTCCTCTGCAAATGATATATTTATGAATATAAATATATTTAATAAAATATAAAATGATGGGCTGAAAAATAACTTGAAAGTTTTTTTAGAAAAAATATATTTACTTTCTTAACGTTTGACATCTTTGTTTCATCTATCAATTTTTCAAAGAATTGTTGAATTCAATTTGTGATCTCAACAAATAATGCAAGAAACATTCTTACAATTTTTCTTTATATAAGTTATCATATATCTTGATCTTAATATGAGAATCTTCCATTTGTTTATGTTATATTTGTCCACTTGGTGATTACTCATGCTTTTTAAAGTAGGAATTCAATAATTTACCTAGCAAATAATGTAATTGAACATCATATATAGAAATTATAATAATTGATATGGTAATAAAAATATTTGTTAAACTTATTTTTTATATACTTATCGATATCTCTAAGTCATATTGGGCCTCAACAAATTCAAATCAAGCCAATTTGTACCATTTAGGTGTTTAGCTCTCTGTGGCAATAGTTTTCTTCATTTACAAAAGTCAAACCCATTATATTGCTTGAAGGAAATGCGTGCTCGTCCAATAGAACCAACTCGGTAAAATATTTAGAAAAGTATAATATTTTATCTCAAATATTTATTACATCATTTCAAGTGCAGTAGTAATACTGATATTATGAATTATTTATATATGATAATTATTAAATTATTAAATATAAAATGATATGTAATTTATTTTATTTTATTATAACTATAATCACAATTGTGCTTAGGTATTTTTACAAATTCAGATAAGATTGACATGTTGAAGGTGCTGGATCGGCTTGGGATGAATGATTTCTTGATACTTCCGAAGCTATCGCTTGATGCTATACATGAGGATTATACCCAATGCAGCTCACATTGACCCTTGGTGTATTGTAAGTTCATAAACCTCTATTAACTACCTCGCTCTCTAAATAATGTCGTTTGAGGTCGTGAAAATGAAAACCTTTTTTTTTCAGAAGTTTATAATGACAATGTTGGCAACATCATATTAATATTTGTTTATGATTATCTAATTCATAATTTTTTTGATAACTTCATAATATTTTTCTATTAATATTTTTTTATTTGATTATGAAGATTGGTAAGACTGTGAAATATATAGGTGAATGAGTAGATTAATTATGTTGTGGAGAATGTGAATAAGCTAGCATAAATGATTCCTAAAATATGGGCAAGTGGAATTGAGGGTGAGGGATAAAACTTATTTTTCCTCTTGTAAACGATTTCTTTTAATTTCTTCATTTTTCTTTTGTTTGATTCGTATTATTTTTAAATGTGTGCATCTATATTTGGAACAATATCTCTTCAAATAATCAATGATTTGGGCGTTCTTCATTTAATAAAATTCTTACTTTTTGGGTACTGTTTTAGATCTGAATTTTACATTTATATAGCTTGCACCAAATGTGAATTTATCTCACATCCAAATGTAGATATTTGTGTCCCACACATGTGGGAACTGTCGGAATTTTTTATGTTTAATTTCAAATGTTTAAGGAAACATTCATCTTGTTTTGAATTTGTAATACTTTATTGGACACCGCATTCTTATAATTGCTTTTTCAGAATTTTGGGTTTGATGTTCATTTTTTAATGATAGTCTGTTTCTTTTTATTATAGTCTTGTGATATCGTCATATCGTCATTGTTTATGTCTACCATTTGATATCGCTTTCCATTTGCCTGAATTTTTTTTTATTCTTAAGACCTCTTTTTTATGTTTATTACTGTTTTTTTTAAATGTTTTGAAAGGAAATTATTTTATTGACTAGGCAAATCTTTTAATTTCTACATAATATTATATCCTTGAAACAATTGTTAACTCATTGAAATGAAAGCAACATTTTGTATTTTTGGACAAGTGTTTTCTTGATATAATATGCTTCATGCAAGTAATTTTGTATGTCAATAGTTACATTCATTGAAATGCTTATAGAATTGTGAAAGATTTTAGATTCATCTACTCCTATGAGGAATGTAAAGGATTTTAATTCCCATAATTTCATTATGGAACTTTTTCAGGATCCATTATAAGTTTTTGAGATATTTTTCAGTGCAGTTATGATCTATTTACATTTTTAATATTTTTATATATTTTAAATTTAATATAAAGTATTTAAAAATCCGTGCATTGCTTAGGCTTCTACTACCTAGTTCTATCACAAAAGTATATTTCACATTTTGGTGCGTGGGTGAGTAATCATCAATCAATATAAAATTTATAATAAATCACACTATTGATAAGTCATAAATAGTGTGATTTATCTCATACTTGTGCATTGCAAAAAAAAGAATTATATATCTTGTTCTTTTGAATTTGTATCATTTTAGTTCTTTGGATTTTATTATTAAATTATTTATGTGCATATCAAACATCAAATGCTTAGTACCCAACAAAGCAGAGCCCAAAGATTGCTTTCTGAAGTGCGCAATATTATATCTGTAGGTGATTACTTTTTTTTTAGAAAATGTGTATTATGTATAGAGTGCTTTCTGAATTTTGTACTACCAAAAGCATAAGAAGAAACTCTTCAAAGAGAGTTTGTGTAGCCTGGAAAAAGCCTACTCAAGGCTTGATTAAATTAAAGATTGATAGTGCTACACATGGCAGTGATGAAACCTCGTCATGTGGTGGTGTTTTCAGAAATGAGAATGGTCATTCGATTCTTGGCTATACAAAATTCCTTGGCTAATGTTCAATTTTTGAGGCTGAGACTTGGAACCTTCTTGATGGATTGAAGATTGCGTGAGAGAGAGAGAGAGAGGATTTAGAAAAATTGAAGTGGAATCTGACGCTTATCAACTTAGTTAATTTGCTGATTAAGCATGATCACAAAATTGAATCTTGCTCCTTAACATTCTTCACTATGTTGTTAAAGGATTGGCAAATCATGATCTCCCATGTCTATAGAGAAGTAAAATTAAGTTCTGACTAATCTAGATTAAGTGGCGTTAGGCTCATATGGGGGAGAATGTCTCTCTGTCTATTCTTGATTGTCCTTCAACTATTTTGGACTCCATGATCAGTAAAGATGCTAATGGGGATTCAATTCCCAACCAGTAAGATTAATTTACTTTCTTTGAGCTTGGCCTTTTTCTTTTCCCCGAAAAAAAAATTGTAGTGAAAGTGGCATGAAATTTCTATAATTTAGTCTTGTTTCTTTTATGAGGGAAGAGAAGAGGTACAATATTTAAAAAAAATTGGGAAAAATAATAATTAATAATTAAGGATTGAAATAATTTCTATATATATAGATAATATGTCTTTTGTTTTTTGCAATTATATTATACACAAAGTAACTCTATCACGTTTGAGCATCATGAGTTGGAGAAGCTTGGGCTAATTTCCTAAGGTTCTCAATGATCATAACCAGTTTTGTGTTAAGTCTGTTCACAAAGCACTTGGGTAGCCATCCTGCTGGATCTAACTGCAACAACAAAAACCAAAATAACATGTTAAAAAATGCACTTCATTTCACTTTCATTTTTAACCAAATTAAATTAAAAAAAGAGCCAACTGATATAAGAATAGAATGGAATGAACAAAAATTGTAATCTTTTTTGTCTTTAGATAAAAAAATTAATTGAAATTTATTGTTACTATTAAATAATGATAATAACTGTATAATATATATATTGTATATTTCATTTTTGTACAGTAAAAAAATATTTTTCTGTTAAATACCTGAACAACATAAGTAACGACACATGAGTCATCTTCAAGCTTCTCCACAACCCATCCTGATTGCAAAAGCAACCCTCTTATTGCATTGCTCTGCTTTGGATGCAACCCTGCTGCTATCTCCTTTGGCAATGATGCCACTGCTACCACCTGCATTTTTCAATATACATAATGTTTATATTCAATCCAAATAACCTATATTCACAAAAATGAATATTTATAATGTATCCAAAAAATAATAAATAATAATAATGAAGGAATGTAAATTCACACATTATTACATTCTTTTTCTTTTTTAATGTTTGAGTGTACAAGTATAATAAAATTGATTTTATCACAGCATAGTGTTATACAGAGAGTACCATATTCATAACTTTATAGTCATTAAGATTTTATTGGAATGATTTATAAATTATTTTTATTTAATTTAACTGAAGTAAATGTGATTGAATTAAATTATATTCACCATTACTTTACCACATTTGTTAACATCTTCTCAACACTAAAGTGAAAGTTTTTTTTTTTTTGTAGAAAAAGTAAAGTTACTTTAATAAATCTCATCATATTAGCATTTGAGAATTCTGGGACCAAGGCTTAAGATATTTCATTTACATGAGAACTTTGTTTAACCCTTTGCTTCCTTTTAGACTAATGAGGTGTGCTATATAGTATGAGAAAGGACATGAAATGATATCCCTTGTAAAAGAATAAACAAAAAGTGAGAAGTTAAAGGTTTTTCTTTTTTTGCCATAAAAAAGGTAAAGTTTTAGGAAAAGCTAAAAGGAATATTTACGTATAATAACTTTATTGGCAAAGAAAAAAAAAGATTGAATTGAGATGAGACTAACCAAGGTGCCGTCTTCCATGGTTTCTCGGCGCTCATAAACGATGAATTCGCGGTTGCGAAAGAGGGGCTTCGAGTTATCTCCGAACCTCAGACGAATAATGCTGAGGTTGTCTTCTAGATCTTTGATGTATCTTGCTTCCACCAGATCTGAGTCCCATTGCTGTCTTCACACATCAGTTATAAAAACTCATCAAAATCACATTATTATATATATATTATCTCCACCCTGATATTAATTAATATTTTCTAAATCATCACAAATGTTTGTGATAAGAAAAAATTAATAAGCACTGCATATATATATATATATATATGGACGGTCATAACTAACTAGAGACAAAAGCTTTCTTTTCAATCCGCTGGCTAGGAATCTTATCCTATTTTGGAGTTTCCTCCTCATTCTTTTTCACCTTTTTTCATGTAAATTCACCATCACCGACATATTTTGAATGTTAATTTACAATTTCTGTTGATTTGTCATCAACAGAGGTTGAATTGAGTAATAAAAAGTTCAATTTTCTTTAAGTAAATTTTGAGTTTAAACCATATATAACGGGAATAAAAAACACTAGAAAAGCTTTTCCTTGTTTGGAGCCTCACACGTCTTAAACTTGAATTAGTTGATAATACAGAATTTGGAGGCTAAAAGTTATAATAATATACTCAAATCTAAAGTAGTTGGTATTACAGCATCATATTATTGTACCCATGTTGTGTGACCCACACCTATAGTGGAGATGGAGGTTTTCAAACACATATATTGTAATGATGACCAAAGTTATCTTTAGGATATGTTTGATATGATGGCGAAGAAGAGGGAGAGGATCAGGTAGCACACAAATTTTTGAGATATTTTCTATGTTTACATTGTAATTTCTTTTTAGGGACACAAACATGAAAGATCATTTTCACATACTCATATTTAAACATTGTTATGGCCAAAAATATTTTTTTATAACTTATATCGTATTCAAAATATTATATATTGCCATAAAAAAATAAGCATATATCTAATATATTAAGAATATAAGTATCAATATCAATATAAATAAGTATTCATAAATCATTAAGAGTGCACTATAAGAACCAAACAAAAAATATTATTTTACCATTATTTTATTATTTATTAACATCATTATTATATATTATTTATTAAAATTTCTGAAGAAATGTACTTAGGGATGAAACTAGTTAAAAATTAAAAAATTTAGAGAATATATATATATATATAGGATGCATATATATAAGAGTGATAGTGACCTTAGCAGCATCAATGGCGTTAGCGACGGTGATGAACTGTTGAGGGGAGAGAGATCGGAGGAGCCAGCGACTGCGAAAGGTATGAAGAGAGCCCGACCGCCGTCTCGAGATCTCGACGCCGTTCTCCACTCCCTGCACCTTCCACCCGTCGCTTCCTCCGTCGGAATCCGCCGCCGATAACAGCTCTTGGATGCAGCTCTCGCTCGCAAAATGCACGTACCTTCTCAGAGAATCCTCACTGATCGACCTTCCAAAAAACAGCATATATCACAGAAACTCAGTTCATTTATGCAACGATTTGACTCATTTAATTACTCATCATCACCCTCTACTTTTTCTGTTCCTCAGCCTCGAGTCTCAGTTCTTTTAGTTTTGGCATTTTTTTAATTTTATTTAACACCAAATATTGAAGTTCCAGCCGATCCCAGCGGGAGAAATTTTTTCATCCATAAGATTTAAACTCAAAATCTTTTTAAGAAAAAACTTGAATATTCACTTATACATACTGCAACTTCTGAGACTTGAAGTCGTACAATGAATTTACTAGAATGCAAGCATGTTTATCCTTCTTTTTTAAAACAAAAAAATTACCTTATACGAGTGGGAATTTTTTTTTATTTATATACAATCACATAGTTTTCCAAACTGCAATTTCAAAGAAAACGATGGTTGAGATGTCAATATGAACCATTTATATTTGATCTAAACGACTCATCTCAAACTAAGAAGCAAAACAAGAGTAAAAGAATAGAAAAATATTAAATATGAATGATTTACATGTACTGAGATTAATTGCAGTGAAATGCAAATCAGAGCACATTTGAAGTGTGTGTGTGTGTGTGTGTGTGTACATACCAGGATCTGGAGCAAGGTGCAGGACTACCAGTAGTGCTCATGTTGTGAGGTGATGTGAGGTTTAATTTTAGGAGGGACTAACTGTTTGTGGGTTCAGACATTTGAGGGGAAGTTGTGAGCGGTTGTGTGTATAAATAGAGGAAGAAGGATATGAGAGGGATTTGAAGGTGAGATTGGTGAGACTTGTGATGTAGAAAATAAAGAGAAGTGGGGTGATTGATGCACATGGAATGCCAGAAGAAGCTTTAAATGATTAGAACAAGAAGGCACCTCTTTAAGATAAGAGAGACTGACAGTGAGAGACAGAGAGATTCTCTCTATCTTCCCACAAAAGCAGCAGTAGAAAATGGCAGCAAATATGAGGCACATGGACTGTTGGGTGGCTTCTAGGAAGCCAAATGGAAAAGAAAAAACAACAAGAGAACAGATAGAGGAGAGAGAGGGAGAGAGAGAGGATTAATATTTAGAAAATACTACATACTTCCTCTGGTCCAAAATATAATCCTGCTTTAAAAGTTTATTTTTGTCCAAAATATAAGTCTTATTTAATAATTTCTAGCACATTAAATGTTGTTTTTCCTATTTTCCCATTATATGCAATTGAATATAGGAGAGATATCAAATTTAAAATTTAATATATTAAATAGGAGTATTATTGAAAAATATTGTATTCTTTTGACAAATTTAATGAGTAAAGTTATCTTTCTTGATTCCTGTGTAATTAATCAAATATGAATTATATTTTGGATTAGAGGAAATATAAGATTATAGAATCACTAAACTTTCAATTTCAATTAGTGTATACCATGTACAATTCTGAAAAATACACTTCACATGTATGAAAAAAATGTACCCAAAAAAAATAAAAATTCTAGTTGAAGATAGATTGATCCCTCATCAAGGGTGAATCCTCTAGTATTTAAGAAATAGTTGAGTAGCTACAATATGCATAGAACTAGTTTTTTAATTTGAACAAATACAATATATACATACTCAAATGTCAAATATGGTGTGGGACTTAATCCCACGATTTTCCTCTACTTAGGGAGTAATCGGTGCCATTAGGTTATTGACATGTACGGATAGAACTATTTGCGACTTTGGCATATCTATAGTAGTCTTTAGGTGGGTCTCTTTGGTTTTCCCAGCATGCCGTTGATGCCATTCTTGATTGAGGATACCTTCCCCTTCTACTGCTCCTTACTATTAAAAAGAAATAGAAAAATAATATTTAGGAAAAACTCAATAAATTTTTTTTTGGAACCAGAAAAATAAGATTCTAGCATACTAAGTTTCAACTATGTACGAAGTACAATTGGGGAAAATTCTTCAAATGTATCAAAAAAAATTGTCTCCAACAAAAAGAAATGAAAATTATGGTTCACAGGTCCAAGTTAAAGATATTTTAGTTGTTTTATAGGATCCAAGGAATATGATTTTATTGGAGACTCCAAGGACTAAGAATTTAAATATGCATGAAAATTACATTTTAGGACTTCAAGATAAAATTTGATATATAAAATGAAAAAAAGAAATTTAAAATATGAAACAATGCTGAATTAAAATATAAATTAGTAAATAATAAATATTCTATAATATTGAACGATTGGAGATTACATTAATTACACTGTACATCTTTACTAGTTACTTATTAACAAAATATGAAAGACTAAATATTTTCTTAAAAAATTAAAATAAAATGTTTAAACTATGAGCATTTTTTCTTTTGTGAAATAATAATGGGTTCCACAGGACCCAAAAAGCAAACCGCAAGTGGTTTAATTAAAAAGAGAGGAACTTTTTTAGATGAAAACTAAAATTCACTTGAAAGATTTTAGCTTTTATTTTGAAATAAAAATTCATATTTGGTATCTACATACTTAAGCATAAGGTGATATGAAAAACTAAATATTTTCTTAACAAATTAAAATAAAATGTTTAAACTATGAGTATTTTTTTTGGGTGAAATTATAATGTCATTTGTAAAACATAAAAAAAAGTTTAAAAATTACAATGGAAGATGAATGTAACCAAAAACTTGCTTTCCATGTGAGGGCCCTGTCACGTGCCATGAAAGAGGAGGATTCGCATTTCAAACAGCGAGGCTCCCAGAATTTGGCCCCAAATGAAATTGTCCCTTTCATACCTTTGCCTAATGTTAGGTGCAAAACCAACTAACTCATTATTTATTTCAACAAAATTATTATTATCACTATTATTATTATTATTTGAAAAAAAATCACAATTAATGATATAGAGTTAAAATTATTTTTTCTCAATAACTTCAAAATTCAAATATTCAAACAACAAAAAATAGGTGAAATTTTTTCAATCTAAGATCATGAATTTCATATAGTCTAAATTTTACACTATTTAAAATAATTTAAAAATTTTTAAATCATTTTGTGTCAATGTATTCAACTGGTGTGGAATTATAATTTTCTCCCTTTTTAATTTTATATCATTGTTCTGCGAAGTGACCAAAATTCTGTTGAATTCCACATGTTCGCGTGATGTGTAGCAGTTGAAGATCAAAGTGGCCATCCCATTTTCCTTATTCTTAAATCCTATTAATTATGAAAGTGACACGACGGTACTCCGCTTGATTAAAAAGAATCACTTATTTGCAAACAAAAGTTGTTAAGAATATAACCGATATCTCATAAAAATGAGTTTAATTAATTTTACTTATGATATGAAAACTTAACTCCACTTGATTTAAAAGAATCACTTTATGTGCAAACAAAAGTTGTTAAGAATAAAACAGATATCTCATAAAAATGAGTTTAATTAATTTTACTTATGAGATGAAAACTTAGTTCATAAATAATTTGTAAATACTTCTATATCTATAAATGCTTTTTCAATTGTTTAGCCTGATTTTGATAAGTTCTCAAAACTTATCTAAGCTTTTGCCTATAATAAGAATGACTTCTTTTTTAAGAAACTATAGTAAAAGTATTTAAATTAAAAGTATTCATATAAAAATTGTAATTTTAAAATTATTTTTAAAATACAAAAAAGGTTCACCTATTAAAAAGTCATCGCTATATCTATAAAAGTTGTAAGGATTCATATTGTTCACATACCTTCAATAGTGCGACTTATATTGGCACTACATTTACAAAGGTTTTGTATAAATGCATCAAACCCACCCTAGTTATAACTTAAAACTTTAAATTATTGCATAAAAATAGCATCTAATTAAAAATTTTCATTCTAAAACTCTTCCATAAAAATATCTTCAACTTGAATTCTTCGGTTATAATTTTACATTTTTTTTAGCAACTGATTCTTTTCTATTGCAATTCCAATATATATATATATATATGCCAAGCACATAAGAAAAATACTCTTTTGGGACCCTTAAAAAAAACATAGATTCGCATAAACCTTGAAGATGCCCATTTAATAAAGGCAAGAAAAAAAAATCCCGGAGTGACACGAGCCTTTGGGGGATGACCCATGACAAGTAATACAACATAAAAGTGGTATCCAGGTGTAGAATGAATGCTACTTTCAAAAAGAAAGGGAAAATGTATAATGAAAGCAAGTGATTTTATTTCCTAGGTAAGCATGCTATTATTACATTCATAATAATTACTTCCACCTTATCAAATAAAAATAAATAAATACAAAATGATGGTAAGAATATAAACTAAATTAAATAAAAAAAATATGATATTCCCCCCCTTATGATGGAAATGAAGGAAAAATCATAGATACGAATCCTAAGATGTAATAATATCGAATAATAACCTCGAACATTAAAATTCCTTTAAAAGAGCAAAATTAATAATTATATATATATATTTTTTAAAACTAGATGCAATTTTACATATAATTCCACCAAGTCTAAAATGAGTTAGACTATTTATAACTAATGAATAGCATAACTCACTATACATTTCATATTTTATATTTACATTATCACAAATACTTCACAAAATTACTCTCTAAGGTTATAAATTATAAATCTAAATATTCACGTAATGGCAAAATGACTAACTTGTTCTTTTAAAGAAAATAAAAAATAGTTTTAAAGACAGCGATAACAACCTTTTTTTTTTTCAGTTATAAGGATGGAAAACGATCTTTCATTTTTCCATCATTATATGAACAATATTCATGTACTAGTAAATTATTACTCAAAAATATCAATTTCTTTTAAGTTTTCAAAATAAATACACAAGTGTAACTTTTATTCTTAAAATTACTTTTTTTCCATTTCATTTTTTATTTAATTTATCTAAGTCTGTCCGGACTTTAGCTTTAGGAAGCCTCTAGCCATGAGGCTGTCAACTGCTTCTCGCACAGCATCTTCAACAGGTGTGAACACCATTCCCAAATCTATTAGCTTCTTTGCAGCATCTTCACACGCCACCAACCCAGGTTGAGTCTCCGAAGGGAACCTGCATGCGATTATGGTTTGTTTGAGAGAACAATCATACAATAATAACAATTTAAGATTTGAACCCTCTTGATATTGTTTGAGCAATTTGTAGAGCAAGTTTATGAGGAAGACAGACAATTTATCTATCTAAAATGCACATTCAAGAAGTGGAATCCACTGATCAAGTGATGAGACTCACAGTTGTCTATTTTTCTCTAAAATTTATTATCAATATCAACCAGAAACGAGCCTCGTGCGTCGCATGAGATTTGAAATGAACCACACCATTTATGGTTAAGATCAGCGTCCTATAGATTTTAACATATATACATATACTATATAAAACTTAGGCCCGTTCTAGAGATGGGAATGTGCATTACACAGAGCCTCAATGTTTATGGTTGATATATAGTGCAGCTTTCTTATATGTGTGTGTATTGAATGACTATTAAACTGAGGCCCCATTTGGTTCCATTGCACAAAGATTGAGATATATACTACTTAACATAGTCTCCTTTTATTCACTTTTTCAATCCGTTCCTTTATCTATTCCGTTTATTATACCAAACGGGGCTAACAGAGAGCTGCGCTATGGTGAATAATGCGTCTCATTTCTTGGATTCCGTGCAGCGATCGGGACCCACCTAGCTGCTCTAAAATTTCATATTCACAAAATCCCAGCTTGACAATTTAGTGGAACAAAAGAACAAAAGACTCAATATCATATACAATGCACATAATGATGGGCTCCAATTTAGTTGATTTTTCTGATTTTAGTTAAATATAGATATCCAGGTTGTGCTGTTTCCCACTTGACAAGCATTGCCAACTGATCTTACACCCACATGCCCAGAAAGAACAGGAAATCATTTAATAAAAAAGCAGTTCTTAAGAGGAACTTTGCTTCGACACCAATCATTGCCCATTCATCCAATAAAGAAAAAGAAGAGAAAAAGGTGGAGGGGGAACCATCACAACTCAAGGGGGTAAAAGAATTTTGAACATAAAGTCATCAGACTAATAATTGCTCACAATAGATAATAATAATTCATATGAAGATGATCCATTCAATTTTAGTAGGCAATCATTTTTTAATTGTTCTAAATCATAAATTTGAATCAGTTATTTTCAATACAAAGAGCTACGGTCAAGAACTAACTATGATCCTAGATTCCTTATGTTGTAATATCACTTCTTCCTCCTCGCCAATTTCTTCCCCTAATTTCACCTAACATGCTGTGCTTGTTGACTCGTGAACAGGTTTTTCCAAAATCATTAATCAAGTTACCAAACCCCATGTCTTTTCTAGTCCTGAATTGGGTTTCTTTTATCTCATGAAGTAATGAACACAAAATGCGACCATGAATATAAGACAGCTTCATAACACAACTCAAGGTCTCCATGAGTAATTTATATTTTTTTCTTTCATGAGGAGGCTTTGTTTGTGTTTCTCCCCTAAGGTTCAAAATAACTTAAGGAAAATTACAATGATGGACCGAAATTCTTCTAATATTTAAAGAGAAGCCTGTTAGAAATTATAATAATTTCCAACACCCAAAGGACCATATGGGGCCATGGAAAGGACAAAAGTGACCTGTGATCTTTAGTTAAATTTGCTTTATTATAGTAATGTGACCACTAGATTTTAGAACAGTTACTAAGATATTATAAAAGCGTTACTGACATATTTAAAAAAAATATTACTGCAAAATTATAAAAAAATGATAAAAGAGTTACCACAAGGGTCAAGACAATTAACCATCAAATTTTGAACAGGTTATTCCAGGTTATAGCACCACTACAAACAAGATACAGCAACGCCACTAAACAGTAGAGGTAAATACACTTTAAATCTTGATTGAAACATCAGCAACTGGGCAGTAAATTTCCTAACACCTAGTAGTAAATTGGCGAAACATCATGATATGGAAGTTCACACGAGGTGATAGGAATGTGCCACGATGATTTTCAAAAGTTATAATTACAATTTACATAGGCTGAAGGTAACGTGGCTATAACTGGGATGTAACTTTCCCAAATCATGGCAGTAACATCTATATAACATGATATTAACTTGCCTATAATATGGTAACGTTTATATCACTTGAGGGCAACTTACTCAAAATGTAGACGTTAATTGCTTAAACCCTGATCATTATTTTTGTATAATCTTGTGATAACTTACCTAAACATGATGGCAACTTGCGCTGGTGATAATATTTATACCATTAGTGGGTAACTTGCTCAAAACATGATGGTTAATTGCCTAAATCCTAGTAATAACATTCTTATAACGTTGGGGTAACTTTCCTAAATATACTGATAACATTTCTATAATGTGATAAGAACTCTCCTATAACTTCATGATAATATTGTTACAATGAGGCGAAATTAACTGAGACCAATTTCCTCCTCTCCATGGCCACACATGAAATTTTTAAGGGGCTTCTGTGTAAATATTAGAGTATCTAGATCCTTCATTGTAATTCTCCCAACAATTAAAGTAGGCAAAAGATATGGTCTTCTTCTCCAACCTAACCCACAACTTTTCATCATATTCAGCTAACTGCTCCATTGGGAGTTGAACCTGTATCTCTTCCATACAATATAAATTTCCAGGATTGATGGAAAAGTCATAGGCCCATGGTCAATAGCGATATTATTATATCAGTAACCTACCAGTACCACCTAGTATCCTCCTTATACTATTAATGTTTCATTTAATATATCCCTCTACATTTTACCCCACCATACGGGAAGCCATTTATTCATCGAACATAGCAATAACAAAGCCTAGTACTAAAAAGCATACAGAAGGCACTCAAACTAGAGTTTCAAGCTAGGAAACATAAGTATGGTTTACTATCAATATCTATCCGCAGACCAATAATGTGCTCCGAGCCCCAGAACGAAAAAAGAGGAATTTCGAGAAGCAGCCTATAACCTCAATGAATGATATGACAATTGAAGGGAATTCGCTTATGAAAATCAAGGGAAAAGTTGTTCTTATCTAAATGTGGGGGAGCCCAACAAGTAAAGAAAAAGAAAAAGAAAAACAACAAGAGAAATCATTGCACAGTGGAAAGAAAATAACTATCTGACCCCATAGTTCAAAACGTGGTGGGACAAACCAAAATTCTTTTTAACAGTTTAAAAGAAAATTAGCAGAGTAGCAAGGAGTAGGTCTAAAGAAAAGAAATGGAAAAATAAAGGCAAAACAAACAAAGTTTCTCAAAACCCAAATTTTCGTTCAATATTATATAGCATAGGAAACGAGTGACTAATAGCCTGTTTGGATTTCATTTTTAATATGGATTCGGGAATCCATAAGTGCTTATGTGATGGAGTTGCCAAACAGAAATAGCTTTTCAATAAGCACTTATGCCTGAAATAAGTGCTTATGGAAGAAGCTAATTTTTTCAGCTTATGATAATCACTTATCCTCCCATAATCACTTATTTCATTTTTCCTTCTCATTTTCCACCCAATAATCACTTAAATCCCAATATCCAAACACATTTCTTTTCTCAAAATCACTTACGAGGTAAAAATATCCAAACACAAATCACTTTTGACATAATCACTTATTCTCATAATCATTTATGAATAATCACTTATGCTTATAATCACTTATACATAATCTAATCCAAACACACCCTAAATGCATATTTAAGAGAATAAAAAGATACCTTAATTTAACCCAAGGTTTAACAAGCTAACATGGTTCAAGGCCAAAACTGTTTTATTCAAGTCTCTAATTACAACTAATTAATCCAATTAACTCAAATTACAAGTCCTAATTTTTAAATAATAATTACATAATATAGCATTAATCAGCATAAATAAATAATTGACAGATAAAAAGGGATCTCTTTTATGACAGATAGAGTCTAACTAAACCACAAAAGGCTAAAACTAAAGCATGCCAATCTGTACTCCATATGGAAAACTATTAATTTTAGCCATGTTGGTTATCAGTCAGCAGCAGGTATGATTCTTAAAGTCAACAACCATATTAAAAAGAATCATCAAGGTTGGTCGAATTTCATCCTAACACTGAGCAGAAGCTAATAAACGCAAATAGGAAGGAAAATGGAAAAAGAGGAAGAAAAATGCAAACCTGTGAACAGGGAAATCAGGGTATAACTTGGACACTCTGCTGGCAAAATCAGAGAACTGATAGATCCCATTGGTGCAGAGATATCTACCGGAAGCATTTTGGCTTTCAAACAGCAATACGTGCGCTTTGGCAACATCCTTCACGTGCACAGCTCCAAGCCAGTGATACTCCTGCGTATCCTTTGATCCCTGAAGCAATTGTTGAAGCACGGCACTACTAGCATTCAGCGAATTCTGAAGCAAAGGACCCAAACACGTTGCCGGATGAATCGCCACCACGTCAATCCCGTTCTTCTCCGCGTAATCCCACGCACCTCTCTCCGCCAGCGTCTTCGACACAGGATACCACTTCCCCCACGATTTGCAGTAATCAAGGTCCGTCCAAGAAGACTCGTCGAAGGGCCTGTTAGGGGGCCAATTAGGGTTTGGGACTAAGGCGGAGATGGAGGATGTGAGGACGACTCGCCTCACATTGCACTTCTTGGCTGCTTCTAGAACGTTCAGAGTGCCCTGAACCGCCGGAAGCACGAGTTCCTTCTGTGGGTCGTCGGGATCTTCGAGGGTACAAGGGGATGCCACGTGGAACACACCGGAGCAACCGTCGACGGCACGGTTGACAGCGGCGGCATCGAGCAAATCCACTTCGAAGAGCTTGATTCGGGATTTGGCGTCTAGATGGAGAGCGAAAAGGTGAGAGGCGTCGGAGTTGGGGAATATGGAAGCGTGGATGGAGACGTAGCGAGGGTTTTGCAAGAGGGTTCGGACCAGCCAAGAGCCGATGAAGCCGTTGGCTCCGGTGACGCACACAACGTCGGTGTCTGTGTTAGCCATGACTTGATTTTGTGAAAGAAGGAAAGGGGAAATTTGATTAAAGAAGGTCCCAAATCTCACAATCTCAAATTCTTTTGGGGAGCTAATAACAATGAATTAGGAAGAAGGAGACGGTGAGGGTATATCAATAATTATTAATCTGTAAGTGTGAATTGGACTCATCAGTTCTCATGAATTAGAACAGAAGATAGAGAAGACCAATTGTGTCATATACTTCGAGTTTCAAATCCAGATTACGAGTTTCAGTGCGTTACATATATGGTTTTGGGAGCAGTTATTTATTTATTTATTTTGATATGATATAAAATCAATAGTAAGTGATAGCAAAGACAAACCTCTAGGTTCAAAGATGAGTTCGATTCCGTCAATTCCAGATGTCGCTAGGTTTATGAGAAGATTGCTCCGGACTCAAATTTTGTTATTAGGCATGCTGAAAAGATTGTCTAAGAATTTTGGTCTGCCAATGGCTGGTGCTCTGGAAATACTACTTAGGAGAAGCATACTACTTCTATTTCTCCAAGAGCCTGGACTGTTGTCCTTTCATATTGAGTTTAAATTAATTTATATATAAAGAATTATATGGATAAGTATTTATCTATAATAGATTATAGGAATAAGTGATTATCTCAAGAGTAGTTTGTATTTTAATATTTTTATCCCCATAAATGATTTTGAGAAAATATCAAGAGTGGTTTGTGTTTAGATATTTTTACCCCCATAACTAATTTTGAGAAAATAAATATGTTTAGATTTTGGTAGTTTAAGTGATTATTGAGGAATAATAAGAAATAAAAATGAAATAAATAATTACGGGATGATAAGTGATTATTATAAGAAGAAAAAATTAGCTTTTTCTATAAGCATTTATTTGAGATATAAGTGGTTATTAAAAAGTAGCTTGTGTTTGAAAACTTCAACATATAATTACTTATGAGATCCTATAATCACTTAACTTTTCTATCCATACATGCACACAATTTCCTCAAAATAAATTCAGATGGGGCTTATAATAGAGATATAAGGGATGCAGTTATTTCTTTTATCGATAGAGATTATGGACTTTTGCTTGATGTACTGAACATGAAATGTACCGCCCACTCAGCTCTTATGATTGAAACCATTGCACTTGCTCATGCTGTTAATTATGTTATTGGCAATCAATTGGAAAATATTGTGTTTGAATCAGATTGCCAAGCTCTTATCAATTCTATCCATCATCATGTCACTCCAAATGATTGGCAATGTGATTGTTAATAAGAAATATCCTTGCGCATAAGAACTTTATTAGGAATTATAGCTTTTCTTAGATTTCTAGAGTTGCAAATGAGGTTGCCAATTGGCTATTCAAAGCAACTATTTGTAAGAAGTGCCCTCCCAAATGGGTTTTTCTACCCCCTCCTCCTCTCATTAAGCTTTTTTCTTCATATGCTGCATATGTTAGTTCGATCTCTAATTTGTTTTTTTTATAGTTTTCCTTCTAACAAGTCTAGTATTGGTTAGTCTTGATGTTTGTTTTATTATACTTTTGGACTTTCTCTTTTGATTTAATGAAATTTTTCTATTGGCAAAAAAAAAAAAGATGAGATTTGATTTGATTTGATTTTTAGATGGGTTTGATCATGGTAAAATAATTTCTTTTTTTTATTAATATTCATAAATTTATATATTAGCAATTTCATGCCAAAAATATTTTAAAAATCATTAATTTAATAACATTTTTAATTAATTTCCTTGAAATGTGAAAGGCATATTTCTATGCAAAAAGAGCTTAGCATCAAACTTCTTAATGCGTGTATATCATTGACAAAATATTCATATGTTTCCATATCAAAAAATATATCCATATTAAATGATGATATCATTGCCACAATGTTGAAATATAAAAATATATACACTTCAGGGTTTGATAAAAAAAATTATTTCTCCAAGAAAAATTTATACTCCATCCATTGCAAAACAATTGATATTTTAGATTTTTTTTATTATTTCAAAACAATTGTCATTTTATAATTTTAAGATAATATTAATTGTCTTTGACAAGTTTTCCTTTAATAATAACACTATCAATAAGTAATTTAAGAGTTCATAAATAAAAATATTATAGTAAAATGCATTCATATTTTACTAATTACAAGATTATTAACTAGTTTTCTTAATCTACCTATACAACTCCATAATATCAATTGTTTTAAAATGGATAAGTATAATGACTTTTAGAAAGCCATTTGACTTGCTATGTGCAATATATGAAAAACAATATTAGCTATTATCCAATAAAATTCTAAGAAGCCCCAGGCCCAAGCAAAATGCAAATAAGAGTAGGAAGCTAAACAACAAAATTACGAAGAGAGCAAAGAATTTAGATCTGGGCCTCATATTAGAACTTAGTCAATGTTTTTTCTTTTTTTGTTTCTTTTAAATACAGCCGGAGTTAAATATTAGAGATATGAATAGCATAGTATTGCTTTTTATGGCCAAAAACAAGGTTTTTTCTTGGGCAACGTGGTTGGTATTAACATTTAACAACATTTGGTGGTTCCACGCAAGTTCCCTCTAAACATGATTTTTATCTGCAATTTTATTTAATTTTAAACAACCCTAATCAAACATATATAAGTATTTTTTGGATTGGTAATATGTATTTTATATATATTATTGAAGTTAGAAGTTATCAAAATATATATACATATATATAGGAGTTAAAGTTTTGGTAATTGGTACTACATATTCCGTCCATCCCATTTTATACGTGGTTTAATATTTTGGCACAAGGATAAAGAAAAATAATAAATAACTTAATGAATCATGTAATTTTACTAATTTGCCCTTAAATATTACCCTCATTTTAATGGTAGGAAATAAATATGGAGTATTAAATTACAAAAAGAAATACCACATGGGTACAATCGGAATAAAAAAAATTAATACTTCATTAGTTTTCTAAAATGATAGATAAAATGAGACATGTAATTTTTTTTTAAAATGACAGATAAAATAGAGTAGGATAGTATTGTTGTAGGTCATAGATTTCATGCTTTTTTTTTGTTTGTCTTTTCATTGCCTATTTTTATTTCATTTTTTTAGCATTAAAAAAGTAGACTAGGCTACATGCTTTACATAAAGTTTAAATAAAAGTGTTTGTGATTTAAGCCACACTATTTATGGTTTGTAGATCACACAGCTTGTTAGAATTTTTAATATATATATATATATATACACACTTCGATGTATTGATTTCAAACCTCCTTGCATTGCAAGATTTTGTTTTAGTTTGATGAGAGTTTGCCTAAGTTATAAATTTGAAAACTTTAAACCCTCTCTCCTTGAGAGTAAAAAACTTATCTTCATAAGAGAAAAAACCCTACCCATTATGTGAGTTCTCCACTCTTCTCCTCTTTCATCCTCACCCCCTTCACTCCACCCTCTTCATCTCCTATTGTTTGCTTCTTCTCTTTATTACCCATGAAGGAGCCTCTAGCATATGATTGGACCATTAGTGACATTCAAAGTAGTGCAATTTTTGATAGAGAATAAAATTAGGATTTTATTTGGATTTGTTTTCTTGATTAATAGTTTTTTTGGCTTTAAGTTTAAGCTATGTTATTCTAGATTTTCCTTTTACTATAAGTTTAAATTGTTTTCATTTTAGTGAGAGTTTTAAGATTTATAAATAGTCTTAAAGTTATTTTCTTTACAGGTCTTAATTATTGAGTGGAATTGAGTTGTTTACAGTTATCTCTTTTCTCCTTGAGTATTTCATTTTCTCCCTCTTTTCTGCCTATTCTCTCCCTCTCCTTTCTCTTCTTACATCAATTTGTTATTAGAGCAAGGTTCCTATGCTCCTTACATGCTATTTGTAATATCCCTAAAAGGATAAATATTAGAAAATGCATAAGGAATTTAAGAAAATGGATATATACCATTAAATGTAAAACATGTTGGCAATAAAGTTTGAGGAGAAAATTATAGCTAATAATTTGAAAGAATTAAAAATTATAATTTTACCCATGTCGGAAGTAATTTTGTAAATATGCAAAATTATTGTCAAAATGGTATACAGCATTGAGGTACATTGATTAAAAATAAAGAAATAATCAATGTTAAAGGCTAAAAAGTAATTTTTTGCTGATAAAGTTACTTTTAGATCTACAAAAAATAAAAAAGGTAAAAAGAAAAGCAGTTGGGTATCACAAAAGGAACTTTTAGGAGACGTGATAATAAAGTAATACCACATACAAGTTTACTTTAATCTTGTGCTCATAAAGTGATTATATACTGCAAAAAGTAATATTACAAGTCCAAGTATTACTTTACCGGTTAAAGTAACTAACACAAAGTATTATTGGATTGAGAAAAATATATAGTATTTTGGAGATAAACTCCCCTCATTTTGACGCCTAGTCAGTTGCCCATGCGCTCAATTTTGGAGTCTTAATGATTAAGCAAACTTAATGACTAAGTTTTGATTAAGTTAATCAAGGTAACTAGTAAAAAGTAATTAAGATTAAAGTGACCCATAAATACTTCTTGTCTTGCACAACCAAGCACACTTAGAAAGACAGGGAGAGGTCTGAAATTTTACAAGAGGAAGGGTAGCCAACGTGAGGTAAGGAGAAACATAGAAGAAAAATAGGAAGAAAATCCTAGAAAATTGGTAAGTGCCTAACTTGAGATCTTCAAGTGTTCTAGTTGAGTTTTTTAGTTGTTTTGCTTGATTTTACTGAAGTTTTTCCTCTCCCAACCTTTGTGCAGTTTTGTTCAAGGCTTGATTTGGGTGGGACAATTTTTTACACCATAAAATCATGAGAAAATATATGCTTTTGTGAAAGGAAACAAGTAAATGAAAAACTAATGATTTTCTCATGGGGGCAGATTTTGGTCAGTCCTAGAAGTGATTTATAGAGTGGGAATTTTACTAATTTGACCCTAAAAATATATTCCTTATGGTCAAAAACCTTAAAAACAAGCATAGGTTTCAAGAATCAAGCTAAGATGGACAAATTGAATTTTTAAGGGCATCTTGTAAGGTTTGACTGGTCATCTAAGAGGGGGGTGAATTGAGTAATGCAAGATTTTTGCCCTTTTTGAAGCACATTCCAATTTCACCAAGAGATACAGTAGAATAGGGATGAATAGAAAGTGATAAAAGGTATAGATGAAATAATGAATTGAAAGATCAGACACAAGAATTTATCCTAATTCAGCCTAAACACTTGGCTTACGTCCAGTTCTCAAGTCACAACTTGAGATTTTTACTATATCCCATAAGTTTGATCCAGACACTTGTGAAATCTCAGTATATCCCACAAGTTTCAGTAGGTACTTGTGAAACCACTCTCCCCACACTCTTACAAGATGTATAAATCCCTTAGTATTTTTCCACACTAAGATTCTACCTAGAAAATGTAGAAGTGAAGATTACATAATAGAAACTCAATTTTAGACTAGAAAATACTTGAAAAACTCACTCTAATGAGGTGTGTTTAACTATAAATATTGATATAGAAAGATTTTATGTATTGAATCAGCATTTTGGTGTCAATGTGTTTTTAAGAATGCCCAACTATTTAAATGAGATCCTATTTATAGTTTGAGAGTCAAACTATCTGTTAAAAGTAAGAATTAGCAGTTACTCTAAAAAAGCAGTCATTCTCCTACCGCATTAAATGCGTCTGACAGAGATTATGCGGATAACCTCCTCTGGTTATGCTAATAATGGGTGACGACTCTTAGTTTCTATAACACCTTGATTTAGGATTGTTTTTCTATGTATTAGACCTCAATAGAGTCCAATTATACTTAATTAGAGGTTTGAATCATATAAAATGTTATAATAAAATTTTCCAAATTTCGGATAGTATTCATTTAACTAAATTCCTTTCCTTGACCAAACTTCAGAAAATCATAACTAATTCAATAAAAATAATATGGAAGTGATTCAAGTCTCTACAGATAGCTTAAAAGATTCTCTACATGGAAAGAATATAAAATAGGGAAATTAATTGCCCAATGAGTACAGTAAATTTGTGAATTTTCACTGTTCATATAGTCAATTTCAAAAATTCCAGTTTCCTAGGCTAATTTTAAAAATTCACTATAATTTGTACACACATCCAAATTGAGTGATCTTTGGACCATATGAAATTCCTTTCTGTCTATTTTCTAACCATATATAACATTCATACTTTACATTACAAAAAGGCCAAATAGTGGTGGGTTCACTCTCTAGTGGTCAGAATGACCCTTTACATCCTAATATTTTATCAAACAAAAGTTGTAAAATATTTACATGGCTATAATTCATCCTCATACCATGCCATACATTCACTAAGACCTAAGTGAATATTAAAACTTGGAGAAATAAATTTAACATTACATGTACAAATTTACACAAAAGTTCCATGTTTATGGCCATTGTAATCATTAACACATTAATGACCAAGTACTTTCTCCTTTCCTTTCTTTTCCTTGGAAGTCTTGCCATTGTTACTTCTTAATCATGGTTAATATATGAAAGGGTGAGATTTAAAGAATTTCAGTAGCAAATACTCAAACATGCCATCATATTATCATATTTTTCGTAAAAACATTACATAAACTTTAATTTATCACATAGGCACATTGAGACATAAATTTTACAAAAATTTCGACAGAGTTTCATTTTGAAAAATGGACATCTCGGGGCTCAAAATCCTCATATAACTCAGTCAATAACATAGAAATATCACAAAACAACATTTCATTCATATGCTATAGTGTCAAATACAAGGAAAACAAACATGATAATGTGATGCAAGTAAAGAGAATTAACTACCTTTATGTGTTCCCTTGATTTCCACCACTTTTTAAGCTTTCCACAACTTCCTTGAACCTAACCATATCAACATTTAACTACCTTAGCCACTGATTTTCAGAATTACATAATACTATACACCTTAAACCCTAACTTTTTCACTTAGTTTTCCTTTGAGTTTTTCTTGAATCCAACACTTGTACTTGACTAATTTGGACCCAAGGAATCCATTTTGGGGGTCAAAAACATAAAATTATAACTCTAAGAATAACCCCTTTCTGGCCAAAATTCATAGAAAATAGAAGGAAATTGATATACTTCATGTTACATCAAGCTATCTACATATTCATGCTTTAAGTGAATATTCTATAATTTCCCCTATGTTTTATGGTTGAACAACTCATTTCCTTGTTAAATCCATATTTGGCTGAAACTGTAAGAGAGTGAAGAGGGAAATCTAATCCATGGGTCATGCTTCAAAGACCACAAATAGCAAGCTTAAGGTAGAATAGTAACTTACCACAAGTTGAACTTTCAATTTCCCTTGGATTTCTTCTTCTTCTTTCTCTCTTTTCTCTCTTTTCTCTCTTCTTTCATTGCATTTTTCTCTTCTGTTTCTTGTTGCTGCAGACTCGTGAATAATGAGAAAGGAATAAGTTATTAAGTGGCTTAATTATATAGCTTAATCATAGTTAATTAGTTAAAGTAACCATGCTTACTTTTTGACAAAAAATGAACTACTTCTTGAGGAAGTTTTGGGGTAAAAATTGGCTGCCCAAGCTGCCCCATTTTCAGCCACGAATGAGAGGTTTGAGTGTCCCAAAAATGCTCAAATTTTCCTTGTCTAGATATATCCTGAACCGGGTAATTTTTAATTGTATCGATAAAACTGCATTTTACAGTAATTTAGTATTTTTGGGCTACAGGACTATTCTAAATTTATTTTTATATTTCCTTCATTATTCTGTCCTAAATGGTATCTATGTATGACCCATATCCTGTCTCGATTACCCTTTAATCATCGGTATGACCCATAATTTACTTTATCAGTATTAAGTTACTTTTGGACACTAGGTATCGATTATTTCTTTATCTTTGAATATTAACTCTTAGTGCCATATACCATTGGACTTCTCTCATTGAGAGCTTCGTTTTGACAGTAATTTTACATATTTACAAAATTGTCCCTAATCTAAGGTTAAATTATAATTTCTAAAACTTTCAGGTTATTAAGTGTAATTGTTCCCAAAGGCATTTCTAATCTCATTCCACATGGTTTGAATATATTTTGGGACGCAGATTTTATTTTCATAATTCTTTAGGTGCAAAAATATAATTTTTTCATTTTTCCATCTAACCGAGAAAAATGACCTCTTTGCCATTTTTCACCCAAAACTGTGTCTGTTCGTTTTCGTGAATTCCTTGTACATTTCATGTTATTGTTTATTTATTACTCTTTCATTAATTAGTATCCAGTGAAATTTTGGGATATTATAGTTTCAACATTAGACTTTCGTTATGCAGATAACCTAACTGGGTTATGCGAATAACAAGTGACCATTGGCTCTTAATTTCAACATTAGACTTTCGTTTTATAGATAACCTAACTGAGTTATGCAAATAACGATCATCTTAGAATGATTAAGTTTTAGCTCAACACCATTTTCATGAAAATCTGCTTAATTGTTCAAATAACGTCTCACAAACTTGAATACCTTTGAGGATTATCAGAATAACTTTTTAGGGTGTTATTCCTTGTTCGGATAATGTTTAATCAGTACAAACTAAGTTTTTAAAAAACACAGGTTATCAGGATAACCACCTAAGGTTATGCGGATAATGAGTTTAATAGAAGGAGGTCCAAGAGTTCTATAACATACGTTATGCGTATAACCTCCTTAGGTTATGTGAATAACGGGCAGCACAAAACAAGTGATCTTTACTCATAAACCTCTTATTCGAATAAGGTAAGCACCTTATTAGGAAAACAAGCTAGACAGAAGCAAGGACATGGTGCAGATCTTAGTTATACGGATAATCTCAAACATTTTCATGAAAATGAAGAGACAACACTTAGAAACAACATGAGGTTGAGATTTTACCCCTATAACCTCTAAGGGTTATGTGCATAAGTTGAAACTTTTCATGAAAACCATTTTGAAAACATGAGCTAAACATTAATCACTAAGATAAATGCCCCATTTAATATCAGGATAATAAGATTAAATAAATTTCAAAGTTTAAATCACCTTGAGACCTAAGTGAAAACAAAATATACTTAATAGCTAGGTCTTTAAAAGTTGAACTCCATTTTCACTTGGTCATTCCCATTCTTGGTATGCTCCCTTCTGATCTTCCATTCTTGGAGCATCATTTCTTTTGTTCTTCTTTGAGTAAGACATGATGCTGATTTTCCTTCCTTTATTTTAATGCTCACTCTTCGTATTTGGATAACCCTACACTTAATGTATTACATTTATAAACCAAGTAACTAATCTAATTTATATATTCAATTTGTATTATAAAACATAAGAGCATAGTGAATATATTAGAACATAGCATGGTATATGCATTATAAACATAATTGAATACATGCTAATACATATTTTACTTCTTTAAGGAACAATATATATGTTGGACAAATATGATGCATTTGTTCCTTATTACTCTACATTTGTCATCATCAAGACTTATATTACATTAAACCTAATATATCTAGGATTTCAATGAAACTTTTTGATGTAGTTATGTGTTTTTGTTGGTTAAGTAAAAATTTAATGATTCCTAGGGACTTAAGGAAGCTAAGAAAGTAAGTGGAACCATTGGTTTTAAGAGAGAAGCTAAGTAATACTTCAAGAAGTAGTTAAGTTACATATTTTTGCTTTATGTTCTTTCATTGATTTTCTATGATTAAATTGTGTTGCCATATTACAATTGTCATCTCTTTGATTAGTTTTGACTGTAGTATAAGGGTTTTTATTTCTTGGGAAGTCCATTTTGTAAGTTGTTATGTTGCCAAAATTTTTATAACTTATATGACAATTTGTTGATTAATGAGATTCAATGTGAATTAATGTTAATATTGCGTGAAATGAATAACATGATACATAAATATAACTTGCTACAAAGATTGGATCAATCTCAACCCCTCAAGTATCTCAAATTATAGATTCAAGAGATAGTAAGGCCGCCAAGAAGGCAAAGGGCAAGGAGAAGGCTCTTGATGGTTATTATTGTTGTTGCCTTTGCTACTTGTATATTTTTGATTTTATGTAAAATCATATGAGAGTTTGTAAAGCTATGTCTTGTTGCCATTATGCTCTTTTGAGTCTATAGTGATGTTATGGACATGCCATTATGCTTACTTGTCAGTTATGTGCTTACTATTTATTCGAAATAAGTTGTAACATGTGAGTGTTATATATTTTAGAAAACTAGACAGATAGGGCTTTCCAAAGCCAAAGATCACACAATTTGGATATCTGTACAAATTGATAAGAATTTTTGAAGTTAGGCTAGAAAATCTACAATACTATTTTTGACCATTTGAACAATGAAACTTTGAGCATTAAACTATATCCATTGGTGCGATCAAATACAAGGCTCAAATTTTTCCTTATAGATCATGTTTCCAACTATTTTTAGAGACTTGAATCACAGTAATACAATTTTTCAGGATTTAGTTATTATTTTTCAAGTTTTAGCTAGGAAAATTGGGTACCAAATGAATAGTATTTTTTTTTTCAATTTCTTTATTTTGGACCCTATTATGATTCAAAACTCTATTATAGTTAAATTGGATAATAAATATGCTTTGATACATTAGAAATAGTATGTAAACGCAAGGTGTTACACTCTCGTCACCGAAAAACCATAAAAAATCTCACTAGAAGCCTATATCTCACACTATCGAAGCCATATCTCCTAGTTCCCAATGTGTGTTCACTAAACCACCACTATAGATGTGTGCACCATCGAGAATTCGATCTACCACCTTTGCTAGAGGCCACCACAAGTGGTATCACACGCTATTAGTGTTAGGTTGGCTGGTCAACCAAAAGGGGGGTTGAATTGAGTGATGTAAGATTTTTGTCCTTTTTAAGAGCAGCCCAATTTCACCAACATTTACAGCAAAACAGGGATGAACAGAGTATGATGAATGATACAGATGAAATAAGAAAATGAGGGATCAAACACAAGAATTTATATTAGTTCGGCCTACACCACTTGGCCTACGTCTAATCCTTAAGCCACCACTTGAGATTTTTACTATATCCCACAAGTTTGATCTGAGCACTTGTGAAACCTTAGTATATCCCACAAGTTTCAATAGATACTTGTAAAGCCACTCTCTTTAGACCCTTACAAGATGTGTAATTTCTTTTAGTGTTTCCTTATACTAAGATTCTACCCAAAAATTGTAGAAAGAATGAATACAGAATGAAAACTCTCTCTTAGAGTAGATGGTACATTGAAAACTTACTTTAATGTGGTGGGTTTAGTTTTGAATGCTAACACAGAAAGATTTTATAAATTGCAGCAACATTTTGGCATAAACTTACTTAAAATCATTAGTCATAAGTTTAAATGAAGTTCTATTTATATATTTGTGGCTTAACTAGCCGTTAGACACAAGATCCATCCATTAGAGATGTTAATCAATAGTTACTTTACAAAACTAGCTGTTCACAAATCATATTTAATGTGTCCGACACACTAAAATTCAAATTTTGGGTGTCAACAGATGAATTTTGTAGAGACTATAAGCTAAAGACTTCAATGTTGAATTTCCAAAATTTATCTATTTAAGAGTGAAATTCAAATTTTGAATTTGTCAAATGTATCCCATATTAAGACATATGAATTTTCATATTTAAAGTGCATTTGTTGAGTAGGAACAGTTGCTTCATGTTTTTGTAATGCACTCGAAATTTGAATTTTATAAGTCAAAATTCATCTGTCAGTGGTTAGCTTAACATGATACAAAAGTTCTCCTCTTGAAATTCTAATTTTACACTTTAAAGTTCGTCTATCAGAGGTTGTGACTTTGAACTTCACTATTAGTCAAATTTTAATTGAGCTTCATGCGAATTTTGCACATTTTCAGTGACTATGCTTAACCCAAAATTTGAATTTTAGAATCAAAATTTGAATTTCAGAATCAAAATTCAAATTTTATAGCCAAAATTCACCTATTAGAGCTAAAATTGTTTTTTCACTGACTATGCTTATCTCAAAATTCGAATTTCAGAACCAAAATTCAAATTTCAGATTCAAAATTCGAATTTTGCTCAAAATCAGCATGAATCAACTAGCAAAATTCATCTGTTGGCCAATATACTTCAATTTTAACACATGCTAATATCATATTTACTTATGTCTACTCATTTAAGACATATGATAACAATATTAAGTAATTTTCAAAGATCTAAACCACCTTAAGACCTAAGTGAAAATAAAATATATCTAATAGTTAGGTTTTCAAAACGTTATGCTACATTTTCACTTGGTCATTCCATTCTTAGCATGCTCCCTTGTGATCTTTAATTCTTAGAGCATCCTTTCTCTTCTTCTTCTTTAAGTGAGATATGATGTTGATTCTCCTTTCTCTATTCCAATGCTCACTCTTCCTACTTGGACAATCCTACAATTAATATATTACACTTACAAACGAAGTAGTTAGTCCAATTTATATACCCATATTGTATTGTAGCATATAATAGTACAATGGATATATAAGTACATAGCATGATATATGCAGTATAAACACAATTAAACACATGCTAATGTACATTTTTCTTCTTTTAGGAAAATATATATGTTAAATAACTATGATGCATTTGTTCCTTACTATTTTACATTTATCATCATCAAAATTTCACTAGTACAAAAAGGCTTTTTAGGACTGTTGAAAAAGACTTTCTATGACTGTTTTTATAAAGTGGTAGAAGTGGGAGTCATAGAAAGTGATGTTTTCTAGGACTGATGTCGAACTGTTCTAAAAAGTTATATTTTAGGATGGTGGGTTAGAAAAATCGTCCGGTAGAGCGTAAATTTTTTAGGATTGATATTGATCACAATAGTCCTGGAAAGTGTATTTTCCAGGATAGTCATATTTATTTGCTATCCTAGAAATTTCATTTTCTAGGACTGTTGTAATTACCACTGTCCTAGAATTTTTTTTTTTAGTATTCAGTTACCTAGGAAACCAAAACGTCCTGGAATTAGATTTTATGGTCACACCAAATTTTACAGTCAACTTTCCTATGAACAAAAAAGGTTACAAATTAAGGGGCATCACCCACTTTGAAGGGACCACCAGACAAAAATAATTGGTCTAGACATCAAAGATTAAACTAGAAAGGGAAACATACTAGTCATATATTCATCATCTAACTTGTCATATATTCATCCTCTAACTTGTCATATATATATATATACATCTAATGATTAACCTTTAGGAGGATGAAACAAAAATATTGTTTGAGCATATTGAAGAGACCAACTTCACAACTTATGTCATCAATGCATCATCCTGTAGAAAATGATTTTAGTCAAATTTAGTAACATAGCTCAATGGTATCTAATAAAACAAAATCTATCAAATGCTAATAGTGTCAGAAAATGTTGAAATTATAAAAACAATGGATTTAACTACATAAAATCAAGCAGGCCTTAAACTTGGGATAGCTACCAAGTGCAATAGCATGGTGATCCAGAATTGGAGGAATAATCAAGGTTTGATTTAATATTCCCACCATCAAAATAGCATTCTGGAAGATCAAAAACTAATTACTGAACCCACTGTGGGGTACATACCACAGAAATTTCTCACCTAAAGCTAGTGCTTGGCTGGAACATCTATTGGACTTCAATCTTAATGTTTTGGATAATACAGGAAAGTGAGACAGAGAGTAATAATAAATGAGTAGAAAAGAAACTAGAAGTACAAGGACAAACAGAGGAATAAGAGGCCATCCATATTGTGATCTCGCTATAGTCAAAGTTCAGGGTGATGTACTATGATTGATATTGTTCATGGCCATTTAGCTATACTTGACATAGAGAAAAGCCTAGGCTTTCTTTACGTTAAAGTAAAGTAAAGGTAAGTAAAATTTCCCCCCAAATTCTAGTAATGTGAGCCAAAGCAGAGCTCATTGTTCAAAGAATGCAACACAATTTTTGTTATAAGAAAACTCTGTAGGAAAATTCTGGACAAGGAAGTACTCATTGCTTAGTCATGCATTTATCTAGGGCAAAGGCAGAAGGACTTACAGACAAGTATCAGAATTAATATAAAAATCTCATGACAAATTTAAAGCTTAAACGTGTTTTAAATATGAGAATGAAGGGAAACGACAATATCTAAAGGCGCATCGAATAGAGTCATCGCGGTTTGACAGAGTTGTGAGCTTAGCAAATAGAAAGTTGATGTAGAACCAGTGATAGACTCTTCTCAAGTAAAAAACAAATGATATTAAATGAAAGAAAACCATTTTTGAAAAAACAATACAGCTTAACAAGAAATAAGAAGTAGGGAGGGGAGATCACCATGACAATATACTCGAGGGGGACAGAATAGATTACAAACAGCCAGTATCAATAGCACATAATAATACAAGATAATACACAAAGTAACTAATAATGTGTTATTAAGCATATATATAACCTCACCTTTAATGCAAAGTGACCTCTAGAAAATAGTTTGCCCAACGACTCCGAACATCTTTAATTTGCTCTTCAGAAAAAGGTTCCATATCATCAAATCTTTACAAGTTCAATACCCATCAAAACATGAACAAGTTACAAAGGAACAAAACTAAATAATGAAAAAAAGATAATTACCTCTTTGAATGAATCAACAACCCCTGAAGTGATGATATCAAGCATATGTTTCATGACATAGTATCCACATTCAGTGTTCTCCTTTTGCTTACGACACTATAATGAACAAATAATTGCCAAAATAAAAAAAGGGGAATGATTGTTCCATAAAGAGGTCAAGTTCAAACCACTTACCTTTAGAGACATCCATGTGACCTTTTTTAACTGATTTCGGTGCTCACCTTTCATGACATGGTAAGTTTCCACACCACTAAGGATAAAAAACATGCAACAAATTATATTATAGATTAATCAATATCACAAATTGAAATTTTACTCATACACACTTACGTCTCAATCATCTCCTTAATTTCCTCTTCTGGCTCTTTCCATATAGAGCGTATTTATAGATTTGTGGCTTAACTAGCCGTTAGACACAAGATTTATTCATTAGAGAAGTTAACCAATAGTTACTCTACAAAACTAGCTGTTCACCAATAGTATTTAATGTTTATGACACACTGAAATTTAAATTTTGGGTGTCAGCAGACAAATTTCACAGTGACCATGAGCTAAAGACTTTAACGTTGAACTTCCAAAACTTGTATGTTCAAGAGTGAAATTCGAATTTTGAATTTGTCAAATGTATCCCATATTAAGACATACAAATTTTCATATTTAAAGTGCATCTGTTGAGTATGAATAGTTATCTCATGTTTTTGTAATGCACTCGAAATTTGAATCTTATAAGTCAAAATTCGTCTGTCAGTGGCTAACTCAACATGGTACAAAAGTTCTCCTCTTGAAACTCAAATTTTGCACTTCAAAGTTTGTCTGTCAGAGGTTGTGACTTTGAACTCACTTTGAACTTTACCAATAGTTGAATTTTAATTGAGTTTCATGCGAATTTGGCACACTTTCAGTGACTATACGAATTTTAGTATCAAAATTCAAATTTTAGAGCCAAAATTTGTCTATGAGAGCTAATATCGTATTTTCACTAACTATGCTTAGCCTAAAATTCCAATTTTAGATTCAAAATTCAAATTTTGCTCCAAATCAACATGAATCAATTAGCAAAATTTGTCTATTGGCCAATATACTTCAATTTTAACTTATGCTAACATCAGATTTACTTATGCATACTCATTTAAGACGTATGGTAACAAGATTAAGTAATTTTCAAAGATCTAAACTACCTCAAGACCTAAGTGAAAACAACATATACCTAATAGCTAGGTCTTCAAAAAGTCATGCTCTACGTTCACTTGGTCATTCCATTTTTAGCATGCTCCCTTGTAATCTTTGATTCTTAGAGCATCCTTTCTTTTCTTCTTCTTTGAGTGAAATATGATGTTGATTCTCCTTTTTTTTATTCCAATGCTCACTCTTCCTACTTGGACAATCCTACAATTAATATATTACACTTACAAACGAAGTAGTTAGTCCAATTTATATACCCATATTGTATTGTAGCATATAATAGTACAATGGATATATAAGTACATAGCATGATATATGCAGTATAAACACAATTAAACACATGCTAATGTACATTTTTCTTCTTTTAGGAACAATATACATGTTAAATAACTATGATACATTTGTTCCTTATTATTTTATATTTATCATTATCAAAACTTATATTATATTAAACCCAACAAATGGAAGATTCTATGCATGTGCTTTGCTTGCCCACGCTCCTCCTCACTTCGTTGATATAGTTCTTTATAGATTCCAGTTTTTAGTGTTTTTCTGTATTTCTAAGGCATTTTCATGACTTTTCTCCCACCCTAGTCCATCAGAAAGGCATGACTCATTTGTTGGAGGTATATTTGAATTAATATCATTATTATGGCTTCTTTTGAGTGCTTAAAGAGTTTATTTGATTGCTTTGATCATTTAAGTTGTTTCCATTTTAGTGAGTATCTTATGGTCTATAAATAGTCTTAAAGTTTTTTTCTTTGCATGTCTTGATTATTAAGTGGAATTGAGTTGTTTTTAGTTATCTCTTTTTTCTCTGAGTACTTCCTTTTCTCCCTCCTTTTTATCTACCTTATCCCTCTCCGTTTTCCTCTTGCATTGGTTTCTCATTTCAAGTTATGAGGTAAAATCATTTCCACCAAGTCTTATAAAAATAACAACTCATTTTCCCTTTTTGAATGTGCATGGGATCTCAAGAGTTCTGTTTCTAGTATGATGGATTAAGGAGACAACCTTTTTCCTTTTAACTTTCAATGATCCTATTGTCATGCAACACATCATTCATGATAGTCCTTGGACTATTCAAAAATCTCCTTGTTCTAAAACAATTGCACCTGAAGGCTATTGCCGAAGATGTCAAAATTCAAAGTTGTGATTTCTAGACTCAATTTCATGGAATTCCACTTGAAGGTATGGAATATAGTAACATTATAAGGATGGGTTCTAAGGTTGGTAAAATTTTGGCTTATAAGGAACTAGTTCGTGGTGGTTCAATTACTAGATGCTTTGTTCACATTCAAATTGAGATTGATATCATGAAGTCTTTTATGCTTGGCCTTTGCATTTTTCATCCTAAGATGTCTAATATTTGGATTGAGCTGAAATATGAGAAATTATGTGCATTTTGTTATAATTGTGGGTTTTTAGGACATGAAAATAGATTTTGTTTGAAATCTTTGAATTCAACTTCTCAAAGTGGTTATGATGAGAGCATGTGTGCAAACCCACTTAGAAGCATTGGTAATTTGGTTAGAATCGAGGGTATGGATCATTGGGATGATCTAGGTGCTATTTTTTGACTGGCAAAATAATCTGATAGATAGCTTGAAGACCTTGCCAAAACCCTTCATCTTCCCCACCTCATAAAGTGAGATTGCTACTTGGGAATCCTTCTCAAATTATGGTGGGAAACCAAAGTCAAACTAGCTTTACCAAGGAATTTTTAATTAATTCAAAATTTTCAGCACGTGGTTTTATAGGAAATAGTTACATTGGTTCATCCTCACATGTGATATCTATTAATGAAATCAGTGGCCCTTCAAAGAATACATGCAACCCTTCAAGTTCATATTTTCCTCGTGTTGATTACTATTCTACTCCAAGTGGGTCTTGATAGTTTAATAAAGCCTAATTTCATCGTCTAGCTCTAAACCATCTCTTTTGGGCCTCCATTTTGTCAATGGCTTTGGTCTCTTTAACAGGCCATATCGGTAGAATCACCCACTAAAGTAGAAAGAGAGGCTTAAAGGGCTTTGGCTCCTTTTAGCAATCATCCTTAATAAGGGAACTTGAGGAAATACTAAACATCATCAATCTTAAAAGAGCATCAATTGAAGATCATGTGTAATATTCTTAAAATATTAGATAACTAAAAATGCATAGAAAATTTGTAAAAACGGGCAGATACCATTTTACGTGAAATAGGGCAAAGAGGTCATTTTTCCCGATTGGATGGGAAAATAAGAAATTACATTTTTGCCCCTAAGAATTATGGAAATGACAAATTTAGCCCCAAGCAGATAAGAATTCACGTAGGGAAGAGAAGTCAAATATTTTGGCAAAAAATGCACCTAATGACCTGAAAGTTTTAAAAATTATAAATTTATCCTGGATTAAGGGCATTTTTGTAAATATAAAAAATTATAGTCAAAATGAAGCTCTCAATGAGTTAAGACCAATGGAATATAGTATGAAATTTATTAAGATTAAAATAATATTTATTGGGTAATTATGATTTAATATTAATGTCTTACCCGATAAAGATAAGTCTGGACCGTAGGAAGAGGCAGTATTCATTCAAGAAAAATGTGTGGGTCTTATATTTGGACCAATTTGGATAAGTATATTATGGTAATCTTATATCCCAATATAATTATAATTAGTATCTCAATAATAGTAAAATATACTGCTAAAGTAGCTTTATTTGTCCAGATCGGTTCAAGTATATCTGGATAAATAAAAGTACAATATTTTTGAAGTAAAATACTCCCTATTTCGTGCTCCACAAGCTGCACATGACAAAATAGCATTAATTTATTATTTTCATGAATTTGCAAGAAAAATCTAGAAGCTTTGGTGGTATAATTTCATTGGTTGGCTTCTTTTATTTATACTCCCTCTGTTGAATTAAGAGTTTTGATGATTCCAAACTAACAATCAAGAGCTTGGATTGAAGATATCAAAGGAGCTTAAAATAATTCAAGTGAAGAGATTCAGAGTAATTGCTGTTAGATCTGTTGTAGGTTCCTTAGTTTTAGCTAGAAATGGGTAAAAGGTTTTGATTTGAAGAAAAGATGTTTTTAAACCTTGATTTTATGTTAAATCTTGACTTATTTGAAAAACACCTACAAACAGACGAAGTTTGAAAGTTTAAACTGAACTGGCATATTGGAAATTCGAACTTTGCCTTTGGAAATTTGAATTTCGAGCTAAAAATGAATAAGTCTGAAGAGATGCTCCTCTGTCAGACGAATTTTGATTCTCCAAAGTTTGAATTTTCATATGAGTCTGAAAGAAGCTTCTTTGAAACAGATGAACTTTGAGTCTTCAAAATTCAAATTTCAGACAAAACACAACTTATGAAAATGGAAGAAATTCGTCTGAAACAATGTTAAAGTTCATCTGAGATCAAGAATAATTTAAGTTTCAAAACTGCTTTCTGTCAGACGAACTTTGAACATTAAAATTCGAATTTCAGAAGCTAAGGTTGTGAGTCTGTTGGAATGAAATGTTGACATACGAATGACAGAGTTTTGTAACTTCGAATGTTGAAGTTAGTTTGAAAAGAATCTCTCTGACAGACGAACTTCGCTCTTTCAACATTCAAATTTCAAAGAAAGTGAAACACTGTGCCTTTTGAACGTACTAGGAACAGACGAATTTTGGGCTTCCAAAATTCGAATTTCGAGGGCACTGTAGAAAATTGAAAACACTGTTCATACTTGACAGAAAAACTTTCTTCTTGAAAATTCGTATGTCACAACGTGAAAACATTTTACAAGTTTCAAAATTCGAATTTCACTTCATGAACAGATGAACTTCATATTCTTACGTTGGAAGCTTTAACCTTCGGTTCCTTCGAAATTCGTCTGTTGACCAACCAAAATTCAAATTTCAGTATGTCAGAAGCATTAAATGTGGTTGGTTAACGGATAGTTTTTCAGGATAACCGTTGGATAACTTCCCCAACGGATAGATTTTGTCTCTAACGAATAGTTGGGATCAAAATTTATAAATACAACATCATTTGAAGTTGTGGGTAATGAATCAAACTTGTATATACCGAATTTCTGCCAAATTTTCTTCTCAAAAGCTTTTAACCTCTCAACTTCAATATTTGTACTTTAACCTTCATATCTACTCTATTCAAGAGAGTTATATTTTTGTAAACTATCGACTCTTCATCTGGAAGATAGATTTACTTGTAAGGGAAAATCACAAGGGGATTGGGAAGCACATTGTAGAAGTGCTTAGAGAGATTGAGAAAGCTCCAGAAACAGAGCATACTCATTGTACTGTGGCATTAGCAAGAAGCCCGTTGAATTCTTGCTGTATAGTGAAAAATCTCAAGAGTTGTCTTGGGGACTGGACGTAGGTCAAGTGGATAGACTGAACCAGGATAAATTACTGAGTCTACCTCTCCTTATCTTTACTTTTCAGCTTGCTCTGTTTTATACGTTGCTTCCATTACACTGTGCTATCTTCACCCATTTCACTTTGTGCAGAAAAATTTCAATCTTCCCAATTCACCCCCCTCTTAGGAAGTCAGCCTTGCTAACACCCTCAAGTTGGATGTTTTGGACACTTAGAAAGAGGGAAGAGAAGCTGCAGCAAAGGTGGAGGAAAGGAAGGTTTCGTAGGTGAAGTAAAAAGGAGAAGAAAAAGGGAATGAAAATCCAAGAACAAGAAAGGTATGTTTGCAAGTTTGCAATTTTCAAGTCTTCTACCATAGTTTCTTGGTAGTTTGAGCTAGTTTCTTTGAAATTTCTCCTCCTTCACTTGCTATCCAATCTGGCCAAGCATGATTAATGGGAAGAAAAGTTGTTTTTAAACCATAAAATCAAGAGAAAGCATGAGATTTTTCTAAAGGAAACAAGTATGGTATGTTTTAAGCAAGTTTGTGAAAGAACCATTCTTTTTCCTTTGGAGCAGATTTTTGGCCAGGTCATTTGAGTGTCTTAAGGTTGGAATTTCATTAATTTGATGACAAAAATGAATTTCCCACGATGAAAAACCTTAAAGACAAGGGTTGGCTCAAATATAGAGCTTAATAAGATAAAGAGTTTGAGAATTGAAGGGTTTCAAGAGTTTTATGAGAGCTTTTTGTGATTAGCCATGAAATCAGTGGCTTGAGCATGTGCTTAATGATGTTTAGGGACTTGAGGAAGCTTGGGAAAACTAAAGGAAGCTTTGGTTTAAAGAGGAAAGCCAAGTGCAAGTACCAAAGGTAGTTAAGTTTCATATTCTTGCTTTATGTTTTTTCATTGTCTTTCTATGATTAAATTGTGTTGTCATATTGCAATTGTGATTTCTTTGATTGTTCTTGGCTATAAAACGTGGGGTTTTATTCCCTGGAATGTCCATTTTCTAAACCGTTATGCTGCCAAATTTTTTATGACCAATGTGGCATTTGTTGTTTAAATCTGATTGATGTGATTAAATATGATCAAATGTGAGTTTATTTGACATGACTAATATAATTGCATGGAACGTAATTTGCTACTGAGATTTTCCCCCAATCTCACCCCCTCAAGTATCCCAAATGATAGGCACAGGCTATGGTAAAGGAGAATGAAGAAGAGAATGATGCTTGATGTTGTTTTCAAGCTATGAGTGTATATTTTGAAATTATGTATAAAATCATGTATATGCTTTTAGATCTGTGTCATTGTGCTATTATGTCCTTATGAGCATTATGAAATGTTTGGCATGGATTTGAAACATGGAATGATCATGTGAGCTTGTTATGAAGTCTACTTTGCCATGTTATATTGCTAAAAGTTCATTTTGTAGCAATGAAAGTAACACTCTTTGACTTAAACATGGAAAGTAAGTCAAGTGTTATATATTCCCTGAAACTAAAGAGAACAAGCTTTCTAATGAGCTAAAGAACATGTAATTTGGATATATGTACGATTTATAGTGTAATTTTAAAGTTCAGGATCAAAACTGGTCAGTGATGTGAAGGCTGTGAATTTTACTGAATATATTACTTCTCTTTGAAAAGTGATATAAAATGGTACAGAGCTCAAAAAATTTAGTGGCTTACATTTATGAAAATATTTATCTTTTGAGGTTAATATACCACTGGTTTGAGTTCAATTGGAGCTGTACAATGAGAGATATACAAGTTTTCCCAAGACTATTCTAGAAAAAGTGATGTTCTGATCCCTAGTGATTAAAATTGATGTGTGCCCTGTCTAGACTAAATAAATGTATAATAAAAATATGAAGGTAAGTAGACATATATATCTTTCCAATGGAATATAGAATACATGATTTGGCTCAGTATAGAGTTAGATATGAATTTTTAAAATTATAGCCAAAATCCTGAGAAAGAGAGAAATGACCATTTGGACAGTGTAAGTTTGAGTAATAAACTGTACAAATTATTCAGGTTAAAGGAAATTTTCATATTTTTATCTTGTATATCATGTTTCTAGATTCATTTAGAGATTTGAACCATACTGATACGATTTTTCTGGATTAAGTTATGATTTTTCAAAATTCATCCAGAAAACTTGAGAACCAAATGTTTATTTAAATATTTTGGTTCTATTAATAGTTCAAGCTCTTAATATGAGCTAATTGGACATTGTACATACTATAATATATGGGAAAATATAGATAAAAGAAAGGTGTTACACCATGCTTTCTTATCACTTAAAAGACAAAAAATTAATTCAAAAGGCTCCTTTCAGAAAGCTAAAAAATGGAGGATTGTTGAGATTGAGAGAGTTCAAATAGTAGAAAAGGGAGAGAACTAAAATTGTGAAGCTCATCAAATTTAAAATGGCCTATGATGGGATAGAAGATTCATTAAAGAAGCATCAAAGATGAATTTCTATGGACTTTTCCCCTCGCACTAAAAATAACAATTCTCCAGGGTATGATCAAGTAATTGCTAGCTCAATTCCTCTCTCTGATGCGTGTTCACCCTCGGAGTTGATTGAAGTTGATAATACTAAAGGAAGGCATGGTGGTTGGCTATCCATGGCCACTGGGAAGCCGTGATTTGCTTAGCCTAGAACTGTCAGGAGATAGAAGCTACCCTAACAGTTTGAAATCTTCACTTCCAATATAGGAAAGATGCAGAAAGGAAAATTTGAAGTCATTCCAAGAAAGCTTACGTTTAGTAATGCAATTTATGTCAACCTTGTGGGTCTCTCAAGGGTTTTAGCACTATAGTGGATTGAAGGTCTCTTTTGACATCCATGTGCTTAATAAGAACATTATTCATGCTGAAAATGTCAAAATTAATGGTGAATGTAAAGGTAATATTTCCTTTATCTATGGTCCTCCAAATAGACTATCCAGAATTAGATGGTTATCCCCTTTATATAATATAATTTCTACATCAAATACTCCTTAGCTTCTCATTGGTGATTTCAATGATATCCTATTTAATTATGAGAAAAATGATGGCAGATTGAGGAGTCATTCTGATCTCAATAGATTCAAAAATTTTATGGATCATGGTGAAATGTTAGAAATTGAGGCTAAAGGAATAAAATTCACTTGGTCCCATAATAGAGATGGAAAATATTTTATTAGAGAAAAGCTTGATTGAGCTACTACTAATACACATTGAAGACTTGCATTCCCATGTGCTCAATGCCATGTGCTGGAATTTGTGGGCTCTGACCACTGCTCCCTTTTACTCCATTTTGATTATGTTGATAAAAGAACCTTCACCCTCCTTCAAATTCAATATGATTTGGCTCTCTCATCCAAACCTCTCAAGTATTACCAAAAATTGTTGGAGAGTAGAGACTTCTAAAGAGGAGAATTTACTAGAAGATTTTGTGGATAATCTAAATAGACTAAGAGAGGTTCTCTCTCAATGGAGTAAGAAGTAATGTAAAACTACAAGTCATGCTATTAACAAGGTGAATAGTCAAATTAACTCTTGCCTTCAGGAAAATTGCAACCAGGAGATTGCTAAGCAAAGTTTTATTTGAAAAAGAAAATACCTGAGCTTTTGCATCAAGAGGAGATTTATTGGGCTCAAAAATCTCACATCCAATGGCTCAAATGTGATGACAAAAATACTAAGTTCTTTCATTTTACAACTATTCACCAAAAATGAAGAAATTAAATCATTAGAATTAAGAATGAAGTGAATAGCTGGCTAGAAGAAGAGGAACAAATTAGACATTATTTGACCAATTTTTATGATAAGCCCTTCTCGAATTATGCAAATTGTGATTTTTCATATGTTCTCCAATCAGTTGAGTAGGTCATTGATGACTTGTGCCATAGAAGTATCAAATCAAACTAGGTTTCCATTAATTAATGCAATATAGTGGTCAATCTAGGTCGAATATGAGGAATGGAGATGTAATTGGTTAAGATTAATTAATGAGATGATTAAAAAGTGGAATGATTAATGAAAATGGGGGCGATTAATTAAAGTGCATTGCAAATTAAACAAATTAAACTAAATGAAGATGCAATACAATATTACTAAACTAACAAGTTTGGATGCATGAACCTAACAACCAACTATGAAATGAGAGTGATGATCATGGATTTGAGCTTAGAAATTAATATTAATTAGGATTAGGGAAGTTAATTAATTAATGCAACTAATTAGTCTTAATCACCTCGGACCCTTGTGGTGCAAGTACCATTATGCAAATGACTTAGCTCGGACCCCCTATACTAATCCAATTGTAAGATTACTTGTTTAAAACCATTAGAAACATTAATTAGGGTGAGTGATTAATGAGTCTAATTCACTTAGTCAGCTAGAGACCTTTAAATTACAAATGTGAATGGAAGATTTGTACCACATATATGTCCCATCTGGACCGTCTAGATGAAATATGGATGGTCCAGGTTTTACTATTTTATATTTTATAAAGTAAATATTATTTTACAACTTGATAGTTATAATGTTGATCTTATTTTGTATTTTACATCTTTTAAAATAAAAAAGGTCATTAAAATCTAATTAAAAGATCTAGACCATCCAAATCTCATCTAAATGGTTCAGATGGATGTGCATTGGATCCATTTCCAATTACAAACACCATACAATTAATTTAGCTTGGAACCCCTACACTAGATTAATGCATGACAATTTGTTTAAACTAATTAAATCGACTAATTAAGATGCAATTTGAATTAATTAAGTTGCTATAAATTTGGTTAATAATTACCTAAGGACTAATTAAGTGATTAATTACCAAACCACACAATTAGTGCACATACCAAGCTGAATCATGCATGACTGATGAGTCCTAGATTTTCACTTTTGTTATCTTTCATACTTAGGGTTTTTATTGTGTGATTTTGATTAATTTCATGTCTTCAAGTATAATTTTCATATTTTAGTTGAATTTCGTGTTTAGTGGAATTTAGGGTCATATCCTTGGAATTAGACTTATTTTGTGTTAATTATTCATATTCCATAGATTTGGATCTTAATTCTTTCTATCGAATTCAATTCCATTGAATTAGGTTAATTATGTGCTTAATTAAGTCTAACCGGGTGATTAATTAAGGAATTTTAGGATTAAATCTTCTGAGTTTTTCTCGGGAAGCTACCATTCCATTATCCATTTGATGATTCTTATCATTCAATATCATTAGTTTTTCATTCATATTGTACTAAAGAAATCACTGATTATACTATTTTCCATTTACCTAATTTACCCCTATTAAAAGAATTACATGAATTTAATTTTAATTTTCCTTAATGATTTTGGATTTTCATCTAACCATTGTCTTAAGAACTTAATTTAATCTAATCCTAGTCATTAAGGTTGGCCAAAGTCATTAAGCATTACAAATTAGAGAAGGTCAAAGTTTGGTCAACTAAGGGTATTTTGGTCATTTTTCTTTGGAACCCAATTTCTCCTTATTTTCTTAAGATTTTTAATTCCTTTCTTTTGCATTATTTTCAGAATATTTTCTCCCATTTTTAGTGTTAATTTCATTGTCATTAAGCTCCCTAATTATGGTTATTTTGTGACTATGAAATTGGATCTAAGTTTTATTAAATTATATTACATGTGTTACATTGTCACATTCACTATTTTTTGCAACATTTTTTAATAGGTGTAACACCTCTATCAAGGACCATTTCCCATGTATTAGACCTCATCAAAGAACCACTATACTTAAACAAAAGCTTGAATCACAATAAAATATTATAATAAATTTAATCAATTTAAAGGGTACTATTCATTTAATCCCATTTTCAGCAAACTTCTGAAAATCGTAACTAATTCAATAAAAATTATATGGGAGTGATTCAAGTCTTTATGGATAGCTTAAAATATTATCTACATGGAAAAAATATCAATCAGAGCAATTACTTGGCCAATTTACACAGTAAATTTCGTGAATTTCTACTGTTCATATGGTAAATTCCTGAAATTCTAGTTTTTTGGGCTAAATTTGAAAAATCACCATAATTCGTATACACATCCAAATTGAGTGATATTTAGATAATTTTAAATCCATGTTTGTCTACTTTTCAACCATATATAACATTCATACTTTATACATCAAAAAGTCCAAACAATGGCACGTTCACTTTGTATAGGTCAGGATAACCATTTATATCTTACTACTTTGCCAAACGAAAGCTATAAAATATTTACATGGCCATACATCATCTGCATATGATACCATACATTCCTTAAGAATTAAAGGGACATGAAAGCTTGAAGAAACATATCCAACATTATCTCTACAAAGTTACATAAAATTTCCCATGGCCTATGCAAGCATTACTAGCTTAAATATTAAGCTTTTTCTCCTTTCCTTTCTCTTCATGGGTGATCTTGTCATAATTGTTCTCTATTCATGTTTAATATTTGGGAGGGTGAGATTTAAGAATCTCAGTAGTTAACACCTAATATGCCATCATATCATTACATTAAGCATGAAAACATCAAGATAACACATTTTGAATACATTAACACATTTACGTCATATGAATTCATAAAATTTTTGGTAGAGTTTTATTTTGAAAAATGGGTAACCCGGGGTCTCAATGCCCCTCAATCAACTCAGCCAATACACTTAACTTATCTCAAAATATCATTACAATCATATGACAAGGCATAAAGCACATTGAAAATAAATATGATAATATAATGCAAGTATGAGAAATTAAATACCTTATGGCACTCCCTTACTTTCCACACTTGGTATGCTACTTCTTGGGCTTCCTAACATTTTCTTGAACCTAACCATATCATCATTTAATCAATTTAGCCACTAATTCTCGGAATTACATAATACTATGCTTACTAAACCCTAACTTTTTCACTTAGTTTTCCTTTGATCTTTCTTTGTACAACACACTTGTTCTTAAGGTTTTGGACCATGGGGAATCCATTTTTGAAGTCAAAATCATGAAATTTCAACTCTAAATACTCCCCCTGTTCAGACCAAGAATGACCTAAAATGGAAGAAAAATTATTTTCTTCAAAACACATCAAACTAGCCATGGATTATTGCTTCTAGTGGTTAATCTAAGTTTTTCCCTAAGTTTAATGGTTGATAAACCCATTTCCTTACTTAATCATGCTATGGCTGAAACCCTAAGAGGATGGAGAAGAAAAACCAATCCATGAACCTTGCTCTAAATACTACAAATAGCAAGTTTGAAGTAGTAGAAGACTTACTTAGAACTTAAGCCTTCAACTTTCCCTTGAGCTTTCTCTTCTCCTTCACTCTTTTCTTTCCTGCGTTTTTCAGCCCTCTGTTTACTGCTGCAACTCTCGTGAAATGAAATGGAAATATGGTAATTAAATGGTTAATTAGGTGGTTTAATGATATTGCTAATCATGGTTAATTAGCAAAAGTAACCATGCTTACTTTTTGGCAAAAAATTCAACAACTTCTTGAGGAAGTTTAACCAAAAATTCAAGCTGCCCATTTTACACGCCCAATGAGAGTGTTCCAAGTGTCAAGTTTGCTCAATTTTTCCTGGTCAAGATATATCTTGAACCGGGTAATTTTTAACCGTATCGATAAAACCACCTTTATAATAATTTAGCATTTTTGGGCTATAGGACTATTCTAATTTTATTTTTATATTTCCATAATTATCCTGTCTCAAATGGCATCTGTGTATGACCCATATCCTGTCCCAGTTACCTTTTAACTATCAGTAAGACCCACAATTTACTTTATCAGTTTACTGTTATTTTTGAATACTCGGTACCATATACCATTGGACTTCTCTCATTGAGTGCTTCGTTTTGACAATAATCTTACATATTAAGAAAATTGCACTTGACCCAGGGTTAAATTATAATTTTTGAAACTTTTGGGATATTAGGTATAATTTTCCCCAAGAAATTTTCTATTTCTTTCTTCACGTAATTTTTATATATTTTGGGACATGGATGTCATTTTTATATATCTTTAGGAGCAAAAATATAATTTTCTTATTTTTTCTTCCAACCGAAAAAAAATGATCTCTTTGCTTTTATTCACGCAAAACGATATTGGTCCATTTTTGTGAATTCTTTATATATTTCATATCGTTTATTTCTTTCTCTTTCATTACTTTATATCCAGTAAAATTTTTGGAATATTACAATAGGTCTTGGGGCATACCATGTGGGAAGCTTACTTGTCATTTTGAGTGCTTATGTGGTGCCATTTCCTCTTCCTATTTGGCCAACTTTCCCTACTTATCCATGTCACCATTTACACCTAAACCTTATTACCACATACCATGACACTTAATTACTATATCATCTCTTTTATCCTATTCACCCATCCACTTAGACTCCACCTTAGCCCTATTTTGACAGCTCACTGTTACCTTATTATTCCCTATTTTACTTCCCAAAATGTGTAATATCTCTATTTTTAGGGGATATCATAAAATGCATGAAAATATGGAAAATGAAGTGAGACAGTGATGTTACATGTTTGGTCCTTAAAAGGAATTAATTTTTCATAAGTTTCTTAGTAGGAATTAATTCCAGAATTGAGCCAAAAGGTATGCAATATACCACTTAAATGGAAGTCCGTCTCGTGCTGAGTGTAATGGTATAAATATTGCATGATCTAGAGGTTGATGTTGAAAAATAGACTAATTTGAAAATATAGCATGAGTAGTACAAAAAGAATTATTAAAAAATGGTCTATAGGAAATTACAAGAAAGTGCCTGAAAGAATCAGTATTTACATTTTGACCCAACTCAAGGGCAAAATAGTCATTTTTCAAATTAGAAATAAAATGTAAAGATTTCATTTAAGCCCAAAGGAAAGAATGCTGATATTGTAAAATATACCAAGAAACAACAAAAAATGGAAAGACATAGAAAGAAAAGGAAAAGGTAATTTTACCAAAAATTATAAAAATTCTATGAGAAAATTATAATTTGGCCTCAATAAATAAAAATGCTATGCATTTGAGTCATTAAAAGAAAGAATTTAGTGCAATTTAGTCCTTGGGAGAAATTACGAGAAAGATCTCAAAATTTCAAAAATTATAAATTTGCCCGGATCAAGGACATTTTTGTAAATATGAAAAATTATAGTCAAAATGAAGCTCTTGATGAGTCAAGCCCAATGAAATATTGTTTAGAAGTTAAGTAGATCAATATGATTTATATTAGGCAATAAAGTTTAAAAGTTAATATTATACTGAATAAAGGTTATTTTAGGCTATATAAAAATTAGTGCAGTATCAAGGACAGTAAATGGACCTTAACTATATATATTTTGGGTTAAGAAAATGATTTTAGTTCAAAAGTAATTTTTGGATAATCCTGTACCAATTTAATGACAATTACGATAAAAATATTTAATCGGTATTGATAAAATTAATCAGTAAATGGTATATTGGTTCATAAAAATTATTGAAGTAATTTTTGGCCAAAAATCTTGGAAAGTGGCATCTGAATTGCAGAGGGGACAAGATAGGACTTTTCAGAATTGCTTTATTAAAGTAAGTCAAGGAAATTAACCAATTAAGTTAATTTACTTTATTAAACTATACACTCCTCTCATCTCTCTCCTTAAGACCATGGGTTAAGTGATTGAAGCCTTCATTTTCTTCATTTCCCATGTCTAAAACAAAGGGGAAAAGAGGAAGAAAGAGCAAAAATTTCCAAGAAGAAAAGGAAGAGTAAGAGGTAAAAGTTGAAGCTAGGAACATCAAGGTAAGATTCTAAGGCTATATACTTGTATTTTCAAGTGTGTAAGAGTGTTTTTATGGTGTATTTTCTTCTCCTCTTACCATGAAGATTTCTGCCATGGAGGATTAAAAGAGAGAGAGAGAGAGTCAGGTTTTGTTAAAGTAATCCATGGAAAAGCTTAGTTTTGTTACCTAAATCATGGTTTAGTAAGTTGTTGGAAGTATTATGGAGCAAATAAAAAACCCTCAAATCCCTTAGGGTTTTGGCTAGACCAAGGTTGTATCTAGGGATGAAATTTCATGATTTTAACTTAAAAAATGGATTTCTTGGGTTTAAGTTATGTAAGAGCAAGTGTGTTGTACAAAGAAAGATCAAAGGATAGCAAAATGAATTTTAAGGTCAAGTATGCATGCTTTATGAATAAGGTCATGCAATCAATGGTTTATGACCTTGTTTTATGATGCAATAGGGTTCAAAGAAGTGTTAGAAGATCAAAGGAAGGGTCTACAAAATTTGGAGAGCAAGGGAAAGCTACAAGGTAGTTAACTCACCCAATATTGCCTTATATTGTCATATAGTTTGCATTAACTTTGATGAGATGCCTATTATTTGCAATGTTGTTTTGTGATGACTTAATATTATTGGCTGAGTTGTTTGAGACATTTTGTGACCTCAGGATGTCCAAAATACTAAGGAAAACTCTACCTAATTTTCTACAAAATGTTTAAAGCATGAATGATGTAAAGTAATTGAATGATGATTTTATGATAATTGTTTGCATTATGTGATGATATGATTGCATGATTGGTAGTTACTACTGAGATTCTCCCTAAATGATTAATATGCTAGGGTCAAGCCATGCAAATGGTCCAAGAGGAGCTAAAGGAAAGGAGCAAGGAAGTGTTGATTAGCTTGATTTTTTTTTCAAGTTATAATGTTACAATATAAGATTATATACCAATTAATGTATGAGGTGTAGATTCTGTAATTATGAATGTTTATTTCCCCTTTAAGCCCTCTTTTTGTATTATGTATGAAATTGGAGCATTGAAGGTTGATGAATTATGTTTATGAAGCTTATTATAGGAGATATGTCATAATTATACTCAAAATGACTAGTAGTAGTTTGAACAGAGGTGTTCTATTTGGAACAAATCCATTAGTGTAAATAATTTATATGACCTAAAAGTATATGAATAATTTTTTCAAAGAGCCAAAGATTACTCAATTTGGCCTAGTACATGATTTATAGTGAATTTCCAAAGTTAGGATTCAAAACTGAACAATATGAGATAAACTAGAACCTTTGGTGTGAATACTAGAAATTTCAGAAGGCAATATAAAATATTACGGAGCTCAAAAAATTTAGTGGTTTACATCTTGAGAAATCTCTATGTCTTAGGAAATGAATGCCACTAATCTGAAAACATTTTGATCTATAGAGAAAGAGATATGTAAATTCTCCTAAAACTGTTCCAGTTAAAGTTAAATTCTGACTTTTAATAGTTTAAGAGGATGCCATGCCTTATACAAATTGATTAAATATACAAAAAATATTTCTAGAAATAAGACATATAAGGCTTTCAAATAACATAAAGTTTGCATGATTTTGCTTAGGATAGAAGAAGATATGAATTTTTAAAATTAAGACCAGAATCCTAGGTAAGTGAAAATGACCAAATATATAGTAATTATTTATGAATTAAACTATATAAATAGGTCCAATGAACTTACTGTTTCATATCTTTCCCATATATATATATATATATATATAATATTTTAAACTAATTTTAGATACTTGAATCACCTTCATGCAATTTTTCTACATTTAGTTATAAATTTTCAAAATTTAGTCATGTAAATAAAAAATACTATATGAATAGTACCCAATTTTTTTAAAAATTCTGTTTTTAATTTTCATTTGATTCAAACTTCTAATCATGCATAAATGGACTGTATAATGGTTTAGAACATGGGAAAACAATTTTTAATAAAGATGTTACAAAATGCCCCTAATAAGCTAACCTAAACCTAAACCGAAAAACATAGTTGGCCAAGCCTCCTATTTCCGTCTCCTTCCTTTTCTTTCACTATCTCTCTTTTCCTCTCAACTTGTTTTTTCGTTCTTGACATTTTTCAGCAACCTCACCTTTCTTACCTTCCATTCCATTTCCACACCATTCCCATCCATTGTTCCATCATATCTACCTCCCCTTCCTTCCATTCCATCAATTTCTTCCACCCTCTCTTACTCTCTTGCTTCGTTGACTGCAACACACCATTGGAGCTTGAGTTTTGGTTATGTGAGCTGTTGTATCCTCCATTAACATCATCTTCAAGTGGAGCTTTCATCGTCCTCCCACCTACACATGCATGGTCAAGACATACAAGAAGATTTTTTGTGTTAATTTCGATCAAATGGAAGGCTAAGAGGCTTTTGGTGAATCATCTATGGCGTGAGGCAAAGGAAGCAAGGTCTTGGAGCCTATAATGCAGCTTGGAAGCTTTGGGATGTTCTCTTACTCCTTTCTCATCTTTTTGACTTGTTCTTGCAATTCCATTTAATTTTGTTATAGGGTTTTAAGTTGAATTTGATGAAATTTTGAATTCATAGCTTAATTTGGTGTTAATTAGGTGAAATCAATGGTTTTTTTACGCAATCTAGTCAATGTCAAGTTAGGTGGAACACAATTGGTGTTTAAATTACTTGATTAAGTTTAATTGGGTAATTAAATCTTAAGTTACAAGTCTAATTAATTAGCTTAATCAATATGTTAATTAGGTTAATTAATTGAATTAGGCATAATTAAAAAGGTTTGATTAGGTATTAGTGTGCCGTTAGCTTAATTAAACCTAGAATTAGACTAAGATTGATAATTGCCTAATCTAATTAATTAACTTAGTTAATTACATCCCAAGCATAATTAATCATTTAATTAAGTGAGGATAGGTCCAAATATTCTTTGGCAAGTCCACAGTTGATTCATTATTCCATCCATCCATATAATTTTGCTTTCACTTGGTTTCTAGTGTTTGGTTTGTTGGATTTCATTTCCTTTCCTTTCTCTTGTAGAATTTGAATTCATTTCTTTTTTCTTTTCTATTTTGTTGTTTGCAACCCAAAAAAAACTTGTTAATGTCAAATTTAGCATATCATCCTAGTTACAATGCATTTCATCTAGTTCCTAGGTGTTAGGTTGGCTGGTTACCCAAAAGAGGGATAAATTAGGTAATACAATATTTTCGTCTCCTTTCAAGTATAACCCAATTTCAACAAATGTTGCAGCAAAATAGAGATGAACAGAGTATGAAGAAGTAGATAGATGAAATGAGAAGGTCAAGCGTAACATACAAAGATTTATTCTAGTTCAGCCCAAATCACTTGGCTTATATCCATTCCTCAAGCCACCACTTGAGATTTTTACTATATCCTATAAGTTTAATTCGGGCACTTGTGAAGTCTCAGTACATCCCACAAGTTTCAATAAGCACTTGTGAAGTCACTCTCTTCACACCCTTAAAAGATGTATAATTTGTTAGCAAGGCTGACTTTCCAAGAGGGGGGGTGAATTGGGAAGATTGAAATTTTTCTGCACAAAGTGAAGCAAGTGAAGATATCACAGTATAATGAAAATAACGTGTGAAACAGAGCAAGCTGAAAAGTAGAGATAAGAAGAAGAAAACTCAGTGATTTATCCTGGTTCGGTCTATCCACTTGACCTACATCCAGTCCTCAAGACACCTCTTGAGATTTATCCACTATCCAGCAAGAATTTCAACGGGCTTCTTGCTAAAGCCACCGTACACGAGTATGCTCTGTTCTGAGCTCTCTCAAACTCTCTAAGCACTTTCTCTATGTGCTTCCCAATCCCCTTGTGAATACCCCTCACAAGTAATTCTATCTTCCAGATGAAGAGTAGATTGTTTACAAATGAATAACTCTCTTGAATAGAGTGGATATGAAGGTTTAAGTACAAATAATGAGGTTGGAAGGGTAAAAGCTTTTGAGATGAAGATTCAGCAGAAATTCAGTATATACAAGTTTGATTTTTGTTACCCACAACTTTAAATAATGTTATATTTATAGATTTTGATCTCAAATATCCGTTAGAAACTAAATCTATCCGTTGGGGAAGTTATCCAACGGTTACTCTGAAAAAACTATCCGTTTACCAACCGCATTTAATGTTTCTGACATACTGAAATTCGAATTTCGGTTGGCCAACAGACGAATTTCGAGGGAACCGAAGGTTAAAGCTTCCAACGTAAAAATGCGAAGTTCGTCTGTCCATAGAGTGAAATTCGAATTTCGAAACTCATAAAATCTTTCCACAATGTGACATACGAATTTTCAAGAAGAAAGATTTTCTGTTAAGTGTGAACAGTGTTTTCAATTTGCTACAGTGCCCTCGAAATTCGAATTTTGGATGCCCAAAATTCGTCTGTCCACTGAACGTTTAAAGAGGCACAGTAGTTCACTTTCTTCGAAATTCGAATTTTGACAGAGTGAAATTCGTCTGTCAGAGAACAGTTTTGAAACTGAAATCACTCTTGATCTCAGATGAACTTTATCAAGCATTCAGACGAATTTCCTATATTTTCTCAAGTTTTGTTTTGTCTGAAATTCGAATTTTGAAAGAGTGAAATTCGAATGTCACAAAGTAACCCCTTTTTTGACTCAGGTGAAAATTCGAATTTTGCTAAGTTAAAGTTCGTCTGTCAGAGAGCATTTTCAAACTTAGTTTCTTCTTAATTTCAGATGAACTTTAGCAAAGCTTCAGACGAATTTCCTTAGTTTTCATAAATGACATTTTGTCTGAAATTCGAATTTTGAGACTGTGAAGTTCGTCTGTCACAAAAAGGCTTCTTTCAGACTTGATTGAAATTCGAATTTTGAAAGACCAAAATTCGTCTGACAGAGAGACACCTCTTCAGACTTATTCAGTTTTAGCTCGAAATTCGAATGTCTAAGGGCCAAATTCGAATTTCCAACTTGACAGTTCAGTTAAACTTTCAAACTTCGTCTATTTGTGAGTATTTTTCAAATAAGTAAAGATTTAACTTCAAATCAAGGTTTGAAAACGTCTTTTTCTCAAATCAAAATCTTTTACCCAATCTAAACAAAAACCAAAGATCCTACCAAAGATCTAATAGCAAATACTCAGCAAATCTTCACTTGAAACAGCTTTGATCTCCTTTGATATCTTCAATCCAAGCTCTTGAGTGTTGGTTTGGAATCATCAAAACTCTTGATTCAACATTCTCCCCCTTTTTGATGATGACAAAACAACTCACAAACTGGATTAGTACTTGGGTTTGCTTACACAAGCTCCCCCTCAACATATGCATTACAGTTCATAAGATATCATTTTCAACAGATTAAGTGAAGAGATTCAAAGCCCAAATCATTGCAACCAATAACATAATTTACTTAATACAAATTGTTGCAATACATATTTCAATCAGTTCATCAAACAATAAAACAATTTAAAACTAGATACAACAAGAAGATTCAGCCTAAGATCTAAAAACAATCACTTCTTCTTTGGCTTAGACTTCTTGTTGTATGTCTTTCCTTTTCCAGATGACTCAGTAGATTTTCCAGCTTGCTTAGTCCCAGTTTGCTTTATCTTCTCCCCCTTTTTGGCATCATCAGAAGGCCCAGCAAAGTCCATTGGAGGAGGTATCTGAGTGAGAGGAACAGCACGAAGAGGGACAGGAGCAAAAGGAATTTCTGGCTGAGCTGGTGTAGTTGAAGGCTCTTCATCAGAATCATCAGAGACCACAAGCAGCTCTTGCATTTCCTGCCTGGAAAGAGCTAGCCGAGCTCTCTGTTCCTCTGACAGTCCATAATCAGCAAGAGAAGGAGAGACTGGTGCAGGAGGAGGAAATATTTCTTCAAGTCTTCTTCTTTGAGCTAGTAGAAGGGCATTGTGAGCAATGGCAAAATAATCAATGACAGGAACAATGCTTCTTTCCTCATTGCTCATGGCTGCAACCAGTCTTTCAACTTGCTCAGATTCTTGTATAGACAGAATTGAACCCGGAGCATCTTCTTGCATAAGTTCAAGAGGGCTTGATTCTTGAAGACCTTCTTCTTCTAATCCATAGTCCAAGGGTGGACCAGGACTTGGTGTTCTCATTGCACCAGCACCATTAACATCATGGTCAGAGGAAGCAATCTCGAAGGGACTTGGAGACACAGGGGATAGAGACAGAGAAGGCTCAGGGATACCAGGCTGAGGTGGAACTGAAGTGGTAGGAATTGCATTTCTAATCTCTTCATAGGCATCAGCTACCACCTTCATATTTACTGCCAACTGATGTATCTGATCTTGTAGGTGAGCAAATTTGGCATTTTGCTCATCCTTAATGCTGAGAATGAGTGTTGACAGATTGTCAAACATCTCAGTGATCTTAGTTGGCTTGGTTCGAGAGGAGGGAGTGGAAGGAGGGTGAGTGGTCCTGGATGGAGATGGAATAGGCTGAGAAGGCTGAGGTACAGATCTGCCAGGAGCCTCAGAGGTGCCTTCTTGTTGGAGGGAAGCATCAGCAATAAAGAACAAATCTTCAGTTTTTCCTGTTCCCTTTCCAACCCAATGTCCTTCATCTCTTTCAATGCCCATCCTTTGCAATTCCTCTTCTTTGAAGGCCTCAGTGAGTTTCCCTTTCCCCTTTTCAATGTGCTGAATCCTAGCATGCTGCAGGATTTTTGAGATAATTGCTGCATAGGGAAGGGTGGAATCTTTCCTCTGATCCCTTGCCTTTATCAAACGCTGGAGAATGATATGCCCCATATTGATCAGCTTTCCACGTATGATGGCAGTCATCACATGAGCCTCCGCCCTTGTTATCAAATTGAAGCTGCCACCCTTGTTGAATATGATCCTGGACACTATGTAGTGCAAGATCCTTACTTGTACGCTGAGGTCTGTGGGTTTCAACAGATTTATTGTGGGCCTATTCTCCCTTCTTCTGAACAAGGTGTCCAAGATAGTGCTTTCCTTGTAAAATAGGAAGGGCTCACCTTCTTCATCAGCTGTGCTAGCCTCATCCATATACCCAGAGGATGTAATGTCAACTTTTAGCCCATCTTGACCTGGGATTTCCAACACCTCATTGAATGTTTCATCATCAAGCCAAATGGTCCTTGATCTCAAGGTGACCTCCCATTTTCTTTTCTTGCTGTTATACTTAAGAGAGGCATACCAAGTCTTTACTACCTCATCATCATATTTTTCAGCAATTTTCAACAGATTTTTATACTTTATCAACCATATTGCAGCATCAAAGTTGTTGGATATCAGAAATTGTTCCATATTTACACAGTGAGGCTTGATTACCTTTTTGTTGGAAAACTTGGTAGTGTACTCTTCTTGAATCTCAGGAGTGCTCCATAGTGGCAGTGTAGTCATTTCAAACTCTCCGGATTCAGTAGAAGAAGAGGAAGCTACAGCAGCAGTACCAGCCGAAGGAACTGCAGATTTTGAAGAAGAGGCCCCAGCTTTCTGAGATTCTGACTTGGACGAGGATTTTTGACGTTTGGAAGGAGTAGCTTTACTGGGTTCAGCTTTTCTCTTGGATTTCTCTCCTTCCTTTGTAGCATATTGAGATTTGACCGTCCTCTTAGGCCTAGACCCAGCTTGTCCTGTTCCAGGAATTTTCACTCTCGCCATTTCTTGGTTGAATGATGCAGAATGTGGCTTAGAATAGATTTAAGGCATGCGAAATGAAGTTTAATCGGTGAGAAAAAGACGGTTTTTGGGCAGGAGTTAAGAGGAATGAAGAGAGAATCAGAACAGACTTGAAGGAGTTACAAATAGGGTTGCGTCTGTTCTGTGGAAAACCGTTGGTTTTAACGCATGTAACCGTCTGACAGATGAATTTTGAGGGGTCAAAATTCGAACTTCGGGCAGTTACAAGTTAAACCGTTCAGCACAGCTTGCTGACAGATGAACTTTCATCTTGAAAGTTCGTCTGACAGAGGCTTGAAACAAACAATACATACACAACAGACGAATTTTGTTCCAACAAAATTCGAATGTTGAAAAGAAAAGCAGCATCAACAAACAAAACTTCAAACAATAGACGAATTAAGCATGCAGAGCATCGTCTTTCAAGCATTCAATTATCAGGAGCATAATTCAACAGACGAATTTTGAACTGAATCTTCAAATTTTTCAACTTTTGTAAATATTGTCCAACATTCGTATGTTAGGAAGTAACAATTCGTATAACAATGATGAACAATAATAAGTTTGAAATTTCAGTTTTCGAAAATTCGAACTTTCAAGTTTTAACAGACGAATTTCGAGGCATTACCGAGAACTGTTCCAAGGCATAACAGGCCAAAGTTCGTCTGTTGGTCAATCAAAATTCGAATGTTGACCACGTTGACCAGTTCAAAAACACAGATTATCAATGAAATTCATCTAGCAATCAAACAACATACAAATTTCAAAAAAAAAAAAACTTACAGAATGGATCCAGAACTTAGAACAATTATTATTCACTTCATTTTCTGGTTGTTCCAATCTGAAGTGCTCCAATCTTCAAAAGTATAGCCATTTAGACTTGTGAAGAGCACCTGCAACTTAAATTAAACACTCTCCGATGCTGAAGTTAGAATTGACTTTAAGATTTAAAATTAAAAAGAAGAGAATTTTATAAGAATAACTTACAATTCATTGGGATTTACTATTCCCAATTCTCTTCTTATTTTGCAATGCCTGTCTTCTGGTAGAGGTTTGGTGAGTACATCAGCTACTTGATCCTCTGTTGGGATGTATTCCAGCTTAACTTCTCCTTTCAGAACGTGATCCCTTATGAAGTGGTGTCTAACCTCAATATGTTTCGTCCTTGAGTGCATGACAGGATTCTTAGTGATGTTTATGGCACTTTGATTATCACACATGATGGGTATCTCTTTCATTTTAACCTCAAGATCTTCAAGTTGCTGCTTCATCCAGATGACTTGGGCACAACAGCTTCCAGCTGCAACATACTCAGCTTCTGCAGTGGATAGAGCTACATTGTTTTGCTTTTTGCTGAACCATGAAACCAAGGACCCTCCAAGAAACTGACAAGTTCCACTTGTGCTTTTTCTGTCAGTTTTGGATCCTGCAAAATCAGCATCTGTGTATCCTTTGAGATCTTCTCCATTGCCTTTTGGATACCAAAGACCCATCTGTGATGTTCCAATTAGATATCTGAAAATTCTTTTCACAGCTGTTGCATGGGTTTCTTTGGGGCATGATTGGAACCTTGCACACATGCAGACACTGAACATAATGTCAGGTCTGCTGGCGGTTAGGTACAGCAGGGATCCAATCATTCTTCTGTATTGAGTAATGTCAAACATTTTCCCATTTTCATCCATGTCCAGTTTGGTTGCAGTAGCCATAGGTGTTCCCGTTGGCTTGGCATTCTCCATTCCAAACTTCTTTAACAGCTCCTTTAGATACTTGGATTGACTGAGAAAGATACCATCATTAAGCTGTCTGATTTGCAATCCAAGGAAGAAATTGAGTTCACCCATCATAGACATCTCAAATTCTCCCTGCATTAACTTAGAAAATTCCTTGCAAAGAGTTTCATTAGTGGCACCGAAAATGATATCATCAACATAGATTTGGACAATTAGTAAATCTTTATTCTCTTTCTTAGTGAATAAAGTAGTGTCAACTTTGCCTCTGTTAAATCCTTTTTCAGTCAGAAAGTTGCTTAATCTTTCATACCATGCTCTAGGGGCTTGTTTTAATCCATAAAGAGCTTTCTTCAGTTTATAGACATGGTTTGGTTTTGTAGAATCCTCAAAACCTGGAGGTTGATCTACATAAACCTCTTCCATGATATATCCATTCAGAAAAGCACTCTTTACATCCATTTGATATAGCAAAATATTCTTCATGCATGCATAAGCCAGCAATATTCTTATAGCTTCTAATCTAGCTACTGGTGCAAAGGTTTCTTTAAAATCAATACCTTCTTCCTGATTATATCCTTTAGCAACCAATCTAGCTTTATTTCTGATTATTATTCCAGATTCATCAAGTTTGTTTCTGAAAACCCATTTGGTACCAATAACAGGATGATTTTTGGGTCTTGGAACTAAATCCCAAACTTGATTTCTTTCAAACTGATTTAGTTCATCTTGCATTGCCAAAATCCAGTAATCATCAGTTAAGGCTTCTTCAGCACATTTGGGTTCAATTTGAGAAATGAAAGCACAATTTAGCATTTGATCCCTTAACTGTTTTCTGGTTTTGACTCTCTCTTGAACATCTCCTATCACTTGATCAACAGGATGATTCCTTTGATATCTCCAAGCTCTAGGGAGTTCTTGAGATGTTTCTTCATTATTTTCTTCATCAAACTCTTGCTCCTGGATATCTTCCTCTATGTTAACAGGTTCAGATATCTTTGGAGGTTCAGTTTTACTTTTATCAGAAATGCCCAGTTTTTCAAAATTGAAAGCAAGATCATCCTCATTGGTAACATGTTTTGAAATAGTTTCATTTTCAATGAAAACCACATGCACAGATTCCTCTACCACATTTGATCTTTTATTATAAACTCTATATGCCTTACTCCTACTAGAGTAGCCAAGAAATATACCTTCATCTGATTTGGCATCAAATTTACCTAGGTTTTCTTTGCCATTGTTGTGAATGAAGCATTTGCATCCGAACACATGGAGATGGGACAGATTTGGCTTTCTCCCCTTGTACAGCTCGTATGGAGTCTTTCCCAGGATGGGTCTGATGTATGCTCTGTTGATGATGTAACTAGCTGTGTTTACTGCATCAGCCCAAAACACTTGAGAAAGTTCCTTCTCATTCAGCATAGCTCTGGCCATCTCCCCAATAGTTCTGTTTTTCCTTTCTACTACTCCATTCTGTTGAGGAGTCCTAGGAGCTGAGAAGTTGTGGTCAATTCCATGCTCACTGCAGTACTCCAGGAAGTATGCATTTTCAAATTCTCCTCCATGATCTGACCTGATAGACACAATAGAGATACCTTTCTCATTTTGCACTTTCTTAGCTAAGGTTACAAATGCATCAAAGGTATCACTCTTAGAAGAAAGGAATAATGTCCAAGTAAATCTAGAATAATCATCAACAATTACAAGCACATACAGATTACCACCAAGACTCTTTACCCTAGAAGGTCCAATTAAGTCCATATGCAGCAATTCAAGTGGTCTTGTTGTGGAAACTATGTTTTTAGATTTGAAGGATGATTTAATTTGTTTTCCTTTTAAGCATGCATCACATTCTTTATCCTTTTCAAAAGATATTTTTGGCAAACCAGTAACTAGCTCATTTTTAACCAGTTTAGACACCTGATTCATATTAACATGAGCTAATCTCCTATGCCATAACCAACTATCATTATTTTGACTGATTAAGCATACAGAATCTAAAGGGGGAAGTTCATCAAGGTCAATAGTGTAGCAGTTACCATCCCTTTGAGCTTTTAAGATTACTTTGTGATCACTTTTTCTGATGACCAGGCAAAACTTTGAGTCAAACAGCACCCAGTTTCCTCTATCACAGATTTGACTCACGCTTAGCAAATTGTGGTTGAGGCCAATTACAAACAGCACCTCTTTAATGGATGTTTCTGGATTTTTCCCCACAATGCCAATTCCAATGATTTTGCCATATTGATCACCTCCAAATGTCACTTTTCCTCCTTTCTTGTCTCTAAGGGTGATGAACTTCTCCTTATCACCAGTCATGTGGCTTGAGCAGGCACTGTCCATATACCATTTGTTGCTTTTCTTAGCTTTGAGACAGACCTGCAAAACAATGTTTATGTTTTCCTTTTAGGTACCCAAATTTGCTTGGGTCCTTTTCGGTCAGTAGGTATTTCCCTAGATGTAGATGCAATTTTGGGAACCCATTCAACTTTCCTGCCAAGTTCATTTTTCTTTAAAATACAGGAACTGGAAATGTGTCCCTTTTTGTTGCAGAAATGACAGGTAGTGAAAGGGCTGCTAGATTGAGATGCAGGAAGAAAATAGTGCAGATAATACTTTTGTTTAGCATGCCTTGGTTGATCATATGTTTCAATGTGAGGTGATGCATTAACTTTCTTTTTATTGTTCTTGGCATGCACAAAATGTCTCATGTATGCATTCTGATTTTTCTTCCTAATCTTTTCTTTGACAGCACATGGATCATAGCCAAGACCAGCTTTTCCTTGTGATATTCTTTGGCTCCCCATCAAGGCAAACAGCATATCTTTACCTTTAGTGAGCCTAGACATGCTTTTAACTAGATACTCATTAGTTTGCTTAAGTTCAGTGCATGAAGTGCAGCAAACAGATTCAGAAGTAGGTAAAGAAGCAGTTTCAGAAACTATGCCTTGAGACTCCATCTTCCTTATCTTTTTCTTTGCCAATTTCAGTTCTTTAGCAACTTTAATGAATTCATCATGCAGCTCATGAAATGCATCCAGTAATTCAGAATAGGAAGGTTCAGATTCATATACCTCTTCATCCTGATCACTGCTGTATGAGGGTGTAGCTTCTTCAGAAGCAAGTGCCATCAGACAAATGTTGGCAATCTCTTCTTCATCTTCTTCTTCCTCATCTGAGCTGTTACCCCATATGGATGAGATGTAGGCTTTCTTCTTTTTCCCTTTGTCAGCACCTTTCTTTTCTTTTTCTTGCTTTCTGAGGAATTGGGGACAGTCCCATTTTATGTGTCCCTGCTTCTTGCACTCATAGCAAGTCACAGGTTCTTTTGTCTCTTTCTTGTTTTCCCCAGCAGTTACCTTCTTGAAGAATCTTTTGTTCTTCTTCTTGCTGTAGAATCTTTCGAATTTTCTGACCATCATAGCCAGAATTTCATCATCAAGTTCATCCTCTTCGTTAGATTCTTCTTCCTTTTCATCAGCAGTTTTAAGAGCAATGCCTTTCTTCTTTCTGTCCAGCCCGGCTTCCTTGAGAGCTTTGATTTTTCCTTCATACTCCTCAAGGCTCCCGAAGAGAGCTGTGACAGAGGCCATTGATTCTCCTCTGGCTTCTTCTATTGCTGTCACCTTGGGCTGCCATTCCAGAGGGAGAGCTCTGAGAATTTTTCTCACTTTCTCTGATTGAGTGTATTCCTTTCCTAAGCTCTTTAGTTGATTTACAATGAGAGTGAATTTCCTTTGGAGCTCCTTTACAGTTTCTCCTTCAACCATTCTGAAGCTTTCATACTCTCCAATGCACGTGTTTAGTCTGTTCTCCCTGACTCCAGATGTTCCTTCATGTGCAATCTGCAGAGTATCCCACATTCCTTTTGCAGTGGTGCATTGCGAGACTCTGTAGAATTCATCCTGGTTCAGGGCACTGACTAAACAATGCTTTGCTTTGAAATTTAGTAGGATTCTCCTTCTGTCTTCATCATTCCATTCTGCTTCCAGCTTCTCTTTGTATCTTCCATCTTCAGTTGGAGCCATTGGGACGAAATCTCCTTTATCAATGACTGAACAGATGTCAAGATCAATTGATTGGAGGTAGATCTGCATCCTCATCTTCCAGTACCCATAATGCTCTCCACTGAAGCCTGGTGGTCTGTTAGTGTTGTTCCCTTCAGGAAGTATATTCTCTCCAAAGCCAGCCATCTTTGTTCCCGGACTGTGAAATCCTTTGAATGGGAATCCGGGCTCTGATACCACTTGTTAGCAAGGCTGACTTCCCAAGAGGGGGGTGAATTGGGAAGATTGAAATTTTTCTGCACAAAGTGAAGCAAGTGAAGATATCACAGTATAATGAAAATAACGTGTGAAACAGAGCAAGCTGAAAAGTAGAGATAAGAAGAAGAAAACTCAGTGATTTATCCTGGTTCGGTCTATCCACTTGACCTACATCCAGTCCTCAAGACACCTCTTGAGATTTATCCACTATCCAGCAAGAATTTCAACGGGCTTTTTGCTAAAGCCACAGTACACGAGTATGCTCTGTTCTGAGCTCTCTCAAACTCTCTAAGCACTTTCTCTATGTGCTTCCCAATCCCCTTGTGAATACCCCTCACAAGTAATTCTATCTTCCAGATGAAGAGTAGATTGTTTACAAATGAATAACTCTCTTGAATAGAGTGGATATGAAGGTTTAAGTACAAATAATGAGGTTGGAAGGGTAAAAGCTTTTGAGATGAAGATTCAGCAGAAATTCAGTATATACAAGTTTGATTTTTGTTACCCACAACTTCAAATAATGTTATATTTATAGATTTTGATCTCAAATATCCGTTAGAAACTAAATCTATCCGTTGGGGAAGTTATCCAACTTTTACTCTGAAAAAACTATCCGTTTACCAACCGCATTTAATGTTTCTGACATACTGAAATTCGAATTTCGGTTGGCCAACAGACGAATTTCGAGGGAACCGAAGGTTAAAGCTTCCAACGTAAAAATGTGAAGTTCGTCTGTCCATAGAGTGAAATTCGAATTTCGAAACTCATAAAATCTTTCCACAATGTGACATACGAATTTTCAAGAAGAAAGATTTTCTGTTAAGTGTGAACAGTGTTTTCAATTTGCTACAGTGCCCTCGAAATTCGAATTTTGGATGCCCAAAATTCGTCTGTCCACTGAACGTTTAAAGAGGCACAGTAGTTCACTTTCTTCGAAATTCGAATTTTGACAGAGTGAAATTCGTCTGTCAGAGAACAGTTTTGAGACTGAAATCACTCTTGATCTCAGATGAACTTTATCAAGCATTCAGACGAATTTCCTATATTTTCTCAAGTTTTGTTTTGTCTGAAATTCGAATTTTGAAAGAGTGAAATTCGAATGTCACAAAGTAACCCCTTTTTTGACTCAGGTGAAAATTCGAATTTTGCTAAGTTAAAGTTCGTCTGTCAGAGAGCATTTTCAAACTTAGTTTCTTCTTAATTTCAGATGAACTTTAGCAAAGCTTCAGACGAATTTCCTTAGTTTTCATAAATGACATTTTGTCTGAAATTCGAATTTTGAGACTGTGAAGTTCGTCTGTCACAAAAAGGCTTCTTTCAGACTTGATTGAAATTCGAATTTTGAAAGACCAAAATTCGTCTGACAGAGAGACACCTCTTCAGACTTATTCAGTTTTAGCTCGAAATTCGAATGTCTAAGGGCCAAATTCGAATTTCCAACTTGACAGTTCAGTTAAACTTTCAAACTTCGTCTGTTTGTGAGTATTTTTCAAATAAGTAAAGATTTAACTTCAAATCAAGGTTTGAAAACGTCTTTTTCTCAAATCAAAATCTTTTACCCAATCTAAACAAAAACCAAAGATCCTACCAAAGATCTAATAGCAAATACTCAGCAAATCTTCACTTGAAACAGCTTTGATCTCCTTTGATATCTTCAATCCAAGCTCTTGAGTGTTGGTTTGGAATCATCAAAACTCTTGATCCAACATAATTTTCTTAGTGTTTCCCCATACTAAGATTCTACCCAGAAGTTGTAGAAAGAAAGATTATAGAAATAAAACTCTCTTTAAGAGTGGATAATGCATTAAAACTCACTCTAATGAGGTGGGTTTAATTTTGAATGCTAACATAGAAAGATTTTATCCATTGTAACAGCATTTTGGCATATAAGTGCTTAACATTGTTACCCAAAGTTTAAATGAAGTTCTATTTATAGATTTGTTGCTTAACTAGTCCTTAGACACAAGATCTATTCGTTAAATGTAAGTTCTAGCATTATTCTGCAAAGAGAGTCATTAAACAACCACATTAAATGCGTCTGACATACCAACATTTGAATTTTGAGACTCAATAGATGAATTTTGAAGAGTCCACATAGTTATGTGTTTAATGGTAAACTTCAAAATTCGTCTGTTATAATGTGACATTCGAATTTCAAGCTTGTCAAAGATATCCTATGTTGGTTAGTGCAAATTTTTATATTGAAAATGCATTTGCTGGGTTTGAACAATTGCTTCATGTTTTCACAATGCACTTCAAAGTTCGAATTTTAGAAACCATAATTCGAATTTCATAGATGAAAATTTGTCTATCAAAGGCATGTTCAACATGACACAAAAGTTTTTACTTTGAAGTTCGCACTTTGAAGCTCAAAGTTTGTTTGTCAGAGGCTGTAACTTTGAACTTCACCAATGGTCAAATTTCAACTAAGCTTCATATGATTTTTGTACACTTTCACTAACTATGCTTAGTTCAAAATTTGAATTTCACAATCAAAATTCGTCTATCATAGATGAAAACTTTGTAACTTCGAATTTCACTAAGTAAAGTATGAATTTTGCACAAAATAAGCATAAGTCAAATAGTAAAATTTATTTGTTAGCCAACATATCTTAATTTTAACACATGCTAACATCAGATTTACTTAATCTAACTCATTTAAAACATATGGTAACAAGATTAAGTAAATTTCAAAGATTAAACCACCTCAAGAACAAAGTGAAAAAAAAATATACCTAATAGCTAGGTCTTCAAAAGTTAAACTCTACTTTTACTTGGTCATTCCATTCTTGGCATACTCCGTTTTGATCTTCAATTCTTGGAGCATCATTTCTCTTCTTTTGCTTTGAGTGAGACATAATGTTGATTTTCCTTTCTTTATTTCAATGCTCACTCTTCCTTCTTGGACAATCCTACATTTAATGTATTATACCTACAAATCAAGTAGTTAGTTCAATTTATATATCCAACTTATATTATAAAAAATAAGGGCACAGTTGATATATTAGTACATAGCATAATATATGTATTATAAACACAATTAAAGACATGCTAATGCACATTTTACTTCTTTTAGGAACAATATATATGTTAGACAAATATGATGTATTTGTTCCTTATTACTCTACATTTGTCATTATCAAAACTTATATTAAACCTAACACTAGGTAATTGGTATTTGCATAATCATATTGGCATTATAGTTAGTTCGTATTTTGGTTTGCATTTAGTTAATTATTTTAGTTAGTTAGTATAGGTAGTTTAGTTTTATATTTCATTTAGGTTTAGTTTAGTTCACTTCATTTAGTTTAGCTTGCATTTAGACCTTGCATATTAGTAGCATCCTATTTTAATTAGTTTGCATTAGTTCATGCAATTTAGTTTGTATTAGTTTTAGTCTAATCTATGTGATGGAGATCTAGGAGGCCCGAAGACTGAATCCTTATTCCTTGAAATTATGGCAAAGCTCATGTCCAAGATTTGTCACATTACTTAGATTCCAAGTAATTGAGAAATTACTTAGTTTTCAAGTAAAAGGGAAGTTACTTAGTGTGCAAGTAGTTAAAGACCATAATCTAAGTGGCATGATTGATAAATGGATCTACTAGAAGGCCACGTGCTAATTTTGGAGGTCCTGAGGATAAATAAGTCATTCATGCATCTATAAGAGCTATTTGGAGCCTTTGTCATCATAATGAAGGCCCAAGGAGCAAGTATACAGTTGAAGTAGTCCAATGGAACATGGATCTTGTATATTCAACTCCAAGTCCAAGCCAAAGTAGCCCATGCAAGTGGAGTGATGTGAATAGTAGTTTAGGTTACTTATTTAGTTATTTTAATTTGCTTTGTTTATGTTATTTTGGCCAATAAGTTCATTTGTTTTTGTGTCATTGAGTCTTTTGTTGAGTTCTTAATTACATTTCCAAAGTCTTAAATTAGTGTCTTATGTAACATCCTAAGAATTTATGACAAAAAACAACTAACAAAAACCAATACCTTGATACTTTAGGATGAAAAATATGAGGTAAGGCTTAGAAAAACTAAGAAAAGATGACCAAACAACTAGGTATTGTGATTAGGAAGCAAAAGAACCAAAAAGGGAAAATTTTTCACTGTGGTACCGTGGCCATGAATAGTGCCGCTGTGACACAAGTCCTTGCTCTCTATAATAGCAAAGTTCTGACTTTTTGAGTGAACTTCGAGTGCACACAACTCCCAACATCGACCTTCGATTCATATGATTTTAAAGCCTACAAGTCACATACAATCGCCTTTAACTACAGGCGCAGACTATACCTTAAAATTCCTCCGTATGGAGATTTTAGACCTTCGAAACAGAAATGGTCACTTTTAATCAAAATTTTATCCTAGCACTTCTCATTTTCAAATCACAAACCTATTCTAACAAGTCAAAAATGATACAAAAACACTATCCAAGGAGATTGCCCCTCAAGGAAACCATTCCTTTAACATTTGACGCCTTTGAACCCCAATTCCCACTAATGGGTGACAAACCAATTTTCCCCCAACCTCACCTAAAAACCAAACCAATGCTATAAACTACTCTTACTCATCAAAATAAACTTGGGCGACAATCACCCAGTGCCCAGACATTCATCGGACAGTAACCCTAAGGTCATAACCATATACAACAATCAACCCATAATAGACATCAAGAGACTTGCCTCTTTCACTAAACCAAATGCACATATCTAAACTACCAAGTTGAACATGTCCAATCATAACACATAACACAAGTTCATACCCACCATTCGGTACTAAGGGATACTAACAAACAAAAGAATACAAAATTCAGGAATAATAATTCCAAAGACTCTTACTATCATGATACATATGGTATCAAATGGATATTTTATACTTGGCACATTACTACAAACATAGCATGCATTCTTGAAAGAACATACCCAGCCATTAGTACTCAAATATCCCGCATGTCACCAAGGAGAACTAATCCTCCTCAGCTTCCTTCTAGCTATAGCAAGACTCCTTTCTTGAAATTGTTATCTACGGAGTGAGACAAACATCCCAGTAACCAAAGGAAACTTTAAAACAAGTATAGCATTTCAAGATACATTTTATACATAGGTAAGTAATGTTTCCCAAGAAAAGGGTGAATTGAGAAGTTCAAAATTTTCTTCAAAATTGTGATAGACCAGTGATAGTAAAAGTTGTTGAAAATAGAGTACAAAACATAAGAGGTAGTTGCCAGGTTGAAGAAAAGAGAACACAGAGATTTATCTTGGTTCTGTCAGCTCCACTTGACTTATGTCCAGTCCTCAAGCTATCACTTGAGATTTTTCACTATCATGCAAGAATTCAATGGGCTCCTTACAATGCCACAGTACAGCCTTGTGCTTTGTTTTAAGAGCTTTCAAATTTACACTCTGCACTCTAACAAATTGTTTCTTAAATCCCTTATGAAAACCCCTCACAAGAAAATCCTTCTTCCAGAAGAAGAAAAGATTTTGTATAGGAAGAAAAACTCTCTAATACAAAGTAAATAAGATAGTTGAGGTGCAGTAAATGAAGTGTAAGTAGGTAGAAGACTTTAACTAATGATTTCGGTAGAATTTTGGTATTTACAGTATAAAATTATTACCCACAACTTCAACTAAAGTTCTATTTATAGATTTGTGACTTAACTAGATGTTAGACACAAGATCTAGCTGTTAGAGATGTTATCCAACGGTTGCTCTACAAAACTAGTCATTCACCAACCGCATTTAATGCATCTAACACACTAAAATTCAAAGTTTAGGTGCCAATAAATGAATTTCACAAAGATCATAAGCTAAAGACTTTAACATTGAACTTCCAAAATTCGTCTGTTCAATAGTGAAATTCAAATTTTGATTTTTTCAAATATATCTTGTTTTAAAACATATGAATTTTCATATTCAAAGTGCATCTATTGAGTGTGAATAATTGTCTCATGTTTCTACTGTGCACTCGAAATTCGAATTTTGGGAGGCTAGATTCCCAACTGAAGGATCTAACAATCCTGGAGAATATATGGCTGGCTTTGGAGAGAACATTCTACTTGAAGGAAACAACACCAACAGACCGCCTGGCTTTAATGGAGAACATTGTGGATACTGGAAGATGAGAATACATATTTATCTCCAGTCCATTGACCTAGACATCTGGTCAGTCATTCAGAAAAGTAATTTTATCCCAATGAAGTTGCAAGAAGATGGTAAGTACAAAGAAAAGCCAGAGGAGGAATGGAATGATGAAGATAGAAGAAGAGTCTTACTCAACTACAAAGCAAAGCAATATTTAGTCAATGCACTTAACCAGGATGAATTTTACAGAGTGTCTCAATGTACCACAACCAAGGTATGTGGGATACTCTGAAAATTGCTCATGAAGGAACAAATAGAGTTAGAGAAAATAAATTGAACTCCTACATAGGCGAGTATGAAAGTTTCAGAATGAAGGAAGGCAAAAGCATCAAAGATCTGCAAAAGAGATTCACCCTCATTGTGAATTAGTTGAAGAGTCTTGGTAAGGAGTACACACAACCAGAGAAAGTCATAAAGATCCTTAGAGCTCTTCGTCTTGAATGGAAACTGAAAGTAATAGCCATAGACGAAGGCAGAGGAGAATCAATGGCTTCTATCATAGCTCTCTTCGATAGCCTAGAAGAATATGAGGGCAAGATGAAAGCTCTCAAGGATGCTAGACAAGATAAGAAGAAAAAGGGGGAGCATTTTCTAAAATTAATTTACTTATGCTTTAGCTCACCTCATTTTATTATGAAGAGTTCTATTACTTGATCTTAACTTGTTGAAAGGAGCAAATGATGTGTCAACATCTCTCCTTGACCTAAAGGAAGGCAATAACTTTATAACTCTGAGATACATTTTATGATATGTGCATACCATGATAATATTAACAAGAAGCATCATAACATTTGGTATCATAATAGTTTCAAGCAACAATTAGTATTAGTTTTGATATCACTAACAATTGATATCAGTAAAAAATTGGCATAATCTAAATATGTGTTGCATAATAAGTTTTAATGATGATTTGCATTTCAGATTGTGTTTTTGTGTGTGCTTGAAACAACCATAGACATATGTACTTATTGGTACAACCTTACAAATAGGGGGAGAAGAAATACTTGTTATTCTTCAAACCTTTTTGTCGATGTCAAATAGAGGGAGAAGTTGTGTGAAAAATAAGCATGTTCTTAATCTGGAATTATCTAAATTGAACTGCATTATATGTGCTAGTCATTTATTAAGCATATTTTTCACTAGTGATTTCTCATCATAAAAAAGGGGGAGATTGTTAGGTTTAGTATAATATAAGTTTTAATGATGATAAATGTAGAGTAATAAGGGACAAATGCATCATATTTGTCTAATACATACATTGTTCCTAAAATAAGTAAAATGTACATTAGCATGTGTTTAATTGTGTTTATAATGTATATATCATGTTATGTATTAATATATCCAATGTGCTCTTATATTGTATAATATAAGTTGGATATATAAATTGGACTAACTACTTGTCTTGTAAGTGTAATACATTAAATGTATGATTGTTTAAGAAGGAAGAATGAGCATTGGAATAAAGAAAAGAAAATTAACAACATGACTCACTCAAAGATAAAAAAAAGGAAAGGGATGCTCCGGGATATGAAGAATTCAAGTGTCAAAGAATTGAAGATTTGGAAGTTTGGTTGTATCAAGATAGCCTTTGGACTTTGATAGGTATATACTTCATATGCTAAGAGTTTTCATGTGAAACTCAATGATTTACAATTGCATTTGATTAGCTCAGGAAGTTTTGTTTATCAAATGTAACACATCCTTGCTTTTAAAGATAATGAAATATGGTTTTCAAGAATCTAGAGTTTGACCTTTGATTAATATTTTAAAGATATTTCTCAAAATACATATGACTTTAATGTAAAACTTATTTCATATGAAATTAGATTTAACAAGTAAGATGAAATTATGCAATGCACATGATATACAATGAGTTCTCACAATAATCACGACTAAAATGTTAGCAAGGCTGACTTCCCAAGAGGGGGGGTGAATTGGGAAGATTGAAAATTTTCTGCACAAGGTGAGGTAAGTGGAGATATCACAGTATAATGAAAATAATGCGTAAAACAGAGCAAGCTGAAAAGTGAAGATAGGGAGAAGAAAACTCAGTAATTTATCCTGGTTCGGTCTTTCCACTTGACCTACATCCAGTCCCCAAGACACCTCTTGAGATTTATCCACTATACAGCAAGAATTTCAATGGGCTTCTTGCTAAGGCCACAGTACAACGAGTATGCTCTGTTTCTGAGCTCTCTCAAATTCTCCAAGCACTTTCACTGTGTGCTTCTCAATCCCCTTGTGAATACCCCTCACAAGTAAATCTATCTTCCAGATGAAGAGTAGATTGATTACAATGAAATAACTCTCTTGAAAAGAGTAGATATGAAAGTTTAAGTACAAGTTTAGAAGTTGAGAGGGTAAAAGCTTTTGAGAAGAAGATTTAGCAGAAATTCGGTATATACAAGTTTGATTCGTTACCCACAACTTCAAATGATGTTGTATTTATAGATTTAGGTCTCAAATATCCGTTAGAGACTAAATCTATCCGTTGGGGAAGTTATCCAACGGTTACTCTGAAAAACTATCCGTTTACCAACCGCATTTAATGTTTCTGACATACTGAAATTCGAATTTTGGTTGGTCAACAGACGAATTTCGAAGGAACCGAAGGTTAAAGCTTTCAACGTTACAACACGAAGTTCGTCTGTTCATGAAGTGAAATTCGAATTTTGAAACTTATAAAACATTTTCACAATGTGACATACGAATTTTCAAGAAGAAAGATTTTTGGTTAAGTGTGAACAGTGTTTTCAATTTGCTACAGTGTCTTCGAAATTCGAATTTTGGTATCCAAAATTCGTCTGTCCATTGAACGTATAAAGAGACACAGTAGTTTACTTTCTTCGAAATTCGAATTTTGAAAGGGTGACATTCGTCTGTCAGAGAGCAATTTTGAGACTTAACTCATTCTTGATCTCAGATGAACTTTAACATAGTTTCAGATGAATTTCTTCTATTTTCTCAAGTTTTATTTTGTCTGAAATTCGAATTTTGAAGACTCAAAGTTCGTCTGTTGTAAAGAAGCTTCTTTCAGACTTATATGAAAATTCGAGTGTTGGAATCTCGAAATTCGTCTGTCAGAGAGCATTTTTCAAGCTGAATATCTTTTGATTTCAGATGCACTTTGTCATGGTTTCAGACGAATTTCTTTGGTTTTCACAAACTTCATTTTACTTGAAATTCGAATTTTGGAAGTGTGAAGTTCGTCTGTCACCTGAAAGGCTTCTTTCAGACTAGATGAAAATTCGAATTTTGAACCACCAAAATTCGTCTGACAGAGAGCCATCTCTTCAGACTTAATCAGTTTTAGCTCGAAATTCGAATTTCCAAAGGCAAAGTTCGAATTTCTAACTTGACAGTTTAGTTTAAACTTTTAACCTTCGTCTGTTTGTGGGTGTTTTTCAAATATTCAAGGATTTAACATAAAATCAAAGTTTGAAAACATCTTTTCTTCAAATCAAAACCTTTTACCCAATCATAACAAAAACTAAAGATCCTACAAGAGATCTAACAGCAAATACTCAGAAAATCTTCACTTGGAACAGCTTTGATCTCCTTTGATATCTTCAATCCAAGATCTTGAGTGTTGGTTTAAAATCATCAAAACTCTTTCATCAACATAAAATCATGAGCTAATTACCATCAGAAGGTAAACCCAACAAGTAGCCCTCTTCCAACAACTGATAAAGGTCGATTCTGGGGCAATCACTAAACTCACCTCCTACTAGTCATGACCTGACCAAAGGCCATTATACTAGTGGTTGGACCATGGCTCTCATTCTCCTAAACCACTCAAATCGGTGGTGATTTAGAGAAGGTGCATCCCCAATCCACAACCACCTAGGTCTCCCAATCAAACGACAATGATTTAGTGACAAAGATATATCACACTTCACCATATGGACATAAGCTCTCATGTGCCATTTAGTAGATTAGCATACCTCGTGATATTTCAATGGCATAATCACCTAACCAACATATGCTCAAGCATGCATAATCATCACTAACAATGCCAATATGCCATGCTCACATGTTATCTCACAATATACATTATCGTCATGCAAGTATAGTAACATCATACAAGATATAATCCTGGGATGCACAATAGTTATGTATCATAGTCCATTATACATGTAAGCATACATATAAACTTAGCCATTTTCATTTTTGTCATGAGCTTGAAAATAAAGAGTTTAAGAAACTTACTAGCCTTGGCAACATTCATATCATATATGAAAAGTTTCAAGCATATACAAAGGAGAGAAGTTACAACCCGGTTACCTCAAGTTGCCTGAACTTACTCGACACCTCAATAGGTCATTAGAGAACCAACTACACACACACAAGGGGGATGCAATCCAAGTCAATTCACAATGCATTAATCATTAAACAAGCTCAATACAATTTCAAAGACCCAAGATAACCATTTTCAAGTATCAAAGCCTTTTGCACATACAAGGTCCCAATCCTCCATACAACATAATAACTACTTACCAATGAATTTGTCACTTCCCAACAATTTCATTGAGTGTGGGTGCTTCATCAAAATAAGCACACACTTACAATCCATCAAACACACAAATCAAGTGATGTTATATAGCCCTCAATAGAACCCAACTTGGTGACCCAAGCAATAACTTAACAAGATCATGAATCCAACACCATGCCCACACATATTTGAACACAAAACAACTCTTCATAACACCTAAAAGTCTAGAAATTTCATGCAACATCAAGAACCCCAAAGCACAAAGCTAGGGTTTGAAGAAATCACAACCAATACACCCAAAAACCATCACCTAAAGCTTATAGACACCAAACAACACTTAATTAAAGCATCTTAACACAAAATATTCTGCCACAATTTCAGAAAATTTGAAATCCAAGCACCACCCACAAAAATCAACCAAGAAACTTAAGAAAATAGAGAAGAAAAGGGAGAAGATCAAGTTACCTCGAAGGCCTAAACCTCCCAAAGCACCAAAACCTTGTCCTCAAGCTCAAAAAACTGAACCCTAGCAAAGCCTCCCTAAATCTCATCACAAAAATATTGTTCCATCGAGTTGAAGGCTTTCTAATTTATACAGATTTCACAACTAGCGGCATGATGAGCTTATTTAGCACTACAGCGCTATCCACTTCTATCTCTTCAAGATTCTGAAGGCAATGGTCAGTTCTATCTCTAGAATTCAATCAACTTCCAAAAATCATAACTTAATCCAAAAAAATCCAATGGAAGTGATCTTTGGCTTCATTTAAAGTTTGAGAATTCCTCTTCAATGGAAAAATATAAATTGAACTTCTACCATATAGAATTTACCTATAATTTGATACTTCCTTTCTTTACTCGTTTTCTCCGATCCTGCCCCTCTAGTCCTACATAATTCCAATGATATCCTTCCATTAATCCACTTACATGTCCGAAATGATCAAATTTGGGTCGTTACATCTTAAGTGTCTTAAGTCTATTATAATTACTTGGCCCTCAAGTAGATCATAATTTAGGAAGGTTTTGGTATTAAAAATGTCACTTTTCTTGTAACCTTCATAAAGTAACATTTTCTCATTCTTTTCCTTTCCTAATTAGCATGTTCTTGTGTCTTCTATGATGCTCTCACTTGGTTAGTAAGTTGAAATATTCTAGAGTGTTTTAAAAAGTCAAAAGTTTTAAAATAAGTGATATTCTTGTAATCTCCCTAGGAAAGTCCTTAGGATCAAGAAATTTCTTATTTCCTTGTTCTTTCAGGCCAACTAGGTGTCTTTATGAATTCCTCTTTTGTAAAAAAAATTTAGAAGATTAATTGAGAGACTTTTCATTATATTTGCAAAGTGTGAGCTTTGTGTTTCCTTGTGTTTTTCTTCAGAATACAAGTTCAACTTATCCAAGGAGTGATTAACCCTAGTGGCGTCTAAAGTTAGGGATCTTGTGGCATTATTCTCAAGGGTCCTAACTGTAACACCTTATACTTAGGCCTATTTCCCATGTATTTACGTTCAAATGTGTCCATTATTACATAATTAGAGACTTGATTATATAAAGATACTCAAGCAAAATTTTTTTATAATCAGGTACTGTTCACCTTACAATTTCCATTTTACCGATAAATTTTGAAAATTTATAACTAAATCTAGAAAAATCACCTTGTAGTGATCCAAGTCTCTAAAAATAGATAAAAAAATTATCTACATGAAAAAAATATGAAACATAGTAATTGATAGGACAATTTGTATAGTAATTTCAACTAAAAATCACTGTAGCAATGGTCATTTTTAAAGTCACTAAAACTGACCATAACTTTGAAATTTTACCATAAATCACACACGATTGCAAATTGAGTGATGTTGGTGTATATGAAAAGCTCTTCATATCTAGTTTACAACCATATGCAACGCTCATATATTAAACACCAAGAGATCTTAACAGTACTTTGATTTTCCAACAATGGTCAATAAAGATTTCATACATCCTTAACTTTGCCAAAATACTCACTAATATGTACATACATGGCTTTAACTTGTCTTAACTTTACATGATACATCACAATAAACTTAAGGGAACATATTAACATAAAAAAAAAAGACACAGCATGACCAAGTTTCATATTATCTTGTATAACATTTCATACGTTAGTATCATCCTAAGTATCACTATCTTGAATATTAACTTGCTTCTCCTTGCCCTTGATTTTTTGGATAGTTTTGCCTTGGCTCAAACCTAGAATTGGTTAGACAATTGGAAAGGGATGAGATTCAACTCGGTAGTAACTCCCATATATACTCAAATATCATCATACATTGCAAAATATCATTGAAATTGCACCAAACTTTCAAACAAAATCATTTGTGTACTAATATTTCATAAAAATTTGAATAGCATTTCCCCTTGTATTTTGGACATTTCCAAGGTCAAATGCCCTTCAAACAATATACACAACCAGTCCAATTCATCACAATACATCATTTTAATCAACAAACACATCAATTAAGCATTATGGCAACAATAACAATACATAGGCATAATAAGGCAAGTTAATTATCTTTTTGCTTTCCAATGGTCTCCAAACTTTGCAAACCCTTTCCTTGATCTTCTAATGCTCCTTTGGATCCTATAACATCATAAAATAATGCCATTAACCACTGATTATAAAATTTCCTTTACAAAGTGTTCTCTTGAACTAAAATTTTCACTTTGTTATCCTTAAAACATTGTATAACACACCTATTCCTACCTATTTTGGACTCAAAGAATCCATTTTTAGGGTCAAAATAATGAAATTTTCTTCCTATCTTGAACCCTAAATGGGCAAAAAATTTCAAAAAATAGTAGGAAAATATTTGCTTCATGAATTTACTCCATGCTTTATAGGTCCTTTCTAAGCTTTTTCTATGGACTGGTTTCTTCATGACTCAACTTACTCTCTCTACTTTCTCTCTCTAGGAGAAAATTTCAGAGGCAAATAGAGGGAAAATAGTCCATAAAAACTCTCCTAAACACGAGAGCATAAGAGAATGATCATAGAGTATTACCTTGAAAGTTTGAGAACCAAACTTGCTCTTAGTCTTCTCCTTTTTCTCTCTTGCTTTCTCACGTTCTCCCTCTCCTCAAGCTGTTGTTCCAGATGTGTTTAGGTGTTGAAGATGATGAGTTAATGGCTAACCAAGGTGATTTAAGGAAAGAGATCAAATAAAAATTAAATCAATGTTAATTACTTTAACCTTTGGTTACTTTTTAGTAAAGCTTTTCAAGTAATTCCCATGGTGTCCCATGGTTAGCATTCAAATGTGGTTCTCCTCCCTTTTTGACAAAAAATTACTTTAATAATTTTTATGGACCAAAATATCAGTTACTGATTAAATTTACCCATTTCGATTTACTATTTTTTCCCAAATTGTCATTACATTGGTACAGGTTTATCCAAAAATTACTTTTAGTCCAAAATCATTATCTTAACTCAAAATATATTTTAGCAAGGTCTAATCACTGTCCTTGAATCACTACTGCCTTTTTTCTGCAGTCTAAATTGACTTTTATTGGGTAAAATATTAATATTAAACTCAAACTATCCAATAAATATTATTTTGATTTCAATAAATTCCATACTATATTGCATTGAGTTTAGCTCATTGACAGCTTTATATTGACTATAATTTTTCATATTTACAAAAATACCTTTGACCCAAGGAAAATTTATAATTTTTAAAACTTTCAGGTTTTAGGTGTAATTTTCCCCAAACTTCTTTCTCTTTTCCTTTTCCCATTGACCTCACTCTTAAGGGACTGAAATGCAAGGATTCTTAATTATTGGGACTAAAATATAATTTTCTCATTTTTCCATTTAACCCATAAAAATGACATCTTTACCCTTCTTCAAGCTTAATTGTGTCTCTATTTTTCCCAATTACTAATGCATTTTATGATATTAACATTTTTTTCTTAGGATTTAAATTTAATATTCACATTTTACTTCTAATTTGGAAAATATCATTTTGCCCCTAATTTGGGTTAAAAGTGTAATTATCCATTCTTTCAGGCCGTTTCTTGTAATTTCACCAAAAGGTCAATTTTTTTATTATTTTTTATTCACTATTCACATTAACTTTCAAATTGGTCTATCTCTCAACCTAGACCTCCTCACTACGCAATATTTATACCATTGCACTCAACTTGGGATGAGCCTCCATTCAAGTGGTATATTGACTATTTTCTAAGGTAAGTTCTGGAATTAATTTCTACTAAAAACCTTATAGAAAATTAATTCCAATTAAGGACAACACATAACTTTTCATCTGAAAATTAGATGAGAAATTAATTCCTTCTAAAGTCTGAGTATATAACATTTTCGTCTCACTTTATTTCCCGTCTTTTCATACATTTTATTGCTTTCTGTAAAAATAGGGATATTACACCAACTTCAAGATCATCAACCTTTCTTCTACTCAAGTCTTTTGTTTCCACTGTACGTGTAGGTGCCTTGAGCATTGACTCATTGTCTCTACATCAGTATGCCTAATTAGTTACCATTCATCATTCACTTTCATTTCTCTTTTCATCCATCTAATCTAGCATACTTTTATACACTTTCTAATTCATTCTCATATTCATTTTCATTCACACTTCTTCCATGCATTTCACATTAATTCGCTCTAGATATTGTAATATCCTTATTTTTATGGGATATTATAAAATGAATAAAAAATGAGAAACGAACTGATATGAAAAGGCTACATATATACTTGGGCTTTATAAAATGAATTAATTCCTCATCTAATTTTCAAGAGAAGTTATGTTTGATTTTTAATTAGAATTAATTTTTCATAAGGTTCTTAGCAGAAATTAATTCCAGAACTTACCCCAAAAAATATACAATATAACACTTGAATGAAAGCCCGCTTTAAGCTGAGCGCAATGGTATAAGTATTGCATAGTTGAGAGGTCTAGGTTGAGAGATAGACCAATTTGAAAGTCAATGTAAATAGTGAAAAAGAAATAATAAAAAATTAGTCTTTGGGTGAAATTACAAAAAAATGCCTAGAAGAATGAATAATTATGTTTTTGACTCGGCTTAGGGGCAAAACGGTCATTTTTCAGATTAGAAGTAAAATGTGAATATTGCATTTAAGCCTCAAGGAAAAAAATGTTCATATCATAAAATATATAAAGAATTTGTAAAAACAGGTATACACTATTTTGTATGAAATAGAATAAAAATGTCAATTATCTCGGAGGGAAGAAAAATGGAGAAAATGATGAATTTACCCGGAAAAAGAAAAATAAAATAAAAAAGGGAAAAAAAAGAAAAAGAAAGGTGGATGAAGAAAAGTTTATAAATTTTGGGAAAAATTACACCTAATGACCCAAAAGTTTTAAAATTTATAAATTACCTTGGGTCAAAGGCATTTTTGGAAATATGAACAATTATAGTCAAAATGAAGCTCTCAATAAGTTAAACCCAATGAAATATAGTATGAAATTTTTTAAGATCAAAATAATATTTATTGGGTAGTTAGGGTTTAATATTAATATTTTACCCGATAAAAGTCAGTTTAGACAGCAAAAAAAGGTAGTATTGATTCAAGGATAATGATTGGACCTTGATAAAATATATTTTGGGTCAAGGTAATGATTTTGGACCAAAAGTAATTTTTGGATAATCCTATACCAATTTAGTGACAATTTTGACAAAAATACTTAATCGGTACAAGTAAATTTAATCAGTAAAGGGTATTTTGATCCATAAAAATTATTGAAGTAATTTTTGGCTAGAAAGAAAGGTGAATCACGTTTAAAATGAGAATGGGATACAAGTGAAATTTTTTACAAAGCTTTTAAAAGAAAAAGTTAATTGAATAATTATATTAGATAAATATCTATATTAAGTCATTTTTTCCTTCATCTTCAACTTCCCTCATGCACAAACAGTGGAGAAATAGACCAAGAAGGTGTAGAAGACCTAGGGAGAAAAGGAGAAGAAATGGGCAAAGTTTTGGCTTCAAACTTTCAAGGTAAAAACTTGTGATCATTTCCTTGAGTTCCTAAGTATTTTTGAGAGCTTTCATGGCTTACTTTTCTTTATATTCACCTCTAAAATTTTCTGCCTAGAGAGAAAGCAGAGAGAGAAAATGAAGCCATGAAGAAATTAATCCATGAAAAGTGATGTATAGGCTTCAAAGATTAAGCATATACTATTGGATTGCAAATTAATCGAGTAGTTATTTTTCTACATTTTTTGGGAATTTTCTGCTTATTTAAGATTTGAAAATGAAAGGGAATCTCATGATTTTGATCCCAAAAATAGATTCCTTAGGTCCAAATTATGTAAGAACAAGTATGTTGTACAAGAAAAATCAAGTAGTAATCAAGTTGGAAATTTAAGGTTTCAATGTGAGACTTTGTGATGGGAGTTATGTAATCATTAGCTAATGGACTCATTTTATGATGCTATAGGATTCTAAGAAGTTTTGAAGGCCAAAAGAAGAGTTTACAAAGTTTGGAAAGCATTGGAAAGCTATAAGATAGTTCACCATGTTAGTTAGGCTGACTTCCCAAGAGGGGGGTGAATTGGGAAGATTAAAATTTTTTGCACAAAGTGAGAACAATGAAGAAAGCAAGGTATGACAGAAAAATAGAGTATAAAGCAGTAAGATAAAAGAGTAGCGATAGAGAGAAGAAAAACTCTGATATTTATCCTGGTTCAGTCTCTCCACTTGACCTACGTCCAGTCCCCAAGACACCACTTGAGATTTTCTACTATTCAGCAAGAATTCAACGGGCTTCTTGCAGATGCCACAGTACAACGTCAGTGCTCTGTTTTCTAGAGCTCACTCAATCTCTTTCTGCACTTTCACAAAGTGCTTTACAATCCCTTGTGATATCTCCTCACAAGTAAATATATCTTCCAGATGAAGATTAGATTGTTTACAAAGATGAAACTCTCTTGAATGGAGTGAATATGAAAGTTGATGTACAAGTATTGAAGTAAGAGGGTAAAAAGTCTTTGAGTAGAGAATTTGGCAGAATTTCAGTATATACAAAGTTTGATTCGTTACCCACAACTTCAAATGATGTTGTATTTCTAGATTTAGGTCCCAACTATTCGTTAGAGACAAAATCTATCCGTTGGGGAAGTTATTCAACGGTTACTCTGAAAAACTATCCATTAACCAACCGCATTTAATGCTTCTGACATACTGAAATTTGAATTTTGGTTGGTCAACAGACAAATTTCGAAGGAACCGAAGGTTAAAGCTTCCAACATTGAAATACTGAAGTTCATCTGTTTATGAAGTGAAATTCGAATTTTGAAACTTAGAAAATGTTTTCATGTTATGACATACGAATTTTCAAGAAGAAAGTTTTTCTGTTAAGTATGAATAGTATTTTCAATTTGCTACAGTGCCCTTGAAATTTGAATTTTGGAACTCCAAAATTCATCTGTCCGCAACAGGCTTAAAGGCACAGTAGTTCATTTACTTTGAAATTCGAATTTTCAAAGAGTGAAGTTCGTCTGTCAGAGAGACCTCTTTTCAGACTTACTTCAACATTCGAATTTGTAAACACTGTCCTTCGTATGTCATCATATCATTTCAACAGACTCACAACTTAAGCTTCTGAAATTCGAATTTCCATGTTCAAAGCTAGTCTGTCAGTGAGCAATTTTGAAACTCAATATGATCTTGATTTCAGATGAACTTTAACATTGTTTCAGACGAATTTCTTCAGTTTTCATAAATTTCATTTTGTCTGAAATTCGAATGTTCAAAACCCAAAGTTCGTCTGTTCCTCAACAGCTTCTTTCAGACACTTATGAAAATTCGAATTTTGGAAAATCAAAATTTGTCTGTCAGAGAGGCATCTCTTCAGACTTATTCAGTTTTAACTCGAAATTCGAATTTCCAAAGCCAAAGTTCGAATTTCCAACATGACAGTTCAATGTAAACATTTCAAACTTCGTCTGTTGGTGGATATTTTTCAATTATTTCATAAAATCAAGTTTTTAAAACCTCTTTTCATCAAATCAAAGTCTTTTACCCATACTTAAACATAACTAGTGATCCTACAACAAATCTTGCACAGATTACTCCAGAATTTCTTCACTTGAACTCTTTGTGCACCTTTGATATCTTTTAGTCCAAGCTCTTGAGAGTTGATTTGGAATCATCAAAACTTCTTGATTCAACATTCTCCCCCTTTTTGATGATGACAAAATAACTTACAAACTGGATTAGTACTTGGGTTTTCTTTAACAAGCTCCCCCTCAACATATGCATTGTATTTCAAAAGATATCATATATAGTAAACCATGTGAAGAGATTCAAAGAGCAAATCATTGCAACCGAGAAATTCTTTCATTTAAACAAACGTTGCTTCACAGAGATAGGATTTAAACAGAGTTCATTCAAATACACAAATTAAATACAGAATACAAACTAACAAAACAGCAAAGCTCAATACAAATAATCAAAACAGTCAGCACAACAAGAGGATTCAAGCCTAAGTTCTAAGCAGTACTTCCATCACTTCTTCTTTGGCTTGGTCTTCTTGCTGTACGTCTTCCCAGATGGCTCAGCAGCAGATTTTCTAGTTTGCTTCTTCTTCTCCCCCTTTTTGGCATCATCAGGAAGGCTAACAAAATCAACCGGAGGAGGGATCTGAGAAACTGGAATGGCTTGAAGTGGCACAGGAGCAAAGGGGATTTCTGGTTCAACTGGCGGAGGAGGCTCAGGACTTGGCTCTTCATCATCATCAGAGACCTCAAGCAACTCCTGCATTGCCTGCCTAGAAAGAGCCAACTGAGCTCTTTGTTCCTCTGAGAGTCCATAAGCAGCGAGAGAAGGAGGAGCTGGTTCATCAGGACGAAACATTTCTTCAAGCCTTCTCCTCTGAGCTTGCAGCAGAGCATTGTGAGCAATAGCTTCATAATCAACAACAGGCACAATGCTTCTCTCTTCATTGCTGGCGCCCTCCTGCATTGAAGAGGTGGAAATGGCTGCCACCAGTCTTTCAACTTGCTCAGATTCTTGAATGGACAGAATTGAATCCTGAGCATCTTCTTTCATAGGCTCATGAGGGCTTGTTTCTTGAAGTCCTTCTTCTTCATAACCATAGTCCAAGGGTGGACCAGGACTTAGTGTCCTTATTGTACCAGCATGCTCATCCCTATCTATATCATCATCATGGTCAGAAGAGGCTAGCTCAAAGGGGCTTAGAGGCTCAAGGGTTGGAGATTGGACAGGCACAGAAAACCCTGGCTGAGGTGGAGTTGATGTGGTAGGGATTGCACTTCGAATTTCTTCATAGGAATCAACAACCACTTTCATGTTCTTTGCCAACTAATGAATCTGATCTTGCAGATGAGCAAACTTGGCATTTTGCTTATCCCTGATGCTAAGAATGAGTGTAGACAGGCTGTTATACAACTCAGTGATCTTAGTTGGCTTGGCACGAGAGGAGAGAGTGGATGGAATGTGAGTGGGCTTGGAGAGAGATGGGATAGGCACAGAGGGCAGAGGAGTAGGTCTGGCAGGAGCCTCAGAAGTACCCTCTTGCTGTAGGGAGGCACCTTCAACAAAGAATAGATCCTCAATTCTTCCTGCTCCCTTTCCAACCCATCTTCCTTCATCCTTTTCAATTCCCATTCTTTGCAGTTCTTCCTCCTTGAAGATCTCTGTGGGTTTCCCTTTCCCCTTCTCAAGATACTGAATCCTAGCATATTGCAGGATTCTGGAAATGATAGCTGCATAGGGGAGTGTGGAGTCCTTCCTCTGATCCCTTGCCTTAATCATTCGTTGGAGTATGATATGTCCCATGTTAATCAGCTTTCCACGCATGATTGCTGCCATGACATGTGCCTCTGCCCTTGTTATCAGATTGAAGCTGCCTCCTTTGTTGAATATGATCCTGGACACTATGTAGTGCAGGATTCTCACTTGAACACTGAGGTCTGTGGGCTTCAACACATTTATGGATGGCCAGTTTTCCTTTCTTCTGAACAATGTGCTCAGAATTGTGCTCTCCTTGTAGTTCAGAAATGGGCCACCTTCTTCATCAGCAGTATCTACCTCATCCATGTATCTAGAGGCAGTGATGTCAATCTTGAGGCCATCTTGCCCTGGGATCTCCAATACCTCATTACACGTTTCATCAGTGAGCTAGATGGTCCTAGATCTCAGATTGACTTTCCACTTCTTCTTCTTGCTATTTACTTTAGGGAAGCATACCAAGACTTCACTACCTCATCATTATATCTCTCTAATACTTCCAATAGATTCTTGTATCTCATCATCCATATACCAGCATCAAAATTATTAGAGACCAAGAAATCTTCCAAGTTTACACAATGTGGCTTGATTACCTTTTTGTTGGCAAACTTGGTGGAGTATTCCTTTTGAATCTGTGGTGTGCTCCATAATGGCAGTGTGGTAAGCTCATATTCCCCAAATTCAGTACTTGAGGATGAAGTGGAAGCAACAGGTTCAGCAGCAGCAGGAACAAGGACCGAAGGTTCTGCTATCTTTGAGGAAGAGGGTCCAGCTTTCTTTAATTCTCCCTTGGGTGTAGTTTTCTGGCGTTTGGAAGGAGTTCCCTTGCTGGATTCGGCCTTTCTCTTCAGTTTTTCTCCTTCCTTCGTGGCATATTGGGATTTAACTGAACGTTTTGGCCGAGCCTTGCCTTTGCCTGCTTCAGGATTCTTAACTCTTGCCATTTTCGTGGATGAATGTTGCAGAATGGAGCAAAGAATGAGTTTAAAGGATGCGAAAGGAAGTTTAAACGGTGGGAAATGACGGTTTTTGGTCAGAATTGAAGAGCATTGATTGGAGAATTAGAACAGACTCAGAGAGAATAGGAATAGGGTTGCGTCTATTCAAATGAAAACCATCAATTTTAATGTATGTAACCGTCTGACAGACAAATTTTGAAGGGTCAAAATTCGAACTTCGGGCAGTTACAAGTTAAACCGTTCAGCAAAGCTTACTGACAGACGAATTTTCTTGTGAAAGTTCATCTGACAGAGGCTTGGTTAAAATAACACAAGAAGAACAGACGAACTTTGTTGGAACAAAGTTCAAATTTTCAAGATCAAACATCAAGCAGCAAACGAACCACCAAACAACAGACGAATTAAGCATTCAAAACTTCATCTTTCAAAGATTCAACATTGAGGAGCATGTTTCAACAGACAAATTTTAAGTCAGAAATTCGAATTTCTCTACCTTGTGAAAGTTATCCAACATTCGTATGTTAAGAGATAAGCATTAGTATAATCATCATGTTGGACAGTCATAACTTTGAAATTTTATTCTTGAAAATTCGAATTTTGAAGGATCAACAGACGAATTTCAAGGCATCAACGAGAACTGTTCCTTCTAATAACAGGCCGAAGTTTGTCTATTGGGTATCCAAAATTTGAATGTTGACCATGCTGACTGCCTCAGAAACTTAGTTTTTCACGGAAATTCGTCTAACACATAATCAATATACGAATTTCAACTTTAAAAACTTATAGATTAGATTCAGAAACTCAGAATTTTTTCCCTTTTCTTCACTCTTTGATTGTTCCATTCCAGTGTGCTCCATTTTTCTGATTTATTGCCAATGGATCTCATGAGGAGCTCCTGCAACTTAAATTAAACATACTCCGATACTGAAGTTAGAATTAATTTAATGTTGAAAGATTTAAAAATAGAATTGCACAAAGATTTACTTACAGTTCATTGGGATTTACCATACCCAATTCTCTTCTGATTTTGCAATATCTGTCTTCTGATAGAGGCTTTGTGAGAATGTCAGCAACTTGATCTTCTGTGGGGATGTATTCCAATTTAATTTCTCCTTTCAGAATGTGATCCCTTATGAAGTGGTGCCTAACTTCAATATGTTTTGTCCTTGAATGCATGACAGGATTCTTTGTGATATTGATGGCACTTTGGTTGTCACACATTATTGGTATTTCTTTCAACTCAACCTCAAGATATTCCAGTTGCTGTTTCATCCAGATGATTTGGGCACAACAGCTTCCAGCTGCAACATACTCAACCTCTGCTGTGGATAAGGCCACACTGTTCTTCTTTTTGCTAAACCATGAAACCAAGGATCCTCCAAGAAATTGACAAGTTCCACTTGTGCTTTTTCTGTTAGTTTTGGATCCTGCAAAGTCAGCATCAGTGTATCCTTTGAGATCTTCTCCATTGCCCTTTGGATACCAAAGACCCATCTGTGATGTTCCAATAAGATATCTGAAGATTCTATTCACAGCAGTTGCATGGGTTTCTTTGGGACATGATTGGAACCTTGCATACATACAGACACTAAACATAATGTTAGGTCTGCTGGCTATTAAGTACAGCAGGGATCCAATCATTCTTCTATACTGAGTTATGTCAAACAATTTCTCTTTCTCATCCATGTCCAGTTTGGTTGCAGTAGCCATAGGTGTTCCCATTGGCTTGGCATTTTCCATTCCAAACTTCTTCAGCAATTCCTTTAGATACTTGGATTGATTGAGGAAGATACCATCATTGCACTGTCTGATTTGCAATCCAAGGAAGAAGTTGAGTTCACCCATCATAGACATTTCGAATTCTCCCTGCATTAACTTAGAAAAATTCTTGCAAAGAGATTCATTAGTAGCACCAAATATAATATCATTAACATAGATTTGAACAATCAGTAAATCTTTGTTTTCTTTCTTAGTGAATAAAGTTGTATCTACTTTTCCTCTGTTAAATCCCTTGTCAGTTAGAAAATTACTCAATCTATCATACCATGCTCTAGGGGCTTGTTTTAAACTGTAAAGAGCTTTCTTCAGTTTATAAATATGGTTTGGTTTTGTAGAATCCTCAAAACCTGGAGGTTGATCTACATAAACTTCTTCCATGATATATCCATTTAGAAAAGCACTCTTTACGTCCATTTGATATAATAAAATATTTTTCATGCATGCATATGTTAATAGAATTCTAATTGCTTCTAATCTAGCTACTGGAGGAAAAGTTTCCTCAAAATCAATGCCCTCTTCTTGATTATAACCTTTAGCAACCAGTCTAGCTTTGTTTCTGATGATTGATCCTGATTCATCAAGTTTATTTCTAAAAACCCGTTTGGTACCTATGACAGGATGATTTTTGGGTCTAGGCACTAAATCCCAGACTTGATTTCTTTCAAATTGATTTAATTCATCCTGCATAGCTAGAATCCAGTACTCATCAGTTAAGGCTTCCTCAGTACATTTAGGTTCAATTTGTGATATGAAAGCACAATTAATCATTTGATCACTTAACTGTTTTCTGGTTCTAACTTTCTCTTGAACATTCCCTATCACTTGATCAACAGGATGATTCCTTTGATATCTCCAAGCTCTAGGGAGTTCTTGAGATATTTCTTCATTTTCTTCTTCAAAATCTTTCTCCTGAATATCTTCCTCTATATTAATAGATTCAGATATTTTTGGAGGCTCAATTATACCTTCATTAGAGATACCTAACTTTTTAAAGTTTGAAACAAGATCATCCTCATCAGTAACATGTTTAGAAGCAGTTTCATTTTCAATAAATACTACATGCACAGATTCCTCTACTAAATTAGACCTTTTATTAAAAACTCTATATGCTGTACTTCTACTAAAATAGCTCAGAAATATACCTTCATCGGATTTGGGATCAAACTCACCCAGATTTTCTTTCCCATTATTGTGAATGAAGCATTTGCACCCGAACACATAGAGATGTGACAGATTTGGCTTTCTTCCCTTGTACAGCTTGTATCGAGTCTTTCCAAGGATTGGTCTGATGTAGGCTCTATTTATGATGTAGCTTGCTGTATTTACTGCATCAGCCCAAAACACTTGAGATAGTTCCTTTTCATTCAGCATAGCTCTAACCATCTCTCCAATGGTTCTGTTCTTCCTTTCTACTACTCCATTTTGTTGAGGAGTTCTTGGAGTTGAGAAGTTGTGATCAATTCCATGCTCATTGCAGTACTCCAGAAAGTATGAGTTTTCAAACTCTCCTCCATGATCTGACCTGATAGACACAATGGAAGTACCTTTCTCATTTTGCACTTTCTTAGCTAAGGTTACAAATGCATCAAAGGTATCACTTTTAGAGGAAAGAAATAATATCCATGTAAATCTAGAGTAATCATCCACAATTACAAGCACATACAGATTACCACCAATGCTCTTTACCCTAGATGGACCAATTAAATCCATATGTAGTAGTTCTAATGGTCTAGTTATGGTGACTACATTTTTAGGTTTAAAAGAAGATTTAGTTTACTTTCCTCTTAAGCATGCATCACATTCTTTGTCCTTTTCAAAAGCAATTTTTGGCAGGCCAGTGACTAGCTCATTTTTAACTAGTTTTGAAAGTTGATTCATGTTAACATGAGCTAATCTTCTATGCCATAGCCAACTATCATTGTCCTCACTAATTAAGCAAACAGAATTTAAGGGAGGAAGTTCATCAAGATCAATAGTATAGCAGTTACCATCCCTTTGAGCTTTGATGATTACTTTGTGATCACTTTTTCTGATGACTAGGCAGAATTTTGAGTCAAACAGCACCCAATTTCTTTTGTCACATGTTTGGCTCACACTCAGCAGATTGTGGTTGAGGCCTATCACAAACAGCACCTCTTCAATGGATGTTTCAGGATTTTTGCCCACAATGCCAATGCCGACTATTTTGCCATATTGATCACCTTCAAAGGTCACCTTTCCTCCTTTCTTGTCTCTAAGGGTGATGAACTTCTCCTTGTCACCAGTCATGTGACTTGACCAAGCACTGTCTATGTACCATTTGTTGTTTCTTTTAGCTTTTAGACATACCTGCAAAACAAAGTTCGAGTTTTCTTCTTAGGTACCCAAATCTGCTTAGGTCATTTTCTGTCAGTAGTGTTTTCCCTAGATATAGATGTACCTTTGGGAACCCATTTGACCTTCCTGTCAAGTCCATTTTTATTTATATCACAAGAACTAGAAATATATCCCTTTTTGTTACAGAAATGACAGGTGGTAAAGGGACTGCTAGATTGAGAGGCAGGGAGAAAACAATGCAGACAATATTTTTATTTTGCATGCCTTGGTTGATTATATGATTCAATCTGATGTGACATATGATCTTTCTTTCTATTTCTATCAGCATGCACAAAATGTCTCATGTATACATTCTGATTTTTCTTCCTAATCTTTTCTTTAACAGCACATGGATCATAGCCAAGTCTAGCTTTTCCTTGTGATATTCTTTGGCTCCCCATTAAAGCAAACAATATATCTTTTCCTCTCGTAAGCCTAGACATGCTTTTTACTAAATATTCATTGGTTTGCTTTAGATCAGTGCATGATTTATAGCAGATAGATTCAGCAATAGGTAGAGGAGCAATTTCAGAGATGTTGCTTTGAGATTCTAGTTTGTTAATCTTTTTCTTAGCTAGTTTCAGTTCTTTAGCAACCTTAACAAACTCATCATGCAACTCATGAAATGCATCCAGTAATTCAGAATAGGAAGGTTCAGATTCATATACCTCTTCTTCTTAATCACTGCTACATGGAATTTCAGCTTCTTCAGAGGCAAGTGCCATCAGACATATGTTGGCAATTTCATCTTCTTCATCTTCTTCCTATTTGAGATGTAGGCTTTCTTCTTCTTGCCTTTGTCAGCAGCTTTCTTTTCTTTCTCTTGCTTCTTAAGGAATTGTGGACAATCCCATTTGATGTGTCCCTGCTTTTCGCACTCATAACAAGTCACAGGTTCTTTTGCTTCTTTCTTACTGTCTCCAGCTACTCCTCTCTTGAAGATTTTCTTATTTCTCTTCTTGCTGTAGAATCTTCCAAATTTTCTGACCATCATAGCCAGAGTTTCTTCATCCAGCTCATCTCCATCATCAGATTTTTCTTCCTTTTCTTCAGCAGCTTTGAGAGCAAGACCTTTCTTCTTTCTGTCTTATCCAACTTCCTTGAGAGCTTTCATTTTTCCTTCATATTCCTCAAGGCTGCCGAATAGAGCTGTGACAGAGGCCATTGATTCTCCCCTGACTTCCTCTATTGCTATTACTTTGGGTTGCCATTCCAGAGGGAGAGCTCTGAGAATTTTCCTCACTTTCTCTATTTGAGTGTACTCCTTTCCCAGGCTTTTTAGTTGATTCACAATGAGAGTGAATCTCTTTTGTAGCTCTTTTACAGATTCTCCTTCAGCCATTCTGAAGCTTTCATATTCTCTAATGCAGGTATTCAGTTTATTTTCCCTGACTCCAGTTGTTCCTTCATCAGCAATCTGCAGGGTGTCCCACATTTCCTTGGTAGTGGAGCATTGTGAGACTCTGTAGAATTTGTCTTGATTCAAGGCACTGACTAGACAGTGTTTTGTTTTGAAGTTTAACAAGACTCTCCTTCTGTCTTTCTCATTCCATTCAGCTTCTGGCTTTTCTCTGTACTTTCCATCATCTTTTAAAGCCATTGGGACAAAGTCTCCCTTCCGAATGACTGACCAGAAGTCCAGATCGATTGACTGAAGATAGATTTGCATTCTCATCTTCTAGTAACCGTAGTGCTCTCCACTGAAGCTAGGTGGTCTGTTTGTATTGTTCCCTTATGGTAATATGCTTCTCCAAAGCCAGCCATTTTAATTCCCGGACTGTGAGATCCTTTGAATGGGAATCCGGGCTCTGATACCATTTGTTAGTTAGGCTGACTTCCCAAGAGGGTGGGTGAATTGGGAAGATTAAAATTTTCTGCACAAAGTGAGAACAATGAAGAAAGCAAGGTATGACAGAAAAATAGAGTATAAAGCAGTAAGATAAAAGAGTAGTGATAGAGAGAAGAAAAACTCTGATATTTATCCTGGTTCAGTCTCTCCACTTGACCTACGTCCAGTCCCCAAGACACCACTTGATATTTTCCACTATTCAGCAAGAATTCAACGGGCTTCTTGCAAATGCCACAGTACAACGTTAGTGCTCTGTTTTCTAGAGCTCACTCAATCTCTTTCTGCATTTTCACAAAGTGCTTTACAATCCCTTGTGATATCTCCTCACAAGTAAATCTATCTTCCAGATGAAGATTAGATTGTTTACAAAGATTAAACTCTCTTGAATAGAGTGAATATGAAAGTTGATATATAAGTATTGAAGTAAGAGGGTAAAAAGTCTTTGAGTAGAGAATTTGGCAGAATTTCAGTATATACAAAGTTTGATTTATTACCCACAACTTCAAATGATGTTGTATTTATAGATTTAGGTCCCAACTATTCGTTACAGACAAAATCTATCCGTTGGGGAAGTTATCCAACGGTTACTTTGAAAAACTATCCGTTAACCAACCGCATTTAATGCTTCTGACATACTGAAATTCGAATTTCGGTTGGTCAACAGAAGAATTTCGAAGGAACCGAAGGTTAAAGCTTCCAACGTTGAAATACTGAAGTTCGTCTATTTATGAAGTGAAATTCGAATTTTGAAACTTAGAAAATGTTTTCATGTTGTGACATACGAATGTTAAAGAAGAAAGTTTTTTTGTTAAGTGTGAATAGTTTTTTCAATTTGCTACAGTGCCCTCGAAATTCGAATTTTGGAACTCCAAAATTTGTCTGTCCGCAGCAGGCTTAAAGGCACAATAGTTCATTTACTTCGAAATTCAAATTTTCAAAGAGTGAAGTTCGTCTGTCAGAGAGACCTCTTTTCAGACTTACTTCAATATTCGAATTTGTAAACACTGTCCTTCGTATGTCATCATATCATTTCAACAGACTCACAACTTTAGCTTCTGAAATTCAAATTTCCATGTTCAAAGCTCGTCTATCAGTGAGCAATTTTGAAACTCAATATGATCTTGATTTCAGATGAACTTTAACATTGTTTCAGACGAATTTCTTCAGTTTTCATAAATTTCATTTTGTCTGAAATTCGAATGTTCAAAACCCAAAGTTCGTCTGTTCCTTAACAGCTTCTTTCAGACACTTATGAAAATTCGAATTTTGGAAAATCAAAATTCGTCTGTCAGAGAGGCATCTCTTCAGACTTATTTAGTTTTAACTCGAAATTCGAATTTCCAAAGCCAAAGTTCAAATTTCCAACATGACAGTTCAATGTAAACATTTCAAACTTTGTCTGTTGGTGGATATTTTTCAAGTATTTCATAAAATCAAGTTTTTAAAACCTCTTTTCATCAAATTAAAGTCTTTTACCCATACTTAAACATAACTAGTGATCCTACAACAAATCTTGCATAGATTACTCCAGAATTTTTTCACTTGAACTCTTTGTGCACCTTTGATATCTTTTATTCCAAGCTCTTGAGAGTTGATTTGGAATCATCAAAACTTCTTGATTCAACACACCAACCTAATCTTGCATTGTATTGTCATATAGTTTTGCAATAATTTTGATGAGTTGCCTATTGTTTACAATGTTGATTTGTGATGATTTGATGTTATTGATTGAGTTGTTAGAGGGGTTTTGAGACCCTAGAATGTCCAAAACCCAAGGGGAAACTCTACCCAATTTTCTATAAAATATTTGAGCATGAATGATTTTAAATGTTTGAATGATGATTTGATGATATGTGTTTGCAATATGTGATGATATGTTTGTTTGAGTGGTGGTAACTACTGAGATTCTATGAATCTCATCCCTTCCAAATGCTAACCATGTGTAGGTCAAGGCAATGCAAGGAGTTCAAGAGGAGCTTAAAGGGATGAGGAAGAAATTGGTAGAAATTATGTTCTTGTAAGTATTGATGTTAACTTTAATAATATGTATAAATTTGTAAACAAAGGATAAATTATATATATATACACTGATGCAAGCATGTTCCTTGAGATATGTTTTGGTGTTATGTATGAATTAAGTACAATGAACAATGATATATTATGTCTATGAAGCTTACTTTGTTGAGTTATGATTGGAAATGCTCAATTAGAATACTCTGAGACTTATGAAGGTACCATTTATATGCATAGGGTATAACACATAAGTATTATATATACTCTAAAAGTAGATATAATAAGCTTTCCATAGAGTCAAAAAACACCTAAATTGGATAAGTGTACATTTTATGGTGAATTTTCAAATTTAGGATTCAAAAACAGGGCAAGATTGGAAAACTGGAACCTTGAATCTAGATACTAGAAATTTCAAAAGGCATTATAAAATTATACATAGCTCAAAAAATTCATTGGTTTGTATTTATGGAAAGGTATATGTCTTAGCTTTAATATGCTACTAGTCTGAGTGTAATTGGAGTTATATAATAAGAGATATATATATTTCCCTAGGACTGTTCCAGTTAAAGTTGAACTCTAACATCTATTAGTTTAAGTTAATGTCATACCCTATACAAGTTGAATAAATATACAAGAAAAATATTTCTAGAAAGTTGACTCATATGGATTTTCAATAACATAAGGAATACATGAATTGGCTCAAAGTAGAGTGATATATGAATTTTTAAATATAAAACCAAAATCCTAGGAAAGATAAAATGACTAGATATATGTTAAAAGTTTGGGAAATAAAATGTATGAATTGGTCTATAGAATACTCTGTTTCATATTTTTTTCATGAAGATAATCTTTTAAGATATGTTTAGAGACTTGAATCACTATGATATGATTTTTCTATAATTAGTTATGAATTTTTGAATTTCATAAGATAAAATGGAAATGACACAATAAATAGTATATGGAATTTTAGAAAAATCTGTTTCGATATTTTTATGCAATTAAGTCTCTAATCATGCAATAATGGACATAATTGGAGTCTAATACATGGAAAATAGACTTAAGTATAAGATGTTACAGATATTACCTTAATTGCATATCAACCATTCATTTTGCCTACATCATTTTGCATTCATTTTAGCTACTTATTGCATTAATCTAGGTTTGTCTTTAACTTTCATTGTGGTCTTGGGTGCATTTTTATCCTTTGAAATCACACTCATTTGATATTCATTTCTTGTTTGTTTCCTTTTCGTGAACACAACCTAGATTGCCCACTAAACTACAAATCTTACGCACCTAACTATTAAATTGCAATGCTCAACACGGTTATCAATGATCATATAACACAATCTAACCTAGCATGCTTGGGTCATTAATAACAAAATTTACAGCCCCTGGACAGCACATTTACCAACCAATTAATGTCATAAATCATGCCTAGAAACCATTAAAAATATCGTACATTACATAACCATGGTCTACGTCAACATTAATCATAATCTCATATAAAAAATCTAGTTAACTATAGAATAAATTCTTAATGCAAGATCATAACCAAAGTCAACAATGTCCAATCCCATCACAAACCTAACATAAACCTAAGCATAGAATCAACATTAGATTCAAGAAAGGAAAGGAAACCAAGCAAGATGTAAAAACACCCCGCAAATCTTCTTGAAGCCCATGAACTCTAGTTCCTTGCTTCTTCTCTTCCATAATAACCACCAAGCCTTCTAGCCCTCCATCACTTGAACCACCTCACAAGAAGAGAAGATAAAAAATCGAGGTTTTATGAAGAAATGGTGATGGAGAATGGTGGAAATGAAATGTATATGGTATAAGTATGTGTATGGGTGAAGGAAAATAAAGAAAAAGGTGGGAAAAGAGAGAAAATGGAAGAGAAAAGAGGGGGTGAAGGGAATGAACAAAAATGGAAAGGTAGCTAGGGTTGAAGAGAATGAAGAATGAGTGAGTGGAGGTGAGAAGGCAACAGGTTTAGGGCCTTACTACCTAGGGTTAGTGTGTGATGAGAGTGAATGGTGAGGATGTGTGCTTGGTGAACAAGACAAGAAATGGAGGACTAGGATTAGATAGGTAAAGTGACTTTGGTTAAGGGTTAACTAGGATAGAATTAACACTTGGGTAAAGTCAAATGACCATGGTAAATAAAAGAGGGTTAAGATTAGATGGAAAGAATGAAGGTTGGAGATTAAGACTTGGAGAAAAAGAAAGAAGCAAGGATGAAAGACCTTGTTGTAGGGAATTTTAATTAAAAACTAGGTTCAAAGAAATAATATAGTATATGGCACAAATCTAGGTTATTTAACACAGGAGTAACTGGATTAAATCATAAATAGGATAGAAATATGAGCAATTAAGAAACTAAAATGCAAACTAAATTAAAATTAAAATGAAATTAAAGTATGCAAGTATGCATGATAATGTGTAGAAAAATATGGACAAGTGTCATCTGTCTATGTATGAAGGATGTATGGATTATATATGTGAATTTCTTTTCTTTTTTTTTAATTCATGAATATGCAAAAGCTAGACTAAAACTATGCTAATGGAACTAAAATGCAAATAAATCTATAAGAACTAAACTAACAAAAAAAGATTAAAACTAGTATGGAAAAAGGGTGTAGATGTATGTGTGTATGTATATGTATGAGATTGTAAAAATATGGATGGTAAAGGTATGGTGTGTACTAGTCTAAGTCCAAATCTACTATTATGTACTAGAATAAAATGCAACCTAAGATGCTAAAGTTAAGGATGTTACATCTTATAATTTAAACTTTTCCTATATAAACTGCTTAGTTTAAAGAATTAAAAAGGCTGTTGGAAACTTAAACCAATTAAAAACTTAAAATCATAAAAAATATTTTTGCAGACTTTATAGTACATTGCACAGAAAAATTTCAAAAATCATAATTAAATATAGAAAAATTATTTCATAGTGATTCAAGTCTCTAAAAATCATTCACATTTTGAAGATCATGAAAAATATAAGAAACTAGAAATTTAATGCTCATATTAGTGTAGTTTATTCTTTAAACTTTACTGTTCATTTTTTGGTTCCAGATTCTGTCCGAATCTTGAGTCATAACTTTGAAATTTCATATATCATAAAATACAAAACCAATTCATGCATTCTTAATATCATTGGAAAGCATTATCTGTCTAGTTTTTAGTCATATTTATTTTGCAAATTTTATATCCTCCTACTGATCATGTATCAACATAAACTTTCTAGGGTCAGAATTATCTTAAACTTCAATAGTTTCGAGAAAACATGTCTATCTACCATTATATAACTTCAAATTTATTCAAACCAATGGAAATTTCTTCGTAAGACATAGATCTAATATTCCTACAAACAAATGAATTTTTGAAGCACTACAATTTTACACAACCATTCAAAATAAATAGTATTTACAAATCATATATAGTTTCCAACAAAATTTTCTAGTATCATCATTCGTCATGGCCAACATACTTCCCTTTGACACTGCTTGGGCCTAACACGTGAGAACCTATGGGGTGAAATTGAGAAATCTCAGTAGTCAACTTATACATGTCATCATGCCATCACAATACATTTGAAAACATAAAAAGATTTCATACTTTCATAAAGCATTTAAAACTTCCATATTGTTTAACTAATTTTTGTCAGTATAACGCCTTAAAAATAGGACATCTTAGGCTTAGCCCTCATCATAAAAATAGTCACCCAATCACGAAAGTAGTTATGGCAACAACATGACAACATTTCATATCATAATAACATGTAAAACATCATAAAACAATAACATCAAAACATTGACAAGAGATTACCTTGGAGTTTTACTTCTTTATTCCTTAACTTGGCTTTCACTTACTTAAGCTTGGTTCCCCAAGTTATTTAGAGCCTAAAAACATTATTAAACCTTACTAAATAACCTGCTAACATCATTTGAATTCCTTTATGCATAATGAACCCTAAACTTTGACATTATGCAAACCAAGTTCTACAATGAATCCCTTGGTCTTTCTTAACTATTTTGCATGTTAGGAATGTATTGGAAGCATTATGTTCATGAAAAACCAAGCATAGGACTTCCTTCTTGCTTAGGCTGAAACAATGGCCTCATGAAACTCAAATGGAAAAACTCATTCCTTTGGCTAATCTTTAATGCATTCTAGGCACTACTTGACATCATAAATTCATTCTTAACATTATCTTTATGAAACACAAATCTTAGCCTTAGGAACTCACTTTGGCTGAAATATAGGACCATGAAAAGGAGGAAGAAAACTCTCTAAAACCCTAACCAACCATGCTTGATGAATGGCAAAGAGACTAGAAGAGATTAGGAGGAGAGTCTTACCTCTTGAAGCTTTCTTCCTTGCCTCTCCTTCCTTCCTTCCTTCCTTATCTTCTTCTTCCTTCTCCTTCTTCTTTCTTTTCTGCCTACTCCCTCTTTCTTTCTAACTCTCTCACTTTCTCCTTCTCTCTCTAACTTTACTATCTTTCCAACCAAATAAGCAAAGAGGCATGGATGGTAAAGCCTATTTATAGGCAAATGGGATCATTCTTAGCCATTGATCTTGTTTCCAATCCAAGGGCCATCAATTTTTCCCAAATAGTTTATGTTACTTTACATACTTGCCCTTGGATATTTTAGACCTTGTGAGATATGGAAGAGCATTTTTGTCCAACTTTTCCATCCAATTTTAATTTCCAAAGAGGCAAGAGATAATGTGTACTTTTCAACTTTTGCAGATAAATTTTGCTCTAGCTTGAGTATTTTTACTTGGGTTTTCTATTATATTCTTTATCTTTCCTATTCAATTTATCTGTGGGACTCACTACCTTTTTCTCTTACTTTTTCATGTGGATTCACTGGTCTTATTTACTTTTTACTATTCATCTTACTCAGTCAGTATTGTCTATTCACGTAGGACTTGCCATTTACTGTACCTGTGCTTTTCATCTCTGGGTCCACATACCCAGTATCAATTATACTTTTAGCCCTATTGGAGTATTTTAATATTATCTTCTCTTTTATTTTTTGTAAAATGACCATTTTACTCTTAATTTTAGCAAAATGTCTGTTTTGTCATTTTAAGCCCCTTTTTGACCATTTTATGATATTTTTAGTCTTTTACCTATTTAATTATATTTCTAGGCTTCCCTAAACATTACACATCAATCCAGAACATTTCGTATCATTTCATATAATCATCTAGTCATATAATACATATAGAAAAATGGGGATATTAAATGGATATTCACTATTATGCAATTATATGAGTTTATGGAAACTATGTACTAACTCTAAACTAAATGCAATGCAAGTGTTCATTTCCTAAATGCAAACTAACTAATTACAAGTTTGAGGGGTATTATGACTTGAAGATGTAATTGGAAAGTAAAGAAAACACTAACTAATTCCAACTAAGAGCTAACACTTAAAGAGAGTTGATTAATGGTATAAGAGTGATGACTTAACACAACTTCAAGAGGGTTCAATTTGGGCTCAATTAATGTATTTAGTTTGGACATTTATCGTGATCAATTTATTGAAATCATTCAAGCCCATTACTTTTCCAAGACTTGGATGCTCAACAAAGTTCTTAAGATGGAAACTCATTTAGGCAATTTATCAAACACCTAACATGCAATAATATTGTGACAAATGATCAAGTATGTGTGGCTTGCACAACGAGATCCATAAAGAGGCCTAAACTTTCAAGTCCATAATTCAACATCAATTCTAACAACTCCAATGCATCAATCAAGAACCAAGTCACCTAATTAATACCTACAATGCCAAATTAAGCAATTAAATTCAAAATTAAGAAAATTAAGGCAACAAAAGACAAGATACAGATTTGGCCAAAACAAACAACATAGTCTCACATTAACAAGATAAGCATCCATACAAGCCCCTAATCACAATTCCAATTGGTTCCAATATAATCCATCAATTATCATCAACAATTAATTAATTCAACTTCAATTCCAAATTAATAAAATCAAGAACCCTACCATAAATCAACTTAGAATTGAAATGGAAAAGTGAAAAAGAGAGGAATAATTAGCCTAAACTCCCAATTGAAGTTTATTGCCCATTGCAGCTTCTCCAAGTTACTCTAGGTCACCACGGAGCTTTACCTTTCCATAGCCATAACAATGAAAATTCTTCCAAGAGAAGCAAGCTTAGTTTTGACCGGAACCTATAACACCTTAATTATGTATAATATTTCCTATGTATTACAGCATATCCATTATCCAATTAAGCCATTTTAGAAGCTTGAATCATTAAAGGAACCAAATCAAGAAAAAAAAAGTGGGTACTATTCATTTAGTATGCCATTTTTTGGCTAAATTTTGGAAAATCATAACTAGTTCCAGAAAAATCGTATCACTGTGATTCAAGTCTCAAAAAATAGCTAAAAACATTATCTACATGAAAAAAATATGCAACTTGAATTTGAAAGCACCAATTGATATAGTTTATTGTCTAAAGTTTACTATTCAAATGGTCAAAATGTATTTTCCTGGTTTTCTGACCCATTTTAAAGAATTCATAACTAATAGCTTACATTTCCCAATCAAGTAATCTATGACTTCTTCGAATGATCTATTTGTCTAGCTTCCAAGCATATATAACACACACATTATATACTATTTCATCCAAATAGTAACTGCCTAACCAACTAGTGTTCAAAATAGGCAGATTTGCATATTAACTTCCAAAAATAATATCATAACATGTTTATGTTAGCAAGGCTGACTTCCCAAGAGGGGGGTGAATTGGGAAGATTGAACTTTTTCTGCACAAAGTGAAGTAAGTGAAGATATCACAGTATAATGAAAACAACATGTAAAACAGAGCAAGCTGAAAAGTAGAGATAAGGAGAAGAAAACTCAGTGATTTATTCTGGTTCGGTCTATCCACTTGACCTACATCCAGTCCCCAAGACACCTCTTGAGATTTGTCCACTATACAGCAAGAATTTCAACGGGCTTCTTGCTAAGGCCACAGTACACGAGTATGCTCTGTTTCTGAGCTCTCTCAAACTCTCCAAGCACTTTCACTATGTGCTTCCCAATCCCCTTGTGAATACCCCTCACAAGTAAATCTATCTCCCAGATGAAGAATAGATTGATTACAATGAAATAACTCTCTTGAAAAGAGTAGATATGAAAGTTTAAGTACTAGTATAGAAGTTGAGAGGGTAAAAGCTTTTTGAAGAAGATTCAACAGAAATTCGGTATATATATGTTTGATTTTGTTACCCACAACTTCAAATGATGTTGTATTTATAGATTTAGGTCTCAAATATCCGTTAGAGACTAAATCTATCCGTTGGGGAAGTTATCCAACGGTTACTCTGAAAAACTATCCGTTTACCAACCGCATTTAATGTTTCTGACATACTAAAATTCAAATTTTGGTTGGTCAACAGACGAATTTCGAAGGAACCGAAGGTTGAAGCTTCCAACGTTAAAATACGAAGTTCGTCTGTCCATAGAGTGAAATTCGAATTTTGAAACTTATAGAGTATTTTCTCAATGTGACATACGAATTTTCAAGAAGAAAGTTTTTCTGTAAATCGTGAACAGTGTTTTCAATTTTCTACAGTACCCTCGAAATTCGAATTTTGGATGCCCAAAATTCGTCTGTCCATTGAACGTTCAAAGAGGCACAGTAGTTCACTTTCTTCGAAATTTGAATTTTGACGTAGTGAAATTCGTCTGTCAGAGATCAATTTTGGGACTTAATTTCCTTTTGATTTCAGATGAACTCTATCATAGTTTCAGACGAATTTCTTTGGTTTTCACAAGTTGTGTTTTGTCTGAAATTCGAATTTTGAAACCGCAAAGTTCGTCTGTCCAAAAAGGCTTCTTTGAGACTTATATGAAAATTTGAATGTTGCAAAGTCAAAGTTCGTCTGTCAGAGAGCATTTTTCAAACTCAATTTCTTCTTAATTTCAGATGAGCTTTAACATAGCTTCAGACGAATTTCTTTGGTTTTCACAAATTGCATTTTGTCTGAAATTTGAATTTTGAAACTGTAAAGTTCGTCTGTCCAAAAAGGCCTCTTTCAGACTAGATGAAAATTTGAATTTTGAAAAACCAAAATTCGTCTGACAGAGAGACATCTCTTCAGACTTGTTCAGTTTAATCTCGAAATTCGAATGTCCTAAGGCAAAGTTCGAATTTCCAATTTGACAGTTTAGTTTGAACTTTCAACCTTCGTTTGTTTGTGGGTATTTTCCAAATATTTCAAGATTTAACATGAAATCAAAGTTTGAAAATATCTTTTCTTCAAATCAAAATCTTTTACCCAATCATAGCAAGAACTAAGACTCTACAAAAAATCTACCATCAAGTACTCATAAAATCTTCACTTGAGATAGCTTTGATCTCCTTTGATATCTTCAATCCAAGCTTTTGAGTGTTGGTTTAGAATCATCAAAACTCTTGTTTCAACATTCTCCCCCTTTTTGATGATGACAAAACAACTCACAAACTGGATTAGTACTTGGGTTTGCTTTCACAAGCTCCCCCTCAACATATGCATAAGATATTAAATCAACAGATTAAGTGAAGAGATTTAAGGCACAAAAAAAATATTGCAACAAAGAGATCCATTCATTTAATCAAGAGTTGCTTGTGCAGAAACAAATTAATCAAAGTTCAAACACAAAACACAAAATACAACAAGAGGACTCAAGTCTAATTTCTAAGCAATTCTACAATTATTTCTTCTTGGACTTGGTCTTCTTGCTGTAGGATTTCCCTTTCCCTTTCCCAGATTGCTCAGCAGAAGGCTTTCCAGTTTGCCCAGACTTCTCCCCCTTTTTGGCATCATCAGGAAGGCCAACAAAATCAGCTGGAGGAGGAATGTGAGAGACAGGAATAGCACGAAGTGGCACAGGCGCAAAGGGAATCTCAGGCTGAACTGGTGCAGGAGGCTCAGCAGTCTCAGGACTAGATTCTTCATCTTCATCATCATCAGAGACCACAAGCAGCTCTTGCATTTCCTTTCTGGATAGAGCTAGCCGAGCTCTCTATTCCTCTGACAGCCCATAAGCAGCAAGAGAAGGAGAGACTGGTTCAGGAGGAGGAAACATTTCTTCAAGCCTTCTCCTTTGAGCTAGCAGAAGGGCATTGTGAGCAATAGCAGCAAAGTCAATAACAGGCACAATGCTCCTTTCCTCATTGAGTGCAGCTTGCAGAAATGGTGAAGCTGAAATGGATGCTACTAGCTGCTCAACTTGCTCAGACTCTTGGGTGGAAAGGATAGAGTCCTGAGCAACTGCTTCACTCTGCTCAATTGGGCTTGTTTCCTGCAGACCCTCTTCCTCCATGCCATAGTCCAAGGGTGGACCAGGACTTACCCCATTGCTGGAGGCCTTTGGCGTGCCAGTTGGTTCAGTCTCTTGCATACCAACACCAGGGATAGGAGAATCCAGCTCAAAAGGACTTGGAGGCACAGGAGATGGAGACAGAGTAGGCTCAGGGATAACAGGCTGAGGTAGAGCTGAAGTGGTAGGAATTGCATTTCTAATCTCTTCATAGGCATCAGCCACCACCTTCATATTCACAGCCAACTGATGGATCTGATCTTGTAGATGAGCAAATTTGGTGTTTTGCTCATCCCTAATGCTGAGAATGAGTGTTGACAGACTGTCAAACAACTCAGTGATCTTTGTTGGCTTGACCCTTGAGGAGGGAGTGGAAGGAGGGTGAGTAGGCCTGGAGGTAGATGGAATAGGCTGAGAAGGCTGAGGTACAGATCTGCTAGGAGCCTCAGAAGTGCCTTCTTGTTGGAAGGAAGCATCAGTAATAAAGAACAAGTCTTCAGATTTTCCTGCTCCCTTTCCAACCCATCGTCCTTCATCCTTTTCAATCCCCATTCTTTGCAGTTCTTCCTCTTTGAATGCCTCAGTGAGTTTTCCTTTCCCCTTTTCAATGTGCTGAATCCTAGCATGCTGCAGGATTCTTGAAATAATTGCTGCATAGGGGAGTGTGGAATCCTTCCTCTAATCTCTTGCTTTTATCATTCGCTGGAGAATGATATGACCCATATTGATCAGCTTCCCACGTATGATAGCAGTCATTACATGAGCCTCTGCCCTTGTTATCAAATTGAAGCTTCCACCTTTATTAAAAATGATCCTGGACACAATGTAGTGCAGAATCCTTACTTGTACACTTAGATCTGTGGGCTTCAATAGATTTATTGTGGGCCTATTCTCCCTTCTTCTGAACAAGGTATCCAAGATAGTGCTCTCCTTGTAATATAGGAAGGGCTCTCCTTCTTCATCGGCTGTGCTAGCCTCATCCATATAACCAGAGGCTGTGATGTCAACTTTCAGCCCATCTTGACCTGGGATTTCCAACACCTCATTGAAGGTTTCATCAGCAAGCCAAATGGTCCTTGATCTCAAGGTGACCTCCCATTTCCTTTTCTTGCTGTTATATTTAAGAGAGGCATACCAAGTCTTCACTACCTCATCATCATATTTTTCAGCAATTTCCAACAGATTTCTATATTTTATCAACCATATTGCAGCATCAAAGTTGTTGGATATCAGAAATTGTTCCATATTTACACAGTGAGGCTTGATTACCTTTTTGTTGGAAAACTTGGTAGTGTACTCTTCTTGAATCTCAGGAGTGCTCAACAGTGGTAGTGTAGTCAATTCGAACTCTCCAGATTCAGTACTGGAAGACGCAGAAGAGGCAGCAGCAGGGATAGAAGGTTCAGCACTTTTTGAAGAGGAAGGTCCAGTTTTCTGAGATTCTGCTTTGGATGAAGATTTCTGGCTTTTAGACGGAGTAGCTTTACTGGGTTCGGCCTTTCTCTTAGATTTCTCTCCTTCCTTTGTAGCATATTGAGATTTGACATTCCTCTTTGGACGAGTCACAGCTTTTCATGTTCCAGGAATTTTGACTCTTGCCATTTCTCGATTGAATGATGCAGAATGTGGTTGAGGATAGGTTTATGGGATGCGATTGGAAGTTTAAACAGTGAAGAATGACGGTTTTTGGACAGGAGTTAAGAGGATTGAAGAGAGAATCAGAACAGACTTAGAGAGGTTACAAATAGGGTTGAGTCTGTTCTCTGGAGAACCGTCGGATTTAACGTATGTAACCGTCTGACAGACGAATTTTGAGGGGTCAAAATTCGAACTTCGGGCAGTTACAAGTTAAACCGTTCAGCAAAGCTTACTGACAGACGAATTTTCATCTGAAAGTTCGTCTGACAGTGGCTTGAAACAAGCAGTACTCGCACAACAGACGAATTTTGTTTCAACAAAGTTCGAATGTTGAAGTGAAAACAGCATCAACAATCAAAACCACAACCAATAGATGAATTAAGCATGCAGAGCATCATCTTTCAAGCATTTATCATGAAGAACATGATTCAACAAACGAATTTTGAACTGTAAATTCGAATTTTTCATTTTTTTTTTTGTAAAGGTTGTCCAACAGTCGTATGTCAAGAAGTGATAATTCGTATAACAGTGATAGACAACCATACGTTTGAAAATTTTGTTCTTGAAAATTCGAACTTCCATATTCAACAGACGAATTTCGAGGCATTAGTGAGAACTGTTCCAAAGTGTAACAGGTCAAAGTTCGTCTGTTGGTCACTTAAAATTCGAATGTTGACCACGTTGACCAGTATAAAAACACAGTTTTATGAAACAACATATATTTAACACCATTTCAAACATAAGCATCATCATTGAGAACTTACAGAGTGGATCCAGAACATAGGTTTTTCGTTGTTTACTTCACTTTCTGGTTGTTCCATTTTGATATGCTCAAATCTTTAAGAGAATAGCAGTTCAGTCTTGTGATGAGCACCTGCAACTTAAATTAAACACTCTCCGATGCTGAAGTTAGAATTGATTTTAAGATTTAAAACTCTAAAAAGAGAATTTCATAAGTATAACTTACAATTCATTGGGATTTACCATTCCCAATTCTCTCCTTATTTTGCAATGCCTGTCTTCTGATAGAGGTTTTGTGAGTATATCAGCAAGTTGATCCTCTGTTGGGATGTATTCCAGCTTAACTTCTCCTTTTAGAACGTGATCCCTTATGAAGTGATGCCTAACCTCAATATGTTTCGTCCTTGAGTGCATGACAGGATTCTTGGTAATGTTTATGGCACTTTGATTATCACACATGATTGGTATCTCTTTTATTTCAACCTTTAGATCTTCAAGCTGCTGTTTCATCCAGATGACTTGGGCACAACAGCTTCCAGCTGCAACATACTCAGCTTCTGCAGTGGATAAGGCCACACTGTTTTGCTTTTTGCTGAACCATGAAACCAGGGATCCTCCAAGAAACTGACAAGTTCCACTTGTGCTTTTTCTGTCAGTTTTGGATCCTGCAAAGTCAGCATCAGTGTATCCTTTGAGATCTTCTCCATTGCCTTGTGGATACCAAAGACCCATCTATGATGTTCCAGTAAGATATCTAAAAATTCTTTTCACAGCTGTTGCATGGGTTTCTTTGGGGCATGATTGAAACCTTGCACACATGCAGACACTGAACATAATGTCACGTCTGCTGGCAGTTAGGTATAGCAGGGATCCAATCATTCTTCTGTACTGAGTAATGTCAAACATCTTCCCATTTTCATCCATGTCCAGTTTGGTTGCAGTAGCCATAGGTGTTCCCATTGGCTTAGCATTCTCCATTCCAAACTTCTTTAACAGCTCTTTTAGATACTTGGATTGACTGAGAAAGATACCATCATTAAGCTGTCTGATTTGCAATCCAAGGAAGAAATTGAGTTCACCCATCATAGACATCTCGAATTCTCCCTGCATTAACTTAGAAAATTCTTTGCAAAGAGTTTCATTAGTAGCACCGAAAATAATATCATCAACATAGATTTTGACAATTAGTAAATCTTTATTCTCTTTCTTAGTAAATAAAGTTGTGTCAACTTTGCCTCTGTTAAACCCTTTTTCAGTCAGAAAATTGCTCAATCTTTCATACCATGCTCTAGGAGCTTGTTTTAACCCATAAAAAGCTTTCTTCAGTTTATAGACATGGTTTGGTTTTGTAGAATCCTCAAAACCTGGAGGTTGATCTACATAAACCTCTTCCATGATATATCCATTCAGAAAATCACTCTTTACATCCATTTGATATAGCAAAATATTTTTCATGCATGCATAAGCTAGTAGAATTCTTATAGCTTCTAATCTGGCTACTGGTGCAAAGGTTTCTTCAAAATCAATACCTTCTTCTTGATTATACCCTTTAGCAACTAATCTAGCTTTATTTCTGATTATAGTTCCAGATTCATCAAGTTTGTTTCTAAAAACCCATTTGGTACCAATAACAGGATGATTTTTGGGTCTTGGAACTAAATCCCAAACTTGATTTCTTTCAAATTGATTTAATTTATCTTGCATAGCCAAAATTCAGTAATCATCAGTTAAGGCTTCTTCAGTACATTTGGGTTCAATTTGAGAAATGAAAGCACAGTTGAGCATCTGTTCCCTTAACTGTTTTCTGGTTTTGACTTTCTCTTGAACATTCCCTATTACTTGATCAACAGGATGATTCCTTTGATATCTCCAAGCTCTAGGGAGTTCTTGAGATGTTTCTTCATTATTTTCATCAAACTCTTGCTCCTGAATATCTTCCTCTATGTTAACAGATTCAGATATCTTTGGAGGTTCAGTTTTACTTTCATCAGAGATGTCCAGTTTTTCAAAATTGAAATCAAGATCATCCTTATTAGTAACATGTTTTGAAACAGTTTCATTTTCAATGAAAACCACATGCACGGATTCTTCTACTGCATTTGATCCTTTATTAAAAACTCTATAAGCCTTACTCCTACTAGAATAGCCTAGAAATATACCTTCATTGGATTTGGCATCAAATTTACCTAGGTTTTCTTTGCCATTGTTGTGAATGAAGCATTTGCACCCGAACACATGGAGGTGTGACAGATTTGGCTTTCTTCCCTTGTACAGCTCATATGGAGTCTTCCCAAGGATTGGTCTGATGTAGGCTCGGTTAATGATGTAACTTGATGTATTTACAGCATCAGCCCAGAACACTTGAGAGAGCTCCTTCTCATTCAGCATAGCTCTAGCCATTTCTCCAATGGTTCTGTTCTTCCTTTCTACCACTCCATTTTGTTGAGGAGTTCTTGGTGCTGAGAAGTTGTGGTCAATCCCATGCTCATTGCAGTACTCCAGGAAGTATGCATTTTCAAATTCTCCTCCATGGTCTGACCTGATAGATACAATAGAAATACCTTTCTCATTTTGCACTTTCTTAGCTAAGGTTACAAATGCATCAAAGGTATCACTTTTAGAAGAAAGAAATAATGTCCAAGTAAATCTAGAATAATCATCAACAATTACAAGCACATACAGATTACCACCTAGACTCTTTACCCTAGAAGGTCCAATTAAGTCCATATGCAGCAATTCAAGTGGTATCGTTGTGGTAACTATGTTTTTGGATTTGAAGGATGATTTAGTTTGTTTTCCTCTTAGGCACGCATCACATTCTTTATCCTTTTCAAAAGATATTTTTGGTAGACCAGTTACTAGCTCATTTTTAATCAGTTTAGACAACTGATTCATGTTCACATGAGCTAATCTTCTATGCCATAGCCAACTATCATTATTCTGACTGATTAAGCATACAGAATCTAAAGGAGGAAGTTCATCAAGGTCAATAGTGTAGCAGTTACCATCCCTTTGAGCTTTGAGGATTACTCTGTGATCACTTTTTCTGATGACCAAGCAAAACTTTGAGTCAAACAGCACCCAGTTTCCTTTGTCACAAGTCTGACTCACGCTTAGTAAGTTATGGTTGAGGCCAATCACAAACAGCACCTCTTCAATGGATGTTTCAGGATTTTTGCCCACAATGCCAATACCAACAATTTTACCATATTGATCACCTCCAAAGGTCACCTTTCCTCCTTTCTTGTCTCTAAGGGTGATGAACTTCTCCTTGTCACCAGTCATGTGACTTGAGCAGGCACTGTCCATATACCATTTGTTGCTTTTCTTAGCTTTGAGACAGACCTGCAAAATAATGTTTATGATTTCCTTTTAGGTACCCAAATTTGCTTGGGTCCTTTTTGGTCAGTATATTTTTCCCTAGATGCAGATGCAACTTTAGGAACCCATCCAACTTTCCTGCCAAGTCGATTTTTCCTCAAATTACAAGAACTGGAAATATGTCCCTTTTTGTTACAGAAATGACAGGTAGTGAAAGGACTGCTAGATTGAGATGCAGGAAGAGAGCAGTGCAGATAATACTTTTGTCTAGCATGCCTTGGTTGATCATATGTTTCAATGTGAGGTGATGCATTAACTTTCTTTTTATTGTTCTTAGTATGCACAGAATGTCTCATATATGCATTTTGATTTTTCTTCCTAATCTTTTCCTTGATAGCACATGGGTCATAGCCAAGACCAGCTTTTCCTTGTGATATTCTTTGGCTCCCCATCAAGGCAAACATCATATCTTTACCTCTAGTGAGCCTAGACATGCTTTTGACTAAGTAATCATTAGTTTGTTTAAGTTCAGTGCATGAAGTACAACAAACAGATTTAGCAGTAGGTAAAGAAGTAATTTCAGAGATTGTGTTTTGAGATTCCAGCTTATTTATTTTCTTCTTTGCCAGTTTTAGTTCTTTAGCAACTTTAGTGAAATCATCATGAAGCTCATGAAAAGCATCCAGCAATTCAGAATAGGAAGGTTCAGATTCATATACCTCTTCCTCCTGATCACTGCTGTATGAGGGTGTAGCTTCTTCAGAGGCGAGTGCCATTAAACAAATATTGGCAATTTCATCTTCATCTTCTTCTTCCTCATCTGAGCTGTTGCCCCATATGGATGAGATGTAGGCTTTCTTCTTTTTCCCTTTGTCAGCACCTTTCTTTTCTTTTTCTTGCTTCTTGAGGAATTGGGGGCAGTCCCATTTTATATGTCCCTGCTTCTTGCACTCATAGCAAGTCACAGGTTCTTTTACCTCTTTCTTGCTTTCCCCAGCAGCTACCTTCTTGAAGAATCTCTTGTTCTTCTTCTTGCTGTAGAATCTTTCGAATTTTCTGACCATCATAGCCAGAGTTTCCTCATCCAGCCCATCCTCTTCGTCAGATTCTTCTTCCTTTTCATCAGCAACTTTGAGGGCAAGGCCTTTCTTCTTTCTGTCCATCCCAGCTTCCTTGAGAGCTTTGATTTTTCCTTCATACTCTTCAAGGCTGCCAAAGAGAGCTGTGACAGAGGCCATTGATTCTCCTCTGGCTTCTTCTATTGCTGTCACCTTGGGCTGCCATTCCAGAGGGAGCGCTCTGAGAATTTTTCTTACTTTCTCTGATTGAGTGTATTCCTTTCCTAGGCTCTTTAGTTGATTCACAATTAGAATGAATCTCTTTTGGAGTTCTTTTATAGTTTCTCCTTCAGCCATCTTGAAGCTCTCATACTCTCCAATGCATGTGTTGAGTCTGTTCTCCCTGACCCCAGATGTCCCTTCATGTGCAATCTGCAGAGTGTCCAACATTCCTTTTACAGTGGTACATTGTGAGACCCTGTAGAATTCGTCCTGGTTCAGGGCACTGACTAAACAATGCTTTGCTTTAAAATTCAGTAGGACTCTCCTCCTGTCTTCATCATTCCATTCTGCTTCCAGCTTCTCTTTGTTTCTTCCATCTTCAGTTAGAGCCATTGGGACGAAATCTCCTTTATCAATGACTGACCAGATGTCAAGATCAATTGATTGGAGGTAGATCTGCATCCTCATCTTCCAGTACCCATAATGCTCTCCACTGAAGCCTGGTGGTCTGTTAGTGTTGTTACCTTCAGGAAGTATATTCTCTCCAAAGCCAGCCATCTTTGTTCCCGGACTGTAAAATCCTTTGAATGGGAATCCGGGCTCTGATACCACTTGTTAGCAAGGCTGACTTCCCAAGAGGGGGGGTGAATTGGGAAGATTGAACTTTTTCTGCACAAAGTGAAGTAAGTGAAGATATCACAGTATAATGAAAACAACGTGTAAAACAGAGCAAGCTGAAAAGTAGAGATAAGGAGAAGAAAACTCAGTGATTTATTCTGGTTCGGTCTATCCACTTGACCTACATCCAGTCCCCAAGACACCTCTTGAGATTTGTCCACTATACAGCAAGAATTTCAACGGGCTTCTTGCTAAGGCCACAGTACACGAGTATGCTCTGTTTCTGAGCTCTCTCAAACTCTCCAAGCACTTTCACTATGTGCTTCCCAATCCCCTTGTGAATACCCCTCACAAGTAAATCTATCTCCCAGATGAAGAATAGATTGATTACAATGAAATAACTCTCTTGAAAAGAGTAGATATGAAAGTTTAAGTACTAGTATAGAAGTTGAGAGGGTAAAAGCTTTTTGAAGAAGATTCAACAGAAATTCGGTATATATATGTTTGATTTTGTTACCCACAACTTCAAATGATGTTGTATTTATAGATTTAGGTCTCAAATATCCGTTAGAGACTAAATCTATCCGTTGGGGAAGTTATCCAACGGTTACTCTGAAAAACTATCCGTTTACCAACCGCATTTAATGTTTCTGACATACTGAAATTCGAATTTTGGTTGGTCAACAGACGAATTTCGAAGGAACTGAAGGTTGAAGCTTCCAACGTTAAAATACGAAGTTCGTCTGTCCATAGAGTGAAATTCGAATTTTGAAACTTATAGAGTATTTTCTCAATGTGACATACGAATTTTCAAGAAGAAAGTTTTTCTGTAAATCGTGAACAGTGTTTTCAATTTTCTACAGTACCCTCGAAATTCGAATTTTGGATGCCCAAAATTCGTCTGTCCATTGAACGTTCAAAGAGGCACAGTAGTTCACTTTCTTCGAAATTTGAATTTTGACGTAGTGAAATTCGTCTATCAGAGATCAATTTTGGGACTTAATTTCCTTTTGATTTCAGATGAACTCTATCATAGTTTCAGACGAATTTCTTTGGTTTTCACAAGTTGTGTTTTGTCTGAAATTCGAATTTTGAAACCGCAAAGTTCGTCTGTCCAAAAAGGCTTCTTTGAGACTTATATGAAAATTTGAATGTTGCAAAGTCAAAGTTCGTCTGTCAGAGAGCATTTTTCAAACTCAATTTCTTCTTCATTTCAGATGAGCTTTACCATAGCTTCAGACGAATTTCTTTGGTTTTCACAAATTGCATTTTGTCTGAAATTCGAATTTTGAAACTGTAAAGTTCGTCTGTCCAAAAAGGCCTCTTTCAGACTAGATGAAAATTCGAATTTTGAAAAACCAAAATTCGTCTGACAGAGAGACATCTCTTCAGACTTGTTCAGTTTAATCTCGAAATTCGAATGTCCTAAGGCAAAGTTCGAATTTCCAATTTGACAGTTTAGTTTGAACTTTCAACCTTCGTCTGTTTGTGGGTATTTTCCAAATATTTCAAGATTTAACATGAAATCAAAGTTTGAAAATATCTTTTCTTCAAATCAAAATCTTTTACCCAATCATAGCAAGAACTAAGACTCTACAAAAAATCTACCAGCAAGTACTCATAAAATCTTCACTTGAGATAGCTTTGATCTCCTTTGATATCTTCAATCCAAGCTTTTGAGTGTTGGTTTAGAATCATCAAAACTCTTGTTTCAACAGTTTACATAGCTCAAACTTGTCCAAACTAGATTCTTAACATTACATAACACTTAGAAGAACATAATGGCAGCAAAGCATAGCCTTACAAGGGCACATATGATTTCATATAATATTACAAGGAAACAAGTAGCAATGTTAACAACCAATTAGATTACCATTAATCTTCTCCTTGCCTCTTGCCTTTTGGATGGTCTTGTCATCACTTAGACCTATCAAGTGAATGTTTGAGGTGATGAGATTATAACAATCTTGATAGCAAGTCACATTCCACACATTACATTATCAAGCAAGTTATAAAAACATTATAAAAATCATATTGAAAGATATAACACCATATTATTTATAAATATTTTGGTACTATAACAACTTAGAAAATGGACATTCTGGGAAACAAAACCCTTCATTTTTACAATCAAAACCAATCAACATTAAACAAATGGACAATATACCATATTACAAAACATTAATATAGCAAGATTACAATAAAGTCCAAGAATGGTAACTTAGCTACCTCTTGAAGATCTTTTTGGCTTTTTCACTTGAAACCAAAGCTTCCACTAGCTTTCTTGAACTTCCATAAAGTCTTTATGAAAACTTAAAATCCCATATAACTTGTTTCAACCTAAATCATGAAAAGAATACTTGTCTTTAAGGTTTTCACCATGAGAAAACCATTTTTGGCATCAAATTAATGAAAATCCAACTCCTACTATCCCTACCGGTCTGGCCGAAATGCATCATATAGAAGGAAGAGATGGTTTTTCCAAAAGCTTGCTTCAAACTCATGAAAACTTGTTTCCTTTGCAAAATCTCATGCTTTCTCTAAGTTTTATGGCATGAAATCACTTTCCCTCACACTATCATGCTTGGGCTGAAAATGGAGTGTCAAGAGGAGAGGAGAAAATTTCATTCCAACCAACTCAAACCACTTGGAAACTAGGCTAGAAGGCATGAAGATTACATGTTAGCAAGCCTACCAATTTTCTTGGATTTCCTTTTTCCTATTTCTTCTTTCCTCTCTTCACATTCTCTCCTCTTGCTCTCATTGTTTCAAACCATTCTCCCTTCCTTTCCCAAGTGTATGGTCAGCCAAAGATAGAGGGAGTATATAAAGTGAGCTTAACCATGGTTATTTGCTTAGGTTAGGTTACTTTTCCACCTTTGGTTAATTAACTTTGGTAAATGAAAACTTAGCAATTAAGTCTTGTAATTCCATCACATGTGTGATGAGGTGGCGCCACTTGAGGGGTACAACATAATTTTCCTAGCCTTGATGGTTTTACCTATTTATTTTATCAAAAATTTTGGGACATAGTGGGTGAGCAAGTGTGTCATATGGTAAATTCTTTCTTTTCTTTTGGTTTTTATTTAAGTTTGATTAATCAAATTAATCTTGTTCTTATTCCGAAAATTGATGTCCCCAAGTCTGTTAATCATTTTAGGCCCATTAGTTCCATTAGTTCCCAAGACTATTTATCATTTTAGGTCTATTAGTTCCTAAGTCTTAAAATACTTTTTCGAAGGTTCTCACTAATAGGCCGAAGCCTTTTCTTAATAATATTATTTCTAAGAGTTAGAGAGCCTTAGTTCCTAGGCGTTTAATTCAAGATAACATTATTATGGTCCATAAGGCATTTTGTAATATTCCCATTTTTATGAAACATCATAAAATGCATGAAAAGATGTGAAAAGGAGGAAGACAGTAAGGTTACATGTTTGGTCCTTAATTAGAATTAATTTTTCATAAGGTTTTTAACAAAAATTAATTCCAGTACTGAGTAAAAAATGATATGCAATATACCAGTTGGATGGAAGTTCATCTTGAGTTGAGTGCAACGGTATAAGTATTGCGTAGCTGAGAGATTGAAGTTTAAAGATAGACCAATTTGAATTTTATTCAAAAGGAATTATTAAAAAAAATTGGCCTTTAGGGAAGGTTATGACAAAATACCCAAAAGAATTAGTATTTGTGTTTTTGACCTGACTCAGGGGCAAAATGTAATATCTTAAATTTTAATGGATATTAAATAATGCAAAATGATAAAAATGAGGAATATCTAAAAATATGTCTAAAATCTTAGAAAATAGAGAGATATAGAAACCAACGGTAAAATAGTAAAAAGTCATTTTTCTGAATTACAACTAAAAAGCAAAAAAAATTATATTTAAATATTTTGCAGATTGGCCTTTAAGAAGAAAATCACGTGGGAATGGTTAAAACTTTGGTGACAATTACAGCTAATGACCTAAAAGTTTCAAAAATTATAAATTTATCTTGGTCAAGAACTTTTTGTATATATGAAAAATTATAGTCAAAATAAGGCTCTTGATAAGCTAAACCCAATGGAATATTGTTTTGAAGTTAATTAGATTAATATAATTTTTATTGGGCATTAAAGTTTTATAGTTAATATTTTACCCAATAAAAGTTATTTTAAACTGTGGAAAAAATAGTACCGAGTTAAGGATAGTGAATGAGCCTTACCTAAATATATTTTTAGGTTAAGATAATGATTTAAGTCCAAAAGTAATTTTTGGATAATCCTATACCAATTTTATGACAATTTCAGTAAAAATATTTAATCGATATGGGTAAATTTAATCAGTAAAAGGTATATTGATCCATAAAACTTATTGAAGCAATTTTTGGTAAAAAATGAGGTCGAGACATGTCTAGAAAGCAAGTAGGGACACCAATGGAATTAACTCAAAAGCTTTAATAGAAAAGTGACTAAAGGTTAATGTGATTAACTATGATTAAGTTTCCATTTGATGTCTTTCCTTTTGGTTTTGGGTTAAAGCTTGGTTAAGATATCTTCTTCACTAAAATCAGGTTTGGTCCAGCAGCAAAGAAGGCAAAGAAGCACAAAAATTTTTAAGCAAAGTTGAGAGACAAAAACACCAAGGTAAGTTCTAATGATCATTTCCTGCATATCCAAGTGCTTGTGATAGTTTTCATGGAGTATTTTCTCCTCTTTCACCTCTGTAATTTTCATCCATGAGAGGGAGTAGAGAGAGAAAGTTGAGCCATAGCCAAAAGAGTGTAAGAAAAACCATAGAAATTTCTCATGATGCAAGAATATGTGATTATATTGAAAGTTTAAGGAGTAATTATTTTTCCATAATTTCTTCCCATTTTTAGCTGAATTAGGGTCTCATATAGGAAGAGAATTTCATGATTTTGACTCTGAAAATGGATTCTTTGGATCCAAAATAAGTAAAGACAAGTGGGTTGTACAAGAAATTCCAAAATGATAACTAAATAGAATTTTAAGATTCAATTTTGCCATTTTGTGAAGGAGGTCATGAAATTAGTGGCTAATGACCTTAATTTGTAATGCATTAGGATTCAAGGAAGTCTTGGAAGATCAAGGAAAGGTTTACCAAGTTTGGAAAGCAAAGGAAAAACTTAAGGTAGTTACTTTCCTTATCAATCCTTTATGTTACCATTATTATTTTCATGATTTAATGAATATGCCATATGTTTGTATGAATGTTTTGTGATGATATTGATTGGTTGGTTGGTTGGTTGAAGGGTCTTGTGACTTTAGGATATCTATTTTACAAAGTGTTACCATACCAAAATTTTTATGAAATATTATGGTATAATATATTCTTATAACTTTATTGATGATTGATAAGTGAACTCTTATGAAACCCGTCCAAAGAACCCACTTTTATGTGTATAACACCCAGATCATTGCTAAACAAGGAACACAAAGACTAGACAGCAAAGAAAAGAATAAAGACGCATGATAACAGAAGCAAAGGAAGCCAAAAATAAAGAAATAAGATGGATAGATGTTGGTCTTGAGAAGTAGAACCCAAGAGAACCGGTCTCTTGAACCCTAGTTCCGGTGACGCCATAAGGAAGGACCAATTCCTTGATAAGTCGCAGTTCGCTCTAGCACTCAAAGAATGCAAGAGAAACTCACAAAAGTTTGAAACTTTAATCATTCAAATCTGAAAAACGTACATGAAAGTTAGCCTTAAATAGGCAAGGTTAAATCTAACCTACTAAGCCTAGAAACCCTAATTAATTTGGGTTTAAGTAATCCTAATAGGATTATGAGACTTTAGGCCCAAACAACACTCCTTAGAAAACTAATAAAATAAAACCCTAAAATAAAATAACGAAAATTCATAAAAATAATAAAATAATACCTAAGCCCTTATAAACATGCCAACACATTAATGAAATCACATGTTTGACACATGACATGTTTATTTACAAGGTGGGCTATCAAAAAGACTATTATTTGACCAATTAGGCTTTATTACTCAACATAGTTCAACCCATAATTAATAAAAATGAAATTAAAATAAATCTAGCCCACTAATGCCTAAGTCACATGCTCTTTTAGTGAAGCACATGATCTTTTATGTAATATCCTCTAATGGGCTCATCTTGGGCTTAGATCTGAAACTTATATTTTGAAGTTGATGATCTCACTTAAGCTTGGGCTTTATATTTAGCACCATGATGAAGTCTTCCAAGCTCTCCATGCTCCGCTCCAAACTCTTGCAAGTCATGCTAAGCCCTTATTCTATCATTCCCTCTCTCCTCGAAAGGATTCGTCCTCGAATCTCCATAATCTACATGGAAAGAAAGGGAACGATTAAAAGCATCAAATAGATAACAAGGAGTATACTTACCTTTCAGACTTAATTGTTGCTTTGTGGCTTTGATCTTCACATTAACTTGGAAGACAATATTCTCCCTTGGCTGCAAATTGGCTTTAAATGTTCCTCTAAGCTTTTGCAACCAATCTCTAGGATCAAAAACCTTACTATGCAATCCATTTGTTTGAATCACATACAACTCATTTTCATGGATTGGAAAATAAGAGCTTTCATCAACCTCACTCAAAACCTGTAACAAAAAGCTAAACACCAATTCCAAACAACAAAACTTAAATGGAACCAAGGTGTTAGCGGATTCATGGGGAATGATATGGGAACAAAACTTAACACAAAAGGACTTAATTGAAACCAATGCATGAGAAAGATCATACGAGATGAAATCTGGGCATATGTGATTATAATGCAATAAACTCAAAATCTGGATAGATTTAATATTAGATGATGATGCACAATGGTAAGACAAAGATAAAGAAGTAATGACTAAAGAAGTACATACTAACACAAAATCAAAAGAAAGGAATGAACTAGAAAGAGAATGGAACATAATAGACTTATGTTGATGAGATGGGACACAATGCTAACAATGGAGCATGAAAGCACATGACGTATGAAACACACAAGCAACATAAAACATAAAACGAATAGGCACTACTTCACAAATGCATAGGAAATACAAAAAACTATGATGATGAGATAGAATGACATAGAAGGATAAACTAGAGAAAGAAGGCACTAAAGTAACTAATGAACTCATTATTGACTCATGCAATTTGGACTCAAAAGAAATTGTTGACTCATGCAACAATGATGGATGATATAATTTAAAGAAATTAGAAACATAATGAGAAGGAAGAAGAAAACACAATGAAGACACATAAGAAAGATAAGATGAAGAAGGAAGGAGTTTTGTACAAACTACTTTAAGCTCACTTTCACTCTCATTCTTCCTCAAACTCTCTTTTTCTTTTCTCTTTTTCCTTTTTTTCTTCCTCTTTTTCACTCTTTTCTCACTTCTCTTCTCTCTTACTTTTTTTGCATTCTTTTTATTTTTCTGGACACTTTCTCTCCTACATCTCTCTTTTCTTCTCTCATTTCTACCATTCTCATTTTTCCACTCTAGCTCACTCTTCAAGTTCTCATGATTTTCACACAAATGAATACATGGCAATAGTTCATGGACTTTTTCCAAAATATTATAACAGTTTCTATCATACCCATTCAAGCTAACATCATAGTCTAAATCTCCATATTATCCGTTTTGTTCATTTTCTTTGCATCTAGTCTAAATCTCCAATCACCATGTCAATATGCTCAATATCATCAATGTAATCATAAGAACCAATTTCCAATGAAATCATATCATCAACACTACTAGGAATTAGTATGCTACTATCTAAAGAATTTTCAATCAAATCATTAGCAACATGTAAAGCATTATATTTCTCTAAAAGTTGCACACAATCATGGCTATTAATCTTATAAGCACAAGCAACTTCATTATTTTCCAATTGTGCTACAACATTATTTTCAATTTGCACACTAGAAGCACAACTAGAATCATCTAAGCCTTCTAACACAACACTATCAACATCTGGACTAATTCTCTCTTCAAGATTTAGCAAGATATCATGTTCAACCCCATTATCACAATTAATAACATTAAACTCATTGGGATTCTCAAGTTCAACACATCCCAATTCGGATTCCAATTCAGTTGTTCCCTCACAAGAGATATCATCAATGCAAGCAACATCATTTATCTTACTAGAATTATCACATGTTAAATCACAAGAGACATTAATATCTAAGTTTTAAGGATTAGGCATACCTGTAGTGGATTCTCTCATTCCATCATTAGTTGTTGAAATGGTAGCAACATTATCATCCACTCGATCTACTTTCTCTAAGTAGGAATCACATGAATCTTGGACCACAGGCATTTGCATCTCCTTGGAATGTTCAGCCACACTTTTAGCTTTGGATGGCATGTATTTTTGCCTCAAGGCTGCTCTCATTTCATTCCATGTTATAATGGAAGGTTCTCCATTCGTAACTTGTCTAGTTTCCATCCTTTTCCACCAAGCAGCAACCTTTTTACCCAATCGAAGGTAAGCACATTGTGCCTTCCCTATTTCGGAGTAGTTGCAACATGCGAAGGCTTGTTCAACTTTTCTTTCACAATCCAAGTAACCATCAGGATTTTTCTCATCATGAAATAGTGGGATCTTCGGTTTGATCTTGCTAATAACATCCATGTGAGTAGGAACCTTTGGATTACGCCTTACTTTAGTTTTAGAAGGAAACTCTAGGCGATCCAATTTTGCATTCACTTCCTTAATTTGATCATTGAAAGTCCTTAATAAGGCCTTAAAATCAACTTCTCCAACAGCCATGTTTATAATCTCAAATGTTAGTATAAGACAAAGAGAAAGAAATAGGGACCTCACACACTCTCTCACGTGTTTCACTCAAATAATGCAAATGCACTTGTGTTTCACACTAAGTCAAGGCTTTTTCAAATATGATACAATTTCTCTCTTACCTTTTTCCACTCAAAACTTGCTTTCTTATGAGAGTGCTAAATTAAAACCACAACTTCAATCAAAAGGAAATCAGTTTTTAAAGAAATGGCAATCACAGAAAACAAAAGTTCAGAATTAAAATTCTCAAATATCCTAATTTAATTAAATAATAACCAACACAAAATGAGTACAAAAGAACTGAAATTTCCAAAAAGAGGAAAGAAATTTAGGTGCTAGAAATCAAAGACTAATAGTAACAAATAGAATAAAGAAGGATGAAAATTATGAAAGAAATTGATACTTTTTTTTTGTTTCTTTTTTTACTACTCCTTTTTTTTACTACTTTTTTTTGCAGCAATCAATCTCTTTTTTTTATTTTTTTAATATATATATATTTTTTTTTTCTGTTGCTACTTTTTTTTTTCAAACAATTTTTTTTATGAGATGAATAACAAAATGAAAATAGTGAACAAACAATATAATGAATAGTACTGGTGAACAGTAACCTGGAGAGTACGAACAGTGACGCAAACAGTAATCAAAACAGTACCAGAGAACAATTGAATAGTGATGCAAATAGTACCAAAAATAGCATGATGAACAGTGCGCAACGATGCCTGTGAACAGTGACTACGTACGGATGAACAGTGATGTGAAAAAATTTCTGAAAGCACCAAAGATGTGAAACAAGGAAATAAGCAAAATAGAGAATATATCTTGATTGACAAACCTAAGCTCTGATACCAAATGATAAGTAAACCCTTATGGAACCTGTCCAAAGAACCCACTTTTATGTGTATAACACCCAGATCTTTGCTAAACAAGGAACACAAAGACTAGACAGCAAAGAAAAGAATAAAGACGCACAATAACAGAAACAAAGGAAAGCCAAAAATAAAGAAATAAGATGGATAGATGTTGGTCTTGAGAAGTAGAACCCAAGAGAACCGGTCTCTTGAACCCTAGTTCCGGTGACGCCATAAGGAAGGACCAATTCCTTAATAAGTCGCAATTCGCTCTAGCACTCAAAGAATGCAAGAGAAACTCACAAAAGTTTGAAACTTTAATCATTCAAATCTGAAAAACGTACATGAAAGTTAGCCTTAAATAGGCAAGGTTAAATCTAACCTAATAAGCCTAGAAACCCTAATTAATTTGGGTTTAAGTAATCCTAATAGGACTATGAGACTTTAGGCCCAAACAACACTCCTATTGGACCTAGAAAACTAATAAAATAAAGCCCTAAATAAAATAATGAAAATTCATAAAAATAATAAAATAATACCTAAGCCCTTATAAACATGCCAACACATTAATGAAATCACATGTTTGGCATATGACATGTTTATTTACAAGGTGGGCTATCAAAAAGACTATTATTTGACCAATTGGGCTTTATTACTCAACATAGTTCAACCCGTAATTAATAAAAACGAAATTAAAATAAATCTGGCCCACTAATGCCTAAGTCACATGCTCTTTTAGTGAAGCACATGATCTTTTATGTAATATCCTCTAATGGGCTCATCTTGGGTTGGATCTGAAACTTATATTTTGAAGTTGATGATCTCACTTAAGTTTGGGCTTTATATTTAGCACCTTGATGAAGTCTTCCAAGCTCTCCATGCTCCGCTCCAAACTCTTGCAAGTCATGCCAAGCCCTTATTTTATCAATGAATTTATGAAATGTTAATGATAATGTGAATGTATGATTGGGTGCAACTACTGAGATTCTTTGAATCTCACCCTCCTAAATGACGAACCATGCTAGGGAAAGTTCATGGAAAGAGCCAAAGAAGGAGCAAAAGGAATGAAGAAGGCAATGATGAGCAACTTTATTTTACAAGTTTTATTGCTATGTTATGTGATTGTGTATTAATTTATGTATGAGATATAAATTTTGTAATGATGCATGATCATGTCCCTTTAAGTCTTCTCATGATGTTACGTATGAAATTGGAGCAATGAATGTTGATGAATTATTTTCATGAAGCTTATTACATGAGATATGGCATGATTATACTCAAAATGAATAGTAGTAGTTAGAATAGAGGTACTTTATTTGAAACTAGTTCATTAGTATAAGTAATTTATATGCCCTAAAAGTAGATGGAATAAACTTTTCAAAGAGTGAAAGATCACTCAATTTGGCTTAATACATGATTTATGATAAATTTTCAAAATTAGGTTTCAGAACACGGTAAAGTTGGAAACTGGAAGTCTTGACATAGGTACTGGAAATTTCAAAAGGGAATATAAAATCGTACAAAGCTCCAAAAATTTAATGGTTTATATGTATGAAAATATCTATGATTTAGGTTTAAGATGCCACTAATTTTGAAGTAATTGGAGCTATCTAATAAAAGATATGTAAGTTTTTCATAAACTGTTCCAGTTAAAGTTGAGTTATAACCCTTAATAGTTTAAATTAATATCATATTCTACATAAGTAGAATAAAAGTAAAAGAAAAATGTATGAAAACTAGACATCTAGGGATTTCAAATGACATAAATTTTTGCATGTTTTGGCTCACGATAAAAGGAGATATGAATTTTTAAAATTTAAGACCAAAATCTTGGAAAGATATAAAATGACCCAATGTATAATAAAATTTAAAAAATAAACTATATGAATTGGTCTAGTGAATGTCTTGATTCATATTTTTTCCATGTCAAGAATATTTTTAACTATTATTAGAAACTTGAATAATCTTCATATGATTTTTGTAGATTTAGTTATGAATTTTCAAAGTTCGGTCAATAAAAGGGAGAATACCATATGAACAGTACCCAAATTTTTGAAAATGCTAGTTTACATGATTAAGTGATTCAAGCTTTTAATTAATTATAAATGGACTTAAATGAAGTCTAATGCATGGGAAATGAAGTTAAAAGTAAGGTGTTACACATTTCATCATCTCAAACTGAAACAGAGAGTTAAGGTTGAATCGGAAATAAAATTAGATATGAATAATGCCTTTGATAGAGCTAAATGGAATTTCTTATTTGCTCTTCTTTTAAACATGGGTTTCTCTTCACATTGGGTCAACTATATTATGTATTACATTGCATCTATTCAATTTAATATTATGCTATCTAAAAAGTATGTTTCATCTATGCTCCCTAAAAGGAGTCTTCGCCAAGGAGATCCTTTATACCCATATCTCTTTATGTTGGTCAGCAATGCTCTCTCTAGGATGATTGAAAAGCATGGAGCTGCTGGCCTTTTGAAAGGCATCAAGTTAGCAAGAAAATGCCCTAATCTTACTCATTCTCTATTTGCAGATGATAGTGTTTTTTTCTTAGATGGAGATCTTGACAATTGTAGAATATTGAAAATTTTATTGGATAAACATTCACTACAAAAAAACTGGAAATTTGAGACGAAAATTTGTGATGGATTTTAGTTTTGTGACAGATTTTGTGATGGATCATGTCAGTCACATTTTAACTAGTCACAAATTTTTTGTGACAAATTTTGTAAAGGATTTGTGACGAATTTGTGAAATTTTTGCCACAAAATCCGTCACAAAATTTTTGTGATGAATTTTGAGATGGGTTTGTTTCATCACAAAATTCGTCCCAAATTCCTAATTTTCTTGTAGTGTTGCTCTGCGTCAAGTCAAGCAATTAATTTAGGTAAGTCTTGTCTCTTCTCAAAGAGCACCCCAAAACTTCTTAAAGAGGAAATTGGACATATTTTTCAAATTCTTGTAGTTGATGTTCCTTGTTAATATCTTGGTCTCCGAGTTATATAGGGTTCATAAAAAAACCGAGGCATTAAGTTTTGTCAAAGGTAGTCTAAAAAGGAAAATAGAAAGATGGCATAACTCTTTTCTCTCTTAACCAAGAAGGGAAGTTCTAGTTAAATTTGTTGCTAGCGTTATTTTGGTTTTTCCCATGTCTTATTTCTTATTTCCCAAAAGTGTCCATAGAGATTTTGATAGTATTGTTTCTCAATTTTGGTGGGGTGGTAAAGAAGATAAAAGGAAAATTCACTGGGCCTCTAAAGATAGGTTTAAGCACTCTAAATCTAAGAGGGGATTTAGGATTTAAGGATTTTGAAGCCTTCAATCTTGCTTTAGTTGCTAAAATTGCCTGGTGAATTATTCAGCACCTTAATGGGATCTAGGTTCGAATTTTAAAAGGCCTATATTTTTCCTTCTTGTTATTTTCTTGCAGCAAAGAAAGGCACCAATGCTTCTTGGATATAGTCTAGTATTTTGGCTGGGAGATCTCTGCTAGAAGGTCAAATTTGTCTTACTATTAGAAATAGTTGCTCTAACAAGCTGCAGACTAATGCATGGAATCCTTCATTTCCAGGTATGAGGTTATTTTCTGTATGTCCTATGGAAGAATTGAGAGATCTAAAGGTAGATTCAATCATTTCTAATAATTGTTGGAACCTTAAAGGGCAGGACTCATGGCTTAGTTGTTAGCAAGGCTGACTTCCCAAGAGGGGGGGTGAATTGGGAAGATTGAACTTTTTCTGCACAAAGTGAAGTAAGTGAAGATATCACAGTATAATGAAAACAACGTGTAAAATAGAGCAAGCTGAAAAGTAGAGATAAGGAGAAGAAAACTCAGTGGTTTATCCTGGTTCGGTCTATCCACTTGACCTACATCCAGTCCCCAAGACACCTCTTGAGATTTGTCCACTATACAGCAAGAATTTCAACGGGCTTCTTGCTAAGGCCACAGTACACGAGTATGCTCTGTTTCTGAGCTCTCTCAAACTCTCCAAGCACTTTCACTATGTGCTTCCCAATCCCCTTGTGAATACCCCTCACAAGTAAATCTATCTCCCAGATGAAGAATAGATTGATTACAATGAAATAACTCTCTTGAAAAGAGTAGATATGAAAGTTTAAGTACTAGTATAGAAGTTGAGAGGGTAAAAGCTTTTGAGAAAAAGATTCAGCAGAAATTCGGTATTAACTAGTTTGATTCGTTACCCACAACTTCAAATGATGTTGTATTTATAGATTTAGGTCTCAAATATCCGTTAGAGACTAAATCTATCCATTGGGGAAGTTATCCAACGGTTACTCTGAAAAAATATCCGTTTACCAACCGCATTTAATGTTTCTGACATACTGAAATTCGAATTTTGGTTGGTCAACAGACGAATTTCGAAGGAACCGAAGATTAAAGCTTCCAACGTTACAGCACGAAGTTCGTCTGTCCATGAAGTGAAATTCGAATTTTGAAGCTTACAAAACATTTTCACAATGTGACATACGAATTTTCAAGAAGAAAGTTTTTCGGTTAAGTGTGAACAGTGTTTTTAATTTTCTACAATGCCTTCGAAATTCGAATTTTGGAACCCCAAAATTCGTCTGTCCCTTGAACGTTTAAAGAGGCACAGTAGATTACTTTCTTCGAAATTCGATTTTTCAAAGGGTGAAATTCGTCTGTCAGAGAGACTCTTTTCAGACTAATTTCATCATTCGAATGTTGCAAGTTCTCATCATTCGTATGTCAATATTTTACTTTAACAGACTCAAGAACTTAGCTTCTGAAATTCGAATTTTAATGTTCAAAGTTAGTCTGTTAGAAAGCAGTTTTGAGACTTAAATCATTCTTGATCTCAGATGAACTTTATCAAACTTTCAGATGAATTTCTTCTATTTTCTCAAGTTTTGTTTTGTCTGAAATTCGAATTTTGAAGACTCAAAGTTCGTCTGTTGCAAAGAAGCTTCTTTCAGACTTATTTGAAAATTCGAATGTTGGAAGTTCAAAATTCGTCTGTCAGAGAGCATTTATCAAACTCAATTTGATTTTGATTTCAGATGCATTTTATCATAGTTTAAGACGAATTTCTTTGGTTTTCACAAACTTCATTTTACTTTAAAATTCAAATTTTGAGAGTGTGAAGTTCGTCTGTTACCAGAAAGGTTTCTTTCAGACTGGATGAAAATTCGAATTTTGAACAACCAAAGTTCGTCTGACAGAGAGTCATCTCTTCAGACTTATTCAGTTTTAGCTCGAAATTCGAATGTCCAAAGGCAAAGTTCGAATTTCAAACTTGACAGTTTAGTTTAAACTTTCAACCTTCGTCTGTTTGTGGGTGTTTTCCAAATGTTTCAAGATTTAACATAAAATCAAAGTTTGAAAACATCTTTTCTTCAAATCAAAATCTTTTACCCAATCATAGCAAAAACTAAGACTCTACAAAAGATCTAACAGCAAATACTCATAAAATCTTCACTTGAAACAGCTTTGATCTCCTTTGATATCTTCAATCCAAGCTCTTGAGTGTTGGTTTAGAATCATCAAAACTCTTGATTCAACATTAGTGAGGTAGAAATTGAGGCTATAGAGGGTGTTTGGTTTGCATTTTTGCAAACCAAACTGTACTTTCTAATCATCATTTTCTCCTTTTTCATCCAAACAACTTTTCAGTAAACTTCTCTACTTTTATCCAAACTTCATTTTTGTAAACTGTAATTATTCTAACAGTACTTTTACAAAAAAACAAACCAAACGGGCTACAATGCTTCTAAGGTCATCCCTTCTAGAAATGATAAATGGACATGGGTGGGAGGGAGGAAGAGTGGATATTCTGTCAAAGAAGGCTACAAGGTTGCTCTCCCTCAATTTCCTTCTAATTCTTTGTCTAAGCCTAGTTGTTCTTTTATGATTCCAAAATGAATTATGGCAGAATATATGGTTGTACTAATGCTTGACATTCATATTTCTAATTCTAATATTAAAGAATTGAATTCTAGCTATGTTAATGCTTTTTCGAGTTGAAATTTAATGATTGGAAAAATGACCTCACGGCTGTTATTCTGTGGCAAATTTGGAAAGCCCACTTCTCTTGGCTTTTTATGACAAGAAAAATCCTGATCTTTGTTTTATTATTAATTATTCATAGGAAATTCTTAGGGAATATTGGGAAGCAAATTGTTGGTGTAGCTCCACTAATACAATAGATTCTCTTAAGAAGGATGGTATAGCCTCTTGGACAGCTCCCTCACCAGACTCTTAAGATTAATTTAGATGGAGCCTTCAATGAAGTTTCTAGTGCCACTGCAATCAATTTTGTTATTTGTGATAGCAATGGTTTTAATAAAATCCGTTATGCTTCCTCCACTCTTATGTCAGAATCTTTAACCTTTTTTAATGTTGTCTCTTTTGCTACCTCTAACAATCTCTCGAATGTTATTTTTGAAAGTGATTATCTTTCCCTAGTTCTTGCTACTGTTCCATTTAGTTCAAGAGATTTTGGAAGGGATGGAAGGGAAAATTTTTATCTTAATTTTTTTCCGAACTAAATAAGGGAAAATGAATATTTCACTCTTGTCCCTTCCTCTCCTTTCTGTCTAAAGACGAGAGTAAAAGTACTCTTCCCCTTATTTGATTTGAGAAGAAAGTATGATGAAAAATTTTCCCTCTCCTCCAAAATCCCTCGAACCAAACGGATTAAACTCTCATAGTTGTAGTCCTAACTGGCACTGTAGTGTTCTGCTCATATACCCTTGATTTGAGGAAATCTTTAAGAAACCACAATTTATCTTGGACTCCTAGAATGACTAACTTAGCTATTAATTAGGTTGCTAGAACTACTCTTAATTACGTTGCTAGAACCACAATCTATGCATTCAATTTCGCCTCCCTCTCGCAAGGGTTTTGGTTGATTTTGGTTGTCTTTTGCAGTCTTGTTTTTTTTTCTCCTTTATGTTTCTACCCTCTTGGTACTCTTTGCTTTTATTTAATCTTATTCCTCTTTACTAGCCCAAAAAAAAAAAGATTGAAAACTTTGCTTTTTTTTTGCCCATTTTTTTAAGAAACAAATCAGTGACATTTTTTTATTTTCATAAATAAGCCTCTTTTTTTGAAAAAATTGGAAAATTAGGCCTCTTTAATTTTATTATGTAAAAATGTCTTTATTTATGATATCATACCATACACCATTTAATACATCAAATAAAAATTTAAGATAATTTAAAATAATAAAATGAATTTACATAATAAATTATAAGTGAAAATGATTTTACAACAAAGTATTATTAATATAACATAAGTATTAAAATTATAAAAAAGGGGGAAAAAAAGTAAACACTTGTCTTACGTTGAAATCATCCTTCATTGACCTCTACAACCTTGTTTGTCACACTCTTTGAAAGCATATTCATTTCTTTTAGCTTTTGTTTTTGTGATTGGTTTTTGCCCATTTCCTTATAGTCTCTAAATTCCAATCATTCTCCCCTCTTCAAAAAATTTTGTTAGTATAATAACTCTCGAATTTTACCATTTTAATCCCTCATTCTTAGTGCCTTTGTTAATGAATTTTGGCTTATTTTTGGATTTCAAAGACCATATTTGAATTTTTAAGCCAATTTTCTTTTCAATCTTAAATTGGTATTAAAATGGAATTTTGTTCCCCAATTCTCAATACGTTTGGTCCTTAATGGCCATTATCTTTAAATTCTATATTCATTTAAATCAAGGAATTTTTTTTTGCCAAAATCAAGGATTAATTCTTCCAATCTTGATTAATTCTTTGCTTAATTAATATTTTCATAATTGGATTATTTGGGGTGAGAATTGTTTGATTAAATTAAATTATGTTAAGTGGCCTTTATAATGGGACTTCTTATCTTTTAATCTTGGTCATTCATTCTATCTTCTAATTTTGATCATCCATTTTATCTTTTAATCTTAATCCCTTATTTCATTTTTTAATCTTGGTCATCTATCTTCTTCAAATTCTAGCCATCTATTCTGTCTTTTAATCATAACCTTCCATTTCTTCTTCAAATCAAAGCCACCCATATTTTCCATTTTATTTTCCCTCTCTATTTCTCTTCTTAATTTCGAAATTCCCTTAATAATTGGACATTTTGGATTTTGATTTTTGGCATTTCAGCTTCATGGCACATTTCTCATATATATATAATTAAGTTAATTTATGACACATTAATTTTAGACACATGTATTATTTGGGCTTAGATTTCATTTTATAAATATTACATGAATTTAATGTTACATATTTCTTTAATGGGTCCAATTTCTTTTATGTAGGGCATAGAACTTATTGAAGGATGTCATTGGAGGATTTTTAAGGGAGTAAATATGGCATCTACCTCAAGGAAAAATCACATCATTTCTTATTTTTTATTTTATCTATTTTTTTATTGGCTTGTTCATTCTACTCTCCCTTCCATTGGTTGAAAATTATTTGCCCCTCTCTCCTGCTTTTTCCCCAAGACTTAATCCCCACCCTCCATTCCTCTCCATGCAACCACACTCCTCCATTCCAACCTAGACCTATTCACTCTCTAACCCTAGCCTCCATAGAAAATTCACAAGTCTCTTTCCCCCTTCATTTTCTCTCATTTTCCTTCCATTTTCCTTTTCTTTCGTTTTCCTTCATTTTCCCTTCACCCAAACACATACCCAGGCCATATCCACCACAATCTCACCATAAACCCACAATTCCTTCATTAATCATTCATTTTCTTGCTTCTTTTCTTGATGGCTGAATGTCTCTTCATGGTTTGGAGATAAGCTAGCATGGTGGAGAAGTAAAGAGCTTAGTGGTGATCATGAAAGCAAGCTAGAGAAGGAGGACAAGTGTTCATGGGCTTAAGGAGGATTGGGGAGTTCTACTTTCATGCTAAATTTCTCTTCTAATTCTACGTTTAATGTTGATTCTAGGTTTATATTGAAATTAGATTTAGGATTGGATTGGATAATGTTGACTTTGATTGTGATTTTGTAGTGAGAATCTACTCTATGGTTAGGTAGATTGTTAGTATAGAATTGTAATTGATATTGGCATTGACCTTTGAATTGAATTATACTATACTTTTTATGGTTATTGAGCATGGAATTTGGTTTTAATTGGTTGGTTATGATGCTGTAATTTTCTGTTATAAATACCTAAGCATGCTTGGTTAGATTATGTTATGTGGCCATGCATGATTTTGACTTAGTATGTGTACTAATTGTATGACTTGGTTAACTAATTACCTAATTGGCAACTCGGTGATTAAAAGCCCTAATTTACAACAACTTAATTAATCCAAATTAGCTCCTAAAGTAGTGAATTTAATTAGCTTAAACAAGCAATCATGTATTAATCAAGTGTAGGGGTTCCAAACTAATATAATGGTGTGATGCTTGTGCTTTAGAGGGTTCCAGGTGATTAAGTTAATTGGACTCACTAACCATTTCCCTTAATCCTATTAATTAAAATTTGAATGAGGAAGGCCCAATTTCTAAGCCCAATCAATGATCATCACTCTTTCATTATAGTTGATTGCTAGGTTCACCTATTTGCATTTATTAGTTCACTTATTTGCATTCATTATTTTAGTTTCATTGTCTTAGTTTAAATTTATTTTTAATTGCATTATGGCTAATCAAAAACCCCCAATTTCAACTTTTATTTTACTTTTAATCACTTAATTAATTAATCTTAACTCAATTGCACTGCTACTCCTTGGATTTGACCTACATTGACCACTATATTGCATTATCTAATTGAAACCTAATTTAATTTGATACCTCTACGGCATAGGTTGTCATAGTGCAGCTAGTTACCCAATAGGGGGTAAACTAGGTGATGTGAAATTTTTGTGCTCAAGATACACCCAATATGACAATGGAGCACCAGAAACAAGGGCAAATTTGTACATTATACCAGGTGGATAGAAGCAATAAATGAAAAATAAGACATAAGGAATTATCCTAATTCAACCCCAAATCACTTAGTCTATGTCCAATTTTCAAGAAACTTGTGGAGATTTTTCATTATCTCCATAAGTTTGATCCATGCATTTGTTAGCCACTATAACTTGACTTTTTTTTTAGCCTTAAACTCTCCTCACACCTCTTACACAAATGTGATTACAAATTCCCCTCACGAAAACCCTACCTTGAATAATCCTTCTAAGAAATTAGGATGCTCTCATTTTACAATGTAATTACCATTCTCACATCCTGATATGTTAATTAATAATGAAACTGAATTAGTTAGAAAGAGTTAGTAAATGTTATAAACTAACTCTCTAAACTTCCCTATAAGAAATCGTTGTATTGGAGGGAATGGTGGTTAATGAAGTAAATTCCCATTTAGTTTCTTCCCTCTCCCCCCCCCCTCCACTTCTTTTCTCTTTTCTATACCACATCCCTGCTTCATGATTTGGACCATTCTACCCTCACCAACCTTTCACCTTTACCCTTTAGACCTCATCTCCTCCACTTGTTAGACCTCCACCTTCCACTATCATCAACCCCACCTCCTATCGTAGGATCTCTATTGTCATCAACCTGAACCTTCCACTATGAGACTTCCACCTCCATCCATATCTACACCATCATACCTCCTTCCAAATCTATACTATTGGACCTCCACCTTCATTTACCTCCAACTCCTCCACGGTCTACCACTATTACCGACATCTCTCTCTCTCTCTTCTTCTTTCCCTCCCTCTTTCCTTTTCATCTCCATCTCTACCTTCAACCTTGCTTTACAGCATTTGACACATACTAGTGCTGTCATGCTCCTCAGATCTAGTTTGAACACCCATCTACTTTTTTTTTCTAGTTTTACATTTTCTGTCTAGATTTAAATCTTGGTGGTGTGTATTGCTAAAACATGGTTATGGACGTGGCATTGGAGGCAAGGAGAATAAGAAGAAGATGGTAGCTACCATTATTGACCACCTGCCACCAGCTGTCATCCATCGGCCACCGGCCACAACGAATCACTGGCCATTGGTCGTCGCTCCATTAGTGCTATAGCTAGTCGTTAACTGCCATTGCTCACCATCCACTATCACCAAGCGTCAACTGCCTCCCACTAGCCATTACCACTCATCAACTACCACCACCAATTGCCAATCGCCAGCATTAGCCACTAGTTACTAGCCTCCAATGGTCGATAATTGACCACCAACCCCACTACTTGTTAACCACCATCTTCAGCCAAACAAAATATTCAAGTAAAGAAGTGTTTTTTATGATTATAACCAAACATAAAATGATTTCTGCCTTAAATAATTTGAAAATCAAATTTTTTAAGTTTAAGCAAACTATCCCTGAGTTTTTTCTTTTTAACAAATGAAAATAAAATAGCTGGACGTTGAACTTTTTTTTTTTTTAATGAATTGGACATTGAGGGCTTGAGGCCGAGGGTAAATCACTTGTCCAAATAGCATCCACTAGTGTCGTTCACGATTACCAATATCCATCCAGTAGCAACAGAAATGTGGAAGCTTTGTAGTTTTTTTTTTTTTTTCCAAGGTGGAAGCTTTGTAGTTGAAACCCCAAATTTCAGGAAATCTCGAAGACGGAGATAGACCAAGACTGTTAGTATTATGTGGATAGACCTCAAATTGGAACAGTATGAAGAAGGAATAAGATCCTGGGGCTATGAAATCAGTTCCGCCATCTTCATTGTCGTTGATTTCCCAGCCATGTTCCGCAAGTAGCTCCTGCTATTACAGTGCTTCTTATTCTTCCTCTCTCACTGGTGTTGCTACTTCTTCTCCTTACAGGACCATAGTTGCCAAAAGCAAGAAGCAGCATGAGGCTTCTAAGGTTTTTCCCCTCTAATTTCCTGAGTTTTGCTTTTTCAAATTAATGTATGATTGTTTAGTTTCTCCTCAATTTAATAGTTGTAGTAACTCTTCTTCGAGCAAATCTTGTTGAGGATATTTTTACTTAATGTATAATTGTTTAGCTTTTCCTTAATTTACTAGTTGCGGAAATTATAGCAACTTTTGTTCGTGCAAATGTTGTTGAGTATGTTGTTCGCGCTTGTATCGATAGGGGCGAATTTGTGCCTGTAAGTGATGCGGATATTGGCTCGTAAAAGTCTGGAAAAGTTAGCGAAAACAAATTTATCGTGTAAACTAATAAAATTCTAACATAGTGTGCAATTTGCATGTTAATTACGATGTACAATTTGGCTGACATTGTCTCTGATTCTCTCTCTAGTTGCCACAGAATCATTGGCCCTCCCATTTGGTTGGATATTATTAGGATTTATCATGTTGTAGTCTGTTATAGGGAGAACATCTATTCTTGGTGATTGCATATTAGGATCTCAAATATTTACATTTTATTTTTGGTCAGATAATTAAGAATACTTCTTTTAGATGGTTGGTGGTTGATAAATGGTAATTTGCCCGTTCTGATGGTCTTGCAGTGTTAGAGAGACAGGGAATTAAGTCTAAGAGAGAGAGAGAGAGAGATATTTACCTGAGTATATCATTATGCATGCCCCTCAAGGACAATGTAGTCATTCTGAGCCTGTGACTTGTAGGTCAGCCCAATCCGACGGGTGTAACCCAAATTCTGATATATCAGTGCTATTTATTCCCTTTCTTCTATTTCAAACAGTGTTTGTGTTGGAGAGCTGTTTCTGTTTTTCTGATAATTTTATTGTATTTATATCCTTGAGAACCCCCCTAGGGGGGTTATGACTAAAAAAGTGATTCAGCTCCTGCACTGCACCTTTTCCTTTTCCCTAACAGTCACATTTGATGAGGCTTGCATATTAAAAATAAAAAAAAAAAAAAGCTCATGACTCACAACACAGTTAGAATTTCACATAAAGCATATATGATTCAAGTTCTGGGTCATGTTTTCTTAATATGAAGAACACACACTGTGATCATATTTTATTCCCAAGAAATGGTTGGAAAAGAAAAATTGTTATTTTCCCTTTCAAATACTGTATTTGTGAACAAACGAATGACCTGTCAAATATTTACGCAGATAATCATTTACATACCTCATTTTAGATTATGCCTAACATCCTTTTTTCGGTAGGGTTCTGAGTCATCTCCTCCGAGAATTACATCAAATGTGAAGCAAAACCTGCAATTCCTCAGGTTATGGAAGGTAGGTTATGTGCTGCAGCAAAATTCGTATTACGACCTCCTTTATTTGTCTCAATTGATAGATACCTTGTAGGAGTTCCAAAAAAGAAAGTCTGGCAGCCCCAGGCCTTCAACCAGTTACCGCAGAAAGAAGGTAGAGAAGGAGGATATTCTGGAAGATACAGAGCTCTTTCGTGATCCCACCCAGAACCTCTACTAGTAATACTCTCCCCATGTTTTTAATGTTGTTTTGGATTCCTTTTTAATCACTTTATGCTTGTTGGAGGAGGTTCATGTTTTTGTTTGCTAAACCTTTTCTACAGTACAAACCAGGGTATAGATAATGCTGTCCCTGTATTGCTTGTTGATGGTTATAATGTGTGTGGCTATTGGATGAAGCTGAAGAAACATTTTATGAATGGAAGACTTGATATTGCTCGTCAAAAGCTTATTGATGAACTTGTAACTTTTAGCATGCTGAGAGGTTTGTACCTATTCTTCTTTTAATGACATAATGGGAGACTGAGTTATACAAAATCACTCTGATGTTAGATATACAAAATCACTCTGATGTTAGATATGTTAAAAAATAATGAAACAAGTGCTCTTGTTGAAACTCTCTACAGAGAAACATTTTATTTTTCTTCTTTTCATTATTTAAGCATGTTAAATTTAGGGGATGAAGGATGAAGAGTGTCATTTTTTTTTATTTGGGAAGCAAAAATAGTAGGAAAGGAAGGTGAATGAAAACAATAAAAGTATTTATATATCATGTCTTGGTTCATTGACGAATCTTTTTCCTTTCATCTTCTTTCCCTCTTCTTTTTAGTTTCTAAAGGCTTAAGCTTGCACCAAGAAAGAGAGCTTGCTAAACATGTAATGCTTTCTGTTATCATGATTTGTGAGTCTCAATACTAAATTAGACATGTCACGGTTGTAACAAAATCAATAAATTTGAGTATTCATACCAAAAATTATAAAATTGCTAATAGGTTATGTTGAGCAAGTGATGACATTGGGTACATTGTTCGTCCTAGATACTCTCAGGATAGTGTTCTAAATAAAATTATCTTAAAGCAACGGTCCAGCAAATAAGGAAAAGCCACTGCCTCAATAAGTGCAGTAAGTCAAGATATTTCATTGTTCTTCAAGTTAATGTCACAAGTTGCATTACAATTGTATACAAATGCAAAGTATGGTAACTAACATTTTAATTTAAACATAAAAATATTTCATTTGAAGAGGCTAAACATTTAGAGACAAAGAATTTCAGATTTTCATATACCATGTTCCTTACCTGAGAGATTTCAACTTTTATAATCTCATGCACTTAAGAATCAATGAAATTTGTAGTCCATTCATTTTGTTGATTCTTCTCTTTGTTATTTGTGAAAATTTACAGAGGTGAAAGTGGTTGTTGTTTTTGATGCAATGTTGTCTGGACTACCTACACACAAGGAAAATTTTGCTGGGTACAGTTTTGAGGCCTAAAACATAGTTAAATGTTCATGTACTAATTTTTAATATTTGATCCCAAGTCTGTAATTTGCATAATTGCAAAGGACCTTCTTCTATTAGCTTTAATAATATTTTGCATGCATGGGACATGAGTTTGTTATGAAATCAGCTATTGATTTCAAGCTATTGCAACAACTGTTATTGCTCCCCTTCCACCGAAAAAAATGAGGTTTCTCTAAATTCAGGTAGATTTTTGCGTGTTACAAATCTCGCGAGCCTTAAAACTTGATGAAAGTATTTTTGTCTTGTGTATATTGAGCCTTTTAAGCTAAAGCTTTTTAGTTCACGAATGTTGCAGTGTTGATGTGGTTTTCTCTGCTGAAACATGTGCTGATACATGGATCGAGAAAGAGGTAATAGAATTTTTGGGCTTGTTTGAATGTGTTCTCGGTTTTAGTGTTCTCAAAACAATTTTGTAGAAGTATTTTTCATAACAAGTTTTTGGAACGAGAAAATAAAAAAATTTGTTTGAATAATTGTTCGTAAAATCATAACTAGTAAGTGTTAAATGAGTTGTTCAAAATTTACTATTTTACCATTAATGAGGTGGGTATTCTCTGTCTTTCTTGTGTTTTTCAAAATAAAAAATGCAGAACACTTTAAAGATGTTGAGTTTTTTGTTTTTATATTTCTTTTTCTAGAACATTTCGTAAAAAATTGGCTTATTAAACAAGTTTTGTCGTTTTTTAATTTTCAAAAGCAGAAAAATATTTTAGAAAACACCAATCAAACAAGCCCTATGGTTTTATGGTTTTATTTCACTGTCATTTTGACAAATAGTTTATTAAAATTTTTATTCCAAGTTTTCTCATAATCCTGCTTTGCATATTTAGCATATACTATACCTCTTGCTTTCTGATTTGGGAATCAAAATAGTGATTAATCTGTAAACATATAAAGCCCCATATTGCAAAATAACTCAATTCTTTGCATGAGGGTCTTGATTATATTTGAGGCATTTATTTTTCAGTGGTTTAAGAAGGGAATGAATAGTTATCTCTATAAATCAATTCTATTGCTCAGCTACCTACTGTCATTTCATGAGGCTTTTTTGTGCCACCTTATCATGTTTTATTATTATCTGCAGTGAAGTGATTCATCTTTGCAAATACTGTATGTATGTATTATTCTTTGATTCTTCTAGGTTGCAGCATTGAAAGAGGATGGATGCCCCAAAGTGTGGGTTGTTTCTTCTGATCATTGTCACCAGCAGGCTGCACATGGAGCAGTACGCATCCTTCCTATGGATTGGAAACTTAAATAAAATTGAAAAGACTTATTTGTTATCAATTGTCTTCGCATTTCTCTTCCAGTTATGTGCTGTGTGCTGACCTAAATCTGCAGCCCTTTCATTTTCTGCAGAAATTCAAATAATTCTCTGATTTCAAAAATCATAATTGACTTTTTGTTCTTGTTATTTCAGTGCACACTATCACCCAAAAATTTAAGCAACTGTAGCCTCATGCTCAGTCTATTAGTCCAAAAGACTTACATTATCACGTATTTTACAGGGAGCCTATGTTTGGAGTTGCAAAGCATTGGTTAGTGAGGTAAAACACCAAATGAAGGAAGAATATTATCTGATTTATAATGAAGACAAATTATAATGTCTAGTATGAAAAAGAAGTGCTATAGAAAGATAATAGTTAAAAGTTTGTAACTTGTGCTTCTGTAGGACTTTCTCTCATATAATGTCTTGTAAGAAATTTTAGTTTACTCTGTTCCTCTCAAAACAATTTATAAAATTTAGTTCTCTCTGCACATTTATAATAGAGGCAATGGATTCAAATCTGAGATGAGCTTGACCACTCTAGACATTTTTATTCATTTTGAGTTTTTTAAATGAGAAGTGCTTTGAATCTTACATGCTCTTGTTCATTTGATTGTTTGGTTAATAGATCAAGGCATCACAAAAGGAGGTTGAAATGATGCTCAAAGAACAAAGGTGTGTTTGCCCATTTTTGATCAATTTAAAAACGGACTACACTTACATATTTTTTCTTATATGCTTTTCATGCTATTCTTCAATTAAAATTTAACATGTAAACCTTTTAAATTTTTGTAAGTTTAAGAATTTAATACTTTTAATATATAATTAATGACTAAATTTACAATGTATTAAAAAGTAATCTATATGTTAACTTTTAATTGGAAAACAACACGAAAAGCATATAAGGAAAATTATAGAATATAAGTATTTTCCTTTAAAAACGACATTGTCTTCTATCAGAAAATATATTTTTTTAATGTTATTTTAGACTTTCGGAAGTATGGTTTTAACTTTGATCTAGATGGCCTGTCTGATTTCGGATCAATATTCTGTAATGCTTCTGCAAACCATTACTTGATTTTGTGGTTTTTGGTCCCCACAAACCTTAGGGTATGTTTGGGAGGTTGGTAGGTTGGGAGGGGAAAGAATCTAAAGAAATATAGAAGAGAAGAAAAGCAAGGAAAGTGATGATTAAATGGTAATTTTCCTTTTCCTTGTTTTGGAGAATGTTCTTTGAAACAATCCTCCAAATTGTGTCTACTTTGGAAGATTTTGGAAATTTTGTTATTATCCTCCTCTCCTTAACTAAGTCTCAAACAAGGACAAAGTTTTGATGAAACCTCTTCCCCTCGGGATGTTGATGGACAAATTCTAGTGTGTGTGTGTCACTCTTACAACTCTTAATATTTTGTTACAGGAACTGATTTTAATTAATCCAACCATTTGAGGGATTAGAGGTCATAATTATGTTGGTCTTTGTTAAATTTTATAGAAATTAGATAGTTATAAGTACGCAGTCAAATAGTTCATGGTTTCATCTATATATATATATATATATGGTCTGAATGGTTTTTTATATTTGAAATATATATATTTTAGTTTTTCAATATATTGATGAGGCATCAAACAAACTTTGGGTTAATGTCAAATTTTGTAAGGATGATATTCATGATGAGAACTTTTAACCTGACAGTGAACTTTGTGAAAAATTCATCATAAGAACTTTAAATTATGTGAGGACCAATGGGCATTGGTCCTAGCAAAAGGGGCTAGGTTCTGCTTAACCATGATGTCTCAGTTTTGAGACTCTGTATATAAAAGACACTTTTGGGAGAGCTACCCCACTTTTGGGGTTGATCCAAGTCAATCCGGATTAATCAGAATTCAATGTGGCTCCGGGTACTTGATGGTTTGCTACTAAAAAACTAAAAAAGATAAAAAAGATTAATTTTGATAGACATCTACGCTAATTGATCCCTCCTCATGTTATGTTTGTGGCTGTTGAGATTTATTTGTTGTCTGATCCTTTTTCTTTTTTTGCATGTCAGCTTTGACAATTGTGCATCTTAACTAAGTTGTTTTTTGAATAGAAATTGTTGTTCTTTGAGAGATAACTGATACTATTTTCTAGGCTGAAGTATATGCTTTGTCCTTTAATTTTATTTGTTCTAATTTCATCCTACTTCCTTCAAAATATCATCAATATTTTCCCCAATCTGTACTCCCCCAAAGAATTATGGATGGGATTTTGAAAGATGATGAAGAAAATTGGAAGAAATAAAAGTCAAGGGATGAAAAGCATACTTTGACCTATTCATTACATGACAATATTTTGCTGCTTGATTTGCTTTTTTGTTCAGACCCACTTCTTTTCAAGGTAGACTATTGAAGCACAATCTTGATGCAGAAGTGGTGGATGCACTGAAGGACCTAAGGCAAAAGCTATCTGAAAATGAGTCGAAGTAAGTCTTCAGGTTATTTTTAGTCTGTTTATCTTCTCTGATAAATATTCTATATTGTATATTTTAGTAGTCAATTTTTTAGTGGTGGATGGTTTCTATTTGTAGGGATATGGGCGAGCACCTATCCATGTGACAAGGTCACTGGATCTCACATTTTGCTGGTATCATGACCATGAGATGACGATCACGAAGGAATATTAAGAGGGGTAAAATAATTTATTCCTTTCGTTGGTAGGCTTATTTAGCTTTAGTTTTTAAGAAAATTATTGAATGCACAAGTGGGTTTTAAGAAATAACTAATTCATTGTCTGGACTTCTGAGGAGAAATTTTTACATATTCTTGAGAGTGTTATGTTATTCATATTCTGTTCAATTTAAGAAGAAAAAAAATAAACAAATGGGACCCAAAAACTAATGCAATAATGGCAAGCCTGTATTTTGTAATCCATTACTCCATTGTCATATAAATGTAGTGTTGCGTGGAATTGACGTTCTGTTGTCTACTATAAGGCCCCATTTGGTACATAGAATAATTTTTTATGGAATAGGATTGGAAATGAGAATGAGTTTTAAAAATATTTTTAGTATGGAAAGAAATCTTGTTAGAAATGGATTATTAAAAGACCATATTGTCCCCAAAAAATTCCCAAAAAAAAATCCCTCCTTTCCCATCAATCCATTTCTTCATCAGCATCTCAATGCCATTGCCAATTAGCCACCATAAACACAAAAGCAGAGAAAAACAAGACAAGGATACTGTGATGGTGGGGGTGTGGCAAGGAGCCTAGCAATGGTTGTTCATGCCGTTGTCAATGCCGTTGAACATCATAAACGCTGTTGAACTTTATTGGCATCGTTATCAATGCTGTTGAACTTCACCAATTCCTCGTGTTCAGATCTCTCGGCAGCGGTGAGTGGCCTCTCATTTGTTCAAATATGGACTGAAGCTTACCAATGACGTCAAAGCTCATTCCTCCTTTCCTCTTCTCCAATGATGATTGAAGCTCGTGGAAGCATACATTGTCAATGTCATTGTTGTTGTGGCTGAGGTTGACGCTGTTAGTGTTACTGCTGCTACCACCGTTGATGACGTTGTTGCCGTCGTCACTAATGAAGGCACGCCGTTGAAGATGAAGGTGGGGCATCAACGATAAAAGCTCGTGGCATTGTTATCAATGCCGTTGAACTTCACCAATTCCTCTTGTGCTCAAATCTCTCGACAACAGTGATTGGCCTCTCATCTGTTCAGATCTGGACTGAAGCTCATCGATGACACCGAAGATCCTTCCTCCTTTCCTCTTCTCCACTGACGATTGAAGCTCGTGGAAGCACACATTGTCGATGTCACTGTTGTTGCAGCTGAGGCCAACGCTATCAGTGTTATCGCCGCTACTGTTGTTAACGACGATGTCTCCATCGTCACTGATGAAGGCACGCCATTGAAGATGAAGGAGGGGCACCAACGATAGAAGCTGATGGAAGGATGGGTATTTTTGTCAAAATGAACCTCATTTCCATGTCCAATTTCTCAAACAGCAAACACCCCCCCCCCCCCCCCAAAAAAAAAAACAAAAGGATTGATCATTCCCATAAACATGGGAGTCATCCATTCCTAGGCATCAGAAAGCCCACATATCAAACGCATCAAGTGATGGAATCCCTCTCCCATTCCCATTCTCTCACCCTAATTCCCTCGTAGTATTAAACTTGCCTAACATGTTTATATGAATGTAGTGTTTTGTTCAATTTGAATTTTTTTCATTGGAGAAAATAAAAATGATATGGAATTTGTAATAATTTCTCTATTTGTAATGAGTTTGTTATTTTTATGGACCAACTAGTGGATTCATTAATTTGCTGTCAAGGAAGCTTATGATTAACGACGTATGTATTAAAATGAAGTACAGTTGTTAAACAGATGTTTTTACTAGCTATTCATCCTTTCTTTTACGGTAAGTTTGATGAAAGAATCATGCTACTGAACCAAGTAAAGGAATTGGTTTCCAATGGTATATTATTTTTTTAACCATGTAAAATTATTGAAATACCTTTTTATTAATGACCTTAAGATTTTCAGGAATCAAAACATTTTTTCAAAATAACTCTTATTTATTCTCTCTTTATGGTGGATGAATTGAATAGAGACAATTTTATTAATGTAAAATAAGTACTATCTTATATTTTGAAAATTATCTTATATATTTAAGACTAAAATAAAATGTTTTATAATATCGAAATAAAAGAGAGTATTTAATATTTATTTACTGTCTTCATATGTCGCTTCTCCTCTTCTTGGTCATTCTATGAATCTATACAATTCTGGCGAAATTTAAAAATAAAAAATAAAAACTGTTCTATTGTCAAACTCTCTTCTTCCCTAGTTGATCTCTTTTGCCTTTCTTCTTTTTTCCTCCTCTTCGTCTCCTTGCTTCCATGCTAACTTGATGAAAGCCCATGCTAACTTGATGAAAGCCCATTAAAGAAACGAGCAAGTAGCTCTTTGATGAATTGCCAAAATACTGGGCCCGATTTGGGCTTCTCTTTTTTATTTCAACACAATACTCTCATGGACAACAAAAAATAATGAAAAAAAATTTATCCAAAAAGTGAAAAAACTTTGGTTTATTTTGGAATAAGTTAAAAAATTACAGTTGAAAATAGTTATATTAAGAATTTTAAAATTTATAATCATTTTCAATGATTTCAAAATAAAAAATTTAGAATTCTGAATCAATTTTTTGTCTCATTCTTTTAAAATATTTTAAAATTTGGTGTTCTATGTGTGTGTGTGTATAAATATATATATATATATATAAACTTAGGTACATGAATTGTAATTTTTTCACAATTACGATTTATGGTTAGTTAAGTTAGCCTTCTTCTATAATTAGTAAACTAGCTTCCTTTTGTATTTCTTCTCTGTGTACTGATTTAAAACCTTCTGCGAGATCTTCATCTTCTCATGGCTTCTTGTGCTCTCCGTGATCTACCCTCTTCTCAAAAAGAGCTAAGCAATTGTTTATGAAATTCTCTCTCTCCAAAATTTTCATTCGTTGATATGATCCTCAAGCAAACTAAGAACTATATCGGAAACAAATATTCACAAACAAGAACAAGTAAATGATCATGTGTTAGATGCCTAGAAACTCATCCCTAAGCCTTTAACAATGATGCTTACGTGGTTGATCACTCCGATTAGTAAGTCACAAGTTTTTGAGAAAACATAAATTTAGAATTATACTAAATAATTCAAAATTATCATTCAACTTAGTGAAGAAAGGTGTTACAAATAAGGTGTTTATATAGATGCCTGGTGACTTAATCTTCAAGTTAAGACTTTTGATAAAATAAAATAAAAAACACTAATCCTAATCAGCCCTAGATTTGCTGCTCAATCAACTAAGATTCTATGAAAATTCTAGAAAAGGGATGCCACATGTGGTATAAGTGGCTTCCTTTATTTCCTAAAATACTAAATCCTAAGAGATCTTAATGAATTAGGAAACTAATGAAAAAGGAATGAAAGGTGGCGCCTTTATCTTTCTAGAAGATACTAGAAGGAGATGCCACTTGTTGAGATTTAACCTAATTGACTCTAATTATGGACCTATAGAAATACAAATTAGAACACATAAAAGATTCAATAAAAGGACTCAATAATTGGGCTTTATTTAATTAAAGTTATGTGTAAAAACTCAAATAAATTACTAAGACAAAATAACTAGAAACCCATTCAGAATTAAACATTAAAAATTTGGGTTTATGAGTAACGTTATGAATCTTCAAATGAGTTCTTCAATTGTGATGCCCTTAGAAGCTTTGTTCTTTTGGGTAGAACTTGTAAACAAATGACCATGCCTCTTACTCCATATGAAGATGCCATCTTGGAGGGATTATTGAGCTTTGAGGACGCCCTCTAATTCATCAAGGTAGAAGGCTTTGTTATCTTGTAGTTCCAAGATTAGCCCATTCAATACCTGCTTCATGGCTTTGACCCTTACCCTTGTGATAGGTCCACTAATGTCCTAGAAAAAGTCTTTTGGGACATTACATCTCCAAGCTTGAAGTTGGACTTTACTTCCTTGACGGTCTCCATCATTCCCCCCTCCCAGAAAGGATTCGCTCTCGAATTTCCACCTGTATTAGGACTCAAGTCACTAACATTAAATGTAGCACTTACATTATATTCACCGGGGAGATCAATCTTTTATGCATTGTCACTTATCCTCTCTAGGACTGAAAAGGGACCATCTCCACGTGGTGCTAGCTTGGATCTCCTTTGATTAGGAAACTTTTCCTTGTGCATATGCACCAAAACCCAATCACCAGGTTCAAAGATCACACATCTCCATCCTTTGTTGGCCTCCTTAACATATTGGGCATTCATTTGTTCAATGTTGACACGAACCTTAACTTGTAATTCTTGCACCATCTCAGCTTTCTTTTTGCCATCCAGATTAGCTTTCTCAAAATAAGGTAATGGCAAGATATCAATGGGAGACAATGGATTAAAACCATACACAATTTCAAATAGAGAATAAAAAGTAGTTGAGTATATGGTCCTCTTGTACACAAACTCAATATGAGGCCAGTAATTCTCCCAATTCTTTAAATTCTTTTGAATTATAGCCTTTAACAAAGTTGTAAGTGTCCTATTAACTACGTTAGTTTGGCCATTAATTTGTAGATGTGTAATGGTAGTAAACAACAATTTAGTGCCCAATTTACTCCCCAAAGTTCGCAAAAAATGAGACAAGAATTTTACATCATAATCACTTACAATTGTTTTAGGCAAACCATGCAATCTCACAATTTCTTTAAAGAACAAATTAACAATATACACGGCATCATGAATCTTACTACATGCAATGAAATTCACCACTTTAGAAAACCTATCAATCAAAACAAAAAGGCTATCCTTTCCACTAGAAGATCTATGCAAATCAAGTGCAAAATCTATGGATATTAGTCCAAGGATGTTCAGGGATGGGTAAAGGAGAATACAAACCATGGGGTTGTACCTTAGACTTAGCATGTCTACAAGTAACACATTTATCACAACAAGCAATCACATCATTCCTCATATTAGGCTAATAAAAGTATTCATTCAACATATCAAGACTTTATCCACACCAAAATGACCCATCAAACCACCACCATGTGTTTCATTTACAAGCAACTCACTAATACAACATCTAGGCACACACAACCTATTTCCTTTGAAAAGGAAACCATCAAGACAATAAAAATCCTTATATCCATGCAAAGCATACAAATTCCAAATGTTTCCAAAACCATCATCTTTCTCATACAAGAATTTCAACTTCTCAAAACCTAGCAACCTAGCATGTAAAGAAATCAAGAGAGTATACCTTCTAGAAAGTGCATTTGCAACCACATTCTCTTTACCTTTCTTATGCTTGATCACATAAAGAAATTGCTTAATAAATTCTAGTCATCTTGCATGCCTTTTGTTGAGCTTGTATTGTGATTTAAGCCACTTTAAGCTCTCATGATCACTATGGATGATGAACTCCTTTGGAAGGAGATAATGCTTCCATGTTGCAAGAGCATTCTGTGAGGTTGACTGGTCACCCAAGACAGGGGTGAATTGGGTGATGCAAGATTTTCGCCTCTTTTTGGGTACAACCCAATTTCACCAGGAGATGCAGCAGAATAAAGATGAACTGAGTATGATGGTCTTCACATCACATGAGATGATCTGTTTGGTTGGTAAGGGGAGCCTCACTTAAGTATAGCTGATTACCTCAATTGATGTGAAGAATATCACTTCCATTTTGCTATGTGAAGAGGATCACAGTGCTATGAAGGGAAGGTAAATGACTTTAATGCCCCCAGTCCTTCTACTTTACCAACATACCACCCTTCCTCCCTCCACCTCCAAGTGGTCCACTGTCGTCTCCTACATTGTCAAGAGTGCCGCTGTAACCATTATCTCTATTGCCATCATCAACCAACGCTATCCACCATCGCCATCATCTCCTCTTCCTCCATCATCGTTCCAAATTCGCTTTGGACCCATGACGCCTTCGATCTGTGACCTTCGTGAATCATCATTCCAAATCTCTTCATCCTCCATCATTGTTCGCCATTTGCAAATCATCTTTGAGGGCTGAGGAGGAAGGAAGATAGATGAAGGAAGGTCTTCGTTCACCATTTGAACTCGTCACCTTTGCAGGTCAGCTTCAACTCCTTTTTTTTTTCCTCTTTTTACTCGTTTGAGGCTGAGGAGGAAGGAAAATGTGATGGTGGTGTGATCTCATTGACATACGGACACTGATGTGAATGAGGGGCGGTAGCAATGATGATGCCTCTGGGAAAGGAGTATGACAGGGATGGATTTTTTTTCCTAACCAGGGGTAAAAAGGTAATTTTATATTTATTTATATTTCATGTTTAATAAAAAAACCATCATTCCCCTATCTTTAAATAGCATACCAAACAAACCCACTTGTAATCATCATCCATTCACATTCTTTACATTACATTACTTAACTCCTTATGAAATTGAACCAAACGGGCTGTTAATGTTTCCCCGCACTAAGATTCTACCCAGAAAATGTAGAAAAGAATAATTATAGATTTGTGGTTTAACTAGATATTAGACACAAAATTTATCCGTTAAACATAAGTTATAGCCATTACTCTGCAAAAAGAGTAGTTCACCAATTGCATTAAATGCATTTGACATACCAAAATTCAAATTTTGAGACTCAATAGACTAATTTCGCAAAGTCAACTGAACCTTGAAATTTATCTGTTACAAAATGACATTTGAATTTTAAGTTTGCAAAAGATACCACATGTTAGTTCATGTGAACTTTTATATTAGAAGTACATCTGTTGGGTTTGAATAGTTGCTTCAAGTTTTCACAATGCACTTCAAAATTAGAATTTTAGAGATCGAAATTTGAATTTCAGAGGCATGTTCAAACCTCTGCAACTTTTACACACTTTCATTAACTATGCTTAACCAAAAATTCAAATTTTAGATTCAAAATTTGTCTATCAAAGATAAAACCTCTGTAAATTCAAATTTCAACAAGTTCAAATTTTTCCTAAATAAACATGAGTCAATAACAAAATTCTTCTGTTAGCCAATATTTCTCAATTCTAACATATGCTAACATCAAATTTACTTAATCCGACTCGTTTTAAACATTAAGTAAATTTCAAAGATTAAATTACCTCAAGAACTAAGTGAAAATAAATATACCTAAAAGCTATGTCTTCAAAAGTTGAGCTCCACTTTCACTTGGTTATTCCTATTCTTGGTATATTCCCTTCTGATCTTCAATTCTTGGAGCATCATTTCTCTTCTTATTCTTTGAGTGAGACATGATGTTGATTTTCATTCCTTTATTCCAATGCTCACTCTTCCTTCTTAGACAATCATATATTTAATGTACATACACTTACAAATTAAACAGTTAGTCCAATTTATATATCCAACTTGTATTATAAAACATAAGAGCACAATGGATATGAGTACATAGCATGATATATGTATTATAAACATAATTAATCACATACTAATACACATTTTATTTCTTTTAGGAACAATATATATGCTAGAAACATTTGATATATTTATTCCTTATTACTCTATATTTATAATCATCAAAACTTATATTATATTAAATCTAACAATCTCCCCCTTTTGATGTTGATAAATCACTATTGAAAAATATGTTTAATGAATGATTAACACTTATAATGCAATTTATTTCAATTATTAAGCATGTGCATATTTTTCACACAACTTCTCCCCTTGTTTGACATCAACAAAAATGTTTGAAAAAAAATTCTCCCACAATTCTTGTTACCCTATTTGTGAGGTTGTACCAGTAAGCACAGATGTCTAAGGTTGTTTCAAGCACATACTAAAGCACAAACTAAAATACAAATTATCATCCAAGCTTGTTATGCACTGTATGTTTAGATTATGTCAATTTTTACTGATGTCAAAATTTATACCAATTGTTAGTGATAATAAAACTAATATCTGTTGTTGCTTAAAACTATTATGATACCAAATATTATTATGCTTCTTCTTAAGATCATCATGATATGCACACATTACAAGAGATATCTCAGAATTGAAGAGTTGTTACCTTCTTCCTTTAAGATCAAAGAGAGATGTTAAAACATCATTGCTCCTTTTAGCAAATTAAGACTAAGCAACAAAACTCTTCACAATAAATGGGGTGAGCTAAAGCATAAGTTATTTGATTTCAGAAAATGCTCCCCCTCAACCTATGCATTTCATATGATAAAACTAAGAAAGTACAATGTAATAAATAAGCATGTTCATACAAAATTACATGATTAAGATTATTCTTTTAAATAAAAAAGAGTTTTTAAAAACCTTTACATGCAAAGTTATAAGCTTTCCCTAAATATGAACATTTATTCAAACATACATGCTTTTCATATCATCAATCAGTAAACAAGAGAAATTACGAAAAACACACAAGTTTGGTTATATAAATAAAGAAATGGACTTGTACAAACATTGAACTTCTCAGTAAGCACCAACATATTCAAATATCTCATTATTTGAACAAGGACCACACTTTATTTTAATAACCTCATGTATTAGCACCGACCAAGTATATCTGAAAACTTGTTAAACACTTACAAACTAGCTTAGTTAATAGCTAACTCCTTCCCTTTTCCAATATGATATCATTTAAGCACATCAGATACTTCATCTTTATTAGCCTGTCACCATTTAGCTCATGGAGTATCTGCAAAACAACAATTAATATCTTTTTCTTTCTTTGGTATCCTTTCTGACTTGGGTCCACTAATGGTCAATTTAAACATTTTAAAATTCATATTGGATCTAAGTTCAGTCTTAACCAAATATATAATGCAATAATTAAAAGGGGTAAGTGATAGAGGTTACCAAAGATCATTTTCTTGTTATTTTTTGCTTGTATATAGTGTAATATTGCTCATGTCTCCTTTTTGCATACATATCATTGCTTCTTAAACTTCTGCTCTTTCTCTTCTGAAGGTAAGTGATTTGATTTCTCTTTAAACTGCTTCCTTGAGGTAGTGAGAGGTTTACTTCCCATGCTTCTCCTTGTGATTTGCAATTGCTGCTTTAGAGTTTTGGGAAGCTTTCCTTTTTTGTGACTTCTTTCTTGCACCAATGTGTTCTTTCTTCTTGGATTTATTTTGCATATATGAAACACTAGAAAAACATTTTAGTACCCCCTTGTTTTTGGATCTAGAAGGGTTAGTGGTATTCTTTGGAACCCATTTCATGCCTTTACTTAAACCATTGCTCTTAATATTGCATTGATAAGCAATATGCCCATTTTTATCACAATATGTGCATAATGGTGAGCTAGGCATTACAGTAGATACAAAAAATTTCTTATAAAGCATATTCTTCTCCTTAAACTCATTTATGCAGTTAGCACCTAACTTGTCAAACACACTTTTCTGTTTGCTAAGTGAAATATTCAGCTTATTTTTTTCTTGGGTGAAATTGGCTATGACTTTAGTTAATTCCTCTTTTTCTTTAATTAATCTATCACATGAATCACAAGAGGAAGTGTGTGAGTGGGTTTCATAGATATTTTCCAACTCATATATTTTCTTTTTAAGTGATTCCTTTTCATTCTTTTCCAATTATAATTCATTTTCTAAGGAAATCACTTTCTTCTTACTGTGTGCAAGTACTTTTACTAATATAATCAGTTCATCATGCATTTCATTATAAGTATCTTACAACTCATTAAAAGAGTAATCAAAATCAGATTTAGAGTCAGAATTTGATACTTCGTCATTGGATATGGTCATCAAGCATTAATAGGTATCATCATCATCTTTATCTAAATTGTTGCCCTAGATTGCAAGAGTATATGCCACTTTAGCTTTTTCACTTTTTCCTCTGCATATCTTCCTCCTTGCTTCTTTGAAAAGTACTTTAGCTTATTTGCATGGCAAGAATGCTTTTGTTCCTGAAACTTCTTTTTGATGTTGAGAAATTTGTCAAATTTGATGGTCAACTATTTCAGCTTGTCCTCCTCCTCATCACTCCTGCTACCATCACTTTTATTATCAATATCATCATCTTCTGAGCTCTATAATATAGTAGCTTTGAACATCAGTGTCTTCTCTTTATTTTGCTACTCCTACAGAAGGTCAAGTCTTCCTTTATGTTTAGCAAGGCTTTCAAATAGTGCAATGACATATTGATATGATTCTCCTCTTATTCCTTCAATAGCTGTCACTTTCAGTTGTCATTCTTTAGGTAGAGCTCTGAGCATTTTGCAAACTTGCTCTCTTTGTGTGTAGCTCTTTCCCAAAGCTGCTAGCAATTGATGATTTTAAAACGAATTTGAAAATTTTTAATAGACTCACCATTAATTATCCTGAACATTTCATATTCTGCTGTAAGAGAGTTGAGTCTATTTTCCTTCACTCCCTTGGTTCCTTCATGAGTAATATTCCAAGTATCCCACATTTCTTTAGCTGTGTTGTAGTCTGACACTCTATAGAACTCATCTTGATTTAGAACACTGACAAAGGAATGTTTTGCCTTAAAGTTCAGCAGAACTCTTCGCTTATTTTCATCATTCTAATATGCTTCTGGCTTCTCTTTGAATATGTCATCATCCTATATCTGCATTGGCACAAAGTCACCTTTCTTTATGATAAATCAGATGTCTAGATCTATTGATTGAAGATATATCTGCATTCTCATCTTTCAGTATTAATAGTGTTCACCATTAAACCCTGAAGGTCTATTGATGTTTCCCTATGGTAGTATATCTTCTTCAAAGCTAGCCATGAGTTCTTCTGGATGGTTAGATCCTTTGCTGGGAGTCCAAGCTCTGATACCAATTATGATGTTGGCTAGTTACTCAAAGGGAGGGTGAACTAGGTAATGCAAGATTTTTGCCTCTTTTAGGGTACAACCCAATTTCACAAAGAGATGTAGCATAATAGAGATGAATTGAATATAATGATGATATAGATGAAATAAGAAAGTGAAGAATCAAACACAAGAATTTATTTTGGTCTGACCCAAAACACTTGGCCTACATCTAGTCCTTAAGTTACTACTTGAGATTTTTACTATATCCCACATGTTTGATCCAGGTACCTGTGAAATCTCAGTACATCCTACAAGTTTTAGTGGGCATTTGTAAAATCACTCTACCCACCCCTTACAAGATGTGTAAATCTCTTAGTGTTTCCCCATACTAAGATTCTATCCAACAAAATGTAGAAAAAAATGATTATAGAATGGAAACTCTCTTTTTTAGTAGATAATACATCGAAAGCTCACTTTAATGAGGTGGGTTTAATTATAAATGCTAACACATAAATATTTTATGTATTGGAGTAGCATTTTGGTACAAAACTGATGAAAGACCCAAGCGGAACTCGTCCGATTGAACCTCTAATGACTCGGAATGAACCACGGATCGTGCTAGAATCAAATAAGGACACACGAACAGCGAAGAAAGCACGAGGAGAGGAAATATGTGAATCTGAAAATTAAGAAGAAAATAAAGCACGAAAATAACAAGAAAATAAGAAAGATATGTTGGTCAACGGGGTAAGACCCTAAGAGAACCAGTCTCTTAGAACCCTAGCCTTGGGATGCCACAAAGGAAAACCACTCCTTTGATAAGTCTAAGAATTCTCTCAAGAACACAAGGGATACAAGAGAAAAACTCACAAGAAAAGAACATAAGTTCTAAAAATTCATTCTTATTAATCTATCTCTCCCAAAGTACATAGGTGGCTCCTTATATAAAGGAATAAAGCAACTAAAACCCTAGGCTAAAATTAAAAAACGAAAATTACAATGAAAATAAATAAAATAATCAAATATAATCAATCCTAAAGAAGATACCACAATCTAAATGAAAAAGGAAATAAAATATTCCTCAAATCAATTAAAAGGTGGTACCTTTCTTACTTTAACTAATAGAAAATTCTAGAACATAATCTTTAAAAATTAGGAAACAATCAAAACTTAATATCCAAGACAATCTTTGACCATATGCCTTATTTTTGAAAATTTAATAATAAAAAACAAAAATTCTAAATAAAATAGAATAAAGAAGATTCCTTTTTAGTTGATCACATGAGTGGCACATGATCACTTAAGTAATCTTCTCTAAATGGGCTCTCTTTGGGCTTGGATCTGTAACTTGCAAGGAAGAGAACATAATCAAGCTTTTTTGGACTTCTTGGGCTGGATCATCTATGCCTTGCAATGGAACTTTAGGCTCCCAAACTTGCTGTCCATGTTCTTATTTAGCACCTTGATCAAGCCCTCTAAGCTCTCCATGCTCCTCTTTGAACAACAAATCATGCCTAGCCCTTACTCTATCAAAAACTCACTTAATTCATTACCTATAAGTTCAAATGAGCTTCTATTTATAGATTTGTGGTTTAACTAGATGTTAAACACAAGATCTATCCCGTTAGATACAAGTTCTAGCCGTTACTCTGCAAAAAGAGTCGTTCGCCAATAGCATTAAATGCGTTTAACTTACCAAAATTCAAATTTTAAGACTCAATAGATGAATTTCGTAGAGTTAGCATAGTTATGTGTTTAACGTTGAACCTTAAGTGACATTTGAATTTTGAGTTTGCAAAAGATACCTCATGTTAGTTCATTCGAATTTTCATATTGGAAGTGCATCTGTTGGTTTTGAACAGTTGTCTCAAGTTTTCACAATGCATTTCAAAATTAGAATTTCAGAGACGGAAATTCAAATTTTCAAGACCGAAATTCGTCTATCAAAGGCATATTCAAATCTCTGTGATTTTTGCATACCTTCACTAGCTATGCTTAGCCCAAAATTCAAATTAAAGATTCAAAATTTGTTTATCATAAGTAAAACCTCTATAATTCCAAATTTCAAAAAAGCTTGATTTTTGCACAAAATAAACATGAGTCAATAACAAAATTTGTCCGTTAGCCAATATTTCTCAATTCTAACACATGTTGACATCAGTTTTACTTAATCTAACTCGTTTAAAACATATGGTAACAAGATTAAGTAAATTTCAAAAATTAAATTATCTCAAGACCTAAGTGAAAATAAAATATACTTAATAGTTAGGTCTTCAAAAGTTAAGCTCCACTTTCACTTGGTCATTCCTATTCTTGGTATGCTCCTTTCTGATCTTTAATTATTGGAGCATCCTTTCTCTTCTTCTTCTTCAAGTGAGACATAATGTTGATTTTCATTTCTTTATTCCAATGCTCACTCTTCCTTCTTGGACAATCCTACATTTAATGTATATACACTTACAAACCAAATAGTTAATCCAATCTATATATCCAATTTGTATTATAAAACATAAAAGTATAGTGAATATATGAGTACATCGCATAATATATGTATTATAAACATAATTAATCACATGCTAATACACATTTTATTTCTTTTAAGAAAAATATATATGTTAGACACATATGATGCATTTGTTCATTATTACTCTACATTTGTCATCATCAAAACTTATATTATATTAATCCTAACACATTCTTCAATGCACATAGCTCTTTATCATAGGTGGAATAATCCAACTCGGCCCCATGTAATTTCTCACTAAAGTAAGTAATTGGCCGATTTTTCTGCATAAGAACAGCACATATTCCTATTCCACTAGCATCACATTCAATTTCAAACACTTTACCAAAGTCAAACAATGCTAAGATAGGAGCATGAGTCAATTTATCCTTCAACACATTGAATGCATGCTCTTGTGAATAAGCCTATTTAAACACAACACTATTTTTCATTAATTCATTCAAGGGTGCAGCTAAGGTAGAAAAATCTTTCACAAACCTCCTATAGAAACTAGCAAGTCCATGAAAAGGTCTCACCTCATTAGCTTTCTTGGGTGTAGGCCATTACTTAATAGCTTTCATCTTCTCTTCATCCACATTTATCCCATTGGCACCTACAAAAAAACTCAAAAACACCACAAAATCCATACAACATGTGTAGTTCTCTAAATTAGCATAAAGCCTATGTTATTTCAAAGTCACAAAAACAATGCTCAACATGCTCATCAAGGCTTTTGCTATAAACAAGGATATCATCAAAGTAAACAACTACAAACTTCCCTATAAAAGCACAAAAAAATGGTTCATCAAGTTCATAAAAGTGCTAGGGGTGTTTATCAATCCAAAAGGCATCACAAGCAAAACCAAATTTTGTTTTGAAAGCGATTTTCCACTCGTCCCCTTCTTTCATCTTAATCTGAAAGTACCCACTCCTCAAATCAATTTTAGAAAACAAACAAACACCATTTAATTCATCTAACATGTCATCAAGTCTAGGAATTGGGTAACGATATCTTACCATAATCTTATTAATAGCTCGGCAATCCACACACATCCTCCATTTGCCATCCTTTTTGGCGATGAGAACTACAAGCACACATAGGCTAAGGCTCTCAAGTACAAAGCCTTTCTTCATGAGTTCTTCTGCTTGACGTTGTATCTCCTTTGTCTCCTTCAAATTCGTTCTACAAGTTGGCCTATTAGGAAGGGCAACTCTTGGAATGAAATCAATCCAGTGTTCAATTCCCCTAATTGGTGGCAAACCATCAAGGATCTCCTCTAGAAACAATTCTCTAAAGTCCTGCAACAAAGACACAACACTAGAAGGTAAAATAGGGTCAAGTTAGTAAAACAACAATATTTCAAGAGAAGTACATAAATTTTAGATTTGGCCTCAAAGGCTGTTTGTAACTCTCCTATCTCAATAAGCATACTTTCTTTCATTTTTCCACTCTCAATCACTTTGTTTTCTTTTCTCTCATTTTTCGCACTCTTTTTTTCTGCCTTTTCACTCCACTGATTTTCTCTTTCTCTTCCTCATGCTCTTTCTCTTCTTTTTCTTTTTCTTTACACTCTCTTTGAATTTTCAATTGATCCTCATATACTCGAATAGGCTTCAAAGGCTTGAGCTCGAATTTCTTCCCTTGATGTTGTACAAAATAATGGTTGTTGTAACCATCATACATCACTCTTTGGTCATATTGCCATGGACGTCCCATCAAAATATGCCCCACATTCATTTGAGCAACATCACAAAGTACTTTTTCATGATAGTTTCCAATTGAAAAAAAAAATCAAGATTTGCTTAGTAATTTGGGAGTCACTACTTTCATTAAACCATTTCAGCCTATAGGTAGTAGGGTGCTTAGTAGTTGGCAAACTCAATTTATCAACTAGTAGAGTACTTGCTAAATTGGTACAAATACCTCCATCAATTACCAAGCTACATACCTTCTCATTTATGATACACCTTGTATGAAACAATTGCTCCCTTTTATCCGAATCGTCCTCCAATTTCGGCTAGACATTGAGGGCTCTTCTAGTCACCATAATTCCCCTCAAAGTTGGACTAACACACTCCACATCAAAATTATCACAACTCTTCATGGCCTCAACATCATGATTCTCAGTCTTTACTTCAACTTCAGACTCACTCTCCAAATCTTGCATTTTATCATTCCATATGACTTTTCTAACATTAGGACATTGAGATTGCCTTGGCACTTGAAATAAGTCACATCACGAGCTCTAAAAGAGGAATTAGAAGAAGGATTAGAAGTAGAAGAATTAAACTTCTTAGATTCATATTTACCTTTATCCTTGGCATCCTTAGGCTTGAAATCATCTTTTGGCCTTATGCTAAGCGTGTAACCCTTTGAATATTCCTTAGACCTTGAGTTGCTCCACTATTTTGAATCCTTCCACTTGGATAATGAGCTGGACTTCTTGGAATTTAGTTGTCTTTCCCCTTGGATAGCTCTATTGACACCTCCACATTAATGTAATGCTCCAATTCTTTCTTGTCTTTGATTTCAATCCTTAATCCGCTCATAAATCTAGTCATGGTCTATTCAAGGTCTTCATTAATGTTGACCTTAATTAAAGCCATCTCCATATCTTTGAAGTATTCTTGCACACATTAGTTTCCTTGATCCAAACCTTGCAACTTAGTGTGCAAGTCATGATAATAATGACTAGGGATATACCTTCTTCACATGACACCTTCATCTCAGCCCAAATGCTTATTGGTCGTTCACCATACCTCCTATGAGAAGATTGAAGTTCATCCTACCATATGCTTGCATAATAGGTAAACTCCACAACAACTAACTTCACTTTCTTTTCCTTCGAGTAGTTATAGCAAGCAAATACATGCTCCATCTTTCTCTCCTATTCTGAATATACATCCGAGTTTTATGCTCCTAGGAAAGAGGAGATTTTCAATTTAATACCTCCCAAGTCATTATTTCTCTTTGTATTTAGTCTGGTTCTGGCATTAGAATCTTCAACGTCAAAAAGTGTTTCTTCTACCTCCTCAATTCATGGCTAACTTCTTTTTCCCTTCATAGCAGAACCCACGTCTTCCAATCTCTGAAAGATCAAGTCTATTTGTCGTGTCATAGCCTCTATCCTGAGACTAGGATCTGGTGGATACTCCCTCTACTATCTTCAAATATCCTGAAATTTAGAAATGAGAAAGAAAAACAAGAAAGAACCTCACAAAGCATATACTTCACATGTTTCTCTCAAATCAATGTTAGGGAACACTCATGTATAACACAATTTTGCTTTTATTAAGATGTAATCACTTTTTCCTTTTTCCACTCAAATTCTGAATTGCAAGTGTTCTTAATCAAACTCAAGAAACCAAACCAAACAAAGTTTAGGAAATTTTGAGCAAGTAATCACCAAGACTTAGAAAACAAGTTTCCAAATTAGATCCAAGAATGTGTGTGAATTTGTGATCAAATAAACAAATAAGAAGAGACGAACTATTTGGAAAATTTGGACAGCAAACAAAAGAAAAAATGAAATCACTCAAAGAAACAAGAAGCAATGAGTTAATGAGCAAATCTGGACAACAACGACTTCACATAAGAAGGAGAATGAAATAGGAAACAATTGGCGCACTTATTTAGGAAAGCATAATCAGCCAATAACCAACAAAAAGTGACACACAAGAAGAGAAGAAAATTGGGATAGATTTAATTCAAATTAGGAAACAAAAAGACAAGTTTGAAACTTGACACACAAAATAGGAAACAAGATAGATTAGGAAAGAAAGGGAAGAGGATGTTACTAGGTGTCCAAGTAGATGACTTGGCACTCAAGTTAATGACTTGATTCCCCTACAAGAAAAGAACACACAAATTAGACAAACAATGGATGGTAAGAAATTAATAAACAATGAGAATAGGAAAGAGGAAACAAAATAGGAAAGTAGAAGAATTTAGGAAAGTGAAGAGAAAGAGGAAGGTGGCATTAAAAGCAATATAAAATTGGAAACCATGCTTGTCTTAGTACAAAGGAAAGGTCTCACCAAAAAGGAAAGTTACTCCAAGAGATGGTAGCCTCCAAGAAAAACTGCAAAATAGGAAACTAGCACAAGGAAAGCAACAAATCTGAATTTTTTTTCTTTTTTTTTTCGGAGCTCTTCTTCTTCTTCTTCTTTTGGCTATTCTTTCTCTCTCTTTTTTTTTCACTTTTTTTGGATGAATTTTTTTTCTTTCTTTCTTTTTTTTTATGAATAGTTCACTCATACAACAATGGTAAACACTAGATGAATGGCAGCAACAACAATGGAGGAAAACAAGATGAAAGGAAAAAGAAGATAATGGTAAGAACATGAAGCAAACAAGTCAAACACTACGAAAACATGCCACACACAAAGAAGAAAGAGGACACAAGATGAACACAAAAGACACAAAACACAAGAGGAGAAGAAAAGGTGATAACTTGATGGAGAAGAACGAAGACGCGAAGAACACAAACATTTTGACTCGAGCCTAAGCTTTGATGCCAACTAACATGGCCTCTTGGTAGATGATTAAGTAAACCAGGAACTACAATGGAAACAAATACTCATGAACAAGAACAAGCAATTGATCACATTCTTGATGCCTAGAAACTCATCCCTAAGCCTCTAACAATATCACCCACTCGGTTGATCACTTTGGTTAGTAAGTCACAAGTTCTCAAAAGAACAAATTTAGAATTGTGCTAAATAATTCAAAATTATCATTCAACTTGGTGAGGAAAGGCGTTACAAATAAGGTGTTTATATAGATACCTAGTAACTTAATCTCCAAGTTAGAGCTTTTAATAAAATAATATTAAAATACTAATCTTAATCAGCCCTAAATTTGCTAATCAATTTAAAAATAAAATCAATCAACTAAAATCCTAAGAAAACTCTAGAAAGAGGATGTCACATGTAGTAAAGGCGGCTCCTTTTATTTCCTAAACTACTAAATCCTAAGAGATCTTTATAAATTAGGAAACTAATGGAAAAGGAATAAAAGATAGTGCCTTAATTTTTGTGGAAGATACTAGAAGGAGGCATCACTTATTGAGACTTAACCTAATGGATTCTAATTATAGGCCTATGGAAATATAAATTAGAATCCATCAAAGACACAATAAAAAGACTCAATAATTAGGCTTCATTTAATTAAAGTTATGCCCAAAGACTCAAATAAATAACTAAAACAAAATAACTAGAAATCCAATAAGAATTAAACATTAAAGATTTGGGCTTAAGAGTAGCGTTATAGATCTGTTAGGATTAATATAATATAAGTTTTGATGATGACAAATGTGGGGTAATAAGGAACAAATGCATCATATGTGTCTAACATATATAATGTTCTTTTAAGAAATAAAAATGTGTATTAACATGTATTTAATTGAGTTTATAATATATATGTCATACTATGTACGAATATATCTTCTGTGCTTTTACAATGTATAATACAAGTTGGATATATAAATTAGACTAACTACTTGATTTAAAAGTGTAATATATTAAATGTATGATGGTTCAAGTAGGAAGAGTGCGATAGTTCAGCTGGCTTCCCAAGAAGGGGGTGAATTGGGAAGTATGGATTTTTCTGCAAAAATGAAATATAGCAGTGATAATAAAAGTTGCTGAAAAATAGAGTATAAGATATAAAAAGCAATTGCAAAGTAAATGAGAAGAGGACACAGAGATTTATCTTGGTTCAGTCTACTACACTTGACATACGTCCAGTCCTCAAGCCACTACTTGAGATTTCTCCACTATATTTTACATGATTTGAATGGGTTCTTGCAAACACCGCAATAAAACCCCCAGCTAAGACTTTAAGCTGACCAAAACACTCTCACTCTTCTCACTCAAGAGTAAGAACAAATCTCTTAGTGTTTTCTCATACTAAGTGCTATCTACAAGTGCGTAGAGATATTCAAGTCAAGATATGAATACTCTGTCTCAAAAGAATGGATATGAAAATTTAAAGTACAATGACTGAGCTAAACAGAGGATAGGTAAACTTTCAATGAATCAGTAATCAATTCCGTAGAGTTTTGGAATTTTTATGTTTTTTCCTCATTACCCAACAAATTAAATGAGGTCCTATTTATAGTTTTGAACCAAAACTATCTGTTGGAAACAAGAATTAGCTGTTGCTCTAAGAAAATAGACGTTCACCTACCACATTAAATGCGTCTGTCAGAGGTTATGTAGAAAACCTCCTTAGGTTATGCGAATAACGGGTGACCATTGGCTCTTGGTTTCAATGTTATGCATTTGTTATGCGGATAACCTGGCTAGGTTATGCAGATAACGTTCATTCCAGAATGACTAAGTTTTAGCTCAAGAACATTTTCATGAAAACTTACTCAGTTGTTCGGATAACATTAAATTTTCTCAAATTGAGTTTTTGGAAAACATAGGTTATCAGGATAACCTCCTCAAGTTATGTGGATAACCCATTTAGCTGAAGAAGGACCATGCGTTCTGTAACATAGGTTATGCGGATAACCTCCCTAGGTTATGCGGATAACCTATTTAACCGAGGAAAATCCAAAGGGTACTAAAACATAAGTTATGCCGATAACCTATTTAACAGAGGAAAGTCCAAGTGCTCTGTAATACGTTATGCGGATAACCTGCCTAGGTTATACAAATAACGGGCTACACAGTACAAGTGGCCTCCACTGTTTACTCCCTTATGAGAATAGGATAAGCATCTTATTAGGATAAATACTTGGACAGAGGTGAAGACACGGTGGACATCTATGTTAAGTGGATAACCTCAACCCTTTTCATGAAATCGAAAAGCAAACATTTAGAAAAGCTTTGAGATTGAGACTTTATTCCCATAACCTTCATTAGTTATACGTATAAGGTAAACCTTTTCATGAAAACAAAGTGAGAACACTTAGGAACAACTTTGAAATTGAGACTTTATCCTTATAATCTTTAAACGTTATGCGCATAACTCATTTTGAAAAAACATGAGCTAATCATTAATCATGCCAATAGATGCCTCAGTTAATATTGGGATAAGCAGAATTTAAAGCTTAACTACCTTCTTTTACAAATGGACTCCTAAAATATATGTAACAACTCTTCATTCTTCAGGAATCTCCAACTTTATTCATCATATGACTTGTGCTCCTTTGATATTGGGTTTCCAAACTCATTGTTATTTAGAATCATCAAAACCATCTGAATTAACATTCTCCCTCTTTTTGATGAAAACAAAACAACTTAAAGGTTTCATTAGTGCTTGGTTTTACATAAACCTCCCCCTCAATAGATGCATAATGTAAATAAAGTCAAATAATGCAGTACACACATTTTCAGAGGAAAGAGAAAAGCAGAGTAAACTAAAAATGAACAATGATCATAAAAAAAGTATTCATAGTATTATTGATTGTCATTACAATACAGAGAGTTTACATAACAGCAACATAAAAGCAAAAACAATAACTGAAGAAAACATACAAGCATACAGGAAAACAATAACAAGAACAGCAACAATAGTCCAGTTCTATTCAGTTAATCTTTTTTCTTCTTTCAGGTGGACTTTCTTTCAGCTGATTTCTTCTTTTTCTTGTTTTTCCATTTCTTAGGCTTCTTTCTTTTTCTTTCTCTTCTTTGTTTCCTTTCTCCTCTTTATCTTCTTTCTCCCCCTTTTTGTCATCAGCAATTAGAGGGAATTGAGCTGCTTCAGCATCTATCCAAGCAATGTCCTAGTCAATTTTGGTCTTCCATTCCCTGATCCTTTGAAGTTTTTCTTCTAGAGAAAGAGGAAATGTGCGAGAAGGAGCTGGAATTAAGGACACTGGGATAGGCTAGAATGGCACATCAGTATGAATAGGAGGAGCAGAAGGAAGAATAGGAATAAAAGGGATATCTGGCATCACAAGAGGAGGTGAGACAGTAAGGTAGAGAGTAGGAGAGAGATCATGATCTGAGGAAATGGTTATCACTTCTTGCACAGTAACCTTAACTAGATAGCTAATGCCCTCAAAGGAAATTGGATCAGGTGGAGGAGGGAAGAGAGCGTTAAGTTCTTGCCTACGATGTTTCAGGAAGATTTAGTGAAGAAAGTCTCCTCCAGATATAGGAACTAAAGCTCTATCCTGAGTTTGGTCAATTTCTACCATTTGAGTAGATTCCTTATCCTCAAGTCCATAGTCCAAATTAAGACCCAGATCCTCTGATAAAGCAGGAGACTTAGAGGTAGAGGGAATATCTACCTCAGCAAGTGAAGACTTCATAGAAGTCTCAGGAAAAGCAGCAATGCCAGTATATGTAGGAGGAGAAGGTTGGAGAGGTGATGATGAAGGCTGAGATACACCAGAGGCTATTTATTCATGCAGGAGTTTCACTTCTTGAGTAAGGTTTTCTATTTTAGCTTCAAATTTCTCTTGCATCTCAGTAATGAGGTACCCAAGATTGATGATATCCTCTCTGTGTTCTTTCCTGATGGCCATTGCTATCTGAAATAGATTTTGGTATAAGGTTGGTATGTCAGAAGGTGTAGGCAGATCAGTGGCTGGGAATTCATCAGGTTTGTTTGGTGTAGGAGCAGGGGTATAGGAGCAGGGGTATGAGATTCAGGGTGCAAATGTTGTTGTGGTTTAGCAGGTGAGAAGGAAGAGGAACTGGAATCACTATCTTCATGACTCTCTGCAGCATCTGCTGATTCAGAACTTGCTTCACCTTCTTTAGTATCCCTTTTCCTATCAATCCATCTACCATTTGTCAGAGTCATCCCCATCTTCTGCAATGCCTTCTCATAGAATTCCCCTGGAAGCAGTGCTGGTCCTCTCTCAAAATGTAAAATCTTGTGATGCTTCATAATTCCTGTGATGAGATGCCCATATGGCAATTGTGAATCTTGCCTATAAGTCCTTGCCTTCCACGTTCTCTACAGGATGATGTTAATTAAGTTTGCTACCTTTCCCTTCACCAGCAACATCATAACTTGGAATTCTCCTCTGAACAGATAGTTGTAGTCTCCACTTTTGTTGAAGAACATTCATGAAACAATGTAATGGAGGACCCTGTTCTCAATACTCAGATGACTTGCAGCAATTTTCCCTTCAGAAGGCATATTTTGCCTTTGCCTAAGCAGCTTAAACACAATAATGCTCCATTTGTAGTTTGCCTCTTCTCCATTGTCTTCATCAACATCTTGATCTTCAGAGGGACACTTGGTGAAGTCAATGGTCACTCCGATTCCTCCAGTGGGCAAATTCAGAATCTCAGAAAATAGATCAAGATGTAGTGCTATCCATCTTTTCCTTAGTATAACTTCATGCACTTTTTCCTCATTATTTAACCTCAGAGAATTATACCAAGGACACACCACCTCTTCATCGTATTCTTCCTTCAACTCTATCAAGCCTCTATAGTTCTCTAGTTAGCTAGCAATTTCAAATTTATTTTGAACAAGAAATTCTTCCAATTTGACAAAGTGTGGTTTAACTACTTTACGCTTCTTAAAGTCAGCCTTATATGATTCCTTCAGTATACTTATGCTAATAAATTCATATGTAATAAGAGCTTGCTCAGATTCAATTGCAAATGAACTTATGTGAGTATCAGCTTGAGGCTCAGATTCTGGAATTTCTTTTGATGTTTGTGTTCGGGGCTTCTTTGTTGGAACATGCATACCAGATTCAGCTTTCCTTTTCCCTTGGCTTGGTGATTTTGTTGCATATTTGAACTTCACGTTACCCTAGGGTTGTTCGCCTTGGTTTCCTCCCTTAGTTTTAGCCATATCATTGATTCCAAATGATATGATAGGGTGAATGGCGTTTAGAGTCGGCTGGAATATGATTTGCACTCAAGGAATTGGAAGGGACTTGGATGATTTTGGAAGACTTGAGGAGTACGAATGGAGGTTTTCCAGATAGGGTTAAGTTTTCCGCACAAGAGACTGCTAAAAAACAAAGGTTCATATATATAGTCTCGATGTTATACGCATAACGTATAAAGGTTATGCGAATAATGAGCTTCAAAGAGTATATGCAGGGGCACGGTTTGCTGGGTTATGTGGATAAGGTCCTTAGGTTATCCGCATAACCAAGTTAATACAAGTTGAGATTGAAGGGAGAGGAGAAGAGTTATCCAGACAAGCAGCCCACATTATCATGAAAAGGAGTTTCACAAAAAGCACACAGAAAATTGGCAAACAATAAGTTATCCTGATAACCTTGTCATTTTATGCTAATAACATTTTTACTTTGGGAACTACTTCTCTAGATGTAATGTTATGTGGATAAGGTAAGCAGGTTATGTTGAAATCGATTTTCACAGAACACATATAATGAAGCTAACAAGGCAAGTTATGCGCCTAAGGTAATGATCTTCTCCAAAAATCGAGCTTCACATAGACCAGAAATTCATATATGCTCTCATTTTCATGAAAAGCCTTATACCTTATTCGAACAACATCAAACACAGAACCTTTAGATATCAGAAAATTAATTCATTTTCAGCATAAGGCTATGGGTTATGCGTATAAGCATATTAGAAAGACTCGTAAACACTTACAGACAACTGTGTTATCCCCATAAGTCTTTACTTTTCGTCATAACTTCATTTCAGCGTGCAGGGCACTTCATTTTATTAGATTCTCACCATTTTAAATAAAGAAGTACCTGCAAAACAAATTTCTAGGTACTCCAATGCTTAAGTCAGTATTTATATTAACTAAATCACAAATCTAAAGGAGATTTTAGAAAATATCTATAACTCATTGGGATTTATCATTCCCAATTCTCTTCTAATTTTACCATGTCTGTCTTCTACAAGTGGCTTTGTCAAGATGTCTGCAAGTTGATCTTCAGTAGGGACAAACTCCAACTTGACATCCATTTTCAAAACATGATCCTTTATGAAGTGATGTCTTACTTCAATATGCTTTGTTCTTGAATACATGACAGGATTCTTTGTGATGCTAATGGCACTTTGATTATCACACTTATTGTGATTTCCTTCATCTCAATCTCAAGATCTTCAAGTTGCTGCTTCATCCACAGAACTTGTGCACAGCAACTACCTGTAGCAACATATTCAGCTTCTGCTGTGGAGAGAGCTACATTGTTCTACTTTTTGCTGAACCATGACACCAGAGAACCTCCCCAAACTTGACAAGTTCCTCTTGTACTCTTTCTATCAATTTTGGATCCAATAAAGTCAGCATTTGTGTAACTTATGAGCTCTTCTCTATTGCCTTTTCGATACCAAAGTCCAATTTGTGATGTTCCTAGCAAGTATCTAAAAATCCTCTTCATAGCTGTTGCATGGGACTCTTTAGGACATGATTGGAACCTGGCACACATGCAGACACTAAACATGATGTTAGGTCTGCTTGCAGTTAGGTATAGCAAGGAACCAATCATTCTCCTATATTGAGTTATATCAAAGAGTTTTCCCTCTTCATCCATATCAAGCTTAGTTGCAGAGGCCATAGGAGTTCCCACAGGTTTGGCATTTCCATTCCAAACTTCTTCAACAGCTCCTTGAGATATTTTGATTGATTGAGGAAGATGCCATAATCACATTGTTTGATTTGTTGTCCAAGGAAGAAGTTAAGCTTCCCCATCATTGACATTTCAAATTCACTCTGTATTAGCTTAGAAAAGTTCTTGCACAAAGACTCATTAGTAGCACCAAATATAATGTCATCAACATAAATTTGTACAGTGAGCAAATCTTTATTTTCTCTTTTAGTAAACAAGGTTGTATCAACTTTTCCCCTGTTAAAACCATTTTCAATCAGAAAATTGCTCAATCTCTCATACCATGCTCTAGGTGCCTGTTTTAACCTATATAGAGCTTTCTTCATTTTATATACATAATTTGGTTTGGTTGTGTCCTCAAAACCTGGAGGTTGATTAACATAAACCTCTTTCATGATATAACCATTCAAAAAAGCACTTTTCACATCCATTTGATATAGCACTATATCTTTTATGTAGGCATAGGTTAAGAGAATTCTTGTTGCTTCCAATCTTGCAACTAGAGCAAAATTTTCCTCATAATCAATACCTTCATCTTGATTACATCCTTTAGCTGCTAGTCTAACTCTATTCCTTATGATTGTTGCTAATTCATCAAGTTTATTTTTAAAAACCCATTTAGTTCCAATAATAGGATAGTCCTTGGACCTAGGCACTAAGTCCCAAATCTGACTTCTTTCAAACTGATTAAGCTCTTCTTACATAGCGAGAATCCAATATTCATCTGTTAAAGCCTCTTCAATACTCTTAGGTTCAATTTGAGAAATAAATGCACAGTTATTCACTTGATCCCTAAGTTGTCTTCTGGTTTTAATCTTTTCTTGAGCATTTCCAATAACTTAATCAACTGGATGGTTCCTTTGATATCTCCAAGCTCTAGGGAGTTCTTGAGAAATTTCTTCATTGATTTCACATTCATTATCTTTCTCCTGAATATCTTCCTCTACATCAGCAGACTCAGATATTTTAGGAGGTCTAGTTTTATTTTCTTCAAAAATATTCAAGTTCTTAAAGTTGGAAATTAGATCATCCTCATCTTTAGTATGCTTAGACACGGTTTCATTTTCAAGAAAAACCACATTTACAGATTCTTCTATAGTTCCATTCTTTTTATTGAAAACCCTATATGTTTTACTCCTATTTGAGTAGTTAAGAAATATACCTTCATCTAATTTGGCATCAAACTTACCCAGATTGTCTTTGCTGTTGTTGTGGACATAGCAAGTGCATCCAAAGACATGAAGATGAGAAATGTTGGGCTTCTTTCCCTTGTATAGCTCATATGGAGTCTTGCCTAGTATGGGTCTAATGTATACTCTATTCATCAAGTAGCATATTGTGCTCACTGCATTAGCCTAGAAGTGCTTAAGCAATTCTTTCTCATTCAACATTGCATGAGCCATTTCTTCTAGTACTCTATTCTTTCTTTCCACAACTCCATTTTGTTGAGGTATTCTTGGTGCTGAGAAGTTGTGCTCTACTCCATTCTCAATGCAGTAGTCAACAAATTTGGCATTCTCAAATTCTCCATCATGATCTGTTCTAATACATATAATAGAACAACCTTTCTTATTTTGGATTTTCTTAGCTAAGATCAAAAAAGCATCATATATTTCTTCTTTAAAGGGAAGAAACAATGTCCAAGTAAATCTGGAATAATCATCTACTACAACAAGTACATACAAGTTGCCATCAATGCTCTTAGTACGACTTGGACCTATCAAATCCATGTGAAGCAATTACATAGGTCTAGTTATAGTGACAATATTTTTGTTTTTGAATGAAGACTTTGTCTGTTTCCCTTTAAGACAAGTATCACATTCTCTATCCTTTTCAAAATTAATGATGGGTAATCCAAGAACAAGTTCATTTTTAATGAGTTTGTTTAATTGATGCATGCTAACATGTGCTAGTCTCCTATGCCACAGCCAACTGTCATCATTTTCACTAATTAAACATATTGAGTTTTGGGCAGATAATTCATCTAAATCAATAGTGTAACAGTTACTATCTCTTTTTACCTTGAGAATAACTTTGCGGTCACTCTTTCTAATGACTAGACAGTAGTTGGAATCAAACAGAACCCAATTGCCTTTGTCACAGGTTTGACTCACACTCAACAAGTTGTGATTGAGTTCTATCACGAACAGAAGTTCTTCAATTGATGTTTATGGGTTTCTTCCAACAATTCCAATGCCAACTATCATGCCAGACTGGTCATCACCAAAACTAACCTTTCATTCTTTCTTATCTCACAGCACAATGAATTTTTCTTTGTCTCCAGTCATGTGTCTTGAACAGACACTATCCATGTACCATTTGTTGCTTTTCTTTGCCTTGAGAGACACATGCAAAACAAATTTCAGTTTTTTCTTTTAGATACCCATATTTGCTTAGGTCCTTTCTTGTTAGAAGAGGAATCATTGGGAACCCATTTTATTCCATTACCATTTCCTTCCTTCCTGTATATACAAGTAGAGGACATATGACCCTTCTTGTTACAGAAGTGACAAGTGGAGAAAGGGCTAGAGGAAAGAGATGCATGTCTGAAATAACGATGATAGCATCTATCCTTTTGATTTCTATGGGCTAGAAAAAACTCTATACTTTGAGCTAGTTTAATGTTATTAGCATGCTCAAAATTTCTCAGGTAAATATTTTGTTTCTCGTTTTTCAATTTCTTTTTCACCACATATGGGTCATATCCTAGAGTAGTTTTGTTTTGACTTACAACTTGATTTCCCAATAAAACTTTCAGCATGTCCTCACCTCTAGTGAGTTTGGCTAGAGTCTTGTGGAGATAATTATTCTTATCTCTCAACTCAATGCATGAAACACAAATAAAGGTGAGGGAAGAAGAAAATTGTGAAGCAATGCAAGATGTATGAGACTCACTTTCAAGCTTGTGTATTTTCTTTTTAGCTTGACTCAACTGTTTAGATACTTTGACAAATTCAGCCATCAAATCATTGAATGCATCATGAAGTTCATTGAAGGAAGGTTTACAATCATTTACCTCAAAATCGATGTCACTGTCTTTGATAGAGTACGATCGAGGTATGAAGCATTTGATGATGAAGGCAAGCTAAGAGAAACAATGGACCATGGACAAATTCAAGGCCCACTTCAAGGCATTGGAGGACGAATGACTAGAGCTAGAACAAAAGCCATGAAGCAAACCATGAATGGCGTGATCCAAAACATGATTAACATGGAACCATTGTATTTCAATGATTTTGATGCCCAAAACAAAGAAAGAGGCAAGCTAAAAATGTGGAGCCAAATTATAGTCAAAGAACCCAACTTGGAGATAGCCCAACAAGGAGGATTCACTTAAATCCATGTGCTTCTCATGTGTTCACTAAAAGTGACGTTTTTAAATATTATTTTAGTTAATTTGTTTCCTTTTTGAATAAAGAACATACAATCATAAATCTGATTTGTTTTCCTTTATGCATTAAAGAGGAGCCAACTTTTTCAAATTCAAAATTAGAATTAAATGCTCTTTTTTGCTTAGGGTTTCCTTTTTGTATTAATGAGCATTAATAAGGTTAGGTTTGTGGGCTGAACTAGAGTTAGTTTATGGGTTAATATTTGCCTATAAATAGGCACCTCTTGTACTCTTGCAAACCACAATATGAATGAATGAGTTTCTTTTCAGCAACTTTGTTGTTGTTCAGTGAGTTCTTTCTTGCTCATCTTTGAGTGCCAGAAAGAATGAGGACTTATCAAGGAGTAGTGATCCTTGTGGCGTCTCGGAGTTAGGATTCAAGAGACGGGTTCTCTTGGAGTCTATTTGCTTCGACCAATATTTTTGTTTCAATCTTCTTATTTTCATCGTTTCTATTTTTTCAGTTTTTGTTCATTGTTGTTCTTCGTTGTTCTTGTGTTCAATTCATGTTTCCTTGAGTTGCATGATCCTTAAGTCAAAGAAAGCTCTTAGGACGGGTTCCTAACTTGTCTCCCATCAGTCTTAATTGTGATTCTTCTCCTCCTCTGCAATCTCTTGAGCCATTAAGCATAGATTGGTAATTTCATCATCTTCTGCTGCTTCCTCTTCATCTAAACTATCTCCCCAGATGAAAGATACGAAGGCTTTCTTTTTTTTCCCTTTGTTAGCTTTCTTGTCCTTTCCTTATTTCCTATTCAACAAAGGACATTCCCATTTGATTTGTCCAGGTTTCTTGCATTTGTAGCATATGATGGAATCTTTGTTCTCTTTCTTGCTGTTGGTGGATCCATCTTTCTTTGCAAATCTTCAGAATTTCTTCTTTCCATACATTCTACCAAATCTTCTCACTAGCATAGCCATTGTTTCTTTATCTAGTTCAGCATCTTCGTCAGAATCATCATCATCTTCTGATTCTACCTTGAGAGCCAGACTTTTCTTTTTCTTGTCAGAAGATGAGGATTCTTTAAGAGCTTTCAACTTCCCTTTATATTCTTCAAGTCTTCCAAAGAGGGCTATGATAGATGTCATTGATTCCCCTCTAGCTTCTTTTATTGCTGTCACCCTTGGTTGCCACTCAATGGGCAAGGCCCTGAGAATTTTTCTGACTTTCTCACTTTGAGTGTATTTCTTCCCAAGACTCTTCAGCTGATTCACAATGAGAGTGAATCTCTTCTACAGATCCTTGATGTTTTCACCCTCCTTCATCTTGAAGCTTTCATATTTACCTATGCATGAATTCAATTTGTTTTCTTTCACCCCGGTTGTTCCGTCATGAGCGACCTCCAGAGTTTCCCACATACCTTTGATTGTTGTAAATTGAAACACCCTGCAAAATTCGTCTTAGTTGAGTGCACTGACCAGGCAGTGCTTAGCTTTATAGTTGAGAAGAACCCTTCTTTTATCCTCCTTGTTCCATTCCTCTTCAGATTTCTCTCTGTACTTCCCATCATCTTGCAGTTTCATAGGGATGAAGTCTCCCTTTTGGATGACTGACCAAATATTCAAGTCAATGGACTGGAGATAGATTTACATCCTCATTTTCCAATATCCATAATGCTCTCCACTGAAGCCAGGAAGTTTGTTGGTGTTGTTTCCTTCAGGAAGAATGCTTTCACCAAAGCCAACCATGTATTCTCCCGGATTGTTAGATCCTACAATTTTGGAATTCGGGCTCTGATACCACTTGTTACTTCAACAGCCTTCCCAAGAAGGGGGTGAATTGGGAAGTATGGATTCTTCTACAAAAATGAAATATAGCAGTGAAATAAAAGTTGCTGAAAAATAGAGTATAAGATATAAAAAGCAATTGCAAAGTAAATGAGAAGAGGACACAGAGATTTATCTTGGTTCAGTCTACTCCACTTGACATACGTCCAGTCCTCAAGCCACTACTTGAGATTTCTCCACTATATCTTGCAAGATTTGAATGGGTTCTAGCAAAAACCGCAGTACAACTCCAGCTAGGACTTTGAGCAGACCAAAACACTCCCACTCTTCTCACTCAAGAGCAAGAACAAATCTCTTAGTGTCTTCTCACACTAAGTGCTATTTACAAGTGTGTAGAGATATACAAGTCAAGATATGAATACTCTCTCTCAAAAAAATGGATATGAAAATTTAAAGTACAATGAATGAGCTAAATAGAGGGTAGGTAAGCTTTCAATGAATCAGTAATCATTTCTGGAGAGTTTTGGCTTTTTATGTTTTATCTCTTTACCCAACAAATTAAATGAGGTCCTATTTATAGTTTTGAACCAAAACTATCCGTTGGAAACAAGAATTAGGGTTTCTCTAAGAAGATAGACGTTCACCTACCACATTAAATATGTCTATCAGAGGTTATGCAGATAACCTCCTTAAGTTATGTGAATAATAGGTGATCGTTAGCTCTTGGTTTCAACATTATGCGTTTGTTATGCGGATAACCTGGCTAGGTTATGCAGATAACGTTCATTCCAGAATGACTAAGTTTTAGCTCAAGAACATTTTCATGAAAACTTACTCAGTTGTTCGAATAACATTAAATTTTCTCAAATTGAGTTTTAGGAAAACATAGGTTATCAAGATAACCTCCTCAAGTTATGTGGATAACCCATTTAGCTGAAGAAGGACCATGCGTTCTGTAACATAGGTTATGCGGATAACCTCCCTAGGTTATGCGGATAACCTATTTAACTGAGGAAAATCCAAAGGGTACTAAAACATAAGTTATGTGGATAACCTATTTAACAAAGGAAAGTCCAAGTGCTCTGTAATACGTTATGCGGATAACCTGCCTATGTTATACAAATAACGGGCTGCACAGTACAAGTGGCCTCCACTGTTTACTCCCTTATGAGAATAGGATAAGCATCTTATTAGGATAAATACTTGGACAGAGGTGAAGACACGGTGGACATCTATGTTAAGTGGATAACCTCAACCCTTTTCATGAAATCGAAAAGCAAACATTTAGAAAAGCTTTGAGATTGAGACTTTATCCCCATAACCTTCATTAGTTATGCGTATAAGGTAAACCTTTTCATGAAAACAAAGTGAGAACACTTAGGAACAACTTTGAAATTGAGACTTTATCCTCATAATCTTTAAATGTTATGCGCATAAGGTAACTCTTTTCATGAAAACCATTTTAAAAACATGAGCTAATTATTAATCATATAAATAGATGCCTTATTTAATATTGGGATAAGCAGAATTTAAAGCTTGACTACCTTCTTTTACAAATGGACTCCTAAAATATATGTAACAACTCTTCATTCTTCAGGAATCTCCAACTTTATTCATCATATGACTTGTGCTCCTTTGATATTGGGTTTCCAAGCTCATTGTTCATTAGAATCATCAAAACCATCTAAATTAACAGAGTGAACATTAGAATAAAAAAATGGCAATCAACATCATGTCTCACTCAAGAAAGAAGAAAAGATATGATTCTCCAAGAATTGAAGATCAGAAGGAAGCATGCCAAGAAGGGGATGACTAAGTGAAAGTGGAACTCAAGCATTGGAAACCTAGTTATTAGATATATTTTGTTTTCACTTAGGTCTTGAGGTGGTTTTAATCTTTGAAATTTACTTAATCTTGTTACGATATATTTTAAACGAATTAGATTAAGTAAATCTAATGTTAGCTTATGTTAGAACTGAGAAATATTAGCTAACAGATGAATTTTGTATATGACTCATGTTTATTTTGTGCAAAATTCAAATTTTACTTAGTTAAATTTGAAGTTACAGAAGTATCATCTTTGATAGACAAATTTTAGTTCTGAAATTCAAATTTTAGGCTAAGCATTTTAAATGAAGATGTGTAAAATTCGTATGAAATTTAGTCAAAATTTGAATGTTGGTGAAGTTTAAAATGAGTTCATTATCACTATTTATGACAGACGAATTTTGGATTTCAAAGTGTGATTTTCAAAATTAGAACTTGTGAGTCTCGTAAGAGCATGCCACTGATAAGCAAACTTTGCAGTTCAACAGTCAAATTTTGAAGAAAAAACTTTTGTATCATGTTAAACGTGCCTCTAACAGACGAATTTCAACTTCTGAAATTCAAATTTTGAAATGCATTGTGAAAACTTGAGACAAGTGTTCAATCTTCAACAGATACACTTCTAGTATGAAAATTCGCATCAACTAACTATTGGTAATTTCGGTACACAGGCAGCGGAAAACTCCACCAAAATCCCTCCCACAGATCCATCAACGTTGCTTAAATCGAGATATAGAAGAAGAATTGACCTCCGGTGCATCCCTTGGTATTCTTTTCATTTCGTCGGACCCCAAGAACTAACGCGTCTGACCAGCTCCCTCTACCAGTATCCACACAAACGGTGAGTCTAACTCGAACGACATGCTAGCACCTCTATTTCTGAACGTCCATACATTCCATGTTCATCGGTACGTCCTCTGTTTGTCCGTACACGTTCTCGGTGTGAGTGTACGGCCGCTCAATTTTTAGGGTATGTAGAGACTCTCTCTTCATTCTACATATAATAATCCCTAGTCTATATCAATATATAGATAGGATTATCTATTTGTTTAATTTTAAATTAAATATTTAAATTAAATCAAATATTAATTAAATAGAATATTATAAATTTAAATCTATCTAATAGATTAAATCTAAACTAACTATCTAATCTATATCCAGAATCAAATCTAATCTAAATTGAATTTATCATATAAATCAAATTTAGATTTTAGTTTAAATTTAAATCTATCACATAGAATTAAATTTAAAACAAATTCATTTAAATTAATTTAAATTAATTTAAATAATATATATATTTTGAAATAATATAATATATCAAATATATATAATATCAAACATATATATACTTCAAATTATATAATATATATATATCAAATATGTATAATTCAATCACCCTAAATTGAATGTTAAATTCATTGAATTTAGACACATTTTAGATTTAATGAATCAGGACATTCTAACTTGAGTTGACCCATTCTTGTGTGCGACTCTATAGGTCCATATGATATTAGCAGTGGGCTAATAACACTATTGGATCCACAAGTCACAAGTGGACTCTAGCAAGATATCGTGACTACCCAAATCATATGAGATCAGTGGTCCGATGCAACCTATCATATAACCCGATCACATCCCTTTTGTCTCATGATATATAGGTCAAGTATGAGGTATGGAAACGTCATCCTCTCTTTATTTGACCATCACTTTCTCGATCTCTAAGCAGACTGACAGAACAAATGGAAACTCTTCCATTCGAACATGGCCATACATTTCTCAGTCTCACTCATTGAGGGGGCCAGTTATATATCTCCATTAATTAGAGGGACAAATTCCATCTTGACCATTCATCTTCCTCCACACGAGTTTCACTATGCCCGATTATAGCCTTTATGATCTTCCGACTAAAGGTGACTTTTGACTATGCCAAAGTATAGTGTTCCCCATGTAAGAAGTCATAGTGATCTCAAGTCTCAGGGTTTAGTGACACGGTTATATATGAGATATACTTATAACTTGATCCATGTAGCTATCTCATGATGGGTCAATCCAGCGCCTATTCCCTAACAGGAGCTTATGATTATGATTTGTATCTTAATACATAATTATCAATCAAAATCATACTAGCCTTAATTCATCATTGTTCCCACAAAAATGATTGACTAGGGACATTTAGGATGAAATGATTTATCCAAGGATGTTATTATTATAAAGATAAACATGCAAACAATATAATAATGTAATAAAAGGAAAATCACATTCTTTTTCATAATAAAGTACAATATTCATAATACAATGTTTGGCCTAGGGAACAATCTCCAACAGTAACATGGGTTAAATTTGGCAAACTTGAAATTCAAATTTCACTCTATGATAGACGAGTTTATGAATTTCAACGTGAAACACATAACTATGCTGTCTATGCGAAATTTGTCTACTAAGCCCTGAAATTAAAATTTTGGAAAGACAGACGCATTTAATGCGATTAGTGAATGGCTCTTTTTGTAGAGTAATGGCTAAAACTTGTGTCTAGTGAATAGATCTTGTATCTAATGTCTAATTAAACCACAAATCTATAAATAGAACCTCATTTGAACTTATGAGTAACAATCTTAAGTAAGTTTGTGTCAAAATGTTATTTCAATACATAAAATCCTTTTATATCAACATTATTAGTTAAACTCATCTCAATAGAGTGAGTTTTCAATGTATCCTCTATTCTAAAAGAGAGTTTCAATTTTGTATTCATTCATCTCTACTATTTTTTAGATAGAATCTTAGTGTGGGGATAACACTAAAGGATATACACATCTTGTAAGGCTGTGAGAAGAGTGGCTTCACAAGTACCTACTGAAACTTGTGGGATGTACTGAGACTTCACATGTACCCAGATCAAACCTGTGGAATATAGTAGAAAATCTCAAGTGGTGGCTTGAGGACTAAACATTGGTCAGATGGTTTGGCCAAACCAGTACAAATTTTTGTATCATACTCTTCATCTACACATTTCATCTATCAATGTCTTCACACTTTATTCATCCCTGTTCTGCTGCACATTTGGTGAAATTAAGTTGTGCTCCAAAAGGGCAAAAATCTTGTATCACCCAATTCACCTCCTCTTGGGTGATCAGCTGTCACACCTGATTTTTAATTTTCCAAAAAAAAAATTAAAAGAAAGTAAAGTCGCCACCAAAATTTTAAAAGAGGAATTTTGGAAAGCCTTTAAAAAATATGGCCTACTAAAGATAAAGGGTTCGTGAGTCGATTGGGTCATGGGGAAGGTATTAGGCACCCCATAACACCCGTTCATAAAAACGGTTACCTTAAGTTGATTATACAAAATCAATGTGGCCTTAAAATTATTTTAACTATCTTCATAAAACTCGTATAAAGAAAAGAAAAAATAAATAATAAATAAATAAAATGGATTTATTTTCAAAGTCAGACTTGACCTAAAATAAGAATCTAGGGCCTACGTACCCTAATATAGGGGTTAAAGTTTACGTAGTTCTGGTGTAAAAACTCATGTCAATGGTTTATGTTTTTTTAAGAAAAATTATATATATTTGTTATATTCGAAAATCGAGTTATACATATTATATATAAAAACTATTTAGCTATTTATTTATTACTTGTTAATAAATCGACGGAGATTCCCAAAATCCCACATGCTCACTAACTGTTTTATATACCTATGGAAACTCTAAAAATCTCACATAAAATAACTTGAAAATATATTATAAAATTATATTTAAAGAAACATTTTTATTTAAAATAGATGCAAAACATTATCAAATTTGAGATAATCTTTATTATTTTGATTTCAAAAAATATTTTGCAAATAGTAAACGCATAATTTTATTAGTATACCCGTGAAAATACATCACAACACACGGTAAATTTATTAATCTAAATACCCACGGAGGTTCCAAAAATTGCACCGAGCAAAAAATTAAAAATATATATATTTAATGAAAAAATATCATATTATTATAATCACACAAGGGAATAAGAATAATGTAATCAATCACCTGATTATCATTGTTATAAACACATAAAAGTTACCTCTTTTAAAGCTATATGTGCCTTCTACCACAACTTTGAAGAATATATATTTCAATTGAATTCCATAGTCTTAAGCCTTATCGAAAAAACTAACACACACTCTCAACTTCTCCTTCACTCTCAAACCACCCTTACGTACCCTCTCCCTTTCTCTCAATATCTTCTTTTTCTTTGATTCTTGTTGATGCATCTCTTCTCATCTTACCTCTATTTATAATGGCAAAAAATAAATCATTCAATTAATGCTTCACAATCACAAAAATCTCTTTTATTATTTTTCTTTGATATTCATATTAAGATTGATTGATTTGCTTTCTTTTTTTCATTATTAATTTGGTATCAAATCTCAACCCTTGATTTTTCTTTTTTATTTTTATTAATTTTTTAGTTTTAGAAAAATCTCAAAAAGAAGAAAATCATAACTCTACACGATAAGGCAATCTTTAGCAGATATTATTATTTTTTATTATTTTATCTTAGGAAAATTTTTCTTTTCATATTAAAACAAAAAGAACCCGGACAAAATATGGTGTTCACAGTTGCCTCTCTTTACTTGTTTCTTAGGTGAGAAAGAGAAAAGGTGTAAATTTTGAAGTTCTCACATAAGGAACAAGTAAAGATAAGAACACGTATTTTGTCCATCCATGCAATGTAAAGATGACACTAGACTCTACTGGACTTAGGCTTAATTTGAATTTAAAGCTACCATGCATGCAATACAATGAGGTGACTAGATTGCCCTCTGACCTGACTAACGATCAACTTATGTGCTTGCTAGTTTGGTCCATTCAATTCATTTTTTTTTTCAAGAAAAAGTGTCACCTAAGGCCTCACTTTGTTCCTTTTTCACCATATGGGTGTTTGCCACTAAAGCGAAGAGCTGTAGGATCATTCGAGATTTGGTATCTAGCCATTTTGTCATAAACTGTGGCATGTACGAGTACCCAATACATGGTGAACAAGAATGGCTAGTCAAGCAAATTGAAAATTTTAATATTAAAAGGCATTCCCATTGGTCATGCATGAATCATTTGTGGTCATCAGGAGTCCTCTTTTTTTTCTCTCTTTATTTAAGATTAACCCTCTTGGTTATCAAATTAAACCCGAATTCAGAATTTCCTATCACTTTACCTAAGCCCATGGGTCTTTAACATTACTGAATATTTTCTAATATCTCCAGTGTGCCCAAATAAATTAGGAACTCAACTTCTTATTTATATGTCTTTAATTGCTTTAGAATTAGGTAGTAAGAATAGAACAATGCATACCCACCCAGAGCAGCAAGTAAATTCCACCTATTTGAACCCATACTCTAGTGCAATGGAATCATAAGGGATTTTCTTAGTTTCCCTGTACATTTTGTACTTCACTTTTATTGGGGACATTTTTCTTTCTTGGGCTGTTATGCGCTCTTTGGACGTGAAGATCAAACATTGATGATGCAGACCCCTGGTTGCTCAAACTTACATAACCCGCTGCACCAAGATGCTATTAGCACACTCATAACTCATACTGCACCATTTGACATGAAGGATAACACTTTTTGGTGAAACCCCCTGGTTACTAAGCGCAATTTGCGCTAGCGGAGTGGATATATATATTGCATTTATTTTACTTTTGGGTTTTTCCAACCTGATTCATTTTCCTCAAGTTAGATTTTTATGGGTCTAAATAAGGAATTCTACTATAGCTTTAATATGGGTATATAAAATTCCACTTACTTTTCCCTAACTTTTATAGATTTTCCAAGGCATTGAGATCACCGATGTGGGCTTTACCTCTCCCGACAAGGTCTTTTCCATACACATGGCCAAGAATCGAGCCCTGGACGATATGCTTAAGGGACCCAGCTCTCTGCCAACTATGTCGAACCTTGTTGGTTAACTCCTATGGATTTAATTATGCTTAATTATGTTTAGGAGTTCTTGACTTATTTTAGCATACTAAAATCAACTAAAATCTTCAACCATATAAAGGATCTCCACTTTATTTGACTAGTAGTGATGGTATATTGTCTAAGTCCTTTCTTGGATGTTATTTTCTTTATATTTCATTTTCAAATCCTCTTGACTCACATCTCATTGTGTCCATATGATAACCAATGGAGTTTTCTTTAGAAATACTATTTTGTTCGCTTAGCCAACTATTCCCATTTCCCACAAATTGAGTCATGGCATTCAAAAAAGTTTTGCATATGACTTCTGACTTAGTTCATTATCCCAATATTAAAGAGATAGCCAAAGCAATGCCTTAGTGATTTTCAAAATGTACATTTAAAATTGCGGACCAAACATAACAAGGACAAGGATGAACATCTATGCATGTGATGCAATGAAGACCAAACTCTTACTATAACTAAACTATATGAACTTAAGATGGACAATCAAATGAGGACTATTTGGCTTAATTTTAATGGAGTGACTAAACAAAATGTTATGTTGATGAGATGCCCCTCTTCACTTGGTGACTAAGGGGGAATATCAAAAGACTAAGTCGTACGATATTCACAACTTAGGAGCAAGTGAAGATGAAAACATGTATTTTGTTTGGGCATAAAAAAAATGAAATGCAATGTTAGCCAGAAGTGAGATGCTTATTTTTATAGGACTTCAGTGAACGCTTGCCGTTACAGGGCTTTGGGTGCCAGCCAAAACTAAACTTTAGTGGTAGTGAAGTGCATATTTCCATAGGACTTTGGTGAATGCCTGCAATTACAGGGCTTCAAGTGCCAACCAAGACTAGACTTTGGCAATAATGAAGTGCCTATTTTTATAGGACATTGGTGGAGGCCTCCCATTATAGGGCTTTTGGTGCCAGCCAAGACTGGACTTTGGCGATAATGAAGTGCCTATTTTCATAGGATTTTGGTGGATGCCTACCATTACAGGGCTTTGGGTGCCAACCAAGATTGAACTTTGGCGATAGTGAAGTGCCTATTTTCATAAGACTTTGGCGGATGCCTGCCATTACAAGGCTTTGAAAAAGAGAGGCCCAGCCAGAACTGGATTTTGAGGCGCCCACCATTACAAGGCTTTGAAAAGGAGGGGCTAGCCAGAACTGGGCTTTGAGGGGGCTTACCGCTACAGGGCTTTGAAAAAAATAGGGGCCAGCCGGAACTGGGCTTTGAGGGGGCCTGCCGTTACAGAAATTTGAAAAAAAATAAGGGCTAGCTGAAACTGGGCTTTAAGGGGCCTGACATTATCAATATTAATATGCAATGCAAGTGAATTAAGTGTAGGATGTATACAAAATGATATGGACTTTCAAAGCTAGACACTCTTGCTTTATTTTCTCCAACTATGAAAGATGAGTGAAGGATGTAAAGTTTCTCTTTTGATTTGGAAACATGATAGACATGTCTCTATTCAAGTGGGGATGAACGCAAGGTATGCTATAAATGATAAATGGAAGGGGGAAGAGTTTGACATTTTATTTTGCCCTAATCTTGTGCCATGCATGTCTGTATATAATGCACATAATATGAATTTTGTTCTTTTGCCCCAGTCTAGGTGGAAGCTTATGTATAAGGCAAGATTTTCTTTTACTTTTATTTGTCCTAGTTCAAATAAAGACTCATTGGATAAAGAATGAAAAAAAAATGCATGATTTTCCTTGATCTAAAAATGGATACTCATTGAAAGATGCAAGATTTATCTTTTGGTTTTGTTTTTCCTAATCTAAATGGAAGCTTATTTTGATGAAATGTATGCAATGAATGATAAAAGCATGATGCAAGATTTACTTTTGTTTTCTCCAATCTATATGGATGCTCATTGAATGATTAGTGGAAGATGCAAGATTTATTTTTTGATTTTTTGGTTTGCCCTAATCTAGATGAAGGCTTATTTTAATGTAGTAGAGGATGTATGAGTTGTGCAAATTTGATTCCCTATCTACCCCATTATGGATGAGAATTCATTTTAATGCAATGCATGAATGGGATGCAAACATTCTACAGTTAATAAAAAAAAACTTCATCATTTTGTGCAAGGTACACACACATGAATCACTCGATGCATATAGAAGCAAGAAGGAAAATGTGTCTGCTTATGCATGTTATGTTTGATGCAATCAATGCACAAGAATATAGGATTCTTGATCACATGAAAATGGGAAAGACAATACTTACCCTAATGAGGAAATTCATCCAAACAAATGATTTTTGAAGATACTTTAGCTAAATGGATTTCACCAACATGAGAGGGCCATAGTTTTAATTTCCATAATCGAGATGAACTCATTTAATCATTTTTCAAGAATATTTTCTTGCCCCAATTTCATACCATGTGTTTGATATGACCATCCCTTTTGGTCAATTTTTATCTTTAATTCTTGAGAAGTTAATGACCAAGACCTACTCTTACTTTATTAAACAACGTCAATGTAGTCATGTGTGAAGTTGAATTTAATGGAATATTGAGAATGATGAAACATATGACCGTTTGCATGAAGGACATTTTGGATGAATAGATATGGAGTAACTGATGTGTCCATTTTATACATATAAAATACCCACATTTAAGCTCTAAATTGTATCTAAATATATTTATATTGATATATTTTAGCATGATTTTATATATTTTTGTGTTTCATGGCGTTATAGGCTCATTTGGAAGCATTTGGAGTAAAAACGTTACAAATCGTTCATGCTGAAAAGTTTCGACACCCTTCGGTATTTTGATCATAACTCTCACATATGAACTCCGATTGAGGTGATTTAAGATTCTTTGGAAAGCTAAGACATAGAGATACAACTTTTATGTTTTGAGTTTTCCCAAATTCTAACGTTATCATGGTGAAAATCGAACTCAAAGTGCCAACATGAGCTGATAACGTTATGAAGCTGAAAGTTGCATTTGTCCGTATAAACAGTACCCACCTGGCGCCCGGTCAAGTCCGTACAGCGCGGGGTTAACTCAGATTTTGACGTATTTCAGCAAGTTAGAAGCACCCGACACCATATTAATTAATTTTATGGTCATCCGGCGCCGGGTCATGCAATAGGGGTCCGTAAAAACACGTTTTTGACGTGTTTTCATGATATTTTGGGCTTTTATGGGCTTCTAAAATTTTTCTATATAAGGATACACGATAGAAACACAATGGGAGATTCAGAAACGCACTCAGAAGTCAGAGAACACGGTTCTAAACGCAGCTGGGAGCAACTATGAGCATCTTATAGAGAGAGAGTAAGGAGATTCAGGGAGTATTAGTGATAAATTCATTCTTCTCTAATATAACTCTATTTTCTTATTATTTTCACTATGATTTGGGATTTTAGTTGTGATTTAATTTCTATTTTCATGAGTAGCTAAATTTCCCAGTTGGGGGTAGGGATGTAGCCTGACTGGGATTGATTGAATTTGTTTCTCTAATTAAGACTCTTTGATTTGTTCTTCAAGTTATATTTAATTTATCTTTTTATTATATTTATCTCTTTTTTTGTTCATTCATGTGGATTTTATGCTTGATCACCATAGAATCTAATTAATGGGTAAACTTGATGGACTGAGAGGTGAAGTGTGAACCTAGATTTAAAGAGATAAACATGAATAACTAATCTAGAGATAGAATTAGGAATTCATGGTGATATATGTTGTAGTTTTCAAGGTCTAATTACAAAATTTAGTTGCACGAGAGCGAATTGAATCCTAATTAAATTAGGACTAATTGACCGAGAGGTAATTAGGACGCTTTAGAAACAATAGTCACTATAATTATATAGAGTCTAACTAAGAAATAAAATTTAGTTATCTCATAAGGTGAATCCTGATCCCTTGACGCTTCTAAAACTAAATCAAAACTCAGACTTCATTTTATTTCCTAGTTTTTTTTATCTTTTTAATTTGAATTATCAATTTGATTATCAATTAATTTTTGGGATTAAAAGTTTGGACTATAAATTTACTACCTCCCTTGGATTCGACCTCTGGAATACTCCGAAGATATTTTTATTACTGCGATCGACCCTGTATACTTGCAGGATCCCGATCAGTAATAGAATTGGAAAATGCCCAAATTCTACTATGAAGATTTCTTCAGAAAAAAAAATGAATGGGAAATGAAGTGATAGAATTGGAAAATGTTCATATTCTATGCTGACATCTACTTTTCTAAAAGTAGACAAGTAATATGCATAGAAATGCAATTGAAAATATGCCTTAATCCTATATTATGAACATTTTATTTGAATGACGGAAGTGTGAAACAGAGATGAAGTGATAGAATTGGGGATATGCCCTAAATTCTGCAATCAAAATGTTTTTTTTAAAACAATGGGAAAATGGGCAGAAGCATATTTCATGGCTAAAATATTTCCTTTCAGAATACTACAATTGATGTGAGTAAAAGATTTTTACTCTGAGCTTTGCCTTTTGCACCAGTTTAAGTTACCTTGGACTTGGAACCATCTTTCATAAGAAAAACTATCCCAATTATTTTTAAACAAGTTAAATCTCAATGAGGACTTTTAGGGTTGGTAACTTGGTCTAGGTAAATGTGTTTTTGAAAATAAAAGGGATATTACATGCAACAACACCCCACCCTTATCAATCCTTCCACTAATCACCTTCATATACTTTTCTAACAAGATTTTATACTGAAACTCACTTACCAAGAAGGGATATTTTAGGTTTATAATATGGATACGAAGAAGAGAGTTGCAAGTTAAGAACATAAGGATTTCAAAGGCTTAAATGTTAAGATGCGATTACAATGAGTAGGATATTAAAGGCTTATTACAATGACAAGGGTTACAAAGGCTCGAAAGTTCATGTGGGACTAAAATTAAGGTGGTAGTACAATGAAAATGGTTACAAAGGCTTGAATATTCTTGTGGGACTACAATGAGAAATTTACTTTAGAAAACCTACAATTTTGCAAAACTTGATGCCTCCTTAAAGCCTCAGTTTGGAGAACTTTTTCTTCAAAAAAAATCCTTTATGAGGGTCACTGCGATGTTCATTTGCTTCACCCGAGCCTGGTCACTGCAACCCCCTTTGTGAGGAGGCACCCCTTCTCCCAAAGTTAGGGAGCTATTTTGCCGAGTTCCTTAGAGAGAGTTGTCTCGCACCCCTAGGTATTCTCTACCTACCCACCTGTGTCGATTTCAAGTACAAGTACCCTTTTGTTGAAGGTCGTTCAAGCTTTTCTTGGGAGTATGGTATGGGTTACTTCAGTGCCGTAGTGCCTAGTACTCAAACATTGGCATGAGGCATTGCTCTACCCCTTCTTACCCTGAAAAAGTAGGGGCACCTTGTGTCCTTGAACCGATAACCATCTTTTGACTAACCTAGCCTCCTCTGTCCCTCGGGACCAACAAAGGGTAGTATAGGAATATTCACCTGTTGTCCATCGACTACACCTTTCGGCCTGATCTTAGGCCCTGACTCACCCTCGGTGGATGAACCTTGTGAAGGAACCCTTAGGTTTTCGGGGCATTGGATTCTTACCAATGTTTGCGTTACTCAAGCTGACATTCTCGCTTCCGCTTCGTCCACCACTACTCGCGCGGGTCCTTCCCTCTAAGGCGGAACGCTCCCCTACGAATGCATTTTTACATCCCACAGCTTCGGCAGATCCCTTAGCCCCGTTAATCTTCAGTGTAAGAGCGGTCGATCAGTGAGCTATTATGCACTCTTTCAAGGGTAGCTGCTTCTAGGCAAACCTCCTGGCTGTCTCTGCACCCCTACCTCCTTTATCACTGAGCGGTCATTTAGGGGCCTTAGCTGGTGATCCGGGCTGTTTCCCTCTTGACGATGAAGCTTATCCCTCATCATCTCACTGGCTGACCTTGACACCTGTTATTTTGAGGACATATCTAGTATTCAGAGTTTGCCTCGATTTGGTACCGCTCTCGCGGCCTGCACCAAAATAGTGCTTTACCCCTAGATGTCCAGTCAACTACTGTGCCTCAACGCATTTCTGGGAGAACCAGCTAGCTCTGAGTTCGAGTGGCATTTCACCCCTAACCACAACTCATCCTCTGATTCTTCAACATTAGTCAATTCGGACCTCCACTTAGTGATGGGAGACACATTAGGAACCCGTCCTAAGAGACTTCTTTGAGTTAAGGATCATGCAACTCAAGGAAACATGAATTGAACACAATAACAACGAAGAATAACAATGAACAAAAACTGGAAAAAAAAATAGGAACGATGAAAATAAGAAGACTGAAATAAAATGTTGGTCGAAGGAAATAGACTCCAAGAGAACTCGTCTCTTGAATCCTAACTCTGGGATGCCACAAGAATCACCACTCCTTGATAAGTCCTCATTCTTTCTAGCACTCAAGGATAAGCAAGAAAGAACTCACTAAACAACAACAAAGTTGCTGAAAAGAAATTCATCCATTCATGTTGTGGTTTGCAAGAGTACAAGAGATGCCTATTTATAGGCAAATATTAATCCACAAACTAACTCTAGTTCAGCCCACAAACCTAACATTATTAATGTCCATTAATACAAAAAGGAAACCCTAAGTAAAAAGAAGCATTTAATTATAATTTTGACTTTGAAAAGTTGGCTCCTCTTTAATGCAAAAAGGAAGAGAATATGTTGAAATCCTATTCCTAAATAAACGGAGATCAAATCAGATCATTATATGCCTTTTATTCAAAAGGAAACAAATTGACTAAAATAATCCTAATAAAACTTATCAAAAACGTCACTTTTAGTGAGCACATGAGAAGCACATGAATTTTAAGTAAATCCTCCTTGTTGGGCTTTCTCCAAGTTGGATTCGTTGACTATAATTTGGCTCCACATTTTCAGCTTGCATCTTTCTTTGTTTTGGGCCTCAAAATCATTTAAATACAATGGTTCCATATTAATCTTGTTTTAGACCAACCCATTCATGGATTGCTTCATGGCTTTTGTTCTAACTCTAGTCATTAGTCCTCCAATGCCTTGAAGTGGGCCTTAAATTTGTCCATGGTCCATTGTTTCTCTCAGCTTGTTGCCCTCATCATCAAATGCTTCTTAACTCGATCGTACCCTATCATTCCCTCGCTCTTCGAAAATATTCGTCCTCGAATCTCCATAATCTATATGGAAAGAAAGGGAATGATTAAAAGCATCAAATAAAAAATAGAGAGTATACTTACTTTTCAAGTCTGATTGATGCCTCTTCTCTTCATCCTTTGCTTGATCTTGTGGTGTAATAATGACTCTTGACTGCAAATTCATCCTTTTTAAAGTTTCATCTTTACAATCTTACATTCCAAACCAATCTTCAGGATAAAAGATCTTGTAATGACCATTAGTTTGAATTGCATATGACTTGTTGTCATGTATTAGTGCATAAGAACTTAATTTTCCTTCCATAACATCCATACTAATAACCTACAACAAAGAACTAGAGGCAAATTTGACACAACAAGACTCAAGGAAAATTGAAATTGTAGAGTAAACATATGGGATGAAAGCTGGGCAAATTTTCACATTATTTGCTGGGTTCAAAATTTGGAAAGATTTGACACCTGTGGATTATGCATATTGACAAGACAAGGATGGAACATAGCTCACAAGAGTAACACATATGGATGAAAACAAAGTATCACAAAGTTGGATAGAATAAGAAGAGAATGGGCTACTGGATAGAAAATGGAACACACAAGATTCATGAAAATGAGATGGAAGAAACGAATAAAGAATAAAAAAGACACATAACTTATGAGACACACAAGAGACATAAAACATGAAATGGGTAGAGACTACTTCACAAATGAATTGAGAATGCAGAACACTATGATGAAAATGAAATGAAGTGACATAGATAGATAAACTAGAGAAAGAAGACACTAAATGGTCAAACTGACTTTCTTTCACATTAGATTCAAGAGAATTTGAGGACTCATAACACATGGATGGACTAAATAAATTATAAGAATCAGAGATAAAGTAAGAACGATGGAGAAGATGAAAAGAAGGAACATATGGAAGATATGAAGGAAGGAGTTGTAAAGAAACTACCTTAAACTCTCCTTTACTCAAACAATTCACAATTGTTTTTTCCTCATTATTCTCATCTTTTCTCAAACTTTCTTTTTCTTTTCTCTTTTCTCTCTTTTTCTTTCTCTTTTTCATTCTTCTCTCAAGTTTCTTTTCAATCATTTGTTTTCCTCTTTTTTCATTTTTCTGCACTTTCTTTTCTCACTTGTTTCTCACTCTTGTTTTTACCACTCATATTCTTCTCACATTTATTTTTCCTTTCAAGCTCACTTTTGATTTTCTTTTGATTTTCATAGAATTGAATACAACGCGTTTCATGGGCTTTCTTTACTTCAACAAAAGAACAACTATCATCAAATAACCACGGATGCCTAAACACCATATCAACATGTTCAACTTCATCACACCCATGAGAACTAATTTCTAATGGCATAACAATGTGCGTATCACTAGAATCAAGCACACCACTATCAACAAAGTTCTCTATCACCTCACTAGTAACATCTAGAGCAGTTGTCTCCACTAACGGTGGTAAATGATCATGACCAATCCCATCAACAATATCATTAACATTTTCCTCCTTGGGATTCTAAAGAATATCATACTCTAATTCAATAGAAACATCATCAACACAAGGATTTTGAGAATTAGAGGTACCTTCAAGAGTAGTTGATGTTGAGGAAGATATCTCCTCCATTTGATCTTTTTGCTCCAAATGAGAATCACTAGAACTTGGAATTGAAATTTGCATCTTAGGAGTTTTCTCCTTTCCATGAGTTGGAAGATACTCATAGAAGTAGTGGTATGGCGCGTACTTTTGCTTCAAAATGAGCTTCATGCTACTCCAAGGTCGCATTGTTTTTCTTTACTAAGATGCTTTCTTTCAAATCATTCCCACCAAACTTTGGCTTTTCCTTCTAAGCGAAAAGCAGCTAATTTCACTTTCTCAGACTCGGAGTATTAGCAGTCTTCAAACCATTGTTCAATTTTTCTTTCCCACTCCAAGTACATATCAGGATCACTCTCTCCATAGAATTTTAGGATGTTCAATGTAACATCCTTTTTGCATGAAGAAACTTGCATGCCATCCAATTTGGCATTCAACTTGTTGATTTGATCATTGAAAGCTCTCATTAAAGCTTTAAGATCAAGTTCATCACCAGTCATGCTTAGAACCTAAAATGTTAGTGAATAGAGACAAAGAAAAGACCTTGCACACTCTCTCACGTGTTTCACTCACGAATGAAGTATGTTCACTCGTGTTTTGCACACTTTAAAGGATTTTTCCATAAATGATATAATTGCACTCTTGCCTTTTACCACTCACTCTTGCTTCCTATAAGAGTGCAAAATTGAATTTGAACTGAAAATCAAGAAGCAATGTTTTAAGTGGCAATCTCAAAGTCAAAGATCCAAAATTCAAATTCTCAAAAGAGTTTAATTGATGGTGACCAACAAACAAAGATGGATTTTCTGTTTTCAACAAAATAAATCGAATTTTCCAACCAAGAAAAGAGAAAAGGAAATGTTGGAAATTAAGACAAGAGGAAGGATGTGGCATGTATACCAAAGGAAGGAACTTTTAGATGACTATCAAATCTAAAACAAGGAAGGAACAAGTAAGGGAATTAAATTAGGAAGGAAAAATAGACAGAATTAAACTAGAAGAGTAAAATTCTGAATAGAAAATAAAAGACAAGAATGGAAACTTACCACAAATGAGAAATTATGAATGGATATTCAAAAGTTGATTCTCTTTTAATGAGATCAGAAAAGGGAGCAATTAAATAACATTAATGCCCAATCACAAAAGGAAATTTGTAATTCAAAGTATCACCTTGATTGAAAGATCATAAAGTAGGAAAGAAAACAAGATCTCTTTAATTTTCGGAATTTTCCTAGGCAGCCATATTTCTTTTTCTTTCTTTCCTTTTTTTCTTTTATTTTTTTATATACGAATTTTTTTTTCAAGGCTGCAATCAATTCTCTTTTTTTTTTCTTCCTTGTCTTTTTTTTTTAAATTCAATTTCAATTTTTTTTGGCAAATTCACAATAAGAAATCTGGGCAGCAACTAAATTCTTTGGGCAGATAACAAGGAACTCTATAATCTCAATGGAAACAAGAATCAAATATGGTAAGATCATTTAGCAAAGAAAATGAAAGAAAATGGACAACGAAATTAGAATGGAGCACACCACAATAAGAATGAAACGAAAGATCACAAAGTCTGGAAAATGGATCAAGAACATAGAACAAAACAGCAAGGCAACAACGGATGAACAGTGACAAATAGTACAATGAACAGTACTACGATTTTCTAGACAACAAGGAAAAAAATGGAACGAAACAACAGAAACACACCTTGATTTGCAAGCTGAAACTCTGATACCAAATGATAGGAGACACGTTAGGAACTCGTCCTAAGAGCCTTCTTTGAGTTAAGGATCATGCAACTCAAGGAAACATGAATTGAGCACAAGAACAACAAAGAACAACAATGAACAAAAACTGAAAAAAAAAAATAGGAACGATGAAAGTAAGAAGATTGAAATAAAATGTTGGTCGAAGGAAATAGACTCCAAGAGAACCCGTCTCTTGAATCCTAACTTCGAGACGCCACAAGAATCACCACTCCTTGATAAGTCCTCATTCTTTCTAGCACTCAAGGATAAGCAAGAAAGAACTCACTGAACAACAACAAAGTTGCTGAAAAGAAATTCATCCATTCATGTTGTGGTTTACAAGAATATAAGATATGCCTATTTATAGGCAAATATTAACCCATAAACTAACTCTAGTTCAGCCCACAAACCTAACCTTATTAATATCCATTAATACAAAAAGGAAACCCTAAGTAAAAAGAAGCATTTAATTATAATTTTGACTTTGAAAAGTTGGCTCCTCTTTAATGCAAAAAGGAAGAGAATATGTTGAAATCCTATTCCTAAATAAACGGAGATCAAATCAGATCATTATATGCCTTTTATTCAAAAGGAAACAAATTGACTAAAATAATCCTAATAAAACTTATTAAAAACGTCACTTTTAGTGAGCACATGAGAAGCACATGGATTTTAAGTGAATCCTCCTTATTGAGCTTTCTCTAAGTTGGGTTCTTTGACTATAATTTGGCTCCACATTTTCAGCTTGCCTCTTTCTTTGATTTGGGCCTCAAAATCATTTAAATACATGGTTCCATATTAATCTTGTTTTGGATCAACCCATTCATGGATTGCTTCATGGCTTTTGTTCTAACTCTAGTCATTAGTCCTCC